>CM053026.1:675189799-676547641 GCA_028564925.1 Lithobates sylvaticus | reverse complement strand
CAAATGGCTGTCAGGCAGGTTATTTATGACAGAAGAGACCCTATTGGTCTCTTCTGCCATAAATGCATCCTTCTGCCTGTCAGCTGACATGTTCATTGAGCCGCTCATGTGGAGCTCAGTGAACATTTACAACCCCGATCGGCCCCCGATCCATGCCGTGGTGATGTGACTACCGTGCGCATGTGTGGGAGTGACATCATCGTGGTATGGCCTATCAAGTGGCTGAAGGCATGGGACCCAGAAGGAAGACCGGGCGAAATGGAAGCGCCGGGGGCCCACCGGATCGGTCCCATCGCTGTGCTGGGAGGACACCATATGACAGGTAAGTCTGCCATAATGTACTAATATGCTGTGCATACTAGTACATTATGGCATAACCCACCTGGGGAGACCCTTGAAAAAAAAACAGCGGACTTCCGCTTTAAAGTGCAACTTCCTGTCAGCAAAGGCATAAGGTGCTCAGGCATATAGGTATGCGCAAGTGCGAATTCCTGTTAGCCACGGTCATGCTCGTGTGCATGAAAAAATTCTGTTAGCCATGCTCATGTTCGTGCGCACGCATGTCGGCAAGCATGCCTGCCACTAAGACAGATGCAAAGCAGACTATTTAAATAGCACTAATGCACTAGAACAATGATGAGGAAACACTGCTCAAGGTGTGAGTGCTGCAAGTCTAAAGCGGTCATACTGTTGTTTAGGGAGGGTTAAAAGAAGTTGCATATTATTCTTGATTGATTCTTTTGGCTCGCTCCATGTCATGTCAAATTATAGTCAACCTGTCCATCTCAGTTTCATTATTAGTGGTATATCCTATTAAAGTAATACAGCAAGTGTCATATTCAACCATGTAAGGCCCCTTTCACACATGCGGACCGTATGTCCGTATTTCATCCATCCATTTTCAGATGAATTATGGACATACATGCATGTCTATGGGATAGTGGGTGTCAGCGGATGAGCATCCGCTGACACCCGATATCGTCCGCCTCCGCTGTGGTCCGATTCTGCAGACGGAGGAAAACCCTATTTTTCATCCGTCTGCAAAGCGGATCGGATGAACACGGACAGAGGGTCGGTGTTCATACGATCCCCCATAGGGGAGAGCGGAGATCTGACAGGGCGGTCCCTGCACAGTGTGCAGTGACCGCCCTGTCATCCGCCGGCTCAGCTGAGCGAGCAGCGGATCTTCACGGGGCAGATCAAAATGGATCCGTCCCGTGTGAAAGGGGCCTAAGAGTTTTATTAAACACATGTATGTTGTGGATGTTATGGTTTTTCTAATTTTGATTTCAAGAGTTTGTAGTACACAAAAGCTCTCTTTACTAAATATAATACTGTATTTATAATGGTTCAAAAAATATATTAGCGCTTAATTTTTTTCTGTATATGTACAAATTGTGGGTAGTGTCTCAGGCTGGGTTCACACTGATGTGAATTGGATGAGGGTTTCCCCGCATCCAATTTGCATGACAGGACACTGTGACCGCCTCTCAATGGAGCCGGTTCACACATCCTGGGGGCGCCTGCGGAGTGCATTGCACAGGGGTCCTGTGCATCTTTGGATGTCCGAATTCATGCAAAAATTCTGGCCTGATTCGTCCCTGAAACGGAGAACAGGGATGCACCGGACCCCCTGCTGTGAGACAATTCTGAAGACAGTGTGAACTCAGCCTTAGTGAAAAATACTGAGGCTGCTGATTTTTAAAGATCATGTTCTTACCAGTGCCTGGGGTCCAGCGCTTTCATACTGCAGCAAGTTTTTCTTACCACTGTGGGTCACTGGCAACACCATCTTGGAAATGGGAGCTGCCTGTGTCTTTTTGAGGAATTACAGCTGTTTTCCCAGCTCGCATGCGTGAGCTCGCTTGGCATTTTGTGAATGGTCCTGTAAGTGTGAAACACCATCCTGTTCCTTCAACAGTGTTCTTTAAGTGAAATTGGGAATTGTGTCTTATGCAGCGTACACACAAGCTGAAGTTCCGACAGAAAGAGTGGGAGCTTTTCATCGTATATTCCAACCATGTGTATGCCCCATCAGACTTTTTTCGTTGAAAATTCAGACGGACTTAGATAGAAAACATGTTCTATATTTTTCAGCCGGAAAAAATTACTATTGGAAAAACCGCTCGACTGTATGCTGTTCCGACGCACCAAAAATGACGCATGCTCTGAAACAAGTACGAGACTGAAGCTATTGGCTACTGGCTATTGAACTTCCGTTTTCTAGTCCTGTCGTACATCACCGCGTTCTTGACGGTCGGACTTTGGTGTGACTGTGTGTATGCGAGACAGCTTGAGCAGAATTCCGTCGGAACTCCGTTGGAAAAACCTTCAGAGTTTATTTCGACGGCAAAACCGCTCGTGTGTACGTGGCATTACACAAACTCCAGTTTACTAATAAAGGAAACATAACACATTTCCTAACTAAGATGGGGAACTTATTGATCTTGAAAAAAATTACCTAGCTTGTGGTGTTTTGCTTTTGTCTACTTACAGTCTACTTTTAGACTTGTATATAAAAAATACAGCCAATATATTACAAATGATGGACATATATTATCCATGAAGCACTCTACTTTTGATCCATTAAAATGAACAACATCAGCAGCAGGAACACCAAATGAAGTGTCAAACAACAGCTGACTTTGGAATTGAAAAAGCTATGAAAGCTGTTATTTTTTGCATTTATGAATTAGTTATAAATCTTTATAAACAAAAAAGTATCATAAATAATACTTCTATTGGTGGGTGCTCGCTATGGACTTCAAAGATGCTGAATTTATATTTGTTGTGCAAAAAGACAGATGCATCCAGAGTAATGTTATTCATCCGGCATTAAATATTTAACAAAACAGTTTTCCCCCTTCTGTAATATAGGTGAGTCTGATTTAATAGAGAACCCAGAGACAATAGTGCTGTCTATGGAATACCATACGTCTCATACTATGAAAGAATCTTCTAAGTCAGGGAAACTGCATCTTGACAGCTTGGTATAATTTATGAATTTCCATTGAATTCTTATTGTAAATTTAATAAAACAGGAAACTAGTCTCTTGTCAGATGTTCTTATTAAATACACTGTAATCTTTAACAACACAGAAGCTCTGTGTGCATTCATACATTCCATATTTAATTGTTCCAGTCAATTTTAGAATGTATGGTATGTGATATGTAGACTTATGCAAAGAATTTGATTTCAAATATATTAACATGTACGGTAAGTAAAGCAGCTTATACATTTGAACTCCCACTAAATGCTAAGCCTCCCATTGACTCTGAATGGGGGAACTTAGCAATTGTAAATGTGTACAGTGCCTATTTTTCCATACATAATAAATAAGAAAATACCCAGCTGTATACGGGGAAAATATGGATATAGTGCCTTTATAAAATGGAGATCAAAGCCGATTATGTTGAAATTGAAGATAAAGGGATCCATTCAAATGAAGTTTAAAAACCAGTAATCTTTTTTATAGGGGCCAGTAAATATAAATTACACATTGTCTAGAAACTGATTTGTACAAGGCAGTTTTTGGTCAAATGAATTGGTAAATATAACATAGTTTTAAAACTTTATTTGAACAAACGATAAGTGAAATGGTATAAACACTTGACCTCCGAAAAGGTTTTACCCCCTTCCTGACTAGGGCATTTTTTGCTATTTAGCACTGTGCTAATTTAACCACTTAAGGACTGGAAGATTTTCCCCCTTAATGACCAGGCATTTTTTTGAGATACGGGACTGCATCGCTTTGAAATTACAATTACAAAATTACAATTTTGCGGTTGTGCAACATTGTACCCAATTAAAATTGACGTCCTTATTTTCCCACAAATAGAGATTTCTTTTGGTGGTATTTGATCACTTCTGCGGTTTTTATTTTTTGCGCTATAAACAAGAAAATTTTGAAAAAAAAAATATTTTTTATTTTTTGCTATAATAAATTATCAAAAAAATGTATTAAAAAAACAAATTTCTTTATCAGTTTAGACCAATATGTATTCTTCTACATACTTTTGGTATATATCGATTGGTTTGCGCAAAAGTTATAGCGTCTACATAATAGGGACTAGATTTATGGCTTTTTTTTACTAGTAATGGCGGTGATCAGTGATTTTTAGTGGGACTGTGACATTGCAGCAGACAGATCAGACACTTTTGACACTTTTTTGGAACCATTGACAATTATACAATGATCAGAGCTAAAAATAGCCACTGATTACTGTATAAATGACACTGGCAGGGAAGAGGTTAACACTAGTGGTGATCAAGGGGTTAAATGTGTTCCCTGGGAGATGTTTCTAACTGTGGGGGGGGGGGTAGACTGGAGGAGGAGAGAGATTGCTGTTCCTGATCACTAGGAACAGCAGATCTCCCTCTATTCCCCTGTCAGAATGGAGGTTCTGTTTTTTTACATTGACAGATCCCCCTTTTGGCTCTGTGGAGCAATCACGGGTGGCCGGCGGACACCGAGGCTGCCAGCCACACACATCAGCTCCCCCGCCATGCAGTGGGTGCCTGCTATAGCTCTTAAAGGAGCCGACTTACACCTATTTAAGGGAATGAGTGGAAATGACGGCAGGTGGCTGGCAAGTGGTTAACTGGTAATTGTGCGGTCATGCAACTCTGTACCCAAAGGAAATATATATTATATTTTTTTCACACAAATAGAGGTTTCTTTTTGTGGTATTTGATCATCACTAATGCCCCGTACACACGGTCGGATATTCCGATGGAAAGAGTCCGATCGGATTATGTTGTCGGAAAATCCGATCATGTGTGGGCTCTTGCGGACTTTTTCCGAGCAGGATCTCAAAGCTTCTGAAATCCGATCGGACTTTTTCCAATCGCGTGTAGAGAATTCCGATGCACAAAGTGCCACGCATGCTCAGAAGAAGTTTGGAGACGAAAGCTATTGGCTACTACCCTGTACGTAGTCCCGTCGTACGTTTTGTACGTCACCTCGTTCGGAATGATCTGATTTTCTTACAACTTTGTCTGACTGTGTGTGGAACACCAGTTTCAGACAAAATCCGTCGGAAATTATCCAACGGATTTGGTGATCGGAATGTCAGACCGTGTGTACGGGGGCTACGTTTTATTTAATTTTTTATATATATATATATATATATATATATATATATATATATATAACAAAAAACATTTTGAAAAGAAAAACAATATTTTCTGCTTTCTGTTATAAAAAAAATCCAATAAACTTTAAATTTCATCATACAGTACATTTAGGCAAAAATGTATTCTGCTACATGTCTTTGGTAAAAAAAAACAATCCCAATAAGTGTATATGAATTTGTTTGTGTGAAAGTTATAGCATCTACAAACTAATGTTGGAATTTACGCAGCTTTTACTTCCTGATTGCCTATCACATTTCTTGAGGTGCTAAAATGCCAGGGCAGTATAAAAAAAATTAAATAATTACCTAAATAAGTACTTCTTTTCGGAAAGTAGACACCCCAAGGAATTTGCTGAGAGACATGTTGAGCCCGTAGAAGCTTTTCCCCATAGTTTTAAATTTAATAAGATATTTTTCACACATGCCATGTGTATATGTATAATAACATCCCAAAATACATTCTGCTGCTTCTCCTGAGTATGGGGATACCACATGTGTGAGACTTTTTGGGAGCCTAGCAGCATAAAACCAATGACTGCCTTCACGCTTTCAAAGAGTGTGATTTGCTAATTTCACTTCCTCCACTACCCATCACAGTTTTAGAGGCCCTGAAATGGCAATAGCACAACCTCCCCACCCCCAAAATGACTCCTTTTCAGATAGTAGACACCCGACTCAAGCTAAAATTAAGAGCAGGGCTCAATTTGCTACTAGCAAGTTAGTGTGTTCACTTATTTAACTCTGAGTGTAGAGTGTTAGTGTAGTGTTAGTATAGTGTGAGTATAGTGTGTGAGTATAGTTTAGTGTGTGAGTATAGTGTGAGTATAGTGAAGTGTCAGTGTAGTGTGTTAGTGTAGTGCAGTATGCATGCAACATAGCATTACATAACATTTAGTGCTGTGTACAGTGCTGTAAACCCCTTTTTTTTTTTTTTTTTGGTTGCTGCGTGTTTTTTTTTGTCTTTTTTTGTCCCCTGCCTCCCTCCCCTTTTTTTAATTGTCAGCCGCAGTTTTTCTGAATATGACGCTGGTGTTCCCCCTTTTATTTATTTTTTTAAAGTTTACATTTCTTTCAGAGACAGTCCTCTATTTAAAATGCACCAAACACCACTTTTCATTCAATAAAGGGCATCCAATCACACTTTCCCAGTTTATGTTAAATTTTGGTAAGCCCCCCCATCATGTCTGGGAGGCCAACAAGGAGAGGCAGATGTTCCCATGCCACTATGATGGGGCCAGCAGCGTCTGTGTCCAAAGGCAAAGGTGGACGTGGTCCATCTTCAGGCAGGGCACTGTTTACTGATGTTGCCAGTGCTATCCAGTCAGGTCATGCAGAGGAGGTGGTGGACTGGCTTACTAAACCACCCTCATCCTCCTCATCCTCTATAACCCAAGCTGACACTAGTGCACAGCCCACCACAGCTACCAGAGTGGCTTATTCTGCCTCCTTATCCTAAGCTACTCCTGCCATAGTCACAGCATCATGCATGGAGGAGACGGCTGAATTTTTTGAACACATGGCAATGATTAATTGGGCATCCCATATCCCAATCCCTATCCAAGTTGTGCCCCCCCAATAAAACAACAAAAACAAAGCTTGCAAAAGACTGTTCATTGTCTCTGGAAAGGATGCATGAAGTCTGGCAATGGGGTGATTTGGCGGATTGTTTGGCAGTAGTGCTAACACCATGGCTACACATATATATATATATTGTGACAGTAGGAGATGCTGTCTAGGTGGAATTGACGGTTTGGGGGACACAGGGTATGCACATTTGCTTGGTGCAAGGCTACAGAGCATAAATGTGGACTGGAGAGAACTGCTTTTGCAGCTTTCTCCAGGTTTTGGTATTTGGTCATGGGGCTCTGTAGTTTGGAGATTCCAGAGTGTCTTGGGTGGGATGGAATCTCCAACCCTGTGTCCAGATTTTGTAAATTGCCAGCAGGGTGTGGGCTCAGGTGAGCACTTATAATGAGTGTATGGGAAGACTTCATGGCTCCCAGTTGGAGACTGCTCCACACCCAGAGAGACAGCAGGTCTCCAGGAGTCAGAGAGGTTGCAGGAGGCAGCCAGAACGTGCGACTGCAAGAAGCAGTGCAACAGCCTGAGGACTAAGGCCAGAGCGAAGCTGTGGGCGCTAAAGAGAAGCCATCCATAGTGAGGAAATCCTGTGGTCTGTGTGACCAGGACAAAGCGCAGAGGTACTGCTAAAGAGCCAGGTGGGCTAGCATTTTCTGTGAGTGTTTATTTGCTGGAGAAGAACCCCTGTGTGGGAAACTTTTATGTCAAAGACTTTCATTTGCCTTTTTAATAAAAATGGGCTACCATGCCCTTAAATATAGTTCCTGACTGGCTTGAATCACTAACAAACGCATCTACCACGAGAGCTAATGGCCCCCCATGTTACAAGTGGTTGTTGGATGCGGGCACAAGACGGTGGAATCCGGGTCCTTGCTCCACAGTGAGTTCAAGTCAGGAACTATTGGCTGTGTGTTGAAGTGCAGCCAGGCAAAAGGCATTGCGTGTTGCAGGTGGTGTACCTGTGAATGAAAAGTCAAAGTTTTTTTTTTTTTTCTGCTATGAACTCTTTGTGTGCATGAGACAGCACAATCTGTGTGTGCACTGTGCAGGTGAGGAAAGCTTGCATGAAGTGAAAAGCAACTTGCTTTAAAGTGACAGTGCTTCAATTTTTGCTGGAGGGCACAAAAGTGCAGTTGAGTGACTGTGAATATGGAGAGTCCACCAGTGTTTGAATCTGCAGTGGATTGGTGCAAGCGGCACCTAGCAGCACTGAACCCAGCTAAAGAGGAAAGCAAGCCAACCCTCAGTGCAAGGAGAGAGTGGGGGCATGTTGTCTCCAAGTGTCCTTTGTCTCCGTCTCCAATACAAGGTGACAAGGCCAGACAAAGGTCTGCAACAATGTTTAGGAAGCCTGATTTGAGTCCCAGGAGTGTCCAAAAGGCTGATCAGAAGTTCAAGAAGTATGTGGTTGCCCGTAGCAACCGTGGTGATGTCAAGTCTGCGGACTATGCAAGAAACATATGGCCGACTGAGGATCGTGGCAAGTTGAAAGCAACAATGTTTCAAGGAGCGCAAAGTCGCTGCATTTGGGAGAGTCAGCAAAGTACAGCTGGAAAAGTGCCATCTCCCTTAGCAACAAAAGATCGAGTGTTAACTGGAAGGAGGAGCTACAGTGAAAATGTGGAGCGGTGTCCCACTAAAGATATGTGCAGAAATGTACCATGCATGGAATGTGGTCAACTGGGGCATGGAATTTTTACTTGTCCCAGGTTATGGAACATGCCTGGAGATGTGGTTACTGGGCAGAAGTCTTTGTCTGCAAGCCCAGATTTTTGTGCAAGCATGTTTTCAGTCACCTCTGGCAACAGTGAGGAAGTACCTGTTGTGCCTGCAGGGGGTGCTAAGGAGTCAGAAGTGGCTGCTGCAGTTTCATCCTATGGCCACCAGGGAGAGTTGGCCAGTAAAAGTGCGATAAAGGATAGACAACGTACTCAAATGAAGCCAGAGTTAACTGCTACAGATTATGGTAAGACTGTTGCAGTTTGTGGGACTGATCCCAGTGAAGTGGGAGTATATCCAGCTGGGAGATCAGCAGAAGGTGTAAAAATGGACTTGCTGCAGTGTGCTACCCCGAGTAGTGGGGAGACACAGGTTAAAGCAAGGTTAAGAACTCAAAAAGACTGGACTCTGTATGTGCCCGGTGTAATCCACCAGAGTGTTGAAAGTGGTAACCTAGGGGTGACCAATACAGTTTGTGTGCCAGGTTCCCTAGTGACAGGTGCTACAGAGATGCCCAGGGAAACCTCCCAGGAGCCCACAGTGGTGAGGCATGTGGTTTCCCAGGACAACTGTGGAGCCACCCTAGTGGGCAAAAGAATGCCTTTGGAGAGGAAGGATGGTGGGCTGAGCGGCACACAGGGTGCTGTGTGTTCTGACCAAAAACAGCCTGTTAAAGCTTATAACACTGCTATGTCTATGAATGCTGAGGGTAAAGGTACTGCTGATGATACATGTACTTATGGTGATGTGTTCAAAAGTAATGAGGAAAGAGGGATGTCTCCCTTGGCAACCAGACGCAGAGCCTCAGGGTTGTCCATGGAAGTCTCAGGGACTCTCCATGCGCTTGAGCCAGAGATTTTCCAGGACAACACTGAATTTGCTCTGGTGGAACAGACTGGGTCTACACCATGCAGTGAAAGTTTATGTGAACAGTGCGTTTACCATATGTGTAACCCAGTTGGTAAGGGGGTAAGTCAGCTGGCCACAGCTGAAGGTACACAGCTGAGTGTGTTAGCGCCTCAGGAGCAAGGGGGTGATGGTGTATTGCAGCCTGCCTTGTTTGAAGCATTAGAAAAGGGTAAAAGCATGTTGTCAAAATGTGATTTATATAGAACTGACAAAGGTACTGTTTGTGCTGCTGAATACCAGGTGCCTCCTAGAGCAGATGATGAGGTACTGCTGATCCCTCATAATAGAAGCACAATAAATTGGGACGGTTGGGCCAAACAATTACTAGCCATGTTAGACAAGGCTATGTTGAGTGACAGGGGTGTGAATACAACAACTGCTATACCAGATCAGGGCGCATGCATGGCAGATGTGGTGTTCACAGCCCAGCAGCTGAATGTCAAGTGTCAAGGTGACCTGCAGAGGCTTATTGGTGAGTTAGAGGGCATGAGTAGGAGACATGCGTCTGACAGTGGTTCAGAGGAGCGTCGGGCTGTGATGGATACCTCCAGTGAGGTGGAGGCCCCTTTAAATTTCTCGGGCCCTCAAGCTGCAGTGAATGAGCCCCTCCATGTCCCCAAAAATGTTTTGCATATTGATGTGAAGTGTGTAGAAATTACAGATATGCTAGTGGAACTGCTTGAACTAGTGAAAGCTCATTCCTTGTATACCTGGGTGCCTCCATTACAGTCAGATGTGGTAGTGCTGCATGGTACCAAAGGGTGGAGCCAGGTAATGCAAGCTGTGCTGGGTAACATTAATCACCAGTGGAACTGGTTGGTACGGTGCTTATTAATAGTCTGGCAAGTGATCACACAGTTCCCTGTGAGGGTGCTTCCGGATAAGGTTCAGTACGGAAGGCGCTCTGGGGGGCTGCTGGAGACATCAGAGGTCTCTCCGCCTGATGCGTTGATGGACATGTCTGCTAGTGCGGTCCGAGGTGCGGCTGAGCAGGGTTTAGTAAATGGCGCGGATACTGCCTCACTCGCTAAACCTCCTAAGAAGGAAGGGCCAGATATGGACATGGCAAAAGCAGACATTCTGTCTGTCACCTGCAGAGAGGTACAAGTTGGGGTACCCGGAGATGCTTTTAAATATAGTATGGCGAGGAACAATTGTGACATGGAAAAATGTGAGCCGGCAAAGATTGGTTTTGTTATAAATGGGTCATGTGTTGCTCAATGTCAATTGCTAGGACAACTGCCCACAGAGATTTGGACAACAGGTGAAGGGAAGCCTTGTGAAGGTCCCATAGGGGGTTGCTGCTCACCTGTGTGTTGTCCCTCCTTGGGCCTGGCCCTACCAAACCCTGAACAAGAAAGAATTGACGGTATCGGTAATTGGAGAAATGGTGGTGTATTACTGAATGTTAATGTAAATAATGACCTTGATATGGCCATGAATAATTTCTTGGAAAATGAGCATGATACACAGATGTTGAGCTCTGGGGAGTTGGTAGTCAAAGGTAAAGGCAAAAGAGTTGGTAAACCCAAGAGACCTATTGTGATGGGTAAAACAGGTATTAGTGAGGGAAAAGGTGGTTCCTCATCAGGCGTAGTATCTGGAGCAAGTTCCCTACAGAATCCGGAAACTGAGTTGGAAGGAAGTAGCAGGAAAGGCAGGATTCCACCAGAAAAGAAATGTGAGCTCAGGAACCCCAAGGATAGAGGGAGTAGGCTGAGGATACAGAACTGTAGGACCCCGTTGCGATCCAGAGTAGGGCGTGCCTGGAAACGCACCCGAAAAAAAAAAATTGGGCCTACGCAGCGAACAGCTGGCGCAGAAGTGCCCCAATCAAGGATTCGGGCTGGTGTGTTCCGGCCCCTTCGGGTTCGAAACAAGGGGAGGGGATATGTGACAGTAGGAGATGCTGTCTAGGTGGAATTGACGGTTTGGGGGACACAGGGTATGCACATTTGCTTGGTGCAAGGCTACAGAGCATAAATGTGGACTGGAGAGAACTGCTTTTGCAGCTTTCTCCAGGTTTTGGTATTTGGTCATGGGGCTCTGTAGTTTGGAGATTCCAGAGTGTCTTGGGTGGGACGGAATCTCCAACCCTGTGTCCAGATTTTGTAAATTGCCAGCAGGGTGTGGGCTCAGGTGAGCACTTATAATGAGTGTATGGGAAGACTTCATGGCTCCCAGTTGGAGACTGCTCCACACCCAGAGAGACAGCAGGTCTCCAGGAGTCAGAGAGGTTGCAGGAGGCAGCCAGAACGTGCGACTGCAAGAAGCAGTGCAACAGCCTGAGGACTAAGGCCAGAGCGAAGCTGTGGGCGCTAAAGAGAAGCCATCCATAGTGAGGAAATCCTGTGGTCTGTGTGACCAGGACAAAGCGCAGAGGTACTGCTAAAGAGCCAGGTGGGCTAGCATTTTCTGTGAGTGTTTATTTGCTGGAGAAGAACCCCTGTGTGGGAAACTTTTATGTCAAAGACTTTCATTTGCCTTTTTAATAAAAATGGGCTACCATGCCCTTAAATATAGTTCCTGACTGGCTTGAATCACTAACAAACGCATCTACCACGAGAGCTAATGGCCCCCCATGTTACAATATATATATATATATTAAAGATTTGTGACAGGAGTACATTATATCTTTGCCCTTGTTATCTCACACAGTCTGCGACACAATGAGGGGGATTTACTAAAACGGATGCACACAGAATCTGGTGCAACAGTGTATACTAACCATCCAGCTTCTAACATCAGCTTGGTCAATTAACCACTTCAGCCCCGGACCATTTGGCAGCCAAAGGACCAGAGGTCTTTTTTCAATTTCGCACTGCACTACTTTAACTGGTAATTGCGCGGTCATGCAATTTTGTAACCAAACGAAATTTGCGTCCTTTTCTTCCCACAAATAGAGCTTTCTTTTGATGGTATTTGATTGCCTCTGTGATTTTTATTTTTTGCGATATAAACGGAAAAAAAAAAAAAAGAGCGAAAATTTTGAAAAAAAAAGAGATTTTCTACTTTTTGTTATAAAAAAAATCTAATAAACTCAATTTTAGTCAAACATTTGGGCCAAAATGTATTCAGCCACATGTCTTTAGTAAAAAAAATGCCAATAAGCGTATATTTATTGGTTTGCGCAAAAGTTATAGCGTCTACAAACTAGAGTACATTTTCTGGAATTTACACCGCTTTTAATTTATGACTGCCTATTTCATTTCTTGAGGTGCTAAAATGGCAGAGAAGTACAAAACCCCCCCAAATGACCCCATTTTGGAAAGTAGACACCCCAAGCTATTTGCTGAGAGGCATGTTGAGCCCATTGAATATTTTTTTTTTTAGTCCCAAGTGATTGAATAAAGACAAAAATAAAAAAGATTTTTTTTTTTTTCAAAAAGTTGTCACTAAATGATATATTGCTCACACATGCCATAGTTATATGTGGAATTGCACCCCAAAATACATTTTGCTGCTTCTCCTGAGTATGGGGATACCACATGTGTGGGACTTTTTGGGAGCCTAGCCGCGTACGGGGCCCCGAAACCCAAGCACCGCCTTCAGGATTTCTAAGGGTGCAAATTTTTGATTTCACTCCTCACTACCTATCACAGTTTCGAAGGCCATAAAATGCCAAAATAGCACAAAACCCCCCCAAATGACCCCATTTTGGAAAGTAGACACCCCAAGCTATTTGTTGAGAGGCATGGTGAGTATTTTACAGCTCTCATTTGTTTTTGAAAATGAAGAAAGTAAAGAAAAAAAAATTTTTTTTTTCAATTTTCAAAACTTTGTGACAAAAAGCGACATCTGCAAAATACTCACAATACCTCTCAGCAAATAGCTTGGGGTGTCTACTTTCCAAAATGGGGTCATTTTGGGGGGTTTTATGCCATCTGGGCATTCCATGGCCTCCGAAACTGTGATTGGCAGTGAGAAGTGAAATAAAAAAATTACACCCTTAGAAAGCCTGAAGGCGGTGATTGGTTTTTGGGGTTCCGTACGCAGCTAGGCTCCCAAAAAGTCCCACACATGTGGTATCCCCGTACTCAGGAGAAGCAACAGAATGTATTTTGGGGTGTATTTCTACATATGCCCATGACATGTTTGAGCAATATATCATTTAGTGACAACTTTTTGTAAAAAAAAAAATATATTTTTTTTTTTTTTCATTATTCAATCTCTTGGGACAAAAAAAAAAAATATTTAATGGGCTCAACATTGCTCTCATCAAATAGCTTGGGGTGTCTACTTTCCAAAATGGGGTCATTTGGGGGGGGTTTGAACTGTCCTGGCATTTTATGCACAACATTTAGAAGCCTATGTCACACGTCACCCACTCTTCTAACCACTTGTAGACAAAGCCCTTTCTGACACTTTTTGTTTACATGAAAACACATATTTTTTTTTTGCAAGAAAATTACGTTGAACCCCCAAACACTATATATAATGTTAAAGCAAAGGCCCTACAGATTAAAATGGTGGGTGTTGCATTTTTTTTTTCCACACAGTATTTGCGCAGCGATTTTTCAAACGCATTTTTTGTGGAAAAAATACACTTTTTTTTATTTTTAATGCACTAAAACACACTATATTGCTCAAATTTTTGATGAAATAAAAAATATGATCTTAGGCCGAGTACATGGATACCAAACACGACATGCTTTAAAATTGCGCACAAACACGCAGTGGCGACAAACTACATACATTTTTAAAAGCCTTTAAAAGCCTTTACATGATACCACATTAGATTCACGGAGGAGGTCTACTGCTAAAATTACTGCCCTCGATCTGACCTTCGCGGTGATACCTCACATGCATGGTGCAATTGCTGTTTACATATGACGCCAGACCAACGCTTGTGTACGCCTTTGCGCAAGAGAAGGGGGGGCAGGGGTGCTTTTTTTTTTTTGTTTGTTTGTTTTTTTATTTATTTAGCTTTTTAATTTTTTTTTAAACTGTTCCTTCCATTTTTTTTCTTTGTTATGATTTTTATTGTTATCTCAGGGAATGTAAATATCCCCTATGATAGCAATAGGCAGTGACAGGTACTCTTTTTTTGAAAAAATTGGGGTCTATTAGACCCTAGATCTTTCCTCTGCCCTCAAAGCATCTGACCACACCAAGATTGGTGTGATAAAATGCTTTCCCAATTTCCCAATGGCGCGGTTTATATCCGGGAGGGGGGACATTCCCTCCCACTGCTTGTAAAAGCAGTCTAGAGGCTAATTACCCGCTAGAATTGCTTTTACATGAAAGCCGATCACTGGCTGAAAAGAATGATACCAAGATGATACCTAAACCTGCAGGCATCATTCTGGTATAACCATTCAAAGTCCAGCAACATACTGGACATATATTGTAATCTTTTTTTTTTTTCATGCAGCCTCTTGGCTGAACGAAAAAAAGAGATTGATTGGTGGGTATGCCCACCATTAGAATACCTCCCTTCATCCACCCACTTCTAATGATGGGCATACATGCACCATTTATATATGCCGATGCATGGGGGCATCCTCCCGCAAAAGTTATGCCGTGTACACACGGTCGGAATTTCGACCGTATGTACGTGGCATTAGGAGCCAATCGCTCCTCCCCCCCCCTGCTGCCCCCATGCTTCGGCATATATGCTCTTTTTTTTTAACTGTGGTGGTGAAATCACCTCCTACAGTATCAAAGAGAGGGGGATGGTGGAATAGGGATTATAGCGGTGCTAAGATAATACAGGAGAGTTGGGGCGGACTCACAGTTCAAGGCTCATAATACTCGTTAATTAATAAAACAATTTTTATTACATATAAACAATTATATCAAAACATACAAAGAGAAGAATATATATGTATGAAGAAATATTAGCAATATATATTTTTCTGAAGATAAGACTCAATTCAATAAATCAAGGCAAATGATTGAAATATCACTTACAAAAATTTACAATCAAAGGTATAGAAAACAATACATAGTCAGTGATGAAGTCAAATTATGCACATAAAGTTAGAGGTATAGTTCACAATTAATGTGGGAAAATAACCTAAGGTAGACTGAATTAGTCTTTGTAGACTGTTCCGACATGTTTCGCCATAACAATGGCTTCCTCAGGGTATGTCTACTTTGCGTAATTGGTGTATCTGGTAAAAGAAGTATCATAATAAGTTCCATTCAATACTCAATAAAGGAGGAAGTTAGAGCCATTTAAATAGATAGAGGTCAGTGGAAGGGACAAATATAATTATAGAGTGGAATATCACCAAGTTATCAGCGCAGAGGAAGTGCTGGTGCCCCTCCTTCCCAGGATAGAAAAGGGAAGGGAAGGGTCCCCCTTATAAACCATCCCAAACTTACCCTGATCAAGGTGTGGATTGGACTCAGCCGCAACCGTGGGGTAGGGCAGTCATACAGGGTGCCGCAGCTGCCTAGTAGAAGGCGGTAATCCCCAGATTGAACATTTGGTATGTTAGCTAGTTAAAAAAGGATAAATCAAAAAGTAAACGGATAATAGGAAGCAATTTAAATAGTGTTGTGAGTCCATGAAAAATTAGTTCATGGACGTAACGCCATACACTACATAAGGGACAATGTCTCAGATAGTTACTTACTTTCATTAATTTTGAAGAGTAATTAGAAAAATTAGAGAAGAACCAGAGGTTCTGGAAAGGCAACCAAAGTTAAAAACAGGAGGCACCTGAAGAGATAGTAAATAGGCAGGGAATTACATAATTGAACATGGTAATGGTTAAGGGTGGGGGAGGAGGAGGGTATAAGGTTAGGTAAAGTTGCAGAGATCAAATACCTGTTTTTTAAAGTGTAAGGTACGAAGCACCGTTCTGTTTGAAAAGTGCAATTTGTGAGCACCCTTGAAGCAAGGGGGAAAAGGGGGGAGAACGTCCGATCGGTCAAAAGTCTGCAATGGGCTAAAGAAAAGATACATTCAAATAGCCCTGGTAAGTATCAAGTAGATTAAGAAGGATATCCAAAGAGAGATAAAAGAGAAATTTGGTTGCTTACTTGAGTGAGGTTGACCTCACCGGGGAGGCATGGAAGGGATTGATGACCAAAATACAACAGTCTCAGAACACTACCAACATTTCTGATGCTGACCTTGATCGTGACTTTATGCGACTCCAGCGTCTTTTGGAAAAAAAGGTACGAATATATTGGCATAAAACGTACTTTGAAAAATATGTTGAATATAAAATTGTCCCATGGGGATTACGAATTCAAATCTTCCCTAACGTGAAAAAAGTCAATGATGTTCTCAAATCCTCTTGGGAATTCAATCTTCAAACTTGTTCATTTGGTATGATATCCATACTATGTAAACAATACGAATGTGAACTTGATCAACTCGATACCTCGGTCTCTGACTGGTATGAAAATCATATTTTATGTCTATCGTCCCCCCGTTTTGCCCTAAAGGACAAAAACTTACGGGCACACATTGAGGAATATACCTTAAACATTATCAGTAATAAAGAAAATAAATTCCTAAGAGATAGATCTGCCCACCAAAATGGCTACGCCTACAAATGGGACAATCCTACTTTTCCCAGAGCACCAACTAAATCATCCCACTTCCAACCAGCCAAAAATAATACTGACCCACCTAGCACTTCATCCAACTCCTTTAGTTCCAGTACAACCTACCATGAACTTTCCCAGGATCCCATTACAAAAAAACGAAAGAATGATCAACACATCTCATCTACAGAGCTAATTAAACGAGCTCTAAATACGAGCATACTAACTAGACCCCCTAGTACTCGCCCAAAAACTTCGAACATCTCTACCCCCTATCCCAAAAATCAATCTTCTTCTTCAAATATACCCCCTCCAACTACACAAATGTGCACGTTGGACTCTTCCAACTTCTCAACTCCCGCACTGGCATCACCCATAAGAAGAGCCAGCGAACCGTGTTTACCGACTATGTTCCCCATACCCTCTCAGGAACTGAAACTGGCACCTATTTTTTTAGGCCAGAACCAAGACCCACCCCTAACACCGACATAATCCCTCAGTTCACCAAAGAACTGATTTCAGCAACGAATCTTGATGTTGTAAACCTCTCCTCTATTTCCCTAACACCACCCCAGATCCAAGTTTTACAATTGGGCCTCACCTTTTGCCCTTCCATGGACTTTGACTGTTTTCAACTAGTTAAAGATCTTCATCTCTTTGCGAGAAAATTACTGTATAAAACAATCTATCATTCAAAAACCACATCTACTCAGATGGCTAATACAGACAATACTGTTCCAACTTTAGCAGAAATTCAAGCCCTTGAGGACTTAATGACCCTCTTGGATGAAGCTGACCCAACTGACGATGACCTTTTGGATAATATACAAAATGAAACAACCGGTCCGGTCCCCATTTTCTCTTGCCCTACCTCTTTTAAACCTAAATCTAGAAATTTCCCCTCACTAACCACGAATCCTGCCATTTGGGCTTTTGTGGAACAAACCACCAAGGAATTGAAAAAACTTAACTTAGATCAATCAGGTATGTCAAACCTCACGAAGATTCAACAGAGAGCCCTTAAATCCCTTCAGTCTAATCGAAATATAGTTATCAAACCCTCCGATAAAGGAGGAAACGTGGTTGTCATGGATGTCCTGGCTTACATGAATATGTGCCATGACATCCTTGACAACCACGAATGGTATAGACCCATCTGCCCCACTAGAATCAAGTCCTACATTTTAGACTATCAAAATTTAATTTTTCACGCAACCAAAAAGGGAATCATAGATACCAATACTTGGAAATTTCTACATGTAACTCACCCTAAAACCCCAACTTTTTACTCTCTTCCCAAACTTCATAAATCAATAAAAAAAAACCCCAGGCAGACCCATTGTCTCTGGCTGTGAAGGGCTCACAGAAAGAGCCAGTGAACTTGTAGACAAACATCTTGCCCCATTGGTATCTGCACTCCCCTCACATATTAAGGACACCATTCATCTATTACGTGTCCTTGAAAACCAGCAATTACCTGTAAATTCATACCTTGTTGCATTAGATGTTGAATGCCTCTATAACGCCATACCTCATGACAGAGGAGTGGAAGTTGTAGCCAAACAACTAAAATGTCTTGGCCCCAATGCACAACCTTATAACAATTTTGTTCTATCTCTGCTTAAGTTTATCTTAACCAGAAACTACTTCACGTTTGGATCCTCCCACTACCTCCAGATACAGGGCGTAGCAATGGGCACTAAATGTGCCCCTTCCTACGCCAATCTGTATCTGGGGGGGTGGGAAAGGGATATTCTTCTGGACCCGGAGATGAGGTGCTATACTCAGCACATCCTCTCCTGGATGAGATATATCGATGATATTTTAATCTTCTGGACTGGCACTTACCCAGATCTACAACGTTTTTTTGAAAAAATATCCATTAATACATACAATCTTAAATTCTCTCTGGAGGTCAGTCAGGAAAAAATTACTTTCCTTGATCTTACTATAACTATTGACAATGAAGGTAAATTATATTCCTCGCTATATAGAAAAGCGTCGGCTGGCAATACCATATTGCATGCATCCAGTTCTCATCCAAAAAACCTTATAAAAAGCATACCGTACAGCCAATATTTGCGAATAAGAAGAAATTGTACTAATGATAAAGACTTTCACCAAGCATCTTTTGAACTATATCAAAGATTGAAATCCAGAGGCTACAGCCATAATTTACTTAAACAATCATTTAATAGAGTTAAACGCTTGCAACGAAAAGAACTTATCTTTAGAGACAAAAATCTTCAACACAATCAACCTGTACGTCTTATCACTCAATACTCCAATCAGTCTGCTCAAATTAGGAACACTATAAATACATTCTGGCCCCTACTATCATCAGACCCTATAGTAGGACAATATGTAAAAACTTACCCAGAAATTACTTACCGTCGACCATCATCCCTTAGCGATAAACTTACCTCTAGTCATTTCTATGCTCCAGATGACCCAAAAAAAATGGACCAATCTGGTACCTTCCCTTGCGGACACTGCGACTCATGTATGTTTCTGTCCAATTCCACTAACACTCTACTACCCAATGGGAACTTACATAAGCCCAAACATCGGGTTATGTGTAACACTGTAGGGGTTATCTACTTAGCCACTTGCCGATGTGGATGTTTCTATGTCGGCAAAACAAAAAGAGCTTTCTCGATTCGCATACAGGACCATATAAAACCTCTATTTAAAAAGAAAATTTCAACTGCGATTAATCGCCATGTAGCTCTGAAACATAACTTTGATCCTACTACAATGTTATTCTCGGCCCTGGAACATTTACCCCTCAATGTACGCGGAGGGGACATTGACAACCGACTCCTCCAACTTGAAACTAGGTGGATATACACCCTAGATGCCACCAGATACCCAGGTATGAATGAGTATATCAGCTTCAAATCCTTCCTTTAACAACCATTTCTTTTTTATTATTTCAACTTTAAATTATTTCCCACGGTCACAACTGGCTTCCTCCCTTCCTGAGGTCTCGCCCGGTGATCTCTCCGCCATCATGCGCCAAAGCCTGCTCCTCCTTGTCTGTAGGTATTTTTCTATGTAAATTGTCTGTTTTATTGCTTACGTCTAACTGATATACCATGCCCTGTATTACGCATAGAAACTATCCTGAAACCCTTCCAAATATACTGTATGGGTAATGTATTCTGACTGTACACATATTCTTTTATCAAATTGCCCCTGATCTCTGGAATGGACGCCTGACCAATTTCATTATGGCTTGATCTGTCTGACTTTTTCTCATACCCCTGTACAAATCTGTCATGTTGTACAGACATAATCAGCTAAAGTACTTGTTTAGTTATGATCAAAACATGCTCAACTTCCATTGTACTTGGTATTGATCAATTTGGGATTTACTGCCGGTGAGAATGCCCCCAATCTTTTCAGCCCATAGGAATGTCGCTACTATACAGCCTTTATTGGCTTATTTCCATCTCAGTCCCCTTCCTTTCTCCCCCTTCCCTCCCCTTCTATGTGCCCTCCCACCATCACTTCGGTGTATGGACTCGGCCGCCGCCCACGGGGCGGACTTGTCACGCTTTGGGACAGCCCAGCTGCCTAGTATGGACACCCGAGGGCGGGCCCTCCCAGCCCGCCCACCGCTAGCCTTTGCCATTCACTCGCCGTTTTACGGCGATGACGTCATCACGCCCGCTGCGCGCCCATTGCCGGGAACTATGGGTACTGTAGGCTCCCGGCCATGACGCGCTGTACGCATGCGCATAGGCCTCTATGTCCGCTGATCGAGGGGCGGATCCACGCTGCCTCGATCTGGAAGGCGGTATTTAAACCAGCTTACCACATCAGTCCATCACAGGACTCTGGAGGCACCTGACGCAATACATCTGCTGTACTCAAGTAAGCAACCAAATTTCTCTTTTATCTCTCTTTGGATATCCTTCTTAATCTACTTGATACTTACCAGGGCTATTTGAATGTATCTTTTCTTTAGCCCATTGCAGACTTTTGACCGATCGGACGTTCTCCCCCTTTTCCCCCTTGCTTCAAGGGTGCTCACAAATTGCACTTTTCAAACAGAACGGTGCTTCGTACCTTACACTTTAAAAAACAGGTATTTGATCTCTGCAACTTTACCTAACCTTATACCCTCCTCCTCCCCCACCCTTAACCATTACCATGTTCAATTATGTAATTCCCTGCCTATTTACTATCTCTTCAGGTGCCTCCTGTTTTTAACTTTGGTTGCCTTTCCAGAACCTCTGGTTCTTCTCTAATTTTTCTAATTACTCTTCAAAATTAATGAAAGTAAGTAACTATCTGAGACATTGTCCCTTATGTAGTGTATGGCGTTACGTCCATGAACTAATTTTTCATGGACTCACAACACTATTTAAATTGCTTCCTATTATCCGTTTACTTTTTGATTTATCCTTTTTTAACTAGCTAACATACCAAATGTTCAATCTGGGGATTACCGCCTTCTACTAGGCAGCTGCGGCACCCTGTATGACTGCCCTACCCCACGGTTGCGGCTGAGTCCAATCCACACCTTGATCAGGGTAAGTTTGGGATGGTTTATAAGGGGGACCCTTCCCTTCCCTTTTCTATCCTGGGAAGGAGGGGCACCAGCACTTCCTCTGCGCTGATAACTTGGTGATATTCCACTCTATAATTATATTTGTCCCTTCCACTGACCTCTATCTATTTAAATGGCTCTAACTTCCTCCTTTATTGAGTATTGAATGGAACTTATTATGATACTACTTTTACCAGATACACCAATTACGCAAAGTAGACATACCCTGAGGAAGCCATTGTTATGGCGAAACATGTCGGAACAGTCTACAAAGACTAATTCAGTCTACCTTAGGTTATTTTCCCACATTAATTGTGAACTATACCTCTAACTTTATGTGCATAATTTGACTTCATCACTGACTATGTATTGTTTTCTATACCTTTGATTGTAAATTTTTGTAAGTGATATTTCAATCATTTGCCTTGATTTATTGAATTGAGTCTTATCTTCAGAAAAATATATATTGCTAATATTTCTTCATACATATATATTCTTCTCTTTGTATGTTTTGATATAATTGTTTATATGTAATAAAAATTGTTTTATTAATTAACGAGTATTATGAGCCTTGAACTGTGAGTCCGCCCCAACTCTCCTGTATTATCTTAGCACCGCTATAATCCCTATTCCACCATCCCCCTCTCTTTGATACTCTTATACTAAGGGATGAGGTGCTGTATCATTTAGTGGACCCTCTCTGCCTTTTTGTACAACACCTCCTACAGTGTTGGAGTCGCGTCTTTATGTATCGTGGGAGCAAACGCTGTTGCTGTCAAGATAAATAAATCCGCGTTGCAACTGAATGGCGCACCTGAAAACAAAAAAATGCTTAACACTAAAACACAGTAAACAAAATTACATACCTGAAAAGCAAGCATGATAAAACATGATAAAACATAATAAAACATTGCAGAATAGAATGGAGTAAAAAAAGAGCAACAATAGAGAGAGAATAGAGTGAGAGAGAGAACAATAAAACGACAACTATTTTATTTTTTTTTATTTTTTTGAGATTCACAGGTAAAAAAGCTCCTGACTGAAGCGACTGAATCAAAACGCTACCACAAAAAAACTGTTAGCGATCGCAGGGATCAGGCCTGACTCTGCGAACGCTGCAGTTATGTGTGCTTAGTGTTTTGTAAGTGACAGTGATCGATCGATACTGCACTTGGGTGGGCTGGGCTGGGCGGAGGGGCAAAACGCAGGTGCTAGCAGGTATCTGGGCTGATCCCGCTAACAATGCGTTTTTTTTTTTGGAACCCTAAACTGCTGGGACGCTAGTATAGATCTGATCAGATCAGATATTGATCTGTTCAGATACTGTGCCACTAAGGGAGGTGTATGCTTTGTGCGTGGGTGTTTGCGGTACTGGCACTAACCTGGGGCGACGCAGACCTTATTTGACCCTAAAACCTAATTGATATCACCCGCCGGGCGATCAGGGGGTTAAACCGTTATTGGGTAATAAATGGCGGGTGCCCTGACAGTATAAAAAACAAGCTAACTAACCAGCGTCACCCGTAACAGTAATACAAAAAAAAACTGGTTACCTAGCGACACTAATGCAGCGATCAGAAAAACGATCGCTTAGTGACACTGGCAAAAGGGGGTGAAAGGGTTAACTAGGGGCAATCAGGGGGTTAAACCTTGATTAGGTAATATATGGGGGTACCTGACGCTATATAAAAACCTGACGGGGAACCTAAATAACGAAATAACTAACTGGCTAACCAGCGTCACCAGTGACAGTTATACAGTGATCACTGGTGAAAGGGTTAACTCTAGGGGCAATCAAGGGGTTAAAACCTTTATTTAGGTTGTAATATGGGGGTACCTGACCTATAAAACTATTTATGAACCTATATAAACATGGCGGTTACCTAAAAAAAAAAAATGGTTACCTAGCGACAGCAGTGACACTAATACAGCGATCAGAAAAACGATCGCTTAGTGACACTGGCAAAAGGGGGTGAAAGGGTTACCTGGGGGGCAATCAAGGGGTTAAACCTTTATTAGGGGGGGGTAGGGGGCTACCTTGGACTTAAAACTAACTGCCCTGACAGTTATTACAGTCACACTGACACTAAATGCAGTGATCAGTAAAAAAATGATCACTGCAATTAGTGACACTGTGACTGGGGGGGGAGGGGGTGATCTGGGGGGTGATCCGGGGGTGACAGGGGGGTGGAATATGTGCCTAACTGTACTGGTGTCAGTGTACTGTTGTGCACTAACCTTTACATGTTCACCGCTCGGCGTCTCCGGTCACATAGACCGGCGCACCGAGCGTGACATCACTTCCGCCTTCCTGTCTATACAATAGACAGGAAGGGGAAGCTTTTCATTGGCCAGGAGCGATCGCGAGGGGGTGGCCAGAAACCACTGGCCGTCCCCTCGTCCCGGATCGCTCCTGACACGATCCCGACCGTCCCCGCCGGCGGAGGGGGGTCCGATCGGACCCCCCAACCGCCGGAAGAATGTCACGTACAGGTACGTGATTCTGCCTGTACGTGCCATTCTGCCGACGTATATCTACATGGGGCGGTCGGGAAGTGGTTAAACTTTGAAAATAAAAACTGGAAGCTGATTGGATACCATGTACAGCTACACCAGATTCTGTGTGCTGTAAATCTGCCCCAATGTGTATATGTAGTGGGTACCTTGATGTATGTTCGTAGGTGAACCAGTTTATTGCAATAGAGTTTATAGTGTATATATTTATGGTTAATGTTATATGCCAGCTGTAGTAGTTCCTCTTTCCCTAATCCCCCTAATTAGGTTACTGGTTAATTTCCCAATATGATGATCCCCTCTGCTCACAGAGGCCTATCCTGAGTGGAGGCATTATCAACTTTATTATCGATCCCACTCGTCCACTTAGCAAAGGTTCTGGTTATCTTATTTACCTACAGGTTTTGCTCAATATCCAGGCTGAGGAGGACTATTTCTCATAAAAAAGAGGGCTCAGGGTTGTAAATTATAAAAGCTCACTGTACAGTTCTATAGGATATACAGATCACCTAGGGAGCCACAATACTTACATTTTAAATGTTGTATGTCATAAAAACAATGCACCTGGTTGACATTCAACTCCAAGAAAAAAATATTTTATTTTTAGGAGTGATGATTTTTCAATCAGTGGAAATACCCTAATTTGATTTGCTACCACCACCCTTGAAGTCTACAGTACACTTAAAGCGGAGTTCCACCCTAAAGTGGAACTTCCGCTCATCAGATTCCTTCCCCCTCCGGTGCCACAGTTGGCACCTTTCAGGGGGGAGCGGGGTGCACATACCTGGATAATATAAGGTATCTGCACCCACTTCTGGGAATAGCTAGCCGCAGATGCCCCCCCCCCCTCCCCCATTGTTTTCTGGGAAACACACAGTTCCCAGAACACAATGGGGACCAGTGAAGACGCGCAGCATGACTCGCACATGCACAGTAGGGAACCGGGTAGTGAAGCCACAACGCTTCACTTCCTTGACCGACCGAGGATGGCTGACATCACGGCACCCTGGACAGGTAAGTGTCCATTTATTAAAAGTCAGCAGCTGCAGTATTTGTAGCTTCTGACTTTTAATATTTTTTTTTAAGGTGGACCTCCTCTTTAAGTACTTTTCCGTTTTACATACATGGTCTGGTCCTATTGTGTACTTAAAAGTGGGGTATGCCTGTATAGTTTTTAAAACAGTGTTTAGAGAGGGAGAAGCAACATGAGGAGTCAATCAAGTATACTTCAATTCAAAGAGCATGCTGATAGGATGAGAGTAGAGTAACAAAGTGATTAGACAGTCATTGACCAATCAGAGAGTGGGGATGTAGAAAAGATCTGTTAGTGTTAATAAACCATAGCAGTGAAAAATATGGGCTTTCCCCTTGATAAATATAGCCATGTGGCATAACAGATTTGAGTAAATCTCTGGATGGACATTGGACAGACATACAAGTACTTTACCAGGTACAGCAGCTCCATTATACAGTATGCATTCAGTTTGTGTATTTAGCTGTTTTTCAGCTTTAAGAACTGTCTGTAAATTTCTGCCCAGTTTACATTTCTGGTATTGGTATTGTTATATGAATTGCTATAAATACCTTTTATAGCCCTTTTCCATAGTTTAACATTTTTGCCTTAGTTTTAGTTTAAATCTTTTCATTTGGTTTGAACATGTGCAGATCTGCTCAATATTTTCCATCATCTGGTACACTGCTCTATTCCTGTTTTATAATACAATTCTTGGTAATGCACAGCTTTCCTATTCTTGACTTTTGAGAGGAAATAAAACGCTTTTAGTTGACCCCACTATGCCTTAAGGTTCTCTATGAGACACTGCTGTATATTATAGCTCAATGCTGAATAATAAGCTGCTTGTGGTGAAGTATTTATTCTTTTGGCCATCAAGTGAAACCGATTAAATCAACATTTTAGTATTAGCCATCAGCAAGTTATAAAATGAAATTTTGATCTAGGATTTTCTGGTTGTTTGCTAGCCCATTGTAATGGCCAACAAATCAAATCTCAATCCTTTCTATGGCTTGTGTTTGATTTTGTCTCTGCTGCTAGCTCAAGGATGTGGGCATGTGAAAGATCTCACAATAATGTGACCTGCGGGTTTTGTAAAGATTTAACCATTATGATTTCATAAATGAATAACCCTTGTTAATCCATAAAACTATGACAACCTGTGACAAAAATTTAATTTTCCACTTCAGCTCCGGTATAGATTTGAGAACTCATGATTGCAGGATGAGATAATTTCTTTGAAATGTATGACATAATTTCAAACATAAAAAAAGATCTTAAGGGTTTCACCTGATCAGAATCACATAAATAAACAAGTTACACTCCTAAATTTAAAGCATGGTTTAAAGTGCACTTGAACACAGAAGCGAAGACTTGCTATGTAATAGGGAACTTTTAACTCAATTTTAACTGTGCACTGGCAGTGCACTTTGCATTATGTCAGGGTGCTTACAGCCTTAAAGTTGTATATCTGCAGTGTGATATTTAAAGGCACTGCTACCTCTGACTAATAGGGGTTGATTTACTAAAGGAAAATAGGCTGTGCACTTTGCAAAGAGCTTAGTAAATTAGGTAAAGCTTCACTTTGCAAAGAACACCCAAACACGTGCAAGGAAAATGAAAAAAAAAATGCATTTTAGCTTGCAAATGATTAGAGGATGGAAGTCAACAGAGCTCCCCCTCATTTCCTAAGCTCTGAAGAAACTGCTCTTGCAAAGTGCACAGTCTATTTTCTTTTAGTAAATCAATCCCTTAGTCTCAAAGAGATTTGCAATGTGATTTTAGGATGTCAGTACTGTGCTGCTCACTGTTCTTATTGCTGAAGGCTCTGACATGAGGAAGAAAAACAAAGATGGCCACATGCACACACAGACACATAGGGGGTTATTTACTAAAGACAAATCTACTTTGCACTACAAATGCAAACTACAAATGCAAAGTGCACTTGAAATTGCACTGAAAGTGCACTTGGAAGTGTAGTCGCTGTAGATCCAAAGGGGGCATGCAAGGATAATAAAAAACAGCATTATAGCTTGCACATGATTGGATGATAAAATCAGCATAGCTTCCCCTCATTTCAGATCTACCCTTCGGATTTACAGCGACTGCACTTCCAAGTGCACTTTCAGTGCAATTTCAAGTGCACTTTGCATTTGTAGTTTGCATTTGTAGTGCAAAGTGGATTTGCCTTTCGTAAATAACCCCCATAGTTTGATTTAGTAAAGGCAAATAGGCTGTTCGCTGGATGATGTGATTGATAGGAATGGGCGAGCGGTTCAGCCCCCGGTGTCCTTAACATCCGATGAGTCATCGGCTGTCAATGGGCTTCCCCGCTGACCACCGAATAATTTAAAAAAAAGAGCCAGTTAAAAAATAAAGAAATAAAAGCGGTTGGGTCGTCCCCACTCCAGTTCATACCAGACCCTTTGGGTTTGGATTTGGAGGGGAATCCCACACCATTTTTGTGAGCGAGCCCCCCCCTCCTGAACTATACCAGGCCACATGATCCACCTATTCTCAGTTCCCTCTTTGGTGCTCCAGGCACCTCCCTCCTGCTGAGTGCCCCCCACAGCACACAGCTTGCTATGGGGGCACTCAAGCCGAGTCACAGCAACATGTGTACATTCAGACATGGAGCTGTTGTTCAGCACTGCCCCCTCTCTCTCCTCATTGGCACACTAATTTTGTTTGAGAGCAGCAGGAGCCAATTGCGCCGTGCTGCCATCACAGCCAATGAGGAGGGAGAGTCCTGTAACATCGCTGGATTGAGATGGGCTCAGGTAAGTTATCTTATAAGAATACAATCTATAATGGTTTAGTATATATTTTCTTTCTCACTTAGAAGAATACAATCTATACAATCTATGGTTTGGTATATCCTTCCTTCCTTTCTTCCCCTTTACCTCCCTCCCTCCCTTCCTCGTTTCTTCATTCAATGCCTTCCTTCTCTCCCTCATTCCTTCTTTTCCTCCCTCATTCCTTCTTTCCCTCCCTCATTCCTGATTTCCCTTCTCACTCCTTCATTCCTACAGTTGCAATGAAGCACAAGTTATGAATATAATAGAGAAAGCACATGCTGAATTGTTTATAGAAATAATCTTCCAATACTTTGAAAAGACAAAAGTATTAACCGTTCTACCTGCAATTTATAATAATTGTATGCCCAGTAAAAAAAATTCTACCAACAGTATTTAAAAGTCATGCATCACATACAAAGGACTACGCCAGTAATATCTAAGTTTAAATAAAGAAAATCCCAAGATTTTTCTATGGCACAGTTCAAACTTGCCAGTATTAGTGGAAAACATGTTTACCCTCTCCATGGGAGTTTCCAATGAAACAAATCTCAAAAGTAAGTAGTCTGAGGTATGAGTAATGCAACTCAGTGACATATCTGGTATTATTTTTAACGTTTTCCACTGTCTCTTTTCTACATGGTGTAAAAATCCAACAGGCATTTTACAATTATTAAAATGTTAATTTGTTTTTCCACCTCGACTATAAGGAAGAAATAAATGTGTAAAACTACTATTAGTACCTTTAACCACTTAAGCCCCAGACCATTTGGCTGGCTGAAAAGACCAGAGCACTTTCTGTGATTCGGCACTGCATCGCTTTAACTGGCAATTGCACGGTCGTGCGACGTGGCTCCCAAACAAAATTGATGTATTTTTTTTCCCACAAATAGAGCTTTCTTTTGGTGGTATTTGATCACCTCTGTGGTTTTTATTTTTTGCGCTATAAACAAAAAAAGAGCGACAATTTTGAAAAAAAGCATTCTTTTTTACTTTTTGATAAATATCCCCAAAAATATATATAAAAAAAATAGTTTTCCTCAGTTTAGGCCGATACGTATTCTTCTACATATTTTTGGTAAAAAAAAATAGCAATAAGCGTTTGGTTTGCGCAAAAGTTATAGAGTCTACAAAATAGGGGTTCGTTTTATGACATTTTTATTAATAATTTTTTTTTACTAGTAATGGTGGCGATCTGTGATTTTTATCATGACTGCAACATTTTGGCAGACACATCGGACAATTTTGACACATTTATGGGACCATTGTCATTTTTACAGCGATCAGTGCTATACAATTGCACTGATTACTATAAAAATGGACACTGTCAGTGAAGGGGTTAACCACTAGCTGGCTAGGAAGGGGTTAAGTGTGCCCTAGGGAGTGATTCTAACTGTTAGGGGGCGTGGCTACGAGTGACATGTCACTGATCATAGCTCCAGATCACAGGGAGCTATGATCAGTGACAGTGTCACTAGGCAGAATGGGGAGATGCTTGTTTACATTAGCATCTCCCCCCGTTCTTCAGCTCCGTGAGATGATCGCGGGTATCCCCATAGACATCGAGTCCGCGGACCCGCAATCCTACTCATGGAGCTTGCGGCATGGTCGTGCGCTCCGCCGGCAGCGCGCACGCGACCACATGGCGCTAAATTCAAAGGGACGTAAAGATGCGCCCATTTGCCCAGCCATGCCATTCTGCCGACGTAAATGTACATGCGGCGCTCGGCAAGTGGTTCAATGAGCTGGAAGATGGCGACAGTTTGGCATAGTAGGTTTCTGATTTGATTTTGTATATGCTTTGTCTTCATTTAAGTTGTAAAGCGTTGGTGTTTTATGCATTTGCTACATCAAGGTAAAACCCACTCTTCTAACTATTTCCCTTTCTCCGCACAATTACCTGCGCCAGTCAGGGATACAGTGCTGTGCCCAGATGCAGTCTACTCTCCCCTCATTTCCTCTTATCACAGGGACAGCAGTGGGAGCTATTGTCTCCTGCTGCTCTCAGTCAAATCCTGTGAGCAGAGGGGGCAGGGCTGAGCCACACTGTGTTTGTCTAACATAGTGCGGTTCGGGATCAAGTCCGCAGGTGTGCCACAATATGAATCATCACACGGAGAAGAGGAGGATAAGGGCTGCTCAGTGAAAAATTATTGTATTTAGCAGGTAAGCATGACATGTTTATTATTTAAACAGAACAAAAATTGAGCATCTACAGTCACTTTAGCCATAATCTTCAGATAAAAAAAAAAGAAAATACAATATACGACACATATCTGAGTACGTTTTAGGTTTAATTTATTTACAGTTAAAAAAAAACTGTGCACATCCAACCAAAAGAGAAGATTCTATACTATACTATTTTAGCCTTAAAATATAGGATACTTGCTTGGTAGTTTGGTGTCACTAAATTTGGTGGGAGACTCATTTCAATCCCCCTTCAATTCTTGTTGGCCTTTTCCTGTGGATCTTTTTTTTCAGAAACAAGAAGAGAAGGAATGACAAAACCAAAAATGCATTATACAATCCTACGACCATGGACTGCCCATCCTTGAAACTCAAACTCAAAACCATCTTCAGTAATAACTTTCCTATTCCAGGTTTCCCTTCCCACGGTTTCTGGAGCAGAAGACATTTTTTTTTTCCCAAACCACCCCCACACCAAGCACATGAATGCAAGCTTGGCTTGGCACTTCAGCTGCTTCCATATCAACTAATAAAAAAAGACTTTCCTCCAGTTCATGACCTGGGTGGTTCCACATGAACATATTTCCACCTGACAAAACAATGTCATATGTTTTATTTTTGTTAAACATTATTTACTGTTTAGAACACATTTTATACATTTATTACTACTATTTTTTTCCTCGTTAGGCTGTGTTTGCCCCAAGCAAGCAATCAAGGGCAGGGACAGCAAGGCTTTAAATAAATGGACCACTGGGTGTTGAGGATGTACTGTACCACTGACCAGAGGGCATCCAATATGTAGTCAAGGTAATTGCCTGCCCTAATGCAGGTATCATGCTAAAGAGTGCCTTCAATGCAGCGTGAGCTTTTGTGACTGAGAAGCTAACATTTAATTAACCAATTACAGACCGGAAGATTTTCCCCCTTAATGACCAGGCCATTTTTTGGGATACAGCATTGCGCCACTTTAACTGACAATTGCGTGGTCATGCGACGCTGTACCCAAACAAAATTTACGTCCTTTTTTTCCCCACAAATAGAGCTTACTTTTTATGTAATAAATAACCCCCCCAAAAAAGTTCTTCATCAGTTTATGCCAATAAGGGCAATAAGCATATATTTATTGGTTTGCACAAAAGTTATAGCGTTTACAAAATAGGGAATATATTTATGGCATTTTTTATTATACATTTTTTTACTAGTAATGGTGTTGATCAGTGATTTTTAGCAGGACAGATCGGACACTTTTGACACTTTTTTGGGACCACTGACATTTATACAGCGATCAGTGCTATAAAAATGCACTAATTACTGTATAAATGACACTGGCAGGGAAGGGGTTAACACTAGGGGGCGATCAGGGGTTAAGTGTGTTCCCTGGGAGGTGTTTATAACTGTAGGGGAAGTGGACTGACTGTAAGTAGAGAGAGATTGCTGTTCCTAATCACTAGGAACAGACGGTCACTCTCTACTCCCCTGACAGAACGAGGATCTGTTTATTTACATTGACAGATTCCCATTCTGTCTCCCTGTGGAGCGATCATGGGTGTCGAGCAGACATTGTGGGCACCGGCCATGCGCATCAGCTCCCCCGCCACTATTACCTTTAAAGGGACTGACGTATAGCTACGACGGTTTGTGGGAATGAGCCGACCTGCTACTGTATAAGACGCGGCTGGTCGGCAAGTGGTTAAATAAATTAGGCATAGTTCACAGAATATTACCAAACACCACTGTGGGTGTTACTGATAAGATACATTTATTTTAAATACATCTTCCGGCATTTCTCCTTTTTCACCTTCCCATTCTTCCTGTTGCCAAGAAAATTACCACCTTAATTCCAAAAAGGGATGAAACTAATTTTTTTTTCTTTTTTGATAGAAATGTCAGCATCTTCTGCCTCAACATTTGTCTTTCTTTGTTTACTTGTGTCTCTACACTTAGGCCTGTTCTTGTTTTTAAAAAGTGATGCCAGAGTTGCCAATTTCCCCAAGACCTGAATCATAGGGTTTGATTTACTAAAGGCAAATAGACTGTGCACTTCGCAAAGTGCATTTGCTCCAGAGTTTAGTAAATTAGGTAAACCTTCACTTTGCATAGAATACCCAATCACGTGCAAGGAAAATTAAAAAAACAGCACTTTGCAAAAGTGCACAGTCTATTTGCCTTTAGTAAATCCACCCCATAGAGTCTATTAAACTGCCCAGTGTTCACAAATGCATCCTGCAAAGTGTTATGACTTTAACCAAAAATGTACCTATTGGGAATCAAATATTGTCACTTAAGTCCCATGCACAAAAAATATTTACCTGAGTAAATGTTTGGTAATGTCCGATGCACTTCTTCATAAATATGGCGATGGCATTGTTTCTTGGCACTTACAAAAAACATGTTGTTGACCAAAAGAAAAAAAAAAACTCACTTATAATTACACATTATAGCTAACAGCTCTGTCAGGTAAACCAAGCTCATACCCATGTTCAAAAAAATGTGCATATACACAGAATGGTCCACAAAAACTGTACATGGAATTAGGACCAAGCATACATCTAAACAAGCATGTGTGAATGCATGTGGGTGTGAGCATTGCATGCTCATGAGCATGGGCATGCACATTTGGATGGCCTTTAGTGCCCAGTGGCACTGCAGTATGCAGGATCATTTTCTGAGTGGTCATTGGCTCCTTTTGCCGTAGACCTGATCCCCTGTTTGTGCCTGCATCCTCACCTGGCTTGTTGACTCCTTTTGCTGACTCTGGCCTGTGAATTGACATTGTCTCCCTCCTTCTGTTCTGGTGCCTCCTCTGCTTGCCTGATACTGACCTTGTTGTCAACTTCTGTCCGTCTGACCACACATCTGAGATCCTACATCTGTCAGCTGCCAGCTTGCCTACCGTACTGTTTATTGCTCGGCATCTGCTGCAAGATCTCCCAACCCGTGTCTCCTATAGGCACCTGTGCCACTCTGTGTCCTATTACACCCTGTCACCAAGAGGTGTAAGGGAATCCCCCTTGTTAACTAGGAATTGACCAGGTATGTGACAAGCTTGCATACTGTCCTGCACTTGCCTAATTGTTTTATGTTTTTAACAAGCGTATCTGCATTTTTAGTGTATAAAACAACCTCACTTTGCACAGTTTTGGTTATTCTGCATGTAAACATTAAATTGCCAACCCTTGTCAATCCAGTTACAAAACCACTTGCTGGTCATTTTTTTGGAAGTGTTTCTGAGATGATACACTTACATTTTTAATATAGTATAAAGCCTGCCTTGCTTGTGTTTTTACAATTCTATCTCACTATGTTGACTTACTTTTCTGTTGCTGACCAAATTTTAAAAACTATGGCTCGGGGGCGGTAATATTTTTATAATATATTATTAATATTAGGTATATGGGGATACAGCAGGGGGCTGCAGTAAATCTAAGGTGAGGATGTGTGGTGTTTTGGGTGTTTTGCAATTTCTTTTTTTAAAGGATGAAGTGAGGTCCTATTAAAAAGGCAGATCTTGAATGGACTGTCTCAAGGAATAATGACACAAGCAAACATCTATAGCTAACCCTTTTGAAGCATGGGTGCGTGCAATTGGTACCATGCAAAATCCAACAAAGAAGAGAAAACCAGAGCATAAATCTTTTTTTTTTTCTTTTTAAATTTCAGAAAAAGCAATCTGAACTGTCCGTAAGCCATTGAATCTAGTACTTATGCAGCTCACTGGGAGCATACTGTAATGCCACGTACACACGATCGCACATTCCGACAACAAAATACAAGTTTTTTTTCCGATGGATGTTGCTTCAAACTTGTCTTGCATACACGCGGTCACACAAATCTTGTCGGAAATTCCGATCAGCAAGAACGCGGTGACGTACAACACATACAACGAGCTGAAAAAAATTAAGTTCAATAGCCAGTGCGGCTCTTCTGCTTGATTCCGAACATGCGTGGAACTTTGTGGGTCAGAATTGTGTACACACGATTGGAATTTATGACAACGGATTCTCCAGATCTCAAATTTTGTTTGTCAGAAATCCCGCCAGAAAATGTCTGATGGAGCCTACACACGGTTGGAATTTCCAACAACAAGCTCCCATTGAACATTTCCCGTCAGAAAATCCGACCGTGTGTATGCGGAATTATTCTAAAGCAATTTTTGTGCCACATAAATTTTCTCTCTCACCAATAGGGATGGGCCCGGTGTTCGATTTGAACCCATGTTCAAATCGAACATCGGGCGTTTGCCCGCTCGGCGAGCCCAGAACTATTTGGGCCGCTCGCATCAAATTCGTGTGATGCGAGCGGCCCGCAATGCACTGCGCCAGTCACAGTGCATTGCTGGCTGATGATTGGCCAAGCATGCACTGTGACCCCGTATGCTTGGCCAATCATAGAGCCAGCGGCGAGGAGAGCCATAATTGGCCACAGGCAGGATGCCTGTGGCTAATTATAGCTCAGGGGGTTTAGTACACGCCCCACATTATATAAGGCCGCCGCGCCGGTGGCCTCGTATATTGTGTTCCAGCGTGTCAGTGATCTGTGGCTGTGATCCATTCTTCAGTGCTGCTGACTGCTGACATTATCTGTGCTGTGATTCTGGGGATTAGTGTGTGCGTGCTGTTAGTACAGCATTGCAGTATCACATTAAAACACCTTCCTTCCTTTCTTCATCCTGTTGTGTCATCTAAGGCAGCCATCTGCGGCTAATGAATTGCCGGTTCCCGTAACACAGAGAACAGTCATTCATTGAAAGTCATTGATAAAAAAAAGTCATTGATAAAAAAAAAAAAAAAAGCGTGGGAGTCCCCCCAAATTCAATTACCAGGCCCTTCAGGTCTGCTATGGATATTAAGGGGAACCCCGGCCAAAAATAAAAAAAAAAATGGCGTGGGGTCCCCCTCAAAATCCATACCAGACCCTTGAGGTCTGGGATGGATTTTAAGGGGAACCCCGGCCAAAAATAAATAAATGGCGTGGGGTCCCCCTCAAAATCCATACCAGACCCTTATCCAAGCACGCAACCGGGCAGGCCGCAGGAAAAGAGGGGGGACGAGAGCGGCCCCCCTCCCTCCTGAACCGCACCAGGCCACATGCCCTCAACATTGGGAGGGTGTTTTGGGGTCCCCCCAAAGCACCTTGTCCCCATGTTGACGAGGACAAGGGCCTCTTCCCCACAACCCTGGCCATTGGTTGTGGGGGTCTGCGGGCGGGGGGCTTATCGGAATCTGGAAGCCCCCTTTAACAAGGGAACCCCCAGATCCCGCCCCCCCCTGTGTGAAATGGTTAGGGGGTACAAAAGTACCCCTACCATTTCACCAAAAAAGTGTCAAAATTTTTAAAAATGACAGGAGACGGTCTTTGACAATTCCTTTATTAAAATCTTCTTTCTTCTGGTCTTCTTCCTTCTTCCTTTCTTCATCCTTCGGTTTCTTCATCTTCTCCTTCCGGCATCTTCTTCCATCTTCTTCCATCTTCTTCTTCCTCCGATCCGCTTCTTCTTGCTCTGGTCTTCTCGTCCGGCATCTTGTCCCCATGTTGATCAGGACAAGGGCCTCGTCCCCACAACCCTGGTCATTGGTTGTGGGGGTCTGCAGGCGGGGGGCTTATAGAATCTGGAAGCCCCCTTTAACAAGGGGACAACCAGATCCCCCCCCCCCCTGTATGAAATGGTAAGGGGTAAAAGTACCCCTACCATTTCACCAAAAAAGTGTCAAAAATGGTAAAAATTACAGGAGACGATCTTTGACAATTCCTTTATTAAAATCTTCTTTCTTCTGGTCTTCTTCCTTCTTCCTTTCTTCATTCTTCGGTTTCTTCATCTTCTCCTTCCGGCATCTTCTTCCATCTTCTTCTTCCTCCGATACGCTTCTTCTTGCTCTGGTCTTCTCGTCCGGCATCTTCTTCCACGGCGTCGATGTCTCTTCTGGGCCGCTCCGCGCAATGGGAGGCTCCCGCTGTGTGAGGCTTCGCTGCGTCTGACAGGTCTTTTATAACGGAGGGCAGGGCCACCTGGTGACCGGAGGAAGAAGAAGATGGAAGAAGATGCCGGAAGGAGAAGATGAAGAAACCGAAGAATGAAGAAAGGAAGAAGGAAGAAGACCAGAAGAAAGAAGATTTTAATAAAGGAATTGTCAAAGACCGTCTCCTGTAATTTTTACCATTTTTGACACTTTTTTGGTGAAATGGTAGGGGTACTTTTGTACCCCTTACCATTTCATACAGGGGGGGGGGGATCTGGTTGTCCCCTTGTTAAAGGGGGCTTCCAGATTCTATAAGCCCCCCGCCTGCAGACCCCCACAACCAATGACCAGGGTTGTGGGGACGAGGCCCTTGTCCTAATCAACATGGGGACAAGGTGCTTTGGGGCGGACTCCAAAGCACCCTCCCAATGTTGAGGGCATGTGGCCTGGTACGGTTCAGGAGGGAGGGGGGGCGCTCTCATCCCCCCCTCTTTTCCTGCGGCCTGCCAGGTTGCGTGCTCGGATAAGGGTCTGGTATGGATTTTGAGGGGGACCCCACGCCATATTTTTTTTTTTTTTTGGCCGGGTTTCCCCTTAATATCCATAGCAGACCTGAAGGGCCTGGTAATTGAATTTGGGGGGACCCCCACGCTTTTTTTTTTTTTTTATCAATTACTTTTTTTTTATCAATGACTTTCAATAAATGACTGTTCTCTGTGTTACGGGAGCCGACAATTCATTAGCTGCGAGTGATTTTAAATAGCTTATTTTCCTGCAAAAATGACACTTTGTGCAGGGACAGTTCTAAGCACGGGAAACATGCGCCCCTTCACAGGCATACTATAGACACCCCCCAGGTATGAATTTTAAAGGAATATTACACTTTTATTGTTTCACTTTAAGCATTATTAAAATCACTGCTCCGGAAAAAACTGCAGTTTTAAAAAAAAAAATTTGCATTGATACATGTCCCCTGGGGCCAGATTAGCCTTTAAAATTAGCACTTTTGACTTCGAACGTTCGCGTCCATTGTAATTAATAGGGTTCTTAAATTCACACGGACTTTAGGTCCGTTCGCGGGTTCTGGTGCGAACCAAACCCGGGGGTGTTCGGCTCATCCCTACTCACCAACAACACTGAAACACGAAAGTCTAAAGCAGGTTGGAACTGAAAAAATGACTGGGGGAAACATTTTTGTACAGATATGTTTTTGCATAGGTGGGACAGTATAGCGCCTCCAGTGGGTGTGTTTGAAATCCTCTCTTCTAATTGAGTGGGGCTTCTGGGTATGATACAGAATATGACCTCAACTATGTGACAGTACTCTGGCCTGAGCAACCAATTTCACGACCTGAACATGTCAAGATAAGGAGGGGGGGATAGGGCAATAACATTGTCCACCCCAGGTCTGACGACATTGGACATCAGATCTTATTTAAGATGGACTGTTGAAGCAGAGAGACACCAAGAAACCATAGATTGCTCTTGGTGGCAGGTGAAGGTTTGCTGTTGGGAGACCTTGTCACTTTCCCCCAAATGGATAGAGAACCTTGTTTCTTTATCAACAAAATAGAGTTGTGTGTGCTTGTGTACAATAGGAATGCTTGAATGTAAAACAGAATTACAGATGGTCTGTGATTTCTGCATGTATGTGGGTTAAGGTTACATTGTCAATTGGGTTGTTCCTTTTAATTCTATAAAGGTTTACGACAATAGCAGTAATCATACCACAGAAAGTGCCAATAGTGTCTGCCATTCAATAACTTTATTTTTGCACCTCATATAAACAAACATTTCTCCTTCAATATTTCATCATTTTTATTTCTCATGGTGCATTCAACAATGCACTCACTTTGTGTTGACCACCTGTTCTAACCCACCTGCTACAATTTATAAACCATATGCTGTAGTCACAATTTAAAGACATTTAGACATGATGTGCTTAATTTGTGAATCCTTCATAGGTTTAGTGTTCCCCAAGCTTCAAAATTAAAGCTGTGAAATAAGAAACTTGTAACGACAGGAGATCTCCTCTCTCTTACAGTTTTTCCTTAGGCAAAATAAATATAAATCGTTCATGGTGCTAAAATACACCAGACAATAGCGGCTATGCTGGTTATTAGTAATATCATTTTGAAAGCAAAACTCATATATTATCTGTATTACAAAAAAAACAGATTAGTCTTGTAGGATTCCAGTGGAAGTCATTTTAATAGTTTAACCTAGTTTTGCAGTAATGCAATAAAGCTCTGCATTTGTTTGTTACAAACCCTGCATATTTTATATTATAAAGAACCAAAAAAAACATAATTATCAGACTCTCATAAAGCCTTTCAGCTGCCAAGTATATAGAACATAAATATGTTAAATATGTTTAACTGAATTTAGCTCACAATAGGCTTCTTAATTTCTTAAGGGACAATAGGACACAAATGTAACGGCTGAACTGCCATTGCAAAAGTAGGCCACAGTCATGTGTCTCCCCATCTAGAGCATAATAAAAGTTAAGGAAAAAAATATACTTAATGTCTGGAAATGAAATAGGGCATAGAACAGTAAAATGGAGAACCAGAATCATGTGTTTTACCAAAGCGTATCACACAATACAAAATGCAATTCTTCTAAATGTAAAAATTATGCACAATCAGGTATATTACAACCAAATACTGTTTAGCTTTTTTATTCAGTAGTTGGAATAATATGTAGTTTTTTATAGCAAAAAAAAAAAAAAGGTAACGCCCCACAATGTGTACTGTTAAATGAACCCAGGCTTTACCTTTTCTCTGCTACAAGATGCCTCGGGGCTCTAATATTTTTATAATACAGTATATTATTAATATTGAGTATATGGGGATATACGGCTGTCTTCCTGGTTGAATGATGCCAGTGTCATTCATCCCAGCAGACTGCGGAATCCATGGGTGCATAAAATGATGGCCTCACCTGTTGAGAGAGCTTAGCCCAGCACCCTGCATCAACAAAGTAATGATGCATCAATAGGTACTGCTGACCTCCTAGAGAAGATTCATAGAGAAAGAAGACTGAATACATTATGTAACCAGCATAAAGACCTTATAAATAGATCCTCTAGGTCCAATTAGATGATTACATATATTTCATAGAGGGAGAAACCTATAGTTAAATATGCATAAACAAACTACCTACAAAGGCCCTGAATTAGACTCAACCTCCTCCACAGATAAGTCAAAAATATTATGTATGAAACCTCCAAATATCAATGTTCCACCCAGCAGATGCACATTACAAAAGCTTTTTTCAATACATTAAAAACCATAATAATAAACACAAAACTTAAAAACACCAAAAGTGCTCTCCTCACTTTTTATATCACAATGCAACAATACATATTGATAATAGTAATATAGGTTCTGAATATTTATTACAGCTACTAAAGTATGTTAATCTTGAGAGTACAACACCAGGTAGCCTCTAGCTATCACAAACCGTAGTGGTACTAAACCCAGGACACTGCATTGACTATATGGTCTCTCACAGGACACAGAACATGTAAATGCAATTATTTTAGTAAATATAAACTGTTAAATACACACCAAGCTGAGCACCTGCAGCTTGACTCCAAAGGCTCCGTCTTATCCAGACTTGTCCAGGGGGACAGAGCAGGGAGTGGAGGATCTGTGCATACAGGATCAAACAGCCTTTTTACACAATGCAGAGGATTAACCCCTTAGGTTCCACAGTGAGTATAACACGCATGCTGTACTGTATATACAGACTGATTTAACTGTTGTGGGTTTAGTAACACTTTAAATGTCCATCTCAAATGATAGGACCTGTACAGTGGTATGGACATTTTCAATCTATAGTGACCAATCTATAGTGACTAATATAAAGTACTCCAGGAGGTTAAAGTTCCATGCAGACATCTCATCTCCACTCATAAGCACAAAAAAAACAGATAGGCACGTGTGGTCCAGAGGAGGATTAAAAAAGGTGTTGTCCACAAACACAATCATCACCTGTATGCAATATATTCATTTTTTATATTTAAAAGATAGCTGCCTTTACACCTCCCTCGCACATTAGACAGTGTCACCAAGTTGATCTATACAGTTGGGGAATTATACCATCCAAGTCCATCAGGCATTCAAAGAACCATTAGCCTTATACTGCCAAACAATAATGTGGCACATCCTCAAAGTAATAGTAGGCAATGTGGAATAATACTTATTAGTCCCAGCATTAGTATCTCTGGAAGATACAGGACATATGTGAAGATTGCAGGCTCAGAAGGCTACCCGGTGTTATACTATAAAGATTAACATACTTTAGTACATGTAATAAATGCTTATAATATATATTACTATTATAAATACTTAATGTCGCATTGTGATATACTGTAAAAAGTGGAAATGTCACTTTTGGTGATTTTGATGTTTTTAAGTTTAGTATTGGGGCTTTTAAAGCGAAGTTCCACCCAAAAATGGAACTTCCACTTTTCGGAATCCCCCCCCCCTCCGGTGTCACATTTAGCACCTTTCAGGGGGGAGGGGAGAGCAGATACCTGTATAATCCAGCTATTTGCTCCCACATCCGGGCATAAATATCCGGGGGTATCCGCAGATATCTATGCCATGGAATCGCGCAGCGCAACTTGCACATGCACAGTAGGGAACCAGGCTGTGAAGCGGCAATGCTTCACTTCCTGATTCCCTTACGGAAGATGGCGGCGCCTCCACCATGAGCCGTGAGACAGATTGGCTTCAGGTGCCAACATCGTGGGCACCCTGGATAGGTAAGTGTCTATATTTTAAAAGTCAGCAGCTGCAGTATTTGTAGCTGCTGACTTTAAAAAAAAAAATTAATTGGCAGGACCTCCACTTTAATGTATTGAATAGAGATTTTGGTAATGTGCATCTGCTGGCTGGAGCATTGATATTTGGGGGTCTCATAAATATTATTCTTTACTTACCTATGGAGGAGTTTGCATCAAATTCAGGGTCTTTGTAGGTAGTTTGTAAAATGTAAGTATACTGCAAAAACTAGGTAGACAATACATGTGGGGGGACTAAGGGGAGACATAACACAACAAAATAATTTAAAATAAATCGTGAAGGTTTTTGTTTATCCAGGTCATAGTATAGCTAGTATTTACTAGTCACAGTAAACAAAACTTGTTCTGTAATGTTGAAAACCTTTTGCCAATATCCAAGGAACTCCCTTAACTCATTTGATATAAGAAAAGTACATACTTGCGTGGAGAAACATCTTAAACATTACAGAACAATTTTAACTAAATAACATCTCACAATATACCGCAACAGTATAATTTTATTAAAGAAAAATCCACTTTTTATCTTCAAAATTTATTTATCAAGACCAGGTGACTTTGGCAGACTACTGCAGGCAGGAGGAGGAATTTCCTAAGTCTCCCTCCTTGACTAGTTAGATTTCAACATGGTAACTTTGTAATGAGTCACAAGGTGAAAAACTGCCAAAGGCCTGATCTTAATCATTTCTGAACACAGTTGAGAACTACACAGGCACCAGAATTTACATGACTATAGGATAGATTTACTACAACTGGTGCACTCAGAATTTGGTGAAGCTGTGCATGGTAGCCAATCAGCTTCTAACCTCAGCTTGTTCAATTAAGTTTTGGCAATAAAACCTGAAAGCTGATTGGTTTCTATGCAGAAGTGAGCTGAATTTTGCACTCTCCAGCTTTAGCAAATAAACTCCTATGCAATCTCTAATCCAGAATCTAAGTGCAGGTAGGAGATGACAACCCTGCTTAGAGCCCAAACAAAGATCCCTCAAAGGAAAGCAGATGAAGAGATTGTCACTGTGCAAACTGTGATCTCTCTCAGAGGTAGTAAAGCCCAACTTTGAGGACAACAAAAAAAAAATGCTCTTTAAGCATGGGGGGTTGAAAATAGGCTGTATTACTTTTTTTCTCATTCCAGCAGGCTACCGCAATCCAATGTGACCAATCTACCACAACCTCTGATGCAAGCTGCACCTGATCACAGTTGTACTGCCTTCATCACGAATAACACAAGGTCAATAGTCCTGAACTGTATGTGATAATGCTAAGGCACTGCCCACAGACCGAAGCTGCAGGGGGGAAAGAACAGTGCTAGCGCATACTGAAGTGCGGGAGTTGGGCAAGTAATGCAGCCTCATTTGCAACCTCCTAGACGTAATAAGTAATTTTTTTGTTTTTGCGAAGAGTCAAGCTTTAAACATTACCTAACCTGCATGCACTTAATATTAAAAATATGATGACCCTTGAATCGTGACCCAGTGGTTTTCCTACTCCATGTTAACTTCCTTTCTACTAAGAAATTAAAATAAAATCACTATTATTTTACTTACTGAATGTGGCAAGATCTTGCATTCCAGCTTTGTATAAAAAATCCTCTTTTCCTACCATTGAAAACTGGTTCTTGCAAATCAACAAGATCCCTTTATCACCAACATTACTGCATCTTTTTATTACCCAAGCTAAGATACACAGTAAAATAGAGGCCACCATACAGGATACCATTTCTGTCAAATATGGCAGCCTTGGATAGACCATTTCCTTCCACCTGGTTTTGGCTCTTCGCACCTTGAACCTTGACACCCCAGTTTGTATCCACACTATAGATTGTGGCCCTGGCCTGATTGGAGTGGACGACCAGCCATTCCTTTCTTCTTCTCTTTTTTCTTCTTCTCTTCCTTCTGCCTTCTTTCTTCTTGTTTTCTTCACGTGACACTTGAGGTCTCAACTTGAGTATATTTAATATGGGTAACCTGTTGGCATTATATTTCCTGGACTACTATTATGTATGTTTTGGAGGCTTTTTGCCCACGTCTTCCCCATTAACAACCTTTTGTTGTATCATCTCTTTTCATTACTTTGTCAGATTTATTAGACTAATATTGAGCAAAATATTGAAGAAATATTTCAGAAAACTTGTCTCTATTGGGTAGAGTTCTGACATACTTCTGAATACAGCTCCCTCTTACAAACACATACATTAACTTTTTGCTCAGTCTTGTTTTTTTTTCCCTATTGCTACTAGGCTCAAGCACCACCATTCCACCCTTCCAAGCTGTGAGCCACCTTTATCTACCTCCACTTACTCCCTTGCTTTTTATCCTCATCTTCCAAACTCCATCTCTCCTCCTCACTTGCTTTTTTTAGTGTAAGGTCTGCTTTACACTTACAAGATAGATGAGTGGCATTCTCTGAGTAAATGCTTTTCTCATCCTGTAGTGCATTGTAGCAGAGAGACAATGTTTTTTTTTTTTTTTTTTTACGAAAGGCAAATTCACTTTGCACTGCAAGTGCACTTGGATGTGCAGTCACTCTAAATCTAAGGGGTAGATTTGAAGGTTTTCTTTAGTTGGGTGGGGTTTGCGTTATCAACATGTTTTAGTTCCTCTAAAATTTGTTCTTCTACTAACTCATTACCTTTTTTTTTGATGGCTCCACCATTTTATTTCTTTATTATCAATGTAATTATCTGCCTATTTTCTTACTTTAAATGCAATTGTATTTAAAGGAAGTTGTTATATATCAGAATTTTACAAATGAAGAACTTTTTGAAAGATTTCAAATATACCATTATATTTGTTTTGAATAAACAAGTATAACAAGTGTAGGAACATTCAGTACTCGTTGGCACATCTACTTTCAGGAAAACTATTTTGATGTCAAAATTCTTCCAAGCTTAGGATTACTTGCTGACTAAAGCTGCTTTCCTTCCTAAACTATCTTATCTACTCGTGTTTTTATTACATGACAAGGACTGAAAACCTATGGCAATCAGTGATGCAGAAAAGCTGAAATTTATCATTAAATACGCCATCTCTTTCACAATGGCATTTTGAATCTAGTTAATGCTGCTATTCCCTGTAAACCCTAAGCTACTGATTTAATGCAGCCAGCATGAGACACAACACAGTGGAAATAGTGGCTCTCATGGTATGCTGCATTACTAAATCTCAGCTATGATTCTGATATACATCACTGATTATTTCATAACACCTATCACCTGTTACTTGGCATAAATATTTCATACACTTGTAAATGCAATAAATAATACTTTTACTATTCCTGCATTTTTGAGGGAAGCGAGAAGCTTATTGTTTATTACTGTTTACTGTTGTTTATTACTGTTTTGATTCATCATTCCAAATGTAAACAAATGTCATCTTATAAGTGTAGCCCTCTTTTGGGGGGTTATGAGAAATGGACCTAGCCAAACAGGATATTGTGCTAAGCCTTTTGGTAAATAAGAGAAACAGAATCTTTGCTAAGTGAAAGAGTGGGTTTGATAATAAAGTTGACAGTGCTAGCACCCAGAGCCTCTGTGAAGAGAGTGGATACCCTTCCTGGGAAATTAACCAGTACTCTAATGAAAGCAGTTGGAAGCAGAGGAACTACTGCAACTAGCATATACCATTAACCATAAGTATGTAGATGCACACAAGTAAGGAGACAATACAAGCTTTGTATTAGAAACGATTATTAATAGTACATACATCCAATGTACTGTCAGTAAAGGGTCTGATAGAAGTCCTGGTGGAACTGTGCACATATACCTGGGTATATACAGTATTGTTATTAACTGCTTCGCATCTGCACTATAGCCGAATGATGGCTACAGTGTGGGCCTTAATTGCCAGGAGGCCTTCATATGACGTTCTCCCATGCATGAGCTGCCTGCGGGGCACACGCAGGGGGCGCGCTCCCCTTGGCTTGCTCTCCACCATCTTGAGCTCCAAGCCTCGTTTTGGATTTGGTCTCCCTGAGCGTTTGACGTCATGCCCGAGAGTCCGAGCTCGAGCTCACTGGTTCCTATTGGAGTTTTCTCCGGTGTCTCCCGACCCTTTCTCCATCTACAGCTGGCTAGCTGCACTGCCGTTTACCGCTGGTTAACATCGGGGACTCGGTTGAGGCTCTACATCATCTACTGGTCCCTCCATGAGTTGGGTTCACCCTCCCCCTTCCCCGTTTTTGTGGATTTCATAAGGGGTGCATGAGGGTTCCACCACTGCAGAAAATCTTCAACAAGCCTGTCCATCTCTGGCTGCCGCCATAAGGTACCACCACAGTAGTGAGCAAGCTGACTGTCATCTATTTATGCAAGGAGAATTGTAACAGTTTTTTTTAAATCATCTTATGGTAACAATAAATCAATATATTGGCGCGACTCTCTTTTGCATACTAACTAGAATTACAGGCATTGTGCAATTAGCACTATTGCTTTTAGATTGCAGCCTATCGCATACGAAAGTTGGTATAAAGTATTTAATTGGCACCGGTACCTTCACGTACACGTACAAATAAATCAATATACATGGTTTATCTTATTGATTTTTGACGGGTTATCTGTCTGCACAAGACTGGCTTGACTAGCGATCTTTCTTATGGTTGCCATTGACTGTATGCATTTTTATCACACCTCTCCTTTTATGTTCATCCATATAGCTGCTTATTGAGCACAAGTAGGACACTGAAATTGTTCCTGGCACTAGATTTTTTGTTGTTGTCTTATCAAAGCTGTCGGCTCTCCAACTTCTTTCTCTCCAACAGCCTTTCAGCCTGGTGGATTCTGTCCCCTTACGTGAAATTGCACAATGTGCTGTACCACAATGGCAGGTTTTCAGTCACTATTACTTTTCACGTAAGGCCGTTCTATCTCTCTACGTCACGTGGAAGGGAATGTTCTGGCATCGTTGGGCAAGGCAGTCAGACGTAAAATCAACCTTACTGCTGACGTGGTCCAGCAAGCATCGGCAGGGACGATATATTTTGTTCACAGCACACTGGGTTATGCTGCTTGCAACTCGAAATTATGCAGGACAGGGCTCAGTGCTGCAGCTTGTTGTGCCCCCACGTCTCCATACAGCTGGTGGGGATGATGTCAGACCTATGAGCTCTACCCCTCCTCCTCTGCCACCTCCATGCCCTCCTCTGCAGAATTGTCCTATGAACATCAGGTACCCCCTAAGCCAGGGCTCAAAATTTCAAGTCCTGAGCTACTAGCAGCCTCACCCATGTCCACCAATGCAGCCTCACCTGTGTCCACCAATGCAGCCTCACCCGTGTCCACCAATGTAGCCTCACCCGTGTCCACCAATGTAGCCTCACCAGTGTCCACCAATGCAGCCTCACCCGTGTCCACCAATGCAGCCTCACCCATGTCCACCAATGCAGCCTCACCCTTGTCCACCAATGCAGCCTCACCCTTGTCCACCAATGCAGCCTCACCCTTGTCCACCAATGCAGCCTCACCCTTGTCCACCAATGCAGCCTCAAACTTGTCCACCAATGCAGCCTCACACTTGTCCACCAATGCAGCCTCACACTTGTCCACCAATGCAGCCTCACCCTTGTCCACCAATGCAGCCTAACACTTTTCCACCAATGCAGCCTCACCCGTGTCCATCAATGCAGCCTAACACTTGTCCACCAATGCAGCCTAACACTTGTCCACCAAAGCTGCCTACCTGTGTCCATCATGAAGGGGAGCAGAGGAGAAGAAGAGCATTGCTGGCCGGATGATATGAGCTCCGAGGGACATTACTGGAACAGCTTTGATTTAAATTGCCGTGTGTTCCCGCTCGGCGCCCCCTGGCCAGGGAACTTTGATACACATCATACCGTGTTGGATGGGTGATCTGTCTATCACATTCCCCGGGGGCGGGGCTGTGTGTGAAAGCGAGTGCAGGGAACACACGACAATTGAAATCATAGCCGCTAGTGATGTTCCCTGCGCTCTTATCATCCGGCCGACTCTGTCCTCCCTCTTCCCCTGCGTGAGTGCTGGGAAAAGGACTCACCGGCCGGAAGTGCTCCCCCCCCTCACTCCCGGACAACCCTTCCTCGCCAGCCCTCAAAATTTACTCGCAAAATGCGAGCAGGCGAGTGTAAATTTTGAAGGCTGCCCTAAGCGTTTAAAGGTCTATTCCATGAGTCAGGCTAAAAGGTGCCATGCAGTGCTTCAGCTGGTGTGTTTAGTTGACAGGAATCACACCGGAGCAGAGATTCTTGCAGCTCTTCAGGGACAGGCCCAGCGGTGGTTGATACCACACAAGCTGGAGCCAGGTATGGTGGTGTGCGATAATGGCTCAAACCTCCTGTCCGCCCATAGACAGGGAAAGTTGACACATGTGCCATGCCTGGCACATGTCCTCAATTTGGTGGTGCAGCATTTCCTAAATACATACCCAGGGTTGCAAGATGTGCTAAAGCTGGCCAGAAGAGTCTGTAGCCATTTCAGGAGGTCATACACAGCCAGTGCTCGGTTGGCTGAGATTCAGCGGGAATTCCACCTGCCCGTAAACTGCCTGATTTGTGACATGCCCACCAGGCAGAACCCGACTTTGGCAATGCTGCAGTGGCTATACATGCAGCAGAGGGATGTCAACGAGTACCTGTGTGAGTATGGCACAACGACAGGCTCAGACAGCCTCAGCTTTTTTTCCCCACGCCAATGGCTGATCATTAAGAATGCATGCACTATATTGTCACCCTTTAAGGAGGCCACAAGGATGGTGAGCCGTGACAGTGCATGCATCAGTGACACAATCCCTGTTGTGTTCCTGCTGGAGCAGACTCTGTGTGGCATTATGGATAAGACACTGGAGGCAGAGCAGCAGGAGGAAGAGGAGGACTTCCTTTCCTCTCAAGGCCCACTTTATCCAGACACAATCATTCCTATGTCACATAACACACATTAGGAGAGAGGGGAGGATGAGGACTAGGATTCTGGCACTTTCATAGGCTTCGAAGAAGAGGAAGACATGCGTCAATCTGTAAACTATGGCTTTCCAACCCCAGGACCCTTGGGAGTAGTACGTGGCTGGGATGAGGAAGTTCCAGATGCTGTCATCCAGAGTGACTCCGAGGAGTCTGCTTCTCAAGCCTCTGCAAATTTGAGGCGCATGGGCAACCTCATGCTTCAAAGCCTGCGAAATAACCCAAGAATGTGTGGCATAAAGGAGAAGGTTACTTAATGGTTGGTATAGGTTTCATGGGCCAAATTAACACCCAAAGACCAGTTTTGCAACACCTGTTTGACAGGTGCATATCATTGCAATTTTTTTCCTTCATCAGGAGACCCTCTATAGGGTTACGTGGGAAGGCTCCCCCAACACCCAAAGACCATTTTTTCTGCACCTGTTTGACAGGTGCATATTATTGCAATTTTTACATTACATTATATTACAATTACATTACTCAAGAGTTATTCTCCTTGATTTATTCTGTGATATTTGGTGGTTTTTGGTGGGTGAGTTCAGAATAGTGATGTTAACCTCTAATTTTTGGGAATTACATTTTGATTTCTGATGTTGGTACACATATCACATTTATACCATTAGAATCAATGTCTGAAACTTGCATTGGACTATATAGTGCCAATTTTCACTCTCAAAAACGCATTTTAGCCCAGTGCTAATTTTGGTATTTACTATAGCACCCTGTGAAAAAGCCATGAGATTTAAAATGAGAGTAGTTTGCATGTCTGAGCATGCTCAGTTGTGCTGTGTGCTGGCACCTAGTCATACAAAAACGGGGAATGTATCTCTTCTCAAACTTTTAAAGATATTTCAGTATAGAAATCATTTTTTCACACAGTTTAAAAGCAGATTATCGTTAAACAATATACTGCATATTTCAGTACCATTTAGACAATTATATCATGCTCTAAACAATATTTCCATTTGAGTAAGGGTTATGGCGTTATTTGTTTTCAGGGAACTATGGTAAATTAGATTTTTGGAGTATTTTTTTTACCAGCGCTATAGTGAATACCGTTTTAGCACTAATTAGCAATATTAGCGCTAATTTGTGGTATGAGCGCTAATAAGCACTGCATCGCTATAGTAAATGACCCCCACATTGTGCAAATAGATTTACTGGAGAGCTATGATCATCTTACACAGATACATCAAAAAGCACTTGTGTAAAATGAAAGCTTGCTCCAGGGATAGGGATATGCCCAATCCTCCTTCCTCCCCAGACCCCCCAGGATAGATGGAATCCACTTAGGGAAAAGATATCTCCACCATCTCATCACAGTAATCCATGTCATATGTAATGGTACAAAAGCACAAAGGTATAGCGTAAAACCAATCTGATTAAAACCAACATTTAAAAAAATTACACTCACAGAGAATGAAAGCACCAAACAGCGCTGTTATAATGCAAAACCTTGATTTGCAAACTTACAACATGACCACTGAGTGATGTGCATGTGCAGTGACGTGTTTCCTAACACCTCTCAAACAGTTTTATTAGAAATAAAATCATCAGTGGTTCCCAGGTTTGATAGATTGATTTAGCTTCCTAGAAAATATGGATAAAGCAGAGTTGCTATGCAATAAAAAAAACTTTCAGATAATAAGGTATTTAGAGCTATTCTTTGTTGGTTAATCAGTCTTAGTAGATTGGGAGACAATTTTGCCCATGGAGATGATGTAATTTATCCAGGATCGTAGTAAACGAGTAGATCCTTGCAAGTTTGAGTCTATTTCTTGTAGTGGTAATCCCTATTAAGTGGCCCATCATGACTGCCTTATGGGCTGACCATAAATAAGTGTGAAAAATATCCTCCACATCATTGATACAAAAATATTTCTCTAAAAGATCTGAGATCTTTGTGCAAAACAAAGGATCTCTTAAAATAGAGTAATTCGGTCTTCAAGAGAAGGAAGTATATTTTAAGTAGTAGATGAAACTATTTTATGGTCAGACCAAGGGCAAATATACAGTATATGGAAGCTAAAGATGAGTTGGCTACTAGCACAGGGGAGCCAAAAAATTGTCCATGCATGAATAACTGTCATGAGGGTGAGAATAAAATATATATTCTCTGGCTCTTATATTTAAAGCCCTCCAGGAATCAATAAGTTAGTGTGATCAAGATAGACTCCTTACAGTTTTCAGGAAAGCCTTGGATGCAGCTACAACTCTTCTTCCACCCAGCTTGGGGTGAGCAACTAAGTTAAAGTCCCCACCAACCCTCAGGTGCACTAAATGATATATGTCTAAAACCTCAAAAAAGGTTTTAAAAAAGAATGGAACTCATTAGGTTCATATACACTGGCTATTGTTAATTTCCAGCTTGTAAAGACCCTTTAACCACATTATGACTGGTGCACACAGATGTCCGTCGGCAGAATTAGCCGGACAGACAAATGGGCGTAAGTCCCTTTGAATTTGCCACCATGCCATTCTCGTGCGCACCGCCGGCGGCGCGCACGTGTGCCCTTGGCGAGCTCCGTGAGTTGGGTCGCGGGTCCCAATCCCGCCGCAATTACTAGTAAAAAAAAATTATTAATAAAAATGCCATAAAACTATCCCCTATTTTGTAAATGCTATAACATTTGCGCAAACCAATCAATAATCGCTTATTATCGGCCTAAACTGAGCAAAAACATTTTTTTTATATATTTTTGAGGGGATATTTATTATAGCAAAAAAAAAATATTTTTTTCCAAAATTGTTGCTCTTTTTTTGTTTATAACGCAAAAAATAAAAACCGCATAGGGGGATCAAATACCACCAAAAGAAAGCTCTATTTGTGGGAAAAAAATAAGTCAATTTTGTTTGGGAGCCACGTCGCACAACCGCACAATTGTCAGTTAAAGCGACGCAGTGCCGAATCGCAAAAAGTGGTCTGGTCTTAAGCCAGCAAAATGGTTGGGTCTGAAAAGTGGTTAATAACAATGAACTTACTATCTGAGTCTTTACAGACATGTTGAACATCAAACATTGAACATTTTCTGATAAAAATGTCAACCCCATGGGGTTTTGGATCCAAAAGTGATAAAATAATGTTGTCTGTAAGATTTATTGAAAGATTTTGGATGGGTCTTCAAAAATTTTTTTTATCTCCTGGGGGGGTATGAGATCAACCCTTTGAAAAAACAAAATGTTTGCAACCTTAAGAATTATGAGGCCCGCCTTGGGTTTAATATATACATTTGTTTATTAATTGGTTCATTGGAATACTTTGTATATTTTAATGTTATTGTTTATGTTCACAAATTTTATTATATTGTGTACTCAATAAAAGTGGCACTTTGTTGCCTTTTACTTACTTTGTTACTCCCATTTCTTTTTTTAACAAGAAAGTTACTCCCATTTCTGCCTTAAAAGTCCAAGGGGACAGCTCTTGCTGTTTTTGTTGGATATCTCTTCTCTCTATGAGGTCCCCATGGATAAAAAAAAAGTGAATAAAAAAATATGAAAACATTAACACAGGAATGAGAGTATGTCCCCCCAATGTAAGGTCTACTAGTAACTGTGGAAACCAAGCTGGAAAAAGCACAGAGCATGTGGAGGTGACATTATCACATTGTGTAATAGTGGTGAACAATGCATTTGGAAAAAGAGCATACAAGCAAGTTACCAGGAAGGCAAGTATGAAAAGATAATATATGGCTGGAATAGTATTACTATGAGACCATAAACAAAGTAAATAAAGAACAAACAAAACAACAAAGGAATCAGGGGGCATCTACCCCTCAGACCAAACTATTGGTTTGTGTGGACTAGCTAATCCAATGCTCCATACTGAGTCCAATCTGTATAGAAAGGTAAAGGACGAGAGGAATATGGCGTTTTAGAAAGAAGAAAAAAAAACCTTCTCCAGCCAAAACACCACACACCATTAGGGGGTACAAATGTGGGTGCAAAAAGACTCACACTGTAAAAAAGGGTTTGTGAGACATTGTGCATACAGTTACCATTACTCTATAGCAGGTAATCCCAACAAAAAAGGTGATTATTCAGGGATTTGAAGGAAGGACTGACTGAAACTGGCACACAGCAGGGGAGTCATACTTCGTGTATCTGGAACAAATTCAAGCAGCCAGGTCCCTTAGATTCTGATGCATTCATCTCTGGTCCTGACATGGAGATTGAATAGCCCACATTTGAGATGGGTACACTAGGAACAACTTCAGGGTCAAGAAGGCCCAATTTGTTAAAGAGTTCCTTCCTTTATGGAATGTACCTTTGTGAGGCACAATCAGACAGAAACCCCCATCTATAATGGATTCTGGTAGATTACAAAACTGTAATGCTTTCTTTCATTCTGCATGTTTTCTTCAAACCTGGAAAAAGTTGGATTTAAACCCTATCCAACTCAATGTTATGAAGAACGTAGGATTTCTTCCAGGAAATCCTTCAGGCATAGAACTATATCCCTTGGAGGCTTACCCAGTGGTGGTTTGAGGCAAAGGGCTTTGTGAATCCTATCAAATGAAAAAAGAGGAAAGGACATTTGGAAGCTTGGAACTGTTTTGAAACGGCAGACAGAAGATCTGTGACAGTAATAGGAATTCTGCACACACAAAATGTTGCATCTATTTCTGTTATCTAAATCTTCCAATTGAGCTAAAGACAGCTGTCCCACATTGCACCACACATGTGCCCCTCAAGGTCTGTTTGTAATGGATTTATTAGAACTTTATTCTACTACATAGCTTGGTGTTGTCAGCAAACACAGAAATAGTGCTTTTAATCTCAGCTCTATGTCATTTATACATTTGGGGTATAACACAAACAACCTTAGGTCATTCAGAGTATAAACCATTAATCATTACTTTTGAATATGGTCTTTAATCCAGTTTTATATTAATTTACAGGCTGCATTATCTAAGCCTACATATCCTAATTTACACATTAGTAATCTGTGGGGAACTGTGTCAAAAGCTTTTGCCAATTCCAAAAATCTAGATATGTTGCTTAAAGCATACCATGCACTAATAAGCAAGGACTGCTTTTCATTTTCACAACCCTCTCACCATAAATAAAGATGTAGAAAAGTGGAAAAACAAAACCTGTTTTTTATTTTTTTTATTTTGCTATAGCATTTTGTAATTGGCAGTGGTCATGAAACAAAAAAGAAGACATTGCATTTTTGGTGCATGGTCAATTTTAACTGCAGATAAAACTGAGGTCAAAGTATCTCAGCAATAAATACACTGAAATTAACATTGTTTTTGGGTAAAACTGTGCCCATACTGTATGTGTATTTTAACCTCTTGATGTCCACACTCCTGGACTTCAATTTAATAAATTAAGCTCATGGCTGCAGCTGTGCTCCTAAAGTATTGCCTAAGGATAATTTTGGGTATCAATTTTCACTATTTCAAGGGCAAGCACAATTTTTGACATGTTTTGTATCTATTTACTCAATTCATCCACTTATTTCATATTTTACCAAAATGGGTATTATACTCTATATGTGTGCATAAAATTTTAGAGTTTTTTTTTTTTGCTGAAAATATAGATTTGATATACATTTGTGCAAATATCAAGTGACAGAAAAAATTGCAACTACCACAATTTTATTTTACAGGTCCTATGCTTTCAGAGAATATATAATTGTTTGGAGGTTTAAAGTAATTTTCTAGCAAGAAAATACAAATTTTAACATGTGTGTGAAAAATTTAAAAAGTCGAGTATAAGACCAACACTCACTATAAATTTAAGTTTCTGAGCAGATTTCAGAGGAAGAGACCTCTTCAACAGAATGGTTGAGCAGTGGGAGAAGTAAGTATTTACTCCTTTCTTTTGCAGGGACAGATTTTTGGCTAAATTCATTTTCCCAAATGGGTCACTTTTATGCTACTTGCATACTAGTCTGTGTGTGTCCAATCCTGGTGTGTCAGTATGCCTGGGAGGCAGAGGTGCAGCATCCAGAGCCATCAGCCCATGTCCTTTTGCTTCAGGAATAACAGGTGCAGGATTCAACCCCACTGCATTCAGTCTGCAACTTGTCAAAGTCTATGGGTGGCTGAAATACATGGCATGGCTACATCTGGATGGGCCTGAATGCTGTACCGAGTGGTACTCACAATCACAGCTCCAGTGTACAGGAACATATGCCAAGAATATTGTGTTCACTAAACATATACTAAACTCTGTAAAGTATGCAGCAATTTCAGCCTGCCATTGTCTTGGACAGGCTGCAAGCTGCAGGGCTTTATGCTGCACCTGTGCATTCTGGGTGCACTAAAAAGCCAAGACTGGATGCACATGGGCTACATGCTTAGTGTGCAAGTAGCCTTAAAGTGGAGGGCCACCCTAAAAAACAAAATTAAATTAAAATGTTCCAAAAAAAATGAAAAAAAAAATGAAAAAAATGTTTTTTTTAATTTACCAGAAATGGCTGTTACTAGGCAGATCGTCCTAATCTGCCTCTTCCTACTTCTTCAGTCTTCTCTCCTCCTTGCGTTGTCTTCTGGGGAATGGGGCACAGTGTGTTCTGGGAACTGTGTGTGTCCCAGAACACAGCGTGCCCCATTCACAAAGCGCTGCGTGATTCGCGCATGCATAGTAGGAAATGGGCAGTGAAGCCGCAAGGTATAAAATATGAATAAAGCACATAATTCTATAGTGTTTACTTATTTCTCAAAGAGTGTAATTTCTCTCTTCTGTCGCTTTCCCCTGCTATCACCATAAGTCAATTCTGATATATTTCCCTGACAACCTGAAATAAAAAAGTGACGGGTAGGAGAGCTCCACTCAGGGGCGGATCCAGAGTCTTATCTCGGGCGGGGCACTGCCAAAATATTTGCAGGCAATTTGTCGGGGCAATGGCTGGTGTTGGCGCTTCAATCATCACGGCACCATGGTTAATATGGTGTCAGGATGATTGAAGCGCATTATTTCTATTAATACATTGTAATATAAAATGAAATATAATGCAGAATCAGTGGGAGCCCTGAGCGTGTCACTTGCCACGTCACCTGTTATCAGATGCAGATTGTCACTTGCCAGTGGCCAGTGACAGTGTCCCTGTTGTTCCAGAGTGGGGGGGGGCATTGAGAGATGATGTCATCTTTCTGCTGCCTGCGCCTGCACAGTAATGGCAGTCTTATTTTAGATACAGAAATGCGGCGATGCAGGGGGGCGGTGAGAGACAGTGGCTTCTCCAGCTTTCACATTTAGGGAGGAACAGGGACAAAAGTAAGGGGGGCATCTATAAAATATATACACACACACACATAAATACACAGTGTCTTGAAAAAGTTTTGTTGGTTGCAGCCAGGTGGAGGTGAGGAAAGAGTGGGAGCAGCCAGGTGGAAGGGAAGACAGAGTGGGAGCAGCCAGGTGGAAGGGAGGAGAGGGTGAGAGCAGCCAGGTGGAAGGGAGGAGAGGGTGAGAGCAGCCAGGTGGAAGGGAAGACAGAGTGGGAGCAGCCAGGTGGAAGGGAGGAGAGGGTGAGAGCAGCCAGGTGGAAGGGAGCATAGGGTGGGAGCAGCCAGGTGGAAGGGAGCATAGGGTGGGAGCAGCCAGGTGGAAGGGAGCATAGGGTGGGAGCAGCCAGGTGGAAGGGAGCATAGGATGGGAGCAGCCAGGTGGAAGGGAGCATAGGGTGGGAGCAGCCAGGTGGAAGGGAGCATAGGGTGGGAGCAGTCAGGTGGAAGGAAGAATAGGGTGGGAGCAGCCAGGTGGAAGGGAGCATAGGGTGGGAGCAGTCAGGTCGAAGGGAGCATAGGGTGGGAGCAGTCAGGTGGAAGGGAGCATAGGGTGGGAGCAGCCAGGTGGAAGGGAGCATAGGGTGGGAGCAGCCAGGTGGAAGGGAGCATAGGGTGGGAGCAGCCAGGTGGAAGGGAGCATAGGGTGGGAGCAGTCAGGTGGAAGGGAGCATAGGGTGGGAGCAGCCAGGTGGAAGGGAGCATAGGGTGGGAGCAGCCAGGTGGAAGGGAGCATAGGGTGGGAGCAGTCAGGTGGAAGGGAGCATAGGGTGGGAGCAGTCAGGTGGAAGGGAGCATAGGGTGGGAGCAGCCAGGTGGAAGGGAGCATAGGGTGGGAGCAGTCAGGTGGAAGGGAGCATAGGGTGGGAGCAGTCAGGTGGAAGGGAGCATAGGGTGGGAGCAGCCAGGTGGAAGGGAGCATAGGGTGGGAGCAGCCAGTGATAAGGTCCTGTACCTCCTATAGAAGCCTGCATCCCCACCTCCCCTCATCCTCCCACCTGGAGGTAAGTTCTTACCTTGGGGGATATATAGTAGAATCAGATCACTGGCACTTTCTTTGTGGCTCCCTCCACCTGACAGCCTTACGGTCCCTCTACTCCTATCACGGACCTCCTCTCCCCTTCTCTCGCTCGGCATGTTGGGGGCTGCAGTGCACTCTCAGGGAATCGTCCTGGGCCTGCTGGTATCTGGGACTACATGTCCCATAATGCTATTGGTATTAGTTTCCCAGCCATTGGCCTGAATGTAGCCAATAGGAGCGATCATTGCCAGGTGAATGAAAGCTGCTCGCCTCAAGGAAAAGAAGGAGGGGAGGAAATCCCCCGCAGCTGTGGCTCTGCCTGTGTCCCTTCACAGAGCCTGTCAGTTTCAGCGCCGCTGCCCTGTGTCCTGATGGGCAGTCGGCATCAGCACAGCCTGCTCACTATTTTCTCGGGGGGGGGGGGGGCAATTGACCCGTTGCCCCCCCCCCTGGATCCGCCCCTGGCTCCACTACACAGCCTATGATGCATATGCATATGCCTATGATGCATATCCACAATTCTGCATCATTTATGTGCACTGTAATGAGGGGATGTGTCCCTTCCCTCCAATCAGCTCTCAGAGCTCTTGTACAGTGTGTAACATCAGCTCTCAGCCTCCTGCTTTGTGGATCTGTGAAAAAAGATTTTGTGTTTCTGCTAAGCACAGCATTCCCCCCACAATTAGAAAGCACTCCCTAGGAGCACACTCAACCCTTTGATCGCCCCTGATGTTAACCCCTTTCCATACCAGTGTAATTAGTACAGTGACAGTGCATTTTATTTGGCACTGATCACTTTATTGGTGTCTCTGGTCCCCCAAAAAGTGTCACTTAGTGTCAAATTTGTCCGCCGCAATGTCGCAGCCCCACTAAAAATCGCTGATCGCCACCATTACTAGTAAAAACTATTTAAAAATGTTTAAACAAATAAAATATCTCATAGTTTGTAGATGCTATAACTTTTCTGCAAACCAATCAATATACGTTTATTGTAATTTTTTTACCAAAAACTTGTAGCAGAATACATACAGTATTGGCCTACACTGATGAAGAAATTAGATTTAAAAAAAAAAAAAAAAATATTGGATGTTTTATAGCAGAAAGTAAAAAATGTTGTGTTTTTTTCAAAATTGGCAGTCTTTTTTTGTTTATAGCGCAAAAAATAAAAATCGATCAGGGTTGATCAAATACCACCAAAAGAAAACTCTATTTGTGAGACAAAAAGGACATCAATTTTATTTGGGTACAGTGTCCCAATTGTCAGTTAAAGCAACGCAGTGCTGTATCGCAAAAAAAATGGCCTGGTTGGGAAGAGGGTAAAACCTTACGGGGCTGAAGTGGTTAAAGGTTTGTTGTGGGGATTACGTTACATGGCAAAATTTAGGTAGGGTGAGAGTTTAGGTGATATTAAAGGTAGATTTACAAAAAAATTATAACAAACATATTTTACTTACCTGCTTGGTGCAATGGTTTTTCACAGAGCAACCCTGCTCCTCATCTTTTAGGGTCTACTGCCTCCCCTTCTCTGAGTGCGCCCATAGCAAGCCGCTTGCTGTTTGCCCTGGTTTGACTTTACCATAGTATTTTTTTTCAAAATTAATGAATATCAGTTCCAACCCATGAGTAAATTTTTTATGATGGCCATATTAAAATGTGAAAATGTTTGCATCTTTGTTGTTTGACAATAGTTTATTAATGCAATTATTCTTCTATTTAATGTTGTAAAGATAATGTTTTAGGCTTCATCTGCTGCTTGTTAATTCACAATAGTATGATTTTTATCTATGAGTATGATGGAAAGAAGGAAAATAGTAAATGAAAAGAGCTGGTAATTAAACAATGTATATGAATTGCATTGTCTAAAACACTGCATAAATTTGTTTAATTAGGAAACATTAATAGTAAAACAAAGAATATTCTCAAGCAACCAATTTATGCCCACTGTAATCTTACACGTTAATTCTTTGCAGCAAGAACATCCTCTTAGGCTGTTCTTTAATGTTTTTTTTTTTTTTAATTAAAAGATTAATAGATCTAATTCACTGTTTCTGTTGGACTTTTAAAAATATAATTTTTTTATTATGCAAAAAATGTTTTAGGTATTTTTTTCTTAAGAAGAACAGTTCATTTTTGATAGATATGGTAATGATTTACATAAAAAAAAAAAAAAAAGTTTTTGGTTAAGCCACGTGCTTAAAAAGTTTGTCCTTGCCAGTATCAGATAGGGTTAATGTCCAAATGAACAAAGCCAAAACCGCAGGCAAATGGGAAAACTGAAGTTCTTTTTATTTTGCCTAAATTTCTGTCAGTTTTGGTGGCAGGAAAATGGATATGCTTAGTCACAAACTAAAGTCTACTAACAAATTTAAATGTATCACACTTGCACAAAATAAACAGTGAAAAAAATCATGTATCGAATGAAAAAAACTAGACATATGAGTAAATAAGTCAGACAAACGGTTAAATGGGGGTCAATTCACTAATACTTAGAGCAAGCCGGGAAGCTGGCTGCCGGATCCTTAACAACAGATGACTCATCAGCTGTCAGCAGAATCCTAAAACCGAAAGATCCGACATAAACAAATGCTTTATTTTCGTTTTCGTTGCAACAGTTTGCTATAGATAGGAGATTCGACATATGGTTGAATGTGCCTAACCTTAGCTCTATTAGTTCAAGATTATTCTACATAGAGAGAAAAGATTTGACATAGAAAGAAAAGATTCAACATTATAGAGACAATAGCAAAAAAGGTTGAATGCGCCTAACCTAACTCTATTAGTCCAAGATTATTCAACATAGAGAGAAAACATTTGACATGAAGATTCGACAAAGCAGTTGCCGCGAGCGGACATTTATGGTCAAATGCTCCACCCATAGGCTATAGAAGAATTCTAATGTTGGTTGACTAGTAATAATAATTAATAAATATAATTATTACTAGTGTCATACAACATTAGAATTCTACTATAGCTTGTAAGCGGAAAATTTGACCGGAAATGTACGATTGCGGCTTTGTACAGTTTAGCTGCTCCGTTGAATTTTCTTAGAACATTCGACAGACACCATAAGCCTTCAATGACAGATTCAACCTTAATTATTTTGGATTTTTGGACAAATGCATCTTTTAACAAAACAAAATAAATAAAAACAAATTTCGGGAGTAACTAAATAAATGTATTTTTCGGACGAAAACGAAATTCAAAAACAAAATATTTCAGTGTGCACATGTCTACTAATAGGTGGCACTGATGGGCACTGGTATGTGGCACTGACGGGCACTCATAGGAGGCACAGATGGGCACTGATAGGTGGGCACTGATGGGCACTGATAGGTGGCACTGATGGACACTGATGGGTGGCACTGATGACACTGATGGGTATCACTAATTTTTATTGTGCCAAATTTGTGAGCACTGATTGGCATATGTTGGGCATTGATTTGCACATGGGGATGGCCATGGAATATGTACCTAGCCATCCACATGTTAGGAGCTTCCCTGGTGGTCCTGGCGGCTTCCCTGGTGGTCCAGTGTGGGCATCCGAGGAGGGGCTATGCAGATCAGCGCACATCCCCCTGTCAGAGGAGCCGCTAATCAGCTCTCCTCTACTCGCATCTGTCAGATGCGAGTGAGGAAAAGCTGATCAATGGCTCTTCCTGTTTACATCATGATCAGCCGTCATTCTGCTATAGGCCGGGCGGGAAGTGGTTAAGCAATATTTGCTCATCCTTAAGTTCAGCTTTAAACAAAAATGACAACTATGCTAAGATACATTATATTGTTCTTTTGAATGATTTTTTTTTCTAATGAAACATATGCAGTAAAAAATAGCAAGTGCAGCACCTGCACTAGAGTATGATGACTGGAGCATGCATCCAATATATTTATATGAGAAGCTGTACATTAATATAACCTATGTACCTCTACCGTTACAATAGACTGGTGAAACATTACAGCTGAGATAGCTCTGGATGGTTTATATATTCCAGCAAATACTTTCAAATGATAGCCTCAGCAGATCAATTTAAAGCTATGTCCTGATGATTAAATTTGCTATGAACACAGGAAACAGACATACGATAAAGCAGTGTGTGAGATTAATAAAGAGAATTACTTCTATAAGAGTAGCCTGCACAAAGACGCCTGCACTAATTTAATGCTGAAGCAGCAGCCTTTAGCAGACAATGAATTAATTACAACTTACCTGCAAATATAAGGCAGTATTGCAAAAACGTATCAATTGATATTAGTTTCTGCTATATAATTATTTACCAGATGTTCTGTTTTGGGCTGCTACAGAAAGAGAAGTATCACTATTGGCCTTAATTAAGTAGTATTAAAAGCTTTTTTAACCATGTGTATACCTTGGATTTTCAAACTCTACATCTATCTTTAGGAATATAGCCCATAGCATTCAACTGGGTGAGCATACAAACAATTACCATACCATGGTCATGCATTTATGATTTAAGCTGAAAGTGCGTTGCGTAGGAGTCAGTGTATGAGCAACTGCTACAAAGTATTGGGACAAGCAGTGCCCAATAATTTATTATCTAAGTTAGATCCAATTAGATCAGATCAACTCATACAACATTGATATGTTCCTAAACAGAAAACATTGTTAATAAATAGACAGTTTAAACATTCTGGGCATTAGCCTTAACATTTTGATGAGGTAAACAAACATATCATTAAATTTCCGCAGGCTACCTTTGCTTACATATACATTTTTAATGTGACTGTTAAAAGGGTTGAACTCATAAAATTACTTTGCTTTTGGCTGTGTCCCAAAGCCCTGTGGCAGAAACGTGGAATTAACTGGTTTTCCTAATATGTATTGGGCATTGCAGATAATGAGCAATGCCACAAAATCTGTGCCTTTTTGGCAATATAATGCATCAACTTGTTTCATAAATAATATTTTCTAGGCTGCTTTTGTAAGATATTTGCTGGCCACATTGAAAAGTGCAGTTTTTGATCAAGCAATGTTTAACCACCTTGATACCAGACACTTTCACCCCCTTCCTGCCCAGGCAAATTTTGAACTTTTAGCGTTGTCACACTTTGAATGATAATTCCATAGTCATGCAACACTGTACAGAAATTAAATTGTTATCTTTTTTTTTTTTAGATAGAGCTTTCTTTTGGTGGTATTTAATCACCATTGGGGTTTTTATTTTTTGCTACATAAACTAAAAAGTGACAAAAATGTTTTAATTTTTTTTCTTGGTTTCTGTTATAAAATGTAATATTGCAAATATAATTGCAAAATTATATTGCAAAAGTAATTTTTCCTCTTCACTGATGTGTGCTGATGAGGCTGCACTGATGTTCATTGATGGGCACTGATGAGGCTGCACTGATGTGCACTGATGGGCACTGATGTGCACTGATGGGCACTGATGAAGCTACACTGATGAAGCGGCACTGATGGGAACTGATAAGACAGCACTGATGGGCACTGATAACCTGCACTGATGGGTAGGGATGGGCCGAACACCCCCCTGCTTGGTTCGCACTAGAATATCTTCAACAGGGAAAAAGTTCTACCGAACATGCAAACTCTATTAAAATCTATGGGACACAAAAATGAAAAATCAAAAGTGCTCATTTTAAAGGCTTATATGCAAGTTATTGAGATACAAACGGTATTGGGACCTGAGTACTGCCCTGAGGGACATGAATCAATGCAAACATTTTTTTTTTCAACTATTGTTTTTAAAGGAGCATGCCTGGGGGGGGGTCCCCTTAGTCTGTCTGTAAAGTGTCACATCTGTACAATGTATAAGACATGCTGCAGCAAAACTTCTATAGAAAAAAAATAATTTAAACCTGCTTGCGGCTGTAATGTATTGCCGGCTCCCGGCAATACAGATTTTAAAAAAAACAGCGTGGGGTCCCCCCCATGCATACCAGGCCCTCTGGGTCTGGTGTGGATTTTAAGGGAAACCCCACGACCAAAAAAAAAAAAAATAGCGTGGGGTCCCCACTAAAATCCATACCAGACCGTTATCCAAGCATGCAGCCTGGCAGCCCAGAAAAGGGGGGATAAACAAGCAGCCCCCCTCCTGACCCATACCATGCCACATGCCCTTAACATAGGGGGGTCAGTGCTTTAGGGTGGGGGACTCTGACCCCCTACCCCAAAGCACCTTGTCCCCATGTTGATGGGGACAAGGGCCTCTTCTCGACAACCCTGGGCTGTGGTTTTTGTGGTTTGCGGGCAGGTGGCTTATCAGAATCTGGAAGTCCCCTTTAACAAATATCATTAAAAAATAAAAAAATTGTGTTCCTCAATGTACATCCATCATCAATCACAACGCCCGCCGATCCCGAAAAATAGAAAAAAAAAAAAAAAAAACGCTCCGCTTCCTGGGAGGCCTCTCACTGCCTGCTCTGTGCTTTGACAGTTCTTATATGGGCAAGGGGCGGGGCAAAAAAATATAAAATCCTATTGTGAAAGGCGCAAACCATATGTGACTCTGTGGGTGTATTGTGACAGCTGCCTCTTTAAGTGTGAATCACACTATATTTAAATTAGAAACAGTAAAGTAAGATGCTATTCCCATGTACAAAAATGAATGTGAACTATACCATAACTTACTGAAAATCCATTATTCAAACCATGCTCCGATTCTCAGTATTCATGGTAATGTGTCTGTTACAATCTAAATTTAAATTTGATGTGCAGAAATACTAAAAATATAAATCATAAACTACACAATGGAATATAATACTATAACTGCCAATAAGGCATGTCCCCAACAAACAGGTGCTCCACCACATGTGGCAATGCAGATGCACCCACCAGAGCCCCACGGTCTCAAGGACGAACATAGTCTTTTGTTATACCAATTAGATCAGATGCTGTGGTCAGATTTCCCCCAACAATATCCACACACTTCTCCAATGATAATAATCTCCTATCAAACAGTCAATACCAAATCCCAGAAAAGATAAATGACAGGATGATTGTGCAATACCATTTATTAAAACTGGGTTGCTAAAATTATCTCTAATAAAATGCGCTTACATTAAAAGGTGCCCATGTTTCGCCACATATGGTGACCCATCACATTTGGCTACCTTTGACACTTTGCTACAATGTAAAGTAGTGAATGTACAGCTTGCATAACCGTGTAAATTTGCTGTCCCCTCAAAATAACTCAACACAGCCATTAATGTCTAAACCACTGGATACAAAAGTGAGTACACCCCTAAGTGCAAATGTCAAAATTGGGCCCAAATGTCAATATTTACCCTCTTGGACATGGAGTTCCCTCAGAGCTTCACAGATTGCCACTGGAGTCCTCTTCCACTCCTCCATGATGACATCACAGAGCTAGTGGATGTTAGAGACCTTGCGCTCATCCACAGATGCTCAATAGGGTTTAGGTCTGGAAAATGGTTGGCCAGTCCATCACCTTTACCCTCAGCTTCTTTAGCAAGGCAGTGGTCATCTTGGAGGTGTGTTTGGGGTTGTTATGTTGGAATACTGCCCTGTGGCCCAGTCTCTGAAGGGAGGGGATCATGCTATGCTTCAGTATGTCACAGAACATGTTTGCATTCATGGTTCCCTCAATAAACTATAGCTCACCAGTGCCGGCAGCACTCATGCAGCCCCAGACCATGACACTCCCACCACCATGCTTGACTGTAGGCAAGACACACTTGTCTTTGTACTTCTCACCTGGTTGTCGCCACACACGTTGACACCATCAGAACCAAATAATTTTAACTTGGTCTCATCAGACCACAGGGCATGGTTCCAGAAATACATGTCCTTAGTCTGCTTAGTCTTCAGCAAACTGTTTGTGGGTTTTCTTGTGCATCATCTTTAGAAGAGGCTTCCTTCTGAGATGACAGCCATGCCGACCAATTTAATGCAGTGTGCGGCATATGGCCTGAGCACTGACAGGCTGACCCCCCACCCCTTCAACCTCTGCAGCAATTCTGGCAGCACTCATATGTCTATTTCCCAAGGACAACCTCTGGATATGATGCTGAGCATGTGCACTCAACTTCTTGGTCGCCTGTTCTTAGTGGAACCTGTCCTGTTAAACCATTGTATGGTCTTGACCACCATGCTGCAGCTCAGTTTAAGGGTCTTGGCAATCTTCTTATAGCCTAGGCAATCTTTATGTAGAGCAAAAAATATTTTTTTCAGATCCTCAGAAAGTTCTTTGCCATGAGGTGCCATGTTGAACTTCCAGTGACCAGAGAGTGAGGGCGTTAACACCAAATTTAACACACCTGCTCCCCATTAATACCAGAGACCTTGTAACACTAACAAGTCACATGACACCAAAGAGGGAAAATGGCTAATTGGGCCCAATTTGGAAATTTTCACTTCAGGGTGTACTCACTTTTGTTGCCAGTGGTTTAGACATTAATGGCTGTGTGTTGAGTTATTTTGAGGGGACAGCAAATTTACACTGTTATACAAGCTGTACACTCACTACTTTACATTGTAGCAAAGTGTAATTTCTTCAGTGTTGTCACATGAAAAGATATAATAAAATATTTACAAAAATGTAAGGAGTGTACTCACTTTTGTGAGATACTGTATGTCTAAAATATGATCAAAGTATAAAGTCCATCAAACAATATTGCTGGTAAGTATATATAAGGACAAAGTCTAACTTTGTGGGAACCGTTTGGGGATGGCCCCCTCCTGTTTTTTCAGATCCTCAGATGCGCTTCTGGAAGAATGGTCAAACATTCCGATAGACACACTCCAAAACCCTGTGGACAGCCTTCCCAGAAAAGTTGAAGCTGTTATAGCTGCAAAGGGTAGGACAACTCAATATTGAACCCTATAGACTAAGATGGGATGCCATTAAAGCTCATGTGCTTGTAAAGGCAGGATTCCCAATACTTTTGGTAATATAGTGTATCTCTGATTGCTATCTGTACCAGTGTATTTTTTGTTTACTCTTTGAAGTTATATTTACTTTTGCACAAATTTATTTTCACAAGACAATTTAAAAAACAGCGCACAATTTTTTATATACATTTTTAACAGTATATATTTCCTTCATAGTACAATTAGTCTGGCAACAACAATGTAAATATATACATCACAAGACAGTACTACACATTTTAATTTTTTATATGGTCCTTGATACACACAGTAGTCCTTCTGATTATTTGAATATGTCTAGGGTTAAGGTTTGGATTCCTAGTCTCTAATTTGGCTGTTATCAGTCTTGTCTTTTGTCAAATGAAAGTTCTGAAAAATGTATTGGTTGACATGTCACTCTATAAGGATTAGACAATTTGAATTGCCCCCATTTCACTAAATGTGATATAAAGATTAGGGCTGAAAGTGTGCTTCCGTTCTCTAGCATATTTCAAATCAGTATATGCCTTACTTATATCCTATTGATCTGTATAAGTCTTATCAACTGATGTTTTCATAGGCACAAGACTTTGTTGGAATTATATGTCTGCAACAGGTAGTTTAGTGCAGATGTGTGTGCTATGCAGTACTTCAGCTGCTGATGCTTGTGTAGATGCTAGTCTAGTTGCTTTTTACACATCATGTGTAACACATGTAAGACGCTTTAATAAAAAATTTCCAAGATTTCCCTGTAAGATTTGCTGACTGAAAATCTTCTTTAAGGCTTCTGTCAAATCTCTCTATCAGCTTGAGGGGTAATAAACTGATGCTTTCCTGTGCACAATATTTCTCTCACTGGAAAGGTTTCATACTCAGATAAAACAAATTGTGGTCCATTGTCAGACACTAGTTAATTTGAGTTACTATCCTTTCTGAAAACTGTGGTGAGAAAAGTTCAATTAAAGAACCAGATGTTATATCTGAGACAAATGCAATTTTTAGTCACTTACTGTAACAATCCATTTATGTTATAGCAAATTGACAGTCTACAGTACAGGTGTCTCTGTGAAATAAGCTACAATATTAATAGTAACCTTTTCCAAAGCAGAAAAAAGAAATAGCACTGGTCAGAGTGGTGGATTGTTTCTGGCAGCGGATTTAGCATGCCTCTCACAAGTAACACAGGATTTAATGGCATTTAGTACTTGGACATCCATGTCTGGCCACCAGTATAATACATGTTTTTTTTTTGTTCCTACAACTGTTTGGTATCTCTCATATGCAAGTTGTATAAGGTGCACTCTCAAAGTCTCTAGTGTGCAATGAGATCCACAGACAGTTTATGTTGAATCCTGTAATAAGGTTATAGAACAGGCCTCAAGTTGATCATTTACTGAAGCAACTTTAAAGCTTTCTCTAATGTGGGATGATTTATTTTTTTCTACTAGTTGGTCTCTAAGGCTAGCCATACACACATATAGTGCTGAACGAGAGAAATCTAATAAGATTCCTCCATCCACGCAAAACATACAATAGCACAATAAGCTATTGTTTCCTGACAGTCAGCATCTGTGACTGTCAGAATACCTGAATAGTTACTGTATCTGATTGGATGTAGTAACTGTATTTGTAGTAATTGGATGTCAGTTATTTTCCAAAAGTCAATTGAAAATATACTTTGTTTGTGCTTGAAGCCAACAGGGGCTCCTATGGCTTGAGGTTTAAGTAAACTATATCATTGACATTTTATCTACTAGAGTACAAGAAACTTAGGTAGCAAGCAACTCTCAAAAAGCTGTAACAATTGTACTGTGGATTCCCCATGTGCCATTCATGTTGCCAAAATGTATATCATTCTGCAACCATGTTTACTTTAGGCACAAACTACTTGAATGTAGTGAGAGCTGTATCATCAATGTCATCAATGTCATCTGCTGTTTGTAGATTATAGAACATATGCCATTCTACTACTCCCAGGCAGCGAATAGGTAAATCACACATTCTAGCAGTGGGTAAGTCTTTCTGATTAGCAGAAAGTATGTCATTCTCAAACATATGAATTAAAGCAGTAGGAAGCATTACAAGCTCACTAGGGTATGGAAGAAAAGGTGAAGGCTGTTGTAGACATAGCAGAGAAATCCTCTTCTCCAGTTGTGTTGTGTCCTGTTGTCTGGAAGGAAGAACAGTTAAAAAGTGATCAAAAAAATGTTGGTAAAAAGGGTATAGTTGGTTTGAGATACAAAATCTTTTTATACTGCTGATATTGTGTATCGAGGTTTCTTACACTCCTATATAAGAACACACACACTCAGTCACAGTCACACTTTAAATCATGTGACTTTGGAGCTGCACCAGTGGAAATGTAGCTCTATGACCACAGGTTTGTTTCAATCACAAAGATTGGCCTAATCTCATTCAAAGGGCAAATGGAACTGCTTTTTGCAGAAAGGTACATATCCTTTTCCACTGCCTCCAAAATTCCAAACGGAGCCCTTATCATTCGCACTTACAATTTCATTTTATATATACACTATTCAAAATCAGTCTCATCAAAATATTAGTATAGACAAAAGGTAAAAAGGAAAGTTCTGAGAAGTTTGCTAGTCTGGGTATTCAGTCTGGAGACAGGTGAAAACAAAAGACATAAAAAAATGCTTAGCGTTTCTGGAGTTAGGACTGTATAGACTAGCTCTGTCTTCCATACAAGAAATAACATTCACCCAAACGTTAAACTTCCTCACACCATCTGATATGGCAATTTTTATATCTCACCTAAATGATTAACAATATATACCATAAGTGATTAAAACCTTTTGTCTATATAAGAATCAACCAATGAGATTGCAGCTATTACAGATTAATTTAAAACGAATGATAACTGTGTGAAAAGAGTAACAATCAAATTTATTTAAACTGAGAAGGAACGTTAGAATGATCTGATATTATCAAATATAACGTAAATAATACAACCTTGAAAGCAGTGATGTTACAAATACAGTGGACAAAGAGAATTACAGAAAGATGTAAGAAAGTAATGGAGGTGCATTACAGAGAGAAATCTTATGTCCCCATGCTTCTTAGACCACAAACCAAATAGACTGAGCCAGGGGTGTGTATTCTGATATATACACACTTGTAAAAACCCACCCCTCCTCACCCCCTTCCAGGTTGAGACACTCTCTATTCCATATGCTAAGACTGCTACATTAAGCCAATGGGGGTGGGGGCTCTCTTAGGCTAGGACAGAATCTTAATAAAGGTAATTTTTAACACACCAGCTTCCATTTAGGGTCAAGCAATTCCTATTTCCTTCCCACCTCCCACCTCCTTTGAAGTGACATTCCAACTAGTCCATAGATTATGCTACTAAATGGCCAGGTAAGAGACTTTTCTCAGATAGCTACTCCAGATAAAATTCCACAGCTGGGTATGGTGTCTCTGTTGCTTCTAAGCATGTCCAAGCAGTATTCTGGATCTAAAATTTTCCGCCAACAAAATCCTATTGGACTTTTTCGATCGTGTGTCGAGAATTCCGAGGGACAAAGTGCCACGCATGCTCAGATCAAATTATGAAACCAAAGCTATTGGCTACTAACGTGAACGTAGTCCCGTCGTAACGGACGAACGTCATCACGTTCAGAATGATCGGATTTTCCGATAACTTTGTCCGACTGTGTGTATGCAACAGCAGTTTTGGACAAAGTCCGTCGGAAAAAATCAGACGGATTTTGTGGTCGGATGTTCCGACCGTGAATACGGGGCATAACAGTTATTTGTGTAGGCTTCTTTTTGCATATGCATCCACTGATATAAAGCATATTGAGAAAAACCCTCAAAAACAGCACAATTTACACACAGAATACTGGAATAACACATTCCAGTCAAGTGACTCCCTTATGGTATGGATTAATTTGAAGCTTAATTTGAAGCTTAATTTGAAGTTTCAGACAGGTAAATTGATCTACAAGGCAGATTGCGACTGCTGTGCCTTCTCTTTTAGTTAATGTACAGTGCTTTAGAAATCCTGTCTCTTTTAGTTTATTCACAGTGCTTTGGAAATCCTTTGTTAAAAATATTTATTTTTAAACCAAAATTGCATACATTTAATCATAAAAAATATAAAACTGCAGCTTAAACACCTATACACTTAAAAAAAAAAAAATAACATGAATTTAGAACAACTATAGTATTAACTTTAAGGCATATGTTATGCATTAAACATATTCTATTAATATCAATATTTTTTATGTTAATGGGCTACCAAAACTGAGGGTGAAAAAGGGGTGGGTGGGAGTAAAATTTGATTTTGGTGAAGAATGAGAGTTATTTTTTTATCTAATCTAATGAGATATTATTTTTTCTTCCAGGTTTATAGGGAACTCAGGCAGCCTGTGAACCTTGTAGAGTCAAGCAAGGTTAACATGACAGGCGTCCTTTATTATCGAGACCTGTTATGTTCATTCATGCAGCACTGACATGTGAGAGAGAAATGAAAATCTTTTGTCTTCTCACTCAACATCTTCAAAACAGTTATTTATTTCTTCAGTCTCTGTCACAATACAAGCAAATAAATTAATGACACTGTCCTACATTACAAAACATACTTAGCTCACAAGAAATAAAAAGCCTCCAGTCAAAATGCATACAACCCATTTCCAGCCTTCAGCACACCCAACATGCTGAACATTTTATCCAACAATCCCTATTTTTAGTACTGTATGTAAATTTCCTTTCCTCAAGGACAAACTTTGTAATAATATTTCTCTTAACACAATCAGCAGCATAATAAGTTTCATAATCATGCAGTAGCTTGCAGGCACTATTTTATTATGGCGCACTAGTTTACCAGAGATGACAAGAAAGTGTGGATTCTGGAACGCTGATATTGTAGATCAATGATCCATTGTGTCTGTCTGCAGACAGTTATTCATTGCGTTGCATATATTGCAGATGATAAAATCACAGCTATACCTCCAGGTTATGTTCACCAGCATTCCATTCAGACCTCATGAAATGAAAAAAAGAGCACCAAAGAATAAAATCAAAGGCAATTTTAAGATTCATCTTTAAAGAAAAATACAAGAAATTAAAGAAGTAAAAGACATTGGTGTAATTGGCATCAGTACAATTTTTAAAGCAAATATATCATTTAGCCCCATACTGTGTTTAAAGGGGAATTATAGCATTTTAGCATGTTAAAAATGCAGCCACACTTTGTATATGAGGCTTTAGAGAAACAAACATATATTACACAAAAAGAACAAATGTTTTATTGCTATCTACAGTCTTAAACATTATAGATTCAACATGATATGACCTAAAGCTATAGAGGTGACTCAGTGATCAACAATAATTACTGCCAAGTGAATTATGTAAAATTCTAGATGATGTGTATTCCTACCAATATACTGTGGATCTAAAGCAAAAATGTTCCATTTTATTGAAGTTTCATTTGATACTTTTTTTTTAAATGAAAAAAACAGTCGCTGTCACCGCCGGCAAGAGTAGAAACACAGCTTAGCTGGATGCATTAAATGTCACCTATTGCTCGGAACCATCCCAGTGGGAGTGTTTCCCCCGCTGTGCATTCTGGGGTGGTATTTAAGGTACCGATGCCATGTTTTTGGGTGGAGTTTTTTCGGGGTTCTTCCCTGGCTGCGCTTGGGGTCCGCTGCCCCAAAACCTCAGGGCCCTTCTGGCCTGGGGTGTGCAGCCTATGCATCCTGTGTCTCGGGACCGGCTGGCCCTGAAGCTACGCAACTGAGGGTATAGGTCCAGAAGAGTTTTGGGGCCTATTGATCTAGGGATGGTCTGGTGCTGTCTCAACTGCAAGAGAGGCCCAGAAACTGGAGGATCCAGGGGAGGACTTTTTCCAAGGGAGGACCGAGCGCAAGGCTGGTATCTCTGTAGATTGCCTGGAGACTCAGTTGGAGGTCACAACCCAGATCAACACCCGTACAGTATCGCCGGATCGGCTGAGAGACTCTGGTACTGTATGGCAGTTCTTTGAATTTATCTAAACCCCTCAGTGACGCTTAAGCTTAAATTCACAAGTTTGTGGCAGAGACTGTGTCATAGTAATCCACCGGCTGCTAGGTCCAGTGAGAGGGGCTAATCCGGTGGTGGTTGAATTCAGTGAGTGAAACTATTGTCTTCTGGAATTCAAAGGAGATCTTAAACTCGCAGTACCAGGTGCCTGAACTCATCCTTACCCCTTTGACCCTGTTTATTGAGAGACTTTACTTTTAATAAATAATCATAAAAAGGACTGAGTATTGGAAATTCACATTCTTTGGGTCACTTTCCACGGGATCCCTAAGACGGAGACGCAAGAAGGCGAGGTAATGGTAAGCCCAGATAAAACCAGCAGCTCCTTTGGGGGTTAGTGCTACACACTATATTACCAAAAGTATTTGGATGCCTGCCTTTACACGCACATGAACTTAATGGCATCCCAGTTTTAGTCTGTAGGGTTCAATAATGAGTTGGCCCACCCTTTGCAGTGTTAACAGCTTCAACTATTCTAGAAAGGCTGTCCAAAAGGTTTAGGAGTGTGTCTATGAGAATGTTTGACCATTCTTCCAGAAGCACATTTGTGAGATCAGACACTGATGTGTAGTATCTTCGCACTGATCCACCTCTGAGCATATACAGAAATCCTTGCGTCACCTCCACCAGTTGTGCCCTCACCTTACAGGCTTAATATCTGCACCTTAGATCATAACCAATCCTCTGATTACCTTTTTGAAATTTTCCTCCTTTTTTATAGATCATCCGTTTACTCAGGCGTCTCACATCATAAGGTGTGCTCCTTTCTTATTAATTAACCTTGGCCTTCACTCACATCGCCCACATGCAAAGCAAAAAAACTTGCAATAATGCTTTACCGTGTAACACTTGCTTTTCAAGAACAAGATGCAGTAAGCAGGATTTGACAAAAATGCAACATACTTTAGTGTAAAGCAATGTACTTACAGTGGTGTGAAAAAGTGTTTGCCCCCTTCCTCATTTCCTGTTCCTTTGCATGTTTGTCACACTTAAGTGTTTCGGAACATCAAACCAATTTAAACAATAGTCAAGGACAACACAAGTAAATACAAAATGCAATTTGTAAATGAAGGTGTTTATTATTAAAGGTGAAAAAAAATCCAAACCATCATGGCTCTAAGCCACAGCGTGCAAGGAAGCGTGCAAGGAAGACCTGAGAGTGACGATCCTAGATTCAGTCTGTTCTGAGAGAAGATGGAGCCTCTCGTAGTACCAGAGCCTGGGGACCTAGATGGCATCTGCTGCAGTTCCGGATGCTTTGGACTTCAGGACCAGATTGCACTCCCCTTAATATATGTACTCCTCAGGCCCCCAATTTTCTACGCTTGAAAATTGATGGTTGCCGTGGGGGTTCAAGGCTTTACAAATTCCACAAGTTTCACCATGGCTGCGTTCCTCTTTGGTTTGTTGCTGAGACCTAAATAAAGGTTTTTTTGATTTGAAATAATCATTGCCTATTGTGTTTTACTTTTCTACAATGACAGTTTTTCTTTGAGTAGGCAGGTACATTTCACTAATCATAAAGTATAATTAACAAGGTGCACCAACAACAAACAAACTCCTAGTAAATTTAAGCAACAACCCACCTCCAAAAAAAAAACATCTCCTTCAAATATGTATTCCCAAAAATAAAAAATAAAAAAAGACAAATCATGCTAAAAATATAACAAAGATTCTTTTACGATCTGAGTAAAAATAAACATGTAGTGTATAAATCCTGAAAAGTAATAAAGAACTAAGTTTGTGAAAAGTGCGGGTGAATAGGAGCAGCTAAAACATGTCATTCTTGTTGCATTGTAAAGAAAAAGAGAATGCGCTGCATTAAAGAAATTTTAACATTGCAGCGTGACGAATGTGCTGTGTCGATTAGGAAAGGTAGTTTTACCTGACCGAGCGCTTCCGTCACAGAATTTCTTCTGAGCATGCGTAGCACTTTGTCCGTCGGACAACGGTACACACGATCGGATTTGGTGTGATCGGACCGTGTTGTCGGAAAATCTATCCAGCAGGAGATAGGACTTTGTCCGTCGGACAATCCGACGTACACTGTCCGATGGTGCATACACACGGTCTGATTTTTCAACAACATTGTCCGATCGGACAGAATCCATGTGAAAATCCGACCGTGTGTATGGGGCTTAAGTGCCTAAATACTGTTTCTGTTGCCTCTATTTTTTTTAAACCTGAGTGGTCCATGTCTCTGAAATTGCAGCCTCGTAAAAAGACAACATACTGCACATGAAGTCTGTCAGTATTTAGGGCTTTTGTCATAAAAATACATTTGTTATAAAAATACATTGACACTGTACAATATTTTCAGATGTTGTCTCTCAAATAAAAGGTTCTAATTTTCATTTCAATTTTTGCCTCATCTCTCCCACTTGCATTGCAGCCCAATCAAGCTTCTTACATACTGTCCATCAACTATGTTATAAGTGTGGCACATTTTACTTTCTAGAGAAAAACGGCCTTGTTCCTTGAATTATGGTTTGTGATTTTAGTGTGTTTTTTGTGCACTGTGTTTTTACATTTTAGTAAACGTTTAACATAATATAGTGTGGTACTGCCAAAAAGAAGATCACACGCTATACTGTTAAACAGATTTTTAACTGTTCAGTTGGTATGGAATTGATAGCTTTAGTTTTATTTATGTATTTATTTATTTATTTTTGTAAGAGTAAGCTCTTATTTAGCTATTCTGTTGTAGCTGCTATTCCCACCTATCAATTTAGGTGTATTACTGCTAGGAATAAAAAATCAGGTGTCACAGCCACAGGCTGTGTATTGTTGTATTGAAGCCAAATGTAAACTTTCTAAAATATGTGTCTCTGCTGGTGCTGTCTGTGAATTGAACTGTCCCATACAGCATAAAGGTATTTCTCAAGCATGTATTAAAAAGGAATGGTGTTTTTCCTGTATCACCTTCAGTTGCATAAATACAGAACTCTTTCCCTGCTGTATTTTATTTTTTTTATTTTTTGCATTGTTTCATATCCCTTATGACAATTCTCAGCTCCCTAAGCACTTTTTTGACAGTCACTAGCCTTGATAATAGACATAATTATTTTTCAAAATTAGTCCCCCACTGGCTTCAATAGGGTTTAAATGAAAATGTACAACCTTCACATTTTTTTGATGCCCCCAAACTAAACCCAGGCACTCGTGCCTACTCAACACAACCATGTTCCTATGCAAAAACAAAAAATTGTTCTTTGCTAGATAAGGCCATCCGCACTTACACTTTCCGTGCACCTGGTATAGCTACACGTAATACCACCTTGTAGGAGAGAGTACAGATGTCTCTAATGTCTTATAAAGGCCATTTTTAAGGCACAGAGAATACCAGAATAGCACTTAATTGAGGCATAAAAGGCCAATAGTCTCTAAAAAAAAGACAGAAAGAAAGGGCAAAAACTTGACGCTTGATATTTCAAAGAGCCAAAAGCTTGTCCAGATCCAGAAATGTTACTACCCACTGTATCTATTTTTAATTTTTAAAGCAATAATTATTTTTTTTTTTAACCACTTGCAGACCGCCCACCATAGATATACTTTGGCAGGGTAGCTGCTCTGCGCCATATAATGTACATAGTACATGATCTGACACTTCCGGGTCTGGGGTACGCAAAAATAAATAAACACATAAAAATATTTTATAGCAGAAAGTAAAAAATATAGTTTTTTTTTTTTTTAAATTGTTGGTCTTTTTTTGTTTATATTTAAAAAATTTTAAAACACATGCATTTAGAGGACATTTTTAAATGCATTAAAGGTATGTAATGATTTTTCAATGTTGCCATTCACACTGTGCTTTTACCTGCATTTAGCTGCGTTTCAAGAAAATGGAATTCTGTGCTTCAAGGATCTGATTAGACATTCTAAACACAGTTAAACACTTGTAAATGCATGTAAAAATGTCTAAATGCTCATAAATGTAATAGCTAAACGTGTGAAAAGGTGATCTGGGAAGCATAGAAGTTGGGTATACTTCCCAGATGACTTTTCCTGTGTTTGAAATGCTAAATGCAGGAGTATCAGAGTGAATGAAGCCTAAACATTATATTTTATTTTCTAAAAAGAAGAAACCCTTGGAGGATAAAATGGTGGTTTATCCAAGATATTAGCACAATGGTTTATCAACTGCAAATTTGTAGTAAAAATACCTGAGTTGTACACAAAGGAAAAATAATGCCCACGATTAGAGTTGAGCAGACACCTGGATGTTCGGGTTCGGCGGGTTCGACCGAACTTTGAAAAAAAGTCCGGGTCCGGGACCGAACTTGACCCGAACTTGACCCCGAACTCCGAACCCCATTGAAATCAATGGGACCCGGACTTTTGAACACTAAAATGGCTGTAAAAAGGTCATGGAAAGGGCTAGAGGGCTGCAAATGGCAACAAAATGTTGTTAAGAGCATGGTAAGTGACCTGCAAACAAATGTGGATAGGGAAATAACATAAAAAAATAAAAAATAAAAATAAAATGCTGGAGGGCCCTTCTTAGCAGAAGAGGTACAGGAAGTCATTAAGAACCTCAGAAACTCAACGGCACGATGCCGCACATATGGTGAGAATACCCCAGAATACGCACTTTCTGGAAAAATACTTGGAAATTAAAAAAAATGAAAAAATTATAATCTTGACCTAGGAGGACGAAATTCAAATGGAGTAGGAGGTTAAGGTGGCGGTGGATGTGGCGGTGTAGGTGGAAGCGGCGGTGGAGGAGGATGAGGTAGCCAACACTGGTTCAAAAATACAACAATGGCTGGGTAAGGCTAGTGGTGAATGATGTGTCGAATTCTGTCCCCCGTCGCATAGTGTCCGCCCTGTACTGCGCTTGCTCAGTACGTAGGGGATTTCAAAACTCTCCGAAGACAATGCGCGGTGACTCCAGGTTCAAGCCACATCATCCGAGGTTGAAGCCTAGCCAAGCGAGCCCGTGAGGGGCCCTGTTACTATGTGCTACCGTATGTCCACTTGGATGGTCAGGCTTGAACCTGCATTCACTGCGCAGGCGACGTTCATCTTTGGAGATTTCGTAAATCTCCTTGTCCTCCGTACTGCGCAAGCACTGCACCTGTGCAGTAAGTGGCCGGATACTATCCGATAGCAAAACAGTTTTCGTCAGAACACCGGTATATGTGTCTATTCTGCACAAGGTACGGCCAAGTCCTGTGGGATCCATGCCTGGTTCATTTTAATGAACGTGAGCTTGTCCACATTGGCTCTGGACAGGCCGCTGCGCTTGTCTGTGATAACCCCCCCTGCCGTGTTAAATACACGTTCAGATAATACACTGGCGGCAGGGCAGGCCAGCACCTCTAAGGCGTAAAGGGCAAGCTCAGGCCATGTGCCCAATTTGAAGACCCAGAAATTGAAGGGGGCAGACCGGTCATGCAGAACGTGTAGGCGTGTAGGCGTGTAGGCGTGTACACATACTGTCCACTACAGAGGTGGATGAAGAGGCCGAGACTGCAGCAGAAGAGGAAGCAGGAGGAGCCAGAGACCTTTCTTGGTTTTTGAGGTGTCTACTCCACTGCATCTCGTGCTTTGCACTTAGATGCCTGGTCATGCAGGTTGTGCTCAGGTTGAGAACGTTTATGCCTCGCTTCAGGCTCTGATTGCACAGCGTGCAAACCACTCGTGTCTTGTCATCAGCACATTGTGTGAAGAACTGCCACGCTAGGGAACTCCTTGGACCTGGCTTTGGTGTGCTCGGTCCCTTGCTGCGTTGGGCAGTAGCAGACGTACTGTCTAGGGGACAGACGCTCCGCTTTTGCACCCTGCTCCCTCTTCTGCTGTGCTGGTGGCTCTGTGCGACCACCGCCTCTTCCTTCGAACTACACTGGTCACCTGCATGACGTTGATTCCATGTGGGGTCAAGGACCTCATCGTCCTCCACATCATCTTCCACCCAGTCTTCACCCCTGCCCTCTTTGTCGGTCTGCACAATGGCGAAAGCAGCAGCAGTTGGCACCTGTGTTTCGTCATCATCCGAGACGTGCTGCGATGGTCCTCCCATGTACTCATCATGAAACATAAGTGGTTGGGCATTGGTGCACACAATCTCTTCCACTTCTGGGGCAGGGCTAGGTGGATGGCCCTGGGAAACCCTGCTAACAGAGTCATCAAAAAGCAGAAGAGACTGCTGCATGATTTGGGGCTCAGACTGATTGGCTGATTTGCAAGGGGGTGGGGTGAAAGACTGATGGACATCGGCTGCAGGTGCCAACTCTGAACTTTCATCAGGAGACTGGGTGGGAGACAATGTGAAGGAACCGGAGGCACTGTCAGCAGCAACCCAATCTACTATCGCCTGTACTTGTCCTGGCCTCAACATTCGTACAGTCTCATTTGGCGCGCCAAAATACCGCTGCAGGCTCTGTCGCCTACTCGCACCTGAGGAAGGTGTTTCACTAGTGCGTGTAGCTGGCACAGATCAACCACGTCCTCTCCCTGCAACAGGAGCGCCACCAGCAGCACCACGACCCGGGCCACGTCCCCTTTTTGATGATCTCCTCATATTTTCAAAATGTATGATCTCGCCCTAAATGGGTGTTTTTGTCTATAGCAGAAAACGCAGAAAATGCTATTGGGAAGAAAAAAAACACTGCAAAATTAAATTTTTTTGCAATGTTTTTCCAATATCAGAATACACGGAGAGTGTCTAAAGCGTTTATGAAAACGCAGAAAATGCTATTGGGAAGAAAAAAACACTGCAAAATTAATTTTTTTTGCAATGTTTTTCCAATATCAGAATACACGGACAGTATCTAAAGCGTTTATGAAAACGCAGAAAATGCTATTGGGCAAAAAAAACCACAGCAAAATTAAATTTTTTTGCAATGTTTTTCCAATATCAGAATACACGGATAGTGTCTACAGCGTGTATGTATGAACACGCAGAAAATGCTATTGGGAAAAAAAAACACAGCAAAATTAATTTTTTTTGCAATGTTTTTTCCAATATCAGAATACACAGACAGTATCTAAAGCGTTTATGAAAACACTGAAAATGCTATTGGGAAAAAAAAACACAGCAACATTTTATTTTTTTGCAATGTTTTTCCAATATCAGAATACACGGACAGTATCTAAAGCGTTTATGAAAACGCAGAAAATGCTATTGGGAAAAAAAACACAGCAAAATTAATTTTTTTTGCAATGTTTTTTCCAATATCAGAATACACAGACAGTATCTAAAGCGTTTATGAAAACACTGAAAATGCTATTGGGAAAAAAAAACACAGCAAAATTAATTTTTTTTGCAATGTTTTTCCAATATCAGAATACACACAGACTATGGTGTATCTCTTACTATATGCAGTGTTGGTCCTAATGGTGCACTGAGCTTGCAGGTAAAACTTTTATATTTTGTCTGGCACTGGCCTCATGGCACTGTTAGAAGACTGTGCACTGCACCCCAGCCAGGGTACAATTGATTTAGGAATCTCTTCAATAATTCTCTCTGCCTCTTTCTTATGCTTAATAAAGAAACTCCCTACCCTACTCTAGCTATCTAGATTGCTCACTGATCTAACTAATTAGAAGAAAATTAAAGGAATGTGGACTGACTGACTGACTGACTTTATCACACTAACTCCTAAAAATACTCTCTCTCAGCAGCACAGGAACCTGTCTATAGCAGAATGACGCTGTGTGCTGTGTGTCTGGACTATATATAGAGGCTGGGTCACATGCTGCACTGGCCAATCACAGCCATGCCATTAGTAGGCATGGCTGTGATGGCTTCTAAGGGCACACATTAGTGAAACTAGCATCAATTGGCTGCCCTGCAGCTTTTAAAAAGGCGCCAATACATCGCCCAACACCGGACCCCAACCCGAACTTACAGCCAATAGTTCGGGTTCGGGTCCGGGTCCCGAACACCCAAAAGTCCGGTACGGACACGAACTTTACAGTTCGGGTTCGCTCAACCCTACCCAAGATGTGTTTTTTTTTTAAATATAAAGAAAGTGTTTGTGTCGAGTAACTAGATACAAGCCAACATTTTGCATTTTAAAATTGGGCACACCCATGGAATGACAACAAACTTCAGTACCTGTATTTGAGTGGTCTGCGGAAGCTTGCACTGCACAACTAATTGAGTCCGTATTCTACTTCTCCCTCCCCTCCCCTGAGTTTTTATATACATGCAAAAGACTGATATCAAGACAAATACAGATACTTTCACTGCTTACACTATGTATTAATGAATACAGAGCTGCCCTAATTTGTATGCTTTGTATTTGTCTGGAGTTTAGGTTTAAATGTGTACAGAAAAGTAGCTAATTATTTGTCTTTCCATATGTCTGAATTGCAGATGCTAATGTACCTGGTATACCTGAATTTTAAAATAAAAATGTAAAATGTATTGCTGCTATATACTGAGTACTCTCAATTAAGCCCCATTTTGGTTTAATCATATAATTTAACAGAACAAGCATGATTCATAGTCAGATAATTAAAAAGCAAACCTGGATAATGAAACCCCTTCACATGCTAATTACACAACCAAGAGTTCAATAGAAAACATTGGGGGTACCGTCTATAATTTCATTCCAGCTGTATTCTTTACAAGATGTTTTCTATAAAGGTCGCTCCATCGTAAAAGACAACCAGGAATGTACTGAAGATTTTATTAAAAATTGATTTTGACCTTAACAAGGAGTGAATTCACCTTTAATGGAACAAGATGCAGTAAAAACCTATTAACTACTATCATTGTGTGCAGTAATTAAAGTTGCCCCACTTTTTAAATACAGCATTCTTGCAGTTTTTAAGCTGCCATCTGACCTTGCACTGCTTTTAATAATTTACTAGAGCTGAGCTGAAGGGTAGAACAAGAAAAGCAACTGTTTAGAATATATTTATAGATGCGGTAAAACAAAAAAGGTATTTTCAATGTAGGCTTTCACATTGCTTCAGTAAGGTCAATGTAAAGAATTTTCATAATGCACTAACTATATACAGATGGGAAGTAAATTATAATAATTATGCAAGTATCAGTTATTGTTAAAAAAGGATAAAAAGGTTAAAGGTGAACAGCATATTCTGTAAAATACATTTGCAATCATTTTAGTGGTGCAGACATTAACAACATACTTTTTTTCTTTCTCGTTCAATGAGGGACATACTGTATGAACACCTTACCTTTGGGCAATACTGCTGAATAAATGAGGATTGGACAATGCCAAAAAAATCAGTAGGCCATCCCAGGAAAACTGATGCTTCTACTACCAGCATGCCTCAGTTTTTGCTAGTGTTCTAGGAGGATGGAAGTCTTTTTACAGCTCTCCTGTTTTAACTCCTTCCCGCCAGTGCTATAGCCGAATGATGGCTACAGCATTGGCTTACTTTGCTGGGAGGGCGTTTATTGACGTCCTCCCGTGATCACACTTCCTGCAGGTGGCACGCTCTGTGATTGCCAAGTCCTTCAGACTTAGCTGATTAAAGATCAGGGTAAAGGGCCAATCACACCGGCCCTTTACCATGTGATCAGCTGTGTCCAATGACAGCTGATCATGGATGTCAACACAAGCCGGTTATCAGTTTTTCTTTCCTCATGCTGACAGTGTGAGGAGAGAAGAAGAGAGCCGATAACTGGGTTTTGTTAAAGGGACATTGACAGTGTCCTGATTATCGGTGCAGTCCCAACAGTACCCACCAGTGCTGCCAATCATTGCCCAGCAGTGCCTCCTCATCAGTGTCACCAATCAGTGCTGCCTATCAGTGCCCATCAGTGCCACCTATCAGTGCCCATCAGTGATATCTATTAGTGCCTATCAGTGCCACCTATCAGAGCCCATCAGTGCCACCTATCAGTGCAGCCTCATCAGTGCCTCCTCATTAGTGCCCATCTGTGTTGCCTCATCAGTGCCCACCAGTGCCACATATCAGTGCCCATCAGTTCCTATCAGTGCAGCCTATCAGTGCCCATCAGTGCCTATCAGTGCAGCCTCATCAGCGTACATCAGTGAAGGAGAAAATGTTTCCAAAGGTTATAACAAAGTGAGTGCAGATATGATGCAGGATTTGATTGATCTAGAGCAAATAAAGGGGGCTGCCACTGCTTTACAGAGAAGAATACGTGATTATGTCCACATGCTTGCCAAATTTTAAGTTCATCTGGCCTGAAGTTTTCTTCCACTTGTTGGCTCCTGTTTGGAGTTTTAAGATTTCAAGTTTTTATTACTTTTAATGTGAGTATTCAATGTGAGCCCTGCATCTGGAGAAGGAGAGTTGGGAAACACTGCCCTAAGTAATGTTTTAATTGTAATCTTTATGTGTTTTTAAGAATCGCAAAGCCAAAACTTAAAGATGCACACAAATTGGGCCAAAAAATTCTGATTTCCCTCATGATCCCATGCCTAAAATGTGTGTCTTTCCCTACATCTAGTTTTCTAAAGCCATAAAACACACAGTGGGGGTTATTTGCAAAAGGCTAATCCACTTTGCACTACAAGTGCACTTGTAGAGCAAAGTGGATTTGCCTTTCATAAATAACCCCCAGTGTGTTGACATGTGCTAGCTTCTATCATGGGGTATTAATGGATGTGTTTCGGGGGTTCAACCCCTTCCTCTCACCTACTTTAGTTTTGAGGAAGGGGTTGCCCCCCCCCAAAATGCATCCATTGATATCCCATTATGGGAGATAGCACATGTTGACACACTGTGTGTTTTGGGGCGTTAGAAACTAACCTGTTTTGTTTTAACAGTTACAGTAGGTGCCGCCGATATTGTATTTCTAGGCGACAGGCTTCTCGGACCAGCGCGATCCCATCGAATGAAAAGGTCAACCTCACTTTGCAGTGAGGCAAGGTAGCTGCTTGCATTCCTCCTTAAGTAATTGTGGAGGATGCAGCAGCACAATACCACATGGTTGATTTTGTATTCGGACAGGTTAATTGAGGTTAGAAACAGCCTGAAACGACTGCAGAGTATGCCAAAGGCATTTTCCACAACCCCTCTGGCACGAGAAACTATAATTGTAGATTCTCTGCTCTGGGATGAGGTTCCTCATAGGAAAGGGCTTCAGAAGATGTTCCCCCAGAGGAAAGGCCTCATCTTCCACAAACACAAAATTGAGGTTCTCGACATTGTCCTCAGCAGGTGGCAAATATAAGATGCCATTCTGGAGCCAATGGTAGAATTTGGTCTGCGCAATCACTCCTCCATCAGAGTTGCGGCTGTTCTTCCCAACATCCAGGTACAGGAACTTGTAGTTGCCAGACACTGCCACTAGCATGACTATACTGCAAAAGCCCTTATAATTAAAATAATAGGAGCCCGAGTTGGGTGGTAGGACAATCCTCACATGCTTGCCATCAATCGCTCCACCACAGTTGGGAAAATGCCACTGATGCTCAAACTGGGCTGCAACAGCCTGCCATTGCTGTGGGTTGGAAGTAAACTGTGGAGTCAAAGAAGAAAAAAATTACTACTTTTGCACATAACATTGCAAGCAGATTTGACACAAAAATTCTTGGCCAACATAAGTATAACATTTGAATGATTATTTAAAGACAAAAGTATAAGGTCAACTTATCAGATTCATCACCCCCTCTGGTGGCCCATTATAAATATGGTATGGTGGTGGGTAATGGGTAGCTGTTTTGTACAGTTAACCCTCTACACTTCCATGAGAGCTGAATGCATAAATAATGTGTGATGCTTTGGCCAGCCCCTCCTTACTTACACTATTGGCAGCCCACTGGACAGGTAATAAGTGTCATAATCCAAAAATATGTATACACACTGTCCAAATTGAAGCACATTTTGACATTCATACATTATCTATTAAGATAATTGGAGACAAAAACTTTCAACAGTACAATTTGAAGGTATTCAGACAGGCCCTTGCACTACATGCTTTGCTGAATTCATCCAGAAATATGACCACAAAAGAGGTATAGGTTGTATGGGTTTTGCAAAGTCAGCATATAGAGTATTGTTATCGGTTGACTTAGCATTTGGGGGGGTTTCAAATGAGTTTATGCCCCAAAAAAATGGCCTGTTGCACTCTGCCTGAATATGAGGGCAACAATAACATTTGTACACATTTTAGGGGTGTTTAGGGTAAGCAAAAAAATGTAGCTGACAAAATACATTGGTAGGTTACTAGGCTAGGTATGTATGGGCCCAGGATAGCATGCTTGGGAGGTTAGTGAAGGAAAATAGGCATGAAGGACAAAAAAAGAACATTAAAAGCTTACAGCATGCATTAGGACAAAGAGGACATTCACAGCATATTACAATAATGGTAATTATGGAATGAAGAAATTAATACAATACATTAGCAAACATTAAATACATAGAATGTGATGTTAAAGGATAAAACTTACCCTAATAAAGTCCTTCTGCAGGACCTGAATTATAGCAGAACAGGCCTCTGAAATAATGATTCCTAGAGCCTGGGGGAAGATCCCAGTCGTGTCCTGCTTTGTAATAGGGGTAAGCAAAGCCAACAGACGATGAAAAACGGGGGTCCATCATCCAGAGATAATTCGTGAAATCATCAGGATTATTCTCCTGGATCTCCCGCAGCAAAGGCATGTGAGAGAATTGGTCACGCTGGAGCAACCAGTTCTTCATCCATGAACTCCTCCTCGCCCTGTTCATGGACTGGACTTGGGTCAAAGCAAGAACTCCAACACCAAGCTCAACAATGGCACAAGCTCTCCGACGAGAACGTAGCCACAACATGGCTAGAAAACGGTCGGCTGGTCAGAAGTAACTAACAGAAAGTTCACTAAAAATCAGAAAGGACCCGAGAAGAACGATCTGAAAATAAGGAACGAGCGCATAAGAACGTAATGTAAAACAGAAGCGAACTATAAATAGAACGCACTGAAAGACAGGAACGAACTGACATCATGCACTGAAGAACAGATACAAACCCACAAGCACAAACTGAAAAGCAGAAACAAACTGAAAAGCACGAGGCTGAAAAGCTTGAATCGTCTCTCACCAAATTTCTACTAACACAAGATAAACACGAGATTAGCAGAAGGAGCCCAAAGGGTGGTGCTCCTTTTTATAGTCCCGTCGTAGGTGTTGTACGTCACCGCATTCTCACGTTCAGAATTTTGGGCCAACATTTGTGTGACCATGTGTATGCAAGACAAGTTTGAGCCAACATCCTTTGTTGCCGGAAAATCCGATCGTGTGTACGTGGCATTAGAGAGCTATGATTCAGATATGCTAAAATCTTTCACTTTAAAAATCAAATCATTGATGTAGAGAAAACATTTCCCTCTTTGATGTCTACATGGTTTGAGGGTGCCATCACCATCACCCCACCTACAAATTAACCTATATAGGAGCAAATGTGTCTCCCATCAAAGCCCCCCTGTTATTACATGGAACACTTTTTATCAAAGAGAAAATAATTATGGTGTAAGTGAAAGGACACACTGTGTTACACATTTAAAATAAACCATTTAGGTTCCATTGAAAATTCGGTATATAAATCCACAAGGTGTTTTAGTGCTTGAAAGCCTAAAGTATGAAGTATACATGAGTACAGGGACTGGACATCAAATGTAAACCATTTGTGGATGTTATTCCATTAAAATGCTTCTAATTTTATGTAGTTTGTTTTGTCTAGTAGATACAAAGGTAGCCTCACTACTAAAAGCTTGTAACAAAACATCAATAACATTTCCTAATAAAACCTAGAAGGTGATTGGTTTCTATTCCACCACATTTTGCGCTCTCCAGATTTAGCAAATAACCCCAAGGGAGCCAATACTGGTTACTATGGGCCTCCCCTGAATAGGAATGTCAGACTTATGCACCTTGGAAAGGTTATGGAAAAAAGGTTAACCGGACAAAGGGGGACTAGCTTTCTAATCAGTTATTTTAATCTTTTTTTTTTTTTTTTGGTTTAAAGATTTGCCATAAATGAGTAAAAGGAGGACTCAAAAAACAAAGACTGCTTTGGTGTTAACCTCTTCATGATGGAGGGTAAAACAAATCATGAACACAATTTTGCAACTTTGACATGTGATATATATAGTAAAACTGTATAAATCGTCACAACTACTTTGTGTATTAAGATGAATTATACCTTCCTTTTTTCATAACAAATTGGGATTTCATTTAGGTACTAAATGGTAATGGATATCTCCTATTTTTATATGTATATTAGCATAGGAAAACTGGCCCACAAAGTAAAAAAAAATATATTGTTTTTAAATGTAGCTGTATTTTTCTTGCTACTACCATAACCTATGACCAAAGAACAACCCAAACAAAGTTTCCCTATTCCTGATAATCATAGCCATACCAGTTATGTGTATGTTATTTGTTTTTGTAACTGTAGTATGGCACAGAAACAATAGTACATATTTTAATTTTTTTTAACCTACTTAAAACACACCAACACTAACAATAACTGACACTGATGCTAATTTAACCACTTAAGATTTACCCCCCCCCCCCCTTCATGACCAGGCCATGTTTTTCTTTTTGGCACTATGTTACTTTAACTGACAATTACGTGATCATGCAACGCTGTATCCAAACAACATTTATATTATTTTTTTCACACAAATAAAGCTTTCTTTTGATGGTGTTTTATCACCACTGGGTTTTTGTTTTTTACGCTATAAATGAAAACATACCAACAATTTTGAAAAAAAAACTATATTTTTTTAACTTTTTTCTATAAAACATGTTCAATAACATTTAAAATAAAATGTAGTTTCTTCATAAATTTAGACCAATATGTATTCTGCTACATATCTTAGGTAAAAAAATCCCAATAAGCATATATAGATTGCAGACACTATACGTTTGCGTAAACCAAACTATAGTATATATATAGTGGAATTTTTACTTATAATTTTTTTAATACTAGTAATGGCAATGATTAGCAACCTACTGGGACTGTGATAGTATAGCGGCCAGTCTGGAACCAGTGACACTAATATAGTGATCAGTGCTGGCTGGGTAGGGGTTAACATCTTAAGTTAAGTGTGTGAGTTTGACAAACGTTCTGCCCATCAAACCCTGACACATTCACTCATCCCTAACTGGCACAGATGCTGGCCTGTGCTCCTTACATACTTACACTTTTTGGAAGAGAAGAGGAATTATCTTCCTAAGCCCACACATGTACTGTTTGTAACAGTACCAGTAATAAAGTAAAACTAAATCCTCCAATCCTCCAACTATTCTATTTAACTAGCATTTCTTGAACCTGCATTTTCCATGGTGCTATAGTGCTGACCAACTATGAGACTAGCCATTTTAAGGCTTTAAAGATCATCTGAAAGTGAACATAAGCACACTGGCAACCGTAACAAAATGCATTAAATGTAGAGTTTTTGCTGAGCTGTTACCACTTTGATTGTTCAATACTAGTACTACAATAATTTTATTGATTCAAGTCTTATTAAGGTTTTACAGCATCAAAGCATTTATAAAGATAAAGTATCTAAATTCCAAAACACAGTGGTTATTTAATTATATTCCAAAAAAAGATTTAAATAAATTCCTTTATGAACTTTAGATTTCCACCCTCACTGCCTTTCTTAGTTTTAAGCAATAACAACTAGATAAAGGGCTTATCTCTTCCCCACTCTATCCAAAACTTAAAAAAAAAAAAAAGTTTTTGCCTTTAGACCCACTTTACAGATGTATTAACATTTATTGATAATGTCCAACTCATGTACATTAGACGGGAAATGCCCCGTAAACACAATCGGACTATCCCGCTGGAAAGTCTGACAGAAGTTTTGACTCAAAATTGTCAATCCGGCCATCTGTGTGCTAGTCCGCGGGACTTTTGAAATGAACAGACTTGCCCCACACATGGAGTAAAGTCCATTCATTTAGAACGTGACTCCAGGTAGACGGGACTAGCGAAGGAAGTCAATGCCGCCGCCTCGATCGGCGAGATTGACACCTCGCTAGCCCCGTCACCTGGTATGGATTTAAAGGGGAATCCCTACACCGAAAATCCATCTCAGAACCTTATCCCAGCAGGCAGCCAAGGCGGTCAGGAAAGGGGGTGGGGTGACGAGCGAGCGTCCCACCTCCTGAGCTGTACCAGGCCGCGTGCCCTCAACATGGGGGGGTGCCTTGGGGAAAGGGACATGTTCCACTCAGAACAGGCCTCGTTATGGTCGACCAAAGAAGTTCACCTTAAAATAAAAAAACACACCATGTATTATAAATATGCAGGCATCCATCTATTACCTGAAGCTGTGGTCTCAGACACTGATCTGTTGTCGACAACACTTCGATCACTTCACCCAGCACTTCCTGAAACTCTGCATCCACATCCTCATGTTGTGTGGTAAGTTCCCTTTGTTCATTAGGTGTGGGGTTACTGGTGTCCTCAGATGTCCCGTTTCTTTTCTCCCCTATGTGAATACAAAAAAGGTATACTTAGCAGACAGATATTTTAGATTTACATTACTGTCTGTTTTTGCAGAGTTCCAAGCTGAAGACATGATTTTTTCACTTTCAAAAGCTGGAATACTTACCTGTTTTGTGCAAGTTTCACACATGTAGAGACCTCTTGTATTCACTGGAGCACCTGCATGGGACACCATAACAAGGTTGTTATGCTGTCCCACACTAGTGCGCCTGCGTACAGATGTGTAAACAGCTGCTGAGTGTCCTCCCCTTACATTGAATCAAGTTGTCATTTCATTATAGCTTCAAACACATCTAGACAACAATCTAATAAATTTATTTTAATAAAAATAGGCATGAACAAATGTAGTTAACCTGCATCTGCCAAAAACGTTGTATTAGTTGTCGAAAGAATGATGTTTAATACGAATGATTACTGTGCCCCTGAACCTCAAACTTGGCATTTTAAACTGTACAACAGTAAAGAAAAGCACATGGACCAGCAAAGAAAGTAATAATAATAATAGGAACACACGATAAATACTTACTTTTTTGCAGCACTTTCCTGATCTTTCTATACTGATCTTACTCATTTTAGATCTGACCAGCGTTTTTTCCTCAATTGCTCCTTGGATCATTGTACCCCAAAAGTCCTGTGCAGACTTCTGACAACTTTAGTCATGATCTTGGCCTTTCTCACATTAGGGTTTCTGTACCGTCCATGCTTCTCATCATAGTCTGTTCTCTTCAGGATGTCCACCATCTTTTCAAAGGACTTATTTGAGGCCTTATATCTCCTCCTGGATGTGGAACTGCCTTGTTCTGGGCTTTCCTCGTCGTTGATGATAACAGCACACACCTGCTCTGTCTTCCCTATGTGCTCTCCCACTGCCCTGAAAGAGAAGAGGCGGGGAAATACACTAGAAAGAAGGACAGGGGAGATGTTTCAAGCATGTACAGTGTATATAAAGCATAATACATGGGCAACATACGTACGATCTGTGAGTGGAGGACTGAGGATCGTTAGCGGCGATCGTTCAAATGAAGGTACAATTGTAACTTGGGGCATCAGTGGTTAGTGGCCTATACTGCGTATAGATTTAGGCCTATATTGGGACAAGATTAGGAGAGTTTAGCCTGACATTAGGGTTTGTCTTGTGTTGTGTCTTGCAGATAAAATGGTTGACAAATTCACAGCCCCTGATTTCCTGCCCAACTTTATGGACAAATACCGGGATCTGCCATGTCTCTGGCAAGTCTAATGCAGGGACTATTCTAACAAGCAAAAGAGGAAGGCAGCGCTGGAGAAACTGTTGGAATTAGTGAAGTCTGTGTATCCCACGGCAGGCATCACCTATTTAAAGGTCAAAATTGGTAGCCTGAGGAGCACATATAGTAGGGAGCGCAAGAAGATCCAGTATTCCCTGAGAACCAGAGCAACAGCAGATGACGTATATGTCCCCAGGCTGTGGTACTACGACAGCCTGCATTTTTTGTCCAACCAGACGGAACCCAGGCCATTGCTATCAACACCTTCTTCCACATCAGCTGAGGCTTCTGAGGTCCAACCTGGGTCTTTTATCCAGGAAGAAGATGTGACCCAGGTATAGCATTGTTGAAGATATTTCTTGTCAAAAATTGAATGATGTTAACTAGATGTTATTGATCACAAATTTCTGATTTAACAAAGTGGTTTACATATCAATTGACAGTAGTAGCCATAAATGATTGGGACAAGAATGAAAAATGCTGGGGTCAGAATGATAGTCTTTTCTATTTGTTAACATTTAATTTTCAACAGTCGTGAGCTCAAAATTGTGTGTAATTTATGACCAAAAAAATAAAACTATACCATTTTCATACACAGGAAAGTCTCAGCCAAGAGGAGGCTGTGGCAAGCAGCCTTACCAAATCCCAGGTTCTTTCCCTCCACCCTCCAACCAAAGAAACCTGGAGGAGTCCACAGCTGCTTTCCTAAAACAGGCTACTGCTGCAATTAACATGACCCCTGGTGGCCATGAGGCATTTGGATGCATCACTGGCAGTAAACTAGAAAAGATGGAGGAGGCCCAACGCACTATATGTGAAGAGATTATTCTGAGGGACCTAAACAAGGGGACAAGGGGTGAACTCACACCTCAAACACACCTCTGTGAGTTGAACCATGCACCTCCACCAACACCACCAACACCACAGCCACCCCACTCACCACAGCAGCATGGAAGGAAGCGTGGAAGGAAGTGTTGAGAGTGATGGCCTGGGTTTGATGTGGTCTGGCAAAAAACGCAGGCTGTCGTAAGACCGCAGCCTCAGGATATATATGTCATCAGCTGCTGCTCCCGATCTCTCGGAGTCCTGGACCGTATTGTGTTCCCTTTTAAATGGACTCCTCAGGTTACCAATTTTGGACAGTCAAATAATTGATGTCTGCCCTGGGGTACAAAGGATTCACCAATTCCAACTGTTTCTCCATCGTCGCCTTCCTCTTTATTTTGTTATGATCTTGAGCTCTCTTTTAAAATTATCATTTTTTTTTAAGGGACAAATACTTGGCTATGTGTTTTACTTCAAAAAGGACAGTTTGTTTGTGAGTAGGCAGGTACATTTAAAAAATACAATGTCAAATTAACAAGGGACACCAACATAGTTGTATCTTTGAGGTAAAAAATACAAGATAGTTGTCAAAAAGGACTGTTCTCACAAGCCTGAGGCTGCTAAAGGACCACGGGGGAGCTGGGGAGGGGGTGAAACGCTGGCCGGGGGTGACCGGACACTTCCACAGAGAGTTCCCAAAGGGGTAGAGTGCCGGAGGGCTTCGGAGCTGGGCGGCTGATCCCTTCTCACCATCTCCAGGTGGGTACGCGACCTAAGTACCAGGTACTTATACAGACGAGCTCCAGACCTATGGTTCTCACCCCTACAGAGCCAGGGGTCTTGTTCACGTAGTACTAAGTTATCTGCTAGACCACTTTAGAAGTTAACTACTATCCTTCAAACACCCTAAGGTCAGTTTAGATACTATTATGTTAAGGTATATTATGTTATTACTATGTTGTTGCTGTTACTAGTCCTTTTGGTCTGATGCTGAGAATGATTCTGTACTACATCGTACTTGTTTTCTCTCATTGTCAAAACTCAATAAAACACTTTGAAATTAAAAAATACAAGATAATAATGGTGTTGTGGTAACTTGACACACAAAACAAAAAGAATTATATATATTCTGGAGATCACATGAAATAATAAAAAATATGTTTGTCAGAACTCTGTGAATATCAGCAGCAAAACTATTTTATCATTATAGCATTACAAAGAAAAGGAGAATGCGCTGAATTTCTATATTTCATAATTTGCTGCGTCAGGAATGTGATATCTCCATTACGAACGCTAGTTTTACAAGACCGATCGCTTCTGGCTCGTACTTGTTTCCGAGCATGCGTGAACTTTTGTGCCATGGACTTGTGTACACACGATCAGAAAGTCTGACAACAGTTTTGTTGGCGGAAAATTTGAGAACCTGCTAGCCAACATTTGTTGGCGGAAAGTCAGACAACAAATGTCCGATGGAACATACGCACGGTTGGACTTTCAGCCAACAAGCTCACATCCAACATTTCCCATCGGAAAATCCGATCGTGTGTACGTGGCATAAGACCAAACACTAGACATCCGAAAATGACAGATTTGGCTAAAGGCAAACCTTTGAAAAACAACATCTCATGTAACCAACAATATGTTAGGCTAGGATAATCTGTCAATAAATGCATGATGTTGGTCTGTTTGAAAGACTGCAGTATTATTTAGTTTGTATAATAACTGCTTTGAAATAGCATTCTTTTTTCGGTATGCACATATCAATGTTCAAAGATAAATACACAAATACATATAGAAAAGCTGTTTTACCTGCCAAAAGATTTGTATTTCTGTCCATCCAATCTTGAGATGTATTCAGCCTTGCCACACAGTACTGCTCTTTGTATGTACTAGTACTAGCATTTGTATGTATTTGATTCAAAAGTCCAACTTTTTTTTCACACATGCACAGTGAATTTAAACTATAGAATATTTTTTTTGCAGTTTAACTACTGTTCTACCTTCCACATTTTTTACATTTTCACATCACACACATGTTAAAATCTGAAGTTTTTTGAGTCAAGCATTTTTCTGCTGCAGAAATAAAATTTTCTGAACCGATTTTGGGGCCCCGTATCTCAGGGCCACTTGGTGCCAGTAGAACTATCACTACAACATATCCAAAGCTGGGGTTCCTAGCACCAAGTGGCCTTGAGATACGGGGCCCCAAATTCTGTTTGGAAAATGTAATTCTCTGCTGCAGAAAAGTGCTTGACATTTTCCGAACTGACTTTGGGGTTCCTAGCCCCAAGTAGCCCAGAGATACAGGGCCCCATAGTCAGTCAACTGTGTCTATCTGCAGCAATGTCATTTTGGGACACTTTGGGTCCAGAAACCCCAAATTTTGGCTGCCGCTAGGGGGCATCTAGGAACCCTTAACTACCGAGTTTGAAGTTCGGGGGACCTATGGCTGCAAATGGGCACAGTGAGGCATGCAAATGGACACAGTGAGGCTGCAAATGAGCATTGTTGACCATCTTTTCCACTTACAGTAGCTGCGCATTTCTCACCCTAGGCTTATACTCGAGTCAATACGTTTTGCCATTTTTTTGTGGTAAAATTAGGTGCCTTGGCTTATATTCGGGTCAGCTTATACTCGAGTATATACGGTATATATTTTATGAAATCCGAGGCCATGGAGAATAAAATGGTGGCAGTTTTATGTTGCATGATATTTGCACAACTGTTTATCAAACACATAATTAAAAAAAATACAATAAAAAACATTTTAATGCACACAAGCACAATATAATACACATTGTTTTGTAAAAAATATATAAAAGACAGGACTTCTTTAAGTAAATATATACCCAACATCTTGAACCTTAAAGGTGTGCACTGAAATGGTGAGAAAAATTTAAAAACTATGGTACACAAAATTGTTCATAGACAACATTTTAAAAGCCTTCTGCAGATTATAAAACACAAATAGATTTTCTTACCCCAATTCTCCCAGTGTTAGCTAACATGTGTGGCACAATTGATGTGTACATACACATGCATGACCTACATGCAGGTTAGCATTTGGGTGTGTGTGTGCATGGGGTGAGCGGGTTCTGTAAAAATGATCTGGCATTTCTACAGCTGCTTGTTTTTTTTCTTTTACATTAAAGCTAAGAGTTGGTTGAAGAATTATATACCAAACTCGATCTTCATTTAAACCTTTGACTGCCAAGACATTTATAAGTCTACCTTGGTAGACAATGGGTTAATAACATAATGAAATACATACAGTATTTTTACTTTTGTTAACATCTGACTGGACATATATACACAAATTGTGTAAAATGATGCGTTCTCATGAGATCCTGAGCTCAGATTATATTTTAGCATACAGAAGGGACTTCATGCTGAATATATAATTAAACAAGCTATGTATTTTATTAGAGCATCTTGGGGTTAAATCTGGATGTATGCCCATGCTCTTAGTTTGCTTTCCGATGACGGCACATGTCCAAATTAAAATTACAGCATTATTGGGATTCGGTTCTCCTTAGCTGGCTTGGATATTAAATATATTCCATGTGTGTGTAAAGTGATTGTGTATGCTTTATTACGAGAGATAAAAATGTTCAGGCACTCTAGTCTTCCCAGTTAATATAAACAAATGCAATCAATCTCAGTGAGCTGTGGGACATATTTGTTTGCTTACAATTAATTTTGCCGACAGAGAGGGAGGCAAAGCAAAATCATCTCTATAGAGCGAGGTGGCGTCATGTCCCCTTTATATCATAAACTCTCTTGTTATTAGTTGACAGACAACTATAAATAAAATGAATGTTCCTCATTTAAACCTCTCCTTTAAAAAATGTTTTTAAAAGAAAGGAAGGGTGCCAGCAGAAGAGTTTTGGCGATGGATGAGATGAATGTATAATTCATTTCACTTGGGCTTTATACGATGTTAAAGTAATACAAGAATAGGTAAGCAGGGACTCATATATTAATACTGAAATGTATGCATAGAGGTAGATGTCGTTGTCTAAAGCAGTATGTCAGATGGATAATTTGTATATTGCTGAATGATGCTCAGGGTAAATTTCAGATTCTGTTTAGAACATCAATTTCAGACAATCTGTAGAGCATTATTTTGATATTTTAAGGAAGTTCTGAACAGAAAATACCAATTGGCTTGTATAAAAGAGCTACCAATGTAGGAGTAAAAAGCGCACATACATACGTAAATGTCTAAGCTGAAAATAATTTATTTTGATGTAAATTGAAGTCACATACCAGTAGTGATAAACAAATCTGAAAAAATAAATAAATATTCACACATTTTATTTTCCTCAATATTGCCAAGTAAATCTGTCTGAACTACAAAAATGCAGGAGTTCAGACAGTAGGGATACATGAGTTTTATGATTCAAGAGAAGTTGGGCGTTGAGAGTTTTTTTCATATTACTACATACCTTATTACTATATATACTGTGTACAATGGCATCCCTGTCTTAGTCCATAGGGTTCAATATTGAGTTGGCCCATACTTTGTAGCTATAACAGCTTCAACTCTTCTGGGAAGTCTGTCCACAAGGTTTAGGAGTGTGTGTATGGGAATGTTTGACCATTCTTCCAGAAGCACATTTGTGAGGTCAGGCACTGATGTTGGATAAGAAGGCCTAACTCATGGTCTCCGCTCTAATTTATTCGTAAAGGTGTTTTATAGGGTTGAGGTCAGGACTCTGTGCAGGCCATACAAGTTCCTCCACCCCAAACTCGCCCCAAACTCGCTCATTCATGTCTTTATGGACCATGCTTTATGCACTGGTCCAAATCATTTGGTGGCGGAGGGATTATGGTGTGGAGTTGTTTTTCAGGGATTGAGCTTGGCCCCTTAGTTCCAGTGAAGGCTCTTAAGGCATGAATGAATGAATAATTTGTATAGCGCTACAATGCGAACTCAATCGCCTCAAGGCACTGTATTCATGCTTTGTTGTCAAGCTTCTTAGAAGAGGTAGGTCTTGATTTTTATACTGAAGGCCTGATGGTTTTCTTCCATACGGATATCGTTCGGTAGAGCGTTCCATAGCCGTGGTCCTTGGACAGCGAATCTCCATTCCCCCTTTGATTTGTAGCGGGATTTGGGAATGAGGAGGAGGTTGCATCAGCATGCAAAGACATTTTGGACAATTTCATGCTCCCAACTTTGTGGGAACAGTTTGGGGATGTTCCAACATGTTCCAACATGAATGCGCACCAGTGCACAAAGCAAGGTCCATAAAGACATGGATGAGCAAGTTTGAGGTGGAGGAACTTGACTGGCCTGCACAGAGTCCTGACCTCAACCTGAAAAAACACCTTTGAGTGGAGACTGCGAGCCAGGCTTTCTTGTCCACATCAGTGCCTGACCTCACAAATGTGCTTCTGGAAGAGTGGTCAGAGATTCCCATAGACACACTCCTAAACCTTGTGGCCAGCCTTCCCAGAAGATTTGAAGCTACTATAGCTGCAAAGGGTGGGCCAACTCAATATTAAACCCTACGGACTAAGACTGGGATACCATTAAATGTCATGTGCGTGTAAAGGCAGGCATCCCAATACTTTTTGTAATATATTGTATTTACGGCCAATTATAAAAATCCTCTCTGCTTGCCCTTTGTGTATAGCCATTGTGATGGAAGTACTTCTGAAAAATGCCCATGCCAGGTCAAGCTAGTCTGGCTCAAGAGTCAAAGTAATGTTTACCAGCCTATAGCTGACTTTCTGCCAAGTATGTCTACAGAAGAAAACAAGCAACATTTTTGGGTGTTGACAGTTACATAAAATAAAGAGAATGTCACTTTTGGGAAAGGTCTAACAAGCATAGCTTTGACGGTTCCTGATAGTGCTGAAACTTGCCCACCCCTTTCAGACAGATCATCATAACAATGGGCCAGTTGGAGTGTGTGGGAAACAACCGGCAAGCTTGGACACCATCCAGGAGTATCAGCACTTTATCTGTAAATGTGAGTCAGCATTAGGGTGAAGTAGGTGGCACTGAAAGCTGCTGTAGGTAGTTTTTAAGTGGCAAAATATTTTAAAACTATGGTCCATGAATTTGAACTGTTACCCAGAGAAAAAAAAAAAACCTCTTTATGAGGGCCCCTGCTAAAGACTAAACAGCATATACATTTTTTGCTTGGAAGCAACCCCTGCCTACCACTGGAGTTATGCTGTATTCATGCTAATTTGTAGGGATGAGCCTGCGGTTCGAGTTTGAAATTTGAATTTGAAAAAATTAACAGAACATATGGGGCGTTTGTGGCAAATTCAAGTGCCAATCACAGCGTGCTCTGCTGAGAGAGCCATAATTGGTCAAAGACAGAGTGCCTTTGGCCAATCATGGCCCAGGGGGACTAAGTCCACGGCCATGTATAGTGTGTGGACGGAGACAGATCGAGCTAGATTAGGCAGGCAGGTTAGTTAGTGGCAGTGTATTCGATTTTATATATATATATATATATATATATATATATTCAACCACACAGCTATTGAAGGTGTCTGTGTCTGTTTACAAAAAAGTGGGATAGAACTTTTAGCCACTGTAAGCAACAGAGGTAAAATAGATTACATGTAGACTTAAAGTAATGCCTAAAGAAAAAATGCAGGGTCTTTCAGTAGCTCACAGTCAGTGAATTTTCAGGTGATGCGAGGGACCTCCGTCCAATATAACTGTAGAAGGCGGCAAGACCAGAAAATGTGAAGAAGAGTCCTGGAGTCCTCTCCACATCTTCAACAAAGATTGGAGCACTGGGGGAACATCTTTCGGATGTTTAAATAATTTTTACATTATTTTTTAGCTTTCTACAAATTTTTCTGTTGTGAGGAAATATAATGATAATCATGAGCAAGCTTTGCTGCAAAGTTGTTTTGGCTAGAAGGAATGAAGGAACCCAAAGTAAGAAGGCATACCCAATGTCATGTACTGAAATAGTCTATGGGTAATATAAAACTTGTACAACACATAAAATTATATTTTATTTCCTTTAACTATTCTTTATTTTTAAAGTTCATAGTCTGTAACCATTTTAAAGTATATTGTTTTTCTTCACGATTAGTTTCTATATTGATTCAAACCAAGTTTTTCCATTTTCTGCTACATTTATTCTTGCTATTGCTGAGTAGTACAGTTGTTTCCTTGCCCAGAATCAGGCAGTTCACGCTGTGTCATCATCAATATTTAGTGCAGGGAATAAAAGAAAAATTAAAAATTATTATATCATGCTTTGTTTTTATGGCGAAGACACTACAAAACAATTCTTCATAAAAATGTCAGTGGTTACTGTTTAATCTGTAGCATGTAGGCTGTCCTGTATAATCTTTTAAAGGGATATTTTACTAAAAAGTTATTAGCATTGAAAACAATATAATTTACTGAGTAATTTCTCATGAGGAGTGAACTAACAATACACCATATTGAAGGGAAGATTAAAGTAAACTTGTCCTTTGATCAAAGAGAAGGCAGCCACATTGACTATTACAACTTCCATTTATTGCTAGAAGCTAATACAGTACTGACATTAATGAAAGAAAAGCTCACCTAACAGCCTAACTTCACTTTCATAAAAATAAACCAGTCCTGGATCAGCAATAATTACAAAACCCCTGCAGCTTACCATAGCAAGTACATTTTTATTGGAATCTTGCCCCTGTAGCGTCACATATGGCGACACATCGCATTTGGCTACCCGCTGGACTGCGCATGTCCAATGCAGCCATATGCGTTCCAACACTGTTGTATCACAGGGCTTCGCTTACCATGCTTCAAAGCCTCACTTCGCTCACCACGCTTCGGACATGGCCTCGCTTCGCTCTGCATAATTATAACCTAACTCTATATCCACTTGGATGGTGGGGCTTGAACCTGGACTCAGGGGTGTGGCCACAAAATTCTATGCAAACGCAGATCGCCACAGTGTTGGAACGCAGATGGCGGCATTGCGCATGTGCAGTCCAGTGGGTAGCTAAATGTGATGGGTGGCCATATGTGACGCTACACCCCCACAAAAATGATTTTACCTTACACTTAGGGAAAAGCCCAGTGTTTGGTTTGAATGTTAGAGATCAGATCAAACACTAGCTGTTCACTATGCTGGATCTGGCGGCAGAGGAGGTAATGGCCTATGCCGTTACTGGCTGCTGAGTTTAAAGGCTTCTTTACATCTGGAGAAGTGTGGCGTTGAGCGTCCGGTCCTATTCGTGAGAAGTTGTACCTATATGAAAGCTTTTTGCAAAATACCATCCGGTAAGCTGCTTTGATATCGGTGGTGGGATTCACTTTCCTTTTTATTGTGCACAGCGGTGATTTTATGAAGATCTGGATACATCATAGACTGTGCAACTTTTATTATCATCATCTTTTGTTTGTACCAATGAACTGTCAAAACTGTCTGTGAAACCCTATACCAGCTTCCATTCAGTACATTGGTGGATGCTGGACCATCATTGTCATTTGAATCATTGTTATTTATATTTACTTTCTGTGGCACAGTCTTTCGTTACTATTTGCTATTTGTTTATCCCTTATTACTGCAGCCTATATTTATTTTTTATTTTTTGTGTTATTATAATTTTTTTTGGTCAGCGTGGTCTTTTTATACTATACACTAGCTGTTCAGATCTTTGTTTGAAGCTTGAATGTTTACAGCATTTAGCAAGGATGCATGTGACAGCTTCCAGCAGTCAATAGTTGCTAAAAAAGAAACACTGAGGTCACCGTGGCCATATTTGGGAAATGAAGGCACCACTATCCCCACCCCTTTTATTTATATAGCTTAAGATTTAAGCTCTTGGAAGCTGTCATTCAGCTTTGTAGCATTGGGATCGGTCATATGTAGGGGGTCTGGTATGGATTTCCTGGAGAACTAATTTCCTGGAGAACACATTTGATTTTTTTATTAGATGTTTTGAGTGAGTAACATTCATACCAGACTCAAAGGGTTGCAATGTCATTTTTTTCACTATTGCTGTAGGATGTGCTACACCAAAAGTGACACAGGGTCTGCTATGTATTTGTGGGGACCTTTGGAGTCTGTATACCCTTTTTAAATTTAAATGTCAGTGTGAATTAAAAAACAATGTTTGCATTGGTGCATGTCTTTCAGGGCAGTGCCTGCCCCATGGTATCCCCCCCCGTCTATTAGCCAAGGAAATAGGCATTTTTAATTTGACAGATTTGCTCCTATTGATTTCAGTGGAGTTCAGGACTGACATCCGAACCCCCTTGAAGTTTTGCGAACGCTGCTTGAACCAAACCCAGGTCAGTTAGGCTCATCGCTACTTACACCCTACCTCCTGCCACAGCTGCTTGCCACCATTACCATCTGTACTGTGTTGCTGAACTGGGCAAAGCTTGCCTTTGTTTGCAGGACATTACCAAATACTATTGCAATACAATTTAGTTCCCCAAATCACCAGATTGTTAAGTGCAGCAAATCCTATTATTGCCAAAGCTGATAATATAATTTGGCTGTCCTCTGTATCCATAATGTCAGGCAGGCCTAAAGGGAGAGTCAGAGATTTTGCAAGCATAGCAAGTAATTTGCAAACAGGTTCTGCATCTACAAATTAAAAACTGTACAAAGATCATATAATTTACTCTTCATGGTATGGAATCAATGGCATGGACAATGGAATGTCCATTTAGACCACTGGCCGTAGCTTTCATAGTATGCTCTAATCTTTTTTTTATGACAAACATGCCTGGCATCTCCCATTGAAAATGCAGCTTACTAAAGCTGCTTACATAGTGTGCAGGGAGTTTATACAATTCTTCTTGTAATGTTTTATGTGCCAAATAATACACTTGGTTTATTAATTAAAACCTGGCTTGACCCTCACATTTACTAAAAGTGTTTAAATACTGTGCATTTTTTGTCTTTTTATTATTTATTAACCACACTGTAATTCTTAATTTAAAGCTGTCTTGCATCTCTCTTTTTTAACCACTTCAGCCCCACAAGGATTGCCCCCTTCCTGACCAGGCCATTTTTTGCAATACAGCCCTGCGTCACTTTAACTGACAATTGCACCGTCATGCAAAGTAGTACCCAAACTAAATTTATGTATCTTTTTCCCCACAAATAGAGCTTTCTTTTGGTGGTATTTGATCACCTCTTTTTTATTTTTTGCGCTATAAACATTTTTAATGCAACAATTTTGAAAAAAAAAAAAAAAAAATACTATATTTTGTTAGTTTCTCTTATAAAAAATAAATAAAAAATTCCTCAGTTTAGGCTGATATGTATTCTTCCACATATTTTTGGTTAAAACAAAAAAATTATTGGTTTGCACAAAAGTTATAGCATCTACAAAAAAGGGGATAGATTTATGTAATTTTTTTTTTTCCAAAAACACATTTTTTATTTGGTTTGGTAGATGGGTACACCGTTCATACAAAGTGAACATTACAAACATCTCATGAACAGAAATTCTTGCAACAATTGAGTAATGGGCAGTCAGTCCATTCTGATGTAAATGGTACCACTGAACAGTACAATACAATTGGGTGGCACATTTACTAATACATATCATTGAATCCTATGGTTAAAATCAAGACTGCAACATGAAAGATCTTAACTTAGAAATAACAAATCACCTTTTCCCAAACACAATTAGTAATGGCTTATAAACTTGTAGAGCTTCTTGTGTATAGGAAAGGCTAGGGGTCAGAGAAAGGGGCATGAGAGGTGTGTAAGCTTGACAATTCTTTCTACAAAGAATAATGAGGAGCCTGTTGTCAATCATGGAGGGGGTCTTTTGCACTAGTCCGGTTGAAGTCATTAATCCACTCGGGCCAATGTTGTCCTCCTAATAAGACAGAGATCTTGGTTTTGGGATAACTCTCTAGCAGAGTGTGTGTGTGGGGGGGGGGGGGGGAGGGGGGTCAGGGAAAAGGTGAGAGCAAGGGTGAAGCACGAGAACGAAAATAAAAAAAAAAATCCTCTTATGTATAATCATCATGCACCGGGGATAGAGTATAATAGAAATAGATAACCTGTGTCTCGAGCAGAGGGATAGAATATCCCCAGGACAAAGGATAAGATTGTGGGGTCTCCCAGAAAATTGTCCAATGGTCTATGTGTCGTTATCTGTGATGTAACCTATGCAATGGAGGTGATTAACAATGGTTACAGTCTATCCAGTCATCAAAATGTTTTGAGAGGTAAAGTGTATACCTTCTGATCTGGTAGGTGATATAAGAGGTGGTGTCCTTTCAATGGAGAGGTGTTTCAAGGGGTGTTAGTATTCGTGGCAAGGATCTGTGATTTCATGTCATTCATTATGTAAGTGTAAGCGTCCGTAGTGTGAAAGTGAAGTCAACAGGCCCACGCAAAGTTGTACTTGTCTGGGGTTTTATTAGCTACATGTATCAATTGCTCCATCTCTGTTATTTTGTTAATACGCATGAACCATTCCCTCTTAGAAGGCATGAATTGTGAGTTACATTGCACTGTTATGCATGCCTTGGCCGCATTAACCATATGCATTGCTAATGATTTATGATAAATCTTAGGAGGGAGTGAAGTGTGATGTAGCAGGAATTGTGCTGGTGTATATTCTAGAGCGTCAGTGGTGACCTGGAGGATAGTTGAGTGTACTTCAGTCCAGAAGGGTTGTAGTAGCGGGCATTCCCACCTTATATGCCAGAGCGTACCTACCTCCTGTCGACATCACCAACATTGGTTGAACCATGTAGAGTAAAACCTATGGAGCAATGTCGGGGTCCATTACCATCTGGACAGGAGTTTGTAATTAGTCTCTTGAGTTGAGCCATTTACTGAACCCTTGTGAGTGGTATGAAAAATATGCTCCCACCCTTCCAGGGGGATGTCGATAGCCAGGTCTCTCTCCCACGCACAACACCTTGCCTGTGTTCGGTGATATATGGCCTCCAAGGAGACCATAAATTGTAGAGATGACATGTTGTTGAGCATATGTTTTCAAATGGGGTGGGTGGACGGGACATTTTTGTGGTATATCCTGGTGTTAGAAAGAAGTGGTGGAGTTGGATAAATGTCCATGGGTATATACGCGCGCCAGGCCATTGGGAGTCCAGGCGATCATTCTCTAGTAAAGTTCCTGCATGCCGGAAGCGGTGTGCCTGCAGTACATTGTTCGGGTCTGCCCACTTTGTTTCAGAGGAGTGTTCATGAATGAGGTTTCCACTCCTACCCAATCTTTTGCCTTGTCATGTGCATGCCAGTCAACTATTCTGCCTAAATTGCATGCCCATTGGTAATTACCCAGGTCGAGGAGCCCTTTTCCCCCTTTTTGCTTAGGAAGAGTTAGCTGGGCATAGCTAATGCGCGGGTGTTTCCTGCCCCACAGAAAGGCTGTGCAAATTTTCGGTAGGTACGTAGGAATGCTGAGGGAAATTCTATTGGCACTGCTTGCAAAATGTAAAGCAGGCGTGGAAGCACATTCATTTTAAAAAATTGCCACTCTTCCAAACCAAAAAAATATGGGTTTATTCCATTTTCGGATATGTTTTGTAGAATGGGTAAATAGTTTCTCGCATATAGTTCCTATAAGCGTGTTGGTAATTGTATCCCTAGATATGTGATAGCCTCTGCTTACCACTTGAAGAGAAAGTTGTCCTTACAGTTTTCCACTAGTGGTGTTGGTAAGGTGATTTAGGTTATGGGATTTGCTAAAATTGATTTTCAGATTGGAAATAAACAGAAAGAGGCGAAAGTCCTGCATGAGATTGGGCAGGGTGATGTTCGGCTCTGTAAAAAATAACAGGACATCGTCCGCAAAGGCGGCTACTTTGTATTGCCGGTTTGCAATTGTTATTTATTTTATGTTCCCATTCTCCCGGAGGCGCCTAAGAAAGGGTTCAAGTATAAGCACAAATAGTAGTGGGGAGAGAGGGCATCGCTGTCTAGTCCCATTGTGGATGGAGAAGGTGTTCGATAGGAGGCCGTTGACCCGGACTCTGGCTGAAGGTGCTTCACAGAGGGCCATAATGAAGCGTAGCATGTAGTCCAGCCTCTGTAGCACCACTGTTAAATAATCCCAAGCCAGCCTATAGAATGCCTTCTCCGCATCAAGGGAAAGAACAAAGCCTGGTTTTTGGGAGGTAGTAAGCCAATGATGTATATTGATTGCCTTGATGGTATTATCCCTTGCTTCCCTGCCCGGGATAAAACCAACCTGATCTGTACTAATTAGAGTGTTGACTATCGGCGTTAGGCGATTAGCCAATATTTTGGCAAAAAGTCTACATTAAGCAAAGAAATTGGGAGGTAATTGGACACTAGATTGGGGTCTTTCCCTGTTTTTGGAATTACTGAAATATGTGCCTGGGAAAGGTTATGCATGTTAATGCCTGATTTTGATAGGGAGTAGGGATGGGCGAACGGTTTGGCCCGAGCATAAGTTCAGGCCGAACTTTGGTTGTTCGGATGTTTGGGCGAACACCAGTGTTCAGGGGAAATTCGAAAGCCGCCGGAACACCGTTAAAGTCTACGGGACACTAACTTGAAAAATCAAAAGTGCATATTTTAAAGGCGTATATGCAAGTTATCGTCATAAAAAGTGTTTGGGGACCTATGTATCAATGCAAAATTTATTTTTAAAACAGAAGATTTTCGGGAGCAGTGACTTTTTTAATGCTTAAAGTGAAACAATAAAAATGAAATATTCCTTTAAATATCATGCCTGGGGGGTGTCTATAGTATGCCTGTAAAGTGGCACATTTTTCCTGTGTTTAGAACAGTACCGCAGCAAAATGACATTTCTAAAGGAAAAATTGTCATTTAAAACTGATAGCGGCTGTAATGAATTGTCGGGTCTCGGCAATATAGATGAAAATAATTGAAAAAAATGGCATAGAGTCCCCCCCAGTCCATTACCAGGCCCATTCATTGGGTCTGGTATGAATATTAAGGGGAACCCTGAACCAAAAATAAAAAAAAACAATTGCGTGCGGGTCCCCCCAAAAACCATACAAGGCCCGTCAGGTCTGATATGGAAATTAAGGGGAACCCTGTGACAAATTTAGAAAAAATGGCACAGGGGTCTTTTCAAAATCCATACCAGACCCTTCAGGTCTGGTATGGAATTTAAGGGGAACCCTGTGCCAAAATAAGAAAAATGGCGTAGGGCCCCCCCCCCCAAAATCAATACCAGACCATTATCCGACCACGCAACCTGGCAGGCTGCAGGAAAAGAGGGGGGTGAGAGAGCGATCTCCCCTCCTGGACTATACCAGGCCACATGCCCTCAACATGGGGAGGGTGCTTTGGGGTCTGACCCCAATGCACCTTTTCCCCATGTTGATGAGGACAAGGCCCTCATCCCCACAACCCTTGCCCGGTGGTTGTGAGAGTATGCAGGCAAGAGGAAGCCCCCCGTGGCATCAGAGGGGGCGGGGTCACCTGTTTATGTCACCAGGTGGCCTCGCCCTCAGCTTTATAACAGCTGTCACCAATGGGAAGCATCACTCGGCGGGAGCCTCCCGTGGAGGCGGAGGTGTTGCGGCTTTTTCTTTTCTTTTTTTGGCTCGTCGGCGGTGTGATAGAAGATGAATGGACATCGCTGGACATTTTTAATTTATCTTTTAATAAAGGACATGTACCAAGCTATCTCTTGTCTTTTTTACCATTTTTTTTACACTTTTTTTGTGAAATGGTAGGGGTACAATGAACCCCGTTACCAATACACATGGGGGGAGACCGGCATCTGGGAGTCCCCTTGTTAAAGGGGGCTTCCAGATTCCAATAAGCCCCCCGCCCGCAGACCCTCACAACCACTGTGCAAGGGTTGTGGGGATGAGGCCCTTGTCCCCATCAACATGGGGACAAGGTGCTTTGGGGTCAGACCCCAAAGCACCCTCCCCATGTTGAGGGCATGTGGCCTGGAATGGTTCAGGAGGGGGGCCCCGCTCTCGCCTGCCAGTTTGCATGCTTAGATAAGGGTCTGGTATGGATTTTGGGGGGACCCTACGCCATTTTTTTTATTTTGGCGCAGGGTTCCCCTTAAAATCCATGCCAGACCTGAAGGGACACATTTATGTGTCTCCCATTGAGTGAGCGGAGTCACCTCAGGGGTGTCATTCTCTTTAAAGTAGTTCTGTAGTGAGAAGTATTTCTAGCGTCTGTGAGTAGAGAAGAATCAAGTTTCCATGTCTTTGTGAAGGGGATTTGGTCAGGGAATTGGAGGGTTATTGGGTGATGGTCCGATACCACCATTGGTTCAATCGTCATGTTAAGTAGGAAAGGAAGGTCTTTTTGCGTCAAAAGGAGGTAATCTATCCTGGAGTATCGGTTGTGAGGTGGGGAAAAGAACGTATAATCATTCGTTTCAGGGTTCAATGTTCTCCAGGTATCATGCAGTAATGCCCCGTACACACGGTCGGACATTCCGACCACAAAATCCGTCTGATTTTTTCAGATGGATTTTGTCTTAACTGGTGTTGCACACACACGGTCGGACAAAGTTGGCAGAAAATCTGATTGTACGGAACAAGGTGATGTACAAAACGTACGACGGGACTACGTAGAGGCCAGTAGCCAATAGCTTTTGTCTCCAAATTTTTTCTGAGCATGCATGCCACTTTGTGCGTCAGAATTCTCCACACATGATTGAAAAAAGTCTGATCGGATTTTGCTGTCTGAAAATTATAGATCCTTCTTTCAAATTTTTTCCGTCGGCAAAGCCCACTAGAGCCCACACACAATCAGATTTTCCGACAACATAATCGGATCTGACTTTTTCCATCGGAATATCCGACCGTGTGTACGGGGCATAAGAGTTCATATAATTGTAGTTTAATTTGTTTGAGTGCTTGGAAAGGTTTCGTAGAGGAACCTGTCGAGGTGTCTTCTAGAGGATTGAGTGCGACATTGAAGTCACCTCACACTATCACTATACCAGACTGGAATGCAGCTAGTGTTTGTGTGGTTTCTTGAAAGAAGCCAATCTGAGCTTTGTTAGGGCTATAAATATTTGCAAGGGTGATGGGTCTCCCTCATAGGGTACCTTTGAGAAATTTGGATAGTGCAGGTTGGATAGTTTCTGGCTGCAGTCTGAATGAAAATGTGTCTCCTGTATAAACAGTATCTCAGCTCCTAGGCTTCATGCATGTGTTAGTTACTTGTCAGAGCTTCTCCTCGAGATTTAGTCCTTGTGCATTGATAGAAATAGTTTGGCGTCAGTACATTTCACTCTGTTGGTAGCCATCATTGGAGATAGCAGGCTATTTCTGTGTCAGAAAACAAGTATCTAAGGAAAAAAGGGGGGGAACAGTGTAGGGGCTACACTAACTCTTGGAGTTAGTGTAGGGTTTTATAATTCTTCCGGCAGTGAGATAGTCCAGCTATCGCCTCTGGTTTGATAAAAGTCCAGGAAATGTTGGCATAATTCAGTAGAGTCCGCCTAGTGGTAGCTAGGAGTGGTTCTAACCTGGATGTTGTGCGGGTGATATGAGGATCACAGAGAGCTCTGGCTCTAATGAGGTCAGAAGCATCAGAAGGAGTCTAAAGGTGCAATCTCTACATAAGTCAGATAGGAAACATGGGGTACAGAGAATGTGATTCTTGCCATAGGTAGGAGAGTCATACCTGTTTGATCTCTAGGACAGGCGGGTGCGGGAAGAGTATCACTAAGAAGAAGAGAAGGAGGCCTTCCCAGTGCCTCAAAATTTTTTTATTACAATTTAGATGTAGTGGTTACGTGTGCATGGCCTGCTATGGCAGGGTGTTGCCTGGTTTTAAGTCTCATGGTGGGTATGTATGTCTGTTCGTACTACTCGTATAGGGTTGCCCCTGAGAGCTCCCTTTCTCATGAGCTAAGTTCAGAGTTGTCTGGAGGTTAATGACCCGAGAAAGGTACTGGTTAAAACAATAATGACAGCCCTTGTGTGGTTGTTGTATGAGCAAGTTCTGTTTGTGCAGCAGGTATGTCTGTCACTTTGCCTCCATTAACACGACAAAGGACACGTAGGGGGGGCGTGACCGGAAGCCGACCTGCATGGACGTGTGAGCTGAAAGCTCCCTCTCAGCCCACAGCCACATAGCCAGCTTTATGGTCTTTCCCTCACCCACATATGGGTGGATCACGGAAGACCCACTCCACGAAACCAAGGGGATCATCCCAACCGCCTCCTGGGTCCTCTAGCACCATCAGGGGATACCTTACAAGTCCCACCATGCCGGCCTGGCGGGAAAAACAAGATGGCGCTGGCGCGTCCGCCGGCCGCTGCACACAAGGCCTCACCAGCAGCAGACCAGACCCCGCCACAGCCACACAGCTCCCCTGTGATGGACTGGAGATCGCCCAGTCCGTGGACCGTTCCGGCCAAGGCGATGAGTCTCCCCCGCCATCCAGCTCCCCACAAGGTGCCGCCTCAGGAAACCCAGGCCGCACTGCTAGGCCTCACTGGAGAGTCCTGCACACAGTGCACGGACGCCCTCCCTAGACTGTTCCACACTGCATCGGATCCAGGGATCTCAGCAGAGCCGCTCAGCTCCCCATCATTGTCGGTCTGCTCAGAGGACTCCCCCCCCCTGCCTACCCCACAGCCTGAGAAGATACCCAACCCAGCAGCAGACTGACAGGGGCACCACAAGGCCCAGCAAGCCCTCCACACGGCCTCAGCTCTCCCAAAGGCCTAGAGGCAGCCAGAAAGCAAGGGGTGGAAGCCAGCAGAATATTCCACAGGGCAAGCTATTACCTATGCCCAGGCCTGCTCCCCCTCATACACAGAAGGGGGGACTGACTGCGGCACTCAGAAACACAGCAGCAGTGGGAAAGCGGCACATGGAGCCCCCAGCAGCAATATACAGCACAACCCCAAAACATGGCATCCCTCCAGCGCCAGAAGCCAGCTCCAGATAATCAACTAAACCCACTGCAGACATCAAGAGACCCCCATGAACCCTCACCATTTGCATGGCAAGCATGTCTTCAAGCTATACCTACAAAGGAGGACTTCAAACAACTGATAGAGGACGTCAAAACCACCTGTCGCACCAAAATCCAAGCACTCCAAACCAACTTTAAACACCTGGCAGACAGGGTAGAAATGGCAGAGGAGGAGATACAGGAAACAAAACAGGCCGTACACCGCACACAAATGCAAGGCGCATATGATCGCATACTCTTGCGAGACATGCAATGACATGTCGAGGACCTCGATAACAGGGGGCGCAGGAATAACATCCGCGTCAGGGGACTCCCGGAATCTGAAGGTCCAGAGAACCTGCACAAAGTCCTACAATGTCTATTTAATGACCTTCTGGGAGACCCTTCAGACACCCCTGTAGAAATGGACAGAACCCACGGGCCCTGAGCCCCAAGGGGATGACCTCCAAGCCACGATATATAATTTGCAGGGTTAACTCATACCCGCTAAAAGAAGAAGTGATGCTCAAAGCCCGGATTGCCCGTAAAGTGGTCTTTGAAAATACACAAATCCAGCTATACCCGGACCTCTCCTGGATCACGCTGCAGAAGCGCAGGCTCCTACAACTCCTCCTCCTCTTACTACAGGAAAAGAACATTATTTACAGATGGGGCTTCCCGTTCAGCTTGACAGCACGGAAAGAAGGACAATCAGCAGTACTCCGCTACCCGGAAGACCTTGAAGTCTTTTGTGACACTCTGGAACTCCCGGTTCCCCGTTTACAGGAGTGGGATCTAGTGGTTACCCCACCCCCCTCAACATGGCAGAAGGTTCCTCCGACCAAGCGGTCCCGAGCTCCAGGCACCCCCACACAAAGCAACCAAACCGAAGAAGACCTGAGGAGGGCAGGTTCCTTATACCTGTTTCTCCCAGCCGAGAACTATGCACCTACCTGCTTGCCCCTAGACGGCAAGAGACATTTAACATCCCCCACATCCCCCTAGTTCCCCCATAGCTTCTACCTAGATTAAGCATACTGGGCGCTTCGTTATGAAGATATGAGAGTGGTTACCCTTCCGTTCACTTGACCTCCCCCGTAGACTACTTTTTAGTCTCCCTGAAGTTCCTTTATCCCTCTGCGTGTAGATTACTACAAATTAGTACACTACTAAAGCAACGCTTCCCTACGTCCACCCGACCAGTTGTTTTCACTCCTGACCGGATGGACCTATTGGAACTTACCCACCCCTGCGTTGGGCAGGATAAACAGAATATGTATGCAATGTTTGAAGCTCTTAATGTATGTTTTACTAACTGTTTTTTTTCTTCTTCTCTTTCTATTCCCACTATGATCCCTCCTACTCTCCTCCCGCCTCTGCCTGACCCCTGGGCAACCATCCACGCCTCTTCCCGGCTCACGGCGACCCCCACACTCCGGATACACAACCACCCGGCAAGAGGATCAGATAAGTACCTAATTTTTTGCACATACCCAATATCATGGCGAAGGTAATATCTTTGAATTTACATGGGCTGAACTCTAATAGGAAGAGACGTCTGGCGCTAACAGAGTTCCGGCACTCCAGGGCAGACATAATTATGATCCAGGAGACTCACTTTAATAAGGGAGACTCCTTTGCGTTCGCCTCCAGAGGTTACCTCAGACATACCAAGCATTCAATCCCCGCAAGCAAGCGATCTCCCTTCCAATGCTCAGAGTCCTATGTGGACCCGAAGGGCCACTTTATAATGTTCCGGGGCAAGTGGCAAGTGGCAAGATCAAGCAATTACATTGTGTACCCTCTATGCCCCAAACACCCACCAAATCAATTTCCTTACCAAGGTGTTTGCGCGGTTGTTTTGCACCCCCAGCGGAAACCTGATAATAGGCGGAGACTTCAATATGTCTCTCTCCTCGGTGCACGACCGCCACACAGTGGAACCCAGACATACACAAACCAGAGTGGCTAGAGATTCTAAACTTTTTAGACAGATCACTAGACGCTACGCTCTGTTTGATACCTGGCGGGCCTTGCACCCTGGAGAGAGACAATACACGTTCTAATCTGCACCCCACTGCACCCATACCCGCATCAACTATCTGTTTGTGAATAACACCACGCTCCGAGTCACAGAGAAAGCACAGATTCTTCCGATCTCCTGGTCGGACCACGCCCCCGTACTCATCACCTTAAAACTAGGTACCCCTAACCGCAAGCCATACAATTGGCAACTGAACACCTACATGTGTAAACTCTTTAATGCCTTCCTCCTACAAACCCCTATTCCCACAGATATGCAAAGATCGTTCCTCACACTAATTCCAAAACCGGATAAGGACCCCTCCCTATGTGCTAGTTACAGGACCATAGCACTCCTGAACTCAGACTTTAAAGTCTTTACAAAGCTTTTATCTATGCGGCTAAATGTGATATTGCCATCCCTGATAAACAAGGATCAGGTAGGCTTTGTCCCCCTTCGACAGGCGGGTGACAACACGAGACGGGTCATAGACCTGATCGATGTGGCAGACAGGGAAGGCTGTGCGTCCTTGGTCTTGGGCCTGGACGCGGAAAAGGTGTTTGATCGCCTTGGGTGGCCGTTCCTGTCTGCCACCCTACAACACATGGGATTTTGAGGACCCTTTATGCAAGCAATCTAACACATATATACACCAACCCCACCTCCCAAGTTAAAACACCCTTTGCCCTCTCTTTGGCCTTCCCAATAGCGAATGGTACGTGCCAGGGATGCCCACTCTCTCCTTTGATGTTCGCGCTATGCGTTGAACCCCTTGCGGCATCCATTCGTGAAAACCCAAATATAAGGGGGATACCAGTCAGAGGAAGGGAATTTAAACTAGCGTTATTTGCAGACGACATCATCCTTACCCTCACACAGCCCATGATATCCCTGCCCAATTTCCAGGTTGAACTGGACATGTATAAAACCCTCTCGGGATACAAAATCAATGCAACCAAATCTGAGGCACTCCCAATTAACATGTCAGATGCAGAAATACAGAGCATACGCCAAAACTACCTGTACCATGTAAAAACCACAGCCCTGAAACATCTAGGGGTTCATCTTACACCGACCTACTCATCCCTCTACCAAGCAAACTATCCTCTGCTGTTCTGACATATCCGCAAGCTTCTGCAAAAATTTATTTATATGCCAGAATTAAAGACATAGAGGTCATGGAGAAAATGACAGCCAGACTCTATGACAGGCTGGAAATGCATAATATTTTGTGGGAGGAATGGCACCGTCATGAGGACCCGCCGTGAGCCTAGGCCGGAACCCCAATCCCTATCTCCTACCCTCCTATCTTGTCTTGCCAACTTTCCCTTTTTTCTCACCTATAAAACCTGTTTTTTGTTGTTATTATTATTCTTTGTGACCTCTCCTAGTTCACTGACAGTTAATAGATTGCATGTAAAAGCAGAAAACTTATACAGGACACAGATCACAAGTTCTTACTGCATTGGACGCTACCTGTTAACTTTATTAACTTTATTTGCAACCTGGTTAATCCTCGGTCCTACTATTGCTGATGTGTCACAATGCTCAGACTTTGTTCAAATGTTGAATGACAATTTTAATAAAACGTTATTTGAAAAAAAAAGGACACGTAGATGACATGTAGTAACATGCATATTGCAGGGTAGCAAGGTGATCTTTTTTTTGTTCATAGTTCAGATCTCTTACCCAGCATGCCCTGACAATGGCTACAAGGACGGTCACCTCACTTGAGTGGCTGAGCACAGTAAGTAGGAAACATCAAGCTCGGTGTGAGGGGAGGGTTTAGGTCATATATCGAGCTGGCTGGTTAAGAGATCAACTTTGCCTAGGGAGATACAGCCTTAACACATAACTTTATACGTTCACCATAATGGAAAAAAGAACGGAAGGTGCCCAGGTAAATGCTGAACATGAGGAAATATGTTTGTCACGTATTATAAGGCTTGTTAAATGAAAAACCACTAGTAAATGACCACATCTTTGCAATACACACCTTTCCCACAGATGAATTCAGTATAGTAGCATGGGAATCAACCTTGCTTATAACTGCATTATTAGTCTGTAAAATACATCAAAGACTACCCCAGTATTCTTGCCAATGAACTGCTGTTATATAGAGGTAAAATAGAGGAGCCATAATGTGGCTTACAGGATGTTCAGATGGCATGGAGGTATCCAGGGTAGAATAACATTTTAAGTGGCTATATTGCCTATGCTGAGGTGATCTGCATACGGTCAAGATTGATATAAAGAGAAACTATAAAGAAACATACATTTGCAACCATTCAATATACCTAAGTAAGTTAAGGGTGTTAGAATGTTTATGATTCTACTCAATATAGAAAGTGTGTCATACCTCTATATTGACTGGCATGGCGGAGAAGTGGACCCTTGCCCAGTCAAAGAGTCCCACAGTATTGGTATACAAACATATGGGGGTTGCTGATGACAAGGCTGGTGATATTGGACATCCTTTAGGAGTAGTAGGAAAGGGTGAGCCACTACACAGCCATGTAGAAGCTAGTGGAGGTTTAGAATGTCCTTTCCCATGTGTAGAGGTTGTAGAGTTAGTTCCCTGTGATGCACACTAGTGGTTCCTAAAGATCCGCAAATTTACTGTTCCACAACCTAGTAACACTGGAGTAAGAGACTATAGTGTGGCATTTCTTGCCTTCTGTTGCATGAGTTCAGAGCAAAATAAAGACAGTAACAATGTCTCGCAACGGTATCCTGTAATGTGTTTGGCGTCTTTGCCACCAGTCTTTTATGTATATGGTAAGCTGAAGGCTAAGTGAGGCAGTATTCTAACAAATTAGCTAGTGCAGGGCAACATACCTGAGCCGTAAGGATAACCATTTCGCCACACACCGAACGAGGTGTGTAGATGGAAACAACCGGGGAGAACAGATGCAATGATCAATGGGCAGGGTTTCAGTCTTGCCAGGCTCTTCAATGTGCAGGGGAGGCTGACTGGCTCCCTAGATTCGATTCGCATCGATTAGCTGGAGCCTGGTCAGCTGGACGTGGAGATCTTGGGTGTCTGGAAGTAAGGGGTCTCCCTTGCATCTGAAGCTCCATAGGTTCTCCTTCTGGTAGGGGTGGTAAACTCAGGCCGCTGTACCAATTAAGGAGTTCCATTAGAGGCAGATCCAGCGCTTCACAAAATGGTTGCAGATCTTCTGGGCCTCTTAGGGTAGCTGTGCGCCCCATATAAGTAACTGCCAAACAGAACGGAAATTTCCATCTATAGGCAATATTTCTGGTGCGGAAGCATTCAAGCAATGGACGAAGAGATTTTCTGTGCAGTAATGTAAGATGGGAGAGATCCTGATACAGTTCCTGTCTCTCGCCCTGTGGGGGATCTCTGCCTTGAGCCGAAAGTTCGCTATGCAGCAGACTACATCCCTGGGGGAGGGTCTGTATCTCTTCCCCTGAGACGTAGAGCTTGTGCAATCTCTCTATTTCAATGGGTGTTTCTAGCGGTCTCCCCAGTAGGCCATTAAACACAGCTAACACTGCCTGGTTTAATCAGCTAGGTGTGATTGTTTCAGGGAGCCCTCTTACCCACAGATTGTGGCACCTGCCCGTTATCAAAATCTTCCACATGTCTGTGTAACTCACGTAGATGAGCATCATGTGCGTCTGAGGCATGTTTAACCTCTTGTATGGCAGCATCATGGCAGTCACCTCCTCCACCTCCTCCACACGAGTGTCAAGTCTCAGATCTGAGATAGCTGCAGACAGGGTTTCTTTGATGTTAGTGGCTACGGCTCGTAAATCATCCAGGCTGGGTGGTCTGCGAGGAGCCAGGGCGGCGTTCTCCAGCTGTGAGGAGAGAGAGCACCTGGGGATTCTGCTGGCTGAGCGCGTGGCATGCTGCGCTGATTGCTGTGAGGAGGCCACCATATCCATCTGCTGGGTCTGGAATATCTCTGGAATGGTGCCGCTAAGCTGTGTGTCACTGGTCCTGGGGGAATGGGAACGTGATCCAGAAGCACTCCGGTCTGGTTTCCCTATGTTTCTCGCTGGGTATCTTCTTCAGCAGGGTGAAAAGCAGAACTCAGTGTGCCGGAGCAAGGAGATTAGGCAGCTATCTTAGGCAGTGTCCAAGCCACGCTATGTCATTTTTATTATTATTATTATTTTTTTACTAGTAATGGCAGCGATTTGCGGTTTTTATCTGGACTGCAAAACTGCGGTGGACAAATCGGATACGTTTGACACTATTTTGGGACCATTGACATTTGTACAGTGATCAGAACTAAAAATAGCCATTGATTACTGTATAAATGTCCCTGGCAAGGAAGGGGTCTGGGGACTGACTAGGGGAGGAGAGAGAGCGGTGTTTATACTTAGTATGAAAAAACAATCTGTATCTCTCCCCTGAGAGAACCGGGATTTGTGTGTTTATACACACAGATCCTGGTTCTCACTCTGTCACAAGTGATCGCGGGTGCCGGGTGGTCATCGTGCCCGCCGGGCACATGCATCGGCTCTGGGGACACACGGCGGGTGCGTGCGTGCTGTGAAATCTTAAAGGAGCGACATACAGCTTTGGCGATTTGCGCAGCCGTGCTAACCTGCCACAGTATAACTGCGGCGGCTGGTCGGCTAGTGGTTAAATCCCACTGAATGTGTTTACTTAGGCCTGGTTCTTGCCTTTGCATTTTTTAGTGCGTTTTCAGTTTTGCAGAAACACACTATAGTCCATTTAACATGGTTTCCTATGGGTCACGTTTACATCTTTGCATTTTATGGAAAGCACCAGGGACTTTTTTCTGTTTTTTTGGTTCCATTGTCTTCAATGGATTAAAAATGTGTATTGAAAAAAGCAAAATGCACCAGAAATATGCAAACTGCAACCTGCATAGTTATGAACCAGGCCTTACCATTAAAACATTTTTCCTAACAGACTCCATGGCAGACTATGTGTGGGTTAACCCCACCTTCTCTCCAATGCTATAGGACCCCACTCCAATAAATTTGAGCTCACCACTAGAGACTGCGTTCCTTTTTTACTCCTCTGTGGACCTACAAACATTGCACTTATGCTTTTCGGACATCCAAATCGATCAAGGTTGTTGCCGGGCATACATCCTAGGGCCCAGCCATGGGCGGGTGTGCAGCTCCAGGCCCCTATGTCCAGTGGTGGGGATGGCCTTTCATATGCCCAGGCGAGGAAGCGGTGGATCGGCTGGCATGTCTGAAGATTTATCTTTCCTCCATTGCAGAAAGTTTTTGTATGTGATCGTCTGTCTCCCCCTCATGCCCCCACTTTCCTTCAATTTTTGTTTATTTTGCTTTCGTGGCACCTGGAATGCAGGTGTGTTCCAGGACACTTCTCCCTTTTCCAGGTTGCTGCACCGTATGCTTCTGCGCATGCGCGATCCTAGGGCGAAACTGAGGCTTGGTTTTGTGAATGCGCGGTATGGCCAGGGACCCGACGGTCGTGCAGGCGCTATACAGCAGGTCGCCATTGCGCAGGTGCAGACAGGTCACGACGGTGACGTCATTACGGCAGGGAATTTTAAATCCCCGTCAGCCCCTGTCATATTGGGGTTTTATGTGGGCAACTTGCTACAGCTTCTCCATGCACCAGGCTTCCAGGTGAAGGTAAGCTCCAGCCTGGGGCTATAGTGCAGGGTGAGGGGGGTCTGAGATGGCACCTAAAGGGGAAGCTACACTGCATTTGCATTCCTTTCTCCTAAGATGAGTGAGTGTTCCTACAAAGCTGCAGAATCATCACCTATTCGTCTGCCAGGTTATCATGGACAGGTCACAACCTCCGTGCAGCCAGCCCTCACATTTTAGGTACATGGAGTGCGAGGGGGGGCCAAGTCCATATTGCTATGGAAATATCCCCTAAAGTCATGTTTTATTTGCTTCCAGGCCAGACCGTCAGTTTACTGTCCAAAACGACAGGGACCTTGCCAGGCCGCAACGTCAACCTTCCTCATCCAGGTCCAGACATGACTCTCCGTCTAGGACCCACCAGCAGAGGAGATGTTCCAATTCCTCCTCCAGTCACCACACCCACTGCCGTGACAGCCGCTCTGATTGCAGAGCCTGCTGGGGACGTGAGTCACGAGTCCCGGGGACAAGTCACTGTGTGATTCATGTTATGCCCAGGCGGTCGGGGAAAAAGAGACGGAAAACCAACAAATGGGGTCTCTTGTTAAGCGTGTGGTGCAGCAATCCCTAAAGGAGTGGGATACAACCCGCACTCTGAGCCAGTCCACTACTCTATCTGGCTCCCTGACTGATGATGCCCAGGAGGATCTGGGCCCATTCCAGCCTTATAATGCCTCCCCTGGCTCTTCAGATAGATTCCTTTAGAGGACACTGTATCCTTCAAGGACGGGCTTGAGAGGAGAATAGACCAAGACCTCAAGAGAATTTACGGGCTAGCTGGTATGGCTTGCAAACCCACCTGGGCCCTCGCGGCTACGTCCAAGGCTATGGAAGCTAGGACAGAAAATGTAGACTCAATGCTCAAGGGCATTTCAGAAGATTTGGCCAGGGGCACGTCAATTCAGGAATTGAAACCCGCAGTGGCTGTCCTGGGGGAAGCTTCTGATCCACCTGTTGGCCCAGACCAAGCTATCCTCGGTCACGGCTAAGCGGGCTCTATGGTTGTGCCCTTGGCTCGCTGATCCAGCAGCTAAGCAGGCCTGGTGTAGGATCCCCTTTTAGGGGCCCTCATTGTTTGGTAACAGGCTGGATAGCGCCATAGCCTGAGCCACGGTGAGAAATTGGGTTTCCTGCCCCAGGATAGGCGTCTGTTTGGTCAAAAGAAGCCTCAGCGCAGAAGACGCAGTACTGAACGTTCAAGGGAAGCACGCTCTTGCAGGCCCAGCTGACATTTCAGAAGGAATTGGAGCAAAGGTCAGGCATCCTGCCAAAATTCTGCTAAAAGCCAGACGTCCAGTGGACAAGAGCCGGCCAAGTAATTTTGAGATTGGGCCTGCCCAGTCGGATTGGGTGGGAGCACGTCTGCTTCTCTTCCGGCATGTCTGGCCTCGGACTACTGGACCATCAAGACGGTCTCCATAGAGACTGCGTTCCCTTCAGGTCTGGTATGGATTTTAAGGGGAATCCTGCGCCTGAAGGGTCCGGTATGGATTTTGAGGGGGACCCCATGCCATTTTTTTTTTATTTTTTTGGTGCGGGGTTCCCCTTAATATTCATACCAGACCTGAAGGACCTGGTATGGAATTTGGGGGGACCCCCACGCATTTTTTTTTCAATTTTGGTTCAGGATTTCCCTTAATATTCATACCAGACCCAAAGGGCCTGGTAATGGACTGTGGGGAATCCCATGCCGTTTTTTTTCAATGACTTTTATGTGTATTGCCGGGACCAACAATTCTTTATAGCCGCAAGTTTTTTTAAATTACTTTTTTTCCTTTAGAAATTTCATTTTGTGCAGGGACTGCTGTAAACACGGGAAATATGCACCACTTTACAGGCATACTATAGACACCCACTAGGTACACAATTTAACTGCTTGCTGACCGCCGGCTGTCTATTGATGGCCAGGCGGCGCAGCTCTCATGGCGGGAGGGCATCACATGGGGGGGCGCCAGCTGGGGAACGCGCGCACGCGCTGCCAGCGGGACGTGCGCGTGCCCGCCGTGTTACTAGGGACTCGGTGCACGTGCCCGGAGGCCGCGATGTCCTCCGGGCACCCGCGATTGCCCGGTAACACAGCAGGACTGTGGATCTGTGTGTGTAAACACACAGATCCACTGTCCAGTCAGAGGAGAGGAGACCGATGGTGTGTTCTCAATACAGAGAAACACTGATCGGTCTCCTTCCCTTGTCAATCCCTTCCCCCTACAGTTAGAATCACTCCCAGGGAACATGTTAACCCCTTCAGCGCCCCTTAGTGGTTAACCCCTTCCCTGCCAGTCACATTTATACAGTAATCAATGCTGTTTCATTGCACGGATCGCTGTATAAATGTGAATGGTCCCAAAAATGTGTCAAAAGTGTCCGATATGTCCACCGCAATATCGCAGTCACGATAAAAATCACAGATTGCCGCCATTACTAGTAAAAAAAAAAAAAAATGCAATAAATCTATCCCCTATTTTGTAGGCACTATAACTTTTGCGCAAACAAATCAATATATGCTTATTTGCTTATCGCGCAAAAAATGTAATCCGCAGAGGTGATCAAATACCACCAAAAGAAATCTCTATTTGTGGAAAAAAAAGGACGCCAATTTTGTTTGGGAGCCATGTTGCATGACCGCGCATTTGTCATTTAAAGTGTCACAGCGCTAAAAGCCGAAAAATGGCTTGGTCAGGAAAGGGGTGAAAATGCACTGTATTGAGATGGTTAAAGGAATATTTCACTTATATTGTTTCATTTTAAGCATTATTAAAATCAATGCGCCCGAAAAAAAATTCAGTTTTTAAAACTTTTTTTTGCATTGATACATGTCCCCTGGGGCAGGAACCTGGTCCCAAAACACTTTTATGACAATACCATGCAATTAAGCCTTTAAAATTAGCACTTTTGATTTCTCCCATAGACTTTTATAGGGTGTTCCACGGCTTTTGAATTTGCTGCGAACACCCCAAATTGTTCGCTATTCGGTGAACAGGCAAACACTCAATGTTCGAGTCGAACTTACGTTCAACTCAAACATCGGGCTCATCCTTATTAAGGATATTTAATCTGTAGTATGTGGCTGGGATCTTCCCATATAGCTTTAAATGTGCTTGGGGCAAAAAATGCCATCTATGAAATATAAGGAACCAAATGAAACTTGGTCCTAAATGAGGGAAGGGAGGGGGGGGGGGGCAAAGATTAAGTCACTACATCAATGTAGTACATTAAAATGGTTAAAATTCTTACACCTCAGGTGACCAACAGTCCTAGCCAGCTGACTGCTGAGGCTTGGGAGAAGGTGGAGGTCTTGTCCACAACTTCAGGTCCACAAGGCATGGAGTTGCAGGATGAAGATGAAGGATGAAGAGGTGCAGGATGAAGAGAGCACAATGGCACATGGATTTAACATGCACATACACCATTCAGATTCATTATTTATAGAGAAACATGAATCCTCTCTAAAATACCTAAAGATGTCTCACTACTATGCAGGGGACTACTTGTGAACACAGTCAAACAAGAAAGATCTCATACCAAACTTCCCTTTCTACTTATTCCAAGAATTGAAGCACACTTCATTAAAGTAAAGGAGCCAATTTTCATAAAACATTTACACCGATGATTTCTTAACCGATTCCCGACCAGCCGCTGCAGTTATACTGCGGCAGGTTGGCTCCCCTGGGCGACCGTTGTAGCTGTACATCGGCTCTTTAAGACGCTGTAGCAGGCGCCAAAATACATTTTGTTTGGGTACAACATAGCACAACCACGCAATTGTCAGTTAAAGCGATGCAGTGGCGTATTGCAAAAAATGGCCTGGTCAGGAAGGGGGGCAAATCCTTTCAGGGCTGAAGTGGTTAAATATCAATTTGAAACTTTACACCAATTTGAAACTTTACACCAAAGCAATAGCTTACAGATTTTTTCACATCATTATACATCTTATTAAGTCTTAGGGTTCATGAAAGGCAGACAACCCCCTGATGGAGAATGCTCAACAGAATATGTCATCTTGAAGTAGAACAAAGCTCTTCTCTGCTTTTAGCTTTAGATGCTGAGAAGGCATTTCATAAAATTAATTGAGACAACATGGATCAAGGCCTTCAAATATTTGAAATGACAGACAATTCTATCCACCGTAATGGCTTTATATACTAACATATATATTAACATATATGCTCGGGTATATAACTCAGTTATGCTGTCACAACAATTCCCCCATAACAAATGCCATGAGACAGAGTGCCCACTTTCCTCAAGAGAAGCTCTTGCCCAAAGCATTAGAAGCAAATCACATATCAAAAGGTAAAGCTATAAACTTTTATACATGCAGAATCATACTTATAGTCACAAAACAGCTTTTTCCCTGTCTAAAATACAGAAAAACGTAATTTGTTTACCTCTTTGTCTTATTACAAAATTATTGAGACAAAAATCTCAAATTGTAAATATTGGTATACTCCAGGACACCCAAACTAATCCCCAAAAATGTTTCCTTATACCTGGTGCCCCACAAATATCAAAAATACTTAGAACTACAACTTATACACCCCTCGTCTCTAATGTGATCAAATATAAAAAAAATATTTTCAATAATAAAATAAACCTTTTTAATATTGCTAAAACTGAATAAATCATCTTAACAAATACTTCTGGTGCAATAAAAGACAAAGGTGCACCTGTTAAGTAATAACAAAACATACATATTTGCATGAAATGGTTCTCACTGACTTGCAAGATTACAATAAAGCTCCGGTCTTGGATCAACTTAGATACTGGTTCCAATTAAGTAAAGTTAAATATGGAGCATGACTGAACAATTTATTACACAAGGCCAGTACCTTAAAACTTACCTTTTAGCTTTGTCTTTTCTTAATATGCCATACTATATCTGCGTCAATATTTTGGACTAAAACACCTTTCAAAATATCTGATCATTTAATCCCAGATACTTCAGAGGCACATTGGAAGGACTTTGGTTTAATCATCACTAAGAGATTCCCCTACCAAAGCAATATTCAGGCAACTTTCCATTCCACCTAAAAACTCCAATCTGGCATTCTCCAACAGCAACATACCACACATAGTTAAAAAAAAAAAAAAAAAACTTCCGGTGACTAAATCCCCCCAAAATACATAATTATATTCTAGAATATTCTTCAAACAAATTACCATTTGTCAAACTTAACTTCTTGTGAAAAAGATTTAGCAATTGTGATTACTGATTAGCAGTGGCAAAACAAACTAAAGCAAATTACTATGATTCACACTGCAATAATCACTGGGAGATCTCTTTAAAAAAGAACATAGATATGATACCTGACTCCATACAGATCTAGGAATGTTTGAGGGACAGTATGCAGAACTTACACCAATATAAGCATATCCTTTATATAAATAAAAAACACACTTTTATAATATATATAATAATTTAATATTGGTATAATAATTAACCAATATAAAACCATATCCTTTTTATATATACCATAAACTTTCAAACTTAAATATATAGCCATACAGTAACATAATTAACTCAGCCATAACAGCTCGAGTTAATATACCAGATGTTTAAATATATAAAGAACTGTCCCCTTTCACCTAAAAGGGACAAAACCACATAATAAGGACCGCGGCATGGGAGGGAGGGTGGGACGCTCCTTCTTCTTTCTTGATCCACTGCCGAATGTAGGTCCTACGCACTTGTAATTCCTTATATAATGGTTAGCTCGTCCCACACTATCGTATGAAATGCTTTAAACCAATAAAATTGTTTTATTTATTTTTAAAACTGCCACTACTTTAACTGCTAAATTTATTCTTGGTCTGCAACGGTCTCATAGTTGGGCAGAGCAAATGTCTTTGCCCCTCCTTTTTCCCATGGGACCGTATGCAGAACCCTCATCAATATAAACTTATCCTTTATATAAATAAAAAAACACACTTTAATGGATTTGAATGACCGTGGCTCTTTATTATTGGTGTAATAATTAACCAATATAAAACCATATCCTTTATATATATATATACCATAAACTTTTAAACTTAAATATATAGCCATAAAATAACATAATTAACAGCCATAACAGCTTGAGTTAATATACCAGATGTTAAAATATATTAAGAACTGTGCCACACTCCAGGCTGTGCCACCCCGCGGCCATTTCAATACAATTCTGGATACCCAAATTAAAAATTCAAAGCAATGTCCGACAAATGAACAGCGTCAGACCTATAAAAAACAGACAAACCACCCTCAATGTCTACATTCTGGTATTATAATCCATTAATAGATGGCATACATTTAGAAATGACCCTGTTAATCCTTTTACATATTTTTTCACAATGCTTAAACTCAGGTTGAACAACCAATTTAAACAGGGAATAATTTCAGAAAAAACGAGGGTAGTGGAAGGCATACATACATTTTAATTTAGAAAATCGAGTTTCAATTGAGAAATTATATCTAATGTATGTCTTACGACCACCTTATGTCATTACCGGAAACATGAAAAATGATAATCTGGGGTGTGGGCCAGGAAGAATAAAGCAAAGATAAGGTCTGATGCATGTCATCTAATCTCATGCCAAGCAAACCATACCAACAAAGTCTAAAATGTTCAAGAGAGAAACCTAATTTATCACCATAAGTCCTAACCATAGCCCTACAGAATGTCCAATATATATAGGAATGTCCGATGAACCATACGTTAAATGGAGGACCTGCAAATTAAGCAGACACATTAGGACATATATATGAGAGATACCAATTAGACTTCATCTACCTATATTTTTAATACCAGATTGAGGTAAACCCAACCCAGCAACAGTAGTGGCAACCCTGATACGAAAGGAGTCAGAAGATATGGGAAGGTGACCCAGATTTTGCAAAACATTTTTTAAAACAGAGCAAAATTTATATTTTGTTTGTGGCAAACCAGAGAAGTGAATAAGTTAGCAGCCATCAATAGCTGGACGGACCAATAAGAACTGACGAAGCAATGAAAAATGACAAATCGAGGATGAAGAAAACCGATGTAATGTAATCCAGTGACCATGACACCACTGATCTGTTTTGCTTCGGCAGATATGAATTTGAACAAAATCTTTACCCAAGATCAAATCTGAAAAAGAAACACCAGATTCATCCCGAATATTGTTAGGCAGCAATTTGGAAATGTGAAAAGCACTGAAAAAACATAGATATAATGCAGCCCGAAATAATAGCAATTTGTAATCCGAAAAACAAATGACAGATGTAGAAAAGCAAATCTTCATTAGGAGTTCAATAGAAATAGACAAACATGAATCATGAGATACATTGGACTAATGCCGCGTACACACGTTCGGACTTTGTCCGCCGGACCTAGTCCAGTAAGTGGAACAAACCAAATTTTTCCTGGTTTGGCAGGGTGGCAATTTTAAAGATGAACATACTTCCCCACATTTTATATATTTTACAAACCATACCCATTAGGCTTCCCCCGACCTTCTTTCAATCATACAAATGACTATGCACTAGATTCCTATGGAGACAGAAGAGACCTAGAAAAACTTACGAGCAACTGACGAAAACCAAAATGAAGGGTGGCATAGATTGGTCTCCTGGACCCTAGGAAATATTATTGGCCCTGCCATATCTCTAGAATTGTAGATCGGTCATTACATGGCCACTGCAAAGACTGGGTTTATCTCAAAAACTCACTCTCCCCTTACCACTGCAATCGATGCCTTGGACATCAACACATCACACCCCACGGAATTTGAAAGATCACCCTCTCATTAACCCAACACTCTGTTGCTTTAAAGAAACATCTCATCTAACCCTGGACCCCTCACATCTGTAAAACTCAACCCAGTCTTTCCTCCTGGCATTCCCACACAGTTTTCAGCAGACATCTGGCAACACCCAGAGATTTTAGCTCACCACTTTTCCTGAACAGGTTCTAGAATGTACTTCCCTACCAGCTAACACAGACAGCAATACTTTTCCTCTCTGGACATATTTCCAGATACAACATTTCCTTAGAGAAGCTGACTGTGATTCCTCCATCTCTTGTTCACTCACCCCCTTTGAACAGCTATGCACTCAATCTGCACCCCAACAGCATGTGATCTCCAGTATATATAATATACTCTCCTCAGACAGCTCAATGAAATCTAACAAATCATGTTTAAATTGAGAAAGAGACCTTCAAACAGAGATGACGGACGCACAATGGGAGTGCATATCTCCACATATAACACATAAGGTTTCTCTCAATGTCTCAATCCAGGAAAACCACTATAAACTCCTAACTCTCTGGTACAGAACCCAAGTAATTTTAACAAATACAACTCAGCATTCTCTGAAAAATGCTGGAGATGTTTCAGGGAAATAGGTACATTATTATACATATGGTGGTCTTGCCCCCTAATCCAACCATTCTGGACACAGATCTGAGAACTGACAGCGCAGATCTCCACATACACTTTAGAACAAACCCAAACACAGTTCCTCCACCAACACTCTGACATACCGACACACCAGTACCGCTAAACACTAATACTACCCTTGATAAATGCAGCCAAAATGTGTATCCCTCTTCATTGGGGATGAACCCATGTTCCGACTATTCCTGAATGGCTCAAATGAGTTGAAAAAATTGCATAAAATGGTGGAATTGATCTCATATCATGGTATCAAAGAGAGGGATCATTACTGGCTGGCAACCCTCCTTGATCCACGTTACAAGGGTAAGGTTGCGTAACTTATACAGCCATCGCAGAGGGAGCAGAGGATGAAACATCTTCGGGAGGCCTTGCAGAAAGGCTTGTGCAATGCGTTTCCAGAGCCTTTGAGCTTACAAATTCCTGGTCCTGGACAACGTGTTGCTGAGGCTTCGGTCAGTCACAGAAGGAGTGGTGGAAAAGGTGGCCATCTGACAGATGCGTTCAGACAACTTTTTAGTCCGCAGCCCCAAGGTCTGATCGGTTCCAGCAACCATCGCCAGCGACTGATTTACATGGTGCAGGAATACCTAAGGTCAAGATCAGACTTGGAGACCTTTCCAACCGAAAATACTCTGGTTTACTGGGTCTTGAGGATGGATCACTGGCCAGAGCTTTCACAGTATGAAATTGAGCTACTGGCCTGTCCTGCATCCAGCGTTCTTTCGGAACGCACATTCAGTGCTGCTGGAGGCTTTGTAACCGATCACAGAGTGTGCCTTTCCACCGACTCGGTTGATCTTAGTATTTCTTGTAGTTACAAGCATTTAAAAATTTAAGTAGGCTATATATTTTTAAAAAGACTAAGGTGTTACAATCAATTTTAACAATTATTGAATCAAGAGTAAAAAAATAAAGTTGTTAAACTTTTAACTTTTAGAGTAATATGTAATAAAGAAATGATATTAATTACTACGAGAGTCAGTTACTTATAATAGGACATTAGAGCTTACTAACTATTATTGTATTATAATTTAACATTATAAAAGTGAATGTTTTGCTACCATTTTGTTAGCTGACCAATTTCTATCACAATCTCAGATACAGGTGTGTAAAAGTTGGGTAGTGTCATCACTAAGAACAGGCCAAAGTGCAGGGATACAAGGTTATCTACAAAGAGGAGTATTTTGCATCAGTGAGAAGAGGTCCAAATGTTCAAATGTTTTTTTGTATTTTTTAAAATAATAATTAGAGCACCAGCTCATATATAGGTAAAAACAAGCTAGTGGTAGGACAGTTTGCTATTAACAAGAAAGGGACAGCATCAGCAAACATGTCACATAATAGTGGACTGGGGTGCTGCCGAGATGCTGCTGCTGTCTGTAAGCAAAGCTAAATGTAAAAGTAGGCTGTGGCTGAGGTTATTCCTAAATATCATGTATAGCTTTAACTCGTCTCCCAAACCTGTAATTCAAAGGATTTTGTATTTTCATGTTGTCCTTAAGGCTGGGTTCACACTGCAGTACGGAGCGGCTCACAGCAGGGGTCTGGTGCGTCCCTGTTCACTGTTTCAGGTCTGATTTTGGTCCGAATTTTTGGCTGAATTCGGACCTGAAATGCACCAGAGGACTCTTATGCAATTCGCTCCAGAGCCACTCCGGAGACCTGTGAACCGGCTCCATTGCGAGATAGTCACAATCTCCTGACATGCGAATTGGATACAGGGAAACCTGCATCCAATTCGCAATAGTGTGAACCCAGCCTAAAGTTGCATGAAAAGAACCCTCCCCCTGCTGTACTAGTTTGTTTTAAGTTGGTATTGGCAGAGGTTCTCCATGGTAGAGTTTCCATTACTTACAAATGCCCCCCTAGCAATCTTCAATAAAATTCTCCCAGCTGGGCAGATTTACTACATTTTCTGCTGGAATCTCACTCCAGGCAGATTAAATTTTTTTGTAGGATTATTCACTACTTTCGATGCTAGTGTATTTACATATGTTCTAGGAATCAATGACCAAGAGAATTAAAGCCTAAAGCCCCAACCACACTATCAGATTTTCTGCAGATTTTTGTCTTCATATTTACCAAAACCATGTAGTACAAGGGCCTGTCTGATTGCATACAAATTGAAACTCCTAGGGTTTGACCTCATATTATATGGTTTTGGTAAATCTGAAGACAAAAATCAGCAGAAAATCTGATAGTGTGTATGGGGCTTAACTTAGACTCCCACCACCAAAATAACATACCTTCCCACCTCAAGAGCTCCTGGTGGTTTTGTATGGATATTATTTTTTTATACTTACCTTATGCAGATATCGATAGGCCTCTTAAATTGTGTTCAATGTCCTCTTGATTATTGGATCTTCTCCTATGATGGCCATCAATGATGCAGAGAGAGGTGGTACTGTGATGGCTCTAGCACTGCTCCCTACATCATTACATTGTAAGTGAAGAACACTGTGATGAAATCTCCTCAAACGGCTGAACCACAAAGCACTGTACTCACAGTATGTCTTTCGCCTTCAGGGTTGACTGATTCTGAACCAGAAATAGGACATCAAATGGCAAAAGGAAATTATTGTGGGGGGCTGGGCACTAGAAATTAGAAGAGCAATGCAAAAAGGAATGTACTTGTGTTTCTTTTTCATTTTAAACATCTGGGCCATCTGAAAAAATTAGCCAGGTGTTTGTCTTTAAAGCAAGAGAGTCAGCATTAAAGCCAGGCAACTACAACGTAGCATTTTTTTTAATGGAAAAGCCAGCTACATATTTGTTCTGTATATTTGCTCTTTTTTTTTTTACTCTGGCCCACATTACTGCAAATCTGACTCAAGATGGACCTTTCTTCAGTTACAATTTAAAGAAAAAACTCAAGAGCCAGCATTCTAAAATGAGCTTTAGGTCTAACACAGGCTGAGGTTTATGTAAGCTGATTCATATCACTTTTTTCTTAAAAGAAATAAATTACTAAAGATAAATATCCCTTTCAGTGAATTTCAGTATCAGCATTAATATGTTCTCCCACATCATTAAATTTCAAAATCCTTCAGCTCCCAGCACTTCTCCTCTGCAGCAATTTACCAGGTCTGCATTCACCAGTTCACTTCTTCACAGCAAAGAAGGGAATTTATAGACAAGATAAACTCAATCCTAGCCAGCTGTACAAGACCCATTCACTGAGTCCAAAACTGCTGATCACAAATCCATAAGCGGATTGAAGCTCCATCAGTTAAAGTACCACTGTAAGTTCAAAAAAAGCTGATAATTCATTAATTAAAATAAGGGAGTAGCACGAAAGGCATCCACACTTCAAAATGTATGTGTGCAGTATTCTAGCTTTTTCTGAATTTACATTCCGCAAGAAATTCAGTCTAATAATTGCATTTATAATAACAAAAGTGATACTTTAAAAATACAATACTGTGCCAGGAGATTAGTGATTTGAATGGGTCTATCTCTATCTCACATGACACATTTAGATGTGTACAACACAAATCAGAGGTGTGCTCTCTGATGCCGCGTACACACGATCGGAAATTTGGCCAGCAAAAGACAGATGAGAGCTTTTGGTCGGAAAATGCGACCGTGTGTATGCTCCATCAGATTTTTGGTGGCCAAATTTCCACAAGAAAAAGATTGAGAGCATGTTTTCAATTTTTCGGTCGGAAAAAGTATGAAAATTCCGTTTGTGTGTATGCAATTCTGACGCGCAAAAAAACACGCATGCTCAGAATCAAGTACGAGACGGAGCCGCTCAGTCTGGTAAAACTACCATTCGTAATGGAGATGGCAAATTCACACAGAAAATGTTTAAATCTTTCATTGTACCACATTCTCTTCTTCTTTAGAATGCTAGAAGAATTAAGTTGTTTTGCTGCTCATATTCACGCAGAGCTCTCAAACTTCTTTCTTTATTATTTCTTATGATCTAATGAATAATATTTTTTATTTTTAAAGCCAGACCTCCATAATAATGTTTAGAATCAAATTTTCATTTTTTTTTTATCAACTCTCCTGTTTTTATTTTTTTGAAAATTATTTTATAGTGATCTCCATTTTTAATTTTTTGGTATGTCACATTTCCACAACACCATTATTATCTTGCATTTGTAAATCTCAAGGAGGTTGTTTGGTGTTGGTGTCCCTTGTTAATTTGACATTGTATTTTTAAAATGTACCTGCCTACTCACAAACAAACTGTCCTTTTTGAAGTAAAACACATAGGCAAGTATTTTTAAAAACAAAACAGACATTTATTATGGGTCATAACAATATAAAGAGGAAGGCAACACTGGATAAACTGGTGAAATTTTGTGAAGCCTTTGTACCCCAGGGCAGACATCAACTATTTTACAGTCAAAATTGGTGGCCTGAGGAGTCCTTATAATAGTGATCACAATCAGGTCCAGGACTGCAAGAGATTAGGAACAGAAGCAGATGACATATCTGTCCCCAGGCTGTGGTACTACAACAGCCTGCATCTTTTGCCAGACCAGACTAAACCCAGGCCATCACTCTCTAGTCTTCCTTAAACGCTTCCATCCAGGCTGTGGCTCTGGTGTTGGAGGTGGAGGAGGAGGACCTGGAGGAGGAGGACCATGGTTGAACTCACAAATGTTGGATTGTCTTGTAAGTTGGCCCCTCAACCCCTTATTCAGGGCTTGCAAGATGATTTCCTCACATAAGAGGCATTGGCCGTCCTCCATTTCCAGCATTTTGCATGCTGTAATGTACACTAAGTCCTCTTGAACACTATGGGGGGTTGTGAGGGCCGCAGTAGCCTTCAGAAATGGGCCAATTGCTGCCTCCTTCACGTGACTCCTCTTCCTGAAACTTTTTGGTTGAAGGTGGAGGGGAGGGACCTGCGATTTGGGCAGGCTATTGGGCCTGGCTACCTTCTGGCTGCCACTTTCCATGGCCTGGCTGAGGCTTTCCAGTGTATGAAAAAGGGACATAGTTTTAGTTTTTGGTTCAATCACACACAATTTTCATCTCATGACTGTTGAAAATTGAATGTTAAAAAATATAGAAGACTATCATTCTGAACCCAGCATTTTTCATTCTTGTCACAATTATTTGTGGCCACTACTGTCTATTGATATGTAAAACACTTTGTGAAATTAGAAATTAGTGATCAAAGTTAACATATATTTAACATCATTAATTTGTCAAACAGAAATATTTTAAAGAATGCTATACCTGGCTCAAGCTGGGCTCCTCCACATGTTGCTGCCTGAAAGGTCCAGGTTGGGCATCGGAAGCCTCAGCTGTGGGGGATGGAAGCCTTGAAGGAAGATTGGAGAGTACTGGCCTGCCAGAAAATGCAGTCTGTCATAGTACCACAGCCTGGGTACATAAATGTCATCTGCTGCAGCACCTGATCTCAGGGAATCCTGGACCTTCTTGTGCTCTCTATTATAAGTGCTCCTCATGCCACCAATTAGGGCCTTTAAATAGGGGATGTCTGCTGTGGGGATCACCAGCTTCACAAATTACACCAATTGATCCAGCACTGCCTTCCTCTTTGTTTGATTATTAAAAAATGGGTGGTTCAGCTGCCACAGACAGGGCAGCTCCCTGAACATATCAATGAATATTCTTAGAAATTCCCCATTCCCCATGAAGGGATCCATTTTCTCTGCAAGACACAACACAAGACAGACCCTAATGTCAGGCGAAACTCTCCTAATCTTGACCCAATATAGGCCTCAATCTATAAGCAGTATAGGCCACTGAGGCACCAACTTAAAATTATACCTTCGTTATAACGATTGTCACTCCCGTAGCTTCATCCTCCGCTCACAGATCGTACGTACGACACACACGCATTCCGCCCGCCCGCTGACAATCTTTCTAGAATATTCCCTGCCCCTTATCTTTCTTCGCAGTGGGAGACAACATGGCGGTGACACAGCAGGTGTTTAATAGCAGTAATGAGGAGGAAAGCCCGGAGCAAGAAATGTCCCAATCCCGGAGGAGAATATTTAAGGCTACAAATATGTCCTTTGAAGAGATGGTGGACATATTGAAGAGGGCCGACTATGATGGGAAGTATGGGCCGTACCTAAACCCAAATGTTATAAAGGCCAAGATCATGACTAAAGTTGTAAAGAGTCTGCACCGGAATTTTGGGGTACGACGATTCAAGGAGCAATTGAGGAAACGCTGGTCAGACCTCAAATTAAGGGAGCAGGATCAGTACAGAAGGATCAAGAAAGTGCTTCTAAAAAGTAAGTACTTGTTGTGTGTTCCTATTATTATTATTACTTGCATGCTGCGCCATGTGCTTTTCTTTACTGTTGTACAGTTTAAAATGGCTACTTTCATGTTCATGGGCACAGTAATCGATCATAGTAAACATTGTTCATTTGCTAACTAAATACAATGTTTTTGCCAGATACAGGGTTAACTACATTTGGTTATGATAATTTGTCTAAAAAGAAGTTTAGGACATTGTTGTCTAGATATGTTTGAAATTATAATGAATTGCAAACTTGATTCAGTGTAATGTAAGGAGAGGACACTCAGCAGCTGTTTACACATCTGGACTCAGGAGCACTAGTGTGGGACACAAGAACAAACTTTTTAGGGTGTACCACACAGGTGCTCCAGTGGATACTTGGGGTGTCTCCATGTGTGAAACTTGTCCAAAAAAGGTCAGTATTCCAGCTTGGTTAGGGGAATCAGATCTTCAACTTGGAACTCTGCCCAAACAGACAATTGTACCCCACTTCCAAGCAATGTTTCATATTCCTATTTCTGGCCACAAATATCGGTGTGCTAAGTATACCTTTTGTTTCATTCTCATAAGGAAACAAAGACTCAGGACGTCTGAGGACACCCTCCCCCCCCATCTCCCGAAGAAGGGGAACAGAGGACACCACAAGATGAGGACGTGGAGGAAGGAGAGGTGGTTGAGATTTTCACCACAACAGGTGAGTGTCTGACACCACAGATTCAGGTAATAGAGGTATGCTTGCATATTTATAATAGATGGTGTGTATTTTATTTTTTAGGTGATGTACAGGTTGTGGAAGAACAATCACATCATTTCACCAGTGACAATGCCCAAAGGCTAATCCAGGACACAATGTTTTGTAGTTGGGATTTAGACTGTATAAAGCAAAAAACAAATGAGATTGAACAAAAACTGAAGAACATGGATTGATGTACTAGGAAGAATCTAAATACCCAAAAAAATTCCACCATTTTATAATTTTAAGGACACATTTTTTATGCATTGTAAAAGCCACATTTTGAAGATAAATACAATGGAAAAGCTGCGCTACATAGTACTAATTAATTGAGTCCATATAAAATAACATGATGCCCAGGAAATCAATGCAGTATAAAAATTTAATTACAGTCACTAGTTGATTAGAACACCACAGTGTGCATACACAAACAGATAAAGTGCCCGACCACCGTAGCTGTAGATTCTGCTTACCAAACGGAAAGCATTAAAGGCAGGTGGCTATAACCCAGCCTAGGTCTTTAAGCTTGTGGATGACCAGAATGCAGATGGTAATCGAATAATACTGCTCACTTCCTCCGTCCCAATATCCATATGTTTTCAGTGGATGCTCAGGAAGAGAAAAGAACTGACCATACTGTAGTATATTCTAAACTTGCGAATTAAAAGTAAAAAAAAAAGTGTAAGTTCCAGAGTTGTGTATGTTATGTTTTGGAAACATGCCTGTTTAAGTACCCTAAAAAAATATAAAAAAAATAATATATATATATATCAAAAATGTGGGTTTTTACCAAAAATATGTTTTACAATGCACATGTGCATGTGCACAGAATAAATGGTTTTATACTTAACAATGTGTGGCTTCTTCTTTCAATGATCAATACCAGTTTTTGTATTAAATTGGTGTTTACAGTGACAATGGGTGTAATTTAATAATGGAAAAACCACTTGGCACTACCAGTGCACTAGGAGAACCTAGGAGACATCAAAAATAAACCCAAGCAGTAAATGAAAATCAAGATTTTATCTAATAAGATACCCGTAAAATATTGTACATCATTTTCTCTCACTTCACTGGCACTTTGGGGGGGGGGGGGGGGGCAAGCCAGGATGGCCAGCTTCCAGGGCTGTCATTGGAATTTCTGAAAGTCCCGACTCGGGTCCAACAGAGTGCAGGATTATGTGATTTAGTTTATATTCCGCCATATTTATCGCTGTTTGGAACAGGAGGAGCCGGCAGCCCAAAGTATTCAACATGACTCTTCTGGCTCTGGCCAGCCGGTAATTGCATGGATTGTGTGTATGCTGTCATGGATAGTGACCAGGAAAGTAACATTTCAGAGCGAGAGCAAGGATCACCCAGACAGGATCTATAAGTGTACCCATATACTGTGAGAGATACTCGGAAGACCCTGGATAGAGACCCGGGCAGGGGGATATGCCACAGGCCCTTTTGATCTCTCTAACACAGGGATCAAAGCAGCTGGTAAGCGGCAGTTTTTTTATCTGGTGGAGGATCCTTCTCTTCTTTTCAATCACTCCTTTCCGAGGGTGTCAAGTATAGGAACATCACGAGAACTCTAACAACAGGATTACAATACCCTGTGTGGACTTTCTTGCATGATATTTCATTGTTATTTATTTTTTAATTTTCTTCATTATCATTATTTAATAATTTTTTATCACACAAAATTTAGAAGAAAATTTCTTAGATGTTATTGCATGTGGTTTTGTTTACGGTCACATGTTTACAAGCACTGTAATTGTTTAGTATTTGGGTGGTGCAATTTGAATAGAGGCTGTTTGGGCCAATCAGATTGCATCTACGCACGAGTTATTGGTTCAAGGTAGAACCAATTTTCACTAAATTTCTTTTCACGATTGGTTTTCAATGTATATAAATTTCCAGCGCAGCTATCCTTTTGCATTTGTACTTTGTGTGTGTATCTCACCTTAAGTTGCGGCAGGAAATTTAGTTCATTTCATTTTTTATTTTATTTATGGGATTAGTTTTTTGTGTATACACACATTAATAGGGTAGCACGTTCAGACTATCTACTTATTTTATGAGCCAGACAGCGCTGTTACTCCAACATACAGGTAATTAAAAACCCTCTTGTCCGGGGTTAGGGTCCTCTGGTGGAATGGTCTCATCACGTGGTCAACCAGACCAAATGCCTCATCTGCGACGAAGACAAATGGCAGTCCTTCCACATTCTCCTCTGGAGGTGGCAATCCCAAGCCACTACTCTCGAGACGTCAGTAGAACTCGTCTGGGCAAATACTCCATCATCCGACATCAGCCATTCCTCCCCACATCCACATACAGAAACTCTTATGTCGCCGACACCACCACCACCATCAACACAATACTATTGAACCACTTGTAAATATAATAGTATGACCCCAAATGGGGTGGTGGTACGATGTGGACGTGCTTCCCATCAATTGCCCCTCCACAGTTGGGAAAGTCCCAATGGTTGGAAAAATGGGAAGCCACAATCTGCCATTCCTGTGGCGTTGAAGGAAACTGTGGAGTCAAACAAGAAAAAAAAAATAGTAATTTTGCACAGAAACATTGCAAGATGATTAGACACAAACATTATTGACCAACATCAGTATAACATTGATTTAAAGGAGTATTTAAAGGCAAAAATATAAGGTCAACTTATCAAATTCCTCACTCCTTTAGGGGGGGTATGTTTTTGACAGGTAACCCTCTCCACTTCATTGAGAGCTGAATGCCTAAATAATGTGTGTTACTTTGGCAAGCCCCTCCTTACTTACACTATTGGCAGTCCACTGGACAGGTAAGAAAGGTCATAATACAAAAATATAAATACACACTGTACAAATGGAAGCACATTTTTACATTCTGCAATTACCAATATATTCAAGATAATAGGAGAAAAAAAACTTTAAACAGTAGCATTTGAAAGTATTCAGGCAGGCTTTCACTACATGCTTTGGGGAATTCATCCATAAATCTGACCACAAAAGAGGTAGGTATAGTGTGTATGGGTTTGACAAAGTCAGCAGATAGAGGATTGGTATCGGTTGACTTAGCAGTTGGGGGAGGGAGAGTTCCAAATGAGTTTGGGACCCCCAAAAAAAAGTCTCTTGCACTCTGCATGAATTTAAGGACACAAATAACATTTCTAAACATTTTAGGGGGTCTTTAGGGTAAAGCAGTACTATGGAGCAGACAATATACATTGTTAAGTGACTGGGCTAGGTGTATATGGGCCCAGGATAGCATGCTGGGGAGGTACGTGAAGGTAAATATGCATGTAGGCCAAAAAAGGAGCATTAAAAGCTTACAGCATGCATGAGGACAAAGGGGACATTCACAGCATATTACAATCATGGTAATTAGGGAATAATGAAAGAAATAAAATACATTATCAAACATTAAATACATAGAATGTGATGTTAAAGGAGACATCTTACCTTAATATAGTTCTTCTGCAGAACCTGAATAATGGCAGAACATGTCTCTGGGATAATGATCCCCAGAGCCTGGGGGAAGATGCCTGTCGAGAACTTGAGGTCCTGCAGGCTTATGAGAGAATTGGTCACGCTGGAGTAATCAATTCTTGGTCCATGAACTCCTCCCCATCCTGTTCATGGACTGGGCTTGGGTCAAAGCTAGAAGCCCAAAACCAACGACGAGAAAAACTCTACAACGAGCGCGTACCCGCAAAATGGCTTCAAAACGATCGGCTGGTCAGAACGAACTAACAGAATGCACTGAAAAACAGCACGGTCTGTGAAGAGCGAGCTGGAAATCAGCAACGAGTGGACAAGAACGCACTAAAGAACAGGTACAAACTGGCTGCACGTACTGAAAAACAGATATAAAAACACAAGTACAAACTGAACAGCAGAAAAACGATCTGAAAAGCATGAGTCTGAAAAGAGCAAATCGTCTCTAACCAAACTTCTAACACAAGATTAGCAAAAGGAGCCCAAAGGGTGGTGCAGTGGCTATTGAACTTTCTTTCTATAGTCCCGTCGTACATGTTGTACGTCACCGCGTTCTTGGCGGTCGGAATTTGGTGTGACCGTGTGTATGCAAGACAAGCTTAAGCAGGATTCCGTTGGAAAAAGCTTTGATGGTTTTGAGAATTCCAATTGCGTGTACGCGGCATGATTCCTACTGTATTACATTGTATTGTACTGTCTGCCCTGTGTACTGTGTAAACTGTTAGCGCTATATAAATCCTGTATAATAATAACAAACAGTATATTTTATACCTAGCAGTCTCATTTTTTTTTACCTTAATTGTTTTTGAGTCTTCCAACCCAAAATTGAAATTTTAAATTTTGACAGCTTGACTCCAACAATGCAGAATGGTCAGCAAATAGCAGGCTCTCCCTATGAAACATGGTACAAATCCATTTATATAGGCTTGATTGATTGAAAAAAGTCATAGGGCATGTTCACTGTCAAAGTGAATTCACCCTTTTCTCATTAAACAAGGTGAAGCTGTGCTGATGTCAGACATTCAATCATATGTGAATAAAAAAAAAATGGAAAATGTATTATCAAATACTTACCATCATTTTCCTTTCCTGATGGACTCCATGCCTACGTGTGGGTTAACCCAGCCTTTTCTCCAATGTTATAGGACCCCCATACCCATGGCAGCCTATGTGTGGGAAATAACTAGCCAGAATGCACAAGGTGGGTATGCTGAAAAAAAAAAAAAAAAAAAAGATTTAATTTGCCCCATCAACTGACAGGATTCTTAAACCAAAGTTCACAGAAGATAGAGAAGCAGGCTCTATGCAGTAATGTGACATAAAAGTATTAATGGAGGCCCAAGAGGCCCCTTTGCAGATGACCACTGGAGCCACATGCCGGGCTGCCGCCCACAAAGCCGCCATACCCCTGGTGGAATGTGCCGTCACCGCCTCGTGAAGGGGTCAAGCCCTTAGCTTTATAAGCCTGTTGAATGGACTGGACAATCCAGGCCGCAATCATTCTGGTTAAAGCTTGTTTCCCTCTGTTACTGCTGGAATACAGAATGAACAGGTATTCAGAGCGTCTAAAGGAAGAAAATAGCTTGCTGGTATTCCTTCAGTATTTCACCTATATCCAGAGGAGGAACATTGGTGGACCCTGAAGACCTAAATGTAGGTAGGACGATTTCTTGGTTCTCATGGAACACTGAAGTGACCTTCGATTTGAGCCGAGCATAGGGATAAGGACAGGAATGGTTCTTCATGACCCAAGGAACCAATCTCAGAAACCCTTTTGGTCGAAGGGATAGCGACCAAGAAGGCAACTTTTGCAGAAAGGTCTTTGATAGAAAGCGGGGTAGACCCCATGACACTGAGTCCAGACAATGAGTCAAGAATAGGGGGAAGGTCCCATTTGGGGAATCTTTGTTTTTTTTGGGGCCTGAGTCTTGACGCCCCGTGGTAGAACTTCTGGATTAGCGGTTGAACAGCCCATGATGTTCCAGAGAAGGCCGATAAGGCTGAGACTTGGACTCTAAGAGAGCAGATGGATAGAGACAGATCTAGGCCAGATTGAAGGAAGCTGAGGATAACCTGAATCTCTGGATTTCTAAATGATCTGCCCGTAGAGGAGGAGAATACAACAAACTTGGCCCATATTCTCATTTATACTTTATTTGTGTTTGCCTTTCTTGAGCTCATGAGGGTGGCGATCACTCTTGAAGCACACCTGAGAGATTCCAGCCTCTCTCTTTCAAGAACCAGAACATCAGTCTCAGTAATGCCAGACAAGGGTGCAGAAAGAACGAAGGTCCAGCCTGGGTGGGAGAGGAACCGGATCCCGGAAGCTGAGCTGGGTCAGGAGGGTAAACCATGGCCTGTTCGGCCAGAAGGGTGCAATCACCACCTCTACTGCTTCTGCTTGGAGTCTCAGTAAGAACTTGAGGATGAGCGGGTGAAAGGCATATGCTCTGTAGAAGTTCCACTGATCTGTCAGGGCATCTATTCCGAAGGCCTGGCTGCAACGGACTCGAGTATAGTACTTATTGAGCTTGAAATTGCAGGGGTTGCAAATAGATCCACTTCGGGATCGACTACATGGTACAGGATCCACTTGAAGTTTAAATGAAGAGACCATTCGTTGTTGTCCAGCTATGTGCGGGACAGGAAGTCCCCCTGGACATTCTAGTCTCCGGGGATAAAGACTGACGAAATATTGGCCAGGTTCTTATGGGCCCAAGACATGATGGGTTTGACCTCTTGGAGCAGGGTGGGGCTTCGAATGCCCCCTTGCCCCCTCACATAAGAGACTGCTGTGATGTTGTCCATCCTTAGTACCCACTGACTCCCCTTTCAGGAGATCTTGGGACGCTCTTTTAGGGACTGCTGCACCACACGAGTGGACTTGACAAGAGATTCCATCTGTTGGTTTTAGGTCTCTTTTTCGCCAACCGCACAGACAAACTTGTGTTCCACGTCCCCAGCAGGCTCTGCGATCAGAGCGGCTGTCATGGCAGTGAGTGCAGTGACTGGAGGAGGAATAGGCGCATCTCCTCTACTGTTTGGTCCTGGACAGAGAATCACGTCGGAACCTGGATGATGAATGATGTTGTGGCCTGGCAAGGTCTCTGTCATCCTTGACTATGATTTGACGGTCTGGTCTGGAAGGGCTGAAGGAAGACAAAAAAGGAACAAAAAAGGGGGGAAGCGAGATCTGATGTTACACATATCTTAAACTAAAAAAGTATGTCAGCCCCTCATCTGCATATACCTTGTGCGTGAGGGCTGGCCGCACAAAGGCAATGATCTATCAATGATTCCTGGATTAAAGATGGCAAAAACTCAACGGAAATCTCGCGGGATCAGGTGATATGCAGAACTCCTAGAACAGCTAGGGGAGCAAGCAATAAAGGCCAAAGAAAAGATTTTTTTTTCAATTTTGGTTACCTTCCTCTTTAAGAGCTGCAACTTCCCCACATGGGCTTAACTTGTCCCATGTGATTCCAGGCTCAGGGAGGCTGCTGCTAAATGCCCACAGGGATTCCCGACTTGGCAGGGTCTGACAGCCATTTAAATCCCTCACCCGAATGACGTCACCGCCTTCCCCACTTTGTGCCTGCACCACGGAGACTCGCCAAACTGCACTTGTGCGACCGCCGGGCACTCCACTGCTCCAAGCATGCGCAAGCCAAGCCTCGATGTCACGGAGGCCTTGCGCATGCGTAGAAGATAGCGGCAGCCGTGACTCGGAAGCGCTGCGGCGTCCTGGAACGCAGAAGCGTTCCAGACGCCATAAGAAACTTTTTGGGAAAGCTAGCAGGGGAAGGGGGAAACAACAACATAGAGACACAAACAAGCTGCCATGGAGGTGGAAAAGAAAAAAAACATAGAAACAGCAGACCTTGCCAGCCAATTCACTTGCCAGACGTCCATCCTGAGCATACCAAGGCAACCTCCCCTCCACCACTTGGGGTATCATGAGCCTGAACAGCTACTTGCCCGCCCATGGCTGGGCCCTGAGCTTGCACCGCAAGTTGATATGCCGGAATCCGGAGTTATCCCGACTGGACGTCAAACCGGAAAAAAACAAAATGTAGGTCCGTAGAGGAAAAAAATGGAACGCAGTCCCTAACAGTGAGTTAAATGTATGGGTATGGGGTCCTATAGCATTGGAGAGGAGGCAGGGTTAACCCACAAGTAGGCTGCCTATTTTTAAAACAGTTTCCTTGTTTTCAGATTGGGTGTTCTTTGCAAAGCTAATATTTACTTAACTTCACTTCATTCACCCTAAGGTAAGCAAAATTTGCTGTGAAAAGTTGAACATTTTTTTTTCTTTAATAAATCAGAATACTTGTTGTTAAAGATGAGCTGCGTGCTCAGTCCCAGACATTCATCCAAGCTCTGAACATTCAGCATAGACAAACATTACAGCTCCCTGCTATCTATGGTTTCTAAGGCAGGAGAGAGTGCTTGCACCCATCATGTCCCTAGCAACCTCTGACAAAACTCAGTCCATTATGTTACATGGGCAGGGATTGGACCATGTAGCATTAGTGGTTTCTAAGGACACGCTAGGTGGGGGAACCCACTGCATCCTCAGCATCAGAAACCACTGATATCCACATTTACTTACATGAGTGGAAATCCTCAGCAATGTAAGCTAACCAGCGGGGATAGGGAATTATCTCTTTGCCTAAATATTGCCACATGTCCATATATGGGCGCTAATATTGACAAATAAGGCCATGGTCATATTTGGGCATGGGCAATGATGTCACCACTCCCTCTCTTCCCTTATATTGCTGATGAAAGCTGTGGGAAATGTCTTTTGGTGAGTTGCTGTCTTTACACTTGGGCCATTGAGTTTTTTTCTGTAGGCATGCTTCAATTATATGATCGCTGATGGATTTATACCATGAAACTTTTTGGGATATTTTTTTTTTAAGGACCTCTCAATGGCCTGAGGTGTTCTTGTACTATTGCATGTAAATGTTACTCATTTACATGGGGGGGGGAGTATATGGGGGCCTCTTATTTTTAAAGGGGACTTTCTGATTCGGACAAGCCCCTACTCACAAACCCCAACAACCACCAGGTGAGGGTTGTAGCAGAGAGGCCTTTATACTCATTATCACAGATAATGTGGACTCCACTGGAGGCTCACTGGACTCCAGAGCCTCCATTAAATGTAGTGTAAATGTAAATGTAAATCCATTATCAATCACACAGCCCGCCGCACCGCCGACCAAAAATAAAAAACGATCCGCCTTCTGGGCCAGTTGCATGCCTCCTCTGCGCTTTGACAGTTCTTATAAAGGGAGGGGCTGGGCCACCTGGCAACTTCGCCTGGTGGCCCTGCCCCCTTTTAACATCACAGATACCTATATAAGAACTGTCAAAGCGCAGAGGAGACATTCGGTAGGCAGCCATCCCAGAAGGCAGAGCGGTTTTATTTTCATGTCAGCGGTGTGGCGGGTGGCTTGATTGATGATGGATTTACATCGAGGGACACTGTTTTTCAATTTTTTTAATAAATGATTAAAGTGGCGTATCGCAAAAAATGACTTGGTCATCAAGGGGGAAAATCTTCTGGCCTGTAAGTGGTTAATGTGATTTGACTCATTTTTTTTCTTTAGAAATGTAATTTTCTATATATGCTAAAGATGTGCCACTTTACAGGCAGACTAAGGGGACCCCCCAGGCACTATATTTAAAGGAATTTTTCATTTTTATTGTTGCACTTTAAGCATAATTAAAATCACTGCTCCTGAAAAAAACAATTGTTTTTAAAAAAAGTTTTTTGCATTGATACCCCGAGGGCAGTACCCACACCCCATATCCTTTGTATGCCCAATTATGGGCACTTTTGATCTTTCCTGTTCAGCTCCCATAGACTCCAATGGGGTTGCTGTTTGGGTAAGAACTTTTCCCCTGTTTGGGAGTTCTGATGTGAACCACACAAGGGGGTGTTTGGCCCATCTCTACTCACAAATGCGCTTCTCGAAGAGTGGTCAAACATTTCCATAGACACACTTCTAAACCTTGTGGGCAGTCTCCCCAGAGGAATTAGAAGCTGTTATAGCCGCAAAGGGTGGGCCAATTCAATATTGAACCCTACGAACTAAGATTGGGATGCCATTAAGGTTCATGTGCGTGTAAAGGCAGGTGTCCCAATAATGTTGGTAATATAGTGTATATATATATCTATATAATATCTATATATATCTATCTATCTATCTATCTATCTATATATATATATATATATATATATATATATATATATATATATATATATATATATATATATATATATATATAAATATATATATATATATACACACACACACATATTTGTATGGGTGCTTTAATCATTGTTTCCCATTTTTATCCTTGTATCTTAATATTGTCTTTATGGCTCCTCTTTTTTTCAGATTTGCCTAGTTGCCCACCAAAGAACCCTGATAAAGTACATCACACTTACATCACCCAAGATAAAGGATGGTGCAGCTCCAGCTGTGAGGTTGACAGTTTAGCAACTGGAAGTAATAATTTTAATTGTTATACTTTTTAAATATAGAGAAAAATTTGCCATGTTGCTGTGTTACAAAAATGTCCCTCTACTTTAATTACAGCAGGATTTTACAAGTTAGAATAGATGTACGGAATAAAAATTATTATAGAAATGCAATTGGTGACACATCACCTATTATTTTTAATAGTTTAAAATATATTTTTCTCCCTTAGGCTATATTTGAGGTGCTTCCCTGCTCCTGGCTTTGTGCAGCCCTTACCCAAGCAGTGAAAAGCCTACAAGATGGATACTTTCAGTTGGAGGGTTGTCTACAGAACCTGACGGTATCCTCTGCTACTGCAAATCCTAACCCACCTACAGCAGCCGCTTTACTCACCTCACCATTTCAAGAACGTTCAATATCTGCTCCTACTGTGGTCCCACTTCCTGAAGCAAGTGTACCCACATCAGAATGTTTCTCTGGTGACCGAAGAAAGTTCAGAGCATTCCAGAATGCCTGCCTGCTATACCTGGCCCTTCAGCTAAGGAATTTTTTTTAGAGACTGTGAAGGTGGGGTTCAATATCTCCCTGATGTCTAATGAACCCCAGTCTTGGGCCCATCATCTGCTGGAACAAAAGGGTCCTGTCCTCAATTCGGTGGATGCATTCTTTGAGACCATGGCCATATTATATGATGATCTGCAACTTATGGCCACTGCTGAATCTGCCCTGCATACCTTGCATATATAGAGGACTACACAGTGGACTTTCATAAATGGTCTACAGATACAGGGTGGAACAAGGCCACCCTTGGATATCAATACCGACTTGGACTGTCTGAAGCTCTCAAAGATGAGCTGGCATGAGTTCAGACTCCCACTGCACTAAAGTGACTCATTCAGCTGGTGATCCAACTCGACAGATGCCTGCGGGAGTGGCGAACGGAACATTCACAATCCTTCCAACCTTCATGGATGCTACCTAAGGTCCCATCTGCTCCTGCACCTCTGCCTGCATCTTCTTATTCAGCTGCTTCTGTAGGCGAGCCTATGCAGATTGGCTTGGTTTGCACTGCTCTGACCCCAGATAAAAGACTTTGAAGTCAACACGTCAATCTTTGCTTCTACTGTGGAGGAGCCACTCCCTTCTCAACTGTCCCGTGAGACCCAGTAAGTCCTCTCCCCAAAGTCCTACATACTTCCAAGTCTCTGGATCTTTCCCAGCTCACCTTATTTTCTATGTCTTGTTACAGGTGGAGGGAGGTGAGGTCAGAATTTCAGCAATTGTAGATTCTGGGGCATGCAGCTGCTTCTTGGACATTACTTTAGTGAGGGAAGTTCGGATTCCCCTTCAAACCAAAAAACACTTGGTTGATGACATTACCCCTAGATCCGGGTGTGGTTGCGGGCACACAACCCACAAATTGACTGGATTAAGGGGTAGATCTTCTTAAAGTCAACTTACTGTCTTGAGTCCTGTTTTGTTCCTGAATCCATGTCACCTGTGAGCTGTCTTACCATCCAACCAACTTCCAATACCAGCCAAGACATTACTGCAATTTACCATGATTTTCTGGTGCAGACATTCACTTTGGACGAATATTCCTACTTTTGGAGACTGAGCTTGAGGCATTACTTTACTATATTGATGATAATATAGAAAAGGGGTTCATTTGTTCTTCATCTTCCCCAGCTGGGGCCGGCATCTTCTTTGTGGGAAAAAAAAAAGATCATACTCCCAGACCATGTGTGGATTATAGGGAGCTCAACGAGATTACCATAAAAAAACTGTTATCCTCTTTCTCTCATCCCCAAGCTCTTCCAAAGATTTTGTGATGCCTGAATCTTTACCAAACTGGACTTATGTGGCACTTACAACCTTGTGCACCTCTGTGAGTTAGATGAGTGGAAACGGCTTTTTGAACTTCGCTTTGGGCACTTTGAATAACTTGTTATGCCCTTTGAACTGTGTAATGTGCCGGCTGTCTATCAGCATTTTGCTAACGCTATTTTTACAGAACTCCTGGATAACTTCCTGATCGTTTACTTGGATGATATTTTCCCTTTCTCTGCCACCTTGGAGCTATACAGAAGCCACATCAGAAAGGTCCTGTCCACACTGAGGAAACACGGACTCTATGCGAAATCAGAGAAGTGTGATTTTGACTAAAATGTCCATACAATTCTTGGGATTAATCATTTACACTGACAGAGTGGCCATGGATCCACAGAAGTTATCCGCTATCCTGGAATGACCAGCCCCCACCGATTAAAAGGGCACCCAGGGGTCCTTGGAGTTATCTATTTTTTATTGCAGATTCATTAAAGACTTTTCTAGCATTATTGCCCATATTACTCAGAAGACTTGTCAGCACACCTGTTTTGAGTGGTCCTAGGAAGCCCAAATGGCTTTTGATAAGTTAAAGACCTTGTTCACCTCAGCTCCTGCTCTGCAGCACCCAGACCCAGCTCTACCCTATGTCTTGGAGGTGGATGAATTAGAAGATGTCGCAGGGGCTGTCTTGTCAACGACAAGGTCCTAAAGCTTTGCTGCATCCAGTAGCTTTATTTTCCCAGAAAATGAGCCAGCCTAAAAATATTTATGATGTGGGGGATCGGGAGCTGTTGGCCATAAAGGTTGCATTAGAAGAATGGAGGTATCTTTTAGAAGGTGCAGCTCACCCCATCATAATATTTACAGACCACAAAAATCTGGAGTATCTTAGATTTGCCAAATGTTTAAGACCACGGCAGGCCCGGTGGGGCTTATTCTTCGGCAGGTTTACTTTCATCTGACATTTCACCCAGGGTCCAAGTATGGTAAGGCAGATGCTCTCTCACGCATGTTTTCAGAAACTCCTGAGACTGTCACTCCCAGCACTATCTTGTCCCCTCAGAATTTTCTTCTGATTCAGTCTAATCCAAGGACAACCCTCAAACAGACCTCCGCACAATGCTCAGAAGCTGAGATCTCTTCACTCAGAAAACAGGAAGGACTCCTGTGGCACGGAGACCAGATTTTTGTACCCGAGGAAGCCGGACTCCAAGTCCTCAAGACCTTCCATGACCACTAGCTTACCGGTCATTTCGGGGTCCACAAGACAGCTGGGCTTATTCAGTGATCACACTGGTGGCATAACTTGGTGGCAAGATTGCAAGGATTGTGTAGGTTCCTGATTGTGTAGGTTCCTGTACAACCTGTCCCACTCAAACTTGGGGCCTATTAAGACCATTGTCAGTCCCAGACCACCCTTGGAAGATGTTATCCATATATAGTGGATTTGCCTTTCTCTGAAAGGTTTTCCACTATTCTGGTGGTAGTAGATTGCCTGTCATTGATGGCCCACTTTTTGCCCCTGGTGGGTACTCCCTCTTCCATTTATATAGCATGTGTTTTCATCAAGGAGAACGTAAGACTACATGGCTTGCCAAACAGCATTGTCTCAGATAGAGGGGTGCAATTCACCAACAGCTTCTGGAGGGCTCTTTGCAAAGCCTTAAACATTGAAGTCTGCCTGTCATCTGCCTATAATCCGCAGAGTAATGGTCAGACAGAGGGGACAATAAGACTTTTGCCGCGTACACACGTTCGGACTTTGTCCGCCGGACCTAGTCCGGCGGACAATCCGCCGGACTTTCTGAGGGGGGACTTGCCCACACACGCCCGGACTTCCGAGCGTGTGACTTGCCCACACACGCCCGGACTTCTCCGGCGGACAATCCGCGGGAAAAAGTCCGCAGGACTTTTGAAAATGAACGGACTTGTGCACACACGGAGCAGTCCGTTCATTTAGACTGTAACTGCAGGTAGACGGAGCTAGCGAAGGCAGTGAATGCCGCCGCGCTAGCCCAGTCACCTGGCATGGATTTAAAGGGAATCCCCACGCCGAAAAAAATAAATCCATCTCAGACCCTTATCCGAGCATGCAGCCCAGCAGGCCAGGAAAGGGGTGGGGACGAGCGAGCGCCCCCCCCTCCTAAGCCATACCAGGCTGCGTGCCCTCAACATGGGGGGTGCCCTGGGGAAAGGGGGGCCGTGCGGCCCCCCCACCCCAAAGCACCTTGTCCCCATGTTGATGAGGACAAGGGCCCCTTCCCGACAACCCTGGCCGTTGGTTGTCGGGGTCTGTGGGCGGGGGCTTATCGGAATCCGGGAGCCCCCTTTTATAAGGGGGCCCCCAGATCCCGGCCCCCCACCCTATGTGAATGAGTATGGGGTATGATGTACCCCTACCCATTCACCTAAGGTGTAAAATGTAAAGAAAAAAAAACACAATTTTGAAAAAATATTTTATTGCACTGCTCCGGGGGTCTTCTTCCGTCTTGGGGGGTCTTCTCGCCGGACTCCTCCGCCATTTACCTAGCTCTTTTACCGAGCAGAGGAGGCCGGCTACCTTCTTCATCGTCGACGCCGTCGTCTGGGGGTCTCGATCTGCCTTCGGGGGTCTTCCGGGGGCTCTTCTGTTCTCCTTCTTCTTCTTCTTCTTCTTCTTCTTCTTCTTCCTCTTCTTCTTCTTCTTCTTCTGATGTTGACCCGTCGCTGTCTCTGGCCGGAATGCCAGAGCCGCGCTGTGCTGGGACTTATATAGGGACAAGGGGACAGGGTCACATGCTCATGTCACATGGTGACCCCGCCCCCTTGTGATGTCACAGTCCCGGAGGATGCTATCACCCCTGTAACATTCGTTTTGCTGTCTGTGCACCTGTTCAGAACATTTCACCTCACTTTCTGTCCCAATGACAAATGTTTTTGGAAAAGTGTGTTTTTTATTGAAACACGGATTGGTGATAAAGCATCAGTAGAGAGGAGATACCTTTTTCCCAAATTAAATCTAACAGGATAGAATTTTCCTTCCTAGGGGTAGATTTCCTCTCACTGTTTTCTCCTTCTGTTTGCAAGTAGAAGTCGTTTCTAAGTTGGATGTTTGAAAGTAGGGGCCTGCCGTATATACTCTGCAGAAATTTGCCCCATTAGATGTTGGTGTTGCCACAACACTGTAAGCCCTCACAGCTACTCTTGGTGGGCGCTGGAACGCCCTGCTGTGAACTATAATATCAGGAATTGTAATTACATGCGATTGTTGAACAGTGTTGGGAAAAATTGGGCCTTTGGTGGTGGTGGTGGTGCTACAACACTGTAAGGTGGCCTTGGTGGACACAGGAATGGGCCCTGCTGTGAATTATTAGATCAAGAATTGTAATTGCATGCACCTGTTGAACAGGGGCAGAAAAATTGGGCCTTTGGTGGTGGTGGTGGATGGTGTTGCCACAACTCTGTAAGCCCTCACAGTTACTAACTCCTGCAGATGGCTGGATTAGATGAAACCAGGGCAGATACAGGTGTAGGTTGTATACTGTGCTGTGCTGCACTCACACAACACAATTACTAACTTCTGCAGAATGCTGGATTAGATGACAACAGGGCAGAAGGGCAGATACAAGATCAGGTTGTATACTGTGCTGTACTCACACAACACAATTACTAACTCCTGCAATTGGCTGGATTAGATGAAACCAGGGCAGAAGGGCAGATACAGGTTCAGGTTGTATACTGTGCTGTGCTGCACTCACACAACACAATTACTAACTCCTGCAGATGGCTGGATTAGATGACAACAGGGCAGAAGGGCAGATACAGGTTCAGGTTGTATACTGTGCTGTGCTGCACTGCACTCACACAGCACAATAACTAACTCCTGCAGATGGCTGAATTAGATGACACCAGGGCAGAACGGCAGATACAGGTTCAGGTTGTATACTGTGCTGTGCTAGACTCACACAGCACACACACTAACTCCTGCAGATGGCTGTATTGGTAGAGAACAGCACTTTCCCCACATTCACATGCCTGAGAAGAACACACTATTCCTGCCTATTATTCCTCTTTCCTTACACTTTCCCCAAGCGCAAATGCCTGAGAAGAACACACTATCCCTGCCTATTTTTCCTCTTTCCCTACACTTTCCCCACACAGAAATGATTGCAAAATTGTATAGACTGTCCCTGCCTATCAATCCTCTTTCCATCAACGCCGGAACACACTACACAAGGCCGCCGGCGTGGCGGCCTTATATAGTGTGGGGCGTGTACTAAACCCCCTGAGCTTTAATTGGCCACAGGCATCCTGCCTGTGGCCAATTATTGCTCTCCTCTCTGCTGGCTTTATGATTGGCCAAGCATGCGGGGTCACAGTGCATGCTTGGCCAATCATCAGCCAGCAATGCACTGCGACTGGCGCAGTGCATTGCGGACCGTTCACATCACACGAATTTGATGCGAACAGCCCTCAGAGTTCTGAACCTGACGAGCTGACGAATGGCCGATGTTTGATTCGAACATGGGTTTGAATCGAACACCGGGCCCATCCCTACTGTGTACACCACCTGAAGTATATTAGAAAAAGTACACCAGGAATGGCCTGCAGTCAGATATAGGCTTCGCTGCACTGGATGCAGTGTATATATATATATATATATATATATATATATATATATATATATATATATATACATATATATATGAAATACACTGCAGCTAACTGAACAAACTGCCTGGCTGAAGTATATTAGAAAAGGTACACCAGGAATGGCCTGCAGTCAGATATAGCTAAACTGGATGCCGTGTATATACAGTGGCTTGCGAAAGTATTCGGCCCCCTTGAACTTTTCAACCTTTTGCCACATTTCAGGCTTCAAACATAAAGATATAAAATTTTTATTTTTTGTGAAGAATTACCAACAAGTGGGACACAATTGTGAAGTGGAACGAAATCTATTGGATATTTTAAACTTTTTTAACAAATAAAAAACTGAAAAGTGGTGCGTGCAAAATTATTCGGCCCCTTTACTTTCAGTGCAGCAAACTTACTCCAGAAGTTCAGCGATTATCTCTGAATGATCCAATGTTGTCCTAAATGACTGATGGTGATAAATAGAATCCACCTGTGTGTAATCAAGTCTCTGTATAAATGCACCTGCTCTGTGATAGTCTCAGGGTTCTGCTAAAAGCGCAGAGAGCATCATGAAGACCAAGGAACACACGAGGCAGGTCCGTAATACTGTTGTGGAGAAGTTTAAAGCCGGATTTGGATACAAAAAGATTTCCCAAGCTTTAAACATCCCAAGGAGCACTGTGCAAGCGATCATTTTGAAATGGAAGGAGTATCATACCACTGCAAATCTACCAAGACCTGGCTGTCCCTCTAAACTTTCAGCTCAGACAAGGAGAAGACTGATCAGAGATGCAGCCAAGAGGCCCATGATCACTCTGGATGAACTGCAGAGAACTACAGCTGAGGTGGGAGAGTCTGTCCATAGGACAATAATCAGTCGTACACTGCACAAATCTGGCCTTTATGGAAGAGTGGCAAGAAGAAAGCCATTTCTCAAAGATATCCATAAAAAGTCTTGTCTAAAGTTTGCCACAAGCCACCTGGGAGACACACCAAACATGTGGAAGAAGGTGCTCTGGTCCGATGAAACCAAAATCAAACTTTTTGGCCACAATGCAAAACGATATGTTTGGCGTAAAAGCAACACAGCTCATCACCCTCAACACACCATCCCCACTGTCAAACATGGTGGTGGCAGCATCATGGTTTTTCTTCAGCAGGGACAGGGAAGATGGTTAAAATTGAGGGGAAGATGGATGCAGCCAAATACAGGACCATTCTGGATGAAAACCTGTTGGAGTCTGCAAACGACCTGAAACTGGGACGGAGATTTATCTTCCAACAAGACAATGATCCCAAACATACAGCAAAATCTACAAAGGAATGGTTCACAAATAAACGTATCCAGGTGTTATAATGGCAAAGTCCAGACCTGAATCCAATCGAGAATCTGTGGAAAGAGCTGAAAACTGCTGTTCACAAACGCTCTCCATCCAACCTCACTGAGCTCGAGCTGTTTTGCAAGGAAGAATGGGCAAGAATTTCAGTCTCTCGATGTGCAAAACTGATAGAGACATACCCCAAGCGACTTGCAGCTGTAATCGCAGCAAAAGGTGGCTCTACAAAGTATTAACGCAAGGGGGCCGAATAATTTTGCACGCCCCACTTTTCAATTTTTTATTAGTTAAAAAAGTTTCAAAAATACAATAGATTTCGTTCCACTTCACAATTGTGTCCCACTTGTTGGTGATTCTTCACAAAAAATAAAAATTTTAGATCTTTATGTTTGAAGCCTGAAATGTGGCAAAAGGTTGAAAAGTTCAAGGGGGCCGAATACTTTCGCAAGGCACTGTATATATATCTGTCTGTCTGTCTATATCTGTCTGTATATATATATATTAAATACACTGAAGCTAACTTAATAACCTGCCTACCTGAAATATATTAGAAAAAGTACACCAGGAATGTCCTGCAGTCAGATATAGCTAGACTGGATGAATTATACATATATATATATACACGAGACTGTCTGTATATATATATATATATATATATATATATATATATATATATATATATATATATATATATATATAGATATATATATATCTATATATATACACACTACACAGGGCCGACATCAGCCTTATATAGTGTGGGGTGTGGACTTAGTCCCCCTGAGCCATGATTGGCCAAAGGCACCCTGCCTTTGGCCAATTATGGCTCTCTTAGCTGAGGGCACTGGGACTGAGCAAAGCATGCAGGTCATGGTGCACGCTTTGGCCAATCATCATACAGCAATGCACTTCGTTCCCACAGTGCATTATGGGGCGTTACACGGTGCTCGAATTTGGAGCGAACGACCCATAATGTTCAGTTTTCGAGGAACGGGCGAACAGCCAATGTTCGAGTCAAACTCATGTTCGACCCGAACATAAAGCTCATCCCTACTCCTGACCCTGCTACTGGCTCTCCCTACTATCAAGCACCGCCTGGTACATCTGAAGGACTCTTGTCCTGCAGTGCATCCTGCTCGCCTGGCTGTCATCCAATGTACATTACTTCTGCACTTCAGCATATTGCAGCTGGCAACCTCTGCTTCTTTGGGCATAGCATTCCCTGTCACCACCTTCATGGTTGCGCTGTACTCAGCAGCAGTGTTGGTCATCTTACTTTAAAAAAGTAATTAGTTAAGTTACAAATTACTTCTCCCAAAAAGTAATTGCGTTAGTAACTCAGTTACTACATTGGAAAAGTAATTAGTTACGCAGCAAAGTAACTGACTTTTTTTTAAAATATTCTATACGTGTAACTAAGGGGGGGTCTAGTATTACTGTAACCAAGGGGCGCATTTATTATTATTGTTATATATCGTGTAACCAAGGGGCTGCTCTATTATTACTCTAACCAAGGGGCAGATCTGTTATAGCGTGTAAGCAAGGGGCGGGTCTATTAATATTATATCGTGTAAGAGGCGGGTCTATTATTATTATTATTATATTGTGTAAGGGGCGGATGGCTACAGAAGAGGGCGGATGGTAAATTAATGGGCAGAGCTCGATATATAACAATAATAATAAATGCGCCCCTTGGTTACAGTAATACTAGACCCGCCCCTTACTTACACAATAGACGCCCATTGCAGAGTAGCACGAGCATCAGGAGCGTGCGGCATCCCCTTATACAATTACATGTTAACTGCACCTGCGCGGTGAGGAGTTCACTCAGAGCTGTTTTCGGAAGCTCCGTAGTCCTTCGTACTACGCAAGCCCTGCGCCTGCGCAGTACAGGGGGTCCTTATCCGGCGGGGGAACTTTTTCGGCAGGACACCAGAATTGCCATCTAGTGGCGGTAGATGTAATTGGGGTAACTAAGCCAAAGTAATGGGAACTGAGTTACCATGAGGGGAAAAGTAATCAGTTACATTACTTGTTACCCTCTAAAGTAACTGCGTTAGGTAACTCAGTTTATTTTAACTCAGTTACTTACATCACTGCTCAGCAGAGGGAATCCCTATCAGCATTCTGGCCCCCGACCAGGTATGTGACACATCCACTGCCCTATTGACACTGTCCCCACACCATCCACTGCCCTATTGACACTGTCCACATACCGTGCACTGCTCTGACTGACATTGTCCACTTTTAAGGTAGGCTAAGTTCAAATTGTTACAGTGAAATAGCTTGAAAGCACCTCATTCAAACCTCAACCATGCTATTTTATTGTCTAGGTTTTCACTCTACATGTGCAGCAAGGCACTATTACCAAAACTTTGCAATAAAAAAAAAAAAAATATATATATATATATATATATACAGTATCTCACAGAAGTAAGTACCCCCTCACATTTTTGTAAATATTTTATTATAACTTTTCATGTGACAACACTGAAGAAATAACACTTTACTACAATGTAAAGTAGTGAGTGTACAGCTTGTATAACAGTGTAAATTGTCTGTCCCCTCAAAATAACTCAACACACAGCCATTAATGTATAAACCGTTGGCAACAAAAGTGAGCACACCTCTAAGTGAAAATGTCCAAATTGGGCGTAAAGTGTCAATATTTTGTGTGGCCACCATTATTTTCCAGCACTGCCTTAACCCTCTTGGGCATGGAGTTCCCCAGAGCTTCACAGGTTGCCACTGAAGTCCTCTTCCACTCCTCCATGACAACATCACTGAGCTGGAGGGTGTTAGAGACCTTAGGCTCCTCCACCTTCCATTTGAGGATGCCCCACAGATGCTCAATAGGGTTTAGGTCTGAAGACATGCTTGGCCAGTTTATCACCTTTACCCTCAGCTTCTTTAGTAAGGCAGTGGTCGTCCTGGAGGTGTGTTTGGGGTCGTTATCATGTTGGAATACTGCCCTGCAGCCCAGTCTCCGAAGTGAGGGGATCATGTTCTGCTTAAGTATGTCACAGTACATGTTGGCATTCATAGTTCCCTCAATAAACTGTACCTCCTCAGTGCCGCAGGATTCATGCAGTCCCAGACCATGACACTCCCACCGCCATGCTTGACTGTAGGCAAGACACACTTGTCTTTGTACTCCTCACCTGGTTGCTGCCCCACACGCTTGACACCATCTAAACCAAATGTTTATCTTGGTCTTATCGGACCACAGGACATGGTTCCAGTAATCCATGTCCTTAGTCATCCCCGATGAAGTCACGTGACGGTGACGACACGCGTAGGATATACGGACACCGGAAGTGACGTTATAGACGCGAGCCCGGCGCTCATCTCGTACCCTGACTGCACACAGCCTTTTAAATGTGAGTGTTCATTTTATTATGTATTGCAATAAACGTTTTAAAAAAGCAATATTACACTAGATAGCCCTTTATTCCCTCATTTTGGGTACTTTGGCGGTTACATGCTGAACGTTGCCTGATAGAGAAGAAGGTATCCAGTCCCCATTGCCTTAGAAGGAACCACACAGAGGAAGAGGTGCCTGACCAGACCCACCAGATCCACATCCCCCCCTGAAGTGGCCACCGTTTTCCCTGGCTCCTGTTTAATGCTGCTTACCTTGCAGCTGTGAGGTAATTTCTTAGGACACCCTTAGGTGTCATCCATCACCGAAGATCCTCAACACAGAGCACGCAGCATCCGTTTCTTTCACTATATCGAAGATCCACTAGCACTTACCCTCTCTCCACGCTGCACTTGCATTGCTGAAAGATACTCCATAGAGTCAAAGCATAGCAACATCACTGTTTCATAATTTTCTCACAAGTCATCTCACGTTTACACGTTTATGAACTTTTATGCGTTTTTAAATATTTTATGCAATTATGAACTTTTTATGCGACTATGAACTTTTTTTATGCGATTATGAATTTTACATGCGTTTTTGAATTTCACATGTGTTTATGAATTTTATCTGCAATTTTATCTGACACCTCCATCTTTTCCATCATCACTCCGTTCACTTTATCGCAAACACTGCTTAGTGGTTTATGCGATTTTTTCTCTCAGCATATTTTGCACATTTTCTATGCGATTTACTTCTCAGCATATTTTGCACATTTTTTCACCACTTGTTCACCTGAATTTTTACCTGATTTGATTTTAGCAAATTTTAATGCACATCAATCACCTATGATTACACTGTTTTATTTTGTCACCTTTCTGACTTTCTAAATATTGTGTTGTATGTTGTGAAAGATTTATTACATAGTCTTACTGTTTTATCACAATTTTGGGAGCGCAACACCACATATTGATTTTTCTCTATACATGTCCTTAGTCTGCTTGTTTTCAGCAACCTGTTTGTGGGTTCTTAGTGCATCATCTTTAGAAGAGGCTTCCTTTTGGGACGACAGCCATGCCGACCAATTTGATGCAGTGTGTAGCATATGGTCTGAGAACTGACAGGCTGACCCCCCCACCCCTCTGCAGCAATGCTAGCAGCACTCATACGTCTATTTCCCAAAGACAACCTCTGGATATGACGCTGAGCACGTGAACTCAACTTCTTTGGTTGACCATGGCAAGGCCTGTTCTTAGTGGAACCTGTCCTGTTAAATGGCTGTATGGTCTTGGCCACCGTGCTGCAGCTCAGTTTCAGGGTCTTGGCAATTTTTTTATAGCCTAGGCCATCGTTATGTAGAGCAACAATTCTTTTTTTCAGATCCTTAGAGAGTTCTTTGCCATGAGGGGCCATGTTGGACTTCCTGAGACCTTGTAACACGAATGAGTCATATGACACTGGGGAGGGAAAATGGCTAATTGGGCCCAATTTAGACATTTTCCCTTAGGGGTGTACTCACTTTTGTTGCCAGCGGTTTAGAAAAATAATGGCTGTGTGTTGAGCTTTTTTGAGGGGACAGCAAATTTACACTGTAAGGCCGCGTACACACGAGCGGACTTTCCCGTGGGATTATCCGCCGGACAATCCGCCCTTGTGTGGGCTCCGGCTGACTTTTTCCTCCCAAAAGTCCGGCGGACTAAGTTTAAAGTTCAGACTTAAAATTGTCTGCTGGACTCTGCAGTCCGGCGGACAATCCCGCCGTCTGTGTGCTAGTCCGCGGGACTTTTGAAATGAACGGACTTGCCTCGCACACGGAGATAAGTCTGTTCATTTAGAACGTGACTTCAGGTAGACGGGACTAGCGAAGGCAGTGAATGCCGCTGCGCTAGCACCGTCACCTGGTATGGATTTAAAGGGGAATCCCTACGCCGAAAAAACTGCGTGGGGGTCCCCCCAAATCCATCTCAGACCCTTATCCGAGCACGCAGCCCAGCCGGTCAGGAAAGGGGGTGGGGACGAGCGCGCGCCCCCCCTCCTGAGCCGTACCAGGCCGCGTGCCCTCAACATGGGGGGTGCCCTGGGAAAAGGGGAGCCCTGCGGCCCCCCCCACCCCAAAGTACCTTGTCCCCATGTTGATGAGGACTAGGGCCTCTTCCCGACAACCCTGGCCGTTGGTTGTCGGGGTCTGCAGGCCCGCTTTAATAAGGGGGCCCCCAGATACCGGCCCCCCACCCTATGTGAATGAGTATGGGGTACCCCTACCCATTCACCTAAGGAAAAAAGTGTAAATAAAAAAAACACAAAATTTTTTTAAATATTTTATTGCACAGCTCCGGGGGTCTTCTTTCGTCTTGGGGGGTCTTCTCGCCGGACTCCTCCGCTATCTTCTGCTCTTTTACTTAGCTCTTTCACTAGCAGATGAGCCCGCTTTCTTCTTCGTCGCCGCCGTCTGGGGGTCTTGTTCCGACGTCGGGGTCTCTTCTGTTCTTCTTGCCGAGTCTCTGCTTTCTTCTTCCAGCTCTTTTACGAGCGGTGGCCCAGACTAGTGTCGTCGCTGTCGCCGCTGTCCCGCCGCCTTTTTCTTCTTCTGCTTCTTGTTCTTCTTTCTTCTTCCGATGTTGACTCGTCGCCATCTACTCTTGTAATGGCTCCGACGTGTTGCGCTTCCAGTTATATAGGGACAAGGGGCGGGTCACCTGCTCATGTCACATGGTGACCCCGCCCCCATATGATGTCACAGTCCCAGCATCCCAGCAACAAGAAGCAGAAGAAGAATAAGAAGAAGGCGGCAGGGACAGAGGCGACAGCGATGACAACACTAGCCCGGGCCACCGCTCGTAAAAGAGCTGGAAGAAGAAAGCGGAGGCCCGGCAAGAAGAACAGAAGAGACCCTCGACGTCGGAACAAGACCCCCAGATGGCGGCGACGAAGAAGAAAGCCGGGCTCCTCCGCTAGTGAAAGAGCTAGGTAAAAGAGCAGAAGGGGGTGTCCAGCGAGAAGACCCCCCAAGACGGAAGAAGGCCCCCGGAGCTGTGCAATAAAATATTTTAAAAAATTGTGTGTTTTTTTTTATTTACACTTTTTTCCTTAGGTGAATGGGTAGGGGTACATCGTACCCCATACTCATTCACATAGGGTGGGGGGCCGGTATCTGGGGGCCCCCTTATTAAAGCAGGCTCTCGGATTCCGATAAGCCCCCCGCCCGCAGACCCCGACAACCAGCGGCCAGGGTTGTCGGGAAGAGGCCCTTGTCCTCATCAACATGGGGACAAGGTGCTTTGGGGGGGGGGCTGCAGGGCCCCCCTTTCCCCAGGGCACCCCCCATGTTGAGGGCATGCGGCCTGGTACGGCTCAGGAGGGGGGCGCTCGCTCGTCCCCACCCCCTTTCCTGACCGGCCGGGCTGCGTGCTCGGATAAGGGTCTGAGATGGATTTGGGGGGGACCCCCACATCATTTTTTTCCGCGTAGGGATTCCCCTTTTAATTCATACCAGGTGACGGGGCTAGCGAGGCGGCGGCATTGACTGACTTCGCTAGTCCTGTCTACCTGGAGTTACGTTCTAAATGAACGGACTTTGCTCCGTGTGTGGGCAAGTCCGTTCATTTCAAAAGTCCCGGGGACTTTGGCCAAAACTGTCCGCCGGAAAAGTCCGGGCGGGCGTGTGTGGGCAAGTCCACATGGTCGGAAAGTCTGGCGGACCTCCGCTGGAAAGTCCGGCAGTTTGTCCGCTGGACTAGGTCTGGCGAACAATCCCGCCGGAAAGTCTGAGCGTGTGTACGCCGCATTATACAAACTGTACACTCACTATTTTACATTGTACCAAAGTATCATTTCCTCGGTGTTGTCACATGAAAAGTTAGAAAAAAATATTTACAAAAATGTGAGGGGTGTACTCACTTTTGTGAGATGCTGTATATAGACTGTATATATATGTATATATATATATATATATATATATATATATATATATATATATATATATATATATATATATTTATTTATTTATATATTTACTATCCTATGGCATATGGCATTCATATATTACATTTGAACTTCTCTCTATGGGTGGAGGGCTGGGGGGGGGACTTCTCTCTCGGGTGGGGAGGGAGGATGTGGAACTGAGTCTTTGCACTGGGTGAAAGATTGTCTAACTTTGTCATCCATCTAAATGTTATATGTAAGGGGATGGCAATCAACTGTAATGTTGTTTTGTTTCTTAAACAAAAGGTGTTTAAATTTAGAACACATATGATTATTAGGATCACTTCAGACACGTACATGTATTAAAAGTTACTATTAAATATAAAGTCCTTGCTTAACAACTAAAACAATTCTTAAAGATTTTTCTGGTTCAAAGCTTCCAAAAAGCAATACAAGCATTTCCACTTCTCTGTTTTCAACCTGTGAAACTATTTTACATGTTCTCTTGCTATGTTTTGTCATTTTTCTTGATAGATAAATATATTTTAATAAAAATGATAAGAAAGCATTTGCATATTCTGACTTCTATCTGACATCAGCTGAAAGATTTTGACAAAAAGCTTTACGCTTGATGTTTTTTATTAACATAATGTAATGTCTGGTGTTTAATCCAAAAATTACTGCAGTGAGATTGAGGCTTCTATGTTCAACAATTTTTCTTTTTTTTTTACAGTTGGGTTCTCTTTAGGGTTGCTTGTAGTGCAACCCTATCAAACTACATATTGTCTTCCTTTGCTAGCAATATTAAACAAAAAAGGGATAAGGGATAAGAAGGAATTGGATTTAATAAAATCAAATATACTGTGAACATGTAAAGTTCTGCTGATTTCCATCCAATCAAGTCATAGTGTTGTACGTCACCGCGTTCTTGACGGTCGAAAGTTCAGCAAACTTTTGTATGACCGTGTATATGCAAGCCAAGCTTGAGTTGAATTCCATCAGAAAAAACATCCAAGATTTTTCTGACGGAAAATCCGCTCATGTGTACGCGGCATTATATTAAAGACAGCAAAAGCACGCTGGCAGCATTGGAAGTTCTATGTGGCATGCCCCGTACTAACAATACAGACACTGCCCTTTGTTGGAAGGTGCCCTTATGACTTAAAGTTTCCCTCTGAGCAAATTAAAAAAAGAAAAATATTTTCAGTACATCTCTGTAATACATGCACATAACCCCATTTCCCATTACTAGAATTGTTTTAAGTACCGAAAAATGCTGGTTGGACCTATCAGAAATGCAGTGTGCCCCTAACTTCCTGTAGTCAGCTGACAATATTGCCACTGGTACACTGAAATCCCAAGCAGTGTTGGCAGCCCTGCATTAGTTCTCCCTAGATGGACTACAGAATGTCATTCTATCTCCTGATCTCCATAACATAAGGGGAGGTGTTCTGTAGTGCAGAAGGGAGAATCCAGGCAGGGCTGACAAAACAGTTTGGGATTTCAATGCACTAAAAGAAGTGTTGATCACTGACTGCAGGAAGTTGGGGGCACACTTCATTTCTGCTAGGGTTACTGACACAACCTATTTGTAGACTGGCAAACCTCCATCCCCATAATACATACTATGAGATAAGGAAAGAGAAAACATGACTTTAAATGAGGCCTGTCACTGAGTTAATGATGTTACCTTATTTGTATAAATCATTTAATTATTTATTTATTACATTCAAGTTAATAATGTCAATAAACCTTAATTAAAAAACATGATACAGTATATTATAAATAACAATCCAATCATATATAGAGACAATTACTATACACAATTAAAATACAGAATTCAGAAAAACATAATTAATAATACAAATTCATAAATCTCTCATCCATGAATTATAAGCAAATATATACAATGCACTTTGTGACCCGAATTTGTCCTGGCATCTTTGTAAACCCTACGCGTTTCATGGCACACGGCCATTCGTCAGGAGTAAGATGCAGAAAAATCACTCTAAAGATAAATAAACAACATATCTGTAAATAAATGCACATGACATTTTTCTGTAATTACAGCATTTTTAGAGATGAAACATGAGGAGATGTGCATGTAAGAATAAGTATTTAGTTTTCTGGCAAAATTAAAAACCATCTGCTTTGATGATCTTCTCATTTTCTCATTGTATATTGTACAACCCAACTACTGAAGTCATAACGAAGAACACCCTTCATCAGCACTGGATCCCTGGACTGGAAAGTGTGTGTTTAATAAAAGTAAGCAGCCATAGTATTTGTAGCTGCTGCTTTTTATTTTTTTCTTACAAATTACCAAAGTTCCACTTTAAGTTGAGTTCTGATTTAACTGTAAACTGGATAATTTTAAACAGGAGAATGGCCTGATAGGGAAAGGAAAATAACAAACAACCTACAGATATTTTTTTTTCTTACTTTTATATTTGGGGAGGTGCCTTTACTTCATTTTTAAAAAAGAGTTTCATTGATTTAATAATTTATTGATGTCCCATTACATCATCGCAAGGAAGTCAATGATGGAAGTACCTCTGCCTATGCTGGGACTGAAAAACTTATTAGTGAATAGATAGCTATATAATCAAACTGTCATGGATTGGGGGCCTGTTCTGAATGAGATCTGAATGGGGCAAAATCTCCACTCAGGGTTACCAGCCCAACATATTTTAGTTGTATTGACCCTTAGGGCAAATGTGCCTCTGACCCTTACCCCAGTCCTCCCTTGAGACAATATTCTATTAAAAATAAAAAGTTTATGGAAATGGTGGACTATGTCTGGAAAATAATCCAGTGAATTATCTTAAGTTTGTGAATATCTGTTATCTGGGAATAAGTCCAGTTCATGTGGATCAGTTCTCTCATCTTCAGAAGGAAGCTGTTCTTCTGTAGTGCAATCACTGTTTATATTGCTATGTTTCAAAAATATTTGTTAATAAATGTGCATATTATTACAGCATATATTTCACTCCCAGCTTGCCGTGATCTCTAAGGGTGTTATGTTTGGCAGCAATAGTGCTTTTTAATACTACATTAAACACTTCAGCAGTTCTGTCCAAGACCCCATCTGTGAAAGTTTCCAGGGTTTTCTTAATTAAGATATATTTATACTATATATTTCTACTATAAAATAATTAGTTTTAAGGCACCACAGAGAGTTAAAATGTAAAAAAAATTTGTTCATCATAGCCTATTCAAATTGTTATAAAAATTGTAAATAAACCTATAAAAAGTTAAAAACCATGTCTTGTGATAAAATATTATAGTACTGTCTCAGTGCAGTGTCACTGTCAAACAGATAATACAAGGACCGATGCTGATACAGTCAAGTTCATGAGACAAAAAGTCCTCAAATGTAGAATCCTCAGTGACTCAAAGGGACATGAACTCTATGTGTTTCACAGTCAACAATGTTGCTTCATCAGGTGTGCAGTATATGAAACTGGTTGTTCTGACGTTCAGGGAACAACGAACATTATGCAGTGTTTGCGGCAAATTCGAAAGCCGCGGAACCCCGTTAAAGTCTATGGGACACTAACATGAAAAAACAAAAGTGCTAATTTTAAAGGCTTATATGCAAGTTATTGTCATAAAAAGTGTTTGGGGACCCGGGTCCTGCCCCAGTGGACATGTATCAATGCAAAAAAAGTTTTAAAAATGGCAGTTTTTTCGGGAGCAGTAATTTTAATAATGCTTAAATTGAAACAATAAATATTCCTTTAAATATCATGCTTGGGGGGGGGGGGGGGGGGGGGGGGGGGGTCTATAGCATGACTGTAAAGTGGCACAGTTTTCCAGTGTTTAGAACAATACCACAGCAAAATGACATTTCTAAATGAAAAAAAGTAATTTAAAACTGATTGCGGCTGTAATGAAGTGTCGGGTCTCGGCAATATAGATAAAACTCATAAAAAAAATGACATGGGTCCCCCCCCCCCCCCAGTTCATTACCAGGCCCTTTGGGTCTGATATGAATATTAAAGTGGAGTTTCGATTGATTTTTTTTAAGTCAGCAGCTACAAATATTGCAGCTGCTGACTTTTAAAATAAGGACACTTACCTGTTCAGGGCACCCGCAATGTCGGCACCCAAAGCCGATCTATTAATCGGCTGTCGGGTGCTTCCACCACCATCCTTGGTAAGGGAATCAGGAAGTGAAGCCTTGCGCTATCCCACTGGTCCCTGCTGTGTTCTGGGACCCGTGTGTATCCCAGAAGACAGCGGGGGGGGGGGCGGGAAGTGGCATAGATACCCACGAGTGGCTCGGGTATCTATGCCTGGAAGTGGGAGCAAAATACCTGTATTAGACAGGTATCTGCTCCCCCTCCCCCCGAAAGGTTCCAAATGTGACACCGGAGAGGGGAGGAACTGTAAAAGCGGAAAAAAATTCAGGTCTGGTATGGATATTAAGGGGAACCCTGTGCCAAATAAAAAATGGCTTAGGGGTCCCCCCAAAAATTCATACCAGACCCTTATTCAAACACGCAAGCTGGCAGGCTGTAGGAAAAGAGGGGGAGGAGAGAGCACCCCCCTCCTGAACCAGGCCACACTCCCTCAACATGGGGGGATGCTTTGGAGTCACCCCCAAAGCACCTTGTCCCCATATTGATGGGGACAAGGGCCTCATCCCCACAACCCTTTCCCGGTGGTTGTGTGGGTCTGCGGGCGGGGGACTTATAGGAATCTGGAAGCCCCCTTTAACAAGGGAACCCCCATATCCTGGCCTCCCTTCTATGTAAATTGGGAATGGATACATTGTACTCCTACCATTTCACAAAAAAGGTCAAAAATAGTAGGGGGAGGCAGGGATCTGGGGGTTCCCTTTGTTAAAGGGGGCTTCCAGATTCTGATAAGCCCCCTGCCCACAGACCCCCAAAATACCGGGCAAGGGTTGTGGGGATGAGGCCCTTGTCCCCATTGTCCTCCATGGGGACAAGATGCTTTGGGGGTGACTCCAAAGCATCCCCCCTGTTGAGGGCATGTGGCCTAGTACTGTTCAGGAGGGGCGCTCTCTCGCCCCCCTCTTTTCCCGCAGCCTGCCTGGTTGCGTGCTTGGATAAGGGTCTGGTATGGATTTTGGGGGGACCACCTACGACATTTTTTTTTTTTGGTGCAGAGTTCCCCTTAATATCCATACCAGACCTGAAGGGCCTGGTATGGATTTTGGGGGACCCCCACGCAATTTTATTTTTTTTGGTTTGGGGTTCCCCTTAATATTTATACCAGACCCAAAGGGCTTGGTAATGGACTGGGGGGAAACCATGCCGTTTTTTTTTTTAATGAGTTTTATCTATATTGCCGAGACCCGACAATTCATTACAGCTACAATCAGTTTTAAATTACTTTTTTCCTTTAAAAATGTAATTTTTCTGCGGTTCTAAACACGAGAAAATTGCGCCAATTTACAGGCATACTATAGACACCCCCCACCCACAATATTTAAAGAAATATTTCATTTTTAATGTTTCACTTAAAGTGTAAGTAAAGTCAAAATTTTGACTTTCACCTACAGGTAAGCCTATAATGAGGCTTACCTGTAGGTAAAAAAAATATCTCCTAAACCTGTACGGTTTAGGAGATATTCCCCGTGCAATGCGCCACTGACTGCAGTGGCGCATGCGCACGGGGGATTCTCGGCTGAAGGGCCGGCAGAATCCGAAGCCTGCCGGGAAGAAGTCTCCTGTGCGCATGCGCGGGAGTGACGACATCGCGGCTCCAGCCACTCACAGCGCTGGAGTCGAGTTACCCGGAAGACATGCCGAGGCAACATGTCAGCGACCTCGGCGTGGACCAGGTGAGTTACCGACGCCTCGTTCTAAGGTAAGTATTTCATAATGAGCTAGTATGCGGTGCACACTAGCTCATTATGCCTTTTCCCTTACAGGTGTATTAAAAAAAAATGTCAGCGGGTTTACTATCGCTTTAAAGCATTATTAAAATCACTGCTCCTGAAAAAACAGCCGTTTTTAAAAAAAAAAAATTTGCATTGATACATGTCCCCTGGAGCAGGACTTGGGTCCCCAAACACTTTTTATGACAATAACTTGCATATAAGCCTTTAAAATGAGCAATGAGCAAATGAAAATGTTTCATGTTCATGTCCCATAGACTTTAACAGTGTTTGTGTTTTCGTACACATTTTTTGAATATTTGCAAGTTCTGGTGCTAACCGACCGGGGGGGTGTTCGGCCTGAAAATAAGACGCACCTAGGTTTTAGAGGAGGAAAACAAGAAAAAAAATATTCTGAATCAAATGGTGTACTAAAATATTTTCCAGTGCCCATGAAATTCACCCTGATCAGTGCCAAAGAAATGCAGCCTGATCAATGCCATAAATTCAGACTGACCATTGCCATAAATGCAGATTAACCATTGCCAATAATGCAGAGTGACCAATAATGCAGAGTGACCAATATTGCAGTGACCATTGCCAATAATGTAGAGTGACCATTAATGCAGAGTGACTAAAAATGCAGAGTGACCATTGCCAATAATGCAGAGTGACCATTAATGCAGAATGACCATTAATGCAGAGTGACCATTGCCACAAAAACAGCCTTACCTGATGTTATCCCATCCGCTGACAGAGCAACCGAATGCTGTGTTTTCTGTCTCTGGCGGAACAGGGGGATCACCCAGCGCCCACAGGTAGTTTGGATGTCTGTCCTCCATGCTCCTGCCTCTCTTCCAGTGGTGGTGGGGGGGTGGTGATGGCATCAGGGCGCGGTGATGGTGGCGGCGACGGGGGCAGTACCAACTGCGTCAGGGGTGGTGCCTGTCGTATATTTGCACCATAAGACGCAGATAAATTTTCTCCCATATTTCTGTCTTATAGTCTGAAAAATAGGGTAGTTCCCCTAGTTCTTTTGATTTAGATAATATGTGTTTCCAAGCTATCAATGTGGATTTAATAGTGATGCGTTTTGGTATTAAGACTGTAGGATGCAAAGCATACGCTATAGCTAATGCACACATGTCATTGCCCTTGGTGACTTCTTTTTCAATATCTACCCAAAGTTTCTTGTCTGAATTAGAAAACCAAAATTTTATTTGATCAAGGGGTGATGCATAGTAATACTGTTGAATATCTGGGAGACCCATTCCACCTTTATTCTTAGTAGTGGTAAGAATTGAGAAGGCTACTCTAGGTTTTTTATCATTCCAAATACATTTTTTAAGCTTTAGATTCGCCTGGTTGAAAAATGTATTGTTCACTTGGATGGGGAGCGAGCGGAAATAGTAAAGAATTTTAGGGAGGGTCTGTATTTTAAAAGCCGCTATTTTCCCTACCCAGGAGAGTTGTGTTTTATGAGAAGATTGGAGATCCTTATTGATATTTTCTAGTATCATATGCGAACCTGTATCTGGGGGGATGGGAGCGAGACTTATTCTCTGATGAGAGTAAAAGCCTATCGATTGGTCAGATCTTATCATGGAGTCGTTACATTGATGACGTCCTCATGATATGGTCGGGATCGAAGGAGGACCTTATTATATTTCTGGACGAATTACAAAATAATGAATACAATTTAAAATTTACCTTTAATTACGATCAGAAAAGGATTACCTTTTTGGACGTCGAACTTTTTGTTGATGAGAAAGGGACATTATGTTCTACCCTCTATAGAAAAGCCTCAGCAGGCAACAGTATGTTGCACGCGAGTAGCTCCCACCCTGAGAAATTAATTAAAAGCATCCCCTACAGCCAATTTCTAAGGATAAAGCGAAATTGTACGCACCTCGATGATTTTCAGCGAGAGGCGAATCTTCTGCGTGAACGCCTCCTACTGCGAGGGTACAGTAAAACATGTCTCAGGAAAGCCTACAATCAGGTAGCGAACATGAACAGACAACTCCTACTATACAAACCTAGACGGGCTAAGACCCAGGAGAGTACACGAGTTGTTACTAAATATAACCGACAACACAAGAAGGTACGCAACATATACAAAAAATTTTGGTATTTATTATCCACTGATGAGAAAATATCCAAGTATATCAAACCTTATCCAGAAATTACATACAAAAGGTCACGTTCATTACGTGACACTTTGGTAAGTAGCCATTATTCGAGCGATCAGAACAATAAGAAACAAGTCCCAGGCACATACAAATGTGGTAAATGTAAATTTTGCCGCTTTATCTTGGAAGGAAAAAACATAGATCTGCCAGATGGTAGAATATGGACTCCAAAACACCGCACTAACTGCCAATCAGTAGGATCAGTATATTTGATGAAATGCCTATGTGGAGCATTCTATGTGGGAAAAACAAAACGCCCACTTTTCTGCCGTATGAGGGATCATGTATCACTAATATGTAAACGCAAAATGGAGACACCAATTAGCCGTCATGTAGGCCTATATCACAATTTTGATCTTAAATTCATTGGTTTCTATAGCCTTGAGCACCTCCCCCAACAGGAACGAGGGGGTGATCTAGACAAGAAACTTTTACAGATCGAAACTAGATGGATTTATTTGTTGGGGGCTACCCGATATCCGGGCCTCAACGAAGGAATCAGCTTTAAACCCTTCCTTTAATATGTGGTTCCTTATGCCTCGCCTTCTGCTTTTCACTCTCTCGCCAGCTGTATTCTTCCCACCGTTGTCCCTTCCCCTCCCCCTCTTTTTCTCCCATTCCCCTCCTTCCCGTCCCTTCCCCTTCCCTTCCCCTCCCACGTCCCTTCCCTCTCCTTGCCAGCACGAGTAGTTGAGCACCGCCAGGCCTTATACGTGGGCCATATAGGGCCCGAATCTGGCCTTGATCTGTGTGTGCTGAGACGTGCTTGCTCATGTAATATTTCCCCCCCTTTTATGTGGGGGTGAAAGTGCTAATTAATATGGTTTTTGTCTTGTAAATATGTTTATTTTTGTGTTAAAAAACTACATGTACAACAACAATTTCACAATAAATAAGAATAAGAATTATATGCTGCAGTGAAGGTGTATATGCAGGGTGTCCTTTTTAATTCTCCTTTTTTTTTTTTTTTTTCTCTCTTCCTCCTTTTTTCTCTTTACAAGTTCATATTGATTCCGGTGGACTTTGCGCTGGCGCAGGCCCCAGGGGACAATGCACGGGGAGTGCCCCATTTGGCGATCGCCCCAGGGCTTTGGGGAATTGTATGGACTTATCCGGTTGCGTGGCGTGGTTAGTTATGTCCACCCTAGGGTGGTCTCCTGCCCGCCACGCTTCCGGGTCGGGGATCAGCTGCTAGTCCTGACTCGGCCACCAAGTTTGAGGTTTCCATCTACAGGGACCCTATCATGCCTTTAACTGACAGTACAGCTTGGCTGCTGTCAGCAGGGCATGCCAGGTCAGTCCCAGCTGAACTGTGCACCGGAAGTGTTTCCCCACAGGAAACACTCCGGTCACCTGGTCCGGGTTAGGCGCCGCCTGATCTCCGTACTACGTCCGCGTGACGTCAGCACGGCGTGACGTCACACGCCGTGCGCATTTGGCGCCACGGGGGGAGACTACTTAAACCCAGTCTGACGCTGTGTCAGACTGAGGTGGATGTGAGGCTCGGGACGCTCTGGGAACGGTCTAAAACAGGTAAATTGACTCAACCAAATTTATTTAACCGGTGGACTCTCTGTCCACCGCAAACTTGACTATATGAAACCACTACAATTATCTTTAATGTCTTTTTCATAGGCTTTGGATGCTTTACCTAGCCCCGTTAGGGGCAATATATGGGTTGACCAGCCATCAAGCATGACACGCTCTGATGCCATATATACTCTATGATAAGGTACGGGAATATAACGCCTCTATCTTCTGGGGATCCATGAAATGTACTGGATATGGTTCCTATGCATTTTCACTGGGGTTTTTCTTCTTTTGCTTCGCCACTTTTTAGAAATTGTCCTGATCCAGTGGATAAACACTCAAAACTAAGACCTAGCAGTTCCCATTCGCTTCCCCCCATTCGGTTCTATTTGTTTGGGGGGCTGATCGACCCGAGCCTCTTACAAGCATAGATCTTTACAAGTTTTCGTTGAGGTAGGTAAAGCGTGACAGCTGACATTGGGCATGGTCACACTACTTTGCTACCGTACGAATGATTATGGCTTATGTGAAAATAATCGAGGTTAATAAGTACATTTGTACTCCACAGGCCCTACAAATACTCTATTGGATGAAGGAATAGGACTTCCCTCTCCCCCTACAACTCCCTAGCCACGTTTGGTGGTGCTCGCTGGGTATGTCCCTGTGCGGGTTCCTTTCTTGGGGGATGCTCCAGTGCAACCATTGGCATTTCTATTTGGAAGCCTGACCATGCGTATGATCCCTATAACATTGGAGGTAGGGAACCATGCATGTGTAAATTGACTTCACCAGACATCCCTGTCATTGCACACTCTATGCAGCATATATAACGTTTTAACGATTATCAACTGTTTTATATATACTAACCAATATATTGTTTTGTATACATACCATAGAATACGAAAAATCTCTAAAAAACCCTCGTCCATCTGCAAATATATCTTATCCTTGTCTCCTGATGAAGCCTTTATAGGCGAAACATGTCGAGTGATTGGACAAGTATTATGACCTGTGTACTTTGAATGTATGACAATATAGGTGTTCTACTAGGAACTGTATGTAATTTCTTTGAACCCTATGATTCATATACTGCTGTACATGGAGTCTAACATTGTATGTATTTTTCTTTTTCTTCAAATTTTTTTATGTTAATAAAACAAGCAATTTTATTATATCTTTATGAAATTACTCTTTTTTTTGTGTATGTACCATAGACAGTCCCAAATCTCCAATAACTTTTTTATTGGATATTTTCTAGTAGTTTAGGGAAATTGACTTCATATAATTTAGCTTTTGGATAGGTACGTTAGATCCCCAAATAAGGAATGGAGGGCTGGTCCCAATTGTAAGTTGTTTTATTTTTAAGAGTCATGTACCTTTTTTGGATATATTCATAGGCAGGACATGACATTTGTAATTATTAATTTTGTTGTATGAGATTTTCCCAAAAGATTCTAATATATTTTGCACATTGGTGAGAGAGATTTCAGGATTGGATAAGGAAAGAATTATATCATCGGCAAATAATCCTAGTTTGTGTTCAGTATTGCCCACTTTAATACCTGTAATTGATTCATTCAAACGGATTAGTTCTGCCAAAGGTTCTATTGCCAATGAAAATATTATAGGCGAAAGAAGGCAGCCCTGTCTTGTGCCATGGTCAAAGCTTTTGGACAAATTTCCTGAAATTAATACCTTAGCAGAGGGCTTCATATAAAGGGACATTATGGCTGAATGAATGAAACCTGTAAATACAAATTTTATAAGTGTTGCCGATAGATAGCCCCAATGAACTCTATTGAATGCCTGCTCTGCATCTAAAGCAAGAAGCAGAGAAGGCACTCCACTATTCTCCACCTGTTGAATAAAATGAATCATACGTCTTGTTCCATCAGGAGCCTGCCGACCTTTAACATAGCCCACTTGATCCGAAAAGATAGGGAGTAATTTTCAACAGTCTACTAGCTAGTATTTAAGCATAAATTTTAATGTCGGAGTTTAATAATATTGGCCTATAATTGGCCGGTAAAGTAGTATCTTTCCCAGGTTTTCCCAGGTTTCGGTATTGTAATTATAATGGAAAAATCGAGAAATAAACTGCGCTAAGGTTTGCAAAGAAACACTCGGGTGTAAATTCAAAATTGGGGTCTAATAAGACCTGCGGGCAGCAGCAACTAAACCGTGAATATAACAACAGTAACAAAGAATAAGAAAACATAAAAGCTGCGCATGCCAATACTAAACAGTGAAAATTATATATATAATCGCTAGTGACCCAGTAAGGGTATAACCAATGGTGTGCTGACTGGATGTTATACAATAAACTGATGTATCGTACTACATTACAACCAAAGAACATCCATTTGACAAAATAAACACATGAATTCAATAAAGTGATGTGAAAAGTACATAAGTACATATAAATATTGAATGAATTAGTATGTGTTGAAAAAAAGTCCAATAGTGGAAATGTCATCAAAGTGCAACAACACCCGTGCATATGGAGAGAGTCCCAGATGTAAGAATATCCTCAGTTAACACTTGATCCAGGACCTTGTGAAGTTCTCCAAAACCACCACCATCTGAGTAAAGTTACTGCTTACCAGAATCACATGATCCCCGTCACAGAGGATCATATAAGGCATTAAACAGGATAACCGTGTAAAGACCTCCACTGGAACTGCAGGCACAGACCTCCACAAACTCCTATCTGTAGGCTCAGTAATCTTCCAAAATTTCTCCCAGATGTCATATGTTATTACTACTGGAGGCTAAACAATTGTACAATTTAGTCAGGTGGGGTACTAAAGTAGTGGCAATTGTTTTTAATAATAGTCACCATAGAGGCTGTCGACACCTTGTGCCTTATTAATTGGGATGTCTTTAATGGCCTTTGATATTTCCTGTTCTGTAATCGGTTTATTTAGATTGTCAAGGGTAGCAGCATCAATCTTTGGAAGATTGATATTATTTAGAAATGTTGTTATGTCATCCAGTGAAGGTTGGGGAGTATTCTTATCCTCCTTTAGTTTATAGAGGAGTCCATATTAGTCTGAGAAGTTTTTCGCTATATCTTGGGGATTGTAAATTACCCTTCCATTGTTATGATGGACCATTGTGTGAATTTTACCTTTGATTTGTTGTTTTCAAAGTTGGGAGGCTTCCCTGCTCTGTTACCTTGTGAATAAAAGTTAAGTTTTAGTTTCTTAAAATATTTATTGTGGTTAGTTACTAAAGTAGCTCTTAATTAGTTTCTACAGTTATTAAGTTGTTGTAATAACTGTGGGTCATTAGGTCGCTTTTTATGATCATTTTCTAGGGTTTCAATATCCCTCATATAGTTTATCTATAGTGGTAGCTTTTCTCTTTTTCTCCCTAGAGACTAGTTGAATTAGCAAACCTCTAATGTGGGCTTTGTGGGCACACAAAAGAGTAGTGCTCAACACAGATTCATTATCATTTACCATAAAGAACTGTAGATTTTCTTTCATCACAGACATGTGCTTCTCTTGTGATAAAATATAAGTATTATTTCTCCATAGAAATGTGTTGTTGCATTGCTGGTCCACCTGTATTTCTAATGTAATTGGTGCATGGTCTGACCAAGTAATGTTATACATTTTGGCGTCTACTGTTTTTTGTAAGAGAGTTTTGTCTGTGATGAAAACATTTATTCTAGAATAGGTTTTATGTGCATTGGAAAATAATGTATACCGTATATACTCGAGTATAGGCCGACCCGAATATAAGCCAAAGCACCTAATTTTACCACAAAAAAAATGGAAAAACGTATTGACTCGAGTATAAGCCTAGGATGAGAAATGCGCAGCTACTGTAAGTGGAAAAGAGGGTCAACAATGACCATTTGCAGCTTCACTGTGCCCATTTGCATGCCTCACTGTGCTCATTTGCAGCCATAGGTCCCCCAAACTTCAAACTTGGTAGTTAAGGGTTCGTAGATGCCCCCTATCTGCAGCCAAAATTTGGGGTCTCTGGACCGAAAGGGTCCTGATATAACATTGCTGCAGATGGACACAGTCTTGTCTTGACAGTCTAGTCTTGGGGCCACTTGGTCCTAGGAACCCCATATTTGTTATGCTAACTCATTTGAACTAGCACTACAACATATCCAGATGGGGTTTCTATTACCAAGTGTCCCCGAGATACAGGACCCCAAATTCGGTTCAGAAAATGTCAAGCACTTTTCTGCAGCAGAGAATGACATTTTCTGAACCGACTTTGGGGCCCCGTATCTCGGGGCCACTTAGTGCTAGGAAGCCCATTGGATATGTTGTAGTAGTGGTTCCACTCGGTTTGCACACCAAATTCGGGGTTCCTAGCACCAAGAGGCCCCGAGATACGGGGCCCCAAAATCGGGTCGGAAAATGTAATTTTCTGCTGCAGAAAAGTGTTTGACTCAAGTATAAGCCGAGGGGGGCACTTTCAGCACAATAAAATGTGCTGAAAAATTTGGCTTATACTCGAGTATATACGGTAATCCCTTTTGGTGGAATGAAGCCACTTCCAGGGGTCATATAGGTCTTCTTGGAAAAAAAAGATCACATAATCCTAATCTGATTGTGTGGTTCTTGGTTGTATCAATATATGGTTCCATAGGGGAATTAATGTCACCACAAATGATAATGTTACCTTTCTGTATTTTCTTCAATATTTTGCACAAGATTTGGTTAGGATATGTGTGTTGGGTGCATATACATTGGCAATTGTATATGTTATGTTGTCTATGGTAGTCGCTAATATAATACATTTTCAGTGGTCGTCTGTTTGTAATTCCAGCATCTTGAATGTTATGGTGTCTCTTACTGCAATAATTACTCCTTGTTTCTTTTTGTGATTATCTGAGTGGAAAATATGTGAACATTTGTTGTGAGTGAACTTCAGTGAATTGTTTTTAGCAAAATGTGATTTCTGGACGCATACTATGTCACTTCCAAACTTTAAGGCGTCAGTCCATAAAGCTTTCCATTTGTGGGGACTGTTGAGCCCTTTTGCGTTTAATGATAGTAGTTTAAGTCCTGTTAACAGCTATTCTTAGGATAAACCAGATTATTCCAGTGATGTTATGCATTATATAGCGGAATGTTGGACCACTGAAGACAACTGAAGAAAATCTGTAAAAAGTAAAAACAAGGAGGAGTTGTGAACAACTCCTGTGTACTATTATGTTAGTACTTGCAATTCGGGGGAAAAATAAATCTTTGGGATACAATTTTAATGAGTTCCCTGAGAAAATGCTATACCTGAGGACATAATGGTATAGTACTCCATATTGGCTATGAAGTTAGTCAGGTTAGGAGCAGGAGATTATGCCAGTATAGTAGCCCTTTATAAATGGCTAGTTTGCCATTGTGGTGCTATTTTTCCCAGAGGGGGTTTCTCCAAATTAAGATCACCTTCTTTTGATAATAATCCCCATGATTTAAAGTACTTCAGCCATTCTTCTAGCGAGTAAATAGAGTAGGAGATGCTATCCCTCTCTATGAGCAGTTTAGTGGGAAACCCCCATTTATACAAAATGTTGTGGTTTGCAGAGAATTTTTTTTGCAGTCTGTACCCTCATTACAGAGATTCCACCGGGTCTATGTGTCCTGTTTAAAATTACCTTTGAAAGGAAAAGAAAATCCCACATTTTGGGTTGACCCCAGAAAAGCAATAGAGGGGAAACCTTCCAATAGTGACACACTAGTTCAGCTAACCTGGAGGGCTCCAAGTAATTCCCTTAATTTACAGGGATTTCCTCTGAGTTTCTGTTTTGGCTATTGGACAGGAAGTGAAGGAAAATCTCCCTATGGGACACAGATGGCAAAAAAAGGGTTAAAACCCTCCCTTACTCTATCCAATTTTTTTTTTTTTTTTTTTTTTTTGTTTTTTTTTTTTTTAATAATTATTTTATTTTTATTTTTTAATTTTTTTTTTTTTTTCTTATTTTTTTTTAATTTTTTTTTTATTATTTTAAAAATTTTTTAAAATAAATTTTTTTTTTAAATTTAATTTTTTTTTTTTTTTTTTTTTTTTTTTTTTTTATTTTTTTTTTTTTTTTTTTTTTTTTTTTTTTTTTTTTTTTTTTTTTTAATAATTATTTTTTTTTTTTTTTTTTTTTTTTTTTTTTTTTTTTTTTAATTTTTATTTTTTTTTTTTTTTTTTTTTTTTTTTTTTTTTTTTTTTTTTTTTTTTTTTTTTTTATTAAATTTTTTTTTTTTTTTTTTTATTTTTTTTTTTTTTTTATTTTTTTTTTTTTATTTTTTTTTTTTTTTTTTTTTTTTTTTTTTTAATTTTTTTTTTTTTTTTTTTTTTTTTTTTTTAATTTTTTTTTTTTTTTTTTTTTTTTTTTTTTTTTTTTTTTTTTTTTTTTTTTAATTTTTTATATTATTTTTTTTTTTTTTTTTTTTTTTTTTTTTTTTTTAAATTTTTTTTAATTTTATTTTTTTTTTTTTTTTTTTTTTTTTTTTTTTTTTAATTTTTTTTTTTTTTTTTTTTTTTTTTTTTTTTTTTTTTTTTTTTTTTTTTTTTTTTTTTTTTTTTTTTTTTTTTTTTTTTTTTTTTTTTTTTTTTTTTTTTTTTTTTTTTTTTTTTTTTTTTTTTTTTTTTTTTTTTTTTTTTTTTTTTTTTTTTTTTTTTTTTTTTTTTTCTTAAATTTTTTTTTTTTTTTTTTTTTTTTTTTTTTTTTTTTTTTTTTTTTTTTTTTTTTTTTTTTTAATTTTAATTTTTTTTTTTTTTTTTTTTTTTTTTTTTTAAATAATTTTTTTTTTTTTTTTTTATTTTTTTTTTTTTTTTTTTTTTTTTTTTTTTTTTTTTTTTTTTTATATTTTTTTTTTTTTTTTTTTTTTTTTTTTTTTTTTTTTTTTTTTGAAAAAAAATATATTTTGCCTACTTTAATTCTATGCAGAATATACTATATATTATTATATAATATACTGTGTGAGGTGATATAGTAAATCGCAAATTCACAGGAAGACAACAAACAGGATAATAGTCAAGAATTCCTATTTAGAGTGTTTAATTTCACAGAAAAAATGAAATACAAAAATATGTAATGTAGTGACTACATGTGCCCTATTTAATCACTTGTACTAAGCCACATTTTGAATAACCAGCAGCATCTAACTCTTCCTGAGAACACTTTTCAATCTCCCCATAATTTGCTTTTGGAGTGCAAAAAAACACAGTCTCTATTGTAGACACTCTTTAGAACTCCATTGCACCTCCACACCACTAATTTCAATACTTACCACAGATTCACCTGTCGGGAACAGAAACTGAATTTTAACATAGAAGGCAGCCCTCCCTGAGGTCAGAGTGCCCATACCATACCATACCATATCATCTTAGGCTCAGTGTTTGTGACTTCTCTCCCTGGCCACTGCACCCTTCACACAGACAGGCACAGCAGCCGAAGAGTTTTGTTGTGGGGTGGGTGGAGCCTAATGGGGAACTCTGAGATTAGGTCCCCATCAGGTCCACCCCCTTGTAATTGGAAATGGATGCCAATAGTTGAATTTCATAGGCACCCTTCAGTTCATAAGCAGTTAAGAAATGTGCCCAGCGCCTTTTATTGTTAATCTCAAGGAATGTGAAGCCTGATAGGGAACTCTGTGATACTATTTACCCATCAGGTCAGTCTGCTCTGTGATTGAAAGTCAGTTTTTTTCTGGTGTATCTATAACAGACAGAACCAATGTATTGGAAGTCACCTTCTCTTACTATAGAAGCCCAAGTGATCAACAATATAAACCAGGGGTGCATTAGATGCATACTATGCATGAATACTATTGTAAATCAACATATTGGTAGAAAAACAATGTACTTTGCATGCATCAATAAATAATTTAGTCTTTACTTTCATTGAACTGTAAAATACTTTTTCTTGCTAAGTGTCTGACATTTACATAAGTCGTGCATATAAAACAATTATTACTAATAATGACCTCACAGCATGCCTAGATTTAACTCATAATGGTCTTTTGTTAGTTGCTGTGAAGGAAATATAATTAAATGTGTAATTTTTTGTATTTATATGAATCAATATGGATATGAATAGATGCTATAATGCTACTTCTTTCGTGCTGAACTCCCATGAAATAGATACACTTTAAAATGGTTTCATTAGGAAAGTGCAGAAGATACATATTATGTACGATAACTAGGTCGGGAACACTGAATGTAATCGATTGATTCTTGGATTGTGAAAATTAATATCCACAGTTTCTTATCTCTTTCACTCTCCTTGTCCTATTAATTGTGTAAATTGTATTCTGCTTTAGGGGAAATTGATGTTATGATCATACATTGCAAGCTAAACTAATTTCACTAATCTGTTTTATGTGTATTGGACAATTTATCTGTTTGAGAACATTGCAAGCAATCATTGATAAGGAATTCTAATCTCAATTTTGCTGATAAATATTCTTTCCTTTTAATTCTTTTATTCTAGAAGTTTGTAAGGCTCATTTATAACTGTAATTAATTGTGTTAAAAAAACTCCCCCAAACATAACTGCTTGGTGGCCCATTTCAAGAATTTCCCTGCTGAAGGGCAGGCAACAGGTTTTTACCATTGTCACACAAGGCCTTTTCTGGCAGAAGTGTGGAGTTAGCTACCTCTGGACCTGGCCCTGTAGTGCTGACAGAATATCTGCCTCAATGTGGCTCCAGAACTCTAGTCATACCAACCGCCAAACTGCATGGCAATATTATACTTGCAAAGCCTCTTTGTCACTGGTGGTTCTGAGGATGAATCCCCATAAGAGTGCATTGAAGAGGCAGAAGTGGTCTGCTACAATCACCAGGTCCGATTTGCATAATTACCAGTTACCAGCAAAGTCATGCAGTGGACTGTGAACGAGATAGAAAATCCCTGCCCATATTTAATGGACCATATGTCTGTGGTTAGGTGGACCCTGCAGCTCACTGTGTAGTTCACTGATGTGGAACCATTACCTTTCACATGATGGTGTATGATACGAATGGCCTTACAAGTAAAAAAATGGTGGCTAGACACCTGCCACTGTGGTAAAACACAGGCCACACATTCACAAAAGGGGACTGAATTTACCATCTGTAAAGCCAGCTGATTTGCCAAGCTGGCATTGAAACTCTGGACTTGGGGGTGGCTGGGAACATACTTTGTTTTACATTCCAGCTGTGGCACAAAAAGTTGCCTGCTCAGTGGTAAAGTTGGAGATGACAAGGTGGGGTGGGAAGGATCAGAAGTAGTCTGGACCTGCAATGGTATTTTTTCCAGCGTGGATTCAAAGCACAGGCCTTGTCAGCAGCTTGTTTGGACGCTGCTGACCAGGCCTGTGCTTTGAATCCAAGCTGGAAAAAAATACCATTGTAGGTCCAGTCTACTTCAAATCGGTTAACTTTGTTACCAGTCAAGGGATGTAAACATCCCTTGTGACAGTAATAGGTGGTGACAGGTACTCTTTATGGAGGGATCGGGGTCTAAAAGACCCCAAATCCCTCCTTTGCACTTCAAAGTATTCAGATCACTGAAAACGGTGTATCTGAATACCGTATATTTTTTTAAATCCGGTGCCATTGGCAGCCGAGTAAACAGGAAGTGACGTGTCGCTTCCGTGTTTACATCCAGGAGACTGGAAAGAAGCTGTTTCTGGCTTTGTTTCAGTCTGTCACTAGCCACCGGAAGCGGCAGATGTTCGATCGGGCCTCCCGATGGAACGGAAGGCCCGGTAAGAGCGGCGTGAGGCGGCGGGAGGGGGGCACCCCCTCCCGCTCCTCCAGTATAACAGCCGAGCGGCTTTTAGCTGCATCGATTGATATACCTGTATAGCCAATCGCCCGCTCTAAACAACGGTACTGGGATGATGCCTGCAGCTGCGGGCATCATCCCGGTATAACCCCCGAATGCCGAGTATGCATATCTGTGTACGCTCGGCGGGAAAGGGTTATAAATATTCCATATTAAAGTGCTTCATTAAACATGCTTCTTAAAAACCATCTTCACATGCTCTGGTTAAATAGCATGCACACCACCTAAAAGGAAAGGCACATGTGCCCTGCCTCTTGATATTGCACCCCAACCATCCTTTGGTCTGCGGATTCAGATGCTGCTCACCTGGTTATTCACTAGTTTTACTAATAGTTATGCCCCGTACACACGGTCTGATTTTCCGACGGAAAATGTCCTATCGGACTATGTTGTCGGAAGTTCCGACCGTGTGTGGGCTCCATCTGACTTTTTCCGTCGGAATTTCCGACGGAAAAAGTTGGAGATCCTGCTCTCCAATTTTCCGACAACAAAGTCCTATCGGACTTTTTCTGATCGTGTGTAGCGAATTCCGACGGACAAAGTGCCACGCATGCTCAGATCACATTACAAGACCAAAGCTATTGGCTACTAGCCTCTACGTAGTCCCGTCGTACGCAACGAATGTCACCACGTTCAGAATGATCGGATTTTCCGACAACTTTGTCCGACCGTGTGTATGCAACACCAGTGTCAGGCAAAATCCGTCGGAAAAAATCTGACGGATTTTGTGGTCGGAATTTCCAATCGTGTGTATGGGGCATAAGAGTAAGGGATGTATGGGGATGTGGCACTTTGGTGCAAAATAAACTGTGGTGCTTTAGAACACTAAATTTCACCACTATAGTATGCAGTATTGTATACACTATTGTAATCAGCAACACAGCAGCAGAAATTGTTACTGACACACATGAAAAGGTATGGGGGAGAATGTGAGCCTGTCACTGTACCTCAGTAAATAATTATTTGTTTTAAAATTTTTCTTTTGTAACATAATGCATAATAATGCCATAAAAGGCTTGATTTGAGCCTATCCTGTAACAATGATACCTTCTTCTGTATGCCTTGGGTGTGTTTAATTGAAGTATATAAATAATGAAATAAAAATAGTGAAATAAAAAAGTAGCTGCCAACAAGTAATCAGTGTTCACACACTAAACAGAAATGAAAGGTCAAGACATGTGGCGCTTACTAAAACCTCCAAAAAAGGCAAAACCTAGATATATAAGAAATGACTAAATCAATAATCACAACAAATATAAAAAGATATATCTGTGCAGCAATAGCAGCTATATACTAAAGTGCAAGAAATAAACCAGCTGGTATAAATACCAGTAATGAAGTGAATCCAAATAAAGTGCAAACTGACAGTAAAAAATCGCAAAAGGTGCAAATAAATAAATGATGATGCAAATATAATCAATCTGAGACAACACAGTCTTTAAAAGTGTAATAAATCCACAGAAGCGGTGCTGGATCCCAGTAAACAGGAAAGTTTATCCGATATACAGTGCGTCCAAATATAAAGTGCATGTGCCACACTCTAATTAGTGTACTCCATCTGATGTGAGTAATACCATTTCCCCCAGCCTCTCACCTCATCACAAAATAAATCAAGCTTGAGAATTCCACACATAAAGTGCATGTGCCACACTCTAATTAGGGTATTCCATCCAATGTGAGTGATACCGTTTCCCCCAGCCTCTGACCTCATATAGAAATGAATCAAGCTTGAGTATTCCACACTAGCCAATAGATTTCTGGTAGATCGATTCCTCAGTTGATCGGGGACAATCAATCTCTTAGATTGGCAGCACTCAATAGCATGGAAAGGCAAAGGCAAGAGGAGGACTCCATGGTGTAGTATTTAACAAAAAGTGTTTTTGAAAAAGTCACGTGGTCAGTGACGATACCCGTGAGGGAAAGGAGCTGTGGTGACATCACTTCCGGTCACGGCCGAGACCGGAAGTCTCCTGTGTTATATGCTGTTTATTCGTTTCTTCAATTGTAAGTTGATATTATATTATAATTAAAACTATTTGTTAAATACTACACCATGGAGTCCTCTTCTTGGCTGAATCCATAGCAAATTGTACACCGAAATGGGGTCACTTTCAATAGATTCAATAGCTACCCACAAGGGTATGTCCCCCGTTGAATGATATTTAGTTAATATTGATAATTGAGCTGCTTGGTATTAAGAGAAGAAGTTTAGTAGCCCCAACCCCCCACAAGATTTTCTAAGATATAAGGTGGATTTAGGAATACAGGGGTTAATGTTACCCCAAATAAAAGACATAACCTTACGTTGTGTGATTCGTGACGGTAAAGAAATGGTAAGTACCCTATAAATATATAAGAACTTGAGGCAGTATTGAAATTTTTACAGTGTTTATCTGTTCAAACCATGATAATGGTAACGAGGACCATTGCTGCATAAGGCCTGTAACATGTTTTAACAGAGGTAGATAGTTGGCTGCAAAAAGATCAGAAAGTGAGGATGTGACACGCACTCCTAATATGGTATTTGACAGTGAACCCAATTGAATGGTAAAGAGGTTTGAGCCTGATGAAGGTCGGATTGTGTTAAAGAGACATTCAGCACATTTGATTTGGTGGGATTTATATAGAGTCCGGAAATATGTGAAAATGTATCTAGTATATTAAGAAGATTAGGGGCAGAAATGTGGGGATGAGATAAGAAAATAAGTATATTGTCCGCGAAAAGACAAAGTTTGTTATGTGGTCCGCCTAATTCGATACCTTTAACATCTGGGTTGGATCTAATTAATTGTGCCAAAGGTTCTATAAGTAGGGTGAAACTCAGTGGGGATAAGGGACAGCCTTGCCTTGTACCTCTTCTAATATCCGGCATTGCTGATTTGTAGCCAGCGTATTTGATATATGCCCTGGGATTATTATAAAGAGAAGAGACCCAAGTCAAGAAGTGTTTACCAAAACCCCATTGTTGGAGAGTACATTGCATATATGGCCAAGTGACTGAGTCAAATGCCTTTCTGATGTCTAAAGATAGGAGGCAAGTTGGGATACGTCTAGATTTGGCTGCATGAATGAGTAAAAGTGCTTGTCTAATATTATCTCCTGCCTGTCTCTTGGGAATAAAACCAGTTTGATCTTGGTGTATTAGGTGACCTATAAAATTGTTCAAGCTTGACGCAAGGATCTTGGCTAGTAATTTAATGTGCAAAATAGAGTAAAACCAGAATATCCGCCCTTATGGCCTACCCCTCCGCGCTATCTGGATATAAATTCCTTAAATAATGGATAAAAGATAAATACAAAAAAATAAAAAAATAAAAAAATGTGACGATATAAATATATAAATATATAAATACAGTCCACCACTTCTGGTGATAGCAGCTGCTTAAAATCTGTAAACATGTGAAATATGGCAATATTATGAAAAAGTAGTCCTTTTGAACCCAGTCTCTATATTATTGCAGCAGCACTTTTGTCCTTATTAACACCCAGGACTATGTGGTGAATAAACAGTCTGGTCTGATAGAGACGTCCCCACGTAGTGGTCCCTTGTATACAATAGTGACAGCTTCCACCGTATATTCCAACAAATCCTTCACCACGTGCGGAATAAACTCCCCTATGGGGATGCACTCACCAGACCAATGGTCAAAACAAGCCTTTCAGTAAACCACCATGCATCAGCGTTCCTCCTACGCTCTGTCTCCTTTGCGGCAAACTGGCAGGATCATGCACCAAATTTCCTCACAAAAACAAATGGGTTTGCAATAGTGTGATACTGTTTTTTAAAAAAGAATTTATTCTGAAGTAAAACCTCCCCCCTAATACAATATGCGTACCATCAATGAGTTAATCATAAGCATATCAAATGTGTGTCACTGTGCCTGATACTGTGCGTTTTCCTCCGGAAATGATGTCTCACTGCTGTATAGAACAGCACTTCGATATCCTGTTTTGCCTGGAGCGCACGTTTGAGGCGCACACACGTCACTTCCGGTCTGTAGATCTAAGTCTCGGCCCTTTTGGCCTTCTTCGGAATTTCATGGGCCATTCACCCTCTGGTCCAGCAGTTCTTTAGAGGGGCCTTTAACAGGGGTATATAGTGCAGCAATCATTCTCCGTATGTGAAACTTCTTGGTGTATGTGTTTAATTTACTGAGATTTATTTCCTTGCAGTGAATGTTTGGTAAATTAACCATTTTATAAATGTTTTTTTTTACGTTTTTTTTCCTGGTAAAAAGAGCCCTAGACTGGATGTGACGACATTATAAGAAAACATCAACATTTTCCTGCAGTCTGCTGCTTCTGTTTTTTACATAGTGCTGAGGGTGAAACAAACTGCCATGATATTTATAACATGAATGCAATTCAGAATCCATGTAACTATTATTAGTAAGTTTAGAAAATGTTCACAGATATTAGGAATAAAAAAAAAAAAAAATAACTCTGAAAACAAAAAGCTATAAACTAGGCTGGAAAACTGCTAGTCTTGCACTATACATTCATTTCTGGGTCCAGCTGCTACAAAAGCATTAATCATGAGAGAATTATTTTGAGCAAAATAACTTTAGGCATAAGATGGTATCTTGCTTTTTTCTTGTGTGTGGTACAAACATTTTTTTCTTGTTATTTGAAAATAAATGACTACATGGTTTCGAAGATAAATGTTACAATGCTGGTCACGAGTATTTTTCTACAAAAGATGCTTAAAGCAAATGAATAATTGGTATTTTTAGAGAAATATATTTTGTTATTTAATACTACTCAGGCTAAGAATGGACAGTATAAAGTATCAAAGTCAATTTTGAGAATTATTAGGGCTACCTTCCAATGTCTAAAATGCTGTCAAAACGAATTCCTTTCATTTTGGGAGGAATTTCATGGGTTTAAAGCATAAAAAAAACATTCTCCTCTGGGTGATCTATGTACATTGCAGGGGTTTTAACAAACTGTGTTGCAGATTCCTACTTTTTGTTATTCTGAAGAAATCACTGTTTGTTCCTCTGTGCCCCTGGGCTCAGTGAGTCTAAGTGCAGATGCTGCAGGGCACTAATGAGGGAAGCTGCTGGACCTGCAGGCCTTTAGATGTGTTCCTATTGGGAATATATCACCAACATTTTTATTTTTGTTGCAGGGGATGCCTGAAATCTGACTTTCATAATAGTGCAGCCTTCTAGGAAAATTAGTAAGCCAGTCAAACAAGCAGGAAATTATGTTTCTGGGGGGCATCCTGTACACATTCTGTGTACAGAAGAGATCCAGATTGCCATATTTCATTTCCAGAAAATTACAGCAACTGCAGATTGAAAAGGAAAGGTATTTTTTGAAATAACATTCAATCACAATATGACTTGTGACACCATGGTATACGTTATATTATTATTTTCTTATTTGCTATTTTTTTCCCCGTAAAGTGGAATTACCCTTTAAGCACCTACCAGCTTTAGAACATTAGTTTCTTTTTTGCCTCAAGAGTCCCTTTACCACCCCTACTACAGTGAACATTAAAGCTTCTTACCTTTATGCCAATAGTGGCCTTACACTATAAACCTTTATAAATTGCCTTATTTCAATGAAATAATATGTGTAAAAATGTACTGCGGTTAATAATGTGATGTCAGGCACTCTTTGAAAACATGGGGTTTTCTGTAGAAAAGTACGTATTGCCACTGAGATTTTAATTTTGTAAAGGTGAAAAGAGAAGTATAGGTTACAGTCTAAAACTGGAGAATAAAATAATTCATTCATATTATTAATAGCTAGTTGACACCTGTTGATACACTCAATTAGACTCAAAGTTGGAGGTAAAGCATACTGTATAAGAATAAGAATTCAGCATTAATTTAATATAGCATTTATTAATTTATATTTAAGACTAATATAAAGAACAAATGCAGTCATATTATTTTTTGGCGAGGGCCAGAAGAGAGGATTATAATACAATTGAAAAATATTCCTCACCTACACACAGAAAAAACAGCTACATTGTGGTTTTAACTACTAATCATAACATTGTATCATATGCATGTTCATGTCTTGTATCCTATACAGTATCTGACAAAAGTGAGTACACACCTCACATTTTTGTAAATATTGTTATTTATATCTTTTCATGTGACAACACTAAAGAAATGACACGTTGCTACAATGTAAAGTAGTGAGTGTACAGCTTGTATAACAGTGTCAATTTGCTGTCCCCTCAAAATAACTCAACACACAGACATTAATGTCTAAAACACTGGCAACAAAAGTGAGAAAATGTCCAAATTGGGCCCAATTAGTCATTTTCCCTCCCCGGTGTCATATGACTCGTTAGTGTTAGAAGGTCTCAGGTGTAAATGGGAGCAGGTGTGTTAAATTTGGTGTTATCCCTCTCACTCTCTTATACTGGCCACTGGAATTTCACCATGGCACCTCATGGCAAAGAACTCTCTGAGGATCTGAAAAAAAAGAATAGGTGTTCTACATAAATATGGTCTAGGCTAGAAGAAGATTGCCAAGACCCTATAACTGAGTTGCAGTATGGTGACCAAGACCATACAGCGGTTTAACAGGACAGGTTCCACTTAGAACAGGCCTCACCATAGTCGACCAAAGAAGTTGAGTGCACGTACTCAGCCTCATATCCAGAGGTTGTCTTTGGGAAATAGACATATGAGTGCTGCCAGCATTGCTGCAGTGGTTGAAGGGGTGGGGGGTCAGCCTGTCAGTGCTCAGACCATATGCCGCACACTGCATCCAATTGCTCTGCATGGCTGTCATTCCACAAGGAAGCCTCTTCTAAAGATGATGCACAAGAAAGCCTGCAAACAGTTTGTTAAAGACAAGCAGACTAAAGATATGAATTGCTGGAACCATGTCCTGTGGTCTGATGAGACCAAGATAAACTTATTTGGTTCAAATGGTGTCAAGTGTGTGTGTGTAGCGGTAACCAGGTGAGGAGTACAAAGACAAGTGTGTCTTGCCTACAGTCAAGCATGGTGGTGGGAGTGTCATGGTCTGGGCTGCATGAGTGCTGCTGGCACTGGGGAGCTACAGTTCATTGAGGGAACCATGCATGCCAACATGTACTGTGACATACTGAAGCAGAGAATGATCCCCTCCCCTCAGTGACTGGGCCACAGGGCAGTATTCCAACATGATAACCACCCCAAACACACCTCCAAGATGACCACTGCCTTGCTAAAGAAGCTGAGGGTAAAGGTGATGAATTGACCAAGCATGTCTCCAGACCTAAACCCTATTGACCATTTGTGGGGCATCCTCAAATGGAAGATGGAGGAGCACAAGGTCTCTAACATCCACCAGCTCCGTGATGTTGTCATGGAGGAGTGAAAGAGGACTTCAGTGGCAACCTGTGAATCTCTGGTGATCTCCATGCCCAAGAGGGTTAAGGCAGTGCTGGAAGAAAATGGTGGCCACACAAAATATTGACACTTTGGGCCCAATTTGGACATTTTCACTTAGGGGTGTACTCACTTTTGTTACCAGCGGTTTAGACATTAATGGCTGTGTGTTGAGTTATTTTGAGGGGACAGCAAATTTACACTGTTATACAAGCTGTACACTCACTACTTTACATTGTAGCAAAGTGTCATTTCTTCAGTGTTGTCACATAAAAGGTTTAATGAAATATTTACAAAAATGCGAGGAGTATACTCCCTTTTGTGAGATACTGTATATACAGGTACTTCACTTTACTGCTTTACATATAAAAATCACTTTGGGAAGACTGAAATGTTGTACTATTCAATTATAGAAAGCAAAGTTTATAAACAAAAACTAAACAAGAAGAAATCATTCCAATGATACAATTTAAATCTGAACTCCAGAAAAATCATTAACCACTTGCTTACTGGGCACTTAAACCCCCCTCCTATCCAGACCAATTTTCAGCTTTCAGCGCTGTCGCATTTTGAATGACAATTGCGCGGTTATACAACACTGTACCCAAATGAAATTTTTATCATTTTGTTCCCCCAAAAAGAGCTTTGTTTTGGTGGTATTTGATCACCTCTGCGATTTAAATTTTTTGTTAAAAAAAATTTAAAAGACTGAATTTAAAAAAAAAAAATGTTTTTTTTTTTATTTTGTTATACAAATTTTAAATGGGTAATTTTTGTCCGTCATTGATGTACGCTGATGAGGCGGCAGTGACGGGCACCAATAGGGGGCAGTGATGGGCACTGATGGGTGGCAGTGATGGGCACTGATGGGTTGCACTGATTGGCAGCACTTGTGGGCTTTGATAGGTGGCACTTGTGGGCATTGATAGGTGGTACTTGTGGGCATTGACAGGTGGCACTTGTGGGCATTGACAGGTGGCACTTATGGGCATTAACAGGTGGCAGTTATGGGCATTGACAGGTGGCATTTGTGGGCATTACATGAGGCATAATTGCCTCTGACTTTTCTGGACCGATGTCCCTTTAAAATGAGCCAGTGATCTGCTTTTTTTTTTCTCCTCCGCTGGGCGCGCGCAGGGAGCGTGCACAGGGGAGGCTGTCATATGATGGAATCCCGGGAATTGACATCCGTGCTGTGGCCGTCATTCGGCTATAGCGCGGATGTAAAGTGGTTAAACACATGATGAAATGCATATGGGCCAGTTTAACCTGTAAAATAGTGCTTTTTCAAAATTGTCGGTCTTTTTTTTTGTTTATAGAAAATAAAACCAGCGACTGATTAAATCACAGTGGTGATTAAACACAACCAAAAGAAAGCTCTAGTTGTGTGAACAAAATGATAAACATTTAGTTTGGGTACAGTGTTGCATGACCGCGCAATTGTCATTCAAAGTGCAATAGCACTGAAAGCTGAAAATTTGCCTAGGCAGAAATGGAGTGAAAGTGCCCTGAATTACATTTGTTAAGGATAGCAAACTATCCCAATACCTATATTTTTTTTTTAGGTATACCAAACTTTAGAATAGGTTGGTTAGCCTTGTGTGTTCATAAGGGGTTCTGGCAGAATTATTGGCCTGTGGGATGGCCAGAAAGAAAAAGGGGTGTATTTATAAGAAAATTGCATAGCAATTAAAGTGCACGTGCATTATGTTCTTTCTATGCAAGTTGGGCAAACAAGAAATTACATTAGGTTGTTTCTGTGTTGGTTTAATATTTATCATTGATTTAAAACAGAAAATATAGCATTTTGGTACTAGATGGAGCTAACTGTTTTAAGAAATGTGTATGATATTTACCATACACAATATTTTCTGTTTTAAACTAATTAAAAATGATTTTTGCAGCACAGGAAATTAACTTATAACATACTGTTTGCCCCATTTGCATAGAATGAGTATAAAGGCACTTTCACTGGTCAAACTGCTATGGGATATTTTAATAATACACCCCCCCCCCCCCCCAGTGTCAGCTGGTTGAGTCAAAAGCCCCAAGGTGAAAGCAAGGTGGAAAGCACTTAGGATCCACAGAAGTATTTCTCCAAAGGGGGATAATTTTCTTTGTTTGGCTTTAGCTTTTTTTCTGCATTTGCTGAACCTCTTGCAAATCAAAGGCCAGTTCACTGATCCCTACCCTTCATCCCTACCCTTCAGTTCAATAACAAGCTTTTTACAAGAAATTAGTTTAGGAGGTATAAGGAAAAAAAGGAGAACAAAATAGATACAACTCAAAAAGCTGCCAGAAATTGACAGTTCCTAATATCAAAGTACGATATTTCAGATTCAGTTGATAACATGTTCAAAATTTATATTTTAGCCCTAACTATAACAAATAAAGAAAATACATAGAAAAATCACTGTATGACCCCTTAAGCATATTTATAAAAAAAATAAATAAATGAATTGCTATTATCATATTATCAACATATTTTCTAAGACCTCTACAAAAATAATATTATGCTAGTACTATACCTGTTGATTTGATTCCACTTTTCAAGGTAAGCTTTGTTAATTTTTCATAAAATATCTTAAACACAAAGACATAATCCATCAGGACTCTTTTCACCTTGAATGATTCTACCAAAGTCAAGTTGTGTAAAGATACAGCAGGGGGTTAGAAATATTGCTTATTTATAAAGTGCCACTACTGTAAGTGACTTATAACTGAGTCATAAAGAAGAGGATCTCTAGAGGATTAAGCATCTATTATGCACACCAAATAGTTTATGCACCTCCAGATATTACAGCTTTTCTGTAACTTAACCGTACATCATCTAAAACTAGTATACGGATATGTGAACATTAGTGAGACATACTGTCTTATCAGTTAAGTTATGATGAGGATGTTTATTGATATTATTATCATTACTAATAATAATTATAATAATAATGATGATACTACATTTGTTGATGTCATTATTTTCTTAAATAAGGACAGGAGCTTTAAAAAAAAGATTGAATAAATACATAAGCATTAGTACAATCTTGTGTTGATAGCGGAATAATTAATATTATTCCCTACTTGCGCAGATGAGTGGTAGAAATAAAATGAATAATAATAATCAGGTGGAGCTGCTTATTATAAAGTTGTGAAAAAAACAGTCAATAAAATATAATGTGATAAACCGTGCTCCTTATATTCAATAATTTATTGCACTGTATGCACTTTGAACTAAAGAATTGACTATAGGGAGAGCAGTTTATCACATTACATTTTATTAGTACAACCTTAAAGGAGAAGACGTTGCTACAGTAGGTAAATGAGATATAGTATAATAATTGTTAAAAAAATCCAAGAATATATTCTTGAGCAAAACCTGTACCACTCTGTGTGTGATTTAAGGCTAGGACGAAGGTTCACCTTCCAGCAGGACAATGACCCCAAACACACTGCTAAAGCAACACTTGAGTGGTTTAAGAAAAAAGATGTAAATGTGTTGGAATGGCCTAAACAAAGCCCAGACCTCAATCCAATAGAAAATCTTTGGTCAAACTTAAAGATTGCTGTTCACAAGCGCAAACCATCCAACTTGAAGGGGGGGCCCTGTTACTATGTGCTACCGTATGTCCACTTGGATGGTGGGGCTTAAACCTGCACTCACAGCGCAGGCGCCGTTCATCTTCGGAGATTTTGTGAATCTCCTTGTCCTCTGTACTGCGCAAGCGCTGCGCCTGCGCAGTAAGTGACCGGACACTATCCGATGGCCGGACAGTTTTTGTCAGAACACCGGTATACATGTCTATTCTGCACAAGGTACGGAAAAGTCCTGTAGGATCCATGCCTGGTTCATTTTAATGAACGTGAGCTTGTCCACATTGGCTCTGGACAGGCGGCTGCGCTTGTCTGTGATAACGCCCCCTGCCGTGCTAAATACACGTTTAGATAATACACTGGCTGCAGAACAGGCCAGCACCTCCAAGGCGTAAAGGGCAAGCTCAGGCCATGTGCCCAATTTGGAGACCCAGAAGTTGAAGGGGGCAGACCCGTCATTCAGTACGTGTAGGCGTGTGCACACATACTGCTCCACCATGTTGGTAAAATGCTGCCTCCTGCTAAGACGTTACATCTCAGCTGGTGGCGCTGGTTGTTTTGTCGCATGCTGACAAAGCTTTTCCACATTTCGGCCATGCTAACCCTGCCTTCTGAGGTGCTGGCGGTGCCCCGGCTGCATTGGCAACCTCTTCCTCCTCCTCTGCCTTCGCCTTGTGCTTCCACCATACCCCCGCTGTCAGGTGGGAATGCCACCAGCAGCACATCTACCAGCGTGCGCTTGTACTCGCGCATCTTCCGATCACGCTACAGTGAGGTAATTAAGGGCGGTACGTTGTCCTTGTAACGGGGATCCAGCAGGGTGGCCACCCAGTAATTAGCACCAGTTAAACTGTGGGCAACTCGGCGGTCGTTGCGGAGACACTGCAGCATGTAATCGCTCATGTGTGCCAGGCTGCAGCATGTGTTTTTGCAATAGCAGAATACACCGTTTTTTTTATATTTGAATAGCACAATAGAAGAAAAATATATCAATTGGGTATGTCACACCTGCAGATATGCAGAAAACACTGCAAAATTTAATTTTTTTGCACTAAATGTATGTTTTTGCAATAGCAGAATACACCCAGAGTATGTAAACGGTGTATCTCAAAACCTACAAAAATGCAGCAAATGCTATTCAAAAAAAAATTTTTTGCCCTAATTTTTTTTATTTGAATAGCACAATAGAAGAAAAATATATCAATTGGGTATGTCACACCTGCAGATATGCATAAAACACTGCACAATTTAATTTTTTTGCACTAAATGTGTGTTTTTGCAATAGCAGAATACACCCAGAGTATGTAAACTGTATACCTCAAAACCTACAAAAATGCAGAAAATGCTATTCAAAAAAAATGTTTTTGCCCTAAAAAAAATGTATTTGAATAGCACAATAGAAGAAAAATATATCAATTGGGTATGTCACACCTGCAGATATGCAGAAAACACTGCAAAATTATTATTTTTTGCACTAAATGTGTGTTTTTGCAATAGCAGAATACACCCAGAGTATGTAAATGGTGTATCTCAAAACCTACAAAAATGCAGAAAATGCTGTTCAAAAAAAAAATGTTTTTGCCCTAAAAAAATTGTATTTGAATAGCACAATAGAAGAAAGATATATCAATTGGGTATGTCACACCTGCAGATATGCAGAAAACACTGCAAATTTTTATTTTTTTGCACTAAATGTGTGTTTTTACAATAGCAGAATACACCCAGAGTATGTAAATGGTGTAGCTCAAAACCTGCAAAAATGCAGAAAAGGCTATTCAAAATAAAATGTTTTTGCCCTAAAATTGTTTTATTTGAATAGCACAATAGAAGAAAAATATATCAATTGGGTATGTCACACCTGCAAATATGCAGAAAACACTGCAACATTTAATTTTTTTGCACTAAATGTGTGTTTTTGCTATAGCAGAATACACCCAGAGTATGTAAACAGTGTATCTCAAAGCCTACAAAAATTCGGAATATGGGGGCGTGGCTAGCCTTGGAGGAAGATGGATGATAGCTCCGTCACCTCACAGCCATTTCTAAGCTCTTGCGGGGTCTCAGTCGAATATTTTGTGACTCAGAGTATGGGAACTGCTTCCCAGAATAATTCGTCATCATGGTCGAGGTCTCCGAGAGGTAATAGAGGACAGAATACCTACCAAATATCGGAGACATTCTGGTCACACAGACCAAACATGGTGGTCGCTAATGCCGCCTCATCAACAGCGCAAGATATAATACTAGCGCCGACTAATATCAGGAAATATCACCACAGCCCACCATACAAGACCTTCGAGCAGTAGCTACGGATATTAAGGACACCCTTAACGCTGCTATTATTGACCTCCGCCATGAATTACAGGCTATAGCAGGCAGGGTTCAAACGATTGAACAGAGAACATACAGGCAACAAACAACTCACTAATACAGTTGATAATCATACCACACAACTAAGAGACATTCAAAGACACATTGAAGATTTGGATAACCGTGGCAGAAGGCATAACTTGCGGGTGAGAGGACTCCCTGAAATTGTGGACAGTTCACAGCTTGCTACCACTCTACCTGCCCTGTTTAACAGGGTTCTAGATAAGAAAAATGCAGAACCCATAGCGATGGAGAAAATCCAAAAGAGGCGATACTTAAACAAGCAAGACAGAAAAGCCCTATAGAATATGAAGGAAATATGATCTCCATCTATCAAGATCTCTCAGCTATTACCCTCAGACACAGAAGAGACTTGCTCCCCCTGTTGACAGTGCTACAAGCTAAAAATATACTCTATCACTGGAAATGTCCGTTCGCATTATCTGCAACCAATCACGGTCGAACCGCAATTCTTCAAGTACCAGAAGATTTCGATACTTTTTGCCAGAGTCTTGTTATCCCCCACACGGCGGTTACAAACTGGTATGCAGGATACAACGTCTCTGGTTCACCAGAAAAAACTTACGAAGACCAAATGGAAACGCAAGCCACTCATTTCAGACGCCGAAGATCCCCATTGTCCTCAAGATTGGGACCCACTACAGCTCCACAACCTCATTCATACAGTCCAACTTCCGCCCCTCTGCCAAGGAGAGCACGCAGAGACCGCGATTAAATGTTCCACAAAGCTTAGTGATATCGATGGTCTGTCATACCAAACTATGATCATTTGTTCATTCGAAGAAATACATATTTTTCAAGCGGAATGACTCTCCAATATAAGACCACCTCATACTGCTTATATCGACGAGGGAACACTCACATTAGATCTACTAACTCCAGAAGAGTTCCTTATTGAACGAAAAGATTATAAGCTCCATACTTGCAAGATGTGTTTCAGTCTTACAACTACTCACATAACTTTGCAATTGCTCAGACAACCAAACTATACAATACCCCCTCTTTCTTTTAGAACACATTCTAGGTTATATGATTTGATCCTCTTTTATATGCTCTCCCATAAACATCCATAAGGAATGGTGAGACCACATACAGAGGAAAACTTGAGCCAATAACAATGTATTTATGCTAGCTAGTTACCTTCAGATAAGATCATTATTAAGAGGTTAATACTACATGCATAGTTGAACCTTATTGTTTGCATATTTACACCTGTTTACTCTTTCATGACATATGTTAGATACATAATGTCATATACTTTATTACGGCTTCTACAAACATAAGGGAGTTTTAATTATAATTAAACTGACATGTATCTCTTTACATAGAGAAGACACTGACTTAATCTAATTTAAACTCATAAATCCTCTTAACTATACAGACTAAGTCATATGATCTAATTGAATATTCCCCTTGTCTATGGATGTCAAATTTAAAGAACATATGATTGACATAAGCGATTTCTCCCAATTGATAATCTTGAGTCTATAGGAAACTATGAATAGACTTGGTCTCTCAGATTGATTGTGATGATTCCTTATGTGATTGAGGCAAAATAACAAATCACCATATCTACCATTTATATAGTTATAAAATATATTCAATGGTTGCAACTTTGTTATTTGAGAAAATATATTTATTTTGCTACACCTTAGATATTTTTGGTTGAGCCTTTCTATTGAGATAGTGACACCTGATACAACATATTCGATAAGGTGGTTTTATTCATTATAGTCAAAATGCATAATTTTATTTTTCTTCAGATATTTCGACACACCTCCTCGTGAGTTAACGGTATCACAGAGGTGGGATATTATTTGATCATAACGTTCGATATATACTTACTACTCTATTGACGTTTAGAATCTTTATTGCATTATCACTCCAACTTCCTTAATATATGATAATAATAAAAAAAAGAGCGATAAATGGAACATATATGACAACTCTTGTCCTCCATATCACTACATCATACTCTTCATCATACTAAATGTATGTTTTTGCAATAGCAGAATACACCCAGAGTATGTAAACGGTGTATCCCAAAACCTGCAAAAATGCAGAAAATGCTATTCAAAAAAAAAGTTTTTGCACTAAAAATTTTTTATTTGAATAGCACAATAGAAGAAAAATATATAAACTGAATATGTCACACCTGCAGATATGCAGAAAACACTGCTAAATATTTTTTTGCCCTAAATGGGTGTTTTTGGAAGAGCAGAATACACCCACAGTATGTACAGGGTGTAATTCACAGTAACATATGCAGTGCTGGTGCACTGAGCTTGCAGATAAAAGTTATATTTTCTCTGGCACTGGGCTCATGGCAGTGTAAAAAGACTGTGCACTGTAACCCAACCAGGTAAATCTATGTAGGTCGCTGACTTATTTGAATATATTTATGAATCTGGACTCCTAGATAACTCTCTCTCCCTCAAAGCAGCCACATGAACCTTGCCCTACACTCTCTATATTTTCTCTCAGTGGAGTGTAAAAATCTTGTGCACTGCACCCACACAACTAAATCTATGTAGATCACTGACTAATTAGAATAGATTTCATGAATCTGGACTGACTCCTATCATGTAATTCTCTCCCTCACAGCAACAGCTGCCAGGAACCTTTCCCTACACTGTCTAAAGCAGAGTCACATGCTGTGCTGTGTGTCTCTAGCTTATATAGAGGCTGGGTCACATGCTGCACTGGCCAATCACAGCCATGCCAGGCATGGCTGTGATGGCTTCTAAGGGCACACCAGTTAAACAAATGTTGATTGGCTGCCCTGCAGCTTTTAAAAATGTGCCATTACATCGCCGAACACCGGACCCGAACCTGAACATACAGTCAATTGTTCGGGTCCGGGACCCAAAAAGCCAAAAGTACGACGGTACAAACCCGAACTTTACAGTTTGGGTTCGCTCAACCCTAATCATGAGCATGCTGCAATTAAGTTCAATGGAGGGGTGGGAAAAAGCTAAAAGCTTGTTATTTTTAGAGTTTCACCTCCAAATAAATGAACCACAGCCAGAATCACTATTTACCCTCTTAAAGCATGGAATCAAGTTTTTTTCCTAAGACTTTTAGGATAAATAGTTTATAGTCTAGAGACATTTGTAAAAGTACAACTTCAGTGTTTCTTATTAAGATCATAAAATCAAATCATTTGATCCAAATCTAGTGAACAGGTTTATTGGTTTAATACAATTTTAGATTTTCGCTAATCTCTAATTATGTGATTTGAGTTAAAACTGGAAATCTCTTTCAGATAAAAAATAAAATACTTTCTTGATGCTTCTGAGAAACAAGTTGCTTTAAAATATTTAATTTGTAAATTTATTAAAGCGATTGTATACCCGCACATCTAAAAAAAATAAAATAAAACCCTCCAAGGCAAAGGCATAATGAGCTAGTATGCATCACTTACTAGCTCATTATGAAATTCTTACCTTAGACCGAAGCCCCCGTATTGCAGCCCAGTCCATGCCAAGGGAGCTGACATCTTACCCTCTGCATTACTTCAGGTTGCGCGTGGGAGTCTTCTTCCCGGCAAGGTCCGGCAGCACCTGCCGGACCTTCAGCCGGGAATTCAGAGCGCATTCGCCACTGACGTCAGTGGCTGCCTGCAAAGGGAATATCTCCTAAACCATACACGTTTAGGACATATTCATTTTACTTACAGGAAAGCCTTATTATAGGCTTACCTGTAGGTAAAATTTACAAATTAGTCAAATAGCGGATCGCGAATTTAAGGTCGCAGCGTTCGCTGGCGACATTCTCCTATCACTAAGAACGCTGCACATCTCTCTCCCCAACCTATTAGAAGACATAAAATACTTTGGATCCCTTTCGGGTCTCAAGATCAATCACTCCAAATCGCACCCCCTTAATATTTCCCTCCCCACTCAAGAAGTCTCTCACTGTAAGGACTCCTTCCCATTTACTTGGAAAAGTGACTCTATCACTTACTTTGGCATTCAAATTACTAGGAGCATGTCCGATCTCTACCTGTGCAACTTCCAATCTACTCTATCCAAGATCCAAACTGACCTGAAAGAATGGGCCAACCTGAACGTTTCATGGTTTGGATGCTCAGCTCTCATTAAAATGGTGATACTTCCGTGACTGCTATATCTTATGCAGACGGTCCCTATTCATCTACCACCCTCCTTTCCTACAAACAAGTCATACAAACAAGCGTGCTCAGCATTCATATGGAGGAATAACTCTCCATGCATTAAGTATACATGGCTTACACGTTCAAAGACTAAAGGGGGCATTGGTTTACCAGACCTCCATAAGTACTACCATGCTTGCCAACTTACTAGGATAGTGGATTAGAGAGTGCACAAAGGAGAAAATACCTGGATCCCCTTAGAGAATGCTTTCTCTCATATCCCCCTACACTCACTGCCCTGGATATCAGCCAAACACTGGCCACTGAACTTGGAAACTCCTCCACTTATATACCCCTCCTTAAGGTTTCAAATCTCTACTAGGCTCCACTAATTTTACCTCACACGCCGGACCATTGACACCCCTGCGGGGTAACCCAGACTTCCCACTGGGGGGAATCACACTCATTCCTAATAAACGAGTGGCCCCATGAGGACCTACTAGCTCATCAAATAATACATACATACATAAGGACAAATTTGGTCTTATGAGAACTTAGTCTCCCAAGTCGTTCCTGCTCTGGACCTATAGACAACTGCAACACTTCCTCCTAACACAAGACCCCCTAACGACGTGAAACAGAAAACTCACAATGTTTGAATCCTTGTGATCTCAAACCTCGCCGCAAAGACACATTATCTCCTATATCTATACCCTGCTCCAAGACTCATCAGACCTTAGTCAGGAGACAGACACAACACGCTCATCATGGAAAATAGACCTACAACTATCCTTATCGGACGACAATTGGGCAGACATCTACACATTCCCGCACAAAGGCACGATGAACGTGGCGATACAGGAGAATGGATATAAAATTGTCACTAAGTGGTACAGAACTCCTTGATGCTTACACAAATTCTCCCCTGCCATCCTGAACACGTGCTGGAGATGCAAATCACAGGTGGGCACAATGCTCCATATCTGGTGGGAGTGCGCCCTCCTCCAGCCCTTCTGGAGGGAGGTGCACTCTCTAATAGAACAAATTACTACCTACACCCTAAATTTCGAACCTGCTCAGTACCTCCTACACCACATCGCCTTGTCCTAACGAGCATACTACAAATCACTGGCTATGTTTATGGTCAACGCTGTCAAGCTCTGTATCCCAGTACACTGGAGATCTACTTCAGCTCCATCTATTAGAGAATGGCTTCAAAGAATTTCCAGAATAGAAGAAATGGAAGAGTTGATTCATATCTCTCAAGAGAGAGTGCACAAATTCACAAATATCTGGGCCTGTTGTATCCACTTCAAATCCACTGAAAAGTATAAATCCTACTTTCCTAACCAGCAGACTAACACCTGAAAAAAAATATGCTTGGTTCTTAGACGTTCCCTCCACGCTGTCTTGGAGGACCTGGCTGGTCCAAGAGGTGACCCCCAACCCAGGGCCACTGATAGAAATCATGGGGCCCCGTACAGCCTACCTGACGGGGCCCTCTTCAGCTCCACCCCTGGTGCTGCCCCTGGTCCCTCCTTCGGCCTCACCCCTGGCCCCTCCCCAGACCCCGCCTTGAAACTGTCTCTGCAGCACATTACGGCATGGGTGGCACTGTCTCTGCAGGTAGCACATGCGTTATGGTCCATAAGGCATGTGCTACCTGCAGACATTGGCACCCATGCCACCAATGCCATATTGTGCTGTAGACAGTGCCACCCATGCCGCAAATGCAATAACGCATGTGCTGCCTGCCGACAATGCCAGCCATGCCATATTGTGCTGCAGACAGTGCCACCCATGCTGCCAATGGAATAATACCATTGGCAGCATGGGTGGCACTGTCTCTGCAGGCAGCACATGTGTTATGGCATTAGCGTCATGGGTAGCACTGTCTGCAGCACATTACAGCATTGGCGGCATGGGTGGCACTGTCTGCAGGCAGCACATGCGTTATGGCCCATAACGCATGTGCTACCTGCAGACAGTGCCACCAATGCCATAATGTATAGATGCTGCTGCAGTAGTAGTAGATCTTGAATCCCCCCCAAGCAAGCACCCACCTGTTAGACGGGCGCCAGGAGTCACTTCCTCCCTGATCCTGCTGCCTGGACTGGAGTGTCCACAAACTATCCGATTCAGATGGCAGCTGCTTTTTTTTTTTTTTCTCCCACCAGCGCCGCCGCTCACCTCACTGCTTTTTACTCTCAGGCCGAGTGAGGAACAGAGCAGAGGGGGAGGAATCACTCCGCGGCGCCAGGGAAGACACTGTAGTGTAGAGGATGCGCTGGCCGGGACTTGAGCCAGCATGAGGAGCGGGCGCGGAAGAGACTGACATTCTTACGCACCCGAAATAGGAGAAATAGTCCCTCCCCCTGCCGCCACCTTTTTTTTACATTAATTAGTTCTCTTTTAAGGTTGCCCGGGCCCCCCTGCTGATTGTGCCCAGTACAACAGGGCCAGTTGTACTGGCCTATCAGCGGCCCTGCCCCAACCCACTAGACCCCCTCCCCTCCTCCCCCCAATCTGTTCTTACCTTTATCACCCCTTCATTCTTTCTCTCCACCCTGCTCTCTTTCTCCCTATAGTCATAACGTACCCGTTCACTTACTTTTAGGGATCCCCTGACTAGCAAAGGATCAAGGAAAATTACTAGAACAAAGCCATAGCTGGACCTGGTGATATTGGTCTCATTGGTACTATATATATATATATATATATATATATATGACATGCTCCTTGATTTTCAACACAAACAACTGTCTGTAACTATATTGTAATGATTATATGTCAAAGGCTTCCATTACCCTGTAAATGTATTTCTCTACTTGACCCTGGATCCCACTGTACCTTTTACATTGTATGAATGTTTTTCAGTTCCTGTTTTTTCAATAAAAAACATTTTGTGTAAAAAAAAAAAATACAAATTAGGGTATACAACCACTTTAATAAGAGGATTGGGGAATTTAAGAAAGTTGCACTTAGGGTTTTATATATAAAAAAAGTGACTGAGACGCTTATAGAAATCAATCTCCCACACTGACCACTTCTCCTTTTGCCTATATAGTTTGTTGTTTGCAATGAAATGTTGCCACCTCCAGAAAGTAAAATATCAGTACTCATGCTCATTTGATCAATGTCATCAGTGCATGTTGTAGAGTAAACTTGTGCTCCATTGTACACATTTTAAAGTAAATGTTTTACTAAAATACCTCAATTAGCTAGAAAACCTCTTGTGTGCCTTACTTTGTTTCTAGGGCCTGATTTGCCTAACTTAATGGCTAAGCCCAGCCAATTGCCATTTCACTATCCAATGAAAATATCTCAGGTACCACAGTTAGTATGTTTAACCATGAAATCAGGAGTAGTTAGCAACAAACTGACAATGTATCAGAAAATGCTTTTCTGGCTAATACAAAACACAACCATCTTGTAGTGTCAACACTTAGACATGGGGTTTAGTTAAAATAGTTTATGATGGTACAGATTTACTTTACTACTTTGCACACTGACAACAAAGCCTAGTTAAAGTGGAGTTCCAACCTCAATTTGTTTTTAAGTCAGCAACTACAAATACTGTAGCTACTGACTTTTAATATAAGGACCTTTACCTGTGCAGGGATTCCACGATGTCGGCCCCCAAAGCTCGGGTGCAGGCGCCGTTATTGCAACTAAGGGGAAACTGTAGTGAAGCCCTCAGGCTTTACAGCCGGTTTCCTACTGTGCATGCATGAGTCGCGATGCACTTTCTGAATGGCCCCATCATCTTCTGGGACACACACAGCTCCCAGAAGGCAGCGGGGGGAGGAGGGGCCAATCACACTCAGGTCTCAGAAGTCAGCGGGGGGAAGGAGGAGGGGCCGATGCAATTGGGGAAATTACGTACCTCGCCGCGGTGGGGTTAGGACGGAAGTACTACAGAAAAGTACTACAGAAAAGGTACAAAAGAAGTTGTTTTGCTTTAGGCCTAGTTGTATTTTTGGCTGGAACTCCACTGTAACTTCAAAAAGCATAAAAGATAACTGTATTCCATGTTAAGAGTTCTTACGTATGCAGATAATTATACAAGCAAATCTGCATAAAAAATATTCAATTCAGTTAAAAATGATATGTTATTATCTGATATTAATCATCACCAATTCCTGAGATGGTTATTTGGAAATTGTAAGCCCACATGCCATTTTCCTTACAGCTGTAAAGAAAATTCCATGGTTTACTGCTTTGCCTATGGGCATATATATGACAATCTGGTGCCACAAAGACATTCTGCCATAGTTGGAAAATGTTGATTTTTATAGTCCCAGATTATCCTGAACTCTTTGTCACATTTCAATTTTAAACATTGAGTTTCTGTGGCTGTAGCATTTATGGAATCTTCATTTTTCATATTATCCCACCTATTTAAGTTACTACTCTTAAACAGTTCTGCCCCACCCCAGTCCATACCAGGGCCTTCGGGTCTAGCCTGGATTTAAAGAAGAACTCCATGCCAAAATGTAAAAAAAAATGTCCCCCCTAAATCCATACCAGACCCTTATCCGAGCATGAAGCCTGGCAGGTCAGGGAAAAGGAGGGGACAAGCGAGCCCCCTCCTGAACCATACATGGGGGAATGGGTGCTTTCTTTAGAAATTTCATTTTTGCTTTAGTATGTTTTATGCATGCTACAGATGTGCACTTTACAGGCACATTAAGGGGACCCCCCCATGCACTATTTTTAAAGGAATTTTTCATTTTTATTGTTGCACTTTAAGCATAATTTAAATCACTGCTCCCGAAAAAACGATTGTTTACAAAAAAAAATGTAAATCATTGATAGATGTCCCCCAGGGAAGTATCCAGGCCCCATACCCCTTTTATGGCCAATTACCTGCATATAAGCCCCTAAAAAATTAGATTTTTCTGTTCAACTCCCCTAGACGTCAATAGGGTTCGCCGTTCGGGTTAGAATGTTTTCCCTGTTCGGAAGTTCTGCTGCAAACCGAATAGGGGGGTGTTCGGCCCATCTCAATTTATTATGTTGTTACATATACTTTTTTTCACTTCAGTTATTTTTTCATCAGTCTTCCTAGCTACTCATCATCAGATCAGAACATCAGATCATCAGAGATCACCACCGGTGTTGCAGGGGTCACAATAGCAATCTTCCCCATACTCCAGGGAACCCGTGTGGCTCCTCTTTCACATTTGGTTCTACACCTGGATGGGAGGGGTGGCATATAGAGGAAGTGATGCACTCCATTTTCCTTCTGCAGCCGCTGAAAGCTAGCTTCTCCTCCTCTCCCTTTTGCCGGCATTCAGCAGCTCCAGGAGGAAAATGGAAGGCATCAGTTCAACTATATTGCGCCCCCTCCTATCCAGTTTACTTGCTGCCTCCAGGCCCCTGTGTGCTCCCCTGGTCCCTTCCTCCCCATGCAGCACTTACAGCTTCCTTTCTCCTCTCTCCCGCTGCTTGCTGCGGTGGATGCTTTCAGATTGTAAAGTGGGAGATGGGGTTGGTAAATATGTCATTAACTGGCCCTTCGTTTTCTGAATGAACACAGTAAGTGATCTGTACCGATCACTATTGTGTCCATTCATGACTGAAGCATAGTAATCTGTAATAATCATTATATAATGAACGGGAAGATCTGTATATAGCTATTCTTGTCCATTCATTATGTGCAGCTGAGGCTGTAGAGATGGAGATTGAGGGCTGTGTTCTCAATCTCATTTCTTTGTCTCAAAAGTTAAACATCAGAAACCTGCCACTTCCAAACTGACACTGTCCACTGCTCTACTGACTGGCACCATTCACTGACCTACTGACACCAACCTCTGGCCTACTGACATAATTCACTGCTCTACTTACTGACACCATCCACTGCCCTACTGACACCATCCACTGCTCTACTAATTTACACCATCCACTGCCCTACTGGCCTACTGACATGTCCACTGCTTTACTGACACCATCCACTGCCCTACTGACACCATCTACTGCTCTATTAACATCATCCACTACCCTACTGACACTGTCCCCTGCCCTAATAAAACTGTCTTCTGCTCTTCTGACTGACACTGTCCTCTGCCCTACTCACTTGCACTGTCCAATTTTAAGGTAGGCTCATTAATATTTTTAACCACTCCAACCCCGGAAGATTTGGCTGCTGAATGACCAGGTCATTTTTTGCGATTCGCACTGCAATGCTTTAACTGACAATTGCCTGGTCGTGCAATGCTGTACCCAAACAAAATTGATGTCCTTTTTTTCCCACAAATAGAGCTTTCTTTTGGTGGTATTTGATCGCCTCTGCGGTTTTTATTTTTTGCGCTATAAACAAAAAAAGAGCAGCAATTTTGGAAAAAACACAATATTTTGTACTTTTTGCTATAATAAATGTCCAAAATTTTTTTTAAAAAGCAAATTTTTTTCTCAGTTTAGGCCGATATGTATTCTTCTACATATTTTTGGTAAACAATAATTCAATAAGCGTATATTGATTGGTTTGCGCAAAAGTTATAGCGTCTACAAAATAGGGGATAGATTTATAGCATTTTTATTATTTTTTTTTTTTTTACTAGTAATAGTGGCGATCTGCGATTTTAATTGTAACTGCGACATTATGGCAGACACATTGGACAATTTTGACACATTTTTGGGACCATTGGCATTTATACAGCGATCAGTGCTATAAAAATGCATTGATTACTGTAAAAATGTCACTGGCAGTGAAGGGGTTAACACTAGGGGGCGATCAAGGGGTTAACTGTGTTCCCTGGGAGGTAATTCTAATGGAAGGGGGAGGGGATTGACCTAGAAGAAGTGACAGATCATGGTTCCTAGCTAATAGGAACACATGATCTGTCACTCCTCTCAGAACAGATCAGGGATTTGTTTACACACACACTTCCGTGTTCTGTCCCTCCTGCTTGCGATCGCTCATGGCCGCGGTCATCTCGACCGCCTGCCACGAGCATCGGCACCCCTGCTGTGCAGCGGGTGCATGCACGCCTCCTATCCCAATCCTGCAAACCGACATATAACTACGACGATTCGCGGGATCGTGCCGACCTGCTGCAGTAATATGACAGCGGCTGGTCGGCAAGCGGTTAAAACGACATTGTTTTAAAAATATTTTATAAGTTTAAATAAGTTTTACTTACTATTTAGTTAGGCCTTAGTTTGTTGGGAAAAAAAAAACACCACAGTGATTTTGTATGGAGTTTAAGGTAGATCTTCAAAGGTTGCCTATCCCTGCTCCAGGGTATTCAAAAGAATTGGAGAGGTATATCAAAATATCAATAAATAAAGATCTGAAATTACTCTTTAGGCTCTTGGAGTAGCTTGGCACACAGTGGGAGTATATTGGTGGAAGATGGACATGTCAGATGGTAGTGGGGGGGGTCCGATCAACTTTTGCTTTGAGGCCCACAAACTTCAAGCTACACCTCTGGAGATCACCATACACAAAGCAATGGCAATTTGGAGATAGCATTATGAAAAGCATGCATGTTTAAAGTGGAAGTTATAACATATCCTGAAAAAACATGACAGTTGGGTGAAGAAACACTTAAAAATGACATTCCTTCTGCTGTTCTTTTTTAAACTCTTATGCCCCATACACACGGTCGGATATTACTATGGAAAAAGTCCGATCGGATTATGTTGTTGAAAATCCGATCGTGTGTGGGCTCTAGCGGGCTTTTTCCGTCGGAATTTCCAACGGAAAAAATTTGAGAGCAGGATCTCAAATTTTCCGACAACAAAATCCGATCAGACTTTTTCCAATCGTGTGTAGGGAATTCCAATGGACAAAGTGCCACGCATTCTCAGATCAAATTACGAGACCAAAGCTATTGGCTACTAGCCTCTACGTAGTTGTATGCAAGGAACGTCACCACGTTCGGATTTTCCGCCAACTTTGTCCGACCGTGTGTAAGCAACACCAGTTTCGGATAAAATCCGTCTGAAAAAATCTGAAGGATTTTGTGGTCGGAATTTCCGACCGTGTGTACGGGGGCATAGTGTAACTAGAAAGCAGTATAAAGAGATTTAAGTCTAAGTTAAATTTACCTGTATACAGAGAAATAAGGGGATGTTGTCAAATTCAAGAACACTTAAAGAAAAATGCATAAATATTTTAATTTGAATTAAATGCATTGTGATGTTTAAATTAGTCTAGATGTTGGATATTGTGATAACAGTGAATGATATGAAACAGTAAGTGGTCCTGTAGTCCTGAATTAATTTCCAGTCCTCTGCAGTACTTATTCAGGGTATTCTGGCACATACAACTTGGCAGAGGTTCTAGTCTATAATCAAAATTCCAATGTAAAGAAATTGTCACAATGCTTTCAGAAAATTAAAGCTATTTCAAAATTGCAAATTATTTATTAAGCTGCATGAAAGCTTATGCCACTTTGTAATTATGGGTAGGCAGAAATATATATATATATACCGGTATATATATATATATATATATATATATATATATATATATATATATAAAGCAAATGGCAAAGCAAGCAAAAATATCAATATGGTAAGCAAATAAATTGGATGTCATTCATTGACATTAAAGCTGTCTGCTTCTGAACTCTGACTGCTAAGCCCAAGGCTTGAAACAAGGAAACGATGAGGTTGGCAAAAGGGAATGCATATAGATTGATGCTAATGTGTCATGCCTATTGCAAATTTAAAAATAAGCCTGCTGATACACACTATATTGAGTAAGACATTTCTTAACAAAGGCTGTAAACTTGAAAATTGGACACCAGAAGTATTGGATTACATCAGGAAACATAATTTTGTTTTTAATGGAAGAGAAATCCAGCATGAATGCAGCAATAAACGGTATTGTTCATACTGTATATTGTACCTCGGATATATGCCAAATATATATAACTAACAATTAATAAACAGTAATTTGGATAGTATTTTGTAACTTCTGTGTATACAGTAACAGAGGTACTATTATAGCAGCACATGTATCTGGTACATGGTAGACACGTGTGATTAGTTTAGTACGAATCGAAAATTCGTACAAACTTATGTAAATTCGTACATTCAGGAGGATCCGAAATACGAATTGCTATGCTTCCGAATTTTGTACCAAATATGAAATTTCGTTTACAACAGCAACGTGACTGGATAAATTGATATTCATCATAACAAACATTCATAATTGTTACGAAAAGTTAAGAAACCTAAAAGTTATACACCCAGGAAGTCAGCACAGCACAGGGATGGTGGGAGCCCCTCATAATGATAAATTAATCATAACGAACATTCGTAATTGTTATGAAAAGTTAACGAACTTAAAAGTTAAAGACCCAGGAAGTCAGCACAGCACAGGGATGGTGGGAGCCCTTCATAATGATAAATTCATCATAACAAACATTCGTAATTCGAATTCGAAAAGTTTATGAACCTAACGAAAATTCATATTTCGTACAAATCCAAATTGAATTTTGGACACGAATTACGAAATACAAATTCATTTTAATATGAAACTGAACGGAACAAAACAAAACAAATTTATTGATGGCGCATATGTCTAGTACATGGACACAGTACTGACAATGCTATTTTAAAAGAAAACACAGGGATTAAATCAACCTTGACAACCCTCTGTGCATGTCATCATCTCTGTACAATGTTCTGTTATTGCAATGCTTCTCTATGCAGTAGCAACAGGTTAACCACTTCACGACCGCTCACTGTATATATACGTCATTTTTTTGAAGAGGGATATCTCGGTAACGGCAGCAGCTGCTGCCACAACCGAGGTATCCCTCTTTACAGTGAGCGGTCCCCTTTCCGATAATGGTGGTCATCGCGGCAGATTTGCCGCGAGATCACCGTTATCGGCAGCGGGAGAGGTGCCCCCCCTCCCGCCGCTCTCCCGTGCCTTCCGCTGCTTACCGGAACCGTCGGCAGCGGCGGAGGTGATCGGGTCCGTTCCCTGCCTGTGTATAGAGATGTGTGACGCTAAGATGGCCGCCACTCATCTCTATACCATAGGAGGGCGGAAGCGACGTCAAAAACGTCACTTCCGCCCATACGTCTTAAAGGGAAATTTACAAATGTCATGTTTTTTTTTTTTTTTTTTTCCATTGAAGTCCAAATATGAGATCTGAGGACTTTTTGACCCCAGATCTCATATTTAAGAGGACCTGTCATGCTTTTTTCTATTACAAGGGATGTTTACATTCCTTGTAATAGGAATAAAAGTGATCAATTTTTTTTTTTTTTGAAAACTGTGTAAAAAATAATACAATTAAGTAAAATAAATAATAAAAAACCCAAAAAATATTTTTTAAAACACCGCGTCCCGACGAGCTCGCGCGCAGAAGCGAACGCATATGTGAGCAGCGCCCGCATATGAAAACGGTAGTCAAACCACACATGTGATGTATCGCCGCGATTGGTAGAGCGAGAGCAATAATTATAGCCATAGACCTCCTCTGTAACTCAAAAAATGCAACCTGTAGAATTTTTTAAATGGAGATTTTTGAGGGTAAAAGTTTGACGCCATTCCACGAGCGGCCGCAATTTGGAAGCGTGACATGTTGGGTATCAATTTACTCGGCGTAACATTATCTTTCACAATCCAAAAAAAAATTGGGCTAATTTTACGGTTGTCTTATTTTTTTATTCAAAAAAGTGACTTTTTTCCAAAAAATACGGTGTGAAAAAAAGTATTGCAACGACCGCCATTTTATTCTCTAGGATGTTAGAAAAAAAACAATATATAATGTTTGGGGGTTCTAAGTAATTTTCTAGCAAAAAAAACAGTTTTAAACATGTAAACACCTAAAATCCAAAACGAGGCTGGTCTGGAAGTGGTTAAAGTACTATCATTCAATTTTTTTCACTATCCTGTCCACTATGGGACAAAGTACATGTACAGTGCCTTGCAAAAGTATTTGGCCCCCTTGAACTTTTCAACCTTTTGCCACATTTCAGGCTTCAAACATAAAGATATAACATTTTTATTTTTTGTGAAGAATCACCAACAAGTGGGACACAATTGTGAAGTGAAACGAAATCTATTGGATTTTTGAAACTTTTTTAAATAATAAAAAAATGAAAAGTGGGGCGTGCAAAATTATTCGGCCCCCTTGCGTTAATACTTTGTAGAGCCACCTTTTGCTGCAATTACAGCTGCAAGTCGCTTGGGGTATGTCTCTATCAGTTTTGCACATCGAGAGACTGAAATTCTTGCCCATTCTTCCTTGCAAAACAGCTCGAGCTCAGTGAGGTTGGATGGAGAGCGTTTGTGAACAGCAGTTTTCAGCTCTTTCCACAGATTCTCGATTGGATTCAGGTCTGGACTTTGACTTGGCCATTCTAACACCTGGATACGTTTATTTGTGAACCATTCCTTTGTAGATTTTGCTGTATGTTTGGGATCATTGTCTTGTTGGAAGATAAATCTCGGTCCCAGTTTCAGGTCTTTTGCAGACTCCAACAGGTTTTCATCCAGAATGGTCCTGTATTTGGCTGCATCCATCTTCCCCTCAATTTTAACCATCTTCCCTGTCCCTGCTGAAGAAAAGCAGGCCCAAACCATGATGCTGCCACCACCATGTTTGACAGTGGGGATGGTGTGTTGAGGGTGATGAGCTGTGTTGCTTTTACGCCAAACATATAGTTTTGCATTGTGGGCAAAAAGTTTGATTTTGGTTTCATTGGACCAGAGCACCTTCTTCCACATGTTTGGTGTGTCTCCCAGGTGGCTTGTGGCAAACTTTAGACAAGACTTTTTATGGATATCTTTGAGAAATGGCTTTCTTCTTGCCACTCTTCCATAAAGGCCAGATTTGTGCAGTGTACGACTGATTGTTGTCCTATGGACAGACTCTCCCACCTCAGCTGTAGTTCTCTGCAGTTCATCCAGAGTGATCATGGGCCTCTTGGCTGCATCTCTGATCAGTCTTCCCCTTGTCTGAGCTGAAAGTTTAGAGGGACAGCCAGATCTTGGTAGATTTGCAGTGGTCTGATACTCCTTCCATTTCAAAATGATCGCTTGCACAGTGCTCCTTGGGATGTTTAAAGTTTTGGAAATCTTTTTGTATCCAAATCCGGCTTTAAACTTCTCCACAACAGTATTACGGACCTGCCTGGTGTGTTCCTTGGTCTTCATGATGCTCTCTGCGCTTTCAACAGAACCCTGAGACTTTCACAGAGCAGGTGCATTTTTTTTGTTTAATCATTTTTTATTGAAAAGAAAGAAGATCATACAGGGCATGACATATGTACGAAGTACAGCATATGAGAAAACAATAGGTACATCTTCCTTCCCATTCTGGGGGAGTTAACAGAACATAAGCATAAACATAAATGGGGGCAGCGGGGAAGGGGAGGGAGGTGGGGGGGGTGAAAGGTAGGGGAGGAAATAGAGAGTAGAGTAGAGCAGAGCGTCTGTGGGGGGGGGGGGGGGGGGGGGGGCAGGGAGAAAGGTAATAAAAAGGAAGAAAGAAGAAGAAAAAGGGGGGGGGGTAGGGAGACTCTGCCTGGGCTGGTTGGGTAGGTATTAACCGTTCGATACAGGTAAGGTACTCATAGGTATAAGTTAGGACATGATTTCAGCATAAGCGGTGGAATATTTAAAGGCAAACCAACCGGCCCAAATCTTCTTCGCAAGGTCGGCTTTCCCCCTGAGTGTGAGGGTCATATCCTCCATTCGATGTATGTAGTCTACTTTTAATAGCCATTGACGTAGGGACGGTATAGTCCTCGTCTTCCAAAATTTGGGGATGAGTGATTTAGCCGCGTTGAGTAAGTGGGGGGTCGCCGAACGCTTGTAGGGGCCGATTGGCTTGCCTGTACAGTGGAATAAGACATACCAAGGGTCATTGGGAACATCACAACCTTGAATTTCTTTGATCCAATATAGGATCGCCAACCAGAAGGGGCGTAGTCTGGGGCAGTACCACCAAATATGAGCGTGGTTCGCCCTCTTTCCACATTCCCTCCAGCAGAGGGGCGAGGTTTCTGGAAACAGCTTGTGTAAGATGGCGGGGGTGTAATGCCATCGGGATAGGAGTTTGTAGTTAACCTCTGCCATTTTGGAGGCTCCTGAGGAGGAGTGTGCCATTATTAGGATGCTCCTCTTCTGATCTGGAGAGAGAGTCCTGTGGAGGTCTAGCTCCCAGCTATGGATAAATGCAGGGTTGCCGCCAGGTTGTAGTGAAAGTAGAGCTTGGTAGAAGTAAGAAATGGGTTTCTCAATAGGTTGGGGTTCGGAGAACGCCAGCTCAATTGGCGTCAGGTCAGCCACAGATCTGAGGGGCTTTGGGAGGGAGTGGACAAAGGCAGAGAGTTGGTGGTGTTTCCACTGGTCCATGAAGGAGATGGGGGATGTGCTGAGTAGGGTGGGCAATGGGAGTATCTCCGATGAGGAGGCAACTTGATGTAGTAGGGTTTTTGACCCCAAGTACCAATGTTGAGAGCTAGACGGCAGGTTGCCCGGTGGGAAGTAGTTGTGGTCCAAGAGAGGGAGTAGAGGGGAGTTATAGCCCCAGGCTTTTGATTTGCATATGGAGTCCCACATCGCAAGCGTGGACAGGGTGAGAGGAGAGGTAGTTGGGGCCAAGGACCTAAATTTCTTGGGTATCCACATATGCGTTGAGAGTGTGGACCCGCATAAGTCAGATTCCAGTGACACCCACAGTTTGGTTTCCTTATGATACTTCCAGTCGGAGAGTCTGTTTAGTATAACCGCCCGGTGATATAGGCTAAAGTCCGGTAGGGCAAGGCCGCCCTCATTTTTGGGTTTAATAAGGAGAGACCTCGGAAGTCTCGGCCTCTTCCTGTTCCATACATATCTCGATGTCAGGGAGTTCAGCAGTGAGAAAAAACCTATCGGGATCCTGTATGGGATCATTTGCAGTAGGAAGAGCACCCTGGGCAACAAGTTCATTTTTATGACCCCCACCCGACCCAACAAAGAGTGTGCAAGCTGTGTCCATTTTTGCAGGTCTGAGCGTAGCGCGTTGAGGAGAGGTATAAAATTTGTCCGAAAGAGGGCTGCTGGGTTGGGGGTGAGCTGTATCCCCAGGTACTTCATGTGTTTAGTTTGCCAGGTGAAAGGGAAGGATTGTCTGGGGTGGGTGGCTGTGTGGGGGGGGGACAGTTAGGTTCAGGATTTCTGACTTTGTTTTGTTGATTTTGAAGTTGGAGATTTCGCCAAACGCCGTGAATTCTGACATGAGGTTGGGTATAGTGATTAGGGGCTGTCGGATGTAAAATAGAATGTCGTCGGCGCACGCCGCGTATTTATGTTTCGTCTGGCCCACCACTATCCCATGTATGTTGGGGTTGAGTCTTATCTTGGACAGAAAGGGTTCTAGTGAAAGTGCGAATAAGATAGGGGACAGGGGGCATCCCTGGCGCGTGCCATTATGTAGGGTGAATGGGTCACTAAGCGTACCGTTAATGCGTAATTGGGCTGTTGGGTAGTTATAGAGGGCTTCGATTTGGTGAAGGAGGGGAGTGTTGATACCCAGATGTGTAAGCGTTGCCATGAGGAACTCCCAGTCCACCCTATCAAACGCTTTCTCGGCATCCGTAGATAGTAAAAGGGTGGGCTGGGAGTCCCTGCGGGCATGGGCTATAAGGGATAGGGTGCGAAGGGAGTTATCCCGGGCCTCCCTCCCTGGTATAAAGCCTGTCTGGTCCTTCGACACCCACTGAGGGATCAGGGGGAGCAGGCGGTTTGCTATGGCCTTAGCGTAGATCTTGGCGTCGATGTTTAAGAGTGAGATTGGGCGGTAGCTCCCACAGTTAGTTGGGTCCTTACCGCCTTTGGGGATAACTGTGATGTGGGCATGTATGGTCTCAGGGCGGAGTGAGCTACCGTCTACAGTCACGTTGGCATAATTTGTTAGTCGGGGGATTAGGGTGTCTGCGTATGTTCGGTAGTATGCTACCGTGAACCCATCAGGTCCCGGGGCTCTGCCGTTTGCCATGGCCTTTAAGGCTTGGTGGAGCTCGTCTGACGTGAGTTCTCCCTCTAGTGTCGCTAGGGTCTCGGGGGGGAGGCTGGGTAGGCTAGCCCTGCTCAGGTAGTCCCTGATTCGCTGCGTTTTTTCCTGCTTGTTGTCCATAGAGTGCTGGACATGGTAGAGGTGTTGGTAGAATTCCCTGAACTCCTTCGCGATCCCCGGCGTGTCATACACCAAGGCCGCGGAGGGGCACCGGATCTTGGGGATAAATGACGCAGCTTTCCGTTGTCGAAGTGAGCGTGCAAGAAGTTTACTGGGTCTGTCACCTCATTCATAAAACTGTTGGGATATTAAGTGTGTGCGCTGCTTGTGTTCCAGGTGTAGCAATGATTTCAATTCCTCCCTCTTTTCCGTGAGGGACTGGAATAGAGTCATGGCTTGGTTGGCTTTGTGAAGTTGTTCGAGCTGTCTCACTTCGGCGAGTAGTGTGGTCTGTCTGTGGGTGCGTTCTCTCTTTCTCCTGGCACCAAGTTCAATGAGTTTCCCTCTTATGTGGGCCTTATGGGCTTCCCATAGAGTTCCTGGGGAGATGTCAGGGGTCGCATTATCTCTAAAATAGTGTGTCAGTTCATCTCCTATCACTTTCGCGTCTATCTCGTCAGTAAGGAGGCTGTCGTTCATCTTCCAATTGATTGGCTTCAGGGGCAGTGAATGGACTTTGATGGTGAGGGATATGGGCGAATGGTCCGAAATGGGTGAAGTCTCCACTGTAGATTTGACTAGGAGGGGGAGGTGTTGGTGGTCAATTAAGATTAGGTCAATTCTCGAATATGTTTGGTGGACCGTGGAGAAATGTGTATAGTCACGCTCGCGTGGGTGCATGAGCCTCCAAGCATCCATGAGCTGGGAGTCATGCATTTGTTTACGGATGAACCTCAGTTTCTTGTGCGACATGGTCGAGCCACCTCTGTAGGTGTCCAGAGATGGTTCCAGGGGTGTATTAAAGTCTCCAGCTAGGAGAACGCATCCCTCAGAAAAGTCGCACAATTTTCTGAGTGTGTCTGCAATAAAACGTGCTTGGTCTTTGTTGGGTGAGTATAGGTTAGCCAAGGTGCATGGCATGGTGCCCAGGGTGCCCTTTAAAAACAGAAAGCGCCCCGAGGGGTCACTTAACATGGAGCAAATAGTGAACGCGGTTCCCTTGCGGAGTCCAATGGCCACTCCTTTGGACTTATGGAGATTAGACAAACTGTAATACCACGTGGGGTATGAGGGGGAAAGCAGTTTAACTGTGGTGGTATGTGTGAGGTGGGTTTCCTGTAGGAAAACTATATCACCCCTCAGACGGTCAAGGTCCCTATAAAGGGCATGTCTCTTCCCAGGGGCGTGAAGGCCCCTGACATTAAATGAGATTAATTTTGCTTGGGTCATGGTGATTCCTGAGGGTGTACCGCGTTCATAATCAGGTCCAAGTACATTTCAATACATAATACCAGTAGAGCCCAGGCAGAGCCTCGTGGGGCGAGGGAGAGAAGGAGGGGATGGGGGAGGGGGGGGTAGGTGTAGAGAGAGATAGAGATGGTGGAGGCACAAGAGAGGTCAGAGGGGGTGGGGGAGACAGAACAAAACAAAAACAGCCAGGACCGTTCCATCAGGACGGTCATGTAAGCACGCAAATCAATGCGGTGCAAAGGTCGGGCACGCGTCCCGCACCGCACCCCCAGTGCACCGACATGGGGGGGCCGTCGCAACGGGGCACCAGCCATAAAGGGGGGTGGAGTGGTGACCCGGTGCCCCGGCGCCGGCAGAAACATGCAGACCTGTAAGGACCTTGTAGGGAAAAAAGAATGGGTGACAAATGAGGAGAAAAGGAGGGTAACCAAGGCATAGAGGCGTTATTAGCAATTATGGTAAATATAATAAATTTAACAAAATAAACTTAACATAACAACATTCCTATGATCGGGTGACCAGCGGGCGAAATCAACCCTGTGCCTTCCCGATATAGGCGCACTGAGAGCAGCGCAAGGTTTTAGAATAATACATATTCGCCCGGGGCTCAAGGCCCTGTCCTACCAGAATACCCGGTGTGGAAGTCCAACGCTGGGGGCATGGTGGGCCCTTCTGTGGCAAGATGAGCGGAGCATAGGAACAGTTAGACCTCCGTAAGCAGGTACCGGGGGGTAAGTCGGTCTAGGAGGTTGCAATCTTTTGCCGAGGACAAAACAGGGAACAACTGTAAGGCATCAGGGGCGCTCTGTTGGCCAACAAGAGGCTCGTTCAAATAGGCTCGTTCAAATAGAAGGTTAGGTCTCCGATGTCATCCGACAAGGGCGGTGAGGAGCTCGCTCAGAAGGGACCAATGTCAGTCGGGCGGGGAGGGTGAGTTGGAGGGAGAAGATCGGTGTCTTCGGTCTACCTTATGCCAGTGGGAGTCGCTGGTTCCAGGCAGCGGTGGGAGGACGTCCGTCCATCCGGGGAGGTCCGGTGGGGGTATGTTGAGGTTGCGGCAAAATTTCTCCAGGTCCTCCGGGAACCGAAGGACCGCTGTTTTTCCTTCCATCTGGGCGATCAAAGCAGCCGGGAAGCCCCACCGGTACTTAATGGAGGCTGACCGGAGAGCTTCTGTGAGCGGGCGTAGGGCCCTACGCCTGTCTAGTGTTTCTTTAGCTAAGTCCGGGTAAAAGGAGAGTGAGGCGCCGTCAAAGTCCAGCGGGGCCGCGTCTCTCGCTTTCTTCATAATCAGCTCCTTCTCCGGGAAGTGGTGGACTCGACAAATGACGTCTCTCGGCATATCTGTAGGGGCCGCTCTGGGGCGCAGGGCCCTGTGAACTCTGTCAGTCTTCAAGGGAGCGTCAGCCGCGCGGCCTAGTAGGCCGTTGAAAATTCCCTGGACGGAGGGAAGCAGGTCTTCGTCGCCTGTAGCTTCGGGTAGGCAACGGATCCGGACGTTGTTGCGCCTGTTCCGGTTCTCCTGGTCTTCCAGCTTGTAGAGGGCCATCCTGTGGGCAATCGCTAGTTGGCGGGTGGTAGCTTGCAGGTCCCTAATGGCTGTCGCGTGGCGGTCGAGACGGAGCTCTGACTCTTCAACGCGGAGCAACACCTGGGACAAGTCAGAGCGCACCGCCGATACCTCCTTCTTGATGACGCGTTCAAGGCCTTGGAGCATGGAAGCCAGGTCGGCCTTAGTGGGTAAGTCCTCCACCAGGGAAGCGACTCCGGAGTGTCTAGGATGGCGATCCTCCCCGTCGGAGCCCACGGATGAGGTAGGTGAAAGGTGCCTGTGGTCAGGCCTGCTCCGGGAGGCGGAGCCGGACGCTGCGAGGCAGCCTCGTGGAGAGCGGCCTAGGCCGTCCTGGTCGTCCAAGTCCGGGGGATCTACAGACATATACCTCTTAATGGAGCCACTGGCGGATCCCTTTTTCGGCAGGGACTTGTTGGTTCTCCTTTTCATCTTTGAGGATGAGTGGGTAAGGTCTGCGTGCTAATTATAGTTAATATTGCAATGTCGGCGCCGGAGCTCGAGGAAAACACGTCTGGTCTAGTGCATAGTCAAGACCACGCCCCGAGCAGGTGCATTTATACAGAGACTTGATTACACACAGGTGGATTCTATTTATCACCATCAGTCATTTAGGACAACATTGGATCATTCAGAGATCCTCGCTGAACTTCTGGAGTGAGTTTGCTGCACTGAAAGTAAAGGGGCCGAAAGATTTTGCCCGCACCACTTTTCAGTTTTTTATTTGCTAAAAAAGTTTAAAATATCCAATAGATTTCGTTTCACTTCACAATTGTGTCCCACTTGTTGGTGATTCTTCACAAAAAAATAAAAATTTTATATCTTTATGTTTGAAGCCTGAAATGTGGCAAAAGGTTGAAAAGTTCAAGGGGGCCGAATACTTTTGCAAGGCACTGTAGTACTTTGCCCCATGTTGCTAGATGCCTGCTAGTCAGAACCAAGCAAAAAGTAACTTCATTATTAAGAAATTGCTTGTATAGGTATTGTTGAATACCAGTTCTGTAATTTTAATGTATGGTAACTTATTTTTAAGAGTTCATTTGAATAACCTGAGAAATAGTTGGAATAGATCTAATTGATAACAATCTGTATATTTTATTTTGTTCAACAATATGTTATTGGAGTTTCCAAAAAAGATAAACAGAAATTATGTTGTTGGACATTTTACAAAACGTGTGTGTGTGTGTGTGTGTGTGTGTGTGTGTGTGTGTGTGTGTGTGTGTGTGTGTGTGTGTGTGTGTGTGTGTGTGTGTGTGTGTGTGTGTGTGTGTGTGTGTGTGTGTGTGTGTGTGTGTGTGTGTGTGTGTGTGGGTGGGGGGGGGGGGGGTGGGGGGTGTAAGGTAGAAGGCCAGCATAATTCTGGTCCTTCTTGACCCCAGGAGAGCATAAAAGTAAAGAGAAAGGCAGATGAAAAGGTGACAGGAGGGGAAGGGAGAAGAGTGGAATGGGAGAGGGGGAACCCAAGTGGATAAAAGCCATTAGCATTCAAAGAGTCGATGAATCAGGGTAAAATGTAGGTGGGAAATAGGACTTGATCCATGTTTCTCATACTTTCTGGAATTTTCCCATCATATATGATATTCCCTTACAGTGAGCTTTGCAAAGATTATCTTGTGAGACCCAGTGCTTGATCTCCATGAGAGGAATGGTCTGAGATGTCTACCCATGAGCAATTATCCATGTTGCTGCTGTAAAAATGTGTGCCACAAGTTTTAATTTGTTGCTAGGCTAGATTCACATTTGTGCATTAGGGAAAAGTGTGCACAATTATAAAGGTTCTATTGCAAGAGCAAACAGGATCAAGGGCAAGGGATAACCCTGCCTCATCCCTTGTATGACAGAAAAACTAAATATATGATGTAAGCCAGTAGGGATGAATACAGAACCTTGATCCAAATAAAGAACCAGGGGCTGAACCTCTAAGGTTGCAACACAAGATACAGTTAAAGGGATTGTAAAGTCTTGTTTTTTTTTCTATTAAAATAACAAACATGTCATACTTACCTGTGTTTTGCTGTGCTGGGAGGCTTCCTGCTCATTCACAAACTGAAGCATAGTAAACGTAGTTTACTATGCTTCTGTTATGAATGAACATGTGTTCATTTAGAAATGGAAGGGGCTGATAAATTTCATATTTACTAGCCTATTCCCCCGCTCTCCATCCTGAAACATTCCCCACATCAGCCAGGGGAGAGAAGAGGAGGGAAGCCACCAGCACTTTGGGGCAGGGTCCAACATATGTGCCAGTTAACCTGTCATGGGCTGCTCAATCCAAAATGCCCGGGCCTATTTTTTGTCCCAGTCCAGGCCTGCCCCTAACCATAGGCTTTCAACACCCCCTCTAGAATGGAACTGGAGTACACCTTAAAATTGTATTTTACTGAAAACAACACCCCCGACATATCTCTTCCTACTCTCTGGGAAGCCCATAAGGATGTCCTTCTGGGTCGGTGCCTTGCAATTTCCTCAGCTATGAAAAAGGATGCTTGGGCTACTAAATTGCAAACTGAAAAAGAACTTAGGGCCCTTGAGCACCAGTTGCAAATTTCCCAATCCTTATCTTTGCTTAAAAGATTAACCACTTATGCATGACTCTTAAAGACCTGGCACTAAGTCAAGTAGAAAAAGCCTTAGTCAGGCTGAAACAGCTATATAACGCAAGGGTAATAAGGCCCACTCTTTACTAGCTAAAAAAATGCATGACCTTACCTATATGACAACTCTGCATCAAATTAAGAAAAGGCAATAAGATATTATTCATTCTATAAGGAATTTTATACTAATTTATACAATAACCCCAGGATCCCTCATGACCCTCCTTCTCACGACTTAATGGTTTGTATCTTAAGCAGAGGGGGTTCTCCTAACTCCCGCCTTCGGACCTCTCTTCCCTTAACACACCCATTAATGAGGAAGAAATTGAGCTGACTATTAAAACATTACCACCCCATAAAGCCTCTGGTCCAGACAGCTTACCATATGAGTATTACAAGCCTTTTTTTCCCCTGTTGTTTCTTCACTTGTGTAGACTTTTTAATGCTTTTCATCCAGACACCCCCATTCCACCAGACATGCTGCGATCCTTTCCCACCCTGATCCCAAAACCAGACAAGGACCCCTCCTTGTGTGCCAGCTATAGACCTATAACCCTTTTGAATTCAGACTTAAACTTTTTTACCAAGCTTCTTTTGGTCCGCCTCCACTGTTCTCCCTTCTTTGATCCATAAAGACCATGTAGGCAATGTTCCCCTCCTTCATGCTGTGGACAATACCAGAAAGGTCATAAACATGATTGATGTGGCGAACAGGGAAGGTTCGGCGTTCCTAGTACTCAGCCTGGACGTGGAAAAGGCTTTTGACTGCCTTTAACAATACGAGAAACCTTTGTTGTGGGATTTTTAAGGCAATACATTTTTTTTTGCGAAAATTCATTTATTGTACAAATAGAAAAAAATTCCATAGAAATATCAAACATATGACATGAATATCAAACAAATCTCATGTCATATGTTTGATATTTCTATGTTTTTTTTCTAATTGTACAATAAATGAATTTTCGCAAAAAACATTTTTATTGCCCTAAAAATCCCACAACAGAGGTTTCTCTTATTGTTAAAGTTACAAGGGATGATGGCAATCACATGCCCAATCACATGAGTCTCTTTTTGATTATTTTGAGGCTTTTGACTGCCTTGGCTGGCCTTTCCTGTTTGCCATGTTGCGCCATATTGGATTTAGAGGGCCCTTTTTGAGTGCAATCCAACACCTTTATACCAATCCAATGTCCCAAGTGAAAACCCCTTTACCCTCCTCCTCTCCCTGTTCAGTAACTAATGGTACCCAACAAGGATGCTCGCTTTCACCCTTACTATTTGCATTGTGTTGAACCCTTGGTTGCTTCTATTCGCAGAAGTTTGGAAATTCAGTCAGAGGGAGAGAATTTAAAATGTCACTGTTCGTTGGCGATATTATCCTCACCCTGACCCAGCCTAGGATTTCTCTACCAAATTTGCATGTTGAACTCAATCGTCAAGGAGCCCTTTCGGGATATAAAATAAATCCGTCTAAATCAGAAGTCCTTCTGGTTAATATTCTCAAGGATGAAGTTAAACATTTAAAGACCAGCTTCCCCTATAATTTGAAACCTACTGCCTTAAAGTACCTGGGGGTCTATATTGCCCCGAACCTCACTACCCTGTATCAGGGAAACCCCCCCCCCCTTTTTCATCTAATTATGTCACTGATACAACAACTATAGACACAAGTTCCTTTTGTACTCTCTATAAGGAAAATGCCTACAAAGAAATTCTCTACTTTTGGTACCTGACACTGGATGTGCTCCATGCCATTTACCTCACTAGTTCTGACCGATGATGGCATTGCCATATGGATAAAGGGTCCTGAGCCCATAAGTGAGCTGTAATGAGGACCCTCTATTCTTCTTTTTCCTTGCATTTCTTCTTTCTTTTTTATCTTCTATGATTTCATTTATGTCATAATAGCTTTATATATTGCTTCAATTAAAACCATGCTATTTGTGGTTGTTATGCCCATGGTTATTTCACAATGTCTTTACAGTTAATTTTTTTTTATACTTTCTATTTTCTCTGTAAAAATCAATAAACATTATTTGAAAAAAAAAATACTAAAAATGCTAACTTTTTACTGATAAAATTACTGATGATTGTAAAAGCCACCAGAAGTATCAAGATGCATGTTGTGCTAGGAGTATCATGGTACCCATGTAAATACTGTAAATTACATCTGTGGCCAGGGCCATTGTTCATGCACTGCTGCCCCTGAAGAGGTTTCTATCATAAATGCCCATTCATATAGTGCCTAATTGTGTAAGTAGCACTTTCCTGTCGTAAAGAAGGCTGCTAGGAAAATTTAGTTTAGCTCCTCTGTAATCAGTGGAGCAGGGGCTGATTGTTTAGGTCTGATCAGTGTCCCACAGGCTGCTGCTCTTTTACATGCCCATGTCTTCTAGAATCATAGTGGGAGGAAGAACAAGGCATGCAGCCTTAATATTTATGGGACTTCAGTCAATCCCTGGGGGAGGGGGGTGCCCAGAAGGTGAAGGAGGAACTCATACATAGTCTAAAGCATGAGCAGCAGATTCAGAGTTTCTGGATACAGTCCTGCTGGAGGAGACCCCTGTGAGGGGGCTCTGCACCCAGTGCAGCTTTCTGGAAGGATCTGTGAGGAAAATACCAAGGTCCCAGCTAGGCTTAGCTGGGGGGGGGGGGCCTATTCGCAAGCTGAAAAACAAGGACCAAGTGGGGTCTGGAGAATCTCACTGGATAGAGCCAGGAGAAGGTTGGTTGGAAAAAGTCCAGCTGTCCTATGATGGTGTGAGTCTACATCTCCTTCACTAGGAAGATTCTGGTGGATATTGGAAGGAGACAACTGATGATACTGTGGCTAAGTGAGTGAGCAACTCTACTGTTGAGGAGTTAGTGACTGTGTGTAGCTTTTAAACTCTGGCAGGAGTACAGGTCACCGTTAGCATAGAGATCCTGTGGAACATTCAGCAGTTGTGCAGTTCTGCTGGCAGTTTGCGAAGAGTAGCCAGAAATCGAGGAGTCCTCAAGTTATCCAGTTGTACACTTTTTGGGGTGTCCCATGCTCCCTCTCCCTATCCCTGTTCATGGTTCTCAATTAAAAAACCCAAAAAGAAAACCCTAGACTGTTTTTGGAGCCAGTGGAAGAATGCAGGAAAGGCTATGTGTCTGCCTGGCTGTGTGTGCTCTGATTGTGAAAATAGGACCAAAATGTCCAGTGCTTCCACACTGCTTTCCTTGACTTGTGCCCATTTGAACGCTTGGAGAGCTAATTACATTTATTTTATTGGATTTTTTTCAATTGATACTCACAATTCTTAGTGACTTATCAGAACTGAAAGCACAAAACTAATATTTTTTTGCATGTTTATTGCACATGGCAAACTAGGGCTACACCCTTCGCAATGAACATTAGTCCCATCTGTGCATTTATGTGAACCAGTAGTTCAAGTGTACAGTACCATATACATGTTTTTATTTATCTTTTTTTTTAAGACAGCTGTTTTGACATTTGTGTTGATATTCTTATTGCTATAGTATCCCTGAAATTGGCGAGGCTAGTGTTTTGAAGAAGGTTCCCAGATGGTTGCTAATACCCTCTGCCCTTATCTTAGTTGGGAGTAAGAATTTTATAAGACATAAGACTCCAAAGACATGCTGGTAGGTTAATTGGCTTCTGTCTAAATTGGCCCTAGTATATGAATGTGAGCATAGGCGTGTGCAGCCCTTTGCATTAGGTTGTGCACCCCAAAGCTTAAACACACATGTGTATATATATATATATATATATATATATATACACATATATACACTGTATTACCAAAAGTATCGAGACGCCTGCCTTTACACGCACATGAACTTTAATGGCATCCCAGTCTTAGTCCGTAGGGTTCAATATTGAGTTGGCCCACCCTTTGCAGCTATAACAGCTTCAACTCTTCTGGGAAGGCCGTCCACAAGGTTTAGGAGTGTGTCTATGGAAATGTTTGACCATTCTTCCAGAAGAGCATTTGTGAGGCCAGGCACTGATGTTGGATGAGAAGGCCTGGCTCGCAGTCTCCAGTTTAATGCGAAGGCCAGTCAAGTTCCTCCACCCCAAACTCGCTCATCCATGTCTTTATGGACATTGCTTTGTGCACTGGTCCAAATCATTTGGTGAAGGGGGGACTATGGTGTGGGGTTTTTTTTTCAGGGGTTGGGCTTAGCCCCTTAGTTCCAGTGAAGGGAACATCAGCATACCAAGACATTTTGGATAATTTTATGCTCCCAACGTTGTGGGAACAGTTTGGGGATGGCCCCTTCCTGCTCTAACATGATTGCACACCAATGCACAAAGCAAGGTCCATAAAGACATGGACTGAGCAAGGGTGGTGAAAAATTAACTTCAAATTCACATTATAACAGTAACTTAATTATATAAAATTAAGTGTAACAATCTAAATAATAATAAAATTCCAAAATTCTATAATAGTGTGAACCTCCCAACTAAAAAGTTGTTGCACTTGAAGTTAATTTGTATTGCAATTATCTGTAGAGGGGTTTCCACCATCCCTGCTAAGTTAAAAAAATAATGTCTTATTATAATTTTGATGTGTATTACATGTGAAATCCCATATCACTGGAATTATTGCACGTGTAGTTAATCTGTATGGCAAATATCTATAGGAGGGGTTTCCACCATCCCTGCTAAGTTTCATTTTTTATTTATTTTTTCAGTTTGATTTGTATTATATGTGACGTTACATATCACCGGTATTGTGGTAATATTGACGTTTATTGAGATTTCCATACATTAGAGGGTTCCACAATTATTGTTAAGTTATTGATTAGTAAGTTAGCGCTGCACTTTTATATTTTTTGTGGTGTGGGAACACATAACAGTGTTTAGTGGCAGGCCTTTTACTGACACTTTTTTAATTTACCTCCAGTAGTTTATTTTAAATAGTAGTGTGGTGATTACGTATTATACTAAAGATCGGCATGTGGCATTAATAAACAGATTTCTTTCAGTTGTGCCCCACCAGGCCAGCCCCCATAGACAATGTGCCTAGCTGCTGAGTTCAACTGCCCATCCCTGCACTCAGTGCAATGATGGGTACTGATTGGAAGCACTGATAGGCATCACTCATAGTCACTGATAGGCAGCACTGATAGCCAGCACTGACTGGCACTGATAGGTGGCACTGATTGGCAGAACTCATGGGCACTGATAGGCAGCACTGATTGGCAGCACTGATGGGCACTGATAGGCAGTACTGGTTGGCAGCACTGATTGGCAGCCCTGATAGGCACTGCATGGTGGCACTGATATGTGGCACTGATTGGCACTAATTGGCAGCACTGCTTGGCACTGATAGGCAGCACTGATGGGCAGCACTGATGGGCACTGATATGCAGCACTAATGGTGGTGTGAGTCTACATCTCCCTCACTAGGAAGATTCTGGTGGATATTGGCAGGAGACAACTGATGATCCTGTGGCTAAGTGAGTGAGCAACTCTACTGTTGAGGAGTTAGTGACTGTGTGTAGCTTTTAAACTCTGGCAGGAGTACAGGTCATCGTTAGCATAGAGATCCAGTGGAACATTCAGCTGTTGTGCAGTTGTGCACTGATAGGTGGCACTGATTGGAAGAATTTGTGGGCACTGATTGGCACTGATAGGTGGCATTTATTGGCACTGACTGGCAGCACTGATTGGCAATGATAGGTGGCATGGATTGTCTCTGATAGGTGGCATTGGTTGGCACTGACAGGTAACACTGATGGGCAATAATTGGCACTGACATGTGGCACTGGTGGGCACTGACATGTGGCACTGGTGGGAACTGATTGGCACTGACAGGTGGCACTGATGGGCACTGATTGACACTGCCAGGTGGCACTGGTGGGCACTGATTGGCACTGACATGTGGCGCTGATGGGCACTGACAGGTGGCACTGATAGGTGGCATTGGTTGGCATTGCTAGGTGGCACTGATGGGCATTGATAGGTGGCATCAATTGGCACTGATCTAGGAGAGGGGAAGTTTCCCATTGAGCAGTCAGCTAGGCATGTAAGAGACGCTCAGTGCATGAAACTGCTTGCAGAGAGGAACTATCAGAACTCGGAACTGATGTCGGGGGTGGGTGGGTCCGAACAGCTAGTCTATCAAACATAAGCCAATGGGATAGGGGCTGGGCAGGCCGATCTGTGTATGTGGCTCTGCCCCTTTCTATCAGCTATCAAACACCAGCCAAATGAATAGGGGCTAGGCGGGCTTCCCCGTGTATTTGGCTCCGCCCCCTTTCTTAAGCAGCCCAATTATTGGCTGGTGTTTAATAGCTGATAGAAAGGGGGCAAAACCACATACACAGAGCGGCCCGCCCAGCCCTCGACATCAGCGTGTGTTTTATGGGCTAGCTGTTTGGTCTCGCCCACCCCCGAAATCAGACCTGAGTTTTGACAGCTCCGATCTGCAAGCAGAGACATTACATTACAGTCTAAAGCACTAAGCGGCTCTTACATGCCTCCCTGACTGCTTAATGGGAAACCATCTCACAGGCAACTCCCTATACAGTCTCTTGCAGCATCTTACAGCAGATCTCCGGACACACATTAAGGTGTGTGCCCAGGCACACCAGGCACACCCCGTGCGCACGCCTTTGAATGTGAGTTAGGGACATTAGATTGTAAGCTCCTTGAGCATAGGGACTGATGTGAATGTACAATGTATATGTAGTGCTGCGTAAGTTGACAGCGCTATATAAGTACCATACTGTAAATAATAAAATAATAATATTAATACTTGCAGTTGGTGATGAGCAAGGTGAATTAGGATCAAGGTGTTCTAAAGTGCATTGCTTTTATTTTATTATCCTAAAAAACAAATAAAAGCCTAAAAAAATTAATGTTACAATCACTCAGTGATTATACACTCATTGGCCAATCAGGGGAAAGGAAACAGGCACATTTATATTAGGATGTGAACTAGGCAGACTGGATCATTGACCCAGTAGTGGTTTCTATGGTGGTAATAATCAGCCTTAGTTTACTCTGCAAATATAGAAATGTGCAAAATTTTGCAATACAACAGTAGTAAAAAGCGAATTTTTCCTGTACATCTAGCCAAGAAATGCTGATTGTATTGTTTCTATGTTTTACTATAGGGAAAAAATTAATCTAAGGCACAATGTGCAATTGTCTAACCATGCAACACAAAAGACTCTTCAGCAAAGCAGGCACTTCAACATTAAATCTAGCAATAATTATTATTAAGTTAAATGAGCTCCTGGTTTAAAGAATGTCTTGGTGTAAATTACATATAACTATGTGGTAAGTGAACTACATTAATAAAATATTTGTTCAAAATTTGCATTTGAAAATCATTGCAGTTTGGGAAAATGAAATGAACACATTATGTAAAATAACAAGGGCAATGATTCCAAATGTTCCACTTAACGCAGAGATGTTTGCATGACAAAAACATCTTAATGCTCTTATCATTGCTAAGTTTTACTCAACAGATATTATATACAGAGCTGTTCATGTCTAACATTCTGACAGAGATTTTTGATTCTCTAATATACATAAAATATTTTAAATTGGATTACACCATAACTTTGTTTAGCTACCAAGTCATTATATTTCAGGTTTTCTCTTGTACCTCTTATCCTTATGTATTAAAGGAAAAAAATAATGGAATATGATTAGAAAAAAGACAACTGCCAACATTACAGCTGACACCATCTGATGGGCTAACACTTTTTTTTATATAGCGGGAACGTGATTGACTGGTAGCACTGATCAAATATTCACTAAAATAAGTAATTATAAGAGTCATCTTCTGATTTGAGTTAGAAACTCAATGAATAGTTTATATTCATTGGAATTTAATGGAGAGTTACTCAAAGATAATAGATGAGCCCACTGAGGATAAAATAGTGAGTTATGATGAATTAAAACTAAATTAATATGTATGAAAAAGTTTCCAGCATATTTTAGTAAGTACTCTTTTTGTTGAATATGTTGAATATAGTCACTGTGCTAAGACATATCAAGGGTAATTTAAGGGACATTATGTTACATTCATTTATACTGCTGTTATTATTATATCTTAATATTGTTATTATGCAATGCTTATATTTCTTAAACTCTCTTCAGGAAGGGTATCACCAGGAAATGAATATCCATGGTGGTACTTCCTCTCACTGGAGTGTAAGAGAACAAATGTTTCAGCCTTACAGGGTGATAAGTCACAATGATATTTTTTCTAAGCGGATAATGCTTCTCCAATGAAAAACTTCCAAGAGGATAGATATTTAATAGAGGAGCAGTGTCCTCACATGCCGCACACTATCCTCCTCTATCTGCCAGGTACATGATGACCAACTTACCAGGCAGGGACTGCTGGCAAAGGATAAAAAAACATAAGCAACTGTTTGAAGAACCATATGAAATGTTCTGTCAGTAAATACATGCTGCCAGAGACATGCTGAGTTCTGAAAACCCATAGCGAGGGATATGTTGAGGACAATGGACATTTTTTTCAGGAACATGCTCACAATAATAAATTGCCTGCCATAGGCATGCTAAACACATTGGGGTTGATTTAATAAAACTGGAGAGTACCAAATCTGGTGCAGCTGTGCATGGTAGCCAATAAGCTTTCAACTTCAGCTTGTTCAAATAAGCTTTGACAAAAAATAAACTGGAAGCCTTTAGGAAATTGGGCGTTTTTCTTTAGACTTTCTAGGAACATTCTGAGTACATGGAGTACTGTAAAATTAAGATGACATGATCTGATTAACCTTGTAATAAAAAAATTCACCATCGATTTTAACCACTTCAAGTCTGGACACTTTTACCCCCCCCCCCCTGCAGTCCAGGCCAATTTTCAGCTTTCAACTCTGAGTGACAGTTACACTGTACCCAAATGAAATTATTATCTTTTGTTTGAGAGAGATTGTTTTGATGGTATTTAATCACCCCTGGTTTAATTGTACAGGTACGTTAACCCGCATTTCCCATTTGCTGTTTATAGGGTGTGGGCAGACGGGAAGAGGCTCAATTCCTGCAATAGATCAGGTAGGGGATTTCGCAATTTGCAACAAAATGTCGATGTAATGATCTGCATAGGTTGCTAGTTTGTGTTGACAGCAACCGGAGGGGTAGCCAGAACCCTACACATATAAAATGATCCCATATTAACCACTTGCCGATGGGGCCATAGCCGAAAGATGGCTACAGCACGGTCGGCTTATTCTGGGAGGGCGTCCATGGATGTCCTCCCAGAATCTTGCTCCCGGGAACATCCGTGACCGCCGGGTCCTCCGGACCAGGCACATCACGGATCACGGTAAATAGCCGCTGATAATGGCCATTTACCACGTGATTGCTCCGTCAAATGATGGAGCTATCACTTGTAAACAAACCGGCATCATGTCATGATGCCAGTTCCTCCCTCCCCTCTCTGTACCGATCGGTACAGTGAGAGGGGAGGGGGGGAGAGATTGCAGCAGCGCTGTGGTCTGGATGTGTAGTGCCCACAGCGCTGCTCAGTGACAATAATCTGAAAAACTCTGCAACACTGTGCAATACTCTGCCAATACTCTGCAACACTGTGCAATACTCTGCCAATACTCTGCAACACTGTACAATACTCTGCAACACTGCAATACTCTGCAATACTGTGCAATACTCTGCAACACTGCAATACTCTGCAATACTGTGCAATACTCTGCGAATACTCTGCAACACTGCAATACTCTGCCAATATTCTGAAATACTCTGCCAATACTCGCCAATACTCTGCCAATACTTGCTAATACTCTGCAATACACTTTAACAGAAACAAAGAAATATTTATTTATTTTTTACTGAATTTTCAGTCTTTTTTGATTTATAGAGCAAAAAAATATAAAACCCAGTGGTGATTAAATACCACCAAAAGAAAGCTCTATTTGTGTGAAAAAAAGGACAACAATTTCATATGGGTACAGTGTTGTATGACTGAGTAATTGTCATTCAAAATGTGAGAGCACTGAAAGCTGAAAATTGGTCTGGTTAGGAAGGGGGATTACGTGCCCAGTGGTCAAGTGGTTAAACTAAGGATAGCCGACCTTTATGTGGGAAGAAGATAAATTACAGTAAGGGTAATCACAAGGTGTACCAATAAGATTTTGGATAAGAAAGAACACAGAGAAGAATTATCAAGGAAGCTAAAGGACCTTGCTACAATGTAAAAAGGGGAAGGTAGAGAATAAAAAAAGGAGAGAATTTCCTTAATAGTTGATTTAGCCAATACATTTAACTTTTACATTTACACTGCAACAGGCATTGCAAGCCAGTGTCTCTTTGCAAATCCTGATAGCCACATCCCAGGTCAGGTTGCCCCTAAGGTAATCGCTAGGGTCCTGAGGACTAGACTTCATATGTTATATGTAATAGGGACACAAATGGGATCCTCCCAAGAACAGCCCATCAGTAGTTATGAGCCGAACTCAAATGGGTCTTGTTCAGCGTGGGTTTGGTGTAAACTTCTGAAGTTTGGATACCAAATCTGAACTCCATTGAAGTCATTGAAAGACAAAACTTAGACATCGGTAATGGATTACATTTTCTGAGCAAATAGGCAAGGAATTTAAAACAAATGGCTAGGTGGGCTGGGCACTGTCCTGGCCCGGGGTATATGAACCAAAGCAAAAAAAAAATGTAAAACATTTTCTTTGGCAGGGAGCAGCAATTTTAACAATGCTTAAAGTGAAACATTAAAATACTAATTTACCTTTAGCAATGTGCCTGGGGATGTGCTTAATCTGTCTGTGAAGTAATGAAACTGTATGGCTGCTTCCTTTTGTTTCTAAACAAATGGATGTGTATTCCCTTCACGGGGCACTGTACACAAAAAATACAGTTCGGGTCACCCTCAAACTTCATACCAGACCATTGGGCCAGATATAAATATTTAGTTGGATTCCCATGAAAAAAAAAAATAGAAAAAAAATCCTCCAAATTATCTGAGCATGCAGCCTGGCAGGCAGGAAAACGGGGGGGGGGGGGGGGGGGGGGGCGAATGTGTGACCAGGGGGAATAAGCATGGAATCTGGGGGACCGGGACACTGGATTGTAAGGTACTGAAGCCAAAGACTGCCAGAAAAATAGCATTGTCCAAAAAGGTCTAAAGCCAGTTCCTCAAACAGGTTTACTTGAAACAGAATAATTAATTGTGAATAAATACATTTTGTGGACTATAAAAAATAATATCTGTGAGCAATTTATAGAAGCTCAGAAGGAAAGGACTGCAGGTTATCAGCAGTCCAAAAGAATTTTCAGGGAAGCAGATCATGGTTGCTCATCCACAACAAGGAGAGATCGTGTGTGGTCATTTACTGAGACAAAGGGGAAAAAAAGTCTACGGAAGAGTTTTTGGGGAGTTTATCAATATGGTGGTCAGGGGTCGGATCTCTTTGTTTCAGGGAGATCAATCCAGCAGTAGAAGTAAAGGGTGGTCATCAGATAGGGAGGGTTTGTGGCTGCAACATTAGAGAGAGTCTACTGTGTTAGAAGGCTTCCTGGTTGAGGAAGGAGAGATGATCCTGTTGCAACATACTGGCCTTTGTTAAGCCACCATACTGTGTTAAAAACCACTTTGCTACAGAGAATTTTGCATTTAGGAGACTGCCAAAAGGAAGAGACTGTCCTATTAGAGACTGCCATGCAATAGACTTTCCTGTTAGTGGACAAACCTGGTGGAAAGTGACAGCACTCTTAGTGACAATCTGCATTATGTGAGAGAGTCTGCCATGCAAAAATCTAACATGTTTTATGCCCCATACACACGGTCGGATTATCCGATGACCAGTTCCGTCGGATCATTTCCGCTGGACGTTGTCCGATGTTGGTGTTGCGTACACACGGTCAGACAAGGTTGTCGGAATTTCCGGTCTTCAAGAACGTCGTGACGTAAGTCATCTTCCACGAGACTAGAAAAGGGAAGTTCGGGGGCGTGGCCTGCAACGGAGCTGAATGGCAGCATAGCTCCGGAGCTCCGGTGACCCGGTGGACTCAGCGACTACACAACGGCTCAAACACACCTCGTTTGTATCCCTGCAACTGGCGTTCCGATCCGGGTGACTGAGGGGACCATGCCCCACAAGCGAAAGACATTTTTCAAACCCCAGAGGCTGATGGACGACTTCACTAGGCCGCGGTCTGGAGGTAAGCAAGATGGCGCCGGCGCGTCCTCACCCCCGGCCCACGACCAACAGCCAAACCTACCAAACTACAACATCTCACCCCTCAATAACATTCCAGAAAGCTGCACAAGCTCCCCAGCCACTCACTCACCGTCAGGAAGCCCGGCCAAGTCCAAACTTAAGCTGGATGGCAAAGGATTCGATCCGGCCATGAGCCCAGTCTCAGACATGGGGGAGGACACGAGGGAGCTGCCGGAATCCATCACCTCTTTCCCCACTATGAATCAACCGGTGCTTGACACCGTCCTAAAAGACATGCTGGTCTCACTAAGGAGTACTTTGCAAACAGACATGATTAAATGCATGCACCAGATCAGTGGGGAAGTTAAAGCGGTAGAAGGCAGAGTTGACCACATTGAGAGGAAGATGGGGGAATACGCATCCACCATCAATGAACTGGTGGATGCTAGTGAGGAACAAGAAGAAGACTCAAATTGGATTAAAAACAAATTAGCAGATATTGAAGACAGGTCCAGGAGGAACAACCTTAAAATCAGGGGGATCCCGAGTCAATACAGCCGTCTGACCTGAGAGCATATGCATCCGACCTATTTACCTCCCTCTTACCTGAAATTTCCGTGATGGAGATCACCATAGACAGAATCCATAGATTGCCCAAACCGTCACATTTACCTGAAAAAATCCCAAGAGATGTGATCCTACGCCTACACTTCTTTCATGTGAAAGAACAACTGATGCAAGTGATGCGCAAACAAGAACAGATCCCACCACAATATCAAAATCTGCAATTTTATGCGGATCTTTCCCAGCACACTCTACAAAAGAGGAGAAACCTAAATACAATCACCAAAGTGCTTAGAAACCATCATATCCCGTACAGATGGGGATTCCCAACAAAAATCACCATAACCAACCAAGACAAATCATTTGTTGTGGACTCACTTGAAAAAGGCCTAGCCTTATTGAAGGAATGGAAAATTCTCCCTGACTCAGATGCAAACATCAATCCCCACCCCAACCGACCTAACTCAATCCAGGACTGGAAGGCAGTCTCACAAAGGAACGCCAGGTCACATGTGTAACTCCATACAGGAATCAGTAAACGACACATGTCCACCCGAGGGTCTCCGGTCAGCCCAATGGGCCAGAACTTTCCCCTCATACTTGAATTAGCAGCAAGTAGCTGCACTCAGACACTTCCTTCGGGAACAATTGAAGATGAGCCCCTACAAGGCTCCAGTGAACCAATCTTCACACGCACTATTGTTTGACCTTACACAGGTTATATGTTTCTGTTCTCTTTTGTTTTTTTTCTCCTCTTCTCTCTCCCCACCCTTCTCTCCGCCCAGCTGGATCCACAAGGATGGAACTCAAGTCATCTCCGCCAAAAGATTCTCCAGTATCGGACCACATGCCCCTCTTCGCATCCGAATACCATGCATCAACACAGAAGATACGGACTGGTCCATAAACGCAGTGAGTAACCGAAACAAGCACCCGCACATACCACTAAAGCTCCACACTGGATTGTCTGGGTCCTCTCGTCGAGAATCCAGACAATGGATGAAGCATAATCTACACTCCCATTATGGCTATTAACTTTATGTCCATGAATGTCAAGGGCCTTAACCACCCAGTTAAAAGAAAGTCACTATGGAAAGAGGCATTGCAGCAGAAAAGCGATGTAGTGTGTGCACAGGAATCACATTTCTGTGCAACCATGGCGCCTTCGTGCAAACACAAGAACTTTCCACACATTTTCTTTGCCAACGCTGCATCCAAAACAAAAGGAGTGCTAATCGCAGTGCGAGACACTGTGGCCTTTAAATTACACGAGGAATATAAAGATACTAACGGACGATTTCTTATTCTTGTCTGCGACATCAACCAAACAACCTACACTATAGTAAACGTATATGCACCCAACAAACACCAAATTCACTTCTTTCACAAACTCATGAAAAAAGTCAATAACTACAAGAAAGGTCTGCTGGTGTTATGTGGAGACTTCAACATAGTCCCTAACCACAAGATCGATACTACCACTACAGCCACCCGCTTACCCATGTCTCTCCGGAACTCATTACACCAAGAAGATTTACATGATGCGTGGAGATGTCTCCACCCAGGTGAAAGAGACTATTCCTTTTTTTCTTCGCCACATCACACGTACACCAGGATTGATCTCTTCTTGGTAGACCAACGCACACTATCCAGAACTATAGCCTCAAAAATAAACTTGATCACATGGTCTGACCATGCGTCCATCACCCTCTCCTTGAAGGACGCTTCCAACATTGATACCAGACCCCTTTGGAGAGCGAACTCTTTCCTTATGCAAAACCCAAGCAACAAGATACATATTGAAGAACAATTGAAGGAATTTTTTTCTCTAAATGAACCTTCAATGCACAATAATTTCGTCCTCTGGAATGCTCACAAGGCATTCATCCGAGGAATCTTTATCAAACTGGGGGCAAGGGCGAGAAGGCTGAGGCAACAGAAACTAAAAGATATTACAACCGAAATATTTAAACTAGAAGCCCAAAACAAAAATCAATCATCCCAAACACTCTCCACTACACTGACACGACTAAGACAAGAACTCCGAAACCTCCTACTGGAGGAATTTGAAAGGAACACAAAAAGACTCAAAATGACTCACTACGCCCAGGGCAACAGAGCAGGCAAATTACTTTCACACCAAATCAAAGGACACAGACTCAAAACAAAAATTCCCTACATCATCCACCCCACTACAAAACATCACATGCAACACCCACAAGACATAGCCAACGCTTTTAGCCACTACTATAGCACGCTGTACAATCTGAAAGACGACATTAACACCCCACAACCCACCACAGGACTGATAAATGACTTCTTACACAAAATATCTCTACCAAAAATCTCACAACAACAAGCAGACTTTTTAAACCTACCCTTTACTGAAGACGAAATTAGAAGGACAATAGACTCACTTCCTGCCAACAAATCCCCTGGACCAGACGGATTCATAGGAGAATATTACCGCACATACAAATCTATCCTTACGCCTTATTTGTGCAAAATCTTTAATACAGCGGCTGCCTCCTCGTCCTTCCCCTCAGAAATGCTTGAAGCAATCATTGTAACCCTACCCAAGCCAGGGAAGGAACCGAATACCCCGGCCAACTTCAGACCCATATCATTATTGAACAACGATGTAAAAATATATGCCAAATTAATAGCGAACCGTCTGATGGACATACTACCCAGCGTTATTAATGCTGATCAGACGGGTTTCACTAAGGGGCGCCAGACTTCAGACGCCACTAGGAGATTAATTAATGCGATCCACTTGGCCAACCTACGGCAGGGGCCTTCTCTGCTGTTGGCCTTAGACGCAGAGAAGGCCTTTGACAGGGTCCACTGGGGCTACCTAGAGACAGTTCTACAGAAATTCGGGTTTTCGGGCCCCATACTCCAAGCAATTCTGGCCTTATATTCCAAACCTTCTGCTCGTGTATATACCTCAGGGATTTTGTCGAACCCTTTCTTCATCACCAATGGCACTCGCCAGGGGTGCCCCCTTTCACCGTTAATTTTTAATTTGATACTGGAGCCCCTAGCCACCTATATCAGAAACCAACAGTCCATCACCGGGACCCACTCCCATAAATCAGAACACACTATAAGCCTGTTCGCGGATGACATTATCCTAATGCTGACAAACCCTGAAACTTCCCTGGCTTCGGTACACAAATCACTGCAAATGTTCCAAAAAATTTCATATTATAAAGTAAATGAAAATAAATCATATCTGCTTGGCATAAAGGTTCCGACAAAAATGCAAACTGCACTCAGTTCACGGTTTCCATACACATGGTGCACAGACAATATAAAATATTTAGGAATTAATCTTACGGCCACCACCAAAGATCTTTATGATGCAAACTACCTCCCACTCCTTAGCGCTTTGCCACAAAAGCTAAACGACATCTCCAAAACAGAACTTCTATGGTCAGGACGCTTAGCAGCATTCAAAATGATAGTCCTCCCACAATTAATATATCTCTTCAGAGCATTGCCTATTCCAGTCCCTAATAAGTATTTCCATAAAGTACAATCTCTCATAAATAAATTCCTCTGGAGGGGGAAAAAAGCTAGATGGGCATTCAACAAATCTACAGCAGCAAGGAATGCAGGGGGAGTGGGACAAGTAGTGATTAAGGACTACTACACAGCGGCAATATTAGCTCAACTGAGGGGTTGGTTCCCAAACTCCCCAAACACAAAATGGCAAGAATTAGAAGAATTTCAGATAAGGGGACATGACCTATATAGCTATGTGATGGCCAACTCTCCTGATCACCACGCAACTAGAGACTATGCTCCCCCTATGCAAGCGTCCATAACAGCCTGGAAATCACTCTTATCCTCATACCCTGAAAGCGCGCAAACCACTCCACTTCCAACCCCAATAACCAGTCTTGCATTAGCCATCCCAGATCTAAATGTGACCCATTGGTCCAAGAAAGGCATCACCAAAATCTCAGACCTAATGATAGGCCCCTCAATAAAAACGTTCAGAGCATTACAAATAGAGTTCTCCCTTGAAAAATCAGAACACTATAAGTACATCCAGATTCAACATTTACTAAACTCCACCTCTGCCCCTCCTTCCGAGATTCACTTACCTTGGAGAATAAACATGTTCCTTACGAAAGAAACTACAAACATCAAAGGAATATCTCTATTCTACAACTCCATAAGCAACAAACTAAGTTTCACCAAGCTATCCAACATCACAGCTTGGGAAAATGAACTAGGTGCACAATACACCTCAGATCAATGGCAACAGGCATTACAAACGACATACAAGTCCACTAAATGCATTAACCTCTGGGAACTAACACAAAAAATCCTACTACGTTGGTACTTAACACCACATAGGATTGCCAAATTCGACCCACATACCTCCCCACTATGTTGGAGAAACTGCAACAAACCAGGCACCCTTATCCACATACTGTGGGAATGCCCTCACATCAGAGAAGTCTGGTCCAAGACTTTCCAGATAATAGGAACAATATGCAAAACGCCGGTCCCCTTGGACCCAGGGTTGGCCATCCTGTCCTTGGGAATCACCGCATATCCAAAAAATTTTAGAACTATAATATCACACATTTTACTAAGCACAAGACTAGTCATCATGAGACACTGGAAGGACAGTAATCCACCTCATATTAGAGAAATACTGAACACCACTTCCACCCACGCCTCATACGAAATAATGTTTGCATCATCGCAAGGCAGATATAACCTCTCGCTAAATAGTTGGAAACCGTGGACTGACTGGTACACCCTAAACTTAGATTCTTACCTAGACTAACGCTCTTGAAGATCTTGGAGCCCCCTGTACAAGGATCAGACTTAAGCGGAGAGAATATCCCTTCCCCTGCCCCCCTTTCCCTCTCCCCTCCTTCTTTCACCTATCTTCGTTCTCCTGTCCCCCTTGAACCCTTACTTTACTTGTTCAAATGTGTTAAGTTGACGCCCCAGCTAATAATCCTGAAAATACCTAAACTAACCTAACCATATACTAAGAATAAGTGTTTTTGATGTTATTGCACCTAATCATTCTAAAAAGACCACGTTTCCCTGGGAGGGAGGAGATCCCCTCCAAGTGACAAATTGTGTACCCCGATGGGAAGTCGCGGGGGGGGTCGAATCCTTCTCGTGGCAACAGGGGGCGCGGTAAGAGCACCCGATCGCCAAAACAGTTACAGGTGCACTAATAAGACAGTCAACTATACTGTACCAGTTGCATTATATGATTAAATATGATGAACAAATGCTATGTACCTTATGACGACCTGTTGTCGTATTTCTATGCTCTACCTTTTACCAAAGTTTTGTATTATTCTTGAAAAATATTCAATAAAAAATATTGTTTAAAAAAAAAAAGAAAAGGGAAGTTCAGCACCACGTCCTGCACCCATTGGGCTCCTTCTGCTGATCCGTGTTTATCGCGAGTTATTTGAAGTTTGGGGACTTACGATTCGCGCTTCTCAGTTTTGTGACTCAGATCATTACTGCTCTTCAGTTTGTGCTTGTCGTGCGTATCTGTTTATTAGTGCGTGTAGTCAGTTCGCATTTGTTGGTCATTGCGGCCTATATCTTGATATAGGACGCTTTGATTTTCACTGCTTATTGTCTGCTCGTTTCTGGTATTAATTTTGTTCTTTCAGGCCTTGCTGTTTATCGGTGCTTTCTGTTTGTCCATTCTGACCAGCCGACCGTTTGTGAGCGATGTTTCCCATACGTACTCGCCGCCGAGTTCGTGCTGTACGCGGAATTGGTGTCGGGCTTTTAGCTTTGAGCCAAGACCCGTCCATGAACAGAGTGACGAGGAGTATGTGGACCAAGAATTGGTTGCTTCAGCGTGATCAGTTCTTGCACATGCCTTTGCTTCGTGAGATCCGGGAGAATAATCCTGATGATTTCAGGAACTTTCTCCGGATGACGGACCCCGTTTTTCACCGTCTTTTGGCTTTGCTGACCCCTTTTATCAGCCGGCAGGATACCTGCATGAGACAAGCCATCACTCTGGAGCAGAGGCTTGTTGCCACGTTGAGGTACTTGGCGACAGGGAGAAGCCTTCGGGATCTGAAGTTCTCCACAGGTATCTCTCCCCAGGCTCTGGGAATCATTATTCCAGAGACCTGTTCTGCCATCATCCAGCTCCTGCAGGAGGACTATATTAAGGTAACATTTCTACTTTACTATTCCCTTCTATGTATGCTCTGTTTGCTAATGTCTTGTATTTTTGACCTCCTTCCCTAATTACCATGATTGCAATATGCTCTAATATGCTGTGCCCCTTTTCTCCTTCCTGCATTTTTCCCTTCACTTACCTCCCCAGCATGCTCTTCTGGCCCAATAGACACCTATGGCCTAGTCACTTAAGCAATGTATTTTGTCTGCTGCATAGTATTGTTTTCCCCCAAACACCCCCTAAAATATGCACAAATGTTTGCTGTGTGTTTTACTTCATGCAGAGCCCCTTTTTTTCCCATTTTTTTTGGGGGGGGGGGGGGTGCCAAACTCATTAGGAACCCCCTCCCCCAACTGCTCTGTCAGATGTTACCAATCCTCTTTCTGCTGGCTTTCCCAAGGTCAATACACACTATATACCTACCTCTTTATAGTGGGCTTATTTAGGGATGAATTCAGCAAAGCATGTAGTGCAAGGGGCTGGCTCCATACTTTCCATTTGCTCTTTTTTTGGGTTTTTTCCCTCCTATTAGCTTGCTAGGTAATTGCAGAATGTCAAAATGTGCTTCCCTTTTTTTTGGGGGGGGGGGGGATTTGGAATGTTCTTTTATCTTTCCTGTGGGCTGCCAATAGTGTTAAGTAAGGAGGGTTGAGGTACTTGGCGACAGGGAGAAGCCTTCAGGATCTGAAGTTCTCCACAGGTATCTCTCCCCAGGCTCTGGGAATCATTATTCCAGAGACCTGTTCTGCCATCATCCAGGTCCTGCAGGAGGACTATATTAAGGTAACATTTCTACTTTACTATTCCCTTCTATGTATGCTCTGTTTGCTAATGTATTGTATTTTTGACCTCCTTCCCTAATTACCATGATTGCAATATGCTCTAATATGCTGTGCCCCTTTTCTCCTTTCTGCATTTTTCCCTTCACTTACCTCCCAGCATGCTCTTCTGGCCCAATAGACACCTATGGCCTAGTCACTTAAGCAATGTATTTTGTCTGCTGCATAGTATTGTTTTCCCCCAAACACCCCCTAAAATATGCACAAATGTTTGCTGTGTGTTTTACTTCATGCAGAGCCCCTTTTTTCCCATTTTTTTTTTTGGGGGGGGGGGGTGCCAAACTCATTAGGAACCCCCTCCCCCAACTGCTCTGTCAGATGTTACCAATCCTCTTCCTGCTGGCTTTCCCAAGGTCAATACACACTATATACCTACCTCTTTATAGTGGGCATCTTTAGGGATGAATTCAGCAAAGCATGTAGTGCAAGGGGCTGGCTCCATACTTTCCATTTGCTCTTTTTTGGGGGTTTTTCCCTCCTATTAGCTTGCTAGGTAATTGCAGAATGTCAAAATGTGCTTCCCTTTTTTTTGGGGGGGGGGGGGGGATTTGGAATGTTCTTTTATCTTTCCTGTGGGCTGCCAATAGTGTTAAGTAAGGAGGGTCTGGCCAAGCTAGCACACATTATTGAGCCATTTGGCAATCAATGAAGTGCAGAGGGTTACCTGTCCAAACCCCCCCCCCCAAACCCCTAGTTATTGTCAATGGCCCATCAGAAGGGGGGTGAGTAATCTGCTAGGGGGACCCTCTACTTTTGGGTGCAAATACTTTCAAGGTTACAATTTAAAAGTCTGATCTTGTTCCAAGATGTTTAGTGTCTAATCTGCTTGCAATGTTTATGTGCAAAGTCCCTATTTTTTTTTTTCTTGTTTCACTCCACAGTTCCCTTCCACGCCACAGGAATGGCAGACTGTGGCCTCCCACTTTGCCAGCCGTTGGGACTTTCCTAACTGCGGAGGTGCAATTGATGGGAAACACGTCCGCATCGTCCCACCCCCAACTCGGGGTCCTACTATTATAATTATAAGGGGTTTAATAGTGTAGTGATGTTGTCGGTGGTGTCGGCGACATACAATTTTTTGTATGTGGACGTGGGGATGAACGGCCGGATCTCGGATGGTGGTGCCATTGCGCACACGGAGTTCTACTGGCGTCTCCAAAGTGGCAGTCTGTGCTTGCCACCTCCAGAGGAGAATGCTGAAGGACTCCCCTTCGTCTTTGTCGCAGATGAAGCGTTTGCGCTGACTCCCCATCTGATGAGGCCCTTCCCGATGAGGACCCTCACCCCAGACCAGAGGGTCTTCAATTACAGGCTGTCGAGAGCCCGCAGAGTGGTGGAGAACACCTTCGGGATCCTGGCCAGCCGCTTCCGCCTGTTTTTGACGGCTATTAACTTGGCGGAATACAAACTGAACCACATAGTTCTTGCCTGCTGCATATTGCACAACTTTTTGAAAAGACACAACAGCAACTATGTGGTGCCCGTTGGCCCAGATGTGGACGGGCCTTCCAATGCCGACCTCACAGCCCTTCAAGCGGCACGTCCAGGCTTGCCCCCTCTAAATGCCCGCGAGGTCCGCAAGCAATATATGGAGTACTTTGTGGGTAGGGGGGCCATTGCTCTGCCTGACGATGTGTGAGAGGCATTTTTTAATAAATATATGTTTTAAACAAACCTCTGATTTCTTGTCATTTCCGTATTATAGCTTATTTGAGATATACATTTTTGCCCTTTAGCTTCAACAGTGGGAATGCACTTTCTGGGCAAAAGGAGGTAACAGTCTCTTCTTCCCAAAAATAATCTTCTCATGTTGTGTGTGTGATACCTAATCTTTTGTCTAGAGAAGGTTTGTAGTGCATAACTGACACCCAAAATACTCCTTTTCATCACCATGCCAGAAATGTGTGTATTCCCAAAAATGGTGTGCTACGTGTTTTCGTACAAAGCACTGTGGGTGTCATTTACATAAGTCAAATCCACTATGCTCTACAAGTGCAGTGCAAAAGTGCCCTGGAAAATACACTTGCAGTGCAAATTGGAATTGCCTTTAGTAAATAACACCCATTGCCCCCCAAATCCTTTACTTTTGACATACATAATGCTTTTGTGTTTTTAAATAAGGAAGCCACACATTTTGAAAAGTACAAAAGTTTACTTACAACACATTCACAAGTGCGTTTCGAAACTTCTTGGCAAAACTGACAAGATCTTGGTTATTTCGAACATTGTTTACTAACATTCCGCATTTGTAAAAACCAGGCATGGAGCAAAACACAACAGACTGAACATAGGAACTTGCAAAGTTCAACTTTCTAAAGTGAAGACAAGATCAGACATGACTATATGTTCAAAGTGTGTTTGATCTTGCCTTCATCACATGGGGGGGTTACCCCTGGAAAATGGTAATTTAGAACATGCACACAATTTGGGGCTCAAAATGGACATTAGATGGTAAAACACATGCCTAGAATGTTCAAAAGTGCAAATTCCCATCATGGGGATCAATGGGCGTGTTTTGGGGGTGCAACCCCTTCACCACACCCACTTTAGTAGTTAGTAAAGTGGTTGCACCCCCAACAAAACGTTGTCATTCATCCACCATGATGGGAGCTAGCACATGTGGACACAATGTGTGCATGTTCCAAATTTGCCACAGTTCTTAAGTTGCAAATGTTGTCACAAACAGCCACAAATGTGTGTTAATTACTTGGTGCGTTTTCAGATTTTCCCTAAAACATCAATGATGTTCTTCAATTTTTGTTGAACATCATTGATGTTTTGCTTTATCTCATCTAGATCACGATTGCAGACCATTATCTCCCCGATGAGTACGTGTGCACTTTCAGTGGTAAAGTGCGATTCTTCTTCCACAACATCCACGTCACCTAAAAACAACAAAAAAAATGTCTCTTGGAAATGAGGCAGGCATACATTGATTAGCTTACCAGTAGCTGTGTTCTCCCACACTCACCTGTTGTGGTGACAAGTTCTCCAAGTTCTATGATCTCTCCTTCCTCCTCCTCTGCTTCTGGTCTTTCCCCTTCTTTGGGAGGTGTGGGTTTTCTGGTTTCCTCAGACGTCCCGAGTTTTTGCTCCCCTATGAGAATGTACAAAAGGAAGATTTAGCACCACAATCTATTGAGGGCAGAAATAGGAAATGTCAAACATTGCTTGAAAGTGAGGGACAATATTTTTGGTTGGCCAGTTACAAATGACAACAACATGAATGTAGTCACTTTGTAAAGGTGCTAAACTTACTAGCTTTTTGGTAGAAGTTTGTCTGATGGAGACACCCCTCTAGTATCCACTGGAGCACATGTGTGGAAAAGCATAATAAAAAGGGGGTTTGGGTGTCCCAGCACTAGTGCTCTAGAGTCCAGATGGGTAAACAGCTACTGAGTGACCTCTCCTTTACATTGAATACATTTGCTTTACATTCTTGATGACATCTCTAGTGAGAACAAACTTTCTTTCACTAAAAACTTCACCAAACCTCGTATTATAAGTGGCCGAACGATCGAGGTTGAGTACGATCGAATGGACACACACGAACATGACAGTGGCAGAAAGATCGAGGTTGAGTACGATCGAATGCACCGACGAACATGAAAGTGGCCATTTTCAAATGTACAACATTGAAAAAATCCAAACACATGGAGCAGTATGCAAGCAAGAAATCAAACACAAAACACAACTACTTACTTTTTTGAAGAACTCGCTTGATCTTTCTGTCTCCCTCAGTTTCAGGTCTGACCAGCGTTTCCTCAGTTGCTCCTTGGATCGTTGTACCCCAAAATGATTGTACAGCCTCCTCACAACTTTAGACATGATCTTGGCCTTTCTGACATTTGGGTTGAGGTAAGGCCCATACTTCCCATCATAGTCGCTCCTCTTCAATATGTCCACCATCTCCAACATTTCTCCAAAAGACATATTGGAGGCCTTAAATTTCATCCGCCGGGATCAGGACGTTTCTGCCTCCGGCCTTTCCTCGTCCTCCTCCTCGTTGGTGTAATATTTGGGGCGCACCTGCTGTGTCCCCGCCATGTGCTCTCCCCACTGCGCCGTAAAGAGAAGGGGTGGGGAATAGACGAGAAAGATCGTCAGGGGCGGGCGGAGTTTGACGCATGCGCACTGTATATAAAACGTCACACGCCTGTGTCGTAGCCACGATCTGTGAGACGAGGGGAGAGAAAGCTCACGCACGAGACGATCGCTAGAACGAAGGTACAATTTGAACTTGGTACATAACTAGCCTAGACTGATTAGACCTTGAGGCTTATTTATGGAGAAGATTAGGAGAGTTTAGCCTGACATTATTTATAGTGTTTTGTGTGGTGTTGTGTCTTGCAGAGAATATGGAGGGGTTCAACGATGTGAGTTTTCTCCCCCTCTTCATTGATAAGTTCAGGGAGATGCCCCTTTTATGGCAGGCTAAACACCCCGAGTACAGCAACAAACCAAAGAGGTACGCAGCCATGAAGAAACTTGTGGAATTTGTAAAGGCAAGGATCCCCACGGCAGCCGTAGAGAAGTTAAGACTTAAAATTGGCAGCCTGAGGAGTACCTATTTCAGGGAGCGCAATAAGGTCCTGAAGTCCCAAGCATCTGGAGCTGCAGCAGATCAGGTCTATGTCCCCAAGCTCTGGTACTATGAGAGGCTCCATTTTCTCAAAGACCAGGCTGATGTCAGGGAGTCACTCTCGACTCTTCCTTGCACGCATCCTTCCACGCAGGCCACCCCTGATAAGGCTTCCGAGGAGCAACCTGGGCCTTCCAGTCAGGAAGAGGTGGAGGAGCCCAGCTTGAGCCAGGTATAGTAGTTTTGTACACATTTTTGTGAAAAAGGAATGATGTTCACTTAATTCAGGATCCCCAATTGCTTAGTTCCTAACGTGTTTGACATATCAACTGACAGTAGTGTTGGAGACATTTGGGGCAAGAATCTAAACTGCAGGGCTGAGAATTGTATGGTTTTCTATTTGTAAACATTTTGCAACAGTCACTAGATGAAAATTGTGTGTGTTTGATGAACAAATAACTCAAACTATGTCCCTTTTTCATACACAGGAAGACCTCAGCCAGGAGGTGGCTGTGGAATGTGGCAGTCAGGAGGAGGCAGGGGTTAGTGGCAGCCAAGAGGTGGGTAGTGGCAGCCAAGAGGGGGGTAGGCCTAGGAGCCTGACTGTCTCCCAAGTCCCTCCCCTCCGCCTTCCCTACAAAAGGGCGAGAAGGGGGGGTGAGGTGGCAGAGTCAGCGCTCCGGCTGATCAGAGATGCTTTAGCCTCCCTACATGCCACACCCACCTACGAGGAGGCCTTTGGCTGCTTGGTTGCCACTAAAATGAAGGATATGGAGGTGGGGCAACGCAACATGTGTGAGGAGGTCATCCTCAGGGTCCTAAATAAGGGGATGGCTGGGGGGATGACCACACTCACACATGTTTGTGATAGTGACCATTCTCCGCCTCCTCCTCCTCCTTCTGCCACCCCACCAGCACCACAACGTGCAAGGAAGCGTGGAAGGAAGACAAGAGAGTGATGACCTGGATTCAGTCTGGTCTGAGAGAAGATGGAGCCTCTCGTAGGACCAGAGCCTGGGGACCTAGATGGCATCTGCTGCAGTTCCGGATGTTTTGGACTTCAGGACCAGATAGCACTCCCTTATTATTTAGATAGGTACTCCTCAGGCCACCAATTTTAGAAGCTTGAAAAATGATGTTGGCCGTGGGTGTCCAAGGCTTTGCTAATTCCCCAAGTTTCTGCATCGCTGCGTTCCTCTTTGGTTTGTTGCTGAGACCTAAATAAAGGTATTTTTGATTTGAAAAAAACATTGCCTATTGTGTTTTACTTTTCTAAAATGACAGTTTATTTGTGAGTAGGCAGGTACATTTCACAAATAATAAAGTCCAATTAACAAGGGGCACCAACAACAAACAAACTCCTAGTAAATTTAAGCAACAAATACAAATGTTAATAATGTTGTTTTGCTAAAGCCCCATACACACGGTCGGACTTTTTCATGGATTCTGTCCGATCGGACAAGGTTGTTGAAAAATCAGACCGTGTGTATGCACCATCGGACAGTGTTCGTCGGTTTGTCCGACGGACAAAGTCTTATCTCCTGCTGGAAAGATTTGCCGTCAACCCGGTCCGATCACACCAAACCCGATCGTGTGTACGGTTGTCCGACCGGACAAAGTGCTACGCATGCTCAGATCACATTACAAGACCAAAGCTATTGGCTACTAGCCTCTACGTTGTCCCGTCGTAGGCAACAAACGTCACCACGTTCAGAATGATCGGATTTTCCGACAACTTTGTCCGACCGTGTGTACGCAAAACCAACATCGGACAAAGTACGACGGACATGATCCGACGGACCTTGTCCGCTGATTGTCCGACCGTGTGTATGGGGCTTAAGTTGAGACACACAACCCCCCCTCAAAAATCAAAATAAATTATCCTGAAAATATGTATTCCAAACAAAAAAAAAAAAAATGACAAATCATCCAAAAAATATAACAAACATTCTTTTACGATCTGAGGAAAAATAAACATCTAGTAAAGAAATCCTGAAAAAGAATAAATAAATAAGTTTGTGAGAAGTGAGGGTGAATAGGAGCAGCTAAAACACGTCATTCTTCTTGCATTGTAAAGAAAAAGAGAATGCGCTGCATTAAAGACATTTTAACATTGCCGCGTGACGAATGTGCTGTGTCGATTAGGAACGGTAGTTTTACCTGACCGAGCGCTTCCGTCACAGAATTTCTTCTGAGCATGCGTAGCACTTTGTCCGTCGGACTACGCTACACACGATCGGAATTGGTGTGATCGGACTTTGTTGTCGGAAAATTTATCCAGCAGGAGATAGGACTTTGTCCGTCGGACAATCCGATGTAAACTGTCCGATGGTGCCTACACACGGTCGGAATTTACGACAACATTGTCCGATAGGACAGAATCCATCGGATAATCCGACCGTGTGTATGGGGCATTAGAAGCATGGGGGCAATTCGCCACTAATGTTAGGAGCAAATCGCTCCTCCACCCCTGCCCCCATGCTTTGGCATATATGTTCTTTTTTAACTGTGGTGGTGAAATCACCTCCTACAGCGCTGGAGTCACATTTTTATGTATTATGGACCTCAAGGAACCCCATTTTCATCCCTTCCTTCCCCCCTTTCCCCCCCCCCCTCCCTCCCCTCCCCTTCCACCTTCCTTCCTCTGCCCGTTTGGCCCACGTACTGATCCGTGGGCAGCCTATCCATTGGATGTGACCCCTCGTAGGTCCCGTTGCTGGATCGCCTTATCTGCCGCGCGCCCGCTGGGGGGCGCTATAGCGGAACGCTGTCTAGGATTTGGAGCACACCGACCTAGAGGGAACCCCATCACATAGAAGGAGTAATCTATAGAAATTTACACACTAGGTAAATATTTCACAGTACAATGTGATATTATGCTATGTGATGTGAAAGGTCAATTGGAGACAAATATATGCAAATGAAATATTGCTACAATATATTGTTCTTATCCTTTCTCTTTCCAAACAGACAAAACCACCTTTGAGGAAGACCCTCACTAAAACGGGTCGAAACTATATTGTTGTAAAAGCTTTTTGTCTGTCAGTGTAAATCTGTTTTAAATTTCTGTATTGTTTTATCCATTTGGGACCCATGTCTCCTATTTTTATCTTCATTTATATGTCACATGCGATATCTTTAATCTAATAAAGATTCATATTTTGAATATAACAATATCTTTCAGAGAACTTATTTTCTAAACGCTGCCTAAAAACCCCACCAATTCCTCTTGGGGGGGACCTTTTCTTTTTTGTTTTCACATCCCAGGGGTGAGCAGCAAAACATCATCTCCCGTTAGTGTCTTTTTCCCTTCTTAGTTTATATTCGGGTGGCTAAACACCCTTCCCCCCGTGACACTTTGGGGCTGAGACATGGGCCTCCAAATGTAAATCTCTTCTTTCAGTGTTTATCCACAGTTCATTGAATGCTCTTTCCCTTTTCGATTACTGTATGCATATTTACACACTGTAACCAATATGAGCAATTTTCAGGGTGATGAATGGGCTAGCCTTATGTCCACATACGAAAAAACACTGCTACATGGCCATATACATACTGTGTACTACTAAGACACAGGGCTGTAGCGTGTTCATATGACAAATTTCGAGCCAAATATGAACAACATTAACAATGTACCATTTGAAACTACCTACAATGCAATCATATATAAATTGTGGATAATGTCATCTGAAGAGATCTCATGTCTTTTGTTCTCTCAACATGTTCAATATGTTCTTTCTGTATGCTAATATGTCTACAATTTCAAGCTATGACCCACACAACCAATGGGAATGTGACAATAATGGAGATAACCATGGAGACATGTTCTCCCATCTGCCATACTATATAGGCAGTGAACTTATGTTAAAACTTTGCATTCTCTTTTTATTTCAGGGTTCCCCCTGTGGTTTGAGTGGGCTTCGGACTTCATGGATGGCGCCCTTGCTTTTTGCCCCATTCCGGTGGGCGCGTGCGGCGGCGGGGCGTTCCACATACATGACCTCACAGCAAGGGTAAGGAGGAGCGTCTACCACCCAAGCTCCTCCAATCACGTTGCCTCAAGGGGGCCTGGGCGTCCCCGAGCTCCCTGACAGGGAACCACTCCCCTTGCTGGCGGCGTCCCGGAACGCAATCGGACCTCTCCCGATCACTGCGCATACGCGTGGCCGCGTGCGTGCGCGTGATGCGGGACGTCACGCCGGTGCGACGATTGCGTAGCAGACGCGACCCCGGAAGGACCTCCCGGACGCCGGGGAGGCCACTCCAGATGGCATATGTTGCCGTCATGGCTCCCACGGACGGGTGGGCCTTGCGGGTACAGGAACGGTAGATGGAAGGTGACACCCTTTTATGTTCCCTGCCCTCACCCCTTTTTTTTATTTTTTATATATATAATTTATTTTATATATTTTTTTTTTCCCTCCTTCCCACCCATCTTTCCCCGTTCTCTCCACCCCTTTCCCCTCCCCTCCCCAGGGATGCCCTGAATTGACACCATATGGTGTTCTAATATGCACACCTGATTCTAATTGGGTACACACCCATAAATACCACATGGGGAGGTCAACCAAACCTATCTCCATGTGATGATCCAAGAACCATGCCATACAAACACAGTGAGTAGAACCTCTCCTCCTAGTTCCATGCCTCTCCCCTCTGGGACCAACGTTAGACACAGTGTATGACCCTGTTTCCATCCCCAGACTGGGCATTCCATCTTTGGAACTCGCAATCAATACAGCACACTCTGGTTTGCAATATATGGGCCTTTACATGCACCTCGCAACCTGAGCAAGATACACCAACTCTATTAGGTAACTTTATATTGCTTGTTGGTATCTGACATACTGGTACACCTCCTTTCTGCTTATGCTTTCCCCTGTTCCACACTCACATACTCACAATCCCCCTATGGTCCCAATCCCTAGCTCCCCACACCACACTCAATGGCACTACTCCACACTTTCACCCACACACACCCCCACTCTAGGACCCCCTCATTTCAGTGACTCACAGCATTACCAGCATAGTGCCCAACTAAGCATCAGCGGCTTGACTGACATCCTAATCAATCCCCTCCATTCCTCTGGCACTTTATCTCACTTACCCCTTCACTTTTTCTTCTCCCCCCCTTTCTCCCCCCCCCTCACAGTCATCCCCTTCCTTCCACCATCCCTCCCCTTCCTTTCCTTGTCCTTTTCCCCTGCTTTCTCCCCCCCCCCCTTTCACCTTTTTCCTTTTTCCCCTCTTCTTTCCCCCCCCCCCTTTTCCCCCTCCCACTCTCACACAACACCTCTTTCTGTCCCACCCCACTTTTCCTTGTCCCACCTATGTGGATGCTGCAGCATCTATGTCTATGTCTACCTATACATGTGCATGCCATGTATTGGTTTTTCCCTTCCCTCCCCCCCCCCCCCCTCCCCCCCCCCCCCCCTCCCCTTCCCATTCCCCCCCCCTTCTTCTCTTCCCTTCCTCCCCCCCCCCCCCCCTCCTTCACTCCCCTTCCAGTTTCCACTCTTCCCTTCTCTTTCCCTCCCTTCACCCCCCCACTCCCTCCCTTTCCTTACCCCATCTGTTTCCCCTTTTTTCCCCTTCTCCTTTTCTCCTTCCCACTTCCAATCACGAGCTTAGAGACAAACAACACACAAACCTGCACCACCCATAAACACACCAATGGCACAATCACTCTTACTTCAAAAATCCTATTCCTCCCTACTACCGTTTCAAGTGTACCAGACATTGTTTAACTGTTATGGCAATCTCTTATGATATACATCTAAGTATATGATCTTGGATCCCATGACAGGTGTGCAGAACAGGGGACCTCAAGGAACCCCATTTTCATCCCTTCCTTCCCCCCTTCCCCCCCCCCTCCCTCCCCTCCCCTTCCACCTTCCTTCCTCTGCCCGTTTGGCCCACGTACTGATCCGTGGGCAGCCTATCCATTGGATGTGACCCCTCGTAGGTCCCGTTGCTGGATCGCCTTATCTGCCGCGCGCCCGCTGGGGGGCGCTATAGCGGGACGCTGTCTAGGATTTGGAGCACACCGACCTAGAGGGAACCCCATCACATAGAAGGAGTAATCTATAGAAATTTACACACTAGGTAAATATTTCACAGTACAATGTGATATTATGCTATGTGATGTGAAAGGTCAATTGGAGACAAATATATGCAAATGAAATATTGCTACAATATATTGTTCTTATCCTTTCTCTTTCCAAACAGACAAAACCACCTTTGAGGAAGACCCTCACTAAAACGGGTCGAAACGCGTCAGGTTCACTTTTACCCCCAAAATTTGGTTATGTAAACTATATTGTTGTAAAAGCTTTTGTCTGTCAGTGTAAATCTGTTTTAAATTTCTGTATTGTTTTATCCATTTGGGACCCATGTCTCCTATTTTTATCTTCATTTATATGTCACATGCGATATCTTTAATCTAATAAAGATTCATATTTTGAATATAACAATATCTTTCAGAGAACTTATTTTCTAAACGCTGCCTAAAAACCCCACCAATTCCTCTTGGGGGGACCTTTTCTTTTTTGTTTTCACATCCCAGGGGTGAGCAGCAAAACATCATCTCCCGTTAGTGTCTTTTTCCCTTCTTAGTTTATATTCGGGTGGCTAAACACCCTTCCCCCCGTGACACTTTGGGGCTGAGACATGGGCCTCCAAATGTAAATCTCTTCTTTCAGTGTTTATCCACAGTTCATTGAATGCTCTTTCCCTTTTCGATTACTGTATGCATATTTACACACTGTAACCAATATGAGCAATTTTCAGGGTGATGAATGGGCTAGCCTTATGTCCACATACGAAAAAACACTGCTACATGGCCATATACATACTGTGTACTACTAAGACACAGGGCTGTAGCGTGTTCATATGACAAATTTCGAGCCAAATATGAACAACATTAACAATGTACCATTTGAAACTACCTACAATGCAATCATATATAAATTGTGGATAATGTCATCTGAAGAGATCTCATGTCTTTTGTTCTCTCAACATGTTCAATATGTTCTTTCTGTATGCTAATATGTCTACAATTTCAAGCTATGACCCACACAACCAATGGGAATGTGACAATAATGGAGATAACCATGGAGACATGTTCTCCCATCTGCCATACTATATAGGCAGTGAACTTATGTTAAAACTTCGCATTCTCTTTTTATTTCAGGGTTCCCCCTGTGGTTTGAGTGGGCTTCGGACTTCATGGATGGCGCCCTTGCTTTTTGCCCCATTCCGGTGGGCGCGTGCGGCGGCGGGGCGTTCCACATACGTGACCTCACAGCAAGGGTAAGGAGGAGCGTCTACCACCCAAGCTCCTCCAATCACGTTGCCTCAAGGGGGCCTGGGCGTCCCCGAGCTCCCTGACAGGGAACCACTCCCCTTGCTGGCGGCTTCCCGGAACGCAATCGGACCTCTCACGATCACTGCGCATACGCGTGGCCGCGTGCGTGCGCGTGATGCGGGACGTCACGCCGGTGCGACGATTGCGTAGCAGACGCGACCCCGGAAGGACCTCCCGGACGCCGGGGAGGCCACTCCAGATGGCATATGTTGCCGTCATGGCTCCCACGGACGGGTGGGCCTTGCGGGTACAGGAACGGTAGATGGAAGGTGACACCCTTTTATGTTCCCTGCCCTCACCCCTTTTTTTTTTTTTTATATATATAATTTATTTTATATATTTTTTTTTTCCCTCCTTCCCACCCATCTTTCCCCGTTCTCTCCACCCCTTTCCCCTCCCCTCCCCAGGGATGCCCTGAATTGACACCATATGGTGTTCTAATATGCACACCTGATTCTAATTGGGTACACACCCATAAATACCACATGGGGAGGTCAAGCAAACCTATCTCCATGTGATGATCCAAGAACCATGCCATACAAACACAGTGAGTAGAACCTCTCCTCCTAGTTCCATGCCTCTCCCCTCTGGGACCAACGTTAGACACAGTGTATGACCCTGTTTCCATCCCCAGACTGGGCATTCCATCTTTGGAACTCGCAATCAATACAGCACACTCTGGTTTGCAATATATGGGCCTTTACATGCACCTCGCAACCTGAGCAAGATACACCAACTCTATTAGGTAACTTTATATTGCTTGTTGGTATCTGACATACTGGTACACCTCCTTTCTGCTTATGCTTTCCCCTGTTCCACACTCACATACTCACAATCCCCCTATGGTCCCAATCCCTAGCTCCCCACACCACACTCAATGGCACTACTCCACACTTTCACCCACACACACCCCCACTCTAGGACCCCCTCATTTCAGTGACTCACAGCATTACCAGCATAGTGCCCAACTAAGCATCAGCGGCTTGACTGACATCCTAATCAATCCCCTCCATTCCTCTGGCACTTTATCTCACTTACCCCTTCACTTTTTCTTCTCCCCCCTTTCTCTCCCCCCCCTCACAGTCATCCCCTTCCTTCCACCATCCCTCCCCTTCCTTTCCTTGTCCTTTTCCCCTGCTTTCTCCCCCCCCTCTTTTCACCTTTTTCCTTTTTCCCCTCTTCTTCCCCCCCCCCCTTTTCCCCCTCCCACTCTCACACAACACCTCTTTCTGTCCCACCCCACTTTTCCTTGTCCCACCTATGTGGATGCTGCAGCATCTATGTCTATGTCTACCTATACATGTGCATGCCATGTATTGGTTTTTCCCTTCCCTCCCCCCCCCTTTCCCCCCCCCCCCCCCCCCCCCCTCCCCTTCCCATTCCCCCCCCTTCTTCTCTTCCCTTCCTCCCCTCCCCCCCCCCCTCCTTCACTCCCCTTCCAGTTTCCACTCTTCCCTTCTCTTTCCCTCCCTTCACCCCCCCCACTCCCTCCCTTTCCTTACCCCATCTGTTTCCCCTTTTTTTCCCCTTCTCCTTTTCTCCTTCCCACTTCCAATCACGAGCTTAGAGACAAACAACACACAAACCTGCACCACCCATAAACACACCAATGGCACAATCACTCTTACTTCAAAAATCCTATTCCTCCCTACTACCGTTTCAAGTGTACCAGACATTGTTTAACTGTTATGGCAATCTCTTATGATATACATCTAAGTATATGATCTTGGATCCCATGACAGGTGTGCAGAACAGGGGACCTCAAGGAACCCCATTTTCATCCCTTCCTTCCCCCCCCCCCCCCCCCCCCCCCCCCCCCCCCCCCCTTCCACCTTCCGTCCTCTGCCCGTTTGGCCCACGTACTGATCCGTGGGCAGCCTATCCATTGGATGTGACCCCTCGTAGGTCCCGTTGCTGGATCGCCTTATCTGCCGCGCGCCCGCTGGGGGGCGCTATAGCGGGACGCTGTCTAGGATTTGGAGCACACCGACCTAGAGGGAACCCCATCACATAGAAGGAGTAATCTATAGAAATTTACACACTAGGTAAATATTTCACAGTACAATGTGATATTATGCTATGTGATGTGAAAGGTCAATTGGAGACAAATATATGCAAATGAAATATTGCTACAATATATTGTTCTTATCCTTTCTCTTTCAAAACAGACAAAACCACCTTTGAGGAAGACCCTCACTAAAACGGGTCGAAACGCGTCAGGTTCCCTTTTACCCCCAAAATTTGGTTATGTAAACTATATTGTTGTAAAAGCTTTTTGTCTGTCAGTGTAAATCTGTTTTAAATTTCTGTATTGTTTTATCCATTTGGGACCCATGTCTCCTATTTTTATCTTCATTTATATGTCACATGCGATATCTTTAATCTAATAAAGATTCATATTTTGAATATAACAATATCTTTCAGAGAACTTATTTTCTAAACGCTGCCTAAAAACCCCACCAATTCCTCTTGGGGGGGACCTTTTCTTTTTTGTTTTCACATCCCAGGGGTGAGCAGCAAAACATCATCTCCCGTTAGTGTCTTTTTCCCTTCTTCATTTTTATGTATCGTGGGAGCAAACGCTGTTGCAAATAAAATAAAACATAGTAAAAATAAAACATTACAGTTCAAAAATACATTAACAATAGAGAGAGAACAACAGAGAGCGAACAATAGAGCAGACAATAGAGAGCGAACACAAGAGAGAGAACAATAGAGAGAGAAGAAAAATAAAACCACAACTATTTTTTGACTTTATTATTTTTTTTTGGGGTGTTTTTTTTCCCCTTTATATAAACTGTGAACTGTAAACGTTCCAGATTAGGGTCTCTCAAAATGTGATGATCATCTCATTTTGAGACCCTGTGTAAATGTGCCCTAGGACTGTGCCACATTCCATGATCAAAAAAAGTGACTAAAAAGTGGCACGCTCGTGTAATAATTGTCCACATACAAGTGGTACCCTTTCTGAATAAGGGTGACACCAAGTCCCACACAATCTTACCAGTGCTCCCTATGTAGTCTGGGAAGTTCTATGGCTCTACGTAACTATCTCTTCTCTCATAAACCAAAAAAACTATATGTATAGCCTGTTGCCCTGTCACAAAGTTTATACATCTTGACCCCATATCTGGCACGCTTGCTGGGAAGATACTGTTTGAATGACAAGCGGACAGAAAACTTAATCAGGGACTCATCAACACAGACAACTTGATCGGGAGTAAACAAGGCTGCAAACGGCTGGTTGAAGTGCTTTACGAGGGGCCTAATTTTGTAGAGCCGATCATATTCAGGGTCACCCCGATGACGACAGAGTTCATTGTTATTGAAATGCATGAACTGCAAGATCTTCTCGTATTGTGTTATGGTCATGGAGGCAGAGAACAAGTGCATATGGTGAATTGGGTCAGTGGACCAATATGACCGCAACTCATTTTTTTTAGTTATTCCCAATAGGAGGGATAGGCCCAGGAAGGTCTTAAATTTGGAGACCATAATAGGTCTCCAATCTATGGCAAGGGTCAACTGGGGATTAGCGGCAATGAATTGACCAGCATACAGATCTATAGAGATCTTCCGTGGAAAAACAGCGAATACAAATCAAGTGACGTAAAATCAACTGTTTCCACCTGAATTCTGGGTTGGCCAGTGAATGGGGGAAGTACGGGTGCTGCAGAAGTGGTGGTCTCCCAATTTGGATTAGTAAATGCAGCAGGAAGGGCACTAAGGGCTCGACAGCTTGTCTTTGTCTTCTTAGTGGCTGCAGGACACTAGTTGTGCTAGCCACCTCACCAGCTTGAACTGCACTTATGGGACTCACCACGTCACCACGTGTTACTGCATTGCTGCATATACAACCAGGATGTACTAGGCTGCTGGTGCTTGCCAGTTCACCAGAAGGATGAGCTGCACTAGTACTGGCTCTCTGCTCGAGAGAGCTGCGGTTCTTGCACTTAAACAACAACAGCAGAAGAACGGGGTCAGGTACGTCTGACCTTGGCAGGGACCACTACTGCGTAGTTAGAGCTATCAGTCAGGGTGCTGTTGCTGTTCGTATTCTGAGCCTGAATCTGACAGATGGGTGAGTTCCTCTTCACTCTCATCTGTCATGCTCAAAAAAGTGTAGGCCTCTTCACTAGTGTACCTTCGATTGGACATTTTGTCCTCTAAATTTACTGTTACACTAGTGAGACTCACAGGAAAAAAAAGCACCTTTCAGCGACTGCATCATACACTACCAAAAAAACTGTTAGTTTTCGCAGGGATCATGCCTGACTCTGCAAATGCTGCAGTTATGTGTTTAGTGTTTTGTAAGTGACAGTGATTGATTGATACTGCACTTGGGTGGGCTGGGCGGAGGGGCTAAACGCAGGTGCTAGCAGGTATCTGGGCTGATCCCGCTAACGCTGCATTTTTGGGAACCCTAAACTATTGGAGACGCTAGTTCTGTTCAGATGAAAGATATAGATACGTTCAGACACTATACTACTAAGGGAGGTGTATGGTGCATGCGTGGGTGTTAGCGATACTGGCACTGATCTGACACTGCCTGGGGCGACGCCGACCCTGACTGACACTAAGGGACTTAGGGGGGTCCCTAGACCTATCTGGGGCTACTCCGTCTGCTAATGAAGCGAAGAATGAAGCGAAGAAAGAAGGAGTCTGTTGAAGTCGAAGTTCTGATTGAACATAATGCTTATGGGGGAGGAGCTGCTGCCCTACAGAACTAACACGATTGTCAGCTTTACATGCTGTGTTTTTATCATCTTTATGGGAGTAGTTTGTGTTTGAACACAAAATTAAATCTTATACTTAAAGTGGATGTAAACCCCCCCAAATTTTTTTTTTTCTTTTCAAAGTTTTTATTGGTAACAAACAAGTGTGATACATAAACAATAACAGTTTAGCCATCTAGGCAAGTGCATACAGAGTACTCAATAGTGTACATGAAGATAACATAGTAATACAATAAAAAGTGCTCGGGCAGAGAGAGCATAAGTGCACGCTTGGAAATAGACAGTTGCAAAATTGTGAACAAATTTGGGCCAGAGCCCACAATAACAGAAAGTGCAAATCAAGGTTAGTACTCTATGGAAGTGGGAATATGCTGTCAGCCAAACAAGTTATGACAAAGTGGAATGCTACCATGGGTTTAAGGAGGAAAAAGGGGAAGTAGATTAGGGGGGGGGAAAGCTATAGATGCAGTTTGGAAAAAGAAGGACTTAGTGTAAGTAAAGGGGGAGAAAGAAGAAAGAAAGAGGTCGGACGGCACACACAGGGCAGTTAAGTTGGACTAGAGAGTTAAGGTAATTGTAGGGAGTTACGGTTCCATAAGACTGTTGTCAAAATCCTGGTTCAGGAAATGCGTAATCCAAGGATGCCATATTTTTAGATGTCTGGGAATGTTGTCCAGGACGGTGGCCTCAATTTTGCTATGAATCATTGCTTGGGTGACCATATTTTTAGTTTCAGCTTCATGCAGTGTCGGGGTTTTCCATGCTTTAGCAATGGTTTGTTTGGCAGCTGTGGTAAGTTGTAGTGTGAGGCGGGTTTGTGCTTTTGTGAAGTGATTTGGGAGAATATTTAGAAGAGCTAGAGTTGGGTCAGGGGTGAGTGCTTCCTGGGTTAGCGTGGAAATCATCTGAAATATTGTTGCCCAGAAGCATTTCGCTATAGGACATGTCCACCATATGTGTATATGTGTGCCTCGTTCACCACAATTTCTGAAGCAGCTAGGAGAGTATGATGGGAGGAACTTGGCAATCCTAGCCGGGACCAAGTACCATTGCATCAGGACCTTGTAGCTGGCTTCAAGTGCAACAATATTTTGGGACGATATCTTGGTATTGGACCAAATGGTAGACCATTCATCCGTATCTAGTTCTTTAGAGAGGTCGCTGGACCAATGCTGGGCATAGGGTGGAAGACAATTTTTTTTTTTTAATGTAATGTAGAGAATAAGATTTCCTTTCATTTGAGCCCAGTCTTGCCACACAGATTTACTCCAGCCCTGAGAAATCCTCTTTTATTGTTTAGTTAGAAAGATCTTGACAAAGTGCTGAAAACTTTGTCAAAAACGCCCCCTTGCTGTGAGTGACAGGTGATTTACATATCTCATGCACTAGCCTAAAAGAGGCAAATCCTGTGTAATTATAAAAAGTGAGAAATCCACCCCTCCCCCACATAACAAATGCTGTGATCAATGTATCCTCAGACACACACACTGCACTATAACAATCATCAGATCACTGCATGTTCTACTCTGCCCAGCTCTGACTACATACATCTCCCCTATATTCTTCTTGCTGTTCACTCGAGAATAAATTTATTTTCACTCTGGTCTGTAGATCTGTGGTCTGTGCCTGTCTCAGGCTGGTGCATGAAATATGTAAATCACCTGTCACTCACAGCAAGGGGGCATTTTTGACAAAGTTTTCAGCACTTTGTCAAGATCTTTCTAACTGAACAGTAAAAGAGGATTTCTTAGGGCTGGAGTAAATCTGTGTGGCAAGGCTGGGCTCAAATGAAAGAAAATCTTATTCTCTACATTATGACATCAAAAAACATACGTCCTGCGCATGCACGATCACAATTCAAACCTACACTGAGAGGTTTTTTATCTGCTAGCAGTTCTTTTTTTATCTTTTTTATCTTAATATGCTATCTGTCTATTTGAGACTCGATGGAGTCCTTTTATAGCATCATGCCACAATAAAAAATTTTTGCTAAAACTATATCACACGATTTGGAGCACTTTTTATATTTTGCACATAATTTTTTTTTATGACAATTCTTGGAAGTTTTCCGTGAGTGACCACCTGAGCTGCAGAGTCTGATGATAGGAGACACCTGGGAGATCGGGATAACCTCTGATACCTGGACATTTGTAGTGGGGATCTGTGATCCAATCTGTGCTGTTTGACCTCCAGTAAGCCTCCATCTTATTAGTGGTGACTAGAGGTGACAGGTTCCAAGTGCTCAAGTATAACAAACAAATCAATCAAATCACATTATTCATGTGTTGGTTTTTGATTATATATATGGACATTTATTTATAACATATGAACTTTTTTTAGTTAATACATTTTTTCATCAAATATTTTTTTCACCGTATATTTATGTCACTATATTTTGCTCATTTACAGTTTTGCAAATTTTTTTGCACTTTAATTAGTGTGATTACTTCTTTATTATTTATAGCATAAGCGCTGCATTTTTTTCTTTTTCTAATGCAGAGTTGCAATGCAAGGAGATCGGCTAAATGTAGTTGGATCTGTATGTGCGTTATAATTAATCGAAATTAGTCGATTAATCAAGTCAGCCCTAATTAAATTCATTATTTTCCTCAAACTTCTGCAAACAATACCCCATAATGACAATGTGAAAGAAGTTTGTTTGAAATCTTTGCAAATTTATTAAAAATAAAAAACAAAAAAATAACATGTACATAAGTAGCCTTTGCTCAATATTTTGTTGAAGCACCTTTGGCACCAATTACAGCCTCAAGTCTTTTTGAGTATGATGCTACAGGCATGACACACCTATTTTTTGGCAGTCTCTCCCATTCTTATTTGCAGGACCTCTCAAGATCCATCAAGTTTTTTTTCTCACTTTACACCAATATAGATTCTTCTACATATTTTTGGTAATGAAAATCTCAATAAGTGTATAATAATTCTTTCGCTCAAAAATGATAGTGTCTACAAAATATGGGATAGATTTATGGCATTTTTATTATTATTTTTTTTACTAATAATGGTAGCGATCTGTGATTTTTATTATCGTGACTGCGACATTATGGCGGACACATCGGACACTTTTGACACATTTTTGGGACGATTGAAAATTATACAGTGATTAGTGCTATAAAAATGTACTGATTACTGTATACATGTCACTGGCAGGGAAGGGGTTAACACTAGGGGGTGATCAAGGGGTTAACTGTGTCCCCTGACTGTGTGTTCTAACTGTAGGGGGAGGGGACTGACTATAGGAGATGAAAGATCGTAGTTACTAGCTATTATAAACTCACAATCTGCATCTCCTCTCAGAACAGAACAGGGATTTGTGTGTTTACACATACACACACGTCCCTGTTCTGCCTCTCGTGCCCGCACCTGTGGTCACCACGACTGCCGGTCACGAGCATCGGAAACCCCTGAAGTGCAGTGGGCGCCTCCTGTCCTGCTTAAAGGAGTCGACATATAGCTACGATGGCTCGCTGGATTGTGCTGACCTGCCACAGTATAATGACGGTGGCTGGTCGGCAAGTGGTTAAATGTTATCTCTGTTGCCCGTAGAGTGCACCTATTTACAGATTACGTTTATGTATGTATATACCCCTTTCCAACGATAAATAAAGCATTACATAACAAGCATGCATTTCCATACATGGAAATAACCCTCCATACTTCATTGTTGAACCAGTCTAAAAATTCACATAAGGCATTCAGTCACACTCACTATGACCCTTGAGACACATATGATAGAAAGTTGCTTGTTAGCAGAAATAATGTTCACATAGATATAGTTGTTAAACCTGTAAAACTATTTTAAAGACACCAGACATGGGACTAACAATACATTTAAGGTATCCATGGACACAACTTTCTAAAGATAGTGCCAGGGTGATTTCTCTACAATAAGCTCTTACAAATGCATCTTGAGTAAGAATATATTTCAGTTTCCAAACATGAGCATTACCTTTTAACAAAGTTTTTTACAAAGTTAACAAACTTCAGTTTAGGAACAAGTTGACTTTTGAATAATGTCACATCATATGTTTTGTTAATAAATACACTATCTGATAGAAAGATCTGGGGCATTATTATACAATTGTAAACCAAAACTCTATCTTCTGCACTGTGTATGCTGTGCTTACTAGAATACTTTTATGATACCTCTAAAAAATCGTATTTGAAGTAATTCCCCACATAATGGTCCTATGACTATACTTATTTCCTGAAGCATTGAAGTGTTTATGGGATTTTTAAGGTGCATAGACTAGTAAGTAAATCCAAAGAGATACATTTAAAAGAAAAACATTTTATTTTAACATTGGTTAAAAAATGTTTAAAAACTGTTTTACAGCAAGTACATGTAATACAGTCCTTATGGATACAGCAAAAATGATGTGGTTCCCAACATGTTTCGCCTATAAACCTGTGCTTCCTCAGGGGATGCTGCCCAATTTGAAACAAAAACATTCTAATAGAAAAAGATATATATACTGCTATCAATATAAAGCATTTTAGCAAAACAAAATACAAAAAAAGCAATAAAGTATACAGATAATTAGGGATGAGCCTGATGTTCATGTCGAACGTAAGTGCGACTTGAACATCAGGTGTTCGCCTACTCACCGAACAGCTAACAATATGGGGTGTTCGCGGAAAATTTGAAAGCTGGAAATCTGCAGGAACACCGTTAAAGTCTATAGGACACTAACATGAAAAATCAAAAGTGCTAATTTTCGGCGGGAGTTTTATCCATATTGCCAAGACCCGACAATTCATTACAGCCGCGATCAGTTTTAAATGACAATTTTTCATTTAGAAATGTCATTTTGCTGTGGTACTGCTGTACTGTTCTAAACACGGGAAAAATGCACCACTTTACAGGCATACTATAGACACCCCCCAGGCACGATATGTAAAGGAATATTTAATTTTTATTTTTTCACTTTAAGCATTAAAAAAAATCAGTGCTCCCGAAAAAACTTCATTTTTTAAGAAAAACGTTTGCATTGATACATGTCCCCTGTTAATGAGATCAATAGTATATTGTTCAACATGCTCTCTTAGTTCACATTCCTTACAAATAAAGGAAGGAAGGGCAGTAAGAGAGACATGCTCAACATACCATTTCCCAATTTGTCATCCACCGCGGCAAGTTTAGACCCATATTGAAAACACAAAAGGGACATCATCTCCAAAGAAAATTATTGAAGATTCTGCTCCCACCTGATCTTTAAAGTTTCATCTTTTTTTTTGTAAGGTTAGGAAAGATTTGGATTCTTAAACCCCATGGGATAACTTTGTTTTCAATATATTTCTTTAAGTATTTTTTATGCCAGAAAATGCTGACATTCTTTTACAATAATCATTGAAGTTTAACAAAGGATTTATCTAAATTTGCTTCTTTTGCCCCCGAAGAATAGGTCAAACCAAAATATTAACAAAATTATATAGATGTGACATTGATTATAGTAGCAGGCAAGCCCCCCCCCCCCCCCCCCCCCATCATTAATATGCTAATACCTTTTTTAAATGACATTTTTTTGTTTGTTACATACCTTATTTTAATCACAGTGATGGTATATCTGGGTTTCTGTGCTTCTTTATTCAATACAGGCAGATCATGACTGGTGGAAGGGGCTAGCAGAGTGCTTTACATAGCTCCTCTTCAGGGCCCTCAACCCTGATGCAAGTAGTAAACTGGCTTTTGTCAGTAGGAGTCTGGAGGATTGGGTGTTACTAGGCAGACTTGTTACTTCGTTTTTGTATCATAGGTGAAACTATCTTATTATTTCTCTAAGGACACCATCCCTTTAAACTCAAAACATACATTTTTTTCCCACCAACCCCAAGAGAACTGGTGGTGGGGGAGAGATAAATTGAGGACTTTGAATGTGCCACAAAGAAAACATTCATCAAAATGTCACTAAAATATCCATTATTAAAAAATATATATATATATATATATATATATATATATATATATATATATATACACACACATGACCCTAAATGGAAATTGTTCCATATGTTTTAATGATGGCTTTAATTGTATAATAAAGTATTGAATATTTTAGAGACTTTTTGATGTATTTTCCCTTTGTGGCACATTCAATTTCCTAATTTTTTTCCCCTCCCCCCGGTGTTCTCTGGCCCTGGTTGGTGGACAAAAATTTTGTATGATACTGAAAATAATATACAGTATATATACACATAACCATAAATGGAAAATGAAAAATGAATAAACCGCCCTAGACAAAATAAATAAAATTAAAACTAAATATCTAAACAATGGCTGCTGCTAAAATTGGGATACACACACAAAAACTATATAAAAACTGTAAAGCTGCGCCAAATAAATAGACTAGACTAAACTCATATACTACAACATACAGTATATGGCCACGGAGGAGCACATAAAAATTGGAAAATTATAAGAAAATAATGACAAAATCCAAACAAGTCCATATGCTGATAGCATCTGCAAATACCAGCTTAGAAATATACAGTCACTGTAGTCACAGTCACTGAAGATGAAAGTGAACATGTTTGGAGGAGACAATGAAGAGATCCAAAAGGAAAAGATGCACCACAGTGACTTCACTTTATGCAGTAATGGTGAAAAAAGGTACTCGACCACCAAATGGGTTATGTGCTTACCAGATGGTGAAGCAAGTTAGGCATATATGGTGTCTTTCAGTAGCCTCAGATGCCATATACTGTATGTTGTAGTATATGAGTTTAGTCTAGTTTATTTATTTGGCACAGCTTTACAGTTTTTATAAATGGAAAATGTTCCATATGTTTTTAATGATGGCTTTAATTGTATAATAAAGTATTGGATATTTTAGTGACATTTTGATGTATTTTCCCTTTGTAAAGGAGAGATTTGAGGTCTCTTAGACCTAAGATCTCTCCATAAATAGGACCTGTCATGCCGTATTGTTATTACAAGGGATATTTACACTGTAAAATTAAAAAATGTAATAATGTAAAAATAAATATTTAAAGCTTCCTGTCCCCACGTGCTTGAGCACAGTAGTGAATGCATATATAGTCACGCCCACAGGTCACGCCCACACATGTAAACAGTGTTTGCACCAACATGTGAGGTATCGCCATAAACATCTGAGCGAGAGCAATAATTCTAACACTAGATCCCCTCTGTAACTGTAAACTGGTAACCTGTAGAAATGTTTAAATTGTCGCCTATGGAGATTTTTAAATACCGTAGCTTGGTGCCATTCCATGCAATTTGAAAGCATGACATGTTAGGTATCTATTTAATCAGCGTAACATCATATTTCTTATTAAATTTAAATGGGGTATATATTATGTTTTTTTTTTTTTTTTATTCATTAACCACTTGCCGCCTGCCCACCATCAAATGACAGCGGGCGGTGTGGCTCTTGTTCTGGGTGGACGGCAAATGAGTAATCGTGGTCGCGCCGTGTGGCTTGGACACGGCGTGACCCCGATCTCTGTAAAGAGCCACGGCCACGGCTCCTTAACCATGTGATCGGCTGTGTCCAATCACAGCCAGTCACATGTAAACACGAGGATGCCGGTAATCGTCTCTCCTTGGCTCACACTGACAGAGTGTGAGGCGAGGAGAGACGATCAGCAGCATCTCCTCACAGAGGACATCTAGGCATGTAATTAGGGCACTGATAATCAGTGCCCTGATTACAATAAAGTGCCCACAGTGCCAGAAGTCAGTGGCCACCAGTGCCAACAGTGTTCCCACTGGTGCCAGTGGTTAGTGCTCACCAGTGCCAGCAGTGAGTGCCCACCAGTGCCAGCAAACAGTGCCCACAAGTGCCAACAATCAGTAACCATTAATGATGCCAGTCAGTGCTGGCTATCACTGCTGCCCACCACTGCTGCCCAGCAATACCTATTACTGCTGCCCATCAATGCTACCCATGAGTGCTGCCTATCTGTGCTGCTTATCTGTGTCCACCAGTGCCGCCTATCTGTGCCACCTATCAGTGCTCATAAGTGCAGCATATTCGTGCCTCCTCATCAGTGCCACCTATTCAGTGCCCATTAGTGCTGCCTCATCAGTGCCCATAAGTGCCGCCTCATCAGTGCCCATCAGTGCAGCCTATCAGTGCCAATCAGTGCTGCCTCACCAGCGCCCATTGCCCAAACAAATTCTTATTTACAAAATTTACTCACAGAAACTAAGAAAACTTTTTTTTTTTTTTTAAATATTCAGCCTTTTTTTTTAGGAAAAAGAAAAAACCCAGAAGTGATTAAATACCACCAAAAGAAAGCTCTATTTGTGTAAAGAAAATTTTAAAAAAATGTCACATTGTTACAGTGTAGCATGACCGCGCAATTGTCATTCAAATTATGACAGCGGTGAAATCTGAAAAATGGCTTAGGCAGGAAGGGAGTGTAAGTGCCCTGTATTGAAGTAGTTAAAATTTTTCCCCAAAAAATACGCTTGAAAAACCACTGTGCAAAAATGTGTGACGTTAATTTTTTTTTAATGTTTGGGGGTTCTAGAAAAAATACTGATTGTTACTAGTAAACAACAAATGTCAGAAAAAGACTGGTCCTTAGGTGGATAAAGTGGATATCTGAAATAAAGCTAACTAAAAGTGCTCACACAGTTGGGCTATAAAAAAAAGTTTTTCTGGAAGTGGAACTAATTTTAAAAGTGCTCCCACCTCCCTTCTAACACCTATATTAAATACCCTGTGGAAGAAAGATCTGTATACTTACCTATTTTAAAGCAGCTTTTTTTTTTTTTTTTTTTTTTTTTTTTTACAAGGAACTCTTTTATTCATACAAGGAACTCTTTTATTCATACCTTCAAAATAGCAACAGAGTCCAGTTTAGCTTATGCAGCAATAGCACATTTTCTTCAACCCATTTGAGTATTTGAATTGAACATACTATACACTAGGGTGAAAATGACTCCATTAGTATATCTGCCTTTGAGTTTGTAACACCATGTGAATTTTCATGTTAAGCCTTATTAGTTCTATTAATTTTTCTTTTTTCACAAAACATAAAATGTGTTTTATTCACTTTATAAAAAACTGATTGATAGCATTGCCACTGTGGAGTAATAGAAGACAGGAAACATTAACTGAATTTTAGTGTCTCTAAAACAGCACACATTTAAGTCATTTCCATATCATGGCCAAGCTATAAATATCACACCCATAATAACTAGATAATATATGCAATATTAATGATCATAAGACTTACAATAAGAAGAATCCAATTAATGGTGGGATCTTGCTTAGCTCCTTGTCTTTTATGCCTCCACAGCACAAATATTTTATCAGTAATTAACAGCAAGACTGGAAACTTCCAGCATGAATTTGCAGAAAGGAACTGGAGTTTTACTGGAAAAATAACATTATTCATTTATAAGGATTTCTGGGTCCTGGCAACTTGTTACATACCCATGCTGTGCTTGCTGTCTGCTCTACTCATGGGTATAATTTATCTTGCAGACAGTGGCATATTCTAATGCCCTTTCTTGATAGTGTTGCAATTTATGACATCTTTTTACCGAGAAATACATGCTATCTCCACATTTAAACAACCCATCATGAGGATTTTTTAAAAGACAACTGAATATTCTAATTGTGGTAATTTTAGAAATATATATATATATATATATATATATATATATATATATATATATATATATTTGTTCCTTACATGTTCGTGTTTTACTACCTGTCATTAAAAATGGAGTGCAGCACCCCTTACCAACTGTTAGTTTTTGATTTCAAGAGGGGGTAACCTGATAAAGTTAAGATCTTCATGGGGGTTTTATGCTTAGGGTTTTCAATGCCTTCTTTGATCTATAGGTCTGAGTTTAATGACTGCTTTCAATGACTGCTGCTTGGTACCTTTTGAAGTGACCAAACAACCATTTTAAAATATATCTAAAGTCTAAATGTTGGTAAAGTTATAAATAGAATGGTTAAGGATTAGACCCCCTGTCAGGTTTTCACTTTTGGTTCTGTTACCCCTACTTGTTCTTGTTACAAGTGTCTAAGATGAAATGTCCCTCACTTTGCAGATTTCCTTTTACAGGATGTAAGGGTAAAATCAAAAACACAAATATGGCAAGAAATTGCAGCCATTTTTAACATTTCCTGCTCTATCCAAATAAGAAAAAATGTGTTAACTATATTTAAAGCCATCTGATCCCTGTGTGTAAAGTTCCAAAGCACAAAATCTATTTTCTAAATAAACAGGGTAAATACAATTTAAAACAAGTAAACATTCAAATCACTATTTGACTAGCTGGTAGTCTACCCTGGGTCATATTCTGGTTGGGAGGCATTCTACTACTACTTTTACAGTGGAAAAGTGGGGCATTTATCAGTTTTAAGGCTGCATTCACACCTGAGCGTTTTGTAGCTTGAAGCCTGAAGCTACAAAAGCTAGAGGGGAAAAAATACATTATTCTCTATGGAGATGGTTCACATCTCCACTCCAAAACGCCTAAAGCCCTACGCCTGAAGCTCAAACAAGTTCCGGACCCTTTTTTGTCGCGCGAATCGGGCAGATTTGGGCGTTTTTATTCTTTTTACATTGGTGACCTTTTGCTCTGCACAAAATTCGTGGCAAAACGCGGTAAAAAACGCCGCGAATCGCAGTAAAAAACGCAGCAAATCGCGGTAAAAAACGCCGCGAAAAAACGCCGCAATTCGCGCGATTTTCTGCCTGAAAAGCTACGCTCAGGTGTGAATGCAGCCTTAAATGTTATTTCATATCTACCAAAAATAACATCAATAACATGAGGCCGTATTCAATGAAAAGTGTGCTTTTTTAATGAATTATAGTGGTTCTAAACTCCAAAGTTTTTTTTTACCTTAACCACTTCAGCCTCGGAAGAATTTACCTCCTTCCTGACCAGAGTACTTTTTGTGATATGGCACTGCATCGCTTTAACTGACAATTGCACGGTTATGCGACGTTACACCCAAATAAAATTGACGTCATTTTTTTCCCACAAATAGAGCTTTCTTTTGGTGGTATTTGATCACCTCTGCGGTTTTTATTTTTTGCGCTAGAAACAGAAAAATGAGCAAAAATTTTGAAAAAAAAGCAATATTTTTTACTTTTTGCTATAATAAATATCTCCAAAAAATATATAAAAAAATGAATTTCTTTCTCAGTTTAGGCCGATATGTATTCTTCTACATATTTTTGTTAAAAAAAATAGCAAAAAGCGTATATTGGTTGATTTGCACAAAACTTATAGCATCTAAAAAATAGGGATAAATTTATGGCATTTTTATTATTAATTGTTTTTTATTAATAGTGGCGGTGATCTGCAAATTCTATCATGGCTGCGACATTGCGGCGGACACATCGGACACTTTTGACACTTTGGGACCAGTGACATTTATGCAACGATCAGTGTTATAAAATTGCACTGATTACTGTGTAAATGACACTGGCAGTGAAGGGGTTGAAAACTAGGGGGCGATCAAGGGGTTAAGTGTGTCCTAGGGAGTGATTCTAACTGTAGGGGAGATAGGCTCACTACAACATGACAGAGATCACTGCTCCCAATGACAGGGAGCAGTAGATCCCTGTCATGTTACTAGGCAGAACAGGGAAATGCCTTGTTTACATAGGCATCTCCCTGTTCTGCCGCTCCGTGTCATGATCGCGGGCCCCTGGTGGACATCGAGTCTGCGGGACCCGCGGGCAAGCTCACGGAGTATGTGACAGCACGTGTGCACCCACTAAGCCGCGTCTTAAAGGGGATGTACAGGTACGCCCATTTGCACAGCCGTGCCATTGTGCCGACGTACATTGCCGTGCGCTGGTCGGCAAGCAGTTAAGGCATTCCCTTTAGTAAGGTAAAAAATGTCCTTTTACCTGTCTCCCTCATCACTAAACATGTACCTGGCTCCTCTCACTGATCTGGTGCTCTTCCTGGTCCTACAGAAGACATTGAGAGAAATTGGAGCCGTAGATTCCTGCTGCTGTCAGTCAAAATCCTGTGAGAATGGAGTGGGGTCATGGCTTAACCATGCTGTGCATGTCTAGAGATGCACACAGTCTGGCTTGGGAGTGCGCCCACACCATTATCCCCATAGCACATAGCTTGCCAAGGAAGCACCCGTAGCAGGGAGAAGTGGACAGTGTCGGCTGGGGACTTCCAGAAGAGCAGGTAAGGGGTGATATTGCACAGAACAGACAAGTATAGCCTCTTTTTATTTATTTAAATTAAAATAGCCTTTGATATTACTTTAACAATCGCACTGTTTTTTACCTTTTTCAACTATTACTATTACCTAATGTATAGTATTCTAGTCACCAAAACTTCATATTCATTAATCTAAGCTCTAATCAAAAAGGTTTCAATGCTCGAAGCCTAAACTAACTACATTAAAAGTATACATAACTATATATATATATATATATATATATATATATATATATATATATATATATATATATATATATATACAGTGATGTAAGTAACTGAGTTAAAATAAACTGAGTTACTTAACGCAGTTACTTTAGAGGGTAACGAGTAATCTAACTGATTACTTTTCCCCTCATGGTAACTCAGTTCCCATTACTTTGGCTTAGTTACCCCAATTACATCTGTAATTCCGGTGTCTTGCCGAAAAAGTTCCCCCGCCGGATAAGGACCCCCTGTACTGCGCAGGCGCATCGCTTGCGCAGTACGAAGGACTACGGAGCTTCCGAAAATTGCCAAACCTAAACAGCTCTGAGTGAACTCTACACCGCGCAGGCGCAGTTAACATGTAATTGTACGAGGTTATGCCGCACGCTCCTGATGCTTGCGCTGGTCGGCAAGCAGTTAAGGCATTCCCTTTAGTAAGGTAAAAAATGTCCTGGGGCAGATGCAAGGGGCGTCTATCATGTAACTAAGGGGCGGGTCTAGTATTACTGTAACCAAGGGGCGCATTTTTTATTATTGTTATATATCGAGCTCTGCCCATTAATTTAACATTCGCCCTCTTCTGTAGCCATCCGCCCCTTACACAATATAATAATAATAGACCCGCCCCTTGCTTACACGCTATAACAACAGATCTACCCCTTGGTTAGAGTAATAATAGAGCAGCCCCTTGGTTACACGATATATAACAATAATAATAAATGCACCCCTTGGTTACAGTAATACTAGACCCGCATAGAATATTAAAAAAAAAAATCAGTTACTTTGCTGTGTAACTAATTACTTTTCCAATGTAGTAACTGAGTTACTAACGCAATTACTTTTTGGGAGAAGTAATTTGTAACTTAACTAATTACCTTTTTAAAGTAAGATGACCAACACTGTATATATATATAATATATACAAAAAACACATGTTTTTTGTCAGACATAAAAATACTCAAACTAAACTCAAAGTGCAGTTTTCTAAGGAATACGTTTCAGTGACAAAGATGGTCTGTCCTTCTAAAAATGCCAGCTGCTTGACCCTCTTTATTTTAATACTTTGTGTCACAAACCTGAAACAACTATGCAATTAGGAGTGTATTTGTTGCTATAATCTGTGTTTGTATTAGGTACAGTATATGCTAAGCATTTAAAAAGTGCATGGATGAAGTTTTAAAGTGTAAGTGTCTAAACTTTCACCGAGGATTCACAGATTTCAATAAATTAATTTTCTGTGAGTGTGAATGTTTTCAATGTACATGTGGGAAAAAAACATATTCAGTATTTCCCTGCAATGCTCGCACATTTTCAATGGACCACATTGACCCTGAGCCCGGGTTCACACCAGTGCGGTGCGAATTCCAGCTACATTTTCTCTGTGAAGAGAAAATGTAGCTGTTCAGCGGTGCCGCTCCGTTCTATCAGCGCATCAACTGAGCAGGGAGAGGGAGGAGAGGAGGGGGAGGTGTAGTGAGAAGAAGGAGAGATTTCTTGTTCAGAACGGAATGCATCTGCGAATCAGATGCGTTCCCATAGAGGACAATGTGCTTGTAATTCGCACCGCAATGCCCAGAAAACCCACACGTTTTTTGTGCAATGCGCAGTGCGAATGCAACGCACATATGTGAACAAGATACATTCATTCGAATGTATTTTAAAATGTCCTGCGAATTGGATGCGGTGTAAGCCGCATCTAATTCGCATAGGTGTGAACGAGGGCTGAAAGCCAAAGCAGCGTTGTTTATTTGACGTTGGCATTTTGGAGATTTGGATATTTTTAATATTTACAAATTGTATTTTATATTTATATATTTATACATAGGTTAAATTAACACTCATATTTAGGGATTTTAGTGCATGTTTTGTTAAGTACAAGATAATATAAATCTGTTTAAAATACTATTTTGAAAGATCATTTTTTTTCTAAATATTTGCATGTAGATTAAAATACTAATGTTGGAACCAAGTTATAATGTGTATCACAAATATTTATTTACACCTAATAAGGTAAGCTGGCTAAATTTAATAGAGTTCTTGCTGTTTCAATTCACTTGCTTATATGCACCTCTGACTATAATGTGCTTCTTCAAGGACTATGCCAGACATACCAATTATAAATAACCTTTATGGCTGTTCCCGAACAAGGTTGTATTACTCTCGTGGGACTATAATGTTATTACTGCATATATTTCTGTTCTCTTACCTCTTATAAAAACCTTGCATAATATGTTCCAGATGTATACATGTGGATAAAATAAAAAAATAAATATTTCATAAATGTTTAAAAGTATTTGACAGCCAAGAAAATAAACTGTGTTTATGGATATTATAAAATGTTATTGTGTTTTATTTAGCAAGATTTTTTATGTGCTCTGCAAGTTTAAAAAAATCCACTGACAGGTAAATTACTTCATGTAGGAAATATGCAGGAAAACATTTTAAAGGGAGCTTTAATTGTTTTTTAACATTGGCAATTTTAAAAAGTAGCTGAGCATAACAATGTTTTAGAAATATATATATATATATCTATCTATATATATATATCTATATATATATATATATATATATATATATATATATATATATATGACTCCTAACCCCCTGACATGTCACGTGTGGCATGTCATTTTTTTTTGGAAGGGAATGGGTGCTTAGTTTTGACAGGTACCCAGCTACCAGTTCCGCTCGGGCTGTCTAGGCAACTTGGGAAAAAGTTATTTTCTCCCCCTCCCTCCATGCAATCTTCTGGGACATGTCACATTGAGGAGGCGCAGCACTATTCGTTCAAGCATAGTGCACACCTGGATGTGAAGCCTCAAGCTGTCACAGCTGGGTGTCCAAACTTGTGAAAGAGGTGAGGAAAAGAACAAAGGGTTCAGGCGGCTGCATCGCTGGATCGTGGGACAGGTGAATGTGTGTTTATCAAACGTTAGCAGCTACACTTTTTATAGCTGCTGACTTTTAATAAACACAAAAACTACTGGAACTCCACCTTAACACTCCGCCCCTTTAGACTGACAATGCGGCTGTCTTTTCTGCCCCCTATGCAAATTTATCCAGACTGGGTGCTCTCTAATACCGAAGGTGTGTTACTAGCTAGATCACCAGTAGGGGTGAGCCAAACACCCCCCCCCCCCCCCCCATGGTTGGATTCACACTAGAACATGCGAACAGCTAAATAGTTTGAGCGAACATGCAAACCCTATTAAAGTCTATTAACATGAACATGAAAAGTCAAAGTGCTAATTTCTAAGGCTTATATGCAAGTTATTGGCATAAAAAGTGTATGGGGACCCAGGTACTGCCTTAGAGGACATGTATCAATGCAAAAAAATACATTTTTTAAACCACCGTTTTGGGACTTCCGGTTCCGGTGCCACATGGAACGGCTGTAGTTAGACACCGCTCCTGCCGAACGCCTCAGAGAACCAGCTAAAAAGCCTGCTAGAAGCTCCGGGGAGGACCCCCAATCATCCCCGCTGCCCACGCTGACCCCATGGACAGGTTTGTGGAGCGTTCATACACCCGGCCAGTCACCTCGCCGGCACCCCCCGCGGGAGACACAGCTCCGGCCTCAGCCAATATGGCGGCCGCCCCGATTACAATGGCGTCCCCACCACCACAGGCCCCAGAGACCCAGGCACATATCCACACGGTGCCTGCGGGCATAGCTCAGGAGGTAGTAGCCCTCTTGGGACCCACACTGGCGGCCACAGTTGATGCAGCAGTGCACAGGGGATTAGAACAGCTCCACATAGAGCTACAGGCCCAAGCACAAATAATCTCCCAGACGGAGGAGAGGATATCCCTGCTAGAGGATGACACCACTGCCCAGTCTGCATTGCTAGCACGCATGACAGCAGAGAACAGGGAGCTGTGGAAGAAATTGGACAATTTGGAAAATCGCTCCAGGAGAAACAACCTGCGCATAATTGGCCTCCCAGATTCTGTACCTAACAACAAGCTTGTCAATATATGTGCTAAACTTATCCCAGAACAGTTAGGCCTACGCATACCCTGCACTGTGGAAAGAGCGCACCGCATTGGCCAGCAAGCGGACAACAGATCCAAACCCAGGCAAGTTATTGTCAAGTACTTGAACTATGCTGATAAGGAAGCCATTATGCAAACATTCCGTCGCACGTGCACCCTGACAGTGGATGGGGCTAAACTGTTGCTTTTTGCAGATCACTCTATCGAAGTGATGAAACAACGCAAAGCCTTCTCCTCAATATGCTCTACGCTGTACCACAACCAAGTAAAATTCTCCCTGACATATCCTGCGGTGCTGCGCATTCAAACACTCTCAGGTGAACACCTGACCTTCACATTACCCGAGGAAGCGGAGAGGTATCTTGATTCCACAGGCACTGAAATGGAACATGCCAGCTCTGCAGGAGAGCCTTCATCACTGCTCAACACCCCTCTCTCCACTGCACACAAGCAACAACCCAGCCCAAACTAGCCGCCATACAAGCAAATTCACTTCACCCAGCACTTGGATCGCTCAGGCAATCGTTGACGATAACTTTTAACATCACGGTGATCCCAGACGCAAAACGGGTAGTATCACTTTTATGTATACACCTTTTGATCTCCTATATATGTTTTTTCGCAGGAATGCCTGCGAAACCCTGATGTATCACATGTTCAGCCCTGATGTATCACATGTTCAGCCACTTGGCAACTTCGTCTAAGGCAAGATGATTTTGAATCTCTCAATTTATGGCTTGGTAGGTGACCTACTGCCACAACATCCCCCTCTTGGTTAACAGGGCCCGTATACAGGTCTATGAGGTTAAATGACTGCCTTTCTCTTTCTCACGTGGACGCAAGTAGCAGGACATACTCCTGCAGCAACATTATTGCTTATATGACCCAGACACGTTGGAAAAGTTATTTTTTATGGGTACAAAATGCATGTTTTTCCACCCTACCCCCCCTCCACCTCTACAGTCGACAGGAATCACCTAAAGATTGTATCCTGGAACGTTAAGGGACTTCCCTCTCCAAGTAAGCGCATGTTGATTCTTAGACATTTAAAGAGACTGCGGGCAGATGTGGCTCTACTTCAGGAGACACATCTCTCCGCAGATGACCTGACACGCCTCCGTAAAACATGGGTAGGAACGGTCTATGGTTCACCTGCGGTGGGACGCAAAGCCGGAGTGGCTGTCCTGCTGCACAGGAACCTGAAACATACTGTGAAGGATGTTAACACTGATCAGCTGGGGCGTAAAATAACGATCCATATGACTATGACTGGTAGAGACATGGCTATCACCAATATTTACGCCCCCAACTCACCTGATGCTGCATTTTTTAGGGACATGACCAACTGGATTCAGACAGTACCGGAGACGTTACACCTAGTAGGAGGTGACTTCAATTCAGTTATGTCCAATACGCTAGACCGCTCGGGCAAAGCTATGAGTAGAGACCCCAGAAAAGACGTACTGAACCTACCCCAGACAATTCTTGCGCAGACGATAGACTCTCTACAGCTAACTGACATATGGCGACTGACACACCCGACGAACCGAGAATATTCCTTCTACTCCCCCCCCACACTTCTTTTTCACGAATTGACTACCTTTTTGCATCACCCGCTCTCTTAAAAATGCTCCGTGACCCGGAAATCTCTGATGCTAGGATATCGGACCACGGACCCATTACTATAAAACTGATCGACACACAACCTCCATCCCCAACAAGAACGTGGCGTTTCCCTTCATATTTGACAGACAGCGAGGACTTCCGAAACATGTTGAGCACAGCCTGGACAGACTATGTCTCCACTAACGCAATACACCTCTCGGACCCAAACCTGTTTTGGGAAGCGGGGAAAGCCTTTCTTAGAGGGAAAATTATTTCCTATACTACTCAGTTCAAACGGAATGCTAAACAACGCTACATGCAAGCCAGTGAGACCCTACGTAAAACACACGAACAACTAACACTTGATCGCACACTTGACAACATCAAGGCCTGGAGGACAGCCAAATGAGAGTTTGACTTATGGTCAGAGCAACAGGAATTAGCCAAGGCCTCTTACACTACGTTACACTTTCACAAGTTTGGGAACAAAGCGGGCAAACTACTGGCAAAATTATGCTCGGGAACAACACGACCCACACATATTTCTGCACTCAAAAACAACGAGGGGGTAATACAAACGGCACCCTCGGACATCAGCAAGACACTGGCAGAATACTACACTAACCTGAACTCTGCAGACCCTGACCATCAAATAGAGACAGAAGCCCTCTTAGCACAGATCAAACTCCCCAAACTTCAAAGGGATCTATTAGACTCCCTCAATGAGCCTATCACCGTAGAGGACATACAAGGGACAATCAAGTCATTGGCATCCTCCAAAGCGCCAGGACCAGACGGTTACACTGCTGAATTCTAAAAGGCTACTAAGGACTTCATTCCAGAAACCCTGAAACAAGTCTTTTCAGCCATGTGGAATGGAGGTCCCTATCTACCTACAGGAACCCAGGCACATATCAAAATGATAGGCAAGAAAGGCAAAGACCCCACACTCCCAGGATCCTATCGACCGATTTAATTAATTAATGTGGACGTCAAAATCCTGTTGAAAATAATCGCATCGCAATTAGCCCAAATACTCCCATCTCTATTACACCCGGCCCAATCAGGTTTTGTTCAGGGCCACTCAGCCACCCTGAACATACGCAAAGTACTAATGGCACTAGAATATGCTAAATCAAACCCAGACCAAGAAGTAGCTATAATGTCGTTGGATGCCGAAAAGGCTTTCGACAACATCAGCTTGTCCTGGCTATTCAGGGTAATGTCACATTTCGGGTTCTCAGGCCCAATTATCACCTTTCTCCAACGAATGTACGAATCCCCATCGGCACGACTCATCACCCCTAACTTTATGTCGAACACGATTCCCCTGACAAAAGGGACCAGACAAGGATGCCCACTTTCCCCGCTACTGTTTAACATTGCAATTGAACCCTTATCAAGACTAGTTAACTCACCAGACGGCATTAGTGGAATCAAAATAGGGGACCAAACCCTACGCTCAGCCCTCTTTGCAGACGACATACTACTGTTCTCCACTGAACCCCTAGCTGACTTTAATAGACTTAAGGAAATCTTCCAGACCTTCCGAATATGCTCAGAATTACGTATAAATTTTGACAAGAGCGAAATACTATCGCTGAGACCCAAAACGACTACTAATTGGAGACTGCACTCACCGCTAGCTATAGCTACGCAACATATCACATACCTAGGTATACGCATTGGTCGTGAACCCTCATCTCTTTACATGCTTAATTTTCCGCCATTAATAGCAAAAATTGTAAAGGAGTTGGAAGCTTGGGCAGCCCTCCCCCTCTCGCTCTTTGGGAGGTATCATCTTTTTAAAATGGTGTCATTTACACGCCTGCTCTATGCTATGCAGACCATTCCTCTACTAATCAAGCATACAGACGTCAACTTAATCCACAAAGCATTGTCCAACTTTCTATGGTCTCGCAAAAAAAAAAACACGAGTTTCCCTGCAAAAACTGTCTCTCCCAAAGTCTTAAGGGGGGGCAGGCTTGCCCAATATACGTTTCTATAACTTAGCATGTTTACTCAGACAGGGCCTTGACTGGCTATCTGGCAAATCCAGATACTCCAATACCATCCTTGAGAAAAAAGCGGTACTCCCGCATACCCTACTGGCCATGCTACACTCCAACCCCAACAAGCTGCCAATGCACCTCAAATCGAATGTGATTGTCAGGGACACAATTGTAGCCTGGAGGGAGACACGGAAGCTACTGGGCCTACCCTCTAGCATATCCCGCCATCTACCAATTCAAGGAAACCCAATGTTTCTCCCGTCCACCCTACACACAATCTTTGAGCAGTGGAATACTAAAGGGCTCAACAAAATATCCTCGATGTACCTTGCTAGCCCGGACAACCCCCCCTACCTGATCACACAATTAAGAGTAAGAGTCCCTTGTCGTTCGTAAACAAACCACAGCGACTTCACCAGGCATCATCTTTCAAGGCCACCCTGATTAGCTCAGTATATGTAGATATCAATATAATTTTACTAACGTTGCTTCCACTTCTGAAGGCACTGTATGCGATCCATTATGTAACCTTACCATGTTATTATATGAATACTGCACAGTTTGTATACCAAATATCTCTGCTATGTTTAAAAAAACAAATAAATATTTTTTAAAAAAAAACACTGTTTTTTCAGGAGAAGTGATTTTAATAATGCTTATAGTTAAACTATAAAATGTTGAATATTCCTTTAAATATCGTGCCTGGGGGTTCCCATTAGTCTGCCTGTAAAGTGACACATATGTGCATTGTGTAGAACAGCGCCGGAGCAAAATAAAATTTCTAAAGGAAAAAATTTTATGTAAATGTGCTTGTGGCTGTAATGTATTGCCAGCTCCTGGCAATATAGATGTAAAATCAAGGAAAAAATTGGTGTGGGTTCCCCCAGTCCAAACCAGGCCCTTCAGGTCTGGTATGGATTTTAAGGGGAACTCCACACCAACATTTAAAAAACAATTGGCGTGGGGCCCCCCCAAAATCCATACCAAACCCTTATCCGAGCAAGCAGCCTGGCAGGCCAGGAAAGGGGGGACGAGCGATCGCCCATCCGAACCATACCAGGCTGCTTGCCCTCAACATGGGGAGGGTACTTTGGGCTCCTGCGGTCTGTGGGTTTAACAAGGGGACCCCCAGATCCCACCCCCACCATTTGACTGGGTATTGGGTACATTGTACACCTACCCATCCACCAAAAAAAGTGTCAAAAAGTAAAAACCACAGTTTTTAACATTTCTTTAAAAAAAAAAGAAAATAAAAGTGTCCCGTGATGTACATCCATTGGCAATCACGTCGCCCAATGGACCCGGAAAATAGAAAAACAAAAATGAAAAACTCTGCGGCGACTACTGTCTTTTGATTTTGACAGCTGTTATATAGGCAAGGGTGGGGCCACCCAATGACATAACCTATGACCCCACCTCCCCACATCACATGATGTCAGGAGGGGCGGGTCACTCGGCTACATCACTGGGTGGCCCCGACCTTGCCTATATAACAGCTGTCACATCCAAGAGACAGCAGTCGCCAGGACGCCTCCCATCAAGGTGGGGATTTTTTTTCTTCTACTTTTCAAGTCCGTCGGGCGGCGTAATTGAAGATGGATGAACATCATGGGACACTTTTTTTTTCTTTTTTAATAAAGGAAGTTACAAAAACTGTCTGTTGCGGTTTTTACTTTTTGACACTTTTTTTGATGAATGGGTAGGGGTACAATGTACCCCATACCCATTCACATGGCGGGGCAGAATCTGGGGTCTCCCTTGTTAAAATGGACTTCCAGATTTCTATAAGCCCCCTGCCCGCAGACCCTGACGACCAATGGCCAGGGTTGTTGGGAAGAGGCCCTTGTCCCCATCAACATCAACATGTTGAGGGCAAGCGGCCTGGTATGCTACACGCTATATACATATTTTTTTTTTTTTTATTATTTTTTTTTTTTTGAATACATTGCCTGCACTGTATGTATATTCTACACTGACTGCACTGTATGTATGCATATATATATATATATATATATATATATATATATATATATATATACTCAACTGCCTGCACGCCACTAACTAACCTGCCGAATCTAGCTCAATTTCTTTCAATCTCCTCCATGTATCACACTACATACAGCTGCCATGTAAGCAGCCTTATATAGCGTGGGGTGTGGACTTAGCCCCCTGAGCCATGATTCATGAATCATGGCTCTCCCAGCAAATCACACTGTGCTTTGCCAAAGCATGCAGGTCAGGTGCATGCTTTGGCCAATCAGCAGCCGTTAATACACTGCAATCTTGCCATGTATTATGGGGTGCTCCGTGGGGCTCGAATTTGCCACAAACGCCCTGTATGTTCGGTTAATTTGCGAACAAATGAACACCCAATGTTCGAGTCAAACTTATGTTCGATTCGAACATCAGAACCATCCCTAATCACACGATGAAAATAGAGAGAAGAAAGTCTAATGCCACTTACACACAAGCAGATTTTCCGTCGGATGTTTTTTCCAATGGAATCAAGCTTGCCGTGCATACACGCGGTCACGCAAAAGTTTGCTGAACTTTCGACCGTCAAGAACACGGTGACGTACAACACTACTATGAGCCAAGAAAATGAAGTTCAATGCTTCCGAGCATGTGTCAAATTGTTTCCGGGCATGCGTAGGAATTTTGCGCATCGTAATTGCTACAGACGATCATGATCGTAATTGCTACATGAACTTTTTCCGACCGAAAAATTGAGAACTTGCTCTCAATCTTTTGCTGGCGGAAATTCGGCCAGCAAAAGTCCGATGGAGCATACACACGGTCACATTTTCTGACCAAAAGCTCTCATCTGTTTTTTGCTGGCTGAATTTCCAATCACGTGTACGCGGCATAAGAAAACTGATGCAGCCACCACATTTAATGATTGGTAAGCTGCAATATATAATTTTTTTGGGGGTTTAATAATGATTTAAAAACCATGCTTGGGGTGCTTCAAAACTGCACATGAATTTACAGAACAGTAAAGTGTAATCCTTTTAAAAGTGACATTTCCAAAAAAAGATATATATATTGACCATATTTGGTTAATGATGTCACCTGAAATCCCCAGCTTGTTGACTGGTAGTTTTATGCTGCCCCAGCTAGGAGGGAAACAGTTAACCTGTTTGCCACACTTTTTGTTGAACTCTGCCTCTCTCCTTGTGCTGTGACTAAAGGGAGGGAAGGATCTGCCCAGACACTCACACAGTCTGCATGGGAAGGAAAGACCCAGATAAGCCATAGGTTTTCCATGGGGAGGGAGAGCGGGAGAAATGTGTGAGAATTGTTCATTGCTGTTGCTGCAGTCTGGATTGCCAGTGCCATGCTGAATTTGGAGTTCCTGCTATTAAGGGAGATTGCTGGGACTTGCAGTCCTTCTTGAAGATACCATCCAAGAATGGAATATTTCCTATGAAGGTATCCTAGGGCAGCCACAAGCTGGGACTATGGATGTTAGTAAAGACTGCACTTTATGTTGAACTGTTGTGTTAAAGTGTTCTTCAGTAAAGCTTTGAAAGTCACCAGCACACATATGCTACAGCTTAGGTCGGTTAAAGCACATTGGGGTATGAAGACATAAGTGTGAGTGTTAACAGTGCAAAGAACAAGCAAGTGGTTACCAAGGTTTATCTAGCAGTCTGTTGTAAGTGGTTAACAAGGTTTCTCTAGCAGCCTGTTGTAAGCATGTACATGCGGCAGGTTGGATAGTTTCTAGCAGGAAGTCTTTCATAACAACGGGAGCAGATCACAATCACAGAGGTCCCCAGCCTGTACATAAGTAAGGAAGACTTGAAGATGAAGTGCATACATGGAGTCCGCACTAGGTGCACGGTGGGGCTCCATACCATTACTGGGAGTGAGGTAGCGGTAATACGCTGGACAGATGGAAAGGGCAAGGGTTATGTGTGTCCCTCCTAAATGCATCAGAGACCAAGGTGTATACTACATCTAGAGAGTTTACTAAAGTTCAGTCATCTGTTCAATTAAAGGAACCCCATGTGTAGAATATTGAACTGTATTAAGTGCCTAGCATAGCCCATAAGGACCCTCCCCGGGGTAGGCCTCTCATGTGACCTTTGTTTGGCACCAAACGAGGAAGGAAACATGGAGGACATGACGCCACACCACATGAATCCTACCCTACTTTTTTGTGCCCAATGTGGGGCTATGCCTACTGCATACACCTGAAGACCACCTCTAAAGGGACTATAACATTAGTTAGCTAGTTAGAACTTATCCAGGCTTGCCAAGTAATAGTCCATGTGAACTACACATGCCTACTTCCTAACTGGCTCCTGCATAAGGATATCCTGATAAGGCATTCTGGATATACTAATAAGGGACTTATATAGCAACCAGACCTTAAAAAGACACTCAGATGCACCACATGTAGAGTTGAGCAGACACCTGGATGTTCGGGTTCGAGGGGTTCGGCCTGAACTGTGCAAAAAAGTTTGAGTTCGGGGACCGAACTTGACCCGAACTTGACCCAGAACCTGAACCCCATTGAAGTCAATGGGGACCCAAACTTTTGAGGTTGAAGCCATTTAAAAGCACTCGCGGCTATAATGAATTGTCGGCTCCCGTCCCCGTAATACAGAGAACAGTCATTGAAAGTCATTGATTTTTAAAAAGTTATTGTCATAAAAAAGTTTTAAAAACGCCTGTTTTTTTGGGAGCAGTGATTTTAATAATGCTTAAAGTGAAACAATAAAAGTGTAATATTTCTTTAAATTTCATACCTGGGGGGGTGTCTATAGTAGGCCTGTAAAGTATGTTTACCGTGCTTAGAACTGTCCCTGCACAAAGTGTCATTTCTGCAGGAAAAAACGTTATTTAAAAGCACTCATGGCTATAATGAATTGTCGGCTCCCCTAATACAGAGAACAATCATTGAAAGTCATTGATAAAAAAAAAAAAAGCATGGGATTCCCCCAAATTCAATTGCCAGGCCCATCAGGTCTGGTATGGATTTTAAGGGGAACTCCACGCCAAATTTAAAAAAAAAATGGTGTGGAGTTCCCCCAAAAATCCATACCAGACCCTTTATCTGAACACGCAACCTGGCAGGCCACAGGAAAATAGGGGGGACGAGAGAGCGCCCCCCCCTCATGAACCGTACCAGGCCACATGCCCTCAACATTGGGAGGGTGCTTTGGGGTCCCCCCCAAAGCACCTTGTCCCCATGTTGATGAGGATAAGAGCCTCATCCCCACAACCCTGGCCGGTGGTTGTGGGGGTCTGCGGGCAGGGGGGCTTATCGGAATCTGGAAGCCCCCTTTAACAAGGGGACCCCCAGATCCCCGCCCCCCCCCTGTGTGAAATGGTACCATTTCACCAAAAAAAGTGACAAAAGTGTTAAAAATGACAAGAGCCAGTTTTTGACAATTCCTTTATTTAAGTCTTCTTCTTTCCATCTTCTTCCTTCTTCCTTCTTCTTTCCTTCATCCTTCGGTTTCTTCTTCTATCTTCTTCTTCCTCCACCTTCTCCTTCCTCTGATCCTCTGCTTCTTGCTCCGGTGTTCTAGTCCGGCATCTTCCTCCACAGTGTCTCTTATACCTCGCTTTGTTCTCGGGCCACTCCGCGCAATGGGAGGCTCCCGCTGTGTGACGCTTCTCTTCTTCTGACAGTTCTTATATAATGGAGGGCATGGCCACCTGGTGACCCCGCCCCCCTCTGATGCACGAAGACTTTACGGGGACTTCCCTATGGCTTTCCCCATGACATCAGAGGGGGCGGGGCCACTCGGTTACCCCGCCCCATCTGACGTCATGGGGAAAGCCATAGGGAAGTCCCCGTTTTTTTTTTTATGAATGACTCTCAATGACTGTGCTCTGTATTACAGGGGCCGACAATTCATTATAGCCACGAGTGCTTTTCACTTTTTTCCTTAAACAAAGCAAAACTAAACTAATAAAAAAAGTTCTGGAGTTCAATATATTTTAAGTGATTTTTCGAAGCTGAAATATTCCATATCCAATAATTTTAATTTCTTTGTTGCTTTACTGCTTGCCACTGGCTCACAGTACAATTACTGCAGATGAGCGACACAGCCAGGCTAGGCAATGCACTGGTACCTCACCTAGCACAAACGCACCAGCGTGCCCCCTGGGGCATGCAGCAGTCCAATCCTGTGACTACTGTGGACACAGTGGATCACGGAGCTTGATACCCTGCCGCTGTTAGCGGCTGGGGTATCATGTGATCGCTATGACTAATCAATTCAACAATTTAAGGAGAAAAATAGCTAAGGGGGTACCACATCCATATATAGGCTGTTTAAAAGATATAGGACAATTTGAGCGGACTTTACCGGTACCAGAAAAGGAACACTACATAATCTTATGAAATTCAATTTATTACAAATATATTACAAAAGTAAAAAATTGGTACAAGATAAAAGCAAGTAAATTAGAGCTCTCATTGATATAAACACATAATGTATATGACATATTGGATCCCTATTACTGCTAGGTCAGAGAGGTCGACGTTTCGCTTTATGCTTCCTTAAGCCTGGGTTCACACTATAGCGAATTCGCAGCGGGGCAAAATACTGCGAATTCGCAGGACATTTGAAAACCCATTGTTTTCAATGGGGCACGTTCACACATGTCCGGTGCATGCGCAATGCGAATTGATGAAAAACCGCAACCGTCTTTGGTGCGGTGCGGGACGGATCTGGTGCAAATTCAGGCCCATTATCTTCTATGGGCATGCATCTGATTCGCATCTGGCTTGTGTCCTGAACAGAAATTTGCACCACTCCAACACCTCCCCTTCTTCCTGTTCCTCCCCTGTGTCTTTTGAAATCCGGACTGGAACCAGCATGTCCAAAAGAGGACGAAAAGCATCATCAAAGGAGAAAGAATCTGTGGATTGTGAGGAGTTGATCAGACTTGTGAGGGACAAACCCATGATTTATGACACCCGGCATCCTAAATATAAGGACAACGTTGCCAAAAAACGTGCATGGCAGGACATTGCCAGGGACCTCTTGCCAGAGTGGAACAGGTGCTCTTCCCAAGTTCAGGCTGACAAATGTAAGTTTTTTTTTATTACCTTTTACTACCTGTATATGCTGTCCTGTATTTTTTAGATGGTGTACATTACTGTAATTTATTAGATTTTAATAAACAGCATGTGGTCACCCCCAAATCTGTACCAGGCCACATGCTGTAAACATTGTGCACATAACAGCTTTATCTAGGGATGGTTGAGTCCCTAAATAAATGCATATTCTTATAATTTCTAAGGTCAGTAATATGACATACACCACAAATGTGAGATAAAAAAAGTTTTATTTTTCATTGCCAAAATTACATCCAACATTTTTCATACAGCACACTTAGCATTATATTATCAAGCATCTACATCCAGCAAAAAAATACATATTTACTTTTAGTCAATAGAATTCATCTGCCAAGGCACCTCCCCAGTTGGTGACAAAATAAAATTCTTAAATTCTTCTCTAATAAGTGTACCAGTAGTGCTGCCCCTAGGAATATTGCAATGTGCTGCCTCCATGTTTTGGGTCAGGGAATCTTCAAAAAGAAACCCATCTCTTTCACGCACATAGTTGTGCAGGGCACAGGCAGCTTTAATTGCACTGATCGCATGATCAATACTGAGGTTAATAGAGGTATGCAGGAATCTCCACTTATTGCAAAGAATTCCATATGTACATTCTACTACTCGTCGTGCCCTAGTCAGCCTATAATTGAACACTCTTTTTTCAGTTGTCAAAGAGCGACTTGAATAAGGCCTGAGCATGTTCTGGGACAGTGCAAAAGTTTCATCTCCGACAAATACATGTGGGAGGAGAGGCTCTGTAGTCCCTGGCAGGGGAGAATTATTGGGCAAGTCTAGTGTATTGTCACGCAGCATGCGGCCAAATGAGGAATGTGAGAATGCACTAGAATCTGAGCTGCTGCCATAAGAACCTACATCAACATAAATAAATTTATAATTTGCGTCTGCCACTGCCATTAATACCAACGAAAAATATTTTCTATAATTAAAAAATTGGCTCCCACTAGCTGGAGGCTTGAGGATGCGTACATGTTTGCCATCAATGGCTCCAAGACAATTGGGGAAGTTGCATCTCTCCCAGAATAGGTCCGCTATCATCAGCCATTCTTCTGGTTTGGGCTTCTTCATAACAATGTCCTTCAGTTCTTCCCATATGACTAGGCAGGTAGCATGAACAATGCCACTAATCGTTGATTTTCCAACCTTGAATTCATAGTGCAAACTTCCAAAGGATTTCCATGTTGCTAAGTACCTAAAATGACAAAAAAAAAAAATCATTATGTTGTTCTTTATTTTTCAGTGCGCTACTTACAGACAAGATGGCGTAGCATGCGTGATGCTTACAGAAAATATATGAGGCACCTCAGAGAAACAAGGAGTGGCTCCGGGGCAGCGCCTAGGGTACCCTATATGTATGCCAGGGACTTGGATTTTTTACAACCCATTGTGGAGATGAGGGAGTAAGTTTTCATTTACATCATCTATGTAACGCACAATCTGGTAATCATCAATATGCCGAGTTAATTTTTAACATTTTTACAATATAAAACAGGACAGAATCTACTTGGGAGGAGCAAGATGTTTTGGAGGAAGAACAAGAACAACAAACAGAGGAGGAAACACCCATTGATATTCCAGAAGACACAGAGGATTTAGCACTAATCCAAACATCTTCCAGTCTCTGGGAAACTCATCCAGAAGAACAATGTTCAGGGGCAGAGGAGGCTGTTCCTGGGCCATCCTCTGCTCCTGCACAAATTGATCAGCCTGGCAAAGTGCCACGGAGGCGCCCAGCACTATCCCAACCTGACCTAAGTTAACCCCTTTTTAGACATGTTAAAAAACATGACCGGAGAGGTGGATGCGTTTTTATGTTCTGATACAATCCTGGCGCTCAGTTTTGTACCACTAATTAAAAAGATACCCCCAGAGCGGTACTATGAAATGCGAAAAAATATAGAAAAAATGCTGCACTCCTTCTCCCAGCCACAGAAGGAAGCTGCATTTAAATACCCAAATGTGCCCCAACCAAGACCTCCCCATCACTACCCAAGATACCCGCACTACCCTGAGCAGCAACACCATCCTTACCCCCATAATCCACCATCATATCCCTCAAGTTATGACAGGCCAATCTCCAGATATGAAGGGCCACACAGTAACCTTCCCTATCCCATCCCATCCCCACTTCCTTCAATTAGGGCCCCCCCCCCCCAAACTCAGGGTATGTATGGGCAAAGTCAACATGGGGAGGCTAGGCCTGCTCCCCACACTGCCAGTGATGACCAAGCTTCCGCAACTCAATACTCCTATGAGGCCCCTTTCCAAAAAACATATCAGAATCTGTGATGAGGTCTGTTCATGGTTAAGGACCAACATGACACATTTTGATAAAACAGGGAAGAGGCCTACTTGACAGGCAAGTTTTTTGTTTTTAAGTTATTGCAGAGTTAATTTATGTTTTATACATGGGTAAAGTTTCTATTTTTATCATATGTTATGATACGGAATAAATAATTATTCCTACATTTTTTGTGCCGTCATATTTTTAAAAATACCCAGGTTAAAAAACATAAAAAATACAAAAAACATGGTCAATATAACGTATGACAAATGACATAAGTGATGATAATTACCTTAATGTGATCAATAATCTTTCAGCAGGCTGGATACTGGGTCTGAAGCTCGTGTTCTGACGCTGCAAGCGAGGGGAGATTAAGCCCAGCAATTCGTCAAAACTGAGTAAAAAAAAAAAACATCAATACATGTGGGAAAAACATTGGGGCATACTGTAAAAAAAAAGTAAGGTAAGTGGTTAAGGACATTATTTAGGGTAACAAGGCAGGCATCCTTAGTTCCAATCTAATTATGGCTAAATAAGTGACTGGAACAAACAAAAAGGCATATGGGTCCTCATTTCAACAAAGAAGGAGCCACTGGCCTTTTAAATTAACAGTAACAATTGCCTGAGCCAAAAATGCTAAACAAAGCTGCGTGCCAACACCAACACCCACAAAGCAACTTGTCACTAGCAATTTTGGGCCAAGGTATTTGGGGGGTAAAACATCCACACAAAAAAATGGGAATATGACCTGGCTTACACCAGGAGGGGGGTGCAAGGTGAGGATAATTTAGTGCCCTTAAGGTTGCATGCTGAAATAATGTACAGTTGGTATGTATTTTGGGGGGGGGGGGGGGGGAACAAGGCTTATTAGTTACAATAATCTTAAAATAACATAATCACACATAGGTTAGACTGGATGGACTTGTGTCTTGCAAATATAAAACACACTATACATATATGGCTACAAATTAAGTATGGTTTGGCAGAAACAGTACTCACCTACTAATTGACATGCGGGTGAAATTGAAAAATTTCCCTTCATGCCCACGGAGGTGCCCATACAATATCATGAACTGGCCTCTTTCTTCTCGATTTGCAATGATGGGATGAACCCAGTATCTTCTTCTTCTATGCATCCTTCTACGATTTTCTTCTTCCAGCAAGATTGCTGCTGTGGCAGCAACAACAGTTGGCATGATCATTGGCAGAGCAGCACACATCTTGCAAAGAAACACACAAAACACAGGTACAGACTGCTGGACAACCAGGAAGTGTACACATACCTACCAGGTTTTATAAGCAGCCAGACAATCAGCCAAAAAGCTTGGTCAGCACAAAATTAGCAACTCAAATTAGGCAGGAAGGGTTACTAATGAATTTGCAGCGGCTTTGCACCGAAAACGCGTACAACCCGCAGAACAGCCGGCGTTTCACTGCGCATTCACGCAGGGCCTTGAATTCGCACCGCACTAGTCTGAACCCAGGCTAAGACCTTAATTCCTTGACTGTAAGCAGAGGGATTCTGTGATTCTACACAGATTAGATTAGATTATAGATTATGTAGTGTTCCTTTTCTGGCACCGATAAAGTCCGCTCAAATTGTCCTATATCTAATCATAACAATCAGATGAATACAATGTCAACAAAACAGTCACAAATGGCTCCTATTCATGACTGTATTGTGATGCTGTGATTGGCCTACAGCTATCACGTGGTATCTAGTCAAATCACAACATCCTGTGCCATGTGATTAGCTGTAGCCAATCACAACATGTCAATAGTAAGCAAGCTGTCATGAATGGAAAGCCATTGATGACAGTTAACTATTCCTTGTTACAGTGATCATCACTGTTATAAGCAATACTCAGGCCAGTCTTTAACATGGGGCAAGAGGGACAGCTCCCCTGGGTCTAGTCATTGTTATAGGGCCCAAAGCAGCTGCCTTTTGAGCCCACGCTGCCCGCAAATTGAGGTCTTATGATAACACTGCAGAGCACACAGATACATCAGTGTATTCACTAACCAGCAGACAGGGCAGGGCTGGGAGCTCCACTGCTGCTCTGACCCTAGCCCATGTAACCTGTAATTGGGGCCAAGATCAGAGTGGGAGTGCTGAGAGCCACACCTCTGGACCTTTGAGTGCCCACCTCCAAACCTTTGATAGCACCGCCCCTGGCCCTCTGAGAGCCCCACCCCGGACCTCTAAGAGTCCAGCCCCTGGACCTCTGAGAGCGGGTGGTTAGCCCGACTGGTTAGGCAGGTCCTTCTCCCCATAAACTGCTTGTGGGCTGTTATCCTAACCCTGACCTATTTACTGACAGTATAGTTGTATATTGCTCATAGGTAGAAATGTATGGCTGTTTAGTTGATCACCACCTGTGTTAGATCAAAAGTCTCTGGTTATCTCCTGTATTAGATCCACAGTCTCTGGTTATCTTCTGTACTAGATCTGCAGTCTCTGGTTATCTCCTATACTAGATCTGCAGTCTCTGGTTATCTCCTGTACTAGATCCACAATCTCTGGTTATCTCCTGTAGTAGATCCGCAGCCTCTGGTTATCTCCTGTAGTACATTCGCTGTCTCTGGTTATCTCCTGTAGTAGATCTGCAGTCTCTGGTTATCTTCTATAATAGATATGCAGTCTCTAGTTATCTCCTGTAGTAGATCTGCAGTCTCTGGTTATCTCCTGTAGTGGATTCGCAGTCTCTCGTTATCTCCTGTAACACATCTGCAGTTTCTGGTTATCTCCTGTAATAGATCTGCAGTCTCTGGTTAATGCCTGTAGTATATCTGCAGTCTCTGGTTATCTCTTGTAGTAGATCTGCAGTCTCTGGTTACCTCCTGTAATATATCTGCAGTCTCTGGTTATCTCCTGTAGTAGATCCACAGTCTCTGGTTAGCTCCTGTACTAGACCAGCAGTCTCTCTTTAACTCCTGTAGTAGATCCGCAGTCTCTGGTTTCTCCTGTGCTATATCTGCAGTCTCTGGTTATCTCCTGTAGTAGATTCACAGTCTCTGGTTTTCTCCTGTACTAGGCCGCAATCTCTGGTTATCTCCTGTACTAGAGCCACAGTTTCTGGTTATCTCCTGTAGTAGATCTGCAGTCTCTGGTTATCTCCTGTACTAGATCCGCAGTCTCTGGTTAACTCCTGCAATAGATGTGCAGACTCTGGTTATCTCCTGTTGTACAGTTGCAGTCTCTGGTCATCTTCTTTAGTAGATCCACAGTCTCTGGCCATCTCCTGTAGTAGATCTTCAGTCTCTGGTCATCTCCTGTAGTAGATCCACAGTCTCTGGTCATCTCCTGTAGTAGATCCGCAGTTTCTGGTCATTCCCTGTAGTAGATCCGCAGCCTCTGGCTATTTCTTGTAGTAGATCCGCAGTATCTGATTATCATCTGCAGTCTCTTATCTCCTGTAGCACGTCTACAGTCTCTGACCATCTCCTGTTTTATTTCTCTAGTCTCTGACCATTTCCTGTATTATGTCTGCAGTCTCTGACCATCTCCTGTATTATGTCTACAGTCTCAGATCATCTTCTGTAGTATGTCTGCAGTCTCTGACCAACTCCTGTAGTACGCCCATCAATGAGCAGTAATGATGTTCAGTACACTCTCACAATGAATCAGCAATCAGAAATGATGTGCAGTAACCTCTAGCAACCAGTCAGTGAGTGGTAATAACATGCTGTAACCTCTGGCAACCAATCACAATCACTGCCTGATCTGTTGCAGTAAACTGATTTTGACACACGTACACACGGTCCGATTTTCCGACGGAAATGCCCTTTCGGACAATGTTGTCGGAAATTCCGACTGTGTGTGGGCTCCATCGGACTTTTTCCGTCGGATTTTCCGACGGACAAAGTTTTATCTTCTGCTCTCAAATTTTCCGACAACAAAGTCCTATCGGACTTTTTCCGATCGTGTGTAGCGAATTCCGACGGACAAAGTGCCACGCATGCTCAGATCACATTACAAGACCAAAGCTATTGGCTACTAGCCTCTATGTAGTCCCGTCGTAGGCAACAAACGTCACCACGTTCAGAATGATCGGATTTTCCGACAACTTTGTCCGACCGTGTGTATGCAACACCAGTGTCGGACAAAATCCGTCGGAAAAAATCAGATGGATTTTGTGGTCGGATTTTCCGACCGTGTGTACGGGGCATAAGAGCGGGGGGGGGGCAAGAAAATGTTTGCCCTGGGTCCAATCATTAATAAGGAAGGCCCTGGCAATACCAGTGTAAAAAAAATCCCTGATCATCACCTACTCTGAGTGAACTACTCTGATGAAAGTACGAAAAAAATAGTAAAAGAAAAACAAATGGAAAAATAATGTTTTAAAAAATTTAAAATAAAATTAGATTATATTAATTCCTTTTTTTACATACAGTACAGTCACCAGGCTGTATTCCTGATCACCTGATCACCTCCACACCAGTTATATGATGACGCTGTAATGTACTGGTGACAGTATGTAAAAAAAAAATTGTGAAAAAAATAAATATTACATTTCTTAATTTTCTTAAAAATTATCACAAAAAATTACAACTTCAAAAACTTGCCATGCCTCTTAATAGATACCTTGGACTGTCTCCTTTCCAAAAATGGGTAATTTGGTGCCATAGCTTTTAGACTCTATAACATTCACACAGACTAAATAATATACACTAATTTATGCTATTTTTACCAAAAATATGTAGCAATATAAATTTTGGCCCAAATTTATGACCAAAAATTACTTATTTGCAAAATTTTATTGCAATTGCGCCTCAGTGTGAAAGGAATCTTAACACAGCGCTCATTTTGACAAGACACTAGAGCTAAAATTAGAGCTATTTGCAGGTCTAAGCATGCTCGGTTGTGTTGGCACCTAGTTGTACAAAAATAGGGAATGTATCTCTTCTTAGACTTTTAAAGATATGTCAGTGTAGAAATCACTTTTTCACAGTTTAAATGCAGATTATCTTTAAATAATATACTGCATATTTCAGTACCATTTAGGCAATTATATCATGTTCTAAACACTATTTCCATGTGCAATTCTCCAGGTTTTATCAGAGTAAAGGTTTGGGCGCTAATTGGTTTCAGTGAACTATAGTAAATACGATTTTGGGAGTATTTTTTTTTACCAGTGCTATAGTGAATACTGTTTTAGCGCTAATTACCCCTAATTAGCGCTAATCACCCCTAATTAGCGCTAATTCATGGTAATTAGTGCAGCGGCGCTATAGTAAATGACCCCCACTGTTGCATGATTACGGAATTGCCAGTTAAAGTAGAACAGCGCTCAATAGCAAAAAAAAAAAAGCCCTGGTCATGAAGGATAAAACCTCCAGAGGTCAAGTGGTTAATTCTTACTAGCAAAATAAATAAAGAAAAATGGAAAGATGAACCATCTCCATTTAGCATTCCTGTAAGGGCTTTTATTCTGAGAGTCTCATTTTGCCAAAATAAAAAAAAATCACAGCTTAAGTATAGTCAGCTGTGAAAAGGCGGGATAATCATCATATGAAATGACAATATAGTAATATGTTATTCAGTTGTGGTCATAGCTAGTATTGTTACTCAGTGATCCCTGTTGGAGCATCTGAGTTGTTGATTTAAGCAGCAGATTCCATGTGCAGATATCCTTCTTAAGCCCCATACACACGCTCGGACAATCCGCGGACCAGGTCAGTCGGACTTTGTCCGACGTACTTTGTCCGATGTTGGCGTTGCGTACACACGGTCGGACAAAGTTGTCGGAATATCCGGTCCGGAAGAACGTCGTGACGTAAGTCGTCGTCCACGAGATTAGAAAAGGGAAGTTCAGCACCACGTCAGGCACCCGTTGGGCTCCTTCTGCTGATCCCGTGTTTATCGAGAGTTAGTGGAAGTTTGGTGACTTCAGATTCGCGCTTCTCAGTTTTCTGACTCAGATCGTTACTGCTCTTCAGTTTGTGCTTGTCGTGCGTATCTGTTTATTAGTGCGTGTAGTCAGTTCGCATTTGTTGGTCATTGCGGCCTATATCTTGATATAGGACGCTTTGATTTGCACTGCTTATTGTCTGCTCGTTGCTGGTATTCACTTCGTTCTTTCAGGCCTTGCTGTTTATCGGTGCTTTCTGTTTGTCCGTTCTGACCAGCCGACCTTTTGTGACCTTCTGAGCGATGTTTCCCGTGCGTACTCGTCGCCGAGTTCGTGCTGTACGCGGAATTGGTGTCGGGCTTTTAGCTTTGAGCCAAGACCCGTCCATGAACAGAGTGACGAGGAGTATGTGGACCAAGAATTGGTTGCTTCAGCGTGACCAGTTCTCGCACATGCCTTTGCTTCGTGAGATCCGGGAGAATAATCCTGATGATTTCAGGAACTTTCTCAGGATGACGGACCCCGATTTTCACCGTCTTTTGGCTTTGCTGACCCCCTTTATCAGCCGGCAGGATACCTGCATGAGACAAGCCATTACTCCGGAGCAGAGGCTTGTTGCCACGTTGAGGTACTTGGCGACAGGGAGAAGTCTTCAGGATTTGAAGTTCTCTTCAGGTATCTCTCCCCAGGCCCTGGGAATCATTATTCCAGAGACCTGTTCTGCCATCATTCAGGTCCTGCAGGAGGACTATATTAAGGTAACATTTCTACTTTACTATTCCCTTCTATGTATGCTCTGTTTGCTAATGACTTGTATTTTTGACCTCCTTCCCTAATTACCATGATTGCAATATGTTCTAATATGCTGTGCCCCTTTTCTCCTTCATGCATTTTTCCCTTCACTTACCTCACCAGCATGCTCTTCTGCCCCAATAGACACCTATGGCCTAGTCACTTAAGCAATGTCTTTTGTCTGCTGCATAGTATTGTTTGCCCCAAAACACCCCCTAAAATATGCACAAATGTTTGCTGTGTGGTTTACTTCATGTAGAGCCCCCTTTTTTTGTTCTTTTGGTGGGGGGGGGGGGGGGGCAAACTCATTAGGAACCCCCTCCCCCAACTGCTCTGTCAGATGGTACCAATCCTTTATCTGCTGGCTTTCCCAAGGTCCATACACACTATATACCTACCTCTTTATAGTGCGCATCTTTAGGGATGAATTCAGCAAAGCATGTAGTGCAAGGGACTGCCTCCATACATTCCATTTCCTATTTTTTTGTCTTCTTTCCCTCCTATTAGCTTGCTTGGTAATTTAATAATGTCACACTGTGCCTGCCTTTTTTGGGGGGGGGGGGGGGTTGAAATGTTATTTGATCTTTCCTGTGGCCTGCCAATAGTGTTAAGTACAGAGGGTCTGGCCAAACTAGCCCACATTATTGAGCCATTTGCCAATCAATGAAGTGCAGAGGGTTAGCTGTCCACCACCCCCCCCCCCAAAACCCCTAGTTATTGCCAATGGCCCATCAGAAGTGGGGGGATTGATGGGGGGGTGAGTAATCTGTGAAGGGGAGCCTCTACTTTTCTGTGCAAATACTTTCCAGCCTCCAATTTTATACAATGCTCTTGTTCCAAGATGTTGATTGTCTAATCTGCTTGCAATGTTTAGGTGCAAAGTGACTAATTTTTTTTTCTTGTTTCACTCCACAGTTCCCTTCCACGCCACAGGAATGGCAGACTGTGGCCTCCCACTTTGCCAGCCGTTGGGACTTTCCTAACTGCGGAGGGGCAATTGATGGGAAACACGTCCGCATCGTCCCACCGCCCAACTCGGGGTCCTACTATTATAATTATAAAGGGTTTAATAGTGTAGTGATGTTGGCGGTGGTGTCGGCAACATACGAGTTTATGTATGTGGACGTGGGGATGAACGGCCGGATATCGGATGGTGGGGCCATTACGCACACGGAGTTCTACTGGCGTCTCCAAAGTGGCAGTCTGTGCTTGCCACCTCCAGAGGAGAATGCCGAAGGACTCCCCTTCGTCTTTGTCGCAGATGAAGCGTTTGCGTTGACTCCCCATGTGATGAGGCCGTTCCCGATGAGGACCCTCACCCCGGACCAGAGGGTCTTCAACTACAGGCTGTCCAGAGCCAGAAGAGTTGTGGAGAACGCTTTTGGCATCCTGGCCAGCCGCTTCCGCCTGTTCCTGACGGCATTTAACTTGGCGGAATACAAACTGAACCACATAGTTCTTGCCTGTTGCATATTGCACAACTTCCTCAAAAGACATAACAGGAACTATGTGGTGCCCGTTGGCCCAGATGTGGAGGGCCCTCCAAATGCCGAACTCACAGCCCTTCGAGTGGCACGTCCAGGCTTGCCCCCTCTAAATGCCCGTGTGGTCCGGGACCAATATATGCAGTACTTTGTGGGTAGGGGGGGGCCATTGCTCTGCCTGACGATGTGTGAGAGGCATTTTTTAATAAATCTGATATTTTAACCAACCTATGATTTCATGTCATTTCAGTCTTCTTTTTAGCTTATTTTACTTTGACATTTTTTCCCTTTGCCTTCGACAGTGGGAATGCACTTTCTGGGCAAAAGGAGGTAACAGTCTCTTCTTCCCAAAAAGATTATTCTCATGTTGTGTGTTTGCTACCTAATCTTTGGTCTAGAGAAGGTTTGTACTGCATAACTGACACCCAAAATACTCCTTTTCATCACCAGGTCTGACATGTGTGTATTCTCCAAAATGCTGTGCTCCGTGTTTTCGTACAAAGCACTGTGGGTGTCATTTACATAAGTCAAATCCGCTATGCTCTACAAGTGCATTGAAAAAGTTCCCCGGGAAAGAAAATTGGAGTGCAAAGTGGATTTGCCTTTAGTAAATAACACCCATTGCCCCCCATATCCTTTTCATTTTACATACATAATGCATTGTGTTTTTTAAATAAGGAAGCCACACATTTAGAAAAATAAAAGTTTACTAGGAAAACATTCCCAAGTGCGTTTACAATCTTCACGCCAAAACTGACAACATCTTGGTTATTTACAACATTGTTTACAAACATTCCGCAATTGGTAAAACCAGGCATGGAGCAAAACAGAACCTAGGAACTTGGAAAGTTCAACTTTGTAAAGTGAAGACAAGATCAGACATGACTATATGTTCAAAGTGTGTTTGATCTTGCCTTCATCACATGGGGGGGTCACCCCCGAAAAGTGGAACTTTGGAACATGCACACAATTTGGGACTGAAAATGGTCATTAGATGGTAAAACACATGCCTAGAAGCTTCAAAAGTGCCATTTTCCATCATGGGGATGAATGGACGTTTTTTGGGGGTGCAACCCCTTCACCACAACCACATTCGTAGTTGGTAAAGTGTTTTCACCCCCAAAAAAAACGTTGCCATTCATCCACCATGGTGGGAGCTAGCACATGTGGACACAATGTGTGCATGTTCCAAATTTCAGACAGTTTTTAAGTTGCAAATGTGTTCTGAAGCTGGCACAAATGTGTGTTAATTACTTGGTGCGTTTTCATATTTTTCCTAAAATATCAATGATGTTCTTCAATTTTTGTTGAACATCATTGATGTTTTGCTTTATGTAATCTAGATCTCTATTGCAGACCATTATCTCTCCGATGAGTACGTGGGCACTCTCTGTGGTAAAGTGCGATTTTTCTTCCACAACATCCACGTCACCTAAAAACCACAAACAAACAAAAATGGGGTGTTGGAAATGAGGCAGCCATACATGGATTAGCTTACCAGTAGCTGTGTTCTCCCACACTCACCTGTTGTGGTGACAATTTCTCCAAGTTCGATGATCTCTCCTTCCTCCTCCTCCTCCTCCTCTGCTTCTGCTCTTTCCCCTTTTTTGGTAGGTGTTGGTTTGGGGGTTTCCTCAGACGGCCCAAGTTTTTCGCTCCCCTATGAGAATGTCCAAAAGGAAGATTTAGCAACACAAGCTATTGAGGGCAGAAATAGGAAATGACAAACATTGCTTGAAAGTGACGGACACTATTTTAGTTTGGCCAGTTACAAATGTCAACTACATGAATGAAGTCACTTTGTAAAGGTGCTAAACTGACTAGCTTTTTGGTAGAAGTTTGTGTGATGGAGACCCCCCTCTAGTATCCACTGGAGCACATGTGTGGAAAAGCATAATAAAAAGGGGGTTTGGGTGTCCCAGCACTAGTGCTCTAGAGTCCAGATGGGTAAACAGCTACTGAGTGACCTCTCCTTTACATTGAATAAATTGGCTTTACATTCTTGATGACATTTCTAGTGAGAACAAACTTCCTTTCCCCAAAAAAACACCAAACATCGTATTATAAGTGGCCGAACGATCGAGGTTGCGTACGATCGAATGCACACACACACGACCATGACAGTGGCAGAAAGATCGAGGCTGAGTACGATCGAATGCACAGACGAACCTGAAAGTGGCCATTTTGGAATGTACAACTTGGTAAAAATCAAAACACAATGGAGCAGTATGCAAGCAAGAAATCAAACACAAAACACAACTACTTACTTTTTTTGAAGAATTCTCTTGATCTTTCTGTACTGATCGGCCTCCCTCAGTTTCAGGTCTGACCAGCGTTTCCTGAGTTGCTCCTTGGATCGTTGTACCCCAAAATTATTGTACAGCCTTCTCACAACTTTAGACATGATCTTGGCCTTGCGGACATTGGGGTTGAGGTAAGGCCCATACTTCCCATCATAGTCGCTCCTCTTTAATATGTCCACCATCTCCAACATTTCTCCAAATGACATATTGGAGGCCTTGAATTTCAGGTTCCGGGATCGGGACGTTTCTGCCTCCGGACTTTCCTCGTCCTCCTCCTCGTTGGTGGGATATTTGTGGTGCACCTGCTGTGTCCCCGCCATGTGCTCTCCCCACTACGCCGTAAAGAGAAGGGGTGGGGAATAGACGAGAAAGATCGTCAGGGGCGGGCGGAGTTTGAAGCATGCGCAGTGTATATAAAACATCACACGCCTGTGTCGTAGCCACGATCTGGGAGACGAGGGGAGAGAAAACTCACACGAGACGATCGCTACAAACGAAGGTACAATTTAACGTTGGTACATAACTAGCCTAGACTGATTTGAACTTGAGGCTTCTTTATGGAGAAGATTAGGAGAGTTTAGCCTGACATAATTTATAGGGTTTGGTGTGTTGTTGTGTCTTGCAGAGATTGATATGAAGGGATTCAACGACATGAGTTTTCTCCCCCTCTTCATTGCCAAATACAGGGATTTTCCCATATTGTGGCAGGGTATACACCCACATTACACCAACAAACCAAAGAGGCACGCAGCCCTGGAGGAACTTGTGGAATTTGTCAAGCCAAGGTTCCCCACGGCAACTGTTGATGATATTAGAAAGAAAATTGGCAGCCTGAGGAGTGCGTATATCAGGGAGAGGAAGAAGGTCGTGAAGTCTGAGGAAACTGCAACTTCAGCAGATGAGGTCTATGTCCCCAAGCTCTGGTACTATCAGAGTCTCCATTTTCTGAAGGACCAGGCTGATGTCACGGAGCCAACCTCAACTCCTCCTTCCACGCTTCCTTGCGCACAGCCCACCCCTGATGAGGCTTCCGAGGAGCAACCTGGGCCTTCCAGTCTGGAAGAGGTGGAGGAGCCCAGCTTGTTCCAGGTATAGTAGTTTTGTTACCATTTATGGGAATAATGAATGATGTTCACTTAATTCAGGATCGCCAATTGCTTAGTTCCTAACGTGTTTGACATATCAACAGACAGTGGTGTTGGAGACATTTGGGGCCAGAATCTAAACTGCTGGGCTGAGAATTGTATGGTTTTCTATTTGTAAACATTTTGCACCAGTCACTAGATGAGAATTGTGTGTGTTTGATGAACAAATAACTGAAACTATGTCCCCTTTTTCCTACACAGGAAGACCTCAGCCAGGAGGTGGCTGTGGAAGGTGGCAGTCAGGAGGAGGCAGGGGTTAGTGGCAGCCACCAGCTGGGTAGTGGCAGCCAAGAGGGGGCTAGGCCTCGGAGCCTGACTGACACCCAAACCCCTCCCCTCCGCCCTCCGTACAAAAGGGCGAGAAGGGGGGGTTATGCGGCACAGTCAGCGCTCCGCATGATCAGAGAGGCTTCAGACTCCCTACATGCCACACCCGCCGACGAGGAGACCTTTGGCTCGGTGGTTGTCACAAAAATGATGGGTATGGAGGTGGGGCAACGCAACATGTGTGAGGGGCTCATCCTCCATGTCCTAAATAAGGGTAGGGCTGGGGAGATGACCCCAGTCACACATGTTTGCCATAGTTACCATGCTCCGCCTCCTCCTCCTCCTCCTCCTCCTTCTGCCACCCCACCAGCACGACAGCCACAGCGTGGAAGGAAGCGTGGAAGGAAGACCTGAGAGTGACGACCTGCAATCAGTCTGGTGTGAGAGAAGATGGAGCCTCTTGTAGTACCAGAGCCTGGGGACCTAGATGGCATCTGCTGCAGTTCCGGATACTTTGGACTTCACGACCAGATTGCACTCCCCTTAATATACGTACTCCTCAGGCCCCCAATTTTCTACGCTTGGACAATGATGGTTGCCGTGGGGGGCCAAGACTTTGCAAATTCCCCAAGTTTCACCATGGCTGCGTTCCTCTTTGGTTTGTTGGTGTGACCTAAATAAAGGTTTTTTTGATTTGAAATAATCATTGACTATTGTGTTTTACTTTGCTACAATGACAGTTTTTCTTTGAGTAGGCTGGTACATTTCACTAATCCTAAAGTAGAATTAACAAGGGGCAACAACAACAAACAACCTCCTAGTAAATTTAAGCAAGAAATACAAATGTAAATAATGTGTTTTTGGTAATTTGAGACACACAACCCCCCTCAAAAAAAAAAAAAAAAAAAAAAAACATTCAAATATGTATTCCCCAAAAAAAAAAAAAAAGACAAATCATGGTAAAAAAATAACAAAGATTCTTTTCCGTTCAGAGTAAAAATAAACATGTAGTGTATAAATGCTGCAAAGTAATAAAGAAGTAAGTTTGTGAGAAGTGCGGGTGAATAGGAGCAGCTAAAAGATGTCATTCTTGTTGCATTGTAAAGAAAAAGAGAATGCGCTGCATTAAAGACATTTTAACATTGCAGCGTGACGAATGTGCTGTGTCGATTAGGAAAGGTAGTTTTACCTGACCGAGCGCTTCCGTCACAGAATTTCTTCTGAGCATGCGTAGCACTTTGTCCGTCGGACAAGCGTACACACGCTCGGATTTGGTGTGATCGGACCGGGTTGACGGGAAATCTTTCCAGCAGGAGATAAGACTTTGTCCGACGGACAAACCGACGAACACTGTCCGATGGTGCATACACACGGTCTGATTTTTCAACAACCTTGTCCGATCGGACCAAATTGATGAAAAAGTCCGACCGTGTGTATGGGGCTTTAGAGTTTTCTGTTGAATTCTAATAACTGGAATTATTCTCCTTGTCTTTCTATAATACATTGACTGGAGTACACTGTTATTGGGTCACTAGATTTGGCACTTAGAACAATATAATCAACTGAATCAAAACACACAATGCACTGTCCTGAATACAAATATACAGGGTATTACAGTCCTACACTAACAATAAAGATTGCATTTTCTTGTGAACTGCAGCATTCACCTAAATTATTCATGAAAAATCCATAGTCACCTTGACTCCCTGTTCAAGAATATATTAGGACTTTATTTAATACTAATAACAACAAACGGGAAATACAAATCTTGTGAACCATTCCATAGCAACCAATATATTAGATGCCAGCAATCCAGTATCTGTATATTATAAAATGCTTCACAGAGAATAATGTATTTTTTACACCACTCCCTGCTTTGCATAACTTACAGCTGAATTGTTCTATTATAGGCATACAATAATTATATCGGTGAAGGTGTCTCTGTAAGATGCCACATCCAAATTGACTAAACAAAGAAAGGGTATCCCCAAAATGGACTTTTAAGGAACTAAAATTGTTTAATAAAATATGCTTTTTCTATAAACTAAGTATACACAATGAAAATAAAATGTATTGGAATGGTTACAGTTACTGTGTACAAAGTACGAAATCACCACAACGATTGATAGTAAATTTCTCGTAGTTCACCCAATGTGTTTCAGAGTATCTATGTCTCCTTATTCAGGGGTGTCTATAAATAGGTAAATCATATATCTACAATGTAGTGATAAAACAGAGTTAAACACAAGATATATGGTGATATAGAATTCTAAGCAACATATATGTTGCTATCAAGAGAATATTGTCTCACATATTTTGTGCAGATGTCGTAAACTAAACATTCCGATAAACCTTTGTAAAAACAAGAAATATGAGCGGGGCCATGTCTCCAAGAATCTGCCCGTTTCAAATGGCTAATCTTCAGAGCGTATGATGGTATCCTATCAAATAGGAACTGAATGTTAATGATCTTATTAAGGCTAACTTCCATTTCTTATTTCATATGTATTTTTGTTTTTTTATTATTTATTTTATTTGTTATGTGTTCGTTACTTAAAAGTGCATAAGAAAGATACATGCAGAAATATTATAGATGTATAAAGACAATATCAAGGTATATGTACTACCTGTTTGTATGGAAACATTAAGTTTGTTGAAAAGTTGGTATGACACACTATATAGTAGATGTCAACTGGAAGATAACAGATACATAACAAACAGTCATATATATATATATATATATATATATATATATATATATATATATATATATATATATATATATATAGGTGTCACTTTTTATAAAGATATTAGATATACGGAGAATACCCCTTCATGTTCTCAATGTTCTCAATATTACCAAATCTCACAAAATATTGCATGCTCCAAATGATGTAACAGGTTTTTTTGAAAGTAGGTGAACCGTATAAACCACCTGGGGGATGTCAGCGATGTCAGACAGAGACTTGCTTAATATACTCCTCTAAATCCAATCTTAGTCTAATATCCCTGAGCGTTGGTGTGTGTTCCTCTTAATCTGCCCGTTATGTTGCATTCTCAGTTTTTGCCACCAGTGGAGCTGCTGTAATAATCATATATACCCCCTGTCACGTCTCTTTTTACAAACATTTATAAATCACTGTGGTGGCTGGCCGGTTTCCAGGGGTGCACGCATGCAATCCCCGGCACACTAAGCCGCCTCGTTTTGGGAAACCCATGTCAGCTCCATATGGCAGGCTGCAGACAATACCATCTCAACTGGCCGCCATCTTGCTACTCCTGTGGGCATGCGCTGTCCACCTGGGAAGCCACTGTATTAGTGGGCCGTGGGTGCATGCAGTCATTCCGTCACTCTGACATTGTGCATGTGTGGTCGGGATAGGGGCTTGCTGGCTTTGTCCCTGATCTCCTCCCCCATCTCAGGCGCAGCTGATAACAATCAGCTGCATTTGTGATTGGATTTAAAGGAGTATATTAAGCAAGCCTCTGTCTGACATGGCTGACATCCCCCAGGTGGTTTGGATGCCAGGACGTGTCTCCATGTGGCTGCTTCTCACATATCAAGGTATTTTTTACTGGATAATCTCAACAGGATTTTAATACCCCCAGTATCACTATTTCTATCATTACTGCTGCTCTATCTATATGATAATTAATACTCAATAAGACTAGTGCTAACTCCTATTTTGACCATTAACAATAGGATTTTTATAACAGCTAACCTGTAAAATCATTTTCTTGGAGTACATCACGGGACACAGAGCCACAGTAATTACTGTATGGGTTATATAGGCACATTTAGGGTCCCTTACTGGGAGTATCTCAGTTTTGTAGGAAAGCAATACATGTGTAATCAGAAAGAGGGGAGGGACCTCTGTGTCCCGTGATATACTCCAAGAAAAGGATTTTACAGGTAAGCTTTTATAAAAATCCTATTTTCTTTATCGTACATCACGGGGCACAGAGCCACAGTAATTACTGTATGGGATGTCCCAGAGCAATGCTATCTGAGGGGAGGGAGACACAAACAAACGTAGGGTGCAATCAGACCTGAGGACCTATACTGCTACCTGCAGCACACTGCGCCCAAAGGCGATATCCTCATGTTTTCTTACATCCAGATGATAGAATCTGGTTAATGTATGGACTGAAGACCAAGTTGCGGCCTTGCAGATTTGAGCCATGGAGGCTTGGTGATGCACTGCCCACGAAGCACTAACAGCCCTGGTGGAGTGTGCTTTGATTTGAAAAGGTGGAACTTTCCTCTTCAAACCATACGCTTGAATAAATACTTGCCGAATCCACTTAGCAATAGTAGATTTCGACTCTGCCAGTCTTTTCCTAGGACCTTCAGGCTACACAAACAAAGCATATGTTTTCCGAATCTGAGCAGTCGCCTCAAAATAGATTTTGATTGCTCTCACTACAGCCAGAGAATGTAGTGAGTTTTCTTCCGTAGAACAGGGTTCTGAAAAAAAATGAAGGTAGAACAATATCCTGGTTTAGATGAAAACCTGAAACCACCTTTGGCAAAAAACTAGGATGAGGAGGCAATACTAATCTATCCTTGTGAATGATTAAATATGGCTCTTTATAGGAAAGAGCAGCCAATTCTGATACCTTTTTGCAGAAGATATGGCTACCAGAAAAACTAGCTTCCTTGTCAACAGGACCAAGGGAATATGTTGTATTGGCCCAAAAGGCTGTTTCTCTAATTCCGTCAGAACTAAATTAAAGTCCCAAGGGTTCAGGGGTGCTCTAACCGGTGGATTAAGCTGCGTTACCCCCTGTATAAAGCTTTGTACCAAAGAATACGAAGCAAGTGGTCGATGAAACCAAATCAATAAGACTGAGACCTGACCTTTGATGGTACTCAAGGCCAGCTTCATCTCTAACCCCATTTGCAGAAAGGCAAGGATTCTGAGCCATTTCGAATTCAAAATGGTACACGCCAGGGATGCCCACTGTCACCTATTATTTTTATCCTCACAATGGAGCCATTCTTAAGAAAAATACGGGCAAATTGTAATATTAGAGGTATAAAAACAGCAACGGAGGAATATAAGCTAGCGGCTTATGCCGACGACTTGATCTTTTTCATATCCTCTCCAGTCATATCCCTGCCTCCCCTCCTGGGGGAGTTAAAGCAATTTGGCGACATAGCAAATTTTAAAGTGAACTACAACAAATCGGAGGCAATGGGGCTGGAAATGAATGACTCACTGACCCACCAAATAACATCACAATTCAACTTTAGATGGACAGATTCCTATATTAGTTATTTGGGGACTAAAATACCCAAAGTGCTAAGCAGGATATTTGAGTTAAACTATGTTCCAATGTTAAAAAAAATAAAAAAAGATTTACAAAGATGGGACAGAGAAGTTTTTACATGGTTTGGTAGGACGAATATAATAAAAATGAACACAATGCCTAGGCTTTTATACCTGCTCCAAACCTTGCCAATAAGGATTCCCCAAAGCTATATGAGAGAACTTCGGTCGGGATTCCTGAGGTTTATATGGGCTGGAAAACCTGCGAGAATACGGAGAACTATTTTGGTTCTCCCTAAAGAAAAAGGAGGTATTGGATTTCCAGACCCATGTAAATACCAGGAATCCTCACACTTAGTCAGAGTAATGGAATGGTGTGCCAAAGAGAAGAAGCCATGGGTAAAGATGGAACAAATGATGTGTGATGTCCCCCTGGAGGGTTTGGCATGGATGACTGGAGAGGATATTTTAAAGGCTGTAAAGAAACATCCACTGATAGGGGCAACTCTAAATATAATTAAAAAAATCTTTAAAAAAACTAAGATATCCAAGGAACCAAGTCCTATGTCACCAGTAATAGGCACACCAGATTTCGGGCCAGGAATTTTAGACCATAGATTTGCCAATTTAAGACAAAGAGGGATAAGTAGGATTATACATTTCTCAAGGGAGGGTAGATTAATGACAAGAGGGGAGATAGAAAATGAATTCACCCCAGAGTTGGACTACTTCAGGGCAATGCAACTAGGATCCTATATCCGCTCTAAAAATAGGATGTACCCAGAAATTCGGGGGTTGTCAAGATTTGAGCAGATATGTTTAGATGGTGAAAATTTGCGACACTCCCTGTCATATTTTTATGAAGTAATTATAGGCTCAGAGGCCCCGGAAAATCTAGGCTTTATACAAGCCTGGGAAAAAGAACTGAAGGTTTTGTTTTCCCAAATGCAAAAGGAAAAAATTCTTAGAGCGGTCCATAAAACGTCAATAGCATGTAGATATCAGGAAGGGGGATATAAGATCCTTACTAGATGGTACAAAACTCCAAGTATGTTACATGGCATATTCCCGCAGGTACCAAATGTCTGTTGGCGTTGTGGGGAAGCCGAGGGTACGATGCTGCATATTTTTTGGGAATGTGGGAAAATTAGAGAATTTTGGCGAATGATAGAGGAAGCAATAAGCAGTATTACAGGTGTGTCTCTTGGGGAAAACCCGGCAGCATTTCTTTTAAATGATGTCCCTATGTCAGTTGATAAATATAAAAGATCCTTATTGAAGCACCTTCTCACGGCGGCGAGAGCCTGTATCCCGGCCTTATGGAAAAGGGAGGCTCCTCCCACGGGGGCTCAGTGGTGGGCAAGAGTTAGAGAGATTCAACAGATGGAAAATTTGACTCTGGCAATGAAAGAGCAAGAAGAGAAATACTGGGACACATGGGCACCCTATTTCTCATACAAAAAGAGAGAAGAAGAGAGCTAGGTTGTATCTAGTTGGGGAGGGGGGGGGGGGGGGAGGAGGGGCAACAGGAGAGACATAACAATTTTTTTTTTCTTTTATTTATATGTTTATTTATTTATTACTTTTTTTCTCTTTTTTTTTTTTTTTTTCTTCTTATTTATTTACTTATTTATTTATTTATTTTTTTCTTTTTTCTTTTTTTTCTTTTCTCCTTTGGTGGGGGGGGGGGGGGGCGAAGAAGAAGAGGAATTTGCTAGGAGGTTAATGATGTAATGTTTAAATAATATGAGTTATAGAAAATGATTGTAAACAGAGCAAATGTTATACAGCAAGTATTAATGTATGCATGAAGTGTAATGTATGAAGAAAAGAGAAAATGTAAAATAAAGAGTTAAAAAAAAAAAGAAAGGCAAGGATTCTACCTATGACATACTTTCTGGGATGCAAATCCCTGGATTCACACCAGGAAACATATGCCTTCCAAACTCTGTAATAAATGACTCTGGAAGCTGGCTTCCTTGCATTAATCAAGGTAGATATCACTGAGCCTGAAAGCCCACAATTCTTCAGAATGTGGGTTTCAATAGCCAAACCATTACTTTTAGTGTTTGTAAGTTAGGATGGAATACTGGTCCCTGCGATAGCAGGTCTGGATGTGGTGGTAGAGTCCATGGGGTCCCTACTGCCATCTTTACGATCTCTATATACCAAGATCTTCTGGGCCACAAGAATCACTGACTTCCTTTTCCTGGTTGATCCTGCAAAGAAGTCGTGGTAGCAGCAGAATATGAGGGAATGCATAAATCAGTGAGAACTGATACCACGGGGTCACCAACGCATCTGTTCCGTATGCGAGTGGATCCCTTGGTCTCGACACAAAGTTGTCGACTTTGTTGTTGAACCCGGACGCCCCTGTAAGGAAAGCTCTGCTGGGCCTAGTGGTTCTCCACCGCTGCGATTGCGTGTGCGGGCTCGAACGGGTGCGCGGGCTACTGCGCATGCGCGGAATCGAACGGGTGCGCGCGTGCGGTCTCGGACGGGCGCGCGCACGGTTACTGGCGCCAGGCGGGCTATTTAAACCAGCCATCTCCATGCAATCCTTGCTGCCTGATCTACAGCGTTCCGTGTGTTAATCCTGTACTTCTCTGTATCTGCACCAGTGACCCGGCTTGTCTACCTACCTGCTCTGCTTCCTGCCTGCCCCGATCCCGGCTTGCCCACGACTATTCTCTGGCTTATCCCTGGCTTATCCGCAGTGTGTCCTCTGTTACCAAACCCGGCTTGTCTGACCTACCTGTGCACCTGTCCTGTAGTCCGCTGCATACCTGCCAGTTCCTGTTGTCTGCTGGTTCCTGTAGTCCGCTGCATACCTGCCAGTTCCTGTTGCCTGCTGGTTCCTGTGGTCCGCTGCATACCTGCCAGTTCCTGTTGTCTGCTGGTTCCTGTAGTCCGCTGCATACCTGCCAGTTCCTGTTGCCTGCTGGTTCCTGTGGTCCGCTGCATACCTGCCAGTTCCTGTTGTCTGCTGGTTCCTGTAGTCCGCTGCATACCTGCCAGTTCCTGTTGTCTGCTGGTTCCTGTAGTCCGCTGCATACCTGCCAGTTCCTGTTGTCTGCTGGTTCCTGTCACCTGCTGTCTACTGGTTCCTGTGGTCCGCTGCATACCTGCCAGTTCCTGTTGTCTGCTGGTTCCTGTAGTCCGCTGCATACCTGCCAGTTCCTGTTGTCTGCTGGTTCCTGTCACCTGTTGTCTGCTGGTTCCTGTCACCTGCTGTCTGCTGGTTCCTGTCACCTGTGGTCTGCTGGTTCCTGTCACCTGCTGTCTGCTGGTTCCTGTCACCTGTTGTCTGCTGGTTCCTGTCACCTGCTGTCTGCTGGTTCCTGTCACCTGTTGTCTGCTGGTTCCTATCTTCGCTGGTCTAGTCCGGAGGTCCGCCTACAGCTGCTGTTCCTTCCAGACACTCGTGCCTCCTCTGACTTCTGCGCCCCCTGTCCCCATCTCCAGGGGCCGCAAGTCTGGGACGTAAGAGAGGTCTCCCACTGCCATCCAGACTCGCCACTAGGTACGTGACAGTATCAGGCAGCCATGACCGAGTCTGAGCAGGGAGCCTCTCCTATGGAAGAACTCTGCCTACACCTAGCAGGCCTTGCACAAGCGGTCACTAACCTACAGGAAGGTTATACCCGACTTGAAAAACATGTCCTTACTCAGGGATCCCCAGGCCTCACCACTAGCCAGCCTACTCCACCAACCGTCGTGATGCTTCCCCCGGAACCTCGAGTACCCACACCTGAGAGGTTCTCCGGTGAGCGTAGTAAGTTCAGGACTTTTCGCAGTGCATGTGAACTGTTTTTTGCACTACAGCCCCGAACATTTTCTTTGGAGTCCACCAAAGTGGGCTTTGTGATCTCCCTGCTCCAGAACGACCCCCAACTCTGGGCCCACCGTCTGCTTAAACAGGAGGCCGCGGAACTTGCTCATCTAAATACCTTCTTTGATGAAATGGCCCGAATGTATGAGGACCCGCAACTCTGTGCCACGGCTGAGACTGCCCTCCATGCTCTACTCCAAGGGCGTAGGCCCGCCGAGGACTATGTTGCTGAATTCAGGAGATGGAGTGCTGATACCAGCTGGAATGATGCGGCCCTCCGCTACCAGTTTCGGTTGGGGTTGTCAGATCCCCTCAAGGATGAACTTGCTAGGGTTGGGGTTCCTCCAACTCTTGAGGAGCTCATCAACCAGGCTATACAGATCGACAGGCGCCTACGCGAACGACGGTCTGAGAGGGCCTCTGTTCCATCTCGTCCCTCTTGGATGCTGCCAAAGGTACCCTACTTTCCTAGGGGTCCACCGCCGGGTCGAACCTCTGCCTCCACCGAAGGAACTGAGCCCATGCAGTTGGGTGTGCTTCGCCCTGCTCTCACTCCTGAAGAACGGCTGAGACGCCGTCGGGACAATCTGTGTCTATACTGCGGGGAGCCAGGGCACTATGTGCGAACCTGTCCAGCCAAGACCCGTAAGTGGCGCCCTCCTTCAGTTGACCAGATAATGGCCGTTACCGATGCCTCTTCTCACCTTGCTCTCTCTATTTTGTTACAGCTCCCCGGAAAGAACATTATGGTCCCCGCCATTATTGACTCTGGAGCCTGCAGTTGCTTCATGGACTCAGACTTTGCTACTGCCCATAGCATCCCCTTACGGAACAAGGCCCAGGGACTACAGATACACCTGGCCGATGGTTCAGCCATTAGATCCGGGCCTGTCACCCTAGAAACGCAACCTCTGCCGGCATGCATAAATCATCTCCATCAGGAGTTACTGAGTCTGGACATTATTTCTTCCCCACTGTTCCCGGTCATTTTGGGCATGCCTTGGCTCCGCGCCCATAACCCCTGCATTGACTGGTCCACCAAGGAGATTACCTTCTCCTCTCCTTACTGCTCCCAACACTGCCTTCCACGGACCGACGTTCAGTCAACTACCTTGATGTGTTTGGACAACGAGACCCATCAGCTGGTCCCCAAGGCCTACCACTCTTTTTTGGATGTCTTCAGCAAAAAAGGGGCAGAGACTCTTCCTCCTCATCGGGTCTACGATTGTCCCATTGAGCTTCTCCCTGGAGCTGAAGTTCCCTTTGGGAGGATCTTCCCACTATCCGAGCTGGAGCTCTCCGCCCTTAAAGACTACATTGATGATAACTTACGAAAGGGCTTTATCCGTTCCTCCACGTCACCTGCCGGAGCCGGCATCTTCTTCGTCGAGAAAAAGGATCATTCCCTTCGGCCATGTGTCGATTACAGAGAATTGAACAAGGTGACCATCAAAAATCGTTACCCCTTGCCGTTAGTCCCCGAGTTGTTCCAGAGGCTGGGGGCAGCGGTCATCTTCACCAAGTTGGACCTCCGCGGGGCATATAATCTGGTACGCATCCGAAAGGGCGATGAATGGAAGACCGCCTTCCGTACACGATTCGGGCACTTTGAATACCTTGTGATGCCCTTCGGACTCTGTAACGCCCCTGCCACGTTCCAACATTTCATTAATGACATTTTTCGAGACTACTTAGACCTGTTTGTAATCATCTACTTAGATGACATCTTAATCTTTTCTTCTTCCCTGGACAGTCACCAACAACACGTCAGATGCGTGTTGGGGCGACTGCGGCAACATGGTCTGTATGCTAAACCCGAGAAGTGCGAGTTTGAACAACAGAGCATACAGTTCCTGGGACTCATCATCTCCATCGAAGGCATTAAGATGGACCCCCAGAAGATCTCCGCTATTCTAGACTGGCCTGCACCGGTGGATAAAAAAGGGGTACAGCGGTTTGTGGGTTTCTCTAACTTTTACCGAAAATTTATTAAAGGTTTCTCGGCCATCATCTCCCCCATCACACAATTAACCCGACAAGGGGTTCGGTTCCAATGGACAACCGAGGCCCAGGCCGCCTTTGTCGCCCTCAAGAAACTCTTTACTTCCGCCTCCATCCTAAAGCACCCCGACCCGGCTCTCCCATTTGTCTTGGAGGTGGACGCATCGGAAATCGCAGTCGGGGCGATACTATCCCAGAGACAAGGCCCCAAGGCCCTCCTGTTCCCCGTCGGGTTCTTCTCCCGTAAGTTGACGCCTCCTGAGCGGAACTACGACGTGGGCGACCGAGAACTGTTGGCAATCAAGGCGGCATTGGAGGAATGGCGGTACCTGTTGGAAGGGGCGGCCCACCCGATTCTCATATATACAGACCACAAGAACCTGGAGTATCTGAAGGCCGCCAAGAGACTAAAGCCACGACAAGCCAGGTGGGCACTGTTCTTCTCCCGGTTCGCCTTTCATGTTACCTACAGGCCGGGCTCCAGAAACACCAAACCTGATGCCTTATCACGGATGTTCATCGATCCTAAGGAGCCCAATCCACCTGACACCATCCTAACCGCTGAGAACTTCCTACTTCTCCATGAAGATCTGTTAAGCCGGATCAAGCAGGCGTCCAGGGAGGACCCGCCGCCTGCTAGGCCAGAAGTCTCCGCCAAGGATGGCCTATTCTGGTCCGGTGGTAAGATCTTCGTTCCAGAAAGTCTCCGGGTCACTATACTTGGGCTATGTCATGACCATGTACTGGCCGGACATTTCGGCATAGCCAAGACCACGGACCTGGTCCAGCGCACTTTCTGGTGGCCCCAACTGGCAAAAGACTGCCAAAGGTATGTGGAATCATGTACGGTGTGCACTCGCAACAAGAGCTGCAGGACCAAATCTTGGGGGCTACTCAAACCCCTACCTGCTCCGGAAAGGCCGTGGAAGCTAATAACCATGGACTTCATTGTGGAACTTCCCCCCTCCGAAGGCCATACGGCCATCTTTGTGGTAGTGGACCGGCTGTCCAAAATGGCCCACTTTATCCCCATGAAGGGGACTCCTTCGGCACCAGAGACGGCTCAGGCCTTCATTGCAGGCATTGTCAGACTTCACGGGATTCCAGCAAATATCATCTCGGACAGGGGCGTCCAATTCACGTCTCGGTTCTGGAAGGCCCTCTGCAACTCCCTTGGCATTGAACTATCTTTATCCTCTGCTTACCACCCACAGACGAACGGGCAGACAGAAAGAACAAACCAGACTCTTGAGCAGTATCTGCGTTGCTTTTCATCCTTTTCTCAACAGGACTGGCTCTCTCTGTTGCCATTGGCGGAATTCGCCTACAACAACTCCACCCACTCCACTACCAAACAGACTCCGTTCTTTGCCAACTATGGTTACCACCCATCATTCCTGCCAAATTCTGTACCAGAATGTGCCGTTCCTGCTGTGTTTGAGACCGTGGACTTCTTTTCAACCAACAATAAAGTGTTGCAGGAAACTATGACTCGGGCACAGAATCTTAATAAAGAGGTCTTTGACAGGGGCAGACGGGGGCAATTGGTCCTGGAGCCTGGAGACAAAGTATGGCTGTCCACAGTGAATCTCCGACTTACTTGTCCTTCCAGGAAGTTAGGCCCCAAATTCTTGGGCCCCTTCGCTGTGAAGCGGAAAATCAACGAGGTAGCATACGAGCTGGAATTGCCAGAGTCACTTCGGGTACACCCGGTCTTCCATGTTTCACTCCTGAAGCCAGCAGTCCCCAATTCTTTCCCTGGGCGATCTACGGATCCCCCAGCCCCGATAATGGTCAATGGGGAAGAGGAATTCGAGGTGGAGACAATTGTGGACTGTCGAAAGAGAAATAACCAGATACAATACCTCATCAAGTGGAAGGGGTACGGTTCTGAAGAGAATTCCTGGGAACCTGAAACCAACTTGCATGCCGAGCATTTGATCCAAGCCTTCAAGAAAGCTCACCCAGAGAAGTGTTCCCAGTTGGGCATCCGGAGGCTGCCCCTTGGGGGGGGGCAATGTAAGGAAAGCTCTGCTGGGCCTAGTGGTTCTCCACCGCTGCGATTGCGTGTGCGGGCTCGAACGGGTGCGCGGGCTACTGCGCATGCGCGGAATCGAACGGGTGCGCGCGCGCGGTCTCGGACGGGCGCGCGCACGGTTACTGGCGCCAGGCGGGCTATTTAAACCAGCCATCTCCATGCAATCCTTGCTGCCTGATCTACAGCGTTCCGTGTGTTAATCCTGTACTTCTCTGTATCTGCACCAGTGACCCGGCTTGTCTACCTACCTGCTCTGCTTCCTGCCTGCCCCGATCCCGGCTTGCCCACGACTATTCTCTGGCTTATCCCTGGCTTATCCGCAGTGTGTCCTCTGTTACCAAACCCGGCTTGTCTGACCTACCTGTGCACCTGTCCTGTAGTCCGCTGCATACCTGCCAGTTCCTGTTGTCTGCTGGTTCCTGTAGTCCGCTGCATACCTGCCAGTTCCTGTTGCCTGCTGGTTCCTGTGGTCCGCTGCATACCTGCCAGTTCCTGTTGTCTGCTGGTTCCTGTAGTCCGCTGCATACCTGCCAGTTCCTGTTGCCTGCTGGTTCCTGTGGTCCGCTGCATACCTGCCAGTTCCTGTTGTCTGCTGGTTCCTGTAGTCCGCTGCATACCTGCCAGTTCCTGTTGTCTGCTGGTTCCTGTAGTCCGCTGCATACCTGCCAGTTCCTGTTGTCTGCTGGTTCCTGTCACCTGCTGTCTACTGGTTCCTGTGGTCCGCTGCATACCTGCCAGTTCCTGTTGTCTGCTGGTTCCTGTAGTCCGCTGCATACCTGCCAGTTCCTGTTGTCTGCTGGTTCCTGTCACCTGTTGTCTGCTGGTTCCTGTCACCTGCTGTCTGCTGGTTCCTGTCACCTGTGGTCTGCTGGTTCCTGTCACCTGCTGTCTGCTGGTTCCTGTCACCTGTTGTCTGCTGGTTCCTGTCACCTGCTGTCTGCTGGTTCCTGTCACCTGTTGTCTGCTGGTTCCTATCTTCGCTGGTCTAGTCCGGAGGTCCGCCTACAGCTGCTGTTCCTTCCAGACACTCGTGCCTCCTCTGACTTCTGCGCCCCCTGTCCCCATCTCCAGGGGCCGCAAGTCTGGGACGTAAGAGAGGTCTCCCACTGCCATCCAGACTCGCCACTAGGTACGTGACAGCCCCCTTCTTTGGCATATAGCCCGGAAGATGTCGGGAGGGAGAGACCATTACCGCGGAAACAACTGCTGGTGACTTAAGTAGTCCGCCTGCCAATTCTCTACCCCTGGAATGAAGATTGCCGATATGCACGGCACATGCTTTTCTGCCCAGGTTAGGCTATTATTTAGCTCTCCTTGGGCTGCATGACTTCTGGTGCCCCCTTGGTGATTGATATAAGCCACTGCTGTGACATTGTCGGATTGGATCCTGACTGGACAATTCTGCAACCTGGTTCTGGACCTTTCCCCTTGGACAGTCGCTTCTTCCAGGACTGCTCCCCAACCCGAAAGGCTGGCATCTGTTGTTATCACCTTACAGGTAACTGGTAAGAAGGATTTCCCCTTCCGCAGATTTTTGGGTATCAACCACCAACTGAGGCTCTGGTGCACTTTTGGTGACAAACGCATCGGAAAATCTAGCGCCTGTACCATCTTGTTCCAGGCAGACAGGATACTGTTTTGCAGCAGTATCAAATGAAACTGATCATAGGGAACTGCTTCAAATGAAGCCACCATCTTTCCCAACAACCTCATGCAAAGGCGAATAGAAGGAGCCTTCTTCTTCATGACCACTTGAACCAGCTCCTTTATGGCGCTGATCTTTGCCTGGGGTAAAAACACCCTCTTCTGGGCTGTATCTATAACCGGACCCAAGAACTCTAGTATTCTTACTGGCTTTAAAGAAGATTTCTCTAGGTTGAGGACCCAACCTAGGTATTCCAGGTAGTTGACTGTGGTGACTAGGGATGAGCCGAACACCCCTCAGTTCGGTTCGCACCAGAACCTGCAAACAGACCTAAACTTTGGGTGAACTTTAGAACCCTATTAAAGTTTATGGGACTCGAACGTTCAAAATCAAAAGTGCTAATTTTAAAGGCTAATATGCAAGTTATTGTCCTAAAAAGTGTTTGGGGACCTGGGTCCTGCCCCAGGGGACATGTATCAATGCAAAAAAAAATGGAAGTTTTTTTCAGGAGCAGTGATTTTAATAATGCTTAAAGTGAAACAATAAAAGTGTAATATTCCTTTAAATTTCGTACCTGGGGGGTGTGTATAGTATGCCTGTAAAGGGGCGCATGTTTCCTGTGCTTAGAACTGTCCTGCACAAAGTGTCATTTCTGCAGGAAAAAAAGTCATTTAAAAGCACTCGCGACTATAATGAATTGTCGGCTCCCCGTAATACAGAGAACAGTCATTTATAATAAAAAAAAAAAATGCGTGGGGTCCCCCCCAAATTCATTTACCAGGCCCTTCAGGTCTGGTATGGATATTAAAGGGAACCCCGGGTCAAAAAAAAATGACGTAGGGTCCCCCCCAAATATCCATACCAGACCCTTCAGGTCTGGTATGGATTTTAATGGGAACTCCACACCAAATTTAAAAAAAAAATGGCGTGGAGTTCCCCCCAAAAATCCATACCAGACCCTTTATCCGAGCACGCAACTTGGCAGGCCACAGGAAAAGGGGGGGGTGAGAGAGCACCCCCCCTCCTAAACCGTACCAGGCCACATGAAGAACACGAGGATCCTTCCGCAGGCTTTGCAGGATCAGGGAGGCCATGCAGCATAGGTTAGCTGAGGCATTCGGTCCGGAGTCTTCTGGGTCACTGAGGATGACATGATCGCCAGCCACCTCCTCCCAGCCACGTACAAGTCCACTGGTTTGTTGGGACTGTACATCATCCCTAAAAGACTGCTGCTGCTGATGCTGAGTGCCAGGCTCCACCTCCATGCTCACACAATCCTCCTCCTCCTCCTCCTCCTCCTCATCCTCTTCCTGTGTGATGGGTGGGACAGAAGGAACACTGTCTGGATAAAGGGGGCCTTGAGAGGCAAGGAAGTCCTCCTCTTCCTGCCTCTGTTCTGCCTCAAGTGCCCTGTCCATTATCCCACGCAGCGTATGCTCCAACAGGTGGACAAGAGGTACAGTGTCACTGATGCATGCACTGTCACTGCTCACCATCCTCGTGGCCTCCTCAAATGGTGAGAGGACAGTGCATGCATCCCTGATCATGCTCCACTGGCGTGGGGAAAAAAAGCCAAGCTCCCCTGACCCTGTCCTGGTGCCGTAGTCGCAAAGGTACTCATTGATGGCCCTCTGCTGCGTGTGCAGTCGCTGCAGCATGGCCCTGTGGGCATGTCACATATTAGGCGGTTCTTGGGCAGGTTCAGCTCCTTTTGCAGCTCAGTCAGCCGAGCACTGGCATTATAAGATCGGCGGAAATGCACACAGACTTTCCTGGCCTGCCTCAGGACATCCTGTAAGCCTGGGAACCTGCCCAAGAACCGCTGCACCACCAGATTGAGGACGTGAGCCATACAGGGCACATGGGTGAGCTGCCCTGTCGCAGGGCGGAGAGGAGGTTGGTGCCATTGTCAGAAACGACCATTCCTGGCTTAAGCTGGCGTGGCGTCAACCACCTCTCCGCCTGCCCCTGCAGAGCTGCCAGAACCTCTGGCCCAGTGTGGCTCCTGTCCCCCAAACACACCAGCGCAAGCACGGCATGGCATCTTTTTGCCTGCGTACTTGCGTAGCCCCTTGTACGCCTACGGAGCACCGCTGGTTCCGAGGACAGAGCACTGGAGGAAGAAGAAGAGGAGGGGGTGGAGGAGAGAGGTGTGTCACAACCTGTAGTAGCATTTTGGAGGCGTGGTGGCGGAACAACCTCCAACACTACTGCACCTTGTCCTGCATCCCTCCCAGCTGCCAATAGAGTGACCCAATGGGCCGTTAAAGAAAGATAACGTCCCTGTCCATGCCTGCTGGACCATGAGTCAGCGGTAATATGCACCTTACCGCTGACCGCCGTGTCCAGCGAGGCATGGACATTGCCTTCCACATGCCGGTAGAGAGACGGAATCGCCTTCCAAGAGAAAAAGTGTCGTTTGGGAACCTGCCATTGAGGAACCGCACATTGAACAAACTCACGGAAGGGGGCCGAGTCTACCAACTGAAAAGGCAGCAGTTGAAGTGCTACCAATTTAGCCAAGCTAGCATTCAACCGCCGGGCATGTGGATGGCTGGGAGTATACTTCTTTCGACGGTCCAGCAGCTGGGGCAGGGAAATTTGCCTGCTACAATCGGACGTCGGTGTACTGCAAGTACTTGGTTGTGACACACCTAATTCTACACCTTCAGTCCTCTCAGAGCAGCTTTCAGAGAGGACTGAAGATATAGTGGGGATGAAGATCCCAGCTGATGAGGAGCAAGGAGAGGTCCGCTTTGTTCTTTGGTGTGGGTCTTTTATGTGTGCTTGCCAACGAGCTGCATGGCAGGTCGACATATGTCTGCTCATGCTTGTGGTGCCCAAGCGGCTGATGTTTTGGCCACGCGAGATACGCTTGAGACAAAATATTGCAAATAGCAGTGGTACGATCTGATGCACTCGTCTCAAAAAAGGCCCACACCAAAGAACTTTTCTGATAACATGCAGAGGCAGCGCCCTGCACAGGCGGAGCTTTGCGGTGTGGTACAGTTGCTGTGCTGGCCTCTAGCTGGCCTCCAGGGGGCATCCTGACTCGTTGGACATGTGACGCCGCATCCTCCTCCTCCTCGTCCTCCTCCTCCTCTCTCCCTTCAGGCACCCACGTGGAGTCAGTGACCTCATCATCCCCTCCCTCTTCACCACTAGAGCAAACCTGGCAGTAAGCTGCAGCTGGTGGAACAGTACTGCCAGATTGCTGTCCTTCAGCATCCCCTCTCTCTGCGCGCACACTACTGACTTCCTCAAGCTGGGTATCATCATCCGAGCCTTCGAATCGTTGGGCATCCTCCTGGAGCATGTACCCAACACTGTGCTCAAAGAGTTCGGGGGACTCCTCAGGAGGACATGGTGGGTCTAGGGAAGGGGTGGCTGATGATGCCATTGAGTACGCGTTGGCAGGTGCTCTGCCAGTACCCTGAGCCTGGGTGAGAGAGGATGAGGAGGATGAGGAGGGCTTGGTCATCCATTCTACCAAGCCTTCAGCATGATGCGGCTCCACATGTCCAGCTGCCGAAAACAAAGACAAGCGTGTCCCATGGCCACGTGCTGATGACGATGCACGACCACGTCCACGGCCAGCACTGTTGTCTCTAGAAACAGAGCCTGCCTGCCCTGTGTTCTTGCCTCGGCACGCTCTGCCTCTCCTTGGCGGTCTTCCAGCCATTCTAGTGGGTAGTGTATATAGTATAAAAATGGGTGCTGCTGAGAAGAAAATATAGGAGCTCTGTGTGCTGCCACTAACACACTAGAAGTCCTATGGGTGCTTCTGGGAAGAAAATATAGGAGCTCTGTGTGATGCCACTAACACACTAGAAGTCCTATGGGTGCTTCTGGGAAGAAAATATGGGAGCTCTGTGTGATGCCACTAACACACTAGAAGTCCTGTGGGTGCTGCTGAGAAGAAAATATAGGAGCTCTGTGTGATGCCACTAACACACTAGAAGTCCTATGGGTGCTTCTGGGAAGAAAATATAGGAGCTCTGTGCGATGCCACTAACACACTAGAAGTCCTATGGGTGCTTCTGGGAAGAAAATATAGGAGCTCTGTGTGATGCCACTAACACACTAGAAGTCCTGTGGGTGCTTCTGGGAAGAAAATATAGGAGCTCTGTGTGATGCCACTAACACACTAGAAGTCCTATGGGTGCTTCTGGGAAGAAAATATAGGAGCTCTGTGTGATGCCACTAACACACTAGAAGTCCTGTGGGTGCTGCTGAGAAGAAAATATAGGAGCTCTGTGTGATGCCACTAACACACTATAAGTCCTATGGGTGCTTCTGGGAGGAAAATATAGGAGCTCTGTGTGATGCCACTAACACACTAGAAGTCCTGTGGGTGCTGCTGAGAAGAAAATATAGGAGCTCTGTGTGATGCCACTAACACACTAGAAGTCCTATGGGTGCTTCTGGGAAGAAAAATATAGGAGCTCTGTGTGATGCCACTAACACACTAGAAGTCCTGTGGGTGCTGCTGAGAAGAAAATATAGGAGCTCTGTGTGATGCCACTAACACACTAGAAGTCCTATGGGTGCTTCTGGGAAGAAAATATAGGAGCTCTGTATGATGCCACTAACACACTAGAAGTCCTGCGGGTGCTGCTGAGAAGAAAATATAGGAGCTCTGTGTGATGCCACTAACACACTAGAAGTCCTATGGGTGCTTCTGGGAAGAAAATATAGGAGCTCTGTGTGATGCCTCTAACACACTAGAAGTCCTGTGGGTGCTGCAGAGAAGAAAATATAGGAGCTCTGTGTGATGCCACTAACATACTAGAAGTCCTATGGGTGCTTCTGGGAAGAAAATATAGGAGATCTGTGTGATGCCACTAACACACTAGAAGTCCTGTGGGTGCTGCTGAGAAGAAAATATAGGAGCTCTGTGTGATGCCACTAACACACTAGAAGTCCTATGGGTGCTGCTGAGAAGAAAATATAGGAGCTCTGGGTGATGCCACTAACACACTAGAAGTCCTATGGGTGCTTCTGGGAAGAAAATATAGGAGCTCTGTGTGATGCCACTAACACACTAGAAGTCCTGTGGGTGCTGCTGAGAAGAAAATATAGGAGCTCTGTGTGATGCCACTAACACACTAGAAGTCCTATGGGTGCTGCTGAGAAGAAAAATATAGGAGCTCTGTGTGATGCCACTAACATACTAGAAGTCCTATGGGTGCTTCTGGGAGGAAAATATAGGAGCTCTGGGTGATGCCACTAACACACTAGAAGTCCTGTGGGTGCTTCTGGGAAGACAATATAGGAGCTCTGTTTGCTGCCACTAACACACTAGAAGTCCTATGGGTGCTTCTGGGAAGAAAATATAGGAGCTCTGTTTGCTGCCACTAACATACTAGAAGTCCTATGGGTGCTGTTGGGGTGCAATGCTGTGCTAACAGCACTGCGGTTGGTACTACTGAAATACTGTACTAATAGTAAAACACGCACCAGACTAATCCCCAGCAGCAGCTAACTGTGCAATCAGCAGCAATGAACGATCAATGACTTAGGTAGCAATGGTTTAGCAAAGAAATAGCCAATGGTTTAGCAAAGAAGAGCAAATCTTTCTGTAGCAATGAATCAAGCTAAGACACAGAATCAGCAGACTGATCTCTCCTAAACCCCAGGCATAGCGAAAATAGTAGGCCCTGAACCAAAACTAGTGGCCAAACGTGCACGTAACCTAGGCGATGAACTTATTCAATCTGAATATATGAGAAACTCAAATACATCCTGGTTGTCACAATTCCCTAGAACAAAGGGTATGTTCTCCTGCGGACACTGTCAAATATGTCCGCTCATACATAGAACGGACACTTTCAGTGATTCCAGGGATGAAAATACCTTCAAAATTAAAACCCTGATTAATTGTGCAACAACCAAGGTAATATACATGATCACCTGTCCCTGCAATAAGAAGTACATAGGAAAGACTAAACGTCAGCTTAGGATCCGCATTGGAGAGCATATAAGGGAGATAGGGGAAAAAAACCCGGAGAAACCGGTAGCGAAACATTTCGCAAAGTTTCACCAGGGCAAATTAACGGGCATGAAGGTCAAGGGCATTTATGCCCTAAATTTATCCCCACGAAGAGGTGATTTTGATCAGGTCCTCCAACAGCGGGAAAAGAGATGGATATTCCGTCTTGGAACTCTTTTCCCGCTGGGCCTTAACACGGACCTTAGCCTCCAACCTTTCCTGACCTTATAAAAGCCAGTCAACCAATAACTAAAATAATATAAAAAAATAATAAAAAATTATATATATTTCTTTTTTAAAAAATACCAGAGAAAGTAAAAAAGGAAGGAAAAAATATATAAATGTATTAGGCGGCGAATTTCAATACATAATCCGTATTCCTCCAGTTAATTAAATAATTATTCAAACATGTACCTAAAATGAATGTAATTGTGTTGTCCACACTCTTACCTTTCCCTTTTCTCTCCCTTCCCCTCTTCCTCTAATAGGCACTAGATGGTGTTACCTGATCCTTATGTAAGTGCTACGACACTTCAAGGTCCGGTCTATGTGTAGATTAATCATGTTTCACATTGGACCTCAATAATTGAATGAGGTTCTTCTTATGGCACTGATCTTTACAATGCTATTCTGTGACACTTTCCGATCTACACATTTACCGCTATTCTATGTATATTATGACCACGTACTTCAGAGCCAAAAGTATATATGGATTAGAAAACAAAGTATCCGTCCTTCATTTGACAAATGAAAAGTAATCTACAACTAGCTGTATAACCATTACGGACACTGCGATGCAGGACGGAAAACAGACCCTAATGAACTCTCAAAAACGAATGTATATAACCTCTATGGCTACCATTCTGTTCCTAATGTTTAAAACAAACAAATCGTTTAAAGTAATGGAAAAATTCACATACACGGGGCAATCCTTCACGATTGAGCGATCTGCTCAAATGTGGTGGGCATAAACGAGGACCGGACACCACTAAGAAGGAGCCCTCTGACGCCACCACAACGTCCAGAAGACGCTACACACCCCCCTGTGAAACGCGTCGACGTCACTGTCTTACGCACGCCGGGACGTAACTGCCCACAGGTGTGCACGAGCCGCAACACCGGGATGAAGGGACGCGGAAATGAACAGAGGGTCAAGCTGATATCCTGAACCAGCTGACACACGCACTAACCAGCAAGCCGCACTTCAAACAAATCCCTAATCCTGACAGCCTAATAAGGTCTTAGCTGAGGAGGACGGGGCCACCCGTCACCTGACCCTGTCCCCCTCTGACGAAAGGGGAAATCCAGGCTTCCCCAGTAATGTATGGGTGACCCCGCCCCCTCTGATGTAACGCAGGTTTCCGTTACATCAGAGAGGGGTGGGGTCACCGGCATGATATAAGCCTTTAAATGTGGAAAAAAGCCCAGAGGGCCAGAGGGCTCTGAGGAAGAAGGCTTGCCTTCAAAACGCGTCAGCCAGCAGTGGCCCATGTTATCTCCTCCGTGACCTCTGGAGTTCATCATCATAATTTTTCATAGCTCAATTGCTGTCATTCAGAGACTATTTAAGTTGCAAGATCAGGTTTGTGAGTAGTTTTCTTTTTATTCACTTTTAATAAAATATCTCCAAAGCATAATGCACAAGGCTGGTGCGCCTTTTCTCACCTATCCTCGAGGGCAGCAAGGCTTGTGACATATATCATCGTGATACATTGACTGTCTGGTAATCCTCTCGTACGCAGGAGCGGTTGTTTTCTGCCCCTGGCAGCCCCTGACAGCTCGGCTAAATCCTGGGCCTGCTGTTCAGGGACCTTGAGCACCTGATTCAAGTGGTCTCATAAGGACTGACACACCCCAATTGCTGCCACTGCAGGTTGAGCTACTGAACCTGCCAAAGAAAAAATGTTTTTTAACAGGAATTTCAACTTTTTATTGGTTGGATCCCTAAGCATTTGAGCATTGTCGACAGGACAAGTCAAACTTTTATTTACAGAGTAGATAGAAGCGCCAATTGCTGGTATACCCCACATCTTTGTAAATTTTTCCTCCATAGTGTTGAAAACTTAAAAAGTGTTGAAAACTTTTTAGGAGGGAAAAGGTGCTTATCTGGGTGATCCCACTCAGAATACATACGATTTTCCAGCAATGAATGGACAGGAAAGGCACGCAAAGCTTGAGGAGGCTTCAGTGAACTCAAACAAGAAATGGGCTTTTCAACCGACTCTGTTAAGGGTAGCTTAAAAGTGGAGGGGACCATTTCAGTTAGAGATTGCACCAGCAATTTCTCAGCCTGTGAAGCTGAAGAAGGTCCTTCCCCACTTGATCCCTCGGAAGAGGAGTCATCAGCTACTTCACGGTTCCCTGAGGGAGAATCATCTTCCCTCTCCCACTGTTCCTCTGTTTGAGGGTCCTGGGTGGTAGAAGGGGACCTAATGTGTTTTCTTCCACTCTGTGAACATACGATTAAAGCCGCTAATCTTTCCTCCAATCCAATAATGGCGAGTCATGAGGAGAAAACCCCCTCTGTAATATATACAGAGGCTGAAATGCCGGAAGCAGTTGCAACCCCTGACAACCCAAATGGCTCATTCTGACCAGCCTCCCTAGGCCTCTCAGGGAGGGATGGCGTTGCAGAGGGAGGGTCCTCAGTGCATAAGGGAGATCCCTTTGAGCCCCTGTTTTTTGGGGTATTTGTACCTCCCCTTCTGCCCATAGTGCTAAGCGCAAATGCTGAGGTACAGTACTACCAGAAAATGCACCCAGTACTGAGTAAATAGTCCAGCAACTGCCACTGCTATCAAGGCTCAGCCTGATGCTTAAGTAAATGTGTCCTGGGAATGCCTGTGTCACCAACACTCACATGCTCCCGTCAGCTCTGTGTCCCTCCATCAGCTGAATGCACCTGCAAAAAGGTTTATTTATAGCCTACACAGCCCCCGTGTTGTGAACGTTGAAGCACGTCGATGCCACGCTAAGCCCCGCCCCGCCCCCTCCCTTCGACTTCCCATCGCGCCCCCCTCACTTTTTTCAAAAAAGACTGCTTTCCTGCGCGAGCAGGGCTCTGATCTGACCGGATCGGCATGCAGGGGAGGGCTGGGGTGGAGGAGGAGAGCTGCTGGAAGAATTCTGCCGTACTATGGTTATTTGTGCTTAAAGTAGAACTATGGGCAACACTTTTTTTTTCATTTTGGAAAGAGTAAGGGAGGGTTATAGACCGTCAGTTTATTTTTTTACCATCCCTGTACCATTGCAGAGATTTCACTTCACTTCCTGCCCCACAGCCAAACAGGAAGTAAGAGGAAATCTATGCAAATTAAGGGAATCCATTGCCCCCCCAGATCCCACTTGAAAATTTCAGGGTGGGTCTTAAACAGCAAGGGGTGTGGTTTGACAGGAGGGGATGGGTCATATTTTAATTAGGGGGTGCATAAGTTTAGTCAGGCCTAGGGCAGCACAAAACTTAAATACACTACTGCCCAGACAATGACACTCCCACCACCATGCTTGACTGTAGGCAAGACACACTTGTCTTTGTACGCCTCAGCTGGTTTCTGCCAAACACGCTTGACACCATCTGAACCAAATAAGCTTATCTTGGTCTCAGCAGCCTACAGGACATGGTTGCAGTAATCCTTAGTCTGCTTGTCTTCAGCAAACTTTGGGCTTTCTTGTGCATCATCTTTAGAAGAGGCTTCCTTCGGCAGACCAATTTGATGCAGTGTGTGGCGTATGGTCTGAGCACTGACAGGCTGACACCCACCCCTTCAACCCCTGCAGCAATGCTGTCAGCATTCATACGTCTATTTCCCAAAGACAACCTCTGTACATGATGCTGAGAACATGCACTCAACTTCTGTGGTCAACCATAGCGAGGCCTGTTCTGAGTAGAACCTGTCCTGTTAAACTGCTGTATGGTCTTGGCCACTGTGCTGCATCTCAGTTTCAGGGTCTTAGCAATCTTCTTATAGCCTAGGCCAGTGATGGCGAACCTATGGCACGCTTGCCACAGTTGGCACGCAGAGCCATCTCTGTGGGCACACGAGAGGGTCCAGGACAGAGCTAGGTCTCTCTCTCCTCTCAGCCACCTCCCTCTCTTTCAGCCCCCCTCTTTGTGTCCCCCTCTCTCTGTTCCCCCTCTCTCTCAGCTCACCCCTCTCTCAGCATCTCTTGCACCTCTCTCTCTCTCTTTCTCTGTTCTCCCTCTCTCATACCCCTCTCTCTCTGTCCCCCATCTCTCTCTCTTTCCCTCAGCCCCTCTCCCTCTTTCTCTCAGCCCCTCTCCCTCTTTTTCAGCCCCTCTCCCTCTTTCTCTCAGCCCCCCTCCCTCTCAGCCCCTCTCCCTCTCAGCCCCCTCCCTCTCAGCCCCCTCCCTCTCTCTGTTCTCCCTCTCGCTCAGCATATCTCACACCCACCTCTCTCTGTCCCCCCTCCCTCTCTCTGGTCCCTCTCTCTCTCTCTTTTTCAGCATATCTCTCACACCCCTCTCTCTCTGCCCCCCTCCCTCTCAGCATCTCTAACACCCCTCACTCTCACCCCCTCTCTCTCACCCCCACCTCCTTTGCTCAGCCCCCCCTCTCTCGTGAATTGCCGTGTTGGCACTTTGCAACACAAAACCAATGTATTTATTTCAGTTTGGGCACTCGGGCTCAAAAAGGGTTGCCATCACTGGCCTAGGCCATCTTCATGTAACAATTCTTTTTTTCAGATCCTTAGAGAGTTCTTTGCCATGAGGTGCCATGTTGACTTCCAGTGACCAGTATGAGAGAGTGAGAGCAGTAACACCAAAATTTAACACACCTGCTCCCCCTTCACACCTGAGACCTTGTAACACTAACGAGTCACAAGACACCAGGGAGAGAAAATGGCTATTTTCTCTTAGGCGTGTACTCACTTTTGTTGCCATCGGTTTACACATTAATGGCTGTTTATTTTGAGGGGACAGCAAATATATACACTGTTATACAAGCTTTACACTCACTACATTACATTGTAGCAAAGTGTCATTTCCTCAGTGTTGTCACATGAAAAGATATAATAAAATATTTACAAATATGTGAGGGGTGTACTCACATTTGTGAGATACTGTATATAGATATATATATATATATATAATATATATATACAGTATCTCACATTTTTGTAAATATATTTTTTTATATATACATATATATATATATAGTATATAGTATAAATATGTAGATATATATCCTAATTGAAGCACAGAGGTAAGTCAATGTGTGCGGAATGCTACAATCTACTTGCCTTTAAAAACTAACTGGGCTTTTCGCAGATCATTGGTGTTCTGCCTATTCGTGGCTTTGATGATATGTCGTTTGGTAAAGAACTGAGTATCACTACCAGCTGCCATTTTTTTTCTTTTAGAAAAAGAGCAGGATTCCCATTAAAGTTATATTTTAAAAAAATGAATAACTGGATCTATATTTATTTTTGCCACCTGTGTCCCTATTGAGGGACTTCCCTTCCCTTCCGTTAGACACAACAGGGAATGAGGAGAAATCTCCAATCTCTCAGAATGAGAAAAATCTTCTCTTTAGGCAATGGTTATGGCAACAGGTCTCTGCATTGGAAGAAACCTTTCTATTCCTTTTCTTTTCTTTTTTGACAACTGAAAATATTAGATTCTTTTTCACTTTCAGCTCCAGTGCTAATGATCACTAGGAAAATTAGAGGGGATGAATCTAACCAAAGGAAACACAAACAAAAACCTAAGAGTTTTTTTAAGCAAGTTTGCATTTGATTTCTGTTTTTCAAATGACTCCTTTCTGTGCATCACAAGTGAGCAGATATACAGTAGAAGCTTAGTTAAGGAATTTATACATGGTAATAAAATGTAATAACAATGAAGTAGATCTCATGCTTTTTGCTTGTCTTGTGTTAGTGTAGTGTAGCAAATTAAAAAACCAACAAGTGCACAAGGTTGAACATATTTATGGTCAGCAGTGACTGATTAATTGCAACTGTTACATTCAGAGGCTCAGAGCCACCAGCAATCTAAATATTTAATCTCACAGAGAGGTGCAATAAGTCTTTTTACATCTGTATGCTTTTCAGCTAAAACTTGCTCTTAATTATAAAATATATTTATCACAGACAGCAGATGTTTCCGGTACTAGAAGGAACTTTTACATTTATTTACCAAACTATCTTAGAAACACGCAAGACTGCAATAATCTTTGCAGAGATTTTACAACAATATGAATGGTTTTAAGTGCTCCTGTAGAGCATGACGGAAATGCTGACAGATAACCCTCAGGCCACCCACTAGGCACAACAGCTTTTACTGTGTGCAGTTTTAATTCACGAATAGCTGTCATGATATTGAAATAGAAAGAGAAAAAAAAGATATATACTGTATATATTAGAAATAGAAACACCCTCACAGCATATAACTTGTAAATAAAGTATCAGATATATTCAAGCTAAATTTAGGTTAATTTTCTTTAAATTTGTATGCTTCATGGGATTGCACGCAGCCCACACCCCAAAATAGAACATTTATCTATAATCATTAGAAAAAATTCCTTAAATTAAATTATAATAAGAAAAAACACACGGAGCAACATATTGGCATAAGTAATGGCCGCGGCACTTTATTGGTTTGCATAAAATTATAAATATTTCAAAAATCTTTTTTATTCAACCATAAATATTCAAGTAAAAATAAATCTATCAATAAGCTCACTTATTAGAACTCAAGCCAAATTAATTAAAATAACATTAAATGTCCCCCCTAGACATCCAGGGTGACCATACCACATATAGTGCCAGCGACAAGGGAGGGGAGGGTAGCTCTTTTTCCAAAGCTTGACCAACTTTCTTTTTAAGCAGAATAAAATAAATCGGGTTCTTCTTAACTATCTTTTGTAAAGGTAGTCTGAATTCAAGTAAATCAGTGTCTATAAGAATACCCAAAAATTCAATGACTATACATGGGAGAACAGTTTATAGGAACGGCTAGAGGAACTCCAAAAAATTCTGCCATATCTTTAAAATTATGTAATAAATTTAAACAAAAATTTGAATCTTTTGGGCCTATAAATAAAAAATCATCCAGATAATGGACAATACCCTCCCAATTTGACTTAACGGACAAAACTCAATGTAAGAATGAAGAAAATTCTTCAAAATATGAACATGAAAGTGCACACCCTATAGGGAGACATTTATCGTAAAAATAAAAACCCTGAAAGGAAAAACCTAGCGAGTTAAATGCCTCTGGCGCAATAGATAAAAGTCTAAATGCTGATTTGATGTCGGCCTTAGCCAGTAAGGCCCCATGACCAACTGCTCAGATTTTCTCGATCGCATCTTCAAAAGAGGCATACGATACTGAACATAACGAATCATCTATATCATCATTTAAAGACTCTCCAGAGGGGAACGATAAATGATGAATTAATCTGAATGTGTTCGGTTCTATTTTGGGGACTAATCCTAATGGTGATAACCTAAAAATTTTAAAGGGAGGAGAAGAAAATGGGCAAGCAATTCTACCTTCATTCAATTAATTCTGTAATTTTGCCCAAACTATATCTGGTGACTTATAAACTGATTTAAAATTCTTTACTAATGAACAACCTGTACCTTGAAATGATGGTAATGGAAAACCTGAATAAAATCACTGCATTAAAAAACAAGCTTTCTCCCTGTTTGGGTATCTGCCCAACCACTGGAGCATATTTACCAGTTTCACTGGAGTGTGAGCTTTTGTTAGCATGGACTCTCTCCTTTATCTCTCGAATTCCCAACTGGTGGCCCTCTCCCCTACTATTAAGGCATCAGCAAAGGCCTTCGCTGACCTGCTCATACAGGCCCCTAAAGGGAACTCACCTTGTCCTATTCCCTTGCCAATAGAAATACACTCCCTAATTATCCCTAATATATTCTTGAAAACATGGCAAGACAAAAGGTCTATTTTACATCTCTGATCTCTATACCGACAATCTTCTTAAACAATTTACAGCCCTGCAAAAAACATTTGCAATTCCATCAACAGACTACTTCAAATACGTACAAGTGACCCATTGTCTTCTCTGCAACCCCCACCTCCAAGTATCCCTACACGCCTGAGCTTGGAGATACCTTTTGGGTAATGACCTCCACACCAAAGGAATCTCTCTATGTTACAACCTTCTACAGGACAAAACTTCTTTTAAAAAAGGAAAACCCTTATTACAATGGGAAATAGATATAGGCAAATCTTTCAGCAAATCCCAATGGTTAGCTGCTCTGAGATTTAGCCTTAGTGCATCTCGAGCCATCAACATTCACGAAACTGTGCACAAATTTATGCTGCATTGGTACCTCACTCTGGCCCAGATCCACAAATTTCCATCCACTCCACTTTTCCCCTTTGTTGGAGAAAATGTGGGGTTACAGGAATGTTGTATCACATCCTATGGGAATGCACCAGGGTGTCCTCCTTCTGAAAGAACATTTTCCAACTACTCTCCAAAGTGACCAAAGTAGACACAAAACCCTCCCCTGAACTTGCACTGCTGGGTATAGGCCTTGACAACTTTTACCCTGATATCTGCAGTATTGCCTTCCATATTCTCATTGCAGCCAGAATATCAATAGTACGCAATTGGAAATCTCCAGAGGCCCCTAACAGAAGTGATGTGATCTCCCTGGCGCACAACCATGGATATTATGAACACATGTTTGCTTCCACTGAAGGACACCTCTCCTCGACTCCAACTAAATCGTCACAATGGTTAGCATGGTTACACCAGAACTCTCTTAACATGTTATAACTGCGTTCATATACAATTTATTCTGCTTTGCTGCATTTATCCAATTTATATGCAATTTCCAGTAGCTCTAACACCACTTTGTTGTATACCTTTTATCACATTCCTCAGGTTATATAAGTAAGGTAACTATCCTCTCATGTTAATTTGTACTCTAGTTTTCTCTGTTAAAACTCAATAAAAACTATTGAAAGTAAAAATCTCCATAGGCATTGCTTACATTTTTTTACAGGTTACCTGTTTAGAGTTACAGAGAAGGTCTTTCTCTCGCTTTAACATTCACAAGGATACCTCACATGTGTCGTTTGGACACCGTGTACATATGTGGGTGCTACTTGCGTATGCGTTTGCTTCTGCACGAGTTTGGAGGGACAAGATGCTTTAAAATTTTTATATATTTTTTCTTATTTAGTTACATTTTTATTTTTACACTGTCTCTTTAAAAAAAAAGTATTTGATCACTGTTATTCCTATTACAAGAAATGTAAACATCCCTTGTAATATAAATAAGCAGGACAGGGCCTCTTTAATGTGAGATCTGGAGTAAAAAAGACCTCAAATTTCAAATATACACTCAAAAGCAAAAGAAAAATGTAATTTTACTTTTACACAAAAGAAAAATGGGCCCTTTAAGGCCGGAAGTGATGTTTGAGGTCGCTTCGGTCCTCCAAGGGCATAGAGTTGAGTGGGGGGCATCTTACCCTCAGTTGACTTCCTGCCCATCAGTCAAGAAGATCGGATTGTTTTTGCTGCTACTGACTGCTCCGGTAAGCAGGAAAAATGGCCAGGAAGCTTTGGGAGGGGGGGGGCACCTCTCCCGCTGCCCATAATAGTGATTCGGTAACAAATCTGCCACTGGGACTACTTTTATCTGAAAGTATACAGGGGTTATTGTTGGTAAGGATAGCACGTAATGTAAAGTTGTTAATAAACTGACAATACTGTATGAATTGTACCAATCTATGCAGCAGGTGGTGCTGTGGTATTATAGTGTATAGTTCTTATATTCTTTGTTTCAACAGAATGTATTGTCTATCTATGCTCAATGCACTAATTTCTGTTCTCTTCTTGTCTGTCTCTATGATGATAAAAGGCATGTAATATATTTCTCCACAAAAGTAAAGCCGTTTGCTGTATCCAAGAAGTTTCCAAAGCATGGTTTCAATACTCAGCTAATAGGTTATGGGTCCTAGGCACCCAGGCACTGGAAAGAATGCTCAGTGAGTACAGCAATTCAGTGAATACTGTATACAAGCGGATGAAACATGGCAAGTGGTTCAGATGTGAAGTTTGCAATTGCAAAGCTGAACAATGGCAATTACTAGCTATGGTAGTTTTAACTAGAAATGTTTCTAAGCAAGGATGACTTGTGGCAATGGTGAATACAGACAGACCAACAAATGGAGAGATGGAGGACTGGGACAGGAAAAATAGGCAGGTAAACGCATTTATAAGCTTGCTAGTGGAAGATGACCAGCTTATTCACATAAGAACAAAGAAAACACCAAAGGTATGTGGGCTTCATTACAAAAATTGCATGAGCATTCATGTCTAAACAGAAAGCTAGTTTTACTAAGAAAGCTGTATAAGATAAGACTAGAAGAAGGCCAGCAAATGTGTAACCACATGAAAGCTATGCTAAAGATCATAGAGCAGCTGTGCCATCGGAGAGGACATCAAAGATAACCATATAGTTGCCCTGCTCCTCTGCAGATTTCCAGAGACATATACTGCTCTTATTAACACTTTAGAAACCAGACCAGAGCAGGAGCTGACGATAGCATATGTCAAAGGGAAATTAATCGATAAATATGACAGAAGGAAAGAAAATACGCACCAAGATGACAAAGCTCTTAGGATGTACAAAGGCACAAAGCACAACAAAGAAAGCAGAGCCTGTTTTCACTGTAAAAAGACCGGTCACTTAAAAAAGAGTATTCTATCTGGAAAGTCGAGCAGTGAAAGCTAGAGCTATTCACAAAGAAAGAGTCAAAGCAATCACAAAGTAAAATGCCCACACATCATGGAGTAACACCTTTAAAGTGACAAAGAGTGGCAAGCCACATGGCTGGTGTGACATCCATACTGATATTGTTTGATTGATTTGTTATGTCAAGTCCCTGATTTGTTGGCCTCAGATCAATAAAATGACACTAAATTTATGATTTAAAATATATAAACTCAAGTTTTTTTAGCTTTTATTGTCCTCAGTTTAAATGGGCATTTTTTTATTTTTAGCTGTAATCCAACTTTCTGTTATAGGGTGGCTATATTTAAACCCAATGTTCTCACTGTATGTGGGAACATAGATACCCTATCTACTCACTTCTGAGATAAACTGAAAATGTATGTGCTGATGCACCCAGGACCAGCTTGTATACTCTCCTTAGTCTTCCTCTCAATCTGATCCCTGCCCACATATCTTCACCCTTAAGCTCTTGACTGGCAACTGTTCTTTCCCAACTCTGTCCTCACATCTCCCCCTCAGGGCTTATGAGTACCTGTTTCTTTTCAACAGGACCCACATATCAATGGGCCCAGGCTCACGTTCTCGGAGAAGAAGTTGTGATAGGGACCGGCGTTAGCCACTGTTTTTCAGACACATGGGCAGAAAGATCAACAGTAATTAAAACTATAGTATTTGTAGTTTGAATAGAGCAGTATACAAGACCACAACTATTGGGCACTGCTTGTTCAGAATAACCGGAAGTTATGGGGGAAAAGGCAATTTCAATAGCGCACAGAGAACATATATAATAAAAGGGAGGAAAACCACAGTAAGAAAATTGTATTACAAATTCATTACAGTTGTTATGCTTTTATGGTATATATATGAATTTTGAAGAATTGTTTATTATCACTTTAAACTAAACAGGTGTGCTGTCAGTGTCAGGAATGATGTCTTTGTTTGTGACTGGGTAATCTTCTCTTATCACAAATTTGTGCTAAAACTACCATTATAAAATTGTCAATGTTTAACTTAATTGTTGTCAGTAATAATCCCTATTTGAGTAGCAGATGTCAAAAGTTCACTCTACCTTTTGGTGTGTGTGGCTGGTAGTTAAAGACCCATTTATGCATAAATCTATACCACTGGGCCAGTATGGGTGCTCAATGTGTTCTGAAAGTCAAAGGCCTCATCCACCACAACAACAAACTGCATTGTAGGCTCCTATGTTCCATGTAGTGGTTGCCATGGTGGTATGATAAACTAACCCGTGTATATTTTTGACCCATGGCAAAATGTCAAAAGAAGTTAGCATCTTCACTTTTACCATAGATTCTCTTCTCGACAGTAATAACATGCTGTTTTGCGTGAGCAATATTTCTTATTTACTTGGATAAAATTATTTAAAATGCTTGGAGTCAGAGTTGGGAGGATTTGTTATCTGGACATGCTTTCCGTCTAGTGCGTTAATACAATTTAGGAATTGTGTAGTGTTCCAATATGTCCTGCTTTGGTGTTTTATAGGCTCCAGTAAAAAAAAAACACGCTTTTGCCTCTTTCCAATGCACAGTTGTGGTGTGCTTACATATCTTGATAAATGTTGACATGCCGAGAGTCAATAGGTAAAGAAGGCTGGGAAAAATATTTCCAGATTTGAAACAACTTAGATTTAAAAAATGTACTCACCAATGGCATTTAATTACACAAAACTTGTGCACTTGTGATTTTAGAAAGTTGTAAAGGACACTTAGTAAATTAGATAGAAAATGAATAGTTATAGTAGCTGCTCCATCACCTGCACACTGCATTCTTTGCAGGACGAGAGCAGGGGGTAGAGCTAATTATAGGGTATGGGCAAGCATTTTGCATGCCTTAACCACTTCAATACTCGCCTATTGTCAAATGACGCCCACAAGGTGGATCTCCCAACCTGGGTGGGCGTCATATGATGTCCTCCCATTCCCGGCTGTTTAGGGGGCCCACGCGTGCGCGCAGCATCGCTCGGGACCCAGTGTGCATGCCCGGCTGCCACGATGTCCGCCGGGCACCTGCGATTGCCCGGGAACACAGCAGGACTGTGGATCTGTGTGTGTAAACACACAGATCCACGTCCTGTCAGTGGAGAGGAGAACAATGGTGTGTTCCCAGTACAGAGGAACACCGATCGGTCTCCTCCCCTTGTGAGTCCCCTCCCCCAACAGTTATAATCACTCCCAGGAAACATAATTAACCCATGCAGCGCCCCCTAGTGTTAACCCCTTCCCTGCCAGTCACATTTACACAGTAATCAGTGCAATTTTATAGCACCGATCGCTGTGTAAATGTGAATGGTCCCAAAAATGTGTCAAAAGTGTCCAAAGTGTCCACCACAATGCCACAGTCATGAAAAAAATCGCAGATCGCCGCCATTACTAGTAAAAAAAAAAAAATGCAATAAATCTATGCCCTATTTTGTAGTTGCTATAACTTTTGCGCAAACAAATCAATATACGCTTATTGCTAATTTTTTTTAATCAAAAATATGTAGAAGAATACATATTGGCCTAAACTGAGTCACATTTTTATTTAATTTTTTAAATGGGATATTTATTATAGCAAAAAGTAAAAAAATATTGTGTTTTTTTTCAAAATTGTCGCTCTTCTTTTGTTTATAGCGCAAAAAATAAAAACCGCAGAGGTGATCAGATACCACCAAAAGAAATCTCTATTTGCGGGGAGAAAAGGACGTCAATTTTGTTTAGGTGCAACGTCGCACGACTGTGCAATTGTCAGTTAAAGCAATGAAGTGCCGAATCGCAAAAAGTGCTCTGGTAAGGAAGGGGGTAAATTCTTCCGGGGCTGATGTAGTTAAACAGGTCTAAGCTGACAAGATTTTGGAGCAGTTTCCAATATGGAAAGCCATTTGGTATATTGACACCAAATCAGCAATAATTATTTTTTCCATCTGAATTTGAAACTGGCATGGAACTGGCATTCATTATTCAAGACAACAGGGGTATTTGCATTTTTACAAACACACAGAACCTGTGCCAGTTTCCTGGCCCATTACAACGAAGCAGGACGCTAAATTTTATTCTTCCCCATATGTGACGTGGACACCCGCCCCCATCCACCCCTAAAAAAAAAAAAATGGACACAGACAGAACATGTAAGAGGGAGAAAGACAGACAGAACAAAATAGATGAAAAGTGAGAAATAAACAGACAGTAAGAAAAAAACAAATATAGTATATACACATACACATATGGATTAATATTTATATGCTAATCCACTAGTGCTGTGAGTAAATGCTCCTCTGGTGACACTCCTTTCTTCAAATAGTTGTCTTTGAATGCAATCCTGGAGAAGTAGGCTGTCAAATGATTTCCCTGAAATACATGTGAAGCTGAAAAAAATGTCAGAGTACTGTTGTAGTTTTTGAAAGTGGTGCACAAAATAACCCTGTGAAGACCTTTATGGCAGGATAGGGTGTATCCTATACTGTGGCCTCTTTCTCCTTGCCTCTTTTTTACATCTTTTTACACAGCACAGCAACAAAACCTTAACCAAATCCTGCTCAATCATGTCCCATGTCATACTCCACAAATATCATCTTTCTCAATTTAAACTGTAGCTAATTGAACCAGAAGCATGTCTCGCTAAATGTTGACGCTCTGAGATAAAATTGGTGGTGCAGGGAGGGAAAAGTATGTCTAGATAGTAAAAAAAATAGCAGTATTCATTAATGGTATTTTATTCTTATGCAGGTGAGGTTCATGGTTCAATACAACATAGTTTTCCGCATCTGGGTTTGTTAGCTTTTGTCCTGCTAGATAACTTATATGTGTCCTGGCAGTTTTTTTGATGCTCAGACTTCCCCTGCAGCTCCACCCTGAATTTTTAGATAAACCACTTTTATTTTACTCTTTCTGCTGGCATTATTGGACTCCATTGTGCTTTATTCCAGAATTATCTGCTTGATGGGATCTCTGCCGACTCTGGTAAAACTCCATCTCTAATGCCACGTACACACAATCGGAATTTTGGCCAGCAAAAGACTGATGAGAGCTTTTCATCAGAAAATGCGACCGTGTGTAGGCTCCATCGGAATTTTGCTGGCCGAATTCCCACCAGCAAAAATTTCAGAGCATGTTCTCAATTTTTCTGACGGAAAAGGTTTCTATCGGAAATTCCAATCGTCTGTAGCAATTCTGACACGCAAAATTCCTACGCATGCTCGGAAACAATTCGACGCATGCTCGGAAGCATTAAACTTCATGTTTTTCTCGGCTCGTCATAGTGTTGTACGTCACCGCATTCTTGATGGTCAGAATTTGGTGTGACCGCGTGTAGGCAAGACAGTTTGAGCACGTGGCATAAGTGTATATTCCTCCTAACAACACACCTCTTTCTGCAGTGGAGTTCTTTTCCATTGAGTAGCAAGGTGCTCTTTACAATGCTTAATCTTCTTCAAGCCCTGTCCTTCTCCAAGGAGATGTTTTAACTTTCTAGTTCATAGGGTTCAATATCCACTGTTCTCTTGTCCTTGTGATGTCAGACTCTTTAGTGTACTCCAGTAGTAGTGCCTTCTATTTCCTTCCTTCCCCATTTTGGAATGTCTTAGACAACTTCATTGAAAGTAGTGAATGCCCTTGACTTTGCAAATCCTGCAATTTTCTTTTTACTTATTCTCTATGAGTGTATCCGATTATTTCTTCAGGTAATCTCTCTGCCATAATATTGAAACTCCTCTCCCAATAGTTTCCCTGTATTGTGTTATCCGTCTATTTCTTGCAAATTTACTTCTAAGTAGAAGATTCCAAAATTTGAGCTATGCACTATCTGGTACTTTCTTCATGGATGTTCCACTAACATTTGCTTGATTTCGACAACAGTGGGGGCTATCCCTCCATCATGGGAACATCTCCCAACAAATAAATACTCTCAAACACTTCTAAAGTCTGTTTTTACATACAGACAGTTTTCAGATCTCTGCATCTGATGTTCCCACTTTAACCGTGAGTGTGTCTCTTTCCTCCTCACAAATGGTCTCACCAATAATTATTTCTCTACATCCCTGAAAAGTCTTTTGAAAAAAAAAAAAAAAACTTTTTTAAATTGACTGTACTCTTTCCCTAGTAGTATATTGTAAATCAAGGGGCCTTCTTTGGACCTGAATCTTGGAAGATATTGTTTCTTCACACTTTTGTCCTCATAAGTGGATTCTTAACCCTAGCTCATCTGTCCTGGAAATTTATAGATAGGCAACTCCTATCCTCATATTGATTAGTGGTTCCAAATTAATAATAACTACTGCAGTAGGGAACAGACACAAAAGATACGCTCAGCATCTTTCCAAATAACCGTTCTCCTTTATTATGACGCAATTCAGGGGTTTTATACACATGATTACGTAGGTATCACATTAATATTACAATTGTTCATTTATGGTAACAAGGGGCGTATCATAGGCAGGCTTATTCTAATCAGGACTCGAAAGAATGTAAACATGTACTGAAAACATTATTAGTGCCGTGTGCACAGTGAGGGCCGTGTGCAATACATACAAAATGGAATACAATTATATACAGAACTTACAAATTTCCATTACATCATCTATTGTGAATTATGGCTTTTATGTGACCAGATTTTCTGGTTACTAGAATTACATATTTAAATAAATCAGGCAAGGTTATAGTATGGTGATCACATCTTTAAACTACTTTTGGCTGGGAACTGGAAGGCTTGCTTCTTTTAATTCTGCTCCTATTTTCCTGGGATTCAATGTTACTAGCCTTCTCTCAGTTTAGATTTTCTGCTCAAAGGGCTCTAATTTTTTCTCCTAGAGTGCCTGAAGGTACTGCTTTAACGTTGGCCTGTATGTGGCCAGGCTGTGTAAAAGTCTCACACATGTGGTATCGCCATACTCAGGAAGAGTAGCAGAATGTACTTTAGGGTGTAATTTGTTGTATGCATATGCTGTGTTTGAGAAATAACCTGATAATATGACAATTTTGTAAAAAAAATCTTAATTTTGCAAAGAATTGTGGCAGAAAAAATTACACCTTAAAAAAACTCATCATGCTACTTACTTAAAACATTGGAATGTCTACTTTCTAAAAAGGGGTCATTTGGGGGGTATTTATACTTTCCTGACTTGTTAGTGTCTCAAGAAATGAGATACACCTGATGTACTGAAGGCCTGATCAATGTTCAGTGATTGGCACCATAGTTTGTAGACTCTATAACTTTCACAAAGACCAAATAATATACACTAATTTGGGTTATTTTTACCAAAGCTATGTAGCAGTATAAATTTTGGCCAAAATTTATGAAGAAAAATTACTAATTTGCAAAATGTTATGACAGAAACAAAGAAAAATGCATTTTTTTCACACAATTTAATTTTTTTTTATTTATAGCACAAAAAAAAACACTAGTGATTAAATACCACCAAAAGAAAGCTCTATTTGTGTGAAAAAAAGGACGCACATTTCATATGGGCACAGTGTTGTGTGACTGAGTAATTGATTATCATTCATAGTGTGAGAGCGCTGATAGCTGAAAATTGGTCTGGGCAGGAAGGGGGTGTAAGTGCCCTGTATTGAGGTGGTTAAAATTAGTACTTTTGTTTTTTCATGTTAGTGTCTCCTAGACTGGCCTGACGGTGCTGTCACTGACCTCCTCTCAGGTGCACCGTGCAGGGCTCAGTCAGTCGGCTCCAGCTTGGTGGCTCTGGTTTTATCCCATAGTTTCCTCTCCGCAGTCAATACATGTCTGACTTCGTCTGAGGTCAGAGGCTGCAAGGGGGGGACAGGAGGTCAGAGGCTGTGAGGGGGGACAGGAGGTCAGAGGCTGCAAGGGGGCACAAGAGGTCAGAGGCTGCGAGGGGGGGGACAGGAGGTCAAAGGCTACAAGGGGGGGACAGGAGGTCAGAGGCTGCAAGGGGGGGTGGGGCCGGAGGTCAGAGGCTGCAAGGGGGGACAGGAGGTCAGAGGCTGCGAAGGGGGGGTAGGAGGTCAGAGGCTGTGGGGGGGGGGGACATGAGGTCAGAGGCTGTGAGGGGGGGCAGGAGGTCAGAGGCTGTGAGGGGAGAACAGGCGGTCAGAGGCTGAGAGGGGGGGGGCAGGAGGTCAGAGGCTGCAAGGGGGGGCAGGAGGTCAGAGGCTGCGAGGAGGGAACAGGAGGTCAGAGGCTGCGAGGGGGGGACAGGAGGGCAGAGGCTGTGAGGGGGGGACAGGAGGTCAGAGGCTGCGGGGGCAGGAGGTCAGAGGCTGCAGGGGGGGACAGGAGGTCAGAGGCTGCAGGGGGGGCAGGAAGTCAGAGGCTGCAGGGGGCCACAGGATGTCAGAGGCTGCGGAGGGGACGTAGGAAGAAGGCTTTATTTTTTAAAATGGCGCCACTCTGCGCCATTGTGTCACTGCGCATGCGCCAGCCTTTCTGAAAATTGCTGAGCGTGTACGGACTTCGGAACAGCGCTGGCGCATGCGCAGTTGCATGTCCCAGCCCTGCAGCCATATTTTCTCAGGCTCCGCTGCCCTCACAGCAGCGGCCCCAGGGGTAGCCAGTCTCTGAGCAGAGCCAATCCGCCCTTGGGGGCCCCACACAGCGGTGGGCCCCTACGCAGCTTGCGTAGTCCACGTATGGGGCAGATTGGCTCTGGGTGGGAGTATTGTTTGTGTGGGGAAAATTCTGATTCCTACATTTGTGCATTCTTGTCCCATTCCTTTTGAAAAATAAATGGAAAAACGAATAACATTTTAATTGGCATAACATTGTTTTTCTGCGGTGACTATTAATATCATTTCATTTTTAATATTTACAAATGGTATTTTATAAAGGCATATTCTTATATTATATATATATTCTTACATGATTTATACTATATGATCTAAAATGCTTTTCAAATGGATCTTTACTATAATAATCCCTTCTACAGCTGGAAGCTCATTAGAAATGCAGTATGCTAGGTGTATGCAAGCTATTTATTTTGATATACTTGTGCGCACATTTTTTTTTTTTCTTATCAATTTAATATCAATACTATTTGCCAATTTTCTTAACACATACAGCTGCCATATATTTATTAAGTATAAGGAAAACAGAGTAGCTTTATTAGATTCACGCAAAACACTGTATACTAAATACCTGCAAAATATAAGGAAAACTTAAAAACTAAAAGTGATCAAATTGCTATTTATTTCTATGTGAAGTTTAAATGGGCTTTTAATTTAAGGGCCTTTGGCTATTTGGTAAATAAATATTCACACGCTGAGTTTTGTATTTAAATTTTAGCAACTTGATTAAAATTAAAAATGTGCCCTTATTATATAATGAAAATGTATATAAACTTAAAAATGTGCCCTTATTATACAGTATAATGAAAATGTATATAACTGCCCATTTATAGGAGCAACACCAACTTAGACTACAGAAACTCCTCACTTAAAAACTTACCTGTTTAAAGACCATTCAGACTTAAGACTAGACATGTGCACACTGAAGTATTTTGTTTCAAAAAAATTTTTTTGTCCGAAAAATACATTTATTTAGTTACTCCCGAAAATCGTTTTTATTTATTTTGTTTACGCTGCAATCGTACATTTCCGGTCGAATGTTCCGCCTACAAGCTATAGTAGAATTCTAATGTTGTATGAAACTAGTAATAATAATATTTATTAATCAGTCAACCAACAGTAGTATTCTTCTATAGCCTATGGGCAGAGCATTTGACCATAAATGTCCATTCGCATCGACTACTTTGTTGAATCTTCATGTCGAATCTTCATGTCGAATCTTTTCTCTCTATGTCGAATAATCTTGGACTAATAGAGTTAGGTTAGGCACATTCAACCTTTTTTGCTATTGTCTCTATAATGTTGAATCTGTTCTCTCTATGTCGAACCTTTTCTCTCTATGTCAAATCTTTTCTCTCTATGTCAAATCTTTTCTCTCTATGCATAATAATCTTGGACTAATAGAGCTAAGGTTAGGCACATTCGACCACAGGTTCGATGGACACAGATTGCTATTGTCAGCATCATGTCGAATCTCCTATCTATATCGAACTGTTGTCACAACAAAAACAAAAATAAAGCTTTGTTTATGTCGTATCTTTCGGTTTTCGGATTCTGCTCGTTCGTTATCGTTTGTTAAAATGTTAACGAAAATACCTGAAATTTAAAAAAAAATGCATTCGGTATGGGGGCAGATGTGGACATTACAGTATGGGGGCAGATGTGGACATTACAGTATGGGGGCAGATGTGGACATTACAGTTTGGAGTCAGATGTGGACATTACAGTATGGGGGCAGATGCGGACATTACAGTTTGGGGTCAGATGTGGACATTACAGTTTGGGGTCAGAGGTGGATATTACAGTATGGGGACAGATGTGGATATTTTCTTAAAGTTTAATGAAAAAAATTGTAAAAACTGTATGTGCGTTATAATTAATACACTAATACACAGACATCATAAAACTCAACGTGTTTCACAAGTCACTGCTCGCTTCTTCAGGAGTAGATGTAAATTAAGTGTATATATGGACGTCTCAAAAGCCAATTAACCAACAGGTGGTGGAAAAGTGTGTCTGTCACGGTAGCTGAAGGAAAGAAACCAGCAAAGACCCCCCAGGGGACAAATGGTGGATAGGCATAACATGGTAGCCAGAAAGTGTAACTTTTGATGTCCCTCAATGTCCAACATGATTGGCAGCATGATACGTGTGTCCTTAACCGGTTCTCCTGCACATATACATTGGCAGAATGGCACGGCTGGGCAAAGAAACGTACCGGTACGTTATTTTGAATTTCCCACCATGCCCACACGCACGCACCTGCCGCGAGCCCCGTGACCATGCCCACGGGTCCCGTGGACTCGATCGCCGATAGGTATCACCCTAAACTGAGGAAAAAAAAATGTTTTTTTATATATTTTTGGGGATATTTATTATAGCAAAAAGTAAAAAATAATGATTTATTTTTTCAAAATTGTCGCTGTTTTTTGTTTATAGAGCAAAAAATAAAGACCACAGAGGTGATCAAATACCACAAAAAGAAAGCTCTATTTGTGGGAAAACAAGGAAATCAATTTTGTTTGGGAGCCAGGTCGCACGATGCAATTGTCAGTTAAAGCGACGCAGTGCCGAATCGCAAAAAAAACGCTCTGGTCAGGAAGGGGGTAAATCCTTTCGGGGCTGAAGTGGTTAACATGTGGAGTGTGGACATGTTTTTTTTTTCATGTCTTCACACTCCACTCCGTGTTGAGGACACACGTATCATGCTACCAAACATGTTGTACATTGAGGGACATCAAAAGTTACACTTTCTGGCTCCCATGTTATGCCTGCCCTCCATTTGTTCCCCAGGGGTCTTTGCTGGTTCCTTTCCCTCAGCTCCCGGGACAGACACACCTTGCTGCCACCTGTTGGTTAATTGGCTTTTGAGACATTGGCTCAGTCTATATATACACTGCATTTACATCTACTCCTGAAGAAGCAAGCGGTGACTTGTGAAACGTGTTGAGTTTTATAATGCCTGTGTATTACTGTACAGCAACAATTTTAAATATTTATATATGTGATCACTTGGCATGCTGTGTCTATCACTGCCAAGTGGTTTGGCAAGCTTTTTCAATATGATGAACGTTATACAATTTTAATACATTTCTAGACTATGTTTACTTCGTATACTCTTATTGACCGTTTTGTGCTCACCTCATTTAAAGTCCCACGGGCATTAATTCTTTTTTGTTGTATTTAATTTAGTAATGGAAGTGTGTCACTGGCAACACCAGACCATTTTCTATTTGTATACAGTATATATATATATATATATATATATATATATATATATATATATATATATATATAATATTGTAAAGGATTAGCATCAAATGCAGAGCTTGAAGGACTCTGCCACTCGCTGGTTCTTCTTTTTAAGGGCTTTGTTTGCCCATTTTTATTAAAAGAAAGTCCAACAAACAAAGATAGGTTTCCCTCGCAGGGGTTTCAGCATTCCTTTTCATCAACAAAACTACATTCAGCCTAGTTGGCTCTCACTTGCAGCACTGCAGCTCTGGCCTTACCCTCCAGGCCCTTGTCTGATTCATACAGACTGTTTCACGACCACCTTGGTGCACACAGCTAACAGCCTCTTGCTGCACTGGCCCCCCCGTGGAGCCCTCCTGACTGGGGTGGAGCCCAGATCTATGGTCAGGTTACCACTAAAGCACACACCTGACCAATTAGTATGCTGGCTGTTTTCAAAATCAGGACCCAGGACTGGGGATTTCATCCCACCCGGATCTCTCAGAAATCCCTGAGCTCCAGGTCCCAAAGTGGACTTTACAAAACACTGAGGAAACTGAAAAGCCAGTTTCCTCTTCATGTTACATGCTCCTTGGAGCCCCTCAACCCGTCTGGTTGAGAATTCTGGGTCACATCCTCCTTCTAGACCCTGGCAGGGCAACGCTCTGCCACAATGTATATATATATATATATATATATATATATATATATATATCTTTTTTTTTTTTTTTTTTCTTAGCCTCCCACCCAGGAAAATAGAAAAATGTACGCTCTGGGAGCTCTTTTTACCATGCCCTAGGGCTTTTATTTACTGCAATAAATGTTGGTTATAGTGTCTTGGATGCGACTACCTGATTCATTTTCATTATTTGATCATCTATTTACTAAAACTCCACCTTTACCAATAGAATGTTTTAAACGGGACTTGATATGGCAACCAGAAAGAGATACTAACCAATAAGGTTGGTTGAGCGGCTCGGACCGAGCATAAGTTCAGCTCGAACATCGCCCGCTCGCCTGCCGTGCACCCCACAATGCACTGCGTGCTGCACAGTGCCTTCTAAGCCCTGATTGGCTGAAACAATGCACCTGACTGGTGGTCAGGTGCAAGGGTTTGCCAAGTCAGGGAAGCCAGCCGCAGTGTTCTTAACAATGTATGAGTCATCATCTGTCAATGGGCTTTCCCGCTGACAGCTGAATGGAAAAAAAAACATTGCTAGCAATAAAAAAAAAAATGTCATGGGTCCTGCCTCAATCTATACCAGACCCATATCTGAGCATGCAGCCTGGTAGACCAGGAATGGGGGGATGAGTGAGTGCCACCCTGAACCATACCAGGTCACAAGCCCTCAGTATGGCTCTGCCCCGCCCCAAAGCACCTTGTCCCCACGTATATATTGAGAATAGTAGAGGTCAAAGGACAGAACCTTGGGGGACCCCAATGGTAAGCCTAGTTGGAGAGGAGGAAGTGGAGTTGTAAGTGACACTGAAGCTGCGGTGAGATAAGTAAGATTTGAACCAACGGAGAACGCAGCCATGGAGACCAAGCAAATTTAGTTTTTTGAGGAGGAATGGGTGGTCAACTGTATCAAAGGCAGCGGAGAGGTCCAAAAGTAAATGTACAGAATAATGAGTGTTGGTTTTGGCTGTTAGTAAGTCATTTGTGAGTTTTAGGAGAGCAGTTTCTGTAAAATACTGTGGGTGAAATGCAGACTGAAGGGGATCAAGAAGGTTATTTTCAATGAGGTGGTCGCTCAGTTGGTTGTAGACTAAACGTTCAAGGAGTTTGGAGGCAAAATGGTGAAAGGAGATGGGTCTTAGTTTGGTAAGATTGGTGGGGTCCAGTGATTCCTTTTTTGGTATGGGAGTAACTAGCGCATGTTTTAGAGGGCTTGGGAAATGCCAGTAGAGAGGGAGAGGTTGAAGATATGAGTTAGAGAGTATAGGATAGAGCCAGAGGGTGACTGTAGTATTTGAGATGGAACAGGGTCCAGGGGCAGGAGGTTAGGTGGGCATTAGAATTTTTTTTTTATAGCAGCTGGGTTAAACAAGGGAAGTATTGATTGGAATTATAGGAGTGTAAAGTGAGGGAGCTATATATAGATTGGAGATCTCAAGAAGATGATGGCGGTTAGCCTTCGTCGAGGGCAGACCTTTTTCTTTTTTTTTCGGGTCCATCAGTGTGGCGGACTTAGTGATTGACGATGGATTCACATCGTGGGGACATTGTTTTTTTGTTTTTTTTTTAATAAAAGAATTGTCAAAAATTGTGTATGTATGTTTATTTCTTTCTGACACTTTTTTGGTGAATGGGTAGGGGTTCTATGCACCCTATGCTCATTCACATGGAGAGGCCTGGATCTGGGAGCCTCATTGTTAAAGGGGGCTTTCAGATTCTGATAAGCCCTCTGCAAGCAGATCTACACAACCACAGCTCAGGGTTGTCAGAAAGATCCCCTTGTCCCATCAACATTGGGACAAGGTGCTTTGGGGTGGGGAGGCAGAGCCCCCTCGCCCCAAAGCACCCACTTCCCCATGTTGAGGGTATGTGGCATGGTATGGTTCAGTAGGGAGGCACTCGCTTGCCCCCCCTTTCCTGACCTGCCAAGCTGCACGCTCAGATATGGGTCTAGTATGGATTTTGGGGGGGACCCCATGCCATTTATTTTTTAATTTTGGCATGGAGTTCCCCTTCAAATTAATACCAGACCAAAAGTGCCTGGTTTGGATTGGGGGGACCCCACGCCATTTAAAAAAAAAAAAAAATTGTATTGCTGGCAATGGCTTGCAGCTGGGAAAATCTATTTAAATGTCATTTGTTTTTCTTTATATATATGTCAGTTTTGCTGCAGCAGACTAAGCGGACCCCCCCAGTCACTATATTTAAAGGAATTTTTCATTTTTTATTGTTTCACTTTAAGCATCGTTAAAATCACTGCTCCTGTAAAGACTATTTAAAAAAAAAAAATGCATTAGTACATGACCTCCAGGTCAGTACCTGGGCCCCGATATCCTTTTTATGGCCAATACCTTGCATATAAGCTTTCAAAATGGGGACATTTGATTTTTCAAATTCATGTCCTATAGACTTTAATATGGTTTGCAGCTCAGGTCCAAACTTTTTCCATATCCGGGAGTTCTTGTGTGAACCAAACCGGGAGGTGTTCTGCCCATCACTACAAAATAACAGTTTATAAGCATACAAGAACTAATTTATTGTTACATAGTAAACATCAGGGATGGGTCCTGAATGGTAGATATGTGTCACCATTTTTTGGTTGTGGTAATTTCAAAGGGTATATGAAAGGATTAAACCCACCTTGGGGACAGGCCTGAAAAGGGCAGGAGGCAGCCAGCAAGTTGATGAGGTGTTGTGTGGACACAGTGTGAAGAGTGATTATTTTTAGTGATTTAAATCATTTTGATCAATTCAGTGAAATGATTTGAATCACTGAATAGACTTACGACTCATTTCCTCCAAGTTAAGATTGAGGATCATGAACTTAAGTCCTGTGATACACTCAGCCAGTACAGTCAGCATATTAGATGTTAAGTAACTTTATTTTGCTGCAAAAAAACAGATACCTTGAATTACACAAAAACATTATTAGCATAACCAAAAAAAAACTATTATACAGTAGCTTGTTCTGGCCCACCAAGAACATGAAAAAATAAAGTTTGTGCGATGCGGAAACCCACAGTGGATTTGCAGGTTTTCCCGCATGATCGCACCAATGTGAACCCAGCCTCATTCAGTGACTTCTCACAGCAGCTCATGAATCTAATGTGCTCTGATGAGTCATTCATAGACTCAGGAGTCATACTGTTGGCTCACACAGCTCATGTTACAAAACAGAATGTTGATACCTGTGTGCTCTCTCTTTGAGTCATTCACACATAGACTGGACTGGACTTGCTGTTGCCTGTATCACACATAGACATCATACAAAAGAGAATCTTGTGTGCTCAGTGATTTAGGCCCCTTTCACACTGGTAGGACACGACAGTCGTACGACTGTGGATCTGACTTTGCCCTGCGACTTGAAGTCCGCCATGCATGCGACTTCAATGAACAGGGATCTGACTTTGTAAAATATGGCAATATTATATGTTTTGTGCACAAACAATACTGTTGGCTCAGTCCGTATACTACTGCAGCAGCGCCTTTGTCCTTTTTATCACCCAGGACCATAAGGTAAAGAACACAGTCTAGTGTACAGCAATATTTCCACGCAGTTCTTCCTCAGATAAAAATAGTGACAGCTTCCACCGTGTATTTAAATCTATTCTTCACCGCGTGCTGAATAAAACTCCCCTTTGGGGATACACTCACCAGACCTATGGTCCAAAAAAGCCTTTAAATAAATTCTTTTAAGCTTTCGCGTTCCTCCTATGCTCTATCTCCTCTGTAGCAATTGGCTGGATCATGTACACACCATTCCTCGCAAAACAAAGGGGTATTGCAATAGCGTGATATCGTTTTTAAAAGCTTTTTATTAATGCAAAACAACCTCCCCCCCTAATACAGAATGCGTACCATTCGTAAGACAATAATCAGCATAAAAAAGTGTGTGTCACTATGCCTGTTTCTTGTGCGATACCATCCGGAACTGATCCTTGCTGCTGTATAGAACAGCAACTCGATATCCTGTCAGTTTGTTCTGGAGCGCACATCCAAGGCACACACGCGTCACTTGGATGTGCGCTCCAGAACAAACTGTACTCAATTTTACATAGGGATCTGACTTTGATCCCCGACAATACCAGGCACTGTCTGGTATGAATCTTTAGGGGGAACTCCACACATAATGTAAAAAGACAACGGCATGGGTTCCCCCTCCCATAGCATACCAGGCCCTTTGGTCTAGTATAGATTTTAAGGGGAACCCACACGCTGAAAAAATGGCGTGGGGGTCCCCCCAAAACCCATACCAGACCCTTATCAGAGCACACAGCCTGGCAGGTCTGGAAAGGGGGTGGGGACGAGCGAGTGCCCCCCTCCTGAACTGTACCAGGCCACATGCCCTCAACATGGGGGTGGGTGCTTTGGGGCAGGGGGGCCTGTGTCACCACAACCCTGGCTGTTGGTTGTCAGGGTCTGCAGGTGTGGAGATAATCGTAATCTGGAAGCCCCTTTAATAAGGGGGCCCCCAGATCTCGGCCCCCCACCCTGTGTGAATGAGTATTGGGTACATTGTACCCCTAAACATTCACCTAAAAAAAGTGTCAAAAATAAAACCCAGTAGACAGGTTTTTAAAGTAATTTTACTCCGTGTGCCACTACTTATATTGGCATGGGGCAGGGAGGCCGGCCCCTTATGATGTCACTACCCATCATGCCCAAAGCAGTGACATCATAAGGGGTGGGCCTCCGGATTACGTCACATGGTGACCCCGCCCAATGCCAATATAAGTAGTGGCACATAGCGCACCCAGCATTATAGCGGGAGAGAGCATTAAGTCAACATCGGAAGGAGAACAGAGGGAGAGGACAGCAGAGTAGACCCAGGAAAAGAGTGAGAAGACAGCGGAGAAGACCCGGCAGAGGCAGAAGACCGCGGACAGAGGTAGGAGAACTGGAGAGGGCAATAAGACATCAGCGGAGAGCGGAGAAGACCCGGAGAGGAGACAAGAAATTGGAAGCGACGCCGGAGCTGCTTTAATAAATGACTTTAACCACTTGACCACTGGGCAGTTAAACCCCCTTCCTAACCAGACCAATTTTCAGCTTTTGGTGCTCTCACACTTTGAATGGCAATTACTCCGTCATGCAACACTGTACCCAAATGAATTTTGTGTCCTTTTTTTCACACAAATACAGCTTTCTTTTGGTGGTATTTAACCACTTCAGCCCCGGACCAATTGGCAGCCAAAGGACCAGGTCCCTTTTTGCGATTCGTGGCTCCAAAACAAAATTGGCGTCCTTTTTTCCACACAAATAGAGCTTTCTTTTGGTGGTATTTGATCGCCCCTGCGGTTTTTATTTTTTGCGCTATAAACAAAAATAGAGCGACAATTTTGAAAAAAATGCAATATTTTTTGCTTTTTGCTATAATAAATATCCCCCAAAAATATATAAAAAAAAATTTTTTTTTCCTCAGTTTCAGCCGATACATATTCTTCTACATATTTTTGGTAGAAAAAATTGCAATTAGCGATTATTGATTCGTTTGCGCAAAAGTTATAGTGTTTACAAAATAGGGGATAGTTTTATAGCATTTTTAATAATATTTTTTTTTTACTAGTAATGGCGGCGATCAGCGATTTTTATTGTGAGTGCGACATTATGGCGGACACATCGGACATTTTGACACATTTTTGGGACCATTGTCATTTATACAGCAATCAATGCTATTTAAATGCATTGATTCCTGTATAAATGACAGTTGTAGTGAAGGGGTTAACCACTAGGGGGAGGGGAGGGGTTATGGGCTGTGACGTGTGTGTTTTTTTTTACATTAGGGGCGGGGCTGACGTCTGACGTCATTGATCGGCTTTCCCGATGACCGGGAACAGCCAATCAATGACAGGCAGAGTAGGAAGCGCGGGGAGAGGTTTGTTTACACATACCTCTCCCCGTTCTTCAGCTCCGTGACCCGATCGCGGGACACCAGCGGCAATCGGGTCCGCTGGTCCCGCGGCCGGGGTCACGGAGCTCCCGGATGGGTCACGAGGTACGGGATTTTCCCTGCCTGTGCCATTCTGCTCACGTGTATATACATGAGGCGGTTGGGAAGCGGTTAATCACCGCTGGGTTTTTTATTTTTTGCGCTATAAATCAAAAAATACAGAAAATTTGGTAAAAAATAAATAAATAAATATTTGTTTCTTTTAAAAATTATTGCAGAGTATTGGCGAGTATTGGCAGAGTATTGGCGAGTATTGGCAGAGTATTGGCGAGTATTGGCAGAGTATTGGCGAGTATTGGCAAGTATTGGCAAGTATTGGCAAGTATTGGCAAGTATTGGCAGAGTATTACAGTGTTGCACAGTATTGGTAGAGTATTGCACAGTGGTGGAAGAGCATTGCACAGTGGTGGCAGAGCATTGCACAGTGGTTGCAGAACATTGCAGTGGTGGCAGAGCATTGCACAGTGGTGGCTGAGCATTGCACAGTGGTGGCAGAGCATTGCACAGTGGTGGCAGAGCATTGCACAGTGGTGGCAGTGTATTGACCAGCGCTGTGGGCTCCACACATCCAGCCCACAGCGCTGGTCCCGTCTCTCCCCCTCTCCGCTTCTCCCGTCTCTGTACCGATCGGTACAGAGAGGTGAGGGAGGAACCGGCGTCATGAAGTGACGCCGGTTTGTGTACATGTGATCGCTCCGTCATTTGACGGAGCGATCAGGTGGTAAACGGCCGCTATCAGCGGCTGTTTACCATGAACCGTGATGCGCCGGGTCCTCGGGACCCGTCGGTCATGGATGTTCCCAAGTGCGCGCCCCAGGGGGCGCACGGGAGCAAGTTTCTAGGAGGACGTCCATAGGACGTCCACTTAGAACAAGCCGACCGCGATGTAGACATCTTTCGACTATAGCGCGGTCGGCAAGTGGTTAAAAACCTGTGTACTGTGTTTTATTTTTGACACTTTTTTAGGTGAATGGGTAGGGGTACAGTGTATCCGATACTCCTTCAGTTAGGGTGGGGGGCCTGGATCTGGGGGCCCCCTTGTTAAAGGAAGCTTCCAGATTCCGATAAGCTCTCCGCCCGCAGACCCCCGACAACCAACAGCCAGGGTTGTCGGAAAGAGGCCCTTGTCCTCATCAACATGGGGACAAGGTGCTTTGGGTTGGGGGGCGCAGGGCACCCCTGCCCCAAAGCACCCACCAACCATGCTGAAGGCATGTGGCCTGGTATGGTTCAGGAGGAGGGGGGGTGCTCGCTCCCCCCCTTACCTGACCTGCTGGGCTGTGTGATCGGATAAGGGCCTGGTATGCTCTATGAGGGGGAACCCATGCCAGTTTGCTTTTTTAATTTGGGGTGGAGTTCCCCTTCAAGATCATAAGAGCGAGTTGCATGCCAAAGTCAGATCAGTTAAGACGGCGATCCGACTTGATCCGACTTGAAGTCGTACTAATATGAACGGTTGTCATTGGAAATCATTTTCACTTTGCAGTCCCAAGTCGCAAGACAAGTCGTACACGTGTGAAAGGAGCCTTAGTCAGAGACTCGAAGTCTTAATGGCTCACACAGCTAATCATGTTATAGCTCATTTTACAAATCATGAGCTGAGGCTGTTGTTTTCAGCTCCCTCCCTACTCATCTTGAAATGGGAGGATATTTGATAATCAGATTCACTTTCATGATTTGATTAATTCAAATTCTGTAGTGAGTTGATTCACTGATTCAACTCAGTGATTCAGTAGCCAAGCCTAGTGTGAAGGGACTGTAGGTGGTTTGTCTGACTGAGATACTACTGAACTTCTGTGACCCTTTTAAGGACCTATGGAACAGACAGAACCCTGTTGTGAGACAAGTCTATGCTTGCTGTAACCTGAAGCTTTGTTTTTGTTCCAGATCTTATTGACTGTTTTTCTTTGTCTTTTCATGCTGAAGATAAACTGTTTTGTAAGGCTTTGGAGAAACAAAGACTGTTTGCTTTTACAATTAAACAGCTGGCTAGCTTCCCGAATGCTAAAATATCACAGTAGATAGACCAACGCTGTATCCTGGCCTAGGCTGACAAGGCCTAGGGCAGCACTTTGCAGGGGGGCAGCCTGGAAAGAGCCCCCTCCGGCTTGTGCTGTTAGTGTAGCGCCAGTCTTATGGGGCAGGACTGGGCTGAGAGGCAAATTAGTCTAGTGCCTCCATAAAGCGGCTGCACTGCTACCGGTATGTGGGTGGCCAGCAATCCACAACTGTGGGGGGGGGGGGCGCTTCTAATTTTGACTGTCCTATCATCCTGGACCACAATCCTTGCTCACTGTGCTATATGTTTTCTGCTGCACTATTGGCATGGTTATATCTTCTTAGTCCTCTCCAAAAAATTATCCGAAATGTGTGCTTAAAGTAGAACTATGGGCAACACTTTTTTTTTCATTTTGGAAAGAGTAAGGGAGGTTTATAGCCCCTGACAGTTTATTTTTTACCATACCTGTCCTATTGCAGAGATTTTGCTTTACTTCCTGCCCCATAGTCAAACAGGAAGTGAGAGGAAATCTATGCAAATGAAGGGAATCCATTGCCCCCCCAGGCCATCAGAACTAGTGTCCCCAATAGAAAATTTCAGGGTGGGTCTTAAACAGCAAGGGGTGTGGCCTTGACATGGAGGGTGGGTCATATTTTAATTAGGGGGTGCAAAAGTTTAATCAGGTCTAGGGCAGCACAAAACCTAAATACACTACTGAGATAAACTTACAGTGACACCAACAAATAAAAAACTCCAGGTACAAAACAAATATAGATTTTGCTTATTAGACCACTTCTACCTAAAGATGACATATCAATGCAAAACAACCCATTTTCACATCGTCAGAAGGTCATCGTGTTTAAAAGAAAAAATCCACTTCTTCATGGAAAAAAGGTAATCGTGATATTTAATTATGTAGAAGTAGTTTAGTGGTCTGTACATCTATATATTGTACCAACATTAAAGAACATGTCCACCAAAGATAAAAAAAAAAAAACAGATAAAAGAAGTGCCTCTTTGCTCACAAACATCTGAGAAGTGTTTCAGTCATATAATGTAATTCACTGCTGGGTTTGTACAGCCCCCTGCCATGAGCTGACCAACCCTCAACTAACATATCTGAGGCGAGATTCCTAATACTCCACAGTCTTACCTATTTAAATTTTTATTTTTATTTTTTATTGAGTAGCATTGTTTTCTTTGTTTTAGAAAAGTTAATAAGTAGACTATTATTGAACGCCATTTTGAAAATAAACACATAGGGTGGAAAAATATGCCTCATTATATTCCCCCACTTTAATTCCAGATATAACCTTACTGTAACTTTGGTAATTATGTGCAGAGGTGCAAGTTGTACATGTTGACTCAATACAAATTTTACAACATTTTAGGTTAATTACCATGGTGCTAATAACACTCTCATTAAGATACTAACAAGACTTTGAGAGGCTCTTAAATCAAATAAATGTGTAGTATTCTTTGTAATTGTCCTGATAATGAACAATTTAAGTTCTCTAAAGTTAACTTATTCTGTAAGGTTACTGAGCACTCACTAAAATATTCATTAGGGGAAGTTATTATAGATGTATTCTAAGAGCTTATCATTATTATCTTAAGAATTCTGTGAAAAACTAAGCAGTTTTGCCTCACAGGGATTCATTTCATAAAGTAGGTTAAAGGGCTACACTTTCATGAATTGAACATTATGAAAAATAACAGGCAAGATTTTGGTAAACACTAACATAACAATATCCCTAACTATTTATTGTTTAAAAGAAATTTACTGTAATATCTCATGTGTGAAACATTATTGTTGTTATATACTTTTTGATAAGGAATATTTTTAAAATTGTAAAGTGGATAGCACCATTACTTAAAAAAAAAAAAAAAAAAAAGATAATTTAAAAAAAATATACACAGACTCGTTTGGAACTATTACTATACTATTCTGACTAATGTACTGTATATACAATTCTGCCTGATTGCCTGTTTTCTCAGTTTCTTCTGCTTATAAACTTAGTTCATTTTATAGATAAAACTTCATTTTTATTGAAATCTTAAGCCTTCTAAAAACTCTTATAAGCTTTTATATTTCACACTGAATCATACCATATCTATATTTAATAATCATGTCCTACAATTAGTAAGATCAATCATAGTGTTTAATGTTTATGCACTGATAACGTGTTGTGTTGTATTTTATTATTCCTTATTTATTAATACTATTAATCATAGATCAATCATAGTGTTTAATGTTTATGCACTGATCAAGTGTTGTGTTGTATTTTATTATTCCTTATTTATTAATACTACTAATTAGCATACTTTGAGTTTTGTCTGTTGGTGTTCTTACTTTCAACTTCAAGAAAATTCAAGTCCAAATTCAGAAAATGATAACACCTCTCCTCTCCCTCCCTCCCTCCTCCAAATTCCCCCATTTTAATAAAAAAAAAAAAAAACATTTTTCAGAGTTCATCTTCTCTGTCTTCTATTTTATGTCGGTACACCAATGCTGGAGACTTTAGGACCATCAACTGGGCCTCCAATAGGAAGTAACATAATCTCCCAGACAGTAATGTGGGCATCCAAAATGTTGAAAAAATAAATAATAAAAAACGATCGTGGCTCGAATTGGCTGCGTATAAATTGAAAAAATTTGCTCTGTAATCTTATGCCACGTACACACGAGCGGAATTTCCGTTGGAAAAATCTTGGATGGTTTTTCCGACGGAATTCCGCTCAAGCTTGGCTTGCATACACATGGTCACATAAACGTTCGCTGAACTTTCGACCGCCAAGAAGACAGTGACGTACAACACTACGACGAGCCGAGAAAATTAAGTTCAATGATTCCGAGCATGCGTAGGAATTTTTGCGCGTCGGAATTGGTACAGACTATCAGAATTTCTGCTCTCAATCTTTTGCTGGCTGGAATTCCGCCAGCAAAAGTCCGATGGAGCATACACACGGTCACATTTTCGGACCAAAAGCTCTCATCGGACTTTTGCTGAATTTCCGCTCGTATGTACGGGGCATAACATGGAGTCTGCAAAATATCCAGCAGTTCTGGGTGCACAGTTAAACAACAAACATACAAGGATGGTTTGTTTTTCCACACACACTTTCTTAAAGAAATGGTGAACTGCATGTGTTTTAGACGTTTTAGTCATTTTCACTTTGTAAGTAACAGAATTCTTGTAGCAACACATTTGGCATCAATGTCCATCATACAAAGCATGTGCTGAACGTTTAACACTTTACTGCCAGAACCATTTTTGCCTTTTTCTGCGCACATGATTAAAATAAACATTTTATGTCTAAAGACTGCATAAACCCCCCCAAACATTACATATTTTCTGAAGCAGACACCCTAGAGAATAAAATGGTATGACAGCTTATGGCTTATGACAGCGCTTTTTCTACTGTATGTACTTATCTAGCAACTGCAGCCCCCACCTCCTTTTTGTACATGAGTCACAAGAACAAGAAAGGAAAATTCCTTTAATGGAGTAACAGACAGAAATAAGACCCCACTCTATCCAAAGCAAAGCCAAAAACAAAATTGTCTGGTGATAAGATTTAAGTAACCCTGTAAAGATAGTTATACTGGTACATCCATTAGCCTGGGTTCACCCTGATGCGACGCGGGAACCAGTGCGATTACATCGCATCTCTCCCACAGGCAGTTCACACTGCCCTCTGCGAACCACTGCGGGTGTCAATACATTATTAAGACACCCCCAGATCAATTCACAGATTGCAGTGCAAACTCGCACAGGAATCAGATCGCATAGGTGAGAACACCCATGCAATCCGATTTCAGTGCGGGGGTAAAAAGTATGGCTGAACTCCCATCTTACAGACATTGCATGTGATGGACACCTGCAGTGCTGGTGCGAATAACATGCAATGTCTAAGATTGCGCTAGTGTGAACCTGGGCTTAGTGACATTGTTTTTAAAGATATAGGCTTTGAGGCATCTGGAACATATTTTTGTTGCAGGTCATTGACCCATATGCCCCGTACACACGATCGGACTTCCGGCGCACTAAGTCCAACAGACAATCCGACAGACTTTCCAAATGAACGGACTTGCCCACACACAGGGAGTAAAGTCCGTTCATTTTGAACGTGACTCGACGGGACTAGAGAAGGTAGTCAATCTCGCCGCTTTCAGCATGCGGCCTGGTGCGGCTCAGGAGGGGGGCGCTCGCTCCTCCCCATCCCCTTTCCTGACCGGCCGGGCTGCGTGCTCAGATAAGGGTCTGGTATGGACTTTGGGGGGACCCCACGCCGTTTTTTCGGCATAGGGGGTTACCCTCAAAATCCTTACCAGGCGACGGGGCTCGCAAGGTGTCAATCTTGCCTATGAAAGCGGTGAGATTGACTACCTTCTCTAGTCCCGTCGTACCTCGAGTCACGTTCAAAATGAACGGACTTTACTCTGTGTGTGTGGGCAAGTCTGTTCATTTGGAAAGTCTGTCTGACCTGCATACAGACGGGCAGACTTCCCGACAGGAACTGGGTCCGGCGGACTTTCGGTGGGAAGATTTAAAACATGTTTTAAATCTAGGTCCGGCGGACTTTTGGGAAGAAATAGTCCGCTGGAGCCCACGCACGATCAGAATGTCCGCCGGACCAAGTCCGCCGGAAAGTCCAATCGTGTGTACGCGGCAATAGGTGAAGCCACAATGAGGCCACAATGAACTTCCATTTACTTAGATTTTTTTTAAAGGTAACCTCTTACAATCAAATAAATATAAATCGGTAGTAAATTACATTCTCAAATTGAATTAGCCATTCTCATATCCACAGACAACATGTTAGCTCTTGAACAGTGACCTCACTCATGGAAAAGCTGAATAATTTTAGTTTATCTGCCCTGAAGCTGATTTGTATGACTCAAAAAAAAATAAAAAAACATGAGTGATATAAAAATTTAGGACAAGTTATACATTTATTCATATTTTAATTTATTTGCATCTTGTATTAGCTAGATTGGTATTTGAAGGTCAAGCTGGAAAAAGTTTCAGTATTAATGTCATTTTAGAAAGATTTTTATGATCAACATATTAAATAAATATAATAAAAATATTTTTTTTACCAGTAAGAAATAATTATCCCACCTTTTAGATATTGTTTTGAAGTATTCATGAAATGTAGAATATTTTCTGAATTATGGATGGAATGACTTATAGGATGCCTTTCAAATTTACTGCAAAAATTGAATGTTTGTCTTCACTTCTACCAATGCAACATGCTTTTTTTTTATTTATAGTTTTTAGTATAAAGAATCTCAGGGATAGAGGTGCAATAAATTAAAGAACAACAGGCTGCAAATTTCAGGTAACGGCACATACATAGTCATTTGTAATAACCTTTGGAGAGTATAAGTTTAAGACAAACAGGCTATCACCTAAGAAAGTCTATGAGACAAAACGCACTGTAGGCATGCATGCATGTGACGTCAGACGCCATTAAAAAATTAGGAAACACTAGGATATTATGAACTGCAGTGAGTACCTGTGCATATTGCATATTGAACATATCATACAAGTCTTTTTGAATGTGAGTTGAACCATTAGAATTTTTTAGTAAGGCCCCTGGGCACTGGGGCGTTTTTCAGGAGGTACAGCGCTAAAAATAGCGCCTGTACAACGCCTGAAAAAATCCGGCCCCATTCACTCCTGTGTGAAAGCCGGCGGGCTTTCACACTGGAGCAGTGCGCTAGCAGGACGGTCAAAAAAGTCCTGCTAGCAGCGGTGTATTCACTGCTCCTATACCGTTCCTACCCATTGATTTCAATGGGACACCGCGGTAATACATCGGCAATACCGCCACAAAACGACAGTATGGTGGTGCTTTGCGGGGGATTTTAACCCTTTTTTGGCCGTTAACGGGGGTTAAACCTGCACCGCTAGCGGCTGAATACCGTGGCTAAAACGTCGGTGAAGCAGCGCTAAATATAGCGCTGCTTTACCATCGCCGCCGCTCCTGCCCCAGTGTAAAGGGGCCTAAAGGTGCTTTAAATTTTATACTATTGTGACTTTTTTTTGGTGTTTATTGCATACAGTGGTGTGAAAAAGTGTTTGCCCCCTTCCTCATTTCCTGTTCCTTTGCATGTTTGTCACACTTAAGTGTTTCGGAACATCAAACCAATTTAAACAATAGTCAAGGACAACACAAGTAAACACAAAATGCAATTTGTAAATGGAGGTGTTTATTATTAAAGGTGAAAAAAAATCCAAATCATCATGGCCCTGTGTGAAAAAGTGATTGCCCCCCTTGTTAAAACATACTATAACTGTGGTTGTCCACACCTGAGTTCAATTTCTCTAGCCACACCCAGGCCTGATTATTGCCACACCTGTTCACAATCAAGGCATCACTTAAATAGGAGCTGCTTGACACAGTAAGGTCCACCAGAAGATCCTTAAAAGCTACACATCATGCCGAGACCCAAAGAAATTCAGGAACAATTGAGAAAGAAAGTAATTGAGATCTATCAGTCTGGAAAGGGTTATAAAGCCATTTCCAAAGCTTTGGGAATCCAGCGAACCACAGTGAGAGCCATTATCCACAAATTTGAAGGGAGCCAATTCCCATGCCAGTATAGGGGATTATTCTTTTCTTTCCCTGTTCACTGTTTTGAGTGTATGGTCAGACAGGTTATACATTATATGTTTGGTTCAGCTTGGTTGTTCACTGTCTAGAGGCGTAGGTTTTCACTTATGGGAGTGTATTTAACATATGCCTAAGGATCAGTATTATTTTAACACCTTATTTCACCTGTTATAGTCCTATTACATATTCCGGCGATTTGGTGTCACACGCCCTAATAGTCTGTGCTACATGAAGCTGTGACTCCTGAAGGAGACCAAATAGGATCTTGCTTTAACCTGGTGTGGATTTGTTCTGTGCCCACGGTTAAAAGGGGTTCAAACACCCAGCATCACCCCTTTCCCTCCCCCTTTCACATGATACAATTTTTCACAGTTTTATTAGTTGTGTTTACTATAATCGCATTATTTAATGCAACCTTTAACCACTCTAATTTGAGCACACACCAGCAGAGAAATCTAGCTGACACCCTCACTTATAGGGTTAATTATTATACTCCTGGCTCACAACAGTTCCCACGGGCTGTTACACTCCTGCGGGATCTCAAGTGAAAATCAGGGACACTTGTCCATCTATGTTAGCGCTGCACTTGTATACACATTTTCTTTTTACAATTTTCGTCTGATTGTTGTGCTAGCAGCTTTTGTTTCTTGCTTGTTTGGCGCAATATTACCCCACCACTTTTTTCATTATCCACAAATGGCGAAGACATGGAACAGTGGTGAACCTTCCCAGGAGTGGCCGGCCGCCCAAAATTACCCCAAGAGCGCAGCGACGACTCATCCAAGAGGTCACAAAAGACCCCACAACAACGTCCAAGGAACTGCAGGCCTCACTTGCCTCAGTTAAGGTCAGCGTTCATGCCTCCACCATTAGGAAAAGACTGGGCAAAAATGGCCTGCATGGCAGAGTTCCAAGGAGAAACCACTGCTGAGCAAAAAGAACATCAAAGCTCGTCTCAATTTCTCCACAACACATCTTGATGATCCCCAAGACTTTTGGGACAACATTCTGTGGACCGATGAGACAAAAGTGGAACTCTTTGGAAGGTGTGTGTCCAAGTATATCTGGCATAGAAGGAACACTGCATTTCAGAAAAAGAACATTATACCAACAGTAAAATATGGTGGTGGTAGTGTGATGGTCTGGGGCTGTTTTGCTGCTTCAGGACCTGGAAGACTTGCCGTGATAAAAGGAACTATGAATTCTGCTGTCTACCAAGAGATCCTGAAGGCGAATGTCCGACCATCTGTTCGTGTACTCAAGCTGAAACGAACTTGGGTTCTGCAGCAGGACAATGATCCTAAACACACCAGCAAGTCCACCACCGAATGGCTGAAGAAAAACAAAATGAAGACTTTGGAGTGGCCTAGCCAAAGTCCTGACCTGAATCCTATTGAGATGTTGTGGTATGACCTTAAAAAGGCCGTTCATGCTCGAAAACCCTCTAATGTAACTGAATTAGGACAATTCTGCAAAGATGAGTGGGCCAAAATTCCTCCAGGACGCTGTAAAAGCCTCATTGCACGTTATCGCAAACGCTTGGTTGCAGTTGTTGCTGCTAAGGGTGGCCCAACCAGTTATTAGGTTTAGGGGGCAATCACTTTTTCACACAGGGCCATGATGGTTTGGATTTTTTTTCACCTTTAATAATAAACACCTTCATTTACAAATTGCATTTTGTGTTTACTTGTGTTGCCCTTGACTATTGTTTAAATTGGTTTGATATTCCGAAACACTTAAGTGTGACAAACATGCAAAGGAACAGGAAATGAGGAAGGGAGCAAACACTTTTTCACACCACTGTATGTGGTGATGACTGGAGGAAGGAACAGTGGTACTCAAATATAAAGAAAGAAGATGAGAGAGGAGCTAAGCTGTTTTATAACCTGCTGATTCAGCATTTTATAACTCACTTAGAGATAAAGAGTCATAAATATCTGGTCAGTGTTTTTGAACTTGGACAATGTTTGCCATGAAGATGGATTCTATAGTGAAAAAGGAGGGTAGACACTGTGCGATACAACTTGGGAGGACAAACTTTCACCTCTAGAGAGGATTTTGTTTAATAATAATGATTATGGTGACTTTTTATATTACCAAAAGTATTGGGACACCTGCCTTTACACGCACGTAAACTTTAATGGCATCCCAGTCTTAGTCCGTAGGGTCCAATATTGAGTTAGCCCACCCTTTGCAGCTATAACAGCTTCAACTCTTCTGGGAAGGCTGTCCACACTGTGTCTATGGGAATGTTTGAACATTCTTCCAGAAACGCATATGTTAGGTCAGGCGCTGATGTGGACGAGAAGGCCTGACTCACAGGCTCTGCTCTAATTCATCCCAAAAGTTTTCTATCAGGTTGAGTTCAGGACTCTGTGCAGGCCAGTCAAATTCCTCCACTCCAAACTTGCTCATCTATGTCTTTATGGACCTTGCTTTGTGCACTGCTCCAAATCATTTGGTGGAGGAGGATTATGGTGTGGGGTTGTTTTTCAGGGGTTGGGCTTGGCCTCTTAGTTCCAATGAAGGGAACTCTTAAGGCCTCTGAACACCAAGACATTTTGGACAAAGTCATGCTTCCAACTTTGATGGAACAGTTTGGGGATAGCCCTTCTTGTTCCTACATGACTGCGCACCAGTGCACAAACAAGGTCCATAAAGACATGGATGTGGGAGTTTGGGGTGGAGGAACTTGACTGGCCTGCACACCTCAACCCGATAGAACACCTTTGGGATAATTTAGAGAAGAGACTGTGAGTCAGGCCTTCTCATCCACATCAGTGCCCGACCTCACAAATGTACTTCTGGAGGAATGGTCAAACATTCCCATAGACACACTCTAAACCTTGTGGACAGCCTTCCCAGAAGAGTTTAAAGCTGTTATAGCTGCAAAGGGTGGGCCAACTCAATATTGAACCCTACGGCCTCAGACTGGGTTGCCATTAAAGTTCATGTGCGTGTAAAGGCAGTGTATTTAGGAAAAAACTCAAGACCCACCTCTTCTAAATATTGCATGACAACAAGAGCAGTCAAGCGCCTTGAGGCGATTCAGTTCGCATTTGTAGCGCTATACAAATCATTCATTCATTCATTCATTCATTCATATCTGATAGACTTTTGAAATAATTTTTGTGAGATTACCCATTTGGTTTGTGATTGTGAAGATTTTCTCACCTACACTGTTGCAAATGATTTTATATATATTGCTTTAAGAATTAAGTTATTGATTTTGTTTATATGTACACTGTATTAGCTGTTCATAGCACCAGTTTAATATTGGTTTAACCATTGGAGAGTACATCAGAAGTGGCTTGGTCAACAATGAAAATTAAGGGGAAGTTATGTTGTAATGTGTGAGATATGTAAACACTCTAGGATATCGTTTTTTTTTTTTTTTCTGAACTCTGGATATTCTTATTTTAAAATGGAGAGAATTTTCCCAGCAGAGAAGAACTGAAAAGGGGCATATTGTGGGGGAAGAGAAAGAAAAAAAAAAAAAGAAAAAAAGGTGGAAGGGGGAAAAGAGGGGAAGAATAGAGGGTGTTGAGTGTAGGAAAGTGATTGTAAAGTTCAGAAAAGCCTGCAGAGAAGGAGAAGGGGGAAGGCGGGGCAGTAACCAGATGTTTATGGCATCAGAAGGAGGCACATTAGGGTCAGGGTAGGAGGCTTGGGTAGAATTTAATTGAATTGTTACAAAGTTATTCATGTTGAAAAAAGACACAAGTCAATTTAGTTCAACCAGTAGACAAAAAATAAAAAGAGAACACACTCTTAAGCACCATACACACGAGGCCGAATGTTGGGCAGCATCAGCCAGTTATTATTATTATTATATAGGATTTATGTAGCGCCAACAGTTTGCACAGCGCTTTAAAATATAGGGAGACACTACACCAACAGTACAATTCAAAACAAGAGGATTAGAGAAGCCCTGCTCCTGCAAGCTTACAATCTAAGAGGGAGGGACTGATGAAACAAAAGGTAGGGACTATGAGGGATGGACTGATGAGGGGAGTAGAAGATTTGGTTGTTAGCTGGAGGCAGGATAGGCCACCTTGAAGAGATGAGTTTTCAGGGATCGCCTAAAAGTGGTCAGAGTAGGAGATAGCCGGACAGATTAGGCTCTGGGAAGTCCTGAAGACGAGCGTAGAAGGAGCATACCCTATTGTTGGTGTCAGTGGGGGGAATAGTGCCTCATCGTTGGTGTCAGTGGGAGGAATAGTGCCCCGTTTTGGTGTCAGTGGGAGGAATAGTGTCCCATCATTGGTGTCACTGAGAGGAAGAGTGCCCCTTCATTGGTGTCAGTGTTAAAAATAGTACCCCAACATTGGTGTCAGTGGGAATAATAGTGTCCCATTGTTGAGGCCAGTAAATTAATTATTGCCCTATTGTCGGTGTCAGTAGGAGGAATAGTGCCCCAAGGGCCAGGTAAAGGGCCACAGTTTGGAGACTACTGGTTTAAAGCATATTCTCTTCACTAACCTCCAGTAGGGTACAAAGAGAAGACAGTCCCAGAAGATATTGAGAATTGTACCTGTCTGGGATTGACATTACCAACAGAATGAGCAGCTGTGGGGATAAATCTTGTGTAGTATATTTGGGGTTTTGAACCAGCATATAAGTAGCTTAAATCCCAATTGCTATACCTTACTGGAAGTTGAAGATGTATGTTCTAGTAGGAGGATTCAGCCTATTTGGTTCTGTGCCATGGAATGTTTTAGATTATTTTGATTTTTTTTTCTCATCAATGTAAGGTAGGAGAATGGGTGTCTGTTTCCACTATTGTGGAGTGAGCAATATAGAGTATATGACAGTAGGGGAATGATGCTAAGTAGAGTTTTTCAAAGCTTAAAAAGTTGTGTATATGATGGTAAAAAATAAAGGTAGTGGAAACGTTGGAAAAGTTGGAGTAGATTGCATTCAGTGAGCCAAACTGAGTCTTAAGATAGGAGTAGGAGTGGAAACCTCCATATTTAGTAAAGCGGAGAATCCAGGGAGAGCTAGGTAAAGAAAACAACATGATTTTAGTGCATGTGTTTATGTGTGACTTTCTACCTATAGTAAACCTGCATTGGTTTACTATATTGATACCTGCAGACATTCTATCATAATAAATCTCAAATGAAGTGTTTATCAGTAGGAAAAAAGAAAATTGAGTACTGTCCATGATACTTTTTTATTTGCACTAACATATCATTTTTCATGGACGAGCTTTCGGGTGTGTCCCCTTCTTCAAGGTCTAAGCAGTACTCAACCTTGAAGAAGGGGACACACCCCAAAAGCTCGTCCATGAAAAATGATATGTTAGTGCAAATAAAAAAAGTATCACAGACAGTACTCCATTTTCTCTATCACAATTGCACTAATATGGCTACAATCACCTCAAGTCAGTAGGATAAGAAGTTCCTAGACAAAACCTTTTCTTTCTCACAGATAAGATTTATGCAGATAGTGCCTGCAGAGCTTTCAAACCTACACATTCCTATGTCTTAGTTGTCAATGGCAGTTGACCAAAATAACACTTTTATTTTCTTCTTTCTTTTTCTTTTTGCCAGTTTTTAATTAATTATCTTTGTTTTTCTTTCAATACATTACATGTATTGGTCTTCGTACGATTTGGTATTTCAACACTATCTTTCCCCCTATTTCTTTTGCACCATCTATTTTTTCTTATATCCAGTATGTATGTTATCATTTGTTTTGTTTTTGAGTCTCCATGGATCGAGAATGCGCTTTTGACCCTGAAGTGCCTGGAGTGACATCAGCGAGATGAGGGACCTTGGTGCACCGCCTGCCATGCCTGGGTCCTTCTATACCCATTCCAGGGACATGGTCAGACATTTTTGTCAGCCTTAGGGTCCATCAGCTCCTTGGTTGGAGCCAATGGTTCCCTTCCTGTTTGCGTTCCATTCCGAAGCGCAGAGGGACGGCCGTGGTCCAGCCCTTCTTTTTTGTTTGGGCATGGTGCCCGCACTTGCCATGGTGCCGTGGGACCCATGGTGGATGCTGGATGATACTGTTTGGATGCCAGCGTCCTGTCTTTGCCAGCCAGCTGTTTCCGATCAACCAATTAGGCGATCAGACAATCAACCAATTTGATAAGGCATATGAATCCCACCCTTGGCAGCCATACACTGTGGGAAAGAGATGACTGGAGAACATTGGATGTATGATTTGCATATGGATAGGTTACTGTGTATACCATCTGACTTATCTGACAGGGCAGCAGCCCCCAATCATTTCTAACTAAGCTACTCTCTCTATCATACTATGCTTATGTTGTACAAAAGCTTTGCTAGGCGAACATACCTTCTAATGCTCATATCTGCTTATTTAAACAGATTAGCACCTTACAAGTATCTCAAATGAATGACTACAAATACCTTTACTGGTTGGCAACATTTGGCAGGGGTTTTATTCCCTTGCTGTGGGGTCCTTGTGTTTGCAGCTTCCTGTTCTCTCCGTCCTGCATGTCTGCCAGTCTCCATCTGGTGTCACCACATGGTGTATTTCTATTTTCATTAGAGAACTGACCATCTACCCATTAATCACATATGAGATTTTTAAATCTGATTTTGTAAGTACATTTTGAAACCTCTGTGATATGTAGATATATGAAAACTCAATACTAACTGTTTACATAAAAACTATCCAGCGAATGGCTGATCTCTTCTCCAGGGTCCAGCGATGGGTGATCTCTCCTGATGGTCCAGCGCAGCGCATCCTGTCTCCAGCGGAGACACTGCTGGGAGTCGAGCTTGAACCCCTCTGAGTTTAATGTTATTCCTCCTAGACCTGTCTTCTAGGCCGGCTACCTTGTCCCTTAACTGTGCTATGTCTTCAGAGTGTGCAGCATGAGCAGCATGAGTATCAACCATGGTATTGTACGAAGATGTATATTCACACAAGGAGGACTCCATCTTATACACTCTATCCCCCAGATCATGTAGGTCCCCTTTAAACTGCTGAATGCATGCCATCATGTCAGAGTGCAGTGATGGTCGCAGGGAGAGGAGCCCCTGGGTTGGGAAGGCAGATAATGGATCTGTGGCTGTTTGGCTGTGGCTGTTTGGGGAGTCCCTGTTTGCTGAGTGTGTGCCATGCTCACTTCCATACTGGGGCCCTGTAGGGTCCTGTGAGGAGAATCCATGCATGGCTTTGACTTGGTCAGGCTGCCGGTGGTGGGTGTAGAGGAGTCTCTGCTGCCCTGGGGTCTAGCTGGGCTGCTAGATTGCCCTTGTGAGGCACTGGGCCCTGCTGGATGCCGGGATCACAGCCCACGATCGCCGCCAATGTGGTGTAGACCACGGCCTACCTTATTGAAGAATCTGTCCAATTTACAGGGCCAATTTTACAGTGGCGTGGCGTGGCTTTTCGGCGGCGTGTCATGCTGCTGCTCTCTGGCTGCACAATGGAGGATTCGGAAGTGGTGTGGGACTTTTGATAACTCTGATGGTGGTGGATTACCCCAGCGGCCGAGCGGAGCTTCAGGCAAGTCCGGCCATCTTACTGATCGGATGCCACGCACCCTTAAAGGCATAAATATTTTGTATACTGATTGTTACACAGTATAACCATAACATTCCATATACCGTATATACTCGAGTATAGGCTGACCCGAATATAAGCCGAGTCCCCTAATTTTACCCACAAAAAAAAATGGGAAAACGTATTGACTCGAGTAAAAGCCTAGGGCAGGAAATGGAGCAGCTACTGGGTAAACAATGCCCATCTGCAGCCTCACTGTGCCCATCTGCAGCTGTACCTGTGATAACTAAAACAGCGGGTGTCTCCCGCTGTGTCATGCTGTCTGTTTGGTGGCCGTCCATTGTAACAAAGCCCCGCCTCCTCCTCGTCCATGATAAATGGAACACTGATACAGTTTCCCAGCCTCCCAGAGGAGGCGGGGCTTTGTTACAATGGACGGCCGCACAGACTGCATGACACAGTGGGAGACACCCGCTGTTTTAGTAATCACAGGTGCAGATGGGCACCCTCACTCAAGTATAAGCTGAGGGGGGGTTCAGCCTAAAAAAATGTGCTGAAAAACTTGGCTTATACTCGAGTATATATGGTACTTCAATTTACAATTCAAAGATACAAAAATGTACAATAACAAAAAAAGTGGAATATAAAAAAAGCAGCTTCTGACCACAGAAAAATGTTGTATCATTTTATTGTCAATCCCCACATGTTTTCTTGTACTGACAGTTCTTTACCTGCAGTGAATTGTTGTATGCATTGCTCAAAGACATCATGGTATGTACAATTGTCAACTTTGTTTCTTTCAGATCATAAAGAGCCCTCATCAATGCGCACACAAAATTAATTTGCCACTTCTTTTGTTACATTGTTACATTATTATAGACGCAAATATTTTTTCCGTACACTTGCAGCTGATATTCATTCAAAAGTCTTTAATTCAGATCCTCTAAATTAATGCATTAATATTTCATAGTTTTGTTCAATTGCTGTATTCCTTTTCTCTAGTGCTGTGTACTTAGTAGCCTTCAATCTTAGTTTTTTTTTTATTTATCTTCATACATGAGAAAAATAATAAACTAAAACTTTGAATATAAATCTACTGTTTACCTAATGCGTGAATAAAAAATTGTAGTTAAGCTCTAATAATAGCATTGTCATTGTAATGTCATTTTTTCATGGATGCATATTCTCTCTATAAAATTATATAGCATAACCACCCCCCCCCCCCCCTTACGCTAGTAGTAATACATAGTATAGCATCAACTGTCCCTACACTTAAAGTGGTTTCTAAACCCAGGACCCTGCATTCACTATATCTGCTCATGGGAATGTAATCATTTTAGTAAAAATAAACTGCTAAATTCCTTTTCTCATCAGCAGTTTACAGTAGTCTTATGACTTCTATCACTGTCTGGTTAAAGCTTTTAGGCGTCTCATTCTCCCATGAATGTCTTATAAGGATGCAGGGCCCCTGACCCTCTGTCTGGACAGGGCTGATTGGCCCTGTGCTGATCACATGCACTCTACCAAGAAAAAAAAAGACCCTCTAGCAATACACACCAAACTGAGCATGTGCAGACTGACTCCAATAACTGTCTTATCCAGAGATGTTTTGGAGACAATGCGATAAGGGGAGAATCTGTGCATACAGGATCAAACAGCCTTTTTACACAATGCAGGGGATTTACCCCTTAGGTTCCACAGTGAATATAACAAGCATGCTTTACTGCAGGGGTGCCCAACCTGTGGCCCGCGGGCCACTTGTGGCCCGCAGCGCCATCCGAGGTGGCCCGCCACGTCTTGCTCTGAGATGGCGGGTCGGGAAGCCCTGATCGCGGGTTCCCGACCCGCCATCTCCGAGCATCAGCGCGAACAACGGAGCCGCCGCTAAAGGAAGCAGAGCCGATGCTTCCTGTATAGCGCCGACTCCTTCACAGGCGGAGTGATATCAAATGTACTCCGCCTGTGACAGGAATGTGTACTGCAGCTGCTGAGATCTCACAGCAGCCAGCAGTGCCAGTACCAGTACCCATCAGCAGTACCAGCCTGAAGTACCAGTACCAGCCTGAAGTACCAGTACCAGCCAGCAGTATCAGTACCCACCAGTACCAGCCAGAAGTACCAGTACCCACCAGCAGTACCAGTACCCGCCAGCAGTATCAGTACCCACCAGCAGTACCCACCACCAGTACCAGCCAGCAGTACCAGTACTAGCCACCAGTACCCGCCAGCAGTACCAGTACCTGCCAGGAGTATCAGTACCCACCAGCAGTACCAGCCAGCAGTACCAGTGCCCACCACCAGTACTAGCCACCAGTACCCGCCAGCAGTACCAGTACCCGCCAGCAGTACCAGCCAGCTGTACCGGTACCCACCAGCAGTACTAGCCACCAGTACCAGTACCCGCCAGCAGTACCAGTACCTGCCAGCAGTATCAGTACCCACCAGCAGTACCCGCCAGCAGTACCAGTGCCCACCACCAGTACCCGCCAGCAGTATCAGTACCCGCCAGCAGTACCGGTACCCACCAGCAGTACTAGCCACCAGTACCAGTCACCAGTACCCGCCAGCAGTACCAGTACCCGCCAGCAGTACCAGTACCCACCAGCAGTACTAGTACCTGCCAGCAGTATCAGTACCCACCAGCAGTACCCACCACCAGTACCCGCCAGCAGTACCAGTGCCCACCACCAGTACCTGCCAGAAGTACCAGCCAGCAGTACCAGTACCCACCAGCAGTACCAGTCACCAGTAACCGCCAGCAGTATCAGTACCCGCCACCAGTACCAGCCAGCAGTACCAGTACCCATCAGCAGTACTAGCCACCAGTACCAGTCACCAGTATCAGTACCCACCAGCAGTATCAGTACCCACCACCAGTACCAGCCAGCAGTACCCACCAGCAGTACCAGCCAGCAGTACCAGTACCCACCAGCAGTACCAGCCACCAGTACCCGTCACCAGTACACGCCAGAAGTACCAGTACCCACCAGCAGTACCAGTACCAGCCAGCAGTACCCACCAGCAATACCAGTACCAGCCAGCAGTATCAGTACCCACCAACAGTACAAGTACCAGCCAGCAGTACCAGTACCCACCAGCAGTACTAGCCACCAGTACCCGCCAGCAGTACCAGTACCTGCCAGAAGTAGCAGTACCCACCAGCAGTACCCACCACCAGTACCAGTGCCCACCACCAGTACTAGCCACCAGTACCCGCCAGCAGTACCAGTACCTGCCAGCAGTATCAGTACCCACCAGCAGTACCCGCCAGCAGTACCAGTGCCCACCACCAGTACTAGCCACCAGTACCCGCCAGCAGTATCAGTACCCACCAGCAGTACCAGTACCCGCCACCAGTACCAGCCAGCAGTACCAGTACCCACCAGCAGTACCAGTCACCAGTAACCGCCAGCAGTATCAGTACCCGCCACCAGTACCAGCCAGCAGTACCAGTACCCATCAGCAGTACTAGCCACCAGTACCAGTCACCAGTATCAGTACCCACCAGCAGTACCAGTACCAGCCAGCAGTACCCACCACCAGTACCAGCCAGCAGTACCAGTACCCACCAGCAGTACCAGCCACCAGTACTAGCCACCAGTACCAGTCACCAGTACCCGCCAGCAGTACCAGTACCCACCAGCAGTACCAGTACCAGCCAGCAGTACCCACCAGCAATACCAGTACCAGCCAGCAGTATCGGTACAAGTACCAGCCAGCAGTACCAGTACCCACCAACAGTACCAACCACCAGTACTAGCCACCAGTTCCAGTCACCAGTACCAGCACCAGCCACAAGTACCAGTACCAGCCAGCAGTACCAGTAACAGCCAGCAGTACCAACCACCAGTACTAGCCACCAATTCCAGTCACCAGTACCAGCACCAGCCAGCAGTACCAGTACCAGCCACCAGTACCAGCCAGCAGTACCAGTACCAGCCAGCAGTACCAGTACCCGCCAGCAGCACCAGTACCCACCAGCACTCGCCAGCAGTACCAGTAGCTGCAAGCAGTTTCAGCCAGCAGTACCAGTACCCGCCAGCAGTACCAGTACCTGGCAGCAGTACCAGTACCAGCCAGCAGTACCAGCCAGCAGTACCCAACAGCAGTACCAGCCAACAGTACCAGCCCTGGAGGACCGCCAGCAGCAGCCACCAGTTATAACCACCTGGGGGACAGCAGCAACCAGCTGCAGGAATCCTGAGGAAGAAGTGATGATCAAGGTCAGTTGAGGAGCAGGTAAACCGCTGTGCATCAGTGTGAAAGCAGCCTTAGTCCCCTTTCACATGATCGGTCCGATCGGTTCTGCCTGTCTGTTTTTCAGGCGGACCCAATCAGACCCTCCATTCACCTCTATAGAGCGGCAGATGTATACAGACTCATGTCTGCTTACACCCGCCTATCTGCAATCCGATCTGCTTAAAAAACAGAAGGGGATCTGTCCCCTTCTGTCTGGGCAGATCGGAGGGCCCTTAGGGTAGAGCGGGCTGCATCTGTGTCTGCTCTACAAATGCAGAGTGGACACAGACCTGCCATCCGCCCGCTACGCTCATTGTGGCCCGCGACCGGTTACCAAGTCGCTAAAGTGGCCCTCGCTCCTCAAAAGGTTGGGCACCCCTGCTTTACTGCATATACAGACTTATTTTACTGTTGTGGGTTTAGTAACTAGGGATGAGCCGAACACCCTCTGGTTTGGTTTGCAGCAGAACATGCGAACAGGCAAAAAATTTGGCAGAACACATGAACACTGTTAAAGTCTATGGGACACGAACATGAATAATCAAAAGATATAATAAAATATTTACAAAAATGTGAGGAGGTGTACTCACTTTTGTGAGATACTGTATAGGTTATATAATTTAATACTGCCAGGGGGGAATAGTTTGTTTAAATATATAGTTACAGTTTTAGTTATAGTTAAAAATATAGTTACTAATAGGGATAAGCCCAATGTTCGAGTGGAACGCAAGTTCGACTCGAACATCAGGCATTTGCCTGTTCGACAAACAGCGAACAATATGTTGTGTTTGCGGCAAAAATTCTAAAGCTGATTTTTGTTTCACTTTAAGCATTAAAAAAAATTCACTGCTCCCGAAAAATTGTCTGTTTAAATAGTTTTTTTTTGAATTGATGCATGTCCCCTGGGGCAGAACCCAGGTCCCCAAACACTTTTTATGACAATAACTTACATATAGGCCTTTAAAATTAGCACTTTTGATTTTTCATGTTAGTGTCCCATAGACTTTAATGGTAGTCTGTCGGCTTTAGAATTTGCAGCGAACACCGCATATTGTTCGTTGTTTGGCAAACAGGTGAACGCCTGATGTTTGAGTTGAACTTACGTTCGACTCAAACATCAGGCGTATCCCTAGTAACTATATTTTTAACTATAACTAAAACTGTAACTATATATTTTTTATATTATATTAAACAAACTATTTCCCCCTGGCAGTATTAAATTATATACCATATACAGTATCTCAAAAAAGTGAGTACACCCCTCACATTTTTTGTAAATATTTTATTATATCTTTTCATGTGACAACACTGAAGAAATTACACTTTACTACAATGTAAGTAGTGAGTGTACAGCTTGTATAACAGTGTAAATTTGCGGTCCCCTCAAAATAACTCAACACACAGCCATTAATGTCTAAACCACTGGCAACAAAAGTGAGTTCAACCCTAAGTAAAAAATGTCCAAATTTTTGCCCAAAGTGTCAATATTTTATGTGGCCACCATTATTTTCCAGCACCACATTAATCCTCTTGGGCATGGAGTTTACCAGCGCTTCACAGGTTGCCACTGGAGTCCTCTTCCACTCCTCCATGAAGACATTGGGTGTACTCACTTTTGTCAAATACTGTATACTGCATATCATTTCCCAATCGAGATAGCAATGAATGACAGCAGAGAGTTATTATATTTTCCCATTTTAATGTATTCCCCAAAAAGCAACAAATTAAGTTAAATCATTAAATTATACCTCCCCAGGCTGTAGTTAGTTATTGTTTTTTGTTAAATTATAATATAAAGCCAAACAGCAAATAGTTATTATATCACTTTACTAAATAACAATATCCCCCAAGACACTTAAAAGTTATTATGCTCCACCAAAAAAAAAAAAAAAAAAACTTTCCTAAGTATTATTTTATTACACACAGTATGCTCATCTGATTGTTTATCATTTTAAAGCAACCAACTTACCAATAAAAAGCATTGCAGGGCCATTTGGATTGTATTTAAATTGAAGCAAAGGACAGAGCTCATGTAACATGCTGAAGTAAGAATCCAGGGAGCAAAGATTAGAGCCTATGTACAAGCCAAGGTCAGAGAATGCAGGAATGCAGGAATCAGTCAGCGTACCATACAGAAAACAGGCAGCTCCCTTGCCAGTAAAACTGGCAACTGTATAGCTAGGGATACTTTATTATGTGCAGGGTAAGCAAAGGCAAGCAACTGTAGTTTTACTGGTAATCTCCTGTTCTATCTATATGTCGAAGCTGGGATGGTGCTGGTAAATAGTCTTTCTAATTTGAAACCAAATTAATTAGCATTTTCATAATGCATGTAAAACTCATTAAGAATTGCCTAGTTAACACACAAGCAAACACAACTTTACTAAAGGAGCAGGCTATCCGTATAGGTTTGTTAGCTTTCAATAATTTTATTACATTTTAAAACACAAACAAGCCTGAAGTACCACAACAAGGACAGCATATGAAATGCCAACAAATATTACAAATGGTACCCAAATATTCGTAGTTGAACTGTCAGCCCAGATGGGCTATATCACATCAATCAGGTTGAATCACATCAAAAATTGTACATGCAGCCATTAGCTAAAGAAAAAAAAAAAGGAAACTGAATATAGTAATATAAAAATAACAAACATCTTATCCACATTGTTCTTAGAGAAAGTACAAGTTGGATGATAAGCATTTCCAGCCTACTCGTGAAAATCTTTGCAAAACTAAAATTATTGAATATTCTTAAGGTCAAATTTTTCACCTATTACCTCTATTATTAGAGAGTGAAAAGTATTCATATGAGCACTGTCCGTGAACTTCTGATAGATTAGAGGTGGAGTCTTGCTTCCATGTATTTGGTATTGTAAGTCGAGCTGCAAACAAAATATGCATAACTGGGGGGGCGTGGCTAGCCACGGACCGGGATGGCTGCTTGATTCCCGAGCTCTGCTTCACGGCAGCGATACAGGGCAACTAGCAGCAACAATCTCTTCCCCTTTCCCTCATCCTGAGAGGGGAGAGTACAGGGGACACACTGGCATGTCTACATGTCTAGGATGTCTGACAATACTTAAGCCCCATGGAGCCGTGATCCGGCCAAATTGGCGTCAGCTGCACTTCTCCCTCAGCCACAGCACTGAACGGCAACCACAGCAGCCAGTACAATTGGAGCTCCTGGAGAGGGCAGAAGAGATGTACAGCCTACCTCCCCAAATCCTGGCCCTGCAGACATGCAAACTGATAGAGGTAAGAGGATTGCCTCATCTCCGTTCAACTCCCCCAGCAAAACCCCCCTGTCCAAAAAACACCACAGGCAACCCAGTATCAGAAAGCATGCTAAAAGCCATGCTGCTTACAATGCAGAGAGATTTACATAGGGAGCTACAGTTATCTCTCTCAAAAGTACAGTTATCTCTCTCAAAAGTACATGACAGGCTTGATTACCTGGAAGAAATATCTGTATCAGTGGAGGAACATACAACTGAAATGGGCAAAGCTCACAATGAACTCCTGGATGCACATGACCACCACTCAGAGGAAATCCAAAGAATCAAATTGAAACTTGCAGATCTAGAAGATAGGTTGAGACAAAATAACATAAAATTTAGAGGCATTCTGAAATCAGTACCTCCAAACGAACTGAAAAAATACCTACAAAAGCTTTTCTCCACTATAATCCCTAATCTTTCTTCCTGTGACATGCTCCTTGGCTGAGCACATTGAATCGCAAAACCAGACCACCTACCTGCAGACACTTCTAGAGATGTATTGGCCAGAGTGCATTTCTTCCACATAAAAGAGCCAATTTTATACACTGCCAGAGCACTCAGACCTCTTCCTGCCCCCTACTTAAAAATATCCCTTTTTGCTGATTTATCACCCGCCACAATGGAGATGCTCAGAGTAACTTACCGCTGGGGATAACCCACCAAATTATTGGTAACTTACCAACAAAAAATCATTAGTTAGTGGTCAGCACTTAGGCGTCCATTACACCTTAAGATTTTCTCCAGCCGGCCATGCAACCAAGCAGATAAAGTCTTTGGGAGATTCTCCTTTACACTGCTCGATGTGTAGAGGGAAATCCCTTTGTACTCTGGCCGAGGTGGACACTCAGCTTCGTCCCGGTCAGAGTACAGTAAAGTACTAAACCTTCCTACCCAGCTCTGCAAACTTGGGATGATGCAGCGAATTGACACAGACACAACAAATTGATTAGGTGCATCCCACTGAATATGAAAAATGGAAAACTGTTATGTAGAATTGAAAGCATCTCAAGATGTTACATGATTGTCTACAAGGGCTGGGAGTTAATTGCCTTTATATAAAGTTAGGGTGAAGCAATAGCTTGTATTATCTAATGTATTTTCTTTTTTTCACAGGTGAAGTCTTCATCCTTCACCTCTGCCCATTGGCCGAAGCCCTGGACCTGTCCGCATCTGGTTAAGCTCACTATCTTTCCTCCCCATTGGTTTCTCTGGCGCAGGTTCTCCTCTACCCTCCACTATCCCCCCACCTGGTCCCACCAATTGGTGCCTTCTCCCAGTGATTCCTGGTGAGGATTCTCCACTTGCTCCAATGCACATCCCCCCTCCAGAGCCACATATGAATGTATATCTGCCGCACATTGGGGAGATCCAAGAACGACAATATGCTGTAACCAGGAGGCTTTTTCGCTCTTTGGCCCTCCACAATTGCCGGCATCACCATCATAATTTGGTTTTGGAGAGGTCCCAACGTAGCCTTGGGAGGCAACTGGAGGCTTGTAGGTCCTACCTTGGTGACCAGATGGCTGGGATCAATAGGTGCCTACAGCTACTGCTCACCAGGATGGGGGAGAATCAGCTCTCCTAATTATTATTATATTTTTTTATTTATGTTCAAAATAAAAATGTTTTTGTTCAGAACTAATTGTTTTCTTGAGTTTTGCTTTCCTTTTTAGGTTCATTATGCGATGTTTATCTAAATGTACTAGTCAATTTACTGTTACTAACTTACTAGAGGCCTTACAATTGTTGATTTTCTACATTTAACCATCAGGCTGAACTGAGAAAATTTAGGAGATTTCTCTTTACACTATTTCAATGTGTAAAGGGTAATCCCATGGTATATTGTGTATAATTTGGATTCCTCAAACCAGGGGAGCCCAACCTTTTGAAGAGCGAGGGCCACTTAGGCAAATTGGTAACTGGTCGCAGGCCACAATGAGTGGAGAGGGAGGATGACAGGTCTGTGTCCACGGACACAGCCCACTCTACTCTAAGGGCCCGCTGATCCAATACGATTCGCCCAGATGGAAGGGGCAGATTTTAGGTAGGCGGGTGTAAACAGACACAAGTCCATTTACATCTGCTGCTCCATAGAGGTGAATAGTAAGTCCGATTGGGTCAGACCAATCATGTGAAAGGGGCCTAAGGCTGCTTTCACACTGATGCGCTGCAATTTGCCCAAACCACGGGTGCAGTGCAGTGAGCCTGTGGATTTTCTGTGAGTTAGCTGCACTTTGTTGTAAACGTCGATTATATCCTGCAGGTGTGGCACACTTTCTGAAGGCACAACAAACCTGCAAGTAATAACAGTAGTCTGTGACTCAATGCAGGTAACCCGCAGCTGCACTGCACTTGCGGATCAGTTGGAAAGCAGCCCAGTAACCACTGCAAAACAGGTATATCCATATATACTGTGAATTTAGTAGTAAACTTAACTTTAATAACTGTCTTCCATTCTGGTATTGCTGGCTGTTGCTGTCCCAGGTAGGGTGCATTTGATATCAATCCTGTGACAGGAGCGGGCGCTATACAGGAAGCAATGGCTTATGTGGCTCTTTTTCCGCAGCCACTTGCTTCTACTACCAGCGGCTTCATTCACAAAACTGCTGCTCTGGGATGGCGGGTCGGCAACCCGTGATCTGGGCTTGTTAACCTGCCATCTTAGAGCAGGAGGTCGAGGGCCACATCAGAGGGCTCCGCGGGCCACATGTGGCCCGCGGGCCACTGGTTGGGCACCCCTGGCTTAAACAATATAATTCAATCTAAATCTTGGGGTCACTCCAAAGACAATTGCAATTGTCAAGTGGTAAGTGGAAAATTAGAAAATTCGATTTTGCTCAACATTTAGATGGTTCCTCCAAGTCCCATCTATCTTCACATGGTGACAATGATTTAGGTCTCACAAGTTAAGGGTAGGGTAATCCAGCTTGGGGAGGTTAAATTTGAGGAAAGTTATTTGTTCCATCAAATGGGGTGTCAGTTGTGCACAGTGTAAATTCAGGATGTTCCCAGTAATAGAGAAAACTCTCTCACTTTGCACGGGGGTTGGTGGACATGATAGTAGCTGCTGGGCAACCAGGCTTAGAGCAGGCCACACACTTTCTTATTATCCCAATAGGTCGAAGGGTCCACTGTAGGAGGCAAAGGTGCTTCATATAGGTAGACCCTGACCATTTCAGAGGCACTGCTCTTCTCTCGATTACCTGATGCTTTACTTGCACCCACCAGATTGCCAAGTGCCTCTACCCAACATGCACATGCTACACTCGGAACAGCAGACATGGCAGGTGAATCTTCAAAACCGGCATCATCCGGCATATGTCACTGTTGCTGCAAATTACAGACTCTTTCATTCAGTTTTTCTTTCCAGTAGGAGAGGCTGTTGCCTCTGAGTGCCAGTTTACCTTTGACCTGGGATCACACAGGGAAGCCAGCATGAGTTTAGGGCTTTTGCGGACACGGTCATTTAGCCAATCTAAGTTGTCTTGTAGCTTTCTGATGAAAGAGGCTACATCAGCATGAAGAGGGCTGCCATAAAGAGGTTACCTGTTTTCTAGGAACGATCCCATCTTCTCCATGAGATCGGTCAACAAGGGTATGACCTATCCAAGGCTGGCATTGCTCTGGCTAGTTTTCCGTCACATCCCAAAAGAGTTTTAAGACAGAAACAAGCTGCCCAATTATACACCAGTCATCACGTCCCAGTGTGGAATCAATCCTAATGCTGTGGTGGGACGATAGATTGTGTATGGCCGTCTTTTGCTCCAAAATACGTTCAAGCATTTCCAGGGTATATTTTCATTGGGTGCCGACATCTTGTTTTAGGCGATGTCTGGGAGCCCTGATTGTTCTTGCTCCTCCTTAATGGTTGACTAGCCCCTACACTGCAGTGGAAATGCCCTGTAATCTTCCTGCAAATGTCCAAGATGAGCAATCTTGTTTTTCTACACTGGGGTTGCATCCTTGACTACTAAATGCAGTATGTGTGCAAAACAGACAAAAGATCCATCTTGGAGCGATTTCTCAATGTTTGAACCTTTGTCTGTCACTATGAACCCAACAGAAACATTGGTGACTGCCCGCTCTCCAAACCAATTGGCCAACATTGATCAAATTGCCCACAATATGTTGTCAGAGCTGTGTTTATCATCACATACTTCTGTGTGGAGTAGGAAAGCATGATAAACCTGCTGGTCCTGCACTGCAGACCTGCTTCCTGATGAAGTTTTACCTCCTACACTAGTGCCACCACAAACAGGCTTGGCACCAGTGTGCAGTCAAAGACAGGAAAGTGTGTTGACCGCTGGAATCTGTCCACAAATCAGTTGTCAAATGAATTGTCTGACCCTCAGCTCTGGCCATTTTTCCTTCAATACTGCAACGCATGAATTGTATAGTGCTGGAACAATATGTCTACTGAAATTTGTTCATGCAGGAACAACATATTGTTTAGCAAGGGCATGCATGAGCTGTTTAAATGGCTCTTCAATCATGTGAAAAGAGGCTACTCCAAAAAAAACTGTTTATGGAAAGGGTGACCCCGCCCCCTCTTACAACATGGGGAAAGCCATAGGGAAGTCCCTGTGTGTCAGAGGGGGTGGGGTCACTGGGTGGCCACACCCTCCATTATATAAGAACTGTCACCTGAACAGAAGCGTCACACAGAAGACTCCCACTGAGGCGGATCGTGCGGAGGACGAAGTGGAGAAGAAGATGCTGGACGAGGAGACCGGAGGAAGAATCGGGGGAGAAGAAGATGGAGGAAGAAGAAGAGCACCAAGGAAGACCAGAAGAAAGAAGATGGAAGAAGAAGCGAATAATAAAGGAATTGTCAAAAAACGTCTCTTGTCTTTAATATTTTTGATACTTTTTTTGTGAAATGGTAGGGGTACATTTGTACACATGGGGGGGGGGGGGGGCAGGATGTTGAGGGCATGTGGCCTGGTACGGTTCAGGAGGGGGGGCACTCTCTCGTCCCCCCTCTTTTCCTGCGGCCTGCCAGGTTGCGTGCTCGGATAAGGGTCTGGTATGGATTTCTGGGGGCACCCCACGCCATTTTTTTTTTATTTTGGCGCGGGGTTCCCCTTAATATCCATACCAGACCTGAAGGGCCTGGTATGGAATTTGGGGGACCCCTACGCATTTTTTTTTTAATTTTGGTTCGGGGTTCCTTTGTGGGGAAATCCCATGCCGTTTTTATCAATGAACTTTTATGTGTATTGCCGGACCGACAATTTATTATAGCCGCGAGTAGTTTTAAATTACTTTTTTTCCTTTAGAAATGTAATTTTGCTTTCAGACTGTTCTAAACACGGGAAACATGCGCCACTTTACAGGCATACTATAGACACCCCCCAGGTATGAAATTTAAAGGAATATTACACTTTTATTTTTTCACTTTAAGCATTATTAAAATCACTGCTCCCGAAAAACGGCAGTTTTTTAAAAAAAAATTTGCATTGATACATGTCCCCTGGGGCAAGACATGGTTCTCCAAACACTTTTTTATGAAAATAACTTGCATATTAACCCTTAAAATTAGCACTTTTGAATTTTCACGTTCGTGTCCCATAGACTTTAATGGTGTTCACGCGTTCTAACACATTTTTTGCCTGTTCGCATGTTTTGCTGCAAACCAAAATGGGGGGTGTTCGGCTCATCCCTAATAGCCACTTTACAGACCCGTGCTCATAAAGCAAAGGGGTGCTCTGTGGTATAAAAACAAACTTCAGCTAAGGTGTTTCAGCCCTCTGTGCTCATGATGCTCTTATATATGTTGTTGACCCATAAACAAGGAAAAGAGGAAAGCAGTAAAAGAGAAACCCATAAGCACTGAAGTTGGACTGATCAATTTATGTATGGACTGGGATATTATACTGGAAATGTGTGCTTTTTAAAACTAAATGAATTCAGAGTATTTTGCTAGGCGGTTGGGGGTTTCAAGTACCAACGCAATAGTACCTGTAGTTCCAAAACATCTGGGGTGCCAAGGTTCGCCATCACTGGTATAGGGGCATCTGGCTTTTTTGTTTTGCCAAATACATTTTTTTGCTTTGGATTCGAGGGAACGTAAATACTGTGAATGAACCGGGATGGGTAGGGTCCTGAATAAGAAGAGTATTTGTGTCAGGAGCATCATTTTGAATGCAGCCATTCTACCCATCCAGGATATTTCACAGCATGAATAGTGCTGTATGTCAGTAGTCAGTTTGTAGTTGGCTTTGTTCAGTTTTGTTGAGGGGTATGTTACCATTATCTCTAAATATGGGAGTCCTTTATCTGTCCAGGAGTAAGGGAGGTCATTAGAGGGTTTCTGTCTTACATTTGTATGGAGGCCAAGGTCCAAAATAAGCAACTTTAAAAAATTTACTTTGTAATAGAGCTAAAGGATAAAGGTGTTCAGTGGGCAAACCAGGGAAGTGGAAGGGTTGGACAGGATTAAAATTATGTAATCTGCAAATAAATTAAATATGGATGGGGATAAGGGGCACTGTCTCATCCCGTTAGATATTGCAATTGGTTTGGATAGTAGGCTGGATGACTACACTCTCACAGAGAGAGTGGAGTATAATGCCATCATGGCAGATAGTATCATGCCACAAAATCTACATTTTAGCAGTACATGATTCATGTACCGCCCAGTGTGAACTGCCTTCTCTGCGTCTATGGACAAGAGCAGAGAAGGTGTTTGTGTTTTTTTCTGCATATTGGGTGATGTTAATAATGCGTCAGGTGGCATCAGATGCTTGTCTGACCTTTATTAACCCATGTTGATCAGGTTGTATTAAGGAAGGAAGAATGCTGTGGAGGCGTTAAGCCATTAGCTTAGCATACATTTTGACATCTGCATTTAATAAAGAAATAGGTCAGAAGTTGACTGGTGTGTCTGGAGTTTTGCCTGGTTTAGAGGTAGGGTCTACAGATCACAGGGTACCTTGCCAAGGCCTGTAGCCTAGGCATGTATTTGCAAATTTGTGCAACTAAACCCCTGTTTTAAACGCATACTATTAGACAGGTTAATCTGGTTAGTCGCAGGCTGGTTGGTAAGAAGAGCTTGGAATTTTTCCAAGGATTTTTCCATGGGTTTTGTTTGATATTCATTGCCTTCCAATGCTTTTTGCTGCAAAGGCCAGTTATAGGTGAAGGCAGGGGCACATATTTTGTATAAAGACGGGAGGCTTAAATTACACAGGAAATCATTGGTCAGATCTGGGGTTGGTTGAGGAGTAGACATGTCCTCTTTTAAATTGTTAAGAACATCGTAATAATCATAGAAGGCATTGGAAATGTCCTGGGGGTTAGTGAACCTTTGCTTAGTGAAGGGGGGTGTATAATAAAACCTATTCTGACTTTAGCACTACGTGTTTTAAGTTTATGCGCCAAAAGTTTGCCTGCTCTGTTATCATGGGCGTAGTGATGAAGTTTAAGTAATTTCTCAAATATTAGTCATGTTGGGTGCATAGTAAGGCACGTAGTTTATATCTCGGTTTAACCAAGCTTGCCAAAATGGTAAGCTTGTTTTTAGATTCAAAGCCAGACAAACACTTTGGGAAAGGCATCCTTATCCTCAATATCAATAGATATGGTGGCGTGGTCTGACCACGTTATATCATGAATTGAGGAGGAGGAGGTCTGTTGTAATACCCATTTATCTACTAAGAAGAAGTATATTCGAGAATAAGACATATGTCTAGGAGAGAAGAACGGATAGCCTGTTTCATTGCTATGGTGACATCTCCACACATCATAGACATCTGACACATGTAGAAGGTCACCAAGATGTGGGCGCAGTCTTTTACATAACAAGGAGGTGTCAAAGATGGGGTCATTCATTGCATTGAAATCTACGCCCATGATAAGGCTGCAACTTCTTGGACAACCCTTTGAGGAACCTGATTTAATGAACACTGGGGACATATACATTCACAAGGATATATGGATTGGAGTTAATATGGCATAGGAGGATTATGTAGCAAACTTCGGGGTTCTAGTATAGATTCTTTGAGTTTGAAGGATACAGAGGAGAACTCCTCTCTTCTTTGCAGAGGTAGAAGCAAGGAAGATGTGGGGATACAATTTGTAGGTGCAATGGGGGAGTAGAATCAGCAGTAAAGTGAATTTCTTGGGTGTACAATACATCAGTGTTGTGCTTTTGAGTTTCTTTCCACATGGAATTCATTTTGGCAGGGTGGTTTAGGCCATTGACATATAGAGATAAGACCTTGAGACCCATGGTTTTCTATGAGAAGGTGAAGATAAGCAGTGATCGATCTGTCTTTTATGGTGGCCAATGAAATTCTGTCTGGCATAAGGGAGGTGTCTCCAACCTTAGGAGAAAGGACTTGAGGTGTTGTCAAGATGTGGAATAAGTTCCATATCTGTGATTCTCCTGAGAGAACAGTGACCCTGAGTGGACCAAGTTCCAACTGAGAACTTGAGAAGAAGAAGGATACAAAAACAAAAAGTAAACAAAAGTAACCATAAAAAATAACGTCCTCTTGTGCATGAAGAGGGGTAAAGGCAGCTTGTGCTGCCGCAAATATGCTGGTTAAAGAGTGAGATGGATTACACACCTTCAGTCACTGGGAGCTGATGAACTTTGTAAAAGTCGGAGTGGCTTGTGAGCACTCAGGTAGGTTCTTCAGGTGTTGGGAGATAAAGAAGAACTCTGCGCTGTGAGAAAGTGAGATTACATTAAAGCTGCTCCCCTCAAAGTACTTGACAAGCAAGCTTTGAGCTATGGGGGGTGTATAATGATAAGGGGGCGCTAGTAATAAATATGTGTACCAATAAAGTGCTAGTGCTCAATATTTCATGAACAATGTGAACAATTAATTACAAATATACAGAATGCATTATTTCATAATCATAAGTGGACAATGAAAACAAAAATTAAAGTGCAAAGTGCATCAGTAAACAGCCAGCAAATATATAAAAAAAAAAGCGTCCATAATATGTGTGAAGTTTTCTGATCTGTTACACCATCACCACTGCCAAAAGCCATTCTGAATACAGCGACACCCAGTAAATGAAGGTAAGGATACTACTTACCAGACCACCATGACCTCTTTAATTAAAAAGATAGGTCAGGTGGGGCTTTGTATGGTAATAATCTGTAATCTCTACTGGTACCAAATGGATATGCCAGAGAAGCTCCGCCACAATGATGTTCAGAGAAAAATGGAAAAAGGCAATACTATAGCGTAATTCCGTTTATTTAAAAGAAAAAATATAAAAACAACAGGCCAAATGGCTGCTTACTGCAACTTGCTCGCGCTTGTTGTGGATCACCAAAAATGTGTAAAAATAAATAACAGAAGGCAGTTTTTGACAATTCTTTTATTAAAAATAAAAAACAATGTTGCCCCCGCCCAACCCGAAAAACTGAAAAAAATAAAAAAATGCTCTGCCGTCAACTAAGGCAAATCAGAAAATGCCTGGCTTGCTGTTTGACAGTTTATATATGGGTAAGGGTGGGGCCACCTGGCGATGACACCTGGTGGCACTGTCCCCTTGTGATATCACCGACCCAAAATGCACTGGTAGATGATGTCACAAGGGGCAGTGCTACCAGGTGACATTGCCAGATGGCTCTTGCCCCCCCCATATGGGGTACACCTGAAGGGCCCGGTATGGATTGGGGTGAACCCCAAGGTGATCCTTCAGCCAGAGAGTACCGTATGTGTTTCAGTTTTTTAGTGAGATATCTGGAATAAGATGCTCTAGTGCAGGGAGTCCTCAAACTTTTTAAACAGGGGGCCAGTTCACTGACCGTTAGAGGGCCAAAATTATAGTTTAAAAAAAAGAAAAGCTATGAACAAATTCCTATGCACACTGCACATATCTTATTCTGAAGTGAAAAAACAAAACGGGAACAAATACAATATTTTAAATGAAGAACAAGTAAAGTTAAATCAATAAACTTACGAGTATTTCAATGGGAACTATGGGCCTACTTTTGGTTAATGAGATGGCCAATGTCCAGTTCCATATTTGTCACTGCTAGTCATAACAAATGATGCAAGTGTGCATCAGTTAGTCTAGATCTGGTTGGAGATTTCACCACCTGTCTGGAATCCGGCCCTGGGTGGGATGGGCCAAATAAATGTCCTTGGCGGGCCGCATGTGGCCCGCGGGCCATAGTTTGAGGACCTCTGCTCTAGTGTAATGAGCAGTATTTTAATATCAGGGTAGTGTATAGACTGAGGCGAGGAGTTTGTGATTATCCTCCTAAGCATGACAGGATGCTTTAGTGGTAAGTGGGAGTGAGCATAGGTCTTATGGTTTTCTGTTTTATAAATTCTTTATTTAAGAAAGAAGAACATGCAGAAATACAGAGACCACAATGGTCTATATCAAGATAAAGTAATCGTTCCCAAGAACGTAGTCAATAGTCTATACATCACGATGTAAGAAAAAATGGTAATCTGTCAGAAGGGAATCACATTGACCAGAACACCTCATAACAAAAATAACAAGTAGTAAAATGAAATGGTCAAGAAATACGTAACCTGAGAGGTATCGTAGAACTACGGTCAACTGAGTGTGCTTAGCACACTATTCAGTGCTAGACATGTGCTATAGTTTTTGCTATTCTACATAGACAGAAAAGATTCAACATTATAGAGACAATAGTAAAAAAAGACTTTTGACAGCAAAGATCCGACGGAATGAATCCGCCGGACAATTCAATCATGTGTGGGCTTCATCGGACCTTTGCTGTTCAAAAATCAGACGGACTTTAGAAATAGAACATGTTTCAAATTTTTCCGCCAGGACTCCGCCGGACACAGTTCCTATTGAGAAATCCGCTCATCTGCATGCTAGTCCGACGGACTAAAACTGACGCTAGGGCAGCTATTGGCTACTGGCTATGAACTTCCTTATTCTAGTCCGGTCGTACGTCATCACGTTAGATTCTGTCTGACTTTGGTGTGATTGTGTGTATCCAAGTCTGTTCATTCGTAAAGTCCGTCGGAAGTCCGCCGAAAGTCGGTCAGGAAACCCGTCGGACCTTTGCTGTCGAAAAGTCCGGTGGTGTGTACGTGGCATGATGATGATGAATGTTATTGGCTGAATGTAACCAAAGAGGAGGAGCAGTAAAATAGCTAGAACTAAGTACACATGTACAGCCAACTTACTTTCACTTGTGTTATGCCACGTACACATGAGCGGAATTTCCGTCTGAAAAATCTTGGATGTTTTTTACGATGGAATTCCACTCAAGCTTGTCTTGCATACACACAATCACACAAAAGTTCTCTGAACTTTCAACTGTCAAGAATGCAGTGACGTACAACACTATGACGAGCCAAGAAAATTAAGTTCAATGCTTCCGAGCATGCGTCAAATTGTTTCCGAGCACGCGTGATTTTTTTTTGCGCGTCCGAATTGCATACAGACGATTGCATTTTCAGATAGGAACTTTTCCCGACCGAAAAATAGAGAACCTGCTCACAATCTTTTACTGCCTGGAATTCAGCCAGCAAAAGACTGATGGAGCATACACATAGTCGCATTTTATGACAAAAAGCTCTCATCTGAGTTTTTCTGGCGGCATTTCTGATCGTGTGTATGCAGCATTAGTGTTGTGTTGAACTTGATACTGATACTAGTGTTGTTAGTGTTGTGATAGCCTCAGAGGCTCTCCGTGTTGTGAGGGGAATTTATTATTTATTATAGATTCTATATAACCTAATTTGTTCCCTTGTTTTATTTGATTTTACATCATTACCTGCTTGCAGGTCTGATCACTATCACCAGTCCATTTTTTGTTTGAACTAAATATACAGCAGCCAAAGCCATTGGGAAGTCCCCCTGTGTCAGAGGGGGGGCAGGGTCACCCGGGTACGTCACTGTGTTGCCCCGCCCTCAGTTATAAAATAACTGTCATTGCGCTGAAGCGTCATAATGGAGGCAGATCTTTTTTATTTATTTTTTCCGGTCCGTCGGCAGAGCGAGAGAAGATAAATGGACTTCGTGGAACATTTTTATTTTTTATTTTTTTAATAAAGGACTTTTCCAAGATGTGTCTTGTGTTTTTTTTTTAACATTTTGACACTTTTTTTGTGAAATGGTAGGGGTCCAATTTGTGCAAAAGTGAGAATTAAAAAAAAAATATATGCTACATATATTTATTTATGCTAAATAACAAATCACCATCATCCTGGTTCTATTTGTAAAAAATGGCATGGGGACCCCCTCTGCATTAAAACCAGACCCTTATGTACTGGATAAGGGTCTGTTAGGGATTTGAGGTGGACCCCCATTCACTTCTTTTTTGTTATACGTATGGGGACAGTCTTATAGGGACTGTGTACTGTATGAAAAAAAAATGAATCCTTCATAAGGGTCTGGCATGAATTTTGAGAGGACCCCTATGCAAAAAACAAAAACAAAAAAGCATGAAAAAAATCCATGAAAAGCTTGGCTGGCAAGGAATGAGAGGAGGGGAGGCAGCGATGTTAATATATCAAATATCTAGCCCCCCTCTCCCACAAAGAATAAGGGGTAAATCCAATGTCAATTCCCTCTGTAAATGAATTATGTCATCCAGGGATCCAATTATATGATGAATTGACAAATGACCCACCAACATGACAAGCTAGTCTTCAATGAGAGAGGATCTTCTTGGCATTGCTTGTCATGATGCTGGCTCTTTGAGCCATTGTTCATTGTGATTAATGGATCTACACTGCTGGAAGAAACGACTGATGTTGGATTTACATTGTAAGACATTGTTTACTTTTTTAAGCTGTGTTTTTATTTACTATTTTGCTTTTTTTGTAAATTAATAACAATGGGTGCTAAGTACTAAGCCCATTCATAAGAGGACAGAGGGTCAGATACCCATGGACCCCTTTTTTTAAATTAGATTCCAAATTGTGATTAGTCGCTCATCCTTGTTTTGGCCTGGTGGATGTGAAGGTCTGTTGGGAGACTTGTAAAAATGGGAGACTTTCAAAGCTCTGAAAGAAAGTCTGTTGGGAGACTTTCAAAGCTATACCACACTCTTAGCCTTGTCCCTACTTATGACCTTTGCCTGTCCAATGTAAAAAAGCTGTAATATAAACCTTCAAACATAACATGGCCAATGACTACCTTTATATACTGACACCTTTAAATTATAATCAGGTGAAGATAAAAACCCTTGTCCATCTCCTATTTGTCATTTACTAGATTTATTACAAAATGTAAGAGGCAGTTTGTCTGTACTTCTCCTATTTTAAGAATAGCGTTTCCCTTCTTCTAGTGCCTTTAGTGTTACTTTTTTCTCTTAAAAATAAGAATAGATGAAAAAAAAAGAATGTTATAAATTTAAAGGATGTTTTAAATCAGCAGGACCACAGCAGGATCGGCTGTGACCCTGTGACCTTAGGTCAGAGAAAAAATATGTATATAAGGGTACAACAGTAATTACAATATTTGAAGTAGTGAAAATATTTTTTGGCATTTTTTGCGTGCTAGCACAGTACTCACAAATTCCCTTTGACTTTTTGGACTGTATTTTGCCACGCCATATATATTTACCTGATAACAGCTCACACGCATGATATTCTCTACCCATGGACACTGATATCACAGTGGTGGTTTATTATATTTGATTATCAGTATTACGTTTATTTTTTTTAAAATTACACTAATGTAGGGCTTTCACTAATGTATATTTCTATATTTTGTGTTGTCATCCTTTAAGAGGATACTATTAATATTTATTTTCATGTGTATTAGGGGAGCACTGTACCACTACTATTATTATTTTTTTTCAGTTTTTAGGAACACTCTGGGTATTCAACAGCATTATCAATCTGTTGCATACAGTTTATTGGTTGTTATAAATTCTAGCACACATAGTAGCACAAAGGATCAGACACTTTTTTTTTACAGAAGAATCACCTATGCCTTTAAGTGATGATTTCCTACAAGGTAAGAAGTACTGGATATGTAAGCATGGGTGGTCCACTGCATCTGTGGTGGTTTATAGTGGTCCATAGACCACGTAATCAAAAGCTCTGGCATTATATAGAAGAGCTAATCAATTATTTGCCTAAATAGCAAGATAGCCAGTTGAAACAAAGAAAGCATCAATATATAATTTAGTTTGGTATTTTAATTGTGTTGTTTTCTCTCTAATCGACAGTAATGTAATGGTTGGTACCTGCTATATTTTAATGTACCATACAATACTCAATCCTTAAGCAAAATCTTAATGCTAACCATGCTTAAGAGCTTATAAAACATGATTTACTTTCAATATATTTACAAAGTATGACACATTTTTAATAATGTATCTAATAGTGAGGAAAATAAATGTGTTTTTCACCTTAAATAAATATGATGATGCTATGTACCTTTCTTGGATCAAGCCATGGCAATTTCCTTATATATATATATATATATATATATATATATTTTTTTTTTTTTTTTTTTTATGTTGTAATTTGCAGCCATTGTATTTGGATAAATAGGACATACAGTGTATTTGCAGGCAGCAAATGCATTTTTCCTGATTAAATTGGTTCCCTGAGGAAATGTGCTTTTCCGATGCATAGGTATGAAAATCCCTAATGGGGCTCCCATGTCTCTAATGGATCTGGCCCCTAGGATCCTTTCTAAAAAATCACGGACTGGCACACTAAGACACAGTGGTTTTCAACTCTGCTGCTCTATTCTAAAATGTTCCTTTGTGCAAATGGGCTGTTTTTAACTTGTTCCAGTAAACGCTGGATTATATTTTCAGCTTGCAGAACCAATTATACCGAAAGGTCTGCAACAGATTATGTTGCTTAACCTACATTTAGTTTGCTAGATTTCTTGAAAATGCATTGCTAAAAATACACAAATAAGAAATATAGCGCACATACTTAAATCTCAAGGGAGTGAGCTATATGTGAGAGTGGAGGAGGCCATAGATAGTACATGTAATGAAAATAATTTAATGAGAACGCAAAAGAAAAGAATGAAACTAAAGTGTTACAGTTTTAAAGGAGGACATTAGAAAACAAAGAAAAACACAGAAAGACATACAATGTTAAGATAATAGTACTGTATTACTATCAAAAATGTTGTCTTATGAGTTTATGTGACATCTCCATTAATAGCTGTAAAATATTGTAATTATGAATATATTTAATTTAGCTTGCATCTATGTAGGGCATGTAACATAACTTCACAGAAGTGTCTGTTAGACAGACAATTTGGTGCCTAAGCTTGTGTATCTAAACAATGGGACCCAAACTTCATTGTTCTACACATATTCACTTCAAAGAATCCCATGTTTAGATATGCAATGAGGTTCAGCCGTTATCAATACTTAACTTTCCCGAAGGTCATGTATCTACAAGTTAAGTCTCCCACTCAAAATAAGCGGTGCCAAAGATTTGCATTACAGGGGGCTGACTTATGCAAAGTATAGGGATTGGAGATGTAGCCAATCCTGAACCAGGAATAGGGAAGTCCACCAATCAGAGCCACGCCATGCCAACCAATGAGGCATCCCATCACATGATATACACAGACTAGATGAGAGGGTAACACACACTCTATGACAGAGCAGCCACCAGAATGGAACCTCTATGGCAATGATAAATATTGGAAATCTCCCTTGTACTTATATCTAAATGTTGGTATTTTCTGTCCTACTGTTTGTATATTCATGGTATAAGGAATATATTCTGTATTCCTTCATATACTCCATGATTTTTACACTTTTACTGTACAATTGGAAACTAAATAGATAGATTGATTGCTGTGTATTAGTCTAGGCCTATTTTACTATATACCAATACATTTTTGTTATTGTGTTAAAGCTTTCACACATGGTCAAAGAACTCGCATTTAACCCAAATCATATCTGAGAGATATTATATCTCAAATATAGTAAACGGGTAACATAACCCTGTAGTTTAATATAATGATCAAAAATAAATAATGCCATAAGTAATGGCTAATTTAATTACAACATGATTTTTTTTATGGGATGACAAATAGGGAAATTAGAACATTTATGTCAGGAACCATGAGTCAGACAGACAGAAGTGCAGTAAAAATTAATACTATTTAATAAAATGGTATAAACAGAGTAAATGTAGTCAAAACATAGCTAGAGTTTGGTAACCAGGACGGGTAGTCAGAACAAGCCAGAGAAACAGGAGTCCAGAGATCAGCGAAGTCGGGTGCCGCAAACAGGATCAGGAACCAGAAAGGAAGTCAGCCAAGCAAGTCTTTCACAGGAAAACACAGCAGAGAGAGTCCGGATATGTTGACCAAGGCAAAGGCACAGACCAGCAGCTCTAGCTGACAAGCAGGAAATGAAAACCAGGTAAGTCACTGTGGAAGGAAGAATCTTTGGCAATTAACCATCAGCTGAGCACAGAGCTCCGAGAAGGAAGGGCTGAGCCCAGCCCTGATAATTTCAAATGTGTAAATAGAACAATCTGAAGTCAGAATGCATTTTATACAATACATTTTTAAAGGAGCCGTGATTTTAATGATGATTAAACTGCAACAATAAAAAAATCCTTTATATATAGTGTCTGGGGGGTCCCTTTAGTCTGCCTGTAAAGTTGCACATCTGTAGCATGTATAGAACATGCTGCAGTAAAAATGACATTTCTAAAGAAAAAAATGCATGAAATTACATTTAAATTGCCAGCAATGCAACACCATTGCCGGCAATAGAAGAATGTTTAAAAAAATGGCATGCCCCCCCCCCCCCCAGTCCATACAAGGCCCTTCAGGTCTGGTATGGATTTTAGGGGAACCCCACGCCAAATACAAAAAAATGGCATGGCCCCCCCCCCAAATTAATATCAGACGCTTATTTGAGCATTCAGGCCAGGAAAGGGGGAGCGAGCGAGCACCCTTCATCCCGAACCATACCAGGCCACATACCCTCAACAATTCCTTTATTAAAAAATAATAAAACAGTTGTAAATCCATTGTCAATCACGATGCAGCCACACTGCCGGACCTGTAAAAAAAAACGCTCCGCCGTCCAGTAAGGCAAACCGGTAAATCCTTGGCTTGCCATTTGACAGTTATTATATATGTAAGGGCGGGGCCAACTGGTGACCTCACCTAGTGGCACCGCCCCTTAAGATGTCACTGACCCAACATGCACCAGTCCATGATGTCACAAGGGACAGTGCCACCAGGTGACGTTGCCAGGTGGCTCTACCACTGATAATTCATCATTTGTTGCTTCCCAGCCCGCTCCTTAACAACCAGCTAGTTACTGAGCTTGAATGGGCAAAGCTTTGCCCAATCAGGGTTTAGAATGCACTGTGCAGTGCGCAGTGCATTGCAGGGCATTGCAGGGCATTTGGTGCGGTGAAAACCTGAACCGTTCGCCCAACTTTAGTTGTCATATGACTTTAAAACATATAATATGCCTGAGTAGGCGAGACAACCCAGAAACAAAGCAGCAACTCAGCTTATACATTGTGGAAGGGGTGTGGTCACTCTGCTGTTGCTCATATATACAACAGTTATGTGTGTGTGTACTATATTTACTAGTGATTTATGCCCCAATCTAAAGTCTAAAGGCTGTTAGAACACTAAAAAATATGACTGTGTAGTTAATGCATCTTTTAGCTGTGATAAGTTTACATCAGAAAAATCTACATATGCAGTGTTAGTGAGTTTAGCTTCACCACTTGGCGTCCACGCTATAGCCGAATGACGGCCACAGCGCGGACCTGAATTTCCGGGAGGCCATCAAATGATGTCCTCCCCTTTGCACGCTCCCCGCACGCCCCCTGCAGGGGGCGCGCAGTGCACTGTGATAACCTAGTCACTGAGACACGGGTGATCACAGATCCGAGTAAGGTGCCAGTCCCAGCCCCTTACTACGTGATCAGCTGTCAGCCAATGACAGCTGATCACATGATGTAAACAAAAGCTCGGTAATCTTTTTTTTTCTCCTCACACTGACAGCGTGAGGAGAAAAAAAAAGCCAATCACCGGCTTATGTGCAAGGGACATCGGTCCCAAAGAGGAAGAGGCAATTCTGCCTCATATGTGCCCACCAGTGCCCCCTGCCAGTGCCACCTGCCTTTGCCACCTGCCAGTGCCCATAGTGCCACCAATTAATGCCCATGAGTGCCACCTATTAATGCCCACAAGTGTCACCTATCAATGCCCATCAGTGGTGCCAATCAGTGCCACCTAGCAGCGCTGCCTATCAATGTAACCTACCAGTGCTGATCAGTGCCCATTATTGCCACCCATCAGTGCCCATCACTGCCACCCATCAGTACCCATCACTGCCACCTATTGGTGCCCATCAATGCAGTCTCATCAGCATACATCAATGAAGGAGAAAAATTACCTGTTTGCAAAATTTTATAAAAAAAATATAAAAAAATGTTTTAAAAATTCGGTATATTAAATTTTTTTAACAAAAAATTTAAATCACAGAGGTGATCAAATACCACCAAAAGAAAGCTCTATTTGTGGGAAAAAAATGATAAAAATTGAATTTAGGTACAGTGTTGTATGACCGCACAATTGTCATTCAAAGTGCATTAGCGCTGAAAGCTGAAAATTGGTCTGGACAGGAGGGGGTTTAAGTGTCCAGTAAGCAAGTGGTTAAAGAAATGTATTAATTTCACATAATTTTGCTTTTTTACAAGTGCGTTTTCTTTTGACTAAATGAACGCAATATCCGTCATATAGCATAACAATCCTTCACGTCCACCTGATCTGAGTTTCAGAGCACGATCTTTTGTTCTGCTACTTCCCTTTCTGTGAAAATTCTACCTTATATTATCGAAGCATTTAACATGTAATTACTTCCTGCAGATTCTTGAGTATCAAGAAAAGAATTGTAAGTCCTTTCATATAGCCCAGTGTTTATGAAAGGTTAATCATTTTCTAGATTTGCAGTTTGTTTTATTTAATTGCATTTGCCATCACAGACATCACATTTGCTTCAATGAGCTTATACTTGGAAATTTCAGCCTTTTAGTGATAGCATTTTGATAAAAAAAAGAAGATAAAATGTCAAAAATGCAATCATTTTGCAAATAATATAAGAAGTGTGATGCAATAACAGTCTATTCTAGTAGCAATACAAGTACATTTTATTGAAATGTAAATTACAGACTATTTACAGACAAAATAAAAAGTGGTTCTAAACATTATGATTAAAGTTTAAAACATTATGTATTTCTTCTTTTACTAAAGTGGAACTCATTCCTCCCCCCAAAAAAACGTAATTCTACCTGAAAAATATACTGTAGTTTCTTTCTTTAGCTTTATACTTACTGTACATACACTATATTACCGAAAGTATTGAAACACCTGCCTTTACACGCACATGAACTTTAATGGCATCCCAGTCTTAGTATGTAGGGTTCAATATTGAGTAGGCCCACCCTTTGCAGCTATAAAAGCTTCAACTCTTCTGGGAAGGTTGTCTACAAGGTTTAGGAGTGTGTCCATGGGAATATTTGACCATTCTTCCAGAAGTGCATTTGTGAGGTCAGGCACTGATATTGGACGGGAAGACCTGGCTCGCAGTCTCCGCTCTAATTCATCCCAAAGGTGTTCTATTGGGTTGAGGTCAGGACTCAGTCAAGGCCAGTCAAGTTCCTCCACCCCAACAGGTTCATCTAGGTCTTTATGGACTTTGCTTTATGCAGTGGTACGCAGTTTGTTGGAACAGGAAGGGCCAACCCCAAACTTTTCACACAAAGTTGGGAGCATGAAATTGTCCAACATGTTTGGTATGCTGATAGCTTAAGAGTTCCCTTCACTGTAACTAAGGGGCCAAGCCCAACCCCTGAAAAACAATCCCACACCATAATCCCTCTTCCACCAAATAATTTGGATACTTTTGGCAATATAGTGTGAGTGGAGAATGCGAGCCAGGCCTTCTCATCCAACATCAGTGCCTGACTTCACAAATGCACTTCTGGAAGAATGGTCAAACATTCCCATAGACACACTCCAAATCCTTTTGGACAGCCTTCCCAGAAGAGTTAAAGCTGTTATAGCTGAAAAGGGTGGGCTGATGCAATATTGTAGTCAGTCTACGTATGTTTTTTTTTTTTTGCATAAGACATACTTGTCCAAGGTCTCATAATCTCCCACAATGCAGTTCTGGTAAAGGTGACCAGTCACTTGCAGTTGCAGCCAAATAGCTTTGTTGCTGTGTTGCTGTCTCTTCCCACAGATATTGTCATGGCTATACAATTACATGACCATACACTCAGTGTACAACCATATGATTGAAATCATTTCAAGCAACAATTTTTACCCTAGCCATACTTCAACTTCATCTTGAGCACTGTGTTTCAATGATACATAATGATAGCATGAATAAGGTTCAGGAGGGTAGTCTTTTGTATAAAGCTCAGATCAAGGACATGGGGGCATAATATCAAGCTAGCAAGAAACTAACCTTAGAAAATATCAACAGTATGCTATCTGAAGTGATATACCTAGAGACATCTATGCATACAGTATGTAACCTACCGTATAAACTCGAGTATAAGCCGAGTTTTTCCAGCACATTTTTTGTGCTGAAAATGCCCCCCTCGACTTATACTCGAGTCAAGCACTTTTCTGCAGCAGAAAATGACATTTTACGAACCAAATTTGGGGCCCCGTATCTCGTTATTGCTAGGAACCCAAAATGTGGTGTGCAAACCCAGTAGAACCTGCACCACAACATATGCAAAGCTAGGGTTCCTAGCACCAAGTGGCCCCTGAGATACGAGGCCCCAAAATCGGTTCGGAAAATGTCATTCTCTGCTGCAGAAAAGTGCTTGACATTTTCCAAACTGACTTTGGGGCCCCGTATTTCGTGGCCACTTGGTGCTAGGAACCCAGCTGAATGTGTTGTAGGGCTGGTTTCACTGGGTTTGCACACTAAATTTTGGGTTCCTAGCACCAAGTGGCCCCGAGATACAGGGCCCCAAAGTCAGTCAATTGTGTCCATCTGCAGCAATGTAATTTCGGGACCCTTTGGGTCCCGAAATTAGAATTTTGGCTGCAGCTAGGGAGCATCTAGGAACCCTTAACTACAGAGTTTGAAGTTTGGGGGACCTATGGCTGCAAATGGGCACAGTGAGGCATGCAAATGGGCACAGTGAGGCATGCAAATGGGCACAGTGAGGCTGCAAATGGGCATTGTTGACCCTCCACTTACAGTAGCTGTGCATTTCTCACCCTAGGCTTATACACGAGCCTATACATTTTCCCATTTTTTTGTGGTAAAATTAGGTGCCTCAGCTTATATTCGGGTCGGCTTATACTCGAGTATATACGGTAGTTATATTGTTTGCACACTTGGACACTTTGTGAAAGTTCAAACACAAAAACAAAAAAGTATTTTAATACAGTAAAACTACTTAAATATGAAAAACCGACAATCTACTGTATATAGAAGGAAGCTATCTAGCATTCTATAACCTATTATTAAGTACAAAACCAGTGGGAAAGACACATCGTATAACAAGCAAATATAAGTGTTACAAAATATACAATAGTTAATGCTTAATTTTGTGCAGGAGCATCTTCTTGATAACTTCTGGGGGTCAAGAAGTCAAATTTTTACCAGAAAATACCAGAAAATGTAGGTGTCTTTATTGACATAGCGCTAGCTTCCATAATATCACCTCTTCATGTTAATAAGCTAACTGCCAAGTATTTTTCAAGGAAAAAAAATGATATTTGCAGGTGTTACAGGGCTTCCCCAGATAAATGTATACATGACAGCTACCTCAAAAGTTTATGTTAAAAAAAAAAAAAAGGGGGGAAGGCTTTGAAGCTGGTATCTGGAGAAAAAGGAGAGTTTGGTTCCACAGTTTAGATAAGGAATCCGGCACAATCTAACCCCTTCAGTTTAAAATATAAATTATAAGCAAAACTTTTGTGTATACATACAAAAAAACACTATAAATACCTTTTTCATTTTCCTTTTTTAAATAGGGATCACGTAACTTCTGTTCAACTGCATAAGGAGTTCCGAGAGGTGGAGGAGGAGAAATAGCAGCACACTGGTCTTTCCAGTGGATTAGGGGGGCATGGCAACATAAGTTATTCCTTTCCTTGTGAATGTACTTATAGAAACCAAAAAAAAAAAAAAAACACAAGACAGACATTTTAAATTAGAGATATAAATGGGAAATTACAAATAGATGTTGTACATACCCGAGAAAAGAAAAATAATTTCCAATGAAGCCGTTTGTGAACTGCTCTTCCAGAAATCTGATATATTTTCTCAAGTGTTCCTGTGAAGAGGCATATGTTGGACAAACTTCATGTGAGGATCGGATCAAAATTTGGTGAACACAGAGGTGAAGTAAGGAGGGGTAGCATGCCATTTCTGGAATGCAAATCACAAGAGCTCACTATTACGCTTCACTGTGATTGGTGAAAGCTAATATCCATCGGGGGGGGGGGGGGTATGGCTAGGCTGATATTCCAGAGGATATAAATGAAGAATGTGGCCTTAAGCCCCATACACACGGTCGGATTATCGCATGGATTCTGTCCTATCAGACAATGTTGTCGAAAAATCCGACCGTGTGTAGGCACCATCGGACAGTGTACGTCGGACAAAGTCCTATCTCCTGCTGGATAGATTTTTTGACAACAAGGTCCGATCACACCAAATCCGAACCTGTGTATCATAGTCCGACGGACAAAGTGCTACGCATGCTCAGAAGAAATTCTGTGACGGAAGCGCTCGGTCAGGTAAAACTACCTTTCCTAATCGACACAGCACATTCGTCACGCTGCAATGTTAAAATGTCTTTAATGCAGCGCATTCTCTTTTTCTTTACAATGCAAGAAGAATGACATGTTTTAGCTGCTCATATTCACCCACACTTCTCCCAAACTTAGTTCTTTATTATTTTTCAGGATTTCTACACTACATGTTTATTTTACTCAGATCGTAAAAGAATCTTTGTTATATTTGTTGGATGATTAGTCATTTTAGTATTTTTTTTGGAATACATATTTTCAGGATATTTTTTTTTTTTTTGAGGGGGGTTGTGTGTCTCAACTTAGCAAAACAACATTATTAACATTTCTATTTGTTGCTAAAATTTACTAGGAGTTTGTTTGTTGTTGGTGCCCCTTGTTAATTCTACTTTATGATTAGTGAAATGTACCTGCCTACTCAAATAAAAACTGTCATTGTAGAAAAGTAAAACACAATAGGCAAGGATTTTTTTCAAATCAAAAAAACCTTTATTTAGGTCTCAGCAACAAACCAAAGAGGAACGCAGCGATGAATAAACTTGGGGAATTTGGAAAGCCTTGGACCCCCACGGCAACCATCATTTTTGAAGCTTCTAAAATTGGGGGCCTGAGGAGTACCAATCTAAATAATAAGGGAGTGCTATCTGGTCCTGAAGTCCAAAACATCCGGAACTGCAGCAGATGCCATCTAGGTCCCCAGGCTCTGGTCCTACGAGAGGCTCCATCTTCTCTCAGACCAGACTGAATCCAGGTCGTCACTCTCAGGTCTTCCTTCCACGCTTCCTTGCACGCTGTGGCTGTGGTGCTGGTGGGGTGGCAGAAGGAGGAGGAGGAGGCGGAGCAAGGTCACTATCGCAAACATGTGTGAGGGGAGTCATCCCCCCAGCCATCCCCTCATTTAGGACCTTGAGGATGACATCCTCACACATGCTGCGTTGCCCCGCCTCCATACCCATCATTTTATTGGCAACCAAGGAGGCAAAGGCCTCCTCGTAGGTGGGTGTGGCATATAGGGAGGCTGAAGCATCTCGGATCAGCTGGAGCGCTGACTCTCCCACCTCCCCCATCCTTCTCGCCCTTCTGTAGGGAAGGCGGAGGGGAGGGACTTGGGAGACAGTCAGGCTCCTCTGTTGGCTGCCACTACCCACCTCTTGGCTGCCACTAACCCCTGCCTCCTCCTGACTGCCACATTCCACAGCCACCTCCTGGCTGAGGTCTTCCTGTGTATGAAAAAGGTACATAGTTTCAGTTATTTGTTCATCAAACACACACAATTCTCATCTAGTGACTGTTGCAAAATGTTTACAAATAGAAGACCATACAATTCTCTGCCCTGCAGTTTATATTCTTGCCCCAACTGTCTCCAACACTACTGTCTGTTGATATGTCAAACACGTTAGGAACTAAGCAATTGGGGATCCTGAATTAAGTGAACATCATTCCTTTTTAACAAAAATGGTTACAAAACTACTATACCTGGCTCAAGCTGGGCTCCTCCACCTCTTCCAGACTGGAAGGCCCAGGTTGCTCCTCGGAAGCCTCATCAGGGGTGGCGTGCATGGAAGGACGCGTGCAAGGAAGAGTCGAGAGTGACGTCCTGACATTAGCCTGGTCTTTGAGAAAATGGAGCCTGTCATAGTACCAGAGCGTGGGGACATAGACCTCTGCTGCTCCAGCTCCAGATGCTTGGGACTTCCGGACCTTATTGCGCTCCCGGAAATAGGTACTCCTCAGGTTGGCAATTTTTATTCTTAAGCTCTCCACGGTTGCTGTGGGGAACCTTGGCTTTACAAATGCCACAAGTTTCTTCATGGCTGCGTACCTCTTTGGTCTGTTGCTATAGTCTCTGTGTTTTGCCTGCCATAATAGGGGCATTTCCCTATATTTATCAATGAAGAGGGGAGAAAACTCACATGGTTGAAGCCGTCCATAATCTCTGCAAGACACAACACCACACAAAACACTATAAATAATGTCAGGCAAAACTCTCCTAATCTTCTCCATAAAGAAGCCTCAAGGTCTAATCAGTCTAGGCTAGTTATGTACCAACGTCAAACTGTACCTTCGTTATAGCGATCGTCTCGTGCGTGAGCTTTCTCTCCCCTCGTCTCACAGATCGTGGCAACGACACAGGCGTGTGACGTTTTATATACAGTGCGCATGCGTCAAACTCCGCCCGCCCCTGACGATCTTTCTCGTCTATTCCCCACCCCTTCTCTTTATGGCGCAGTGGGGAGAGCACATGGCAGGGACACAGCAGGTGCGCCCGCAATATTGCAGCAACGAGGAGGAGGACGAGGAAAGGCCGGAGGCAGAAACGTCCCGATCCCGGAGCCTGAAATTCAAGGCCTCCAATATGTAATTTGGAGAAATGTTGGAGATGGTGGACATATTAAAGAGGAGCGACTATGATGGGAAGTATGGGCCTTACCTCAACCCCAATGTCCGCAAGGCCAAGATCATGTCTAAATTTGTGAGGAGGCTGTACAATCATTTTGGGGTACAACGATCCAAGGAGCAACTGAGGAAACGCTGGTCAGACCTGAAACTGAGGGAGCCCGATCAGTACAGAAAGATCAAGCGAGTTCTTCAAAAAAGTAAGTAGTTGTGTTTTGTGTTGGATTTCTTGCTTGCATACTGCTCCATGTGTTTGTATTTTTACAAAGTTGTACATTAGAAAATGGCCACTTTCATGTTCGTCTGTGCATTCGATCGTACTCAACCTCGATATTTCTGCCACTGTCATGTTCGTGTGTGTGTCCATTTGATCGTACTCAACCTCGATCGTTCGGCCATTTATAATATGATGTTTGTTTTTTTTGAGGGGGAAATGAAGTTTGTTCTCACTAGAAATGTCATCAAGAATGTAAAGCCAATTTATTCGATGTAAAGGAGAGGTCACCCAGTAGCTGATTACCCATCTGGACTCTAGAGCACTAGTGCTGGGGCACCCAAACCCACTTTTTCTTATGCTTTTCTACACATGTGCTACAGTGGATACTAGAGGGGGGGTCTCCATCAGACAAACTTCTACCAAAAAGCTACTAAGTGAAGCACCTTTAAAAAGTGACTACATTCATGTTGTTGTCATTTGTAACTGGCCCAACAAAAATATTGTCCCTCACTTTCAAGCAATGTTTGACATTTCCTATTTCTGCCCTCAATAGATTGTGTTGCTAAATCTTCCTTTTGTACCTTCTCATAGGGGAGCGAAAACTCGTGACGTCTGAGGAAACCACCAAACCAACACCTCCCAAAGAAGGGGAAAGACCAGAAGCAGAGGAGGAGGAGGAGGAAGGAGAGATCATAGAAATTGGAGAACTTGTCACCACAACAGGTGAGTGTGGGAGAACACAGCTACTGGTAAGCTAATCAATGTATGCCTGCCTCATTTCCCAGAAATTTTGTTTTTTTTTGGTTGTTTTTAGGTGACGTGGATGTTGTGGAAGAAGAATTGCACTTTACCACAGAGAGTGCCCACGTACTCATCGGGAGATAATGGTCTGCAATAGAGATCTAGATGACATAAAGCAAAACATCAATGATGTTCAACAAAAATTGAAGAACATCATTGATGTTTTAGGAAAAATATAAGTAATTAACACACATTTGTGGCTGCTTCTGAACACATTTTCAACTTAAGAACTGTGTGAAATTTGGAACATGCACACATTGTGTCCACATGTGCTAGCTCCCATCATGGTGGATGAATGACAACGTTTTTTTGGGGGTGCAACCACTTTACGAACTACTAAAGTGGTTGTGGTGAAGGGGTTGCACCCCCAAAAAACGTCCATTCATCCCCATGATGGAAAATGGCACTTTTGAAGATTCTAGGCATGTGTTTTACCATCGAATGACCATTTTCATACCCAAATTGTGTGCATGTTCTAAATTTCCAGTTTCCAGGGGTGACCCCCCATGTGATGAAGGCAAGATCAAACACACTTTGAACATATAGTCATGTCTGATCTTGTCTTCACTTTAGAAAGTTGATCTTTCCGAGTTCCTATGTTCTGTTTTGCTCCATGCCTGGTTTTACCAAATGCGGAATGTTTGTAAACAATGTTGTCAATAAACCAGATCTTGTCAGTTTTGGCAAGAAGTTTGTAAACGCACTTGTGAATGTGTTGCAAGTAAACTTTTTTAATTTTCTAAATGTGTGGCTTCCTTATTTCAAAACCAAAAAACATTATGTATGTCAAATGTAAAGGATTTGGGGGGCAATGGGTGTTATTTACTAAAGGCAAGTCCAGTTTGCACTGCAAGTTTCTTTTGCAGGGCACTTTTGCACTGCACTTGTAGAGCATAGTGGATTTGACTTATGTAAATGACACCCACAGTGATTTGTTGGAAAACACGTAGCACACCATTTTGGGTAATACACACATTTCTGTCATGGTGATGACAAGGAGTATTTCGGTGTCAGTTATGCACTAGAAACCTTCTCTAGACCAAAGATTAGGTATCAAACACACAACATGAGAAGATTCTTTTTGGGAAGAAGAGACTGTTACATCCTTTTGCTCAGAAAGTGCATTCCCACTGTCGAAGCTAAAGGGCAAAAATTTCAAGGTCAAATAAGCAATAATACGGAAATGACAAGAAATCCTAGGTTGGTTTAAAAAATATATTTATTAAAAAATGCCTCTCACACATCGTCAGGCTGAGCAATGGCCCCCCTACCCACAAAGTAGTCCATATATTGCTCGCGGACCGCGCGGGCATTTAGAGGGGGCAAGCCTGGACGTGCCGCTTGAAGGGCTGTGAGGTCAGCATTTGGAGGGCCCTCCACATCTGGGCCAACGGGCACCACGTAGTTGCTGTTGTGTCGTTTTAAAAAGTTGTGCAATATGCAACAGGCAAGAACTATGTGGTTCAGTTTGTATTCCGCCAAGTTAATAGCCGTCAAGAACAGGCGGAAGCGGCTGGCCAGGATGCCAAAGGTGTTCTCCACCACTCTTCGGGCTCTGGACAGCCTGTAGTTGAAGACCCTCTGGTCTGGGGTGAGGGTCCTCATCGGGAAGGGCCTCATCAGATGGGGAGTCAACGCAAACGCTTCATCTGCGACAAAGACGAAGGGGAGTCCTTCAGCATTCTCCTCTGGAGGTGGCAAGCACAGACTGCCACTTTGGAGACGCCATTAGAACTCCGTGTGAGCAATGGCACCACCATCCGAGATCCGGCCGTTCATCCCCACGTCCACATACATAAACTCGTATGTCGCCGACACCACCGCCAACATCACTACACTATTAAACCCCTTATAATTATAATAGTAGGACCCCGAGTTGGGCGGTGGGACGATGCGGACGTGTTTCCCATCAATTGCCCCTCCGCAGTTAGGAAGGTCCCAATGGCTGGCAAAGTGGGAGGCCACAGTCTGCCATTCCTGTGGCGTGGAAGGGAACTGTGGAGTGAAACAATAAAAAAAAATTAGTCACTTTGCACATAAACATTGCAAGCAGATTAGACAATCAACATCTTGGAACAAGAGCATACTTTAACATTTTAGGCTGGAAAGTATTTGCACAGAAAAGTAGAGGGTCCCCTTCGCAGATGACTCACCCCCCATCAATCCCCCCCACTTCTGATGGGCCATTGGCAATAACTAGGGTTTTGGGGGGGGGGGGTTGTACAGGTAACCCTCTGCACTTCATTGATTGCCAAATGGCTCAATAATGTGTGCTAGTTTGGCCAGACCCTCTGTACTTAACACTATTGGCAGCCCACAGGAAAGATAAAATAACATTTAAAACCACCCCCCCCCCCAAAAAAAAAATAGAAAAGCACATTGTGACATTCAGAAATTACCAAGCAAGCTAATAGGAGGGAAAGAACACAAAAAAAAAGGAACTGGAAAGTAGGGAGCCAGCCCCTTGCACTACATGCTTTGCTGAATTCATCACTAAAGATGCCCACTATAAAGAGGTAGGTATATAGTGTGTATTGACCTTTGGAAAGCCAGCAGATAGAGGATTGGTACCATCTGACAGAGCAGTTGGGGGAGGGGGTTCCTAATGAGTGGCCCCCCCCCCCCCCCCACCAAAAAAAAAAAAAAAGGGGCTCTACATGAAGTAAAACACACAGCAAACATTTGGGCATATTTTAGGGGGTGTTTGGGGGAAAACAATACTATGCAGCACACAAAATACATTGCTTAAGTGACTAGGCCATAGGTGTCTATTGGGCCAGAAGAGCATGCTGGGGAGGTAAGTGAAGGGAAAAATGCATGAAGGAGAAAAGGGGCACAGCATATTAGAGCATATTGCAATCATGGTAATTAGGGAAGGAGGTCAAAAATAGAAGACATTATCAAACAGAGCATACATAGAAGGGAATAGTAAAGTAGAAATGTTACCTTAATATAGTCCTCCTGCAGGACCTGGATGATGGCAGAACAGGTCTCTGGAATAATGATTCCCAGGGCCTGGGGAGAGATACCTGAAGAGAACTTCAAATCCTGAAGGCTTCTCCCTGTCGCCAAGTACCTCAACGTAGCAACAAGCCTCTGCTCCGGAGTGATGGCTTGTCTCATGCAGGTATCCTGCCGGCTGATAAAAGGGGTCAGCAAAGCCAAAAGATGGTGAAACACGGGGTCCGTCATCCGGAGAAAGTTCCTGAAATCATCAGGATTATTCTCCCGGATCTCACGAAGCAAAGGCATGTGCGAGAACTGATCACGCTGAAGTAACCAATTCTTGGTCCACATACTCCTCGTCACTCTGTTCATGGACGGGTCTTGGCTCAAAGCTAAAAGCCCGACACCAATTCCGCGTACAGCACGAACTCGGCGACGAGTACGTATGGGAAACATTGCTCACAAACGGTCGGCTGGTCAGAACGGACAAACAGAAAGCACCGATAAACAGCAAGGCCTGAAAGAACGAAATGAATACCAGAAACGAGCAGACAATAAGCAGTGCAAATCAAAGCGTCCTATATCAAGATATAGGCCGCAATGACCAACAAATGCGAACTGACTACACGCACTAATAAACAGATACGCACGACAAGCACAAACTGAAAAGCAGTAACGATCTGAGTCAGAAAACTGAGAAGCGCGAATCGTAAGTCCCCAAACTTCGACTAACTCGCGATAAACACGGGATCAGCAGAAGGAGCCCAACGGTGCCTGACGTGGTGCTGAACTTCCCTTTTCTAGTCTCGTGGAAGACGACTTACGCCACAACGTTCTTGCAGACCGGAAATTCTGACAACGTTGTCCGACCGTGTGTACGCAACACCAACATCGGACTAAGTACGACGGACAGGATCCTCGGATAATCCGCGCGTGTGTATGGGGCTTAACAGTATTTCTTTGATCTGGTCTGGTTACAAATTAGGTTGGCCAAACACTGTTCAATCAGTTTGGACAGTCTCCTTCAGAGCCAGTGAAGGCTATGAAGTGCTATCGCTTGCCCGCTTAGTTGCGAATTGTTAGTTTTGCAAAGGTTTTTTTACTATATGAGCAGTATATATGAATTCTATTCTTGGGACTGAATTCCTGTGTGTATTTCTGAACATATTCTATTCTTGGTACTGAATTCCTGTATATATGATTTGTAGGACTTGTACCTTAAGTCCTGGTTCACACTGGTGTGTTTTGACATGCAATTTGACATGTCAAAACGGCAGCAACTGCCGGCAATGGCACCGCCCTAATATGTGCGATGCGGCATTTGTGGTGCCACACCATTTTCAAAAAATAGTTTCTGTACTACTTATTGCGATTTCAGGGTGCGATTTACATTGACATCTGTGCAGAAACCCACACAGATGTCTGTGAAATTGCGGCCTAAATCGTAACTGACATGCGGGAGTGAAATCATGCGATTTCAGCTGAACTCGCGCGGCTTCATTCCTGCAGCTCAGTTTGAACCTACATAGTTAGTTAGCTAGGCTGAAATAAGACACAAGTCCATCTAGTTCAACCATAAAAGACCTGGGCTTAAACATACATGTATTTTTGTTGGTTGGATATAACACTGGAGTGAATACCTATGCTGTATTATACTTGATGTGATATTTGTACCTATTGTATGCATATGCCTAATATAACTCTATTCAGCCTCCAATCCCAGATGACGCCTTCTAAGGTGAAACGCGTCAGTTGGAGCTAATGGTGCGACGTCAGCACGCATGGGCCGATCCATCAATGTGGCGGCCGTGTTCGTGGATATTTTCATTTGCCTTGATGAACTACTCAATGTGTGAGTAAAATACTTTGTGTTTCAGATAAACTTTCATACAGCAATGCACAATGAGTTCTCCTCCTTATTCTTGACATAAACATATTTGCCGGAGTTGGAAGTCTGAACATATTGGGTCTTCTAGGTATCACTAAGGAGCAAGCTCCTTGAGGGAATATTGTGAAACATTTTTGATCTCCTTTGTGGAATCTCATTTTCTGGTAAGCAGCCTGTTTGTCTGCATGATCACAGAGGTGGAAGTGAAGTGGTGTTTAAACAGAATTTTGGCCACAGTGGATAGCACATGAGCACCCTACTTTTTCTGCACCTGGATAGATAATATTTGGACTGTCACTTTTATTTAATATTTTTTTTATTTTTCATTTCTACTTATATGTGTATTCACTTATGATTTTTTTGCACGTGTAATATAGAGTCACAATGTCATTTTTGCACATGTAAATTTAAATTGTAATGCATAGTTATCAATTTCAGTATTTCTTGCGATTTGCACTTTACATGAAAGGTGTATCCTATGATTTTTTTTTACATTTATTTTGCAATTCATGACATGAGTTTTTTGCACAGTTGATTTGCATCACTTTAGGTAAGGTACACTATGCTGTCAAAAGTATTGTAACGTCTAACTTTAAATGCAAATGAACTTTAATGGCATCCCAGTCTTAGTCTGTAGGGTTTAATATCGAGTTGGCCAACCCTTTACAGCTATGATAGCTTCAAATTTTCTGAGAAGGCCATCCACAAGGTTTAGGGGTGTGTCTATGAAATTCTTTGACCATTCTACCGAAAGCGCATTTGTGAGGTCAGGCCAGTCAAGTTCCTCCACCCCAAACTCGCTCATCCATGTCTTTATGGGCACTGGTTTAGATCATTTGGTAGAGGGGAGATTATTGTGTGGGGCTGTTTTTCAGGAGTTGGGTTGACCCCTTAGTTACAGTGAAGGTAACTCTTAAGGCATCAGAATACCAATACATTTTGGACAATTTTTTTTTTTTTTCTTCAATAGATTTTTATTAAGTTTAAAGTTTAACAAGAATGAACAGTTTACAAACTTTTGAGGCTAGGTGTAGTTACAAGTAAGCAATATTTTCAGAGATACAAATAGTTTTTCAAGATTGAAGTTCTTTAACCAAAATAGATATGCAACAGTAAAACAGTAAGGACCACAAGTAGGTATGTGTGTACGAGGTACTATCCAGTTTGATTGATTTCACTGCTCCGGTCCATCGGGACCAGAGGGACCATTCTGTGTGTGCGCTTTCCCTATACACCCTTTACTGGAGGAAAACATGAGTTCGTAATTATAGTGTAGATTGACTAGTTCTAAGGTATGCTCTATAGTAGGGATCTGATTGGATTTCCAGAGTCTGGTCAAGCTTAATCGCGTTGCTAGTAGAATATTTGTGATCACTTTCCTCATAGGGTTGTGAATTGTTTCAATTGTCAAGTTGAGTATTGCTAGTGCCAGCATGGGGGGAATCTTGCTATGTGTGATGTCTGAAAGTATGTTGAAGATGGTCTTCCAGTAGTGTTGTATGGAAGTGCATGACCATAGTATATGGAGTAAGTCCCCTTTGGCTAAGTTGCATCTCCAGCAGACGTTAGACACTTTGTCGTTGAATGATGCCAATTTAGTGGGCATGAGGTACCATCTCAAAGATATTTTTTGTGTGAGTTCCCAGAGTGTCTAGTTACTGGTGGCTTTGTAGATTGAGCGTAGGGCTGTTTGTCACGGTTTATCAGAACAATTGTGGGAAAGGTCTATGTCCCAGTATCTGTGGGGTTTAGCCTTAATAAATAGTTGCTTTTGGTGAAACGCATTATAGACGAGTGCGGTTCCCTTGGATTTTGAGGTTGGGTTAGTCCGGTATGTCCATATGTTTTGGGGGGAGTGTGTAAATCGGAGTTGTTAGTGTCGACAGGCAGTGTTGGACTCGGGCGTATGTGAAGGCCTCTGTGTTTGGAAAGTTATATGTCTTTTGAAGTTGCGAGAATGATATTAAGTCTGGACCCTCGAATAAATCCTGTATGTGGTTTATATTGCGTGACTGCCAATGTTTGAGCGTTATGTCCAATGTGCAGTGTTGGATGGCATCTATTGGGATGGGAAAAGGTGTTAGGTTGTAGTGATTGTGACTTGATACGTTTATTCCAAGCTAAAGCGGAGGCTCTCATTGTCGGAGGTAGTGTTTTGGGTATGGGTGTGCCCACTGGGATACCCAGTAGCCAGGTACCTAAGGTGTTATATTTTAATATTGCAGTCTCTAGATGTCCCCATAGGGTCTCAGGTTGTTGTCGGAACCAATCTTGTAATTGAGTCAGGATGGATGCCCAGTAGTATTCTGCGAAGTCTATAGATCCAGCCCCCCCTGCAGTTTTATGTTTTGTGAGTGTGTCTTTTGCACATCTTGGTTTCTTGCCTTGCCACAGTAGTTTGTTGAGTATTGTTTGGAGGGAGTTAAAGTAATGTGTCGGTATAGGGATGGGAATGGTGCGGAACAAGTATAATAGTTTGGGCAAGTGGACCATTTTGAAAGCAGCTAGTCTGCCGGACCATGATAGTTCGTGTTTAGCTAGTTGTTGGGTGTCTTTTTGAAGTTTAATAAGAAATGGTTTAAAGTTTTGTTTCAAAAAGGTTGTTAGTGGACTTTGTTAATTGGATTCCAAGGTATGTTATGTCTGAATCCACCCAAGTGTATGGTGTTTGCATTTGAAGTAGGTTTCTGGTGGTGGCGTCCAGGTTTAAGATGTAAGATTTAGATGCATTGACCTTATAGTATGAGATTTTACTAAACCATTGGAGTGCGTTATGAACTTCTATTAGGGACGATGACGGGTTGGTTACATTTTGGACAATTTTATGCTCCCAACTTTGTGGGAAAAGTTTGGGGATGGCCCCTTCCTGTTTCAACATGACTGCGCACCAGTGCACAAAGCAAGGTCCATAAAGACATGGATGAGCATGTTCGGGGTGGAAGAACTTGACTGGTCTGCACAGAGTCCTGACCTCAACCTGACAGTACACCTTTGAGATGAATTAGAGCTGAGACTGCGAGCCAGGCCTTCTCGTCCAACATCAGTGCCTGACCTTACAAATGCGCTTCTGGAAGAATGGTCAAACATTACCATAGACACACTCCTAAACCTTGTGGACAGCCTTCCCAGGAGAGTTAAGCTGTTATAGATGCAAAGGGTGGGTCAAATCAACATTGAACTCTACGGACTAAGACTGGGATATCATTAAATTTCATGTGCGTGTAAAGGCAGATGTCCCAATACTTTTGACAATATAGTGCATGTGTGAATACCTGATCCAGTGAGAAGGACACTAGACAATTTTCACATTCTTTGTGTAAACTGTGGAAGACAGCGCACTTCTAATATATTTTTTAATACAACTCTATTGCTAAAGCATTTTGTTATGTGGTGTGCTTATTCTATATATCTGTACATTTAAAATGATCTACATTCTTTTAAGTCAGGTTTCCTGACACAGTGGATCAGTTTGATATGCTGAAAAATTTGCATTCCCATTTTGTAGGCTAATATGTAAGCAGTTGATAGTGGGCGGATGTGCTACCACATTAATGCTGCCAATGTTTAGTGCCAGGAAATGAAAATTGTAAGGTAATAATGACAAATCAGATAAATCTATTACAAGGTGAATGTAATAGAGTTTTACATTTTTATACAAACAATGACATATTAAAGTTCAGTTTATGAACTTGTAAACTTACAAAAAAAAGTAATAACTGGACCACTAAGGTTTTCTTTAAAGTGACTTGATCACTGCAGGGCAACTTTTATTCAATTGTCCACCTATAAAAGAAGTGGAAGTGTACTTACACTTCTGGAGGCCCATGTTTTTAAAGGTCTATGCTTCTCTGATCCTCATCTGCTGCAAGTATTCCACCATTTGGCTGGGCCAGATAATTGCTCCTACCAAAATCTGTGGTTCCACTCACCTAACTATAGAAGGCAGTGGCGGCTGGTGAAGTGTTAGGATGGGGGGGCCCAGGCCCCATCCTTCCTTTTTAACCCCTCCCACTTGGTGAAAATGGTCGTGTTTAAGAAAAATAGTGGGCGTGGCTCTAAGGTTGCGTGGTTAGCGTCTGAGATGAACGAGGGATGGAGGGAGAGGGAGGGAGAGGGAGGGACAGCAGGCCCAGATCCTACACAACAATAGAAATATGTGTATTCTATAAAGTTTAAAAATCAGCAGATAAAGATACTCCAAACACCTGGTGTTAGAACTTCTATCATCCCGACACCATGATTGTTGTGGTGTCAGGATGATTGAAGCACATTATTTCTATTATTACATTGTATGTGATATAAAATGAAATCATGCAACTCACCATAATGCAGAATCAGTGGGAGCCCTGAACGTGTCACTAGCCACATCGCCTGCCACCAGATGCCACCAGGTGTCCCCAGCGGAGTTTGTCCTTACATCAGGTGCCCCCCAGCGGAGTCCCTCCTTATATACAGCCTGTGTCACATCAAATGCAGCCTGTGTCACATCAAATGTAGCCTGTGTCACATAAAATGCAGCCTGTGTCCCACAAAATGCAGCCAGCCTGTGTCACATCAAATGCAGCCAGCCTTTGTGTGTCACATCAAATGCAGCTGTGTGTGTCACATCAAATGCAGCCAGCCCCTGTGTGTGTCACATCAAATGCAGCCAGCCCGTGTGAGTCACATCAAATGCAGCCAGCCCCTGTGTGTCACATCAAATGCAGCCAGCCTGTGTCAAATCAAATGCAGTCAGCCTGTGTCACATCAAATGCAGCCAGCAAGTGTTGCATCAAATGCAGCCAGCCTGTGTCGCTGTGTCCAGCCTGTGTCACATAAAATGCAGCCAGCCTGTGTCCAGCCTGTGTCACATCAAATGCAGCCAGCCTGTGTCCACAAAATGCAGCCAGCCTGTGTCACATCAAATGCAGCCAGCCTTTGTGTGTCACATCAAATGCAGCTGTGTGTGTCACATCAAATGCAGCCAGCCCCTGTGTGTGTCACATCAAATGCAGCCAGCCCATGTGAGTCACATCAAATGCAGCCAGCCCCTGTGTGTCACATCAAATGCAGCCAGCCCTTGTGTGTCACATCAAATGCAGCCAGCCCTTGTGTGTCACATCAAATGCAGCCAGCCTGTGTCCCATGAAATGCAGCCAGCCTGATTCCCTGTGTCCAGCCTGTGTCCCATGAAATTCAGCCAGCCTGTGTCCCTGTGTCCAGCCTGTGTTCCATGAAATGCAGCCAGCCTGTGTCCCTGTGTCCAGCCTGTGTCCCTCTGTCCAGCCTGTGTACTTACCTTGCTGTGGTGTCCTCTCCTGTGATGTCTCCTTCTACTGGCAGCGGCGATTATGCTCCTCATACTTCCTGTTTCCTCTCTCCTGGGCGCAATGGGAGAGAGAAAACAGGATGTGACATCAAACTCAGATGTCAATCAAACCCCCCGGCCATAGTAATAGAAATTACAAGCTCCGGGCGGAAGCTACTCGGTGCTTCGGAAAGCGCCGTAAGGCGGGATAAAAGCCCGCAAATGAAGCAGCGCGTCTGAAATCTCGTAAATGCATAGACATCATGTCCATGGTGTCGGCGTCCAAACACAGTGCTCTTAAGAACCTTTTTATTGTATTTTTTTTAGAAGGGCTATTAAGTAAGAGGAGGTTCAATAAAAACAGGTTCATGTTAAGAAAACTATCACTAGTAAATGACATATCCTTATTTAAAAATAAAACAAATAACAGAATAGCAATGATACATCTCTGATGATTTTTATGTGGAATTACTATAGCTTCAGTTTGTTGGGCAAGGTAGAATGATACAAAGGTGTGCAATAGGGTTGATATCCCTGGAGGTGTCTGTAACATGGAATATGATTTGACATTGCTGAAAAATTGGTCAAACCGCAGTCCAATGTTTCTAAATGTAAAATAATGCACCTAGGGAAAAGTAATCCCTTGAGAGAGTACAACATCAGGGGCACAGTGTTGGCCAGTACTACAGAGGAAAAGGTTTTAGGGGTACTTTTTTCAGATGATTGCAAAAGGAACAAACAATGTAACCAATGGGCAAATCAAATAGAATTCTAGAATGCGTCACTAGAGGGATCACCAGCAGGAGGAAGGAGGTCCTGAGTCCCCCATATGGATCTTTAGTGTGACCTCATTTAGAATACTGTGTCCAGTTCTGGAGACCTCACTTACAAAAAGATGATGATAAGATAGAATGAGTCCAGAGACGGGTAACAAAAATGATGAAAGATCTGGGGGATAAAACATATCGAGAGTAACTTCAAGAAATTAATATGTACAGTCTGGAGGAAAGAAGGGAAAAAGGAGACATTGTTCAGTAGGGCAGTTTTTTTTATATATGAAACCAAAATCAAGAACACAGGGACATGACTCGAACATCTGGTGTTCGCCTGTTCGAACAGCGAACATTATGCGGTGTTCGCGGCAAATTCGAAAGCTGCGGAACACTGTTAAAGTCTATGAGACATTAACATGAAAAACCAAAAGTGCTCATTCTAAAGGCTTATATACAATTTATTGCCATAAAAAGTGTTTGGGGACCCGGGTCCTGCCCCAGGGGACATGTATCAATGCAAATTTTTTTTTTTTTTAAACGTCAGTTTTTTTTTTTTTGGGAGCAGTGATTTTACCCACTTAAGCCCCGAACCATTTTGCTGGCCAAAGACCAGAGCACTTTTTGCGATTCGGCACTGCGTTTCTTTAACTGACAACTGAGCGGTCGTGTGACGTGGCTCCCAAACAACATTTTTTTCCCACAAATAGAGCTTTCTTTTTGTGGTATTTGATCACCCCTGCAGTTTAAATTTTTGTGCTATAAACAAAAAAAAGAGCGTGTTGTTTTGCTATAATAAAATATCCCCCGAAAATATATAAAAAAAAATCTTCCTCATTTTAGGCCGATATGTATTCTTCTACATATTTTTGGTTTAAAAAAAAAAAAAAATCGCAATAAGCAATTATTTTTTATTAGTTATTATTATTAGTTTGCGCAAAAGTTATAGCGTTTACAAAATAGGGAATAGTTTTATGGCATTTTTATTAATCATTTTTGTTTTACTAGTAATGGCGGCGATCAGAGATTTTTATCATGACTGCAACATTATGGCGGACACATCGGACATTTTTGACACATTTTTGGGACCATTGTAATTTATACAGCTATCAGTGCTATACAAATGCACTAATTCCTGTGTAAATTACACTGTCAGTGAAGGGGTTAACCACTAGGTGGTAGTGTATGGGGTTAAGTGTGTCCTAGGTGCGTGTTTCTAACTGTGGGGGGCGTGGCTGTGTGTGACACATCACTGATCTCTGCTCCGATCACAGGGAGCAGAGATCAGTGACACTGTCACTAGGCAGAACGGGGAGATGCTTGTTTACATTAGAATCTCCCCGTTCTTCCTTCCTGTGAGATGATCACGGGTATCCCAGCGGCGATCGAGTCCACGGAACCGTGATCGGACTCACGGAGGTCCCAAACGGCATGGTAAATATAAAGACGTACCTGTACGCCCATTTTCCTGTCCGTGCCATTCTGCCGACGTACATCTGTGTGCGCCGGTCAGGAAGTGGTTAATAATGCTTAAATTGAAACAATAAAAACTAAATATTCCTTTAAATATCGTGCCTGGGGGGTGTCTATAGTATGCCTGAGGTGGTGGTACACTTATTTGTGATTTATCATCAGGGTGTTCTTCTGTGAAGTTTTTCAACTACATACATCACCATTTGGAACTGTTTGTGCCCTGCAACTCCTATAGGGACTGTAGTAGCAATTTTTTTTCTCCTTCCCATTATTTTTGTGCTATATCTCACATTTAATTGCTGCTTCTGGACTGGTCCATCCATATGTAGCGCTGACATTTCTGCAAGGCAATGTTAACTTATGGGCAATGCTATAAATTTAGTGGCCTAAACGTGGAATGGATTTCATTCCCTTCAAAATCATCCAAATTAGCACTTTTGGTTTTTCATGTTTGTGTTCCATAGACTTTAACGGCATTCACATGAATTTTTTGCATATTCACAAGTTCTGGTGCGAACTGAAGTGGGGGGTTGGGGTATGTTCGGCTCATCCTTAGACATGACCTCAAACTAACTGGAGGAAAGTTCAAAACAAATTTTTGGAAAGTATTATTTAACTGAAAGGGTAATTGATGCTTGGCATACATTTCTAGCAGAAGTAGTGAGCCAGTCAACAATAGATGGCTTTAAACATTTTCGGAGCAAACATAGATTTATACTTAGACAAAAATGATAGCAAAAAAAACATGTATTAAAAAAAAAGGCAGACTCAATGGACCACTTTTTTTGAGGTCACTATGACAGTTTCTATGTGTCTAATATATTAGCGTACGAAGGGCAACGAGCAGAAACAAAATTCTGTATTTTAAAGAAAGGTACAATATGCACATTGACTGCCGCTACTTTCATCTTTTCCCCAATAAAGATTTTTTTTTAGCGAGGCTACAAAAGAAAGCTTATAAACCCTAACTTAAAAAAAAAAAAAAAATCATTCCTAAAGCATGCATTCATTCTGCTTTGTTAACCGCTTCCCGACCGGCGCACGACGATGTACGTCGACAGAATGGCACGGACAGGCATAAGGGCGTACAGGTACATCCCCTTTAAGATGCCGTCGTGCCATCGAGCGCGCGCCGCCAGTGGACCGCGCAAGCTGGTCGGGACCCCCGTGAGTCCGGTCGGGGGTCCCGCGGACTCGATCGCTGCGGGGATACCCACGATCGTCTCACGGGAAGGCTGAATGGGGAGAGGCCGAAATAAACAGCATCTCCCCATTCTGCCTAGCAACTAGTGATGCCGATCTCTGCTCCCTGTGTTTGGAGCAGAGATCAGCATTCACTAGCTCACAGCCACGCCCCCCCACAGTTAGAAACACGCCTCTAGGAACATATAACTCCTACACTGCCACCTAGTGGTTAACCCCTTTACTGCCAGTGTCATTTACACAGGAATCAGTGCATTTAAATAGCACTGATTGCTGTATAAATGACAATGGTCCCAAAAATGTGTCAAAAATGTCCGATGTGTCCGCCATAATGTCACAGTCACAATAAATATCGCTGATTGCTGCCATTTCTTGTAAAAAAAAAAATTATTAATAAAAATGCTATAAAACTATCCCCTATTTTCTAAACGCTATAACTTTTGCGCAAACCAATCTATAATCGTCTATTGTGATTTTTTTTACCAAAAATATGTAGAAGAATACGTATCGGTCTAAACTGAGGAAAAATAATTTTTTTTTTATATATATATTTTCGGGGGATATTTATTATAGCAAAAAGTAATAAATAATGTGTTTTTTTCAAAATTGTCGCTGTTTTTTGGTTTATAGCGCAAAAAATAAAAACCGCAAGGGCGATCAAATACCACTAAAAGAAAGCTCTATTTGTGGGAAAAAAAAGGACGTCAATTTTGTTTGGGAGCCACGTTGCAGGACTGCGCAATTGTCGGTTAAAGTGACGCAGTGCCGAATCGCAAAAAGTGGTCTGGTCTTAAGCCAGCAAAATGGTCCGGTCTGAAAGTGGTTAAATATGATGAAAGACCTTAAATTACACTGCTATACATTTTATTCAAATGTTACTTTTGTTATTTTTCTCATCACAGAGCACGTGCATCATGTATACGAGTGCCTGCATGTGTAAATTATGGCAAGGAAACAGAGAACAGGTAGTTTATTTGAAAATAAAAGTTTTTTTGACTTATAAAGGGTAAAATCATAGCTCTGTTATGAGACATCTCAGACCAGCATAGTCTATTTTCAAACTGTGATATATGGCATTTGTAACAGGATAAATACTACAAAGCAAAAATGTAACCCAACATTGATATAACTAGAGATATGATGTGGCCTCCACATTTACACTTAAATTACTTGGTAATTGAATTCAATTTAATTTAATTTAATTGATAATTGGTTTGGACACTAGTGAAAGCTCTAGCACAACAGGATTGTAATCATATACAGTAAAAGGGCCTAAATATAGAAAACCATCAATCTATTTATGCAAGTGCGAGGATATCATTAAGCATGCTATAACATATTACAAAGGCTAAGCTCACCTTTTCAGGCAGAATGTTACTTTTCATAATAAATAGAGGCCTCTTATAATGTCCGTTCTGCTCAAGCCATCCCAATGTGCTTATCTCTTGATTAGCTAATCCATGGAAGCTTTTGATCTTCACCTTTCTGTTTGAATTTTTAAAAAACGTTTTATGATTCCATCACTTTTTTTTAGTTCTTCTTTGACCATGCACTGCCTTAGCGCATCACATAATAGATGTGTATTAGCACTCTGGACCACACCTCCCTCATTACTTTACCACCTTTTTTAGACATGTGCAATTCGTTTCCTTTTTTTTCGTTATTTTCGTTCATTCGTTTTCGTACGAATGAACGAACGATTCGCAAAAAGTTTTAACGAATAACGAATCTTCGAATCGAACGAATCCGAAAATAATGAAAATCCGAAAAAAACAAATTAGAAACAACGAATGTACGAATGAAGAAAATCCGAAAAACGAAAACAGGAACAACGAAAATGAAAATGAACGAAAAATTTCGTACATTCGTAACTTTTTTTTTTTGTTGAATTTTCCGTGTCCCTTACAATGGTGCTGCTTAACGTGCTTCGAATAGATTGAACGAAAAAATGTGTAACTTTTTTTTTTTGATTCGTAATTTTCCGTGTCTCTTACAATGGCGTTTCGAATGGATTGAACGAAAAAATTCGTACATTCGTAACTTTTTTTTTTTTCGAATCTTAATTTTCCGTGTCTCTTAAAATGTAATAATAGCATACACATTACATAAAATTATGAACTATGCTCCGATTACGAATCTACGAATGTTACGAATCTTACGAATGTACGAATAAATACAAATGCGTCCGAATTTCCAATAAACGAATAAACAAAAATTAAACTAACCGTTAAACGAATCAACGAAAAAATAACTCTAACGAAAATACGAATCATTCCGAATACGAACACCGACGACTTACGAATTTACGAATCATTCCGAATACGAACACCGACGACGTACGAATTTACGAATCGTTACGAATCAACGGAAACGAAAAAAACAAAACGAAAATAAACAAATTTTTTTTGTTGTGCACATGTCTAACATTTTTTCTTATTATTCCCTTAAGGTGACCATACACATTACAAGCTGATTGTACAATTTCCTTTTGCTCTACCATTAACTATTTAGTGCAAGAGCCTGCCTGATTTGATACAAATTGAATGGATTGTTCAGGTCCTCCTATTCCAAAGTTTTGGTAAATCAACATTAACTTGTTCAGAGATTGTACAATCAGATTTTATAGTGTACAGTGCCTTGAAAAAGTATTCATACCCCTTGAAATTTTCCACATTTTGTCATGTTACAACCAAAAAACGTAATATTATTTTATTGGGATTGTATGTGATAGACCAACACAAATTGGCACATAATTGTGAAGTAGAAGAAAAATGATAAATGTTTTTAAAAATGTTTACAAATAAATATGTGAAAAGTATGGCATGCATTTGTATTCACCCCCACTGAGGCAATACATTGTAGAACCACCTGTTGCTGCAATTACAGCTGCAAGTCCTTTTGGTGATGTCTCTACCAGCTTTGCACATCTAGAGAGTGAAATGTTTAACCATTCTTCTTTGCAAAATAGCTCAAGCTCTGCTAGATTGGATGGAGAGCGTCTGTGAACAGCAATTTTCAAGTCTTGCCACAGATTCTCAATTGGATTTATGTCGGGACTATGACTGGCCTATTCTATTACATGAATATGCTTTGATCTAAACCATTCCATTGTAGCTCAGGCTGTATGTTTAGGGTCATTGTCCTGCTGGAAGGTGAACCTTCCAGTCTCATGTCTTTTGCAGGTTTTCCTCTAAGATTGCCCTGTAGTTGGCTCTATTCATCTTCCCATTAACTCTGACCAGCTTCCCTGTCCCTGCTGAAGAAAAGCACCCCCACAACATGATGCTGCCACCACCATGTTTCAGGGTGGGGATGGTGCATTCAGGGTAATATGTAGTGTTAGTTTTCCGCCACACATAGCGTTTTGCTTTCAACAATGGCTTTCTTCTTGCCACTCTTCCATAATGGCTAGATTTGTAGAGTGCATGACTAGTAGTTGCCCTGTAGACAGATTCTCCCACCTGAGCTGTGAACCTCTGCAGCTTCTCTAGAGTTACCATGGGCCTCTTGGCTGCTTCTCTGATTAATGCTCTTCTTGTCTGGCCTGTCAGTTTAAGTAGACAGCCATATATTGGTAGGTTTGCAGTTGTGCCATACTCTTTCCATTTTCGGATATTGGATTGAACAGTGCTCCGTTATTCAAAGCTTAGGATATTTATTTATAACCTAACCCTGCTTTAAACTTCTCCACAACTTTATCCCTGACCTGGCTGGTGTGTTCCTTGGCCCTCATGATGCTGTTGTTCACTAAGGCTCTCTAACAAACCTCTGAGGGCTTCACAGAACAGCTGTATTTATACTGAGATAAAATTACACACAGGTGAACTCTATTGACTAATTAGGTAACGTCTGAAGGCAATTGGTTCCACTAGATTTTAGTTAGGGCTATCAGAGAAAGGGGGGGGGGGCTGAATACACATGCACGCCACACTTTTCAATTATTTGTAAAAAAAAAAATTAAAAAACATTTATCATTTTCCTTCCACTTCACAATTATGTGCCATGTGTTGGTCTATTACATAAATAGTAAAATACATTTATGATTGTAACATAACAAAAATGTGGAAAATGTCAAGGGGTATGAATACGTTTTCAAGGCACTGTATAGCCAGCTTTATACAAGTATGTGGGAGGTAGGGATGAGCCGAACACCCCCAGGTTCGGTTCGCACCAGAACCCGCAAACGGACCTAAAGTTCGTGCGAACATTAGAACCCTATTAATTACAATGGACGTGAACGTTCAAAATCAAAAGTGGTAATTTTAAAGGCTAATATGCATGTTATTGTCATAAAAAGTGTTTGGGGACCTGGGTCCTGCCCCAGGGGACATGTATCAATGCAATTTTTTTTTTTAAAACGGCCGTTTTTTCAGGAGCAGTGATTTTAATAATGCTTAATGTGAAATGATACAAGTGTAATATTCCTTTAAATTTCGTACCTGGGGGGTGTCTATAGTATGCCTGTGAAGGGGCGCATGTTTCCCGTGCTTAGAACTGTCCCTGCACAAAGTGTCATTTTTGCAGGAAAAAAAGCTATTTAAAATCACTCGCGGCTAATGAATTGTCGGCTCCCGTAACACAGAGAAAAGTCATTCATTGAAAGTCATTGATAAAATAAAAGTCATTGATAAAAAAAAATATAAAAAAAACGTTGGGGTCCCCCCAAATTCAATTACCAGGCCCTTCAGGTCTGCTATGGATATTAAGGGGACCCCGGGCAAAAAAAAATGGCGTGGGGTCCCCCTAAAAATCCATACCAGATCCTTGAGGTCTGGGATGGATTTTAAGAGGAACCCCGGCCAAAAAAAAAAAATGGCGTGGGGTCCCCCTCAAAATCCATACCAGACCCTTATCCGAGCACGCAACCTGGCAGGCCACAGGAAAAGAGGGGAGGACGAGAGTGGCCCCCCCTCCCTCCTGAACTGTACCAGGCCACATGCCCTCAACATTGGGAGGGTGCTTTGAGGGTCTGTGACCCCTCAAAGCACCTTGTCCCCATGCTGATGAGGACAAGGGCCTCTTCCCCACAACCCTGGCCATTGGTTGTGGGGGTCTGCGGGCGGGGGGCTTATCGGAATCTGGAAGCCCCCTTTAACAAGGGGACCCCCAGATCCTGCCCCCCCCCCTGTGTGAAATGGTAAGGGGGTACAAAAGTACCCCTACCATTTCACCAAAAAAGTGACAAAAATTGTAAAAATGAAAGGAGACGGTCTTTGACAATTCCTTTATTAAAATCTTCTTTCATTTTCTTCCTTCTTCCTTTCTTCATCTTCTCCTTCCGGCATCTTCTTCCATCTTCTTCTTCCTCCGATCGCTTCTTCTTGCTCTGGTCTTCTCGTCAGGCATCTTCTTCCATGGTGTCGGCGTCTCTTCTTGGGCCGCTCCGCTCAATTGGAGGCTCCCGCTGTGTGAGGCTTTGCTGCGTCTGACAGGTCTTTTATAACGGAGGGCGGGGCCACCTGGTGACCCCGCCCCCCTCTGACGTCATGGGGAAAGCCATAGGGAAGTCCCCATGACGTCCCCGTGCGTCAGAGGGGGCGGGGTCACCAGGTGGCCCCGCCCTCTGTTATAAAAGACCTGTCAGACGCAGTGAAGCCTCACACAGTGGGAGCCTCCCATTGCGTGGCCCAAGAAGAGACGCCGACGCCGTGGAAGAAGATGCCGGACGAGAAGACCAGAGCAAGAAGAAGCGGATCGGAGGAAGAAGAAGATGGAAGAAGAAGATGCCAGAAGGAGAAGATGAAGAAAGGAAGAAGGAAGAAGACCAGAAGAAAGAAGATGGAAGAAGATTTGCGTGCTCGGATAAGGGTCTGGTATGGATTTTGAGGGGGACCCCACGCCATTTTTTTTTGGCCGGGGTTCCCCTTAAAATCCACCCCAGACCTCAAGGGTCTGGTATGGATTTTGAGGGGGACCTCACGCCATTTTTATTTTTTGGGGCCGGGGTTCCCCTTAATATCCATAGCAGACCTGAAGGGCCTGGTAATTGAATTTGGGGGGACCCCTACGCTTTTTTTTTTGTTTTTTGTTTTTTTTGTTTTTTATCAATGTTTTTTTTGTCAATCAATGACTTTCAATGAATGACTGTTCTCTGTGTTATGGGAACCGGCAATTCATTAGCCGCAGATGGCTGCCTTAGATTACACAACAGGCCAGAAGGGTAAAGGTGGTTTAATGTGATACTGCAATGATGTACTAACAGCACGCACACACTAATCCCCAGAATCACTGCAGTTAATGTCAGCAGTCAGCAGCACTCAGCAGAATAATCACAGCACAGATAATGTCAGACTCAGCAGCACTGCAGAATGGATCACAGCAGATAATGTCACTGACACACTGGAACACACTACACGAGGCCGCCAGTGTGGCGGCCTTTTATAGTGTGGGGGCGTGTACTAAACCCCCTGAGCTATAATTGCTCTCCTCGCCGCTGGCTCTATGATTGGCCAAGCATGCGGGGTCACAGTGCATGCTTGGCCAATCATCAGCCAGCAATGCACTGCAACTGGCGCAGTGCATTGTGGGCCGTTCGCATCACACGAATTTGATGCAAACGGCCCAAATAGTTCTGGGCTCGACGATCGGTCGAACGCCCGATGCCCGAATGAGGTTTGAATCGAACACCGGGTTTATCCCTAGTGGGAGGGAGTGTACAGAGTCAATCAGCTGTCAGGCCCCATTCACATCTCTATATAGTTTCCTCTTCCGTTTTTTCAAGGGGATGTTTTGGAGCATTTCCCTTTGTCATGCAAGGGGCAGCCCATTCACCTGAATGCTCTGCCCTACATGCAACAAACGCCGGAAAGAATCTCAGAACATTTTTTGAGGCGGTTGACGCAAGCTTTTACCAAGATTCTTGGTGCGCTTGCAGTGGCTCTGTCGCACAGCAAACGTACACCTGCTACCCACACTTGGGGTGCGATAAACAATTAATGCCATTGCAAGTGTGATGCGCATTTGCAGCCCATTTCCAAAACATGTAGCAAAGCAGACATTTTCTGTGCAGTTTGCTGTTCATCTGGAAATGTGAATGTGAACATGTGAATGGAGCGTCATTGTTGTGTGAACACACCAATTTCACGTTCAGGCCACATTTTTATCTAGTATAGTGAGAGCGCAGATTTTTTGGCTTGTTTTTCCTGCCACACACACAGGGCAGCTTATTGATTTCAATGGGCTGCCCTACACATATCAAATTAGCTCATACGATATTTGGACATGTTGTAGTTTGCACTTTTTTACTGCACGTTCTGCTGCATTTTACGTTACTTTTTTTACACGGCACAATGTGTGTTTGCTTCTGCATTTGAGGCACTGTTAACAATTAATGGCACTGGAAGTGCGACTTGTTTATTTTATGTGTATAAAGATGGCCATACACTACTATAAAATCTCCTAGATTTTCCAAAACTATATAAAAAGGAGGACACACCTATCTATCCAATCACTCTGTATCCAATCAGGCTGTATTTCACTACATAGAAGGTTTTAATCACTTTCAGTGATGTATATGTATTTTATTAAGTGTCTGTCTATGATATTGTTATAAATTCTAATACATTTTACAGTCCTGGTCCTTGCACTACATAGCTGAGGATAAATCTAAAGGAGATTGTACAATATATACTGTATTGCATTTAACACATGCACATTTCCCACCCTCTTTTTTATTTTTTTTATGCTCACTGAACTACCAATTTGTTTTATTATGTAGCTTTAAGCACCTGTTCACACTGAATGGGACTTTGAAATCATGCTATTTCACTTCAAGTAGCACAAGTTCAAAGCTGTGGGTCAATGTGATTTCCGGTGCAACTTGCCTGACACCTGACGTGTGGCTTCATGCCAAAAAAAGGAAATTGCAAAAAATAGTGCAGGAACCTTTTTTTTTTTTAAAAAGTGCAGCACTGCAAAGTCAGAGTTGTACTGATTTGAGCACTTTCATTGCCGATAATAGGGTGCAAGTTGTCATGTGATTTGGAACTGTCAAATCGCATGACAAGTCGCACCGGTGTGAATGGGGGCTGATGCTCTTTGTCTTTATTGTAAATTTTGCCTGTAGCCCCGGTTGGTGAGCGAGCCTCTAATGCAATAATTTATTATCTATTATATACTGGTAGATTGAAGGTTATTGTTTAAAACTGGTCTCTTCATCAAGAATGTTTACAAAGGCCTATCTACACCCACTCTTTATGTCATGTAATAGTATTGTATTTTGACACATTCCACTAAATAAAGAATAAAAAAAAGATTGTACATTCAGATTGTATAGTGACCTCTGCATTCTTCCAGGGTCACACAATACGAAATTTCAGGATGGGTAATGGAAGAGTTTTATGCCCCGTACACAAGGTCGGAAATTCTGACGGAAAATGCCCGATCGGACCATGTTGTCGGAAAATCCGACCATGTGTGGCTCCATCTGACTTTTTCCGTCTGAAAAATTTGAGATCCTGCTCTCAAATTTTCCGACAACAAGATCCGATCTGACTTTTTCCGATCGTGTGCAGAGAATTCCGATGGACAAAGTGCCACGCATGTTCAGATCACATTAGGAGACCAAACCTATTGGCTAATAGCCTCTACGTAGTTCCGTCGTATGCAACGAATGTCACCACGTTCAGAATGATCGGATTTTCCGACAACTTTGTCTGACCGTGTGTATGCAACACCAGTGTCGGACAAAATCCGTCAGACGAAGTCAGACGGATTTTGTGGTCGGAATTTCCGACCGTGTGTACGGGGCATTATACAGCAGACTGGAGGCTAGGGTAAGGCTTGTCCTAAAAGACAGATAAAGCGTTTTCTTTTCTGCAACAGAGGTATATTAATGGTATATTGCTACATAATTGTAAAGCGCTGCACAAACTGTTGGCACTATATAAATCTTGAATACTACTACTAATAATAATAATGATAATAGTAGAGGGCTGGAATTTTGAGTTTTAAGTACAAGAGCAATGAGAGACAAGACATATAACAAACATGTATAATAGTGCCAGGATATTGAATTGCATGCAGGGTCCCATTTTGATGCTGAATGATACATTTTCCCCTCAAGGGAATTTATCTGGATTTATATGGAGCTGGCTTCAATAGACCATAAATAGAGTAGGACTTATTGGTGGGCATCTTGTACTAACCTAATCCCATTAGTCTAGGCCTCAGTAGAGTGAAGACTTTCAGATATTCTTTGTTACTGTAAACTTGCCCCTTTTCATATGACGTTTTAAGGAGCTAACTGTCCAGAATTGTGCAGGGAAAAGATACATTTTCAGCTATAGGAAGGCCTTCCCATGTCAATTTATGCATCACAAAAAGCTGGTCGCCCTTATTATTTATTAAAAAAAAAAAAAGGCTAGGTTCACACTGGTGCAATGCGGGAACCACAGCGATTCCTGTGCGGGTTCCCGCACAGCATCAGAATCGCAGGCAGTTCACACTGAGCTATGCGAACCACTGCGGTTGTCAAAAGGTAAGATACCCCCAAATTGGTTTGCAGAAACCAGTGTGAACTTTGGAATCAGATCACATGGGTTTGAACAGCCATGTGATCCAATTCCTGTACGAACAAAAAAAGGGTCCTGCACCATTTTGGTGCGAATGCAATGCAATTTCAGCCATACAAACTGTATGGCTGATGCACAGACATCACATGTGATATGCACAGGAATGCGGTGTCCGCAATCGCATTAGTGTGAACCCAGCCTTAAACCTGGTATCTGGGAGACAAAAGAGAGTTTGGCCCGGTGGTTTAGATAAATAAATCTGGCTCTGACCTGATTGTAGGATTTCTACCAGCTTATAGTCTTTTAGTTTTGGGTTTCGTTTTTTTATATACCGTATATACTCGAGTATAAGCCGAGTTTTTCAGCACATTTTTTTGTGCTGAAAATGCCCCCCTCGGCTTATACTCGAGTCAAACACTTTTCTGCAGCAGAGAATGACATTTTCCGACCCGACTTTGGGGGCCCGTATCTCGGGGCCACTTGGTGCTAGGAACCCCAAATGCAAACCCAGTGGAACCAACACTACAACATATTCAAATTTGGGGTTCCTAGCGCCAAGTGGTCCTGAGATACAGGGCCCCAAATTAGGTCAACTGTGTCCATCTGTAACAATGTCATTTTGTGACCCTTTTGGTCCAGAGACCACAAATTTTGGCTGCAGCTAGGGGGCATCTAGGAACCCTTAACTACCAAGTTTGAAGTTCTGGGACCTATGGATGCAAATGGGCACAGTGAGGCTGCAAATGGGCATTGTTGACCCTCTTTTCCACTTACAGTAGCTGTGCATTTCTCACCCTAGGCTTATACTCGAGTCAATACGTTTTCCCATTTTTTTGTGGTAAAATTGGGTGCCTCGGCTTATATTCAGGTCGGCTTATACTCGAGTATATATACGGTACATACAATTTGTATAAAATTGGTGGCAGTCCATCTGTCAAAATCTAATTATGACAGTTCCTCAGCAATTACAATGTCAAATTTTAGAACTATCTTACCGGATTTAAGGTACAGTTTTCACAGGTCATGTGACTCAAAAACTGCATCAAAAATGCAACACAATGCATTTTTGACTTCTGCATAGAAACCAATGAGCTTCCAGGTTTTATTACCAAAGCTTAATTGAACAATCTGGGGTTAGAAGCTCATTGGTTTCTATGCAGAAGTGAGCCTGATTTTGCACTTTCCAGCTTTAGTAAATAAACCCCATTGTGTATTACTTTTCTATCTATCTATATATATATATATATATATATATAATAATAATGTTTTCCAAAAAATAACTCTGGTTCAGAGGGGTGTACAGGTGAGAGCTGAAGTGGCTAAGGGCATCTCCTAGACATGTTATTTAACCACTTCAGCACCAGGCACTTTCGCCCCTTCCTGCCCAGGGCAATTTCAGCGCTGTCGCACTTTGAATGACAATTGTGCAGTCATGCAACACTGTACACAAACTACATTTTTATAATTTTCTTCCCACAAATAGAGCTTTCTTTTGGTGGTATTTGACAACCTCTGGGGTTTTTATTTTTTGCTAAACAAACTAAAAAAGACAAACATTTTTGAAAAAAAATATGTTTTTCTTTTCTGTTTCTGTCATAAAATGTTGTTTTCTCCTTCACTGATGGGCACTTATGAGTTGGCACTGATAAGGCGGCACTGATGGGCACTGATGAGGAGGCACTGATATACAGCACTGATGGCCACCGATACGGTTCTGATATGCAGCACTGATAGGCGGCACTGATTGGCACTGACAGGTGGTACTGATGGACAATAACAGATGGCACTGATGGGAAGCACTGATGATGAGGTACTGACAGGTGTTACTGCTGGGCGCTGATTGGCACTGTGGTGGGCACTGATTGGCACTTTGACACTGGCAGATGTTATTGATGGGGCACTGACTGGCAGCTGATGGGCACTGATTTGCAGTTGATGGGCACACCTTTGATGAAGACACGTGAGCAGTGATGCAACACGTCAGGGAGGAGTCAGGTGTCATCACTTCCTAGGTCACGGCCAAGACCAGGAAGTACTTTTCACGGTTATCCAGATTTTTTACTGTAAGTCACTACATTTCATTTTATAATACAATTGTGTTGGACAATGATGGGGACACGATGTGGATATTCCTTTATATTACATTCATTCATCTTACTTGCCAAGTCTGAAGCCTTCTACCAGTGACTTGTTAGTGCTGAGACGAACGGAGGAGATTGGTTGATTGCTGGCTTTCCATCTGGTTCCTGATTGCAGGCTTTACTTGACCCGTAGGGGTCTTTTATAGAGGTGAGAGGCTAGGGGAATCGTGTGGCGCACCACGGATTGCTGCTAATGGATGAGGAGTGGAATGGAGGAGTTTGAAACTGATCTTTCTTTGCACATGCACTTTTCTACTAAATTGTTATTGCATGAACTGTTATATGGAGATTTGTCTTCATTCACGCCAAAATTATTGCACTTTATTGGACTGTGCACTTGGATTTATATATTTAGTGTGTTTTTTCACTTTTTTTTTTTCTAATGGGGACTGTGCCCTCTGATCCCCCCTCGTGACAGTGGACAGGAATCTTCACCCCATACTCCCAAACCCCCATACCCCCAAATAGTGTGGCTGTGCAGGACTCCACCCAGTGATCTGTGAATTATTGACCCACAAGTCATGTCTGCCAGCCTGTAGTTCTCAGTGAACTAGCTCAATGTTACTGCTCCCTGCCAAATGGAATCTTTTAAAATATTTTTTTTATTTTGTCACATGTTCTCTAAGGCTGTGCGAAGCCCCCCATGCCATATGATCGATACACTCTTGCCTATTATCCTAAAAAATGGCCATTGCTGATAGTAAAGGATAGCCTCCTATTGACTTCAGCAGGCTTCAGATTTGACATAAATCAATACATTTTGTTGAACCTGCCCCAAAACCAGAGGCGTTGTTAGGGGGTGGCTATTGGGGCTATAGCCCTGAATCTGGGGCCCATAGCCCCGAGTCTCCTACTGCAGCCAACCACCAGGTCGCGAGTGCGGCGGACGGGCTGCATGAGGGAGCCGAGCAGGTAGGTGAAAGAAGCGAGTGAGGGGGCGGGGATTACATCATCTCTCTCTGCCACCCCGCATCACTACACTTCCGCCTTGCGAAGTGACTGTGTATACGACGGGGGACAGGCAGCGCTGCGCTGTATTATTCCCCGGCTAGCAGGGAGAAGGCGGGGCCAGGAGCTCCACTGCTGCTCTGACCTCGCCCCATGTAGACTGCATGTTGGGGACTCGGGAGGTCGTATATGAGCTGAGATCAGAGCGTAAGGGAGCGGCAGTGGTGGTGAGAGACAGAGGCATTGGAGCTGGTATCTGAAGGTGAGAGAGCACGTGCTCACTGTGCTGAAAGCTAGTGAATGGTGAGCCCAGCTGGGCAGGACCAGGTAGGTCCCTCTCCCCAAATAGTCTGCCTGTGAGTGTGGACTAAATCCTGATCTGGCTGTGGCTGAACTGTTCACCAATTGGAGCACTAGCATGGACCACCAGTGGTACTGGCACATCTTCCACACATAGACATGGTGAAATGCACCACTGCTTGATGGGCTTCCTTTAGGCCTGGTTCCCATCTATGCAGGTTTGCGGCCCACGTTTGCGCTGGGATGGCAGCCCATTTATTTGATCGGCCTGCCATGCCTGCATTTCCTGCAGAGAAAAGGTGCATGCAGCATTTTAATAATGCAGCAGGCTTGAAATCGCATGGTGCTTTTTGCACTGTGCAATTTCCCTGCAGGTCCCGCGATCGGTGTCCCAGTACAAATACGCTGCATCTGTTTTTACACACAAATGCGGGCAATCGCGGGGCCTGGCGGTCATCGCGACCGCCGGGCACGTGCATTAGGAATTAACCGTCCCGCCGTCATTTTTTAAACAGCAGCTTGAAATCGTGTGCAGGAATTTCAGCAGAAATTGCCAGCATTAGGAATTAATTTTTTAAACCCAGGAGTCAGAGTCAAAAACATTCATTTTTTTTTTTTTTCATTCTTAATGGCACCCCAACACATCTGAAAATTGAACTTAAGGGAAATCACATGTCACAATACATTTGAAAAAGTGGAAAAAAGCTGCTGCGTAGTTTTTCTAGAAAAATGCAGGCTGAAACAAGAAAAAATAATAACAATATAACCAAGATATGTGGCCCATAACATAGGAATCCCGCAATATCAGTTGATGTGGGAGAGGGGGCTTCACCGGTGATGGCTAAGTTGTATAATTTGGCATAGAATTGACTGAATCGATCGGCTATGTCTTTGGGATTAGTGAGGCGAGTGTTGGTAGTGGATGTGAGGTATGAGATTTTGGTGTGCATTAGGCGGCATTTGAGCTGTCTAGCAAGGCGGGCTCCCGGTTTGTTATGGTGTGCATAAAAATTTAGCCGTAACCTTTTCAAAGATAGGTCAAAGTTTGAGTGTAAATGTTCGCTTAGTTTTTGTCTGATATTCTGTAGCTCGGCATGTAGGAGTGGTGAGGGTTGGGCTTTGTGAGCGCTTTCAAGAGAGCGTAGCTGTTCTAGTATTTTTGTGGTGGTAGCATTGCGTTCCTTTTTCTCATGGGCCCCTAGTTTAATAAGTACACCTCTGAGACATGCTTTATGCGCATTCCAGCATACAGTAGGGTTCGATACAGAATTGTTATTTAGCAGGAAGTAGTTTTCAATTTCGGATGCGACATGTTTCTGGAGATGAGGGCGAGAGATAAGGGATGTGTTAAGCCTCCATATTTTTTTAAATTGATTAGGGTTAGGAGGAAAAAGCTTGAGCAGAATAGGGGCATGGTCAGACCACGTGATGGTGTCAATTGTTGCATTTTGCACTGTTTGGAGGGTTTATTTGTCTACCAGAAACATATCTATCCTGGAATAGGATTTCTGCGTGTGCGAATAAAAGGTATAATCCTTCTCATTGTCATGTAGGCATCTCCATGGGTCATATAGATCTTCGGAATGAAGTAGAGATGAGAGAGCGGTGGATTGTCTCCTCAGTGGGTTGGAGGAGTCAAGGATTGGGTCTATAATTTGATTAAAGTCCCCACAGATGATTAGGGGGTGTTGTCGGAAAGGTGCTAGTTTTCTAATGATGTTTTTATAGAACTGGCCCTGGCCACTATGAGGGGCATAGAGATTGACAATCGTCAGCGTGTGATTGTTAATAGAGGCATGCAGTATAATATATCTGCCATATACATCTATTTCTGAGTGAATTAGCTGAAACGCTACTGTAGAGCGAATAGCTACGAGAACTCCAGCTTTCTTCTTAGGGGAGTTGGCAAAGAAGCAGTAGGGAAATTGTTTGTGGGAACAAGCTGGTGGTTTAAGAGATGAGAGGTGGGTTTCTTGCACGCACATGAGATCTGCGTTAAGTCTCAATGCTTCTTTCCATAGTAAATGGCGTTTAAAGGGAGAGTTGAGGCCTTTGACATTCAGGGAGGCAATGTTAAGAGACATAGTAAGTATGTGTAAAACTGGATGTTGAGATGACGAAAAGGGGGAGGGAGGAGAACACCTGTGATTCGCACACTAAGCCGTTTACAATATATAACAGTATTTATTGATGACTAAATTGAACAATAGGTACGATAAACACAACGTAAATAGCAATAAAAATAAGTTGTAGAATTCGTATTACAGTATAGAACGTGTAATAGGGTGCGTAGCACTCTATGTTATCCAGGGGGGAGTATACACGAAAAGCAGAAAAAAGAAAGAGGAAAATAAAAATTCAAAGTGGGCATGTAATACTCATCTGGGACATTCAGTTGTAACGGACAGAAGTGATGTCCAAAGCGTTCGTTTAGGAACATTGTTGGCCATGAAGGAGATTAGGGTGTCAGCGTAGAAGTTGATCGCGGGACGAGGCACGATTGATGTTGTCGCGACCTTGCTTGGAGGATTGTGGTCTGCGGGGGTCCATCACAGGTGGGGGTGAGGAGATGAGGCCCCAATTTAGTAGTCTTTTGATGCCCTCTTTAGGGGTGAAAATGGTAGTGGATTGATTTTGGAATGTCACCATCAATTTCGTGGGGAAACCCCACTTGTAAGTGATGTTGCGGTCACGAAGGACAGTAGTGACTGGAGCAAATTCCTTACGCTTTTGCGCTGTGGCAGCCGAGATATCTGTGTAGAGCGTGATTGAAGAGTAAGGATCGGGCAGGGGAGCATTAGTGCGGGCAGCAATCATGACTTTTTCTTTAGTTTGAAAGAAATGAACACGTGCTAGCACGTCTCGCGGAACTTTTTCGGGTAGATAATTTGGTTTTGCGATCCTGTGAGCGCGATCAATAGCCAGATCGGCTTGTGATAGTTGAGGAATAAGTTTGAGGAACAATTGCTGGACATAATAGATGAGGTCTGGAGGTTTGATAGTTTCAGGGATACCTCTGAGTTTTATATTGTTCCTCCTGGAACGGTCCTCGAGATCAGTGACTTTGGCTTGCAGGTATTGGATTTCTTGGGCTTGTTGGTGAAACGCCTCAGAGGCTTCATGGTGGGCAGAAGCATGGTCTGTGACTTGCCGCTCAAGTACGTCCGTACGCTCCTCAATGTGGTCCATTCTGGAATGTAGGGAGGATAGGGATGAGCGGAGCTCATTACGCAGGTCCTTTTGTAAGGACAGTAGCATCAGTTTCAAGGTGTGTTCTGAGGCAGGCTGATCAGTAGCAGGTAAGGCAGCTAGGGATTCCTGTGAGCTTTCATCCCCCTCATGCGTGTCCCAATGTTGTTTTTTGTATAGTGGGGCTTTGGAGGGAGAGGGTGCTGGGGATTGTGCTGCCCGCTTACCTCTGTCAGTGGGGGAATTCTGAGGAGAGGAGAGATCAGGCTCAGTGCTGTCCATGTCATCCAAAACGTCAGCTGGGTCTTGTGGTGCCACAGCTGTTTGGGCTGGAGGAGGGAGAGACGCGGCTCCGGCGCCATTTTGGCTGCGCTGCATGCCTGTGTCCCTCTGAGGGAAGAAGTCAGTGAGGCGGCGTGAGTTATTCCTACAGCGGTATGTCTGTTTTGACATACCGCTGTGATCGGCAGAGTTCCCGCTCCCCTCTGATGTAGGAGAGAGGGGAGAAAAGCTGCTGTGTCAGGCGGAGAGTTGCGGTTTGTCCCAGGGCTGAGCGGAGTGTGTGGATTAAGCGTCCATCTTACTCCGCGGCTGGCCACGCCCCTAAAACATTCATTCTTAATGGCACCCCAACACATCTAAAATTGAACTTAAGGGAAATCACAAAGTGGAAAAGCTGCTGCGTTTTTCTAAAAATGCAGGCACAGCAGCCCATTTAAAGGCATGGTCTGCCATGCCTGGGCAAACATATGCTGCAAACCCGCATAGATGTGACCCAGGCCTAAAGCGTTAGTAAAGTATTTTTTTTAAATGAAAAAGCTGGACACCCTGCAGGTTTAACCGCTTGCCTACCGGGCACTTTCACCCCCTTCCTACCCAGGCCAATGTTCAGCTTTCAGCACTCTCACACTTCGAATGACAATTGTGCGGTCATGCAACACTGTACACATATGAGATTTTTATCTGCAAACAGGTATTTTTTCACCTTCACTGATGGGCCCCATTGTTTAGAACACTGATGATAAGTGGCCTGATCAGTGCAGATGTCGCCTTTCACACAAGCCGGTTACTGGCTCTCTCCTCGCGCTGTGACAGTGTGAGGAAAGAAATGACGATAACCGGCAAGTGTGTTTACATCATGATCAGTTGTGACTGGACACAGCTGATCACGTCACGTGGTAAAGAGCTGCTGTGATTGGCTCTTTACCCCAATCTGTGATCAGCTGTGTTATAGAGTGAGCTGGGTGCGCACCGCAGTGAGCATGGTTTTGGGAGGATGTCAATAGACTCCCTCTCAGAGCTGGACCGCGCTGTTGAACCACTTTATTATATATTACAATATAACAATAGAAATAATGCACTTCAATCACCCTGACACCAGTGTGTGTGGTGTCGTGATGATTGAAGCGCCAACACCAGCCATTGCCCCGACAAATTGCACGCAAAAAATTGCTTACCACACCCCCCGTGCCTGCAAAAAGGTTGGTGACCGCTGCTATGGGCTCTAGCCCCAGATCTTTTGCAGACCTAGCAACGCCCCTGCCCTAAACCAAACCAAAGTACATTCAGCTCATCACTACTGCTGTGTGAGATGACCACATCTGATTAGTGGCAATGGGATCATGACACCATGGGGGTTGGCATGTTGGGACTGCAATCGTGGATCACCAGTTTTTATTTTTTGAATAGGCACAGCAGAGGGTCACATTATAGAAGATTTAGATGAGTAAACAGGGACTTGGGTAAGGTTCATTTTCTTAAAGCGGAGCTGCACCCGCACAAAAAATATTAAAAGTCAGCAGCTACAAATAGTGCAGCTGCTGACTTTTAATAAATTGACACTTACCTGTTCCTGGTTCCAGCGGTGTAGGCAGAATGTGACGAGAGACCGCTCATCTCTCGCTGCCCCGCCGCCATCCTCTGTCAGGGAATCAGCAAGTGAAGACGCACGTCTTCACTGCCCAGTTCACTACTGCGCATGCGCGAGTCGCACTGCGCGCCTCTATCGGTCCCCGCTGTGTCCTGGGAATTGTGTTTCCCAAGACACAACGGGGCAGCTCTGGATAGGGGCGGGGCAGCTATCCGGAAGTGGGTGCAGATACCTGTATTATACAGGTATCTGCACCCCCTGAAAGGTGCCATTGTGGCACCGGAGGGGGGGAGGAATCCGAGCGGAAGTTCCCCCCCCCTGAAAGGTGCCAGTGGTGTGAAAAAGTGTTTGCCCCCTTCCTCAGTTCCTTTGCATGTTTGTCACAAAGTGTTTCGGAACATCAAACCAATTTAAACAATTGTCACACTTAAGTGTTTGGGAGCTTGACACAGTAAGGTCCACCAGAAGATCCTTAAAAGCTACACATCATGCCGAGACCCAAAGAAATTCAGGAACAATTGAGAAAGAAAGTAATTGAGATCAGTCTGGAAAGGGTTATAAAGCCATTTCCAAAGCTTTGGGAATCCAGCGAACCACAGTGAGAGCCATTATCCACAAAGAGCGCAGCGACGACTCCAAGAGGTCACAAAAGACCCCACAACAACGTCCAAGGAACTGCAGGCCTCACTTGCCTCAGTTAAGGTCAGCGTTCATGCCTCCACCATCAGAAAAGACTGGGCAAAAATGGCCTGCATGGCAGAGTTCCAAGGAGAAAACCACTGCTGAGCAAAAAGAACATCAAAGCTCGTCTCAATTTCTCCACAACACATCTTGATGATCCCCAAGACTTTTGGGACAACATTCTGTGGACCGATGAGACAAAAGTGGAACTCTTTGGAAGGTGTGTGTCCAAGTATATCTGGCGTAGAAGGAACACTGCATTTCAGAAAAAGAACATTATACCAACAGTAAAATATGGGGTGGTAGTGTGATGGTCTGGGGCTGTTTTGCTGCTGCAGGACCTGGAAGACTTGCCGTGATAAAAGGAACTATGAATTCTGCTGTCTACCAAGAGACCTGAAGGAGAATGTCCGACCATCTGTTCGTGTCTCAAGCTGAAACGAACTTGGGTTCTGCAGCAGGACAATGATCCTAAACACACCAGCAAGTCCGCCACCGAATGGCTGAAGAAAAACAAAATGAAACTTTGGAGTGGCCTAGCCAAAGTCCTGACCTGAATCCTATTGAGATGTGGTATGACCTTAAAAAGGCCGTTCATGCTCGAAAATCCTCTAATGTAACTGAATTAGGACAATTCTGCAAAGATGAGTGGGCCAAAATTCCTCCTGTAAAAGCCTCATTGCACGTTATCGCAAACGCTTGGTTGCAGTTGTTGCTGCTAAGGGTGGCCCAACCAGTTATTAGGTTTAGGGGGCAATCACTTTTTCACACAGGGCCATGATGGTTTGGATTTTTTTTCACCTTTAATAATAAACACCTTCATTTACAAATTGCATTTTGTGTTTACTTGTGTTGTCCTTGACTATTGTTTAAATTGGTTTGATGTTCCGAAACAAAGTGTGACAAACATGCAAAGGAACAGGAAATGAGGAAGGGGGCAAACACTTTTTCACACCACTGTATTCCAAATCAAGTACGGAAATGTCAATAACAAATTGTTTGTTTTTAGCACTGACGGCAGCCATTGTAAACACCTTACTAAAAACTAGAACCTTGGAATTAATTTAAGAAATAAAAAAAAAATTTACTTAAGAAATAAAAAAATAAATGTGAGGACGAGTAATTTAAGTTAAGAAGCCCACAGCTTACACTTGACCAAATAATCCATGAAGAGCACAGAAAAAAATATGCTCATATTAGGAAAAAATAAAACGTTCTGGTACCTGTGGAAGCTATAACGTCATATAAAATAAAAATAGACAAAGAAAAATATCTAAAAAGACAGCTTGTGTTTACAGAGCATGGGTTTAAAAGCCAAACTAAATCAATACAACTAATGCATTTAAACATTTTCAATTAATGGATTTTTACAAAGCAATACATTTGTTTGTCCATTTGCTAAATGTTTGTAAAACCACTTATTTCCGTTAAACTCCACAAGTGGCAGCTTACTAAAAAATAATAATATATAAAAAAAAAAAATAAAATACAAACTGAAGGCTTATTTTTTATAGTATATAAAATAGCATGTGATGACAAAAAAACAAAAACAAATACATGACTAAGACGATAAATTTTGTTGAGCTGGTCATGCTGCAATAATAGTCATTAGGGTTCAAGTATAAACCCCAACATACCAACAGTTCTAAGGAATGATTACAGGGTTTACAAGGCATAATAAGCCATATGGGCTCAATAAAATAGAACTTACTCTGGCTTATTTGGTTCATTAGAGGCTGTATTTAATCCAGTCCTCAATTTTGTACACATTCACATGGATAATTAAAAAGTATGCACCTTTATTAAATTACTATCAGGTGCTCATATCACATTTTTTCTTACAGAACAAAAGAAGGTTTCCTTGCCCCTTTTTTTGATTATGTTATCTAGCCAGTAATAAGTTATTTTAGATGTAGTGATTGGCCTAGCACCCTCCGAACATGAAAAAAAGTATGGACCACGAACCGTGAACCCTATTAACCACCTTCCCACTGGAATATTTACCCCTCTTCAAGACCAGGCCATTTTTTGCGATACAGCGCTGCTTTACTTTAACTGACAATTGCATTGCCATGCAATGCTGTGACCAAAAGAAATGGATGTCCTTTTTTTCCCAAAAACAGAGCTTTCTTTTGGTGGTATTTTATCACCCTCTGCGATTTTTATATTTTGAGCTATAAACAAAAAAAGACTGACAATTTTGAAAAAAAATAAAACATTTTTACTTTCTGCTATAAAATATATCCAATAAAGAATGTAAAAAAATCAAATGTCTTCATCAGTTTAGGCCAATATGTATTCTGCTACATGTTTCTGGCAAAAAAAAAAAATCCCAAAAAGCGTATATTGATTGGTTTGCACAAAAGTTATAGCATCTCTCCAAACTATGTAATATATATATATATATATATATTATATATATATATATATGTGCTAGTGTGCTAGAGTGCTAGTGGGAGCAGCTTTATATAGCCACCTAGCAGCTGAAACCAAGTGGAGCTGATCGCTTCTGGGAAACACCGGCTGGTGGACACTGGAACTGCAGCTATAAGCCCTGAGAACTACAGTGCTACCAGCAGAACCAGGTCCTGACAGGTATGTTCTTCTTGTTCTAGACAGAATCATTAGTTCTGATAAGATTATTGTGACAGCAAAAATAGCATATTACTAAAAGGCCGTGGTAAACACTACTCAATACTGGTAAATAACCCCAATAAGGGTGAAAGAATAGACCTTATAATTATACAAAATTTAGGAGGAGGGTAGGGTAGGAGAGAGAGAGAGGGGGGGGAGAGATGGGGGGGGGGGGTCATGGTCCGACTGACATCCAAGCGCAACCCAATTCTTAATACTTAAAACTAAGGATTGAGATACACATATCATAACAATCATATCATTAATTTTGTTTGGACCAGGAGGTCCAGATATCCCAGTGTTTGTTAAATGTTTTGGTGTTGCCTGATTTAGCTGCTAGTAGGGCTTCGTAGGCATAATGCGTTCTGGTGTTAGCGATGACCTCTGAGACATTCGGTGCATTGTTGTCTTTCCAGTGTCTAGCTATTGAGTTTCTGGCTACCAAGAGAATATGAGTGATTACAGTTCTAAATTCAATGGGAAAGTTTTCTATACCTAAATTTAACACAGCTAAACTAGGGCTAGGTTTGGTGAGACAGCCAGTAATGCTTGAGATTGTGCGAAAAATTGAGTTCCAGTAGCTAGATAAATGTTTACATGCCCAGAACATATGGAGCAGATTACCTACTGCTCCATATCCTCTCCAGCATAGTTGGGAAGTCAGCGCCCAAAATTTGTATAGTCTGTAAGGCGTGAGGTACCATCTGAGAGCTATTTTCTGAGACAGCTCCCAGTGGTTCACGCATTTGGAGGCTTTGTATACCGAGCTTAAGGAGTGTTGCCATTGATTATCTGTAAAGGAAGTACCTAAATCGGCTTCCCATTTTTTGTAGGGGAGTGATTTTATAAAGGACATTTTACTCTGGAAGAGGTTATAAAACAAGGAGATACCCTTGGGGGGAGTTGGTATGGCAGTAAAAAAACGCCATATAGCCCTGGGCAGGACAACGTGACGAGATTTGATTGAGCTGAAAAAGTGCGCTATTTGGATAAATTTGTATTGGTCAGTAGTCGGTAGATTAAACTTATGCCTAAGTGAGGCAAAAGATAGTAACTCCTCATTTTCGAAGAGGTCATCAACTGTTGCAATCCCTCTGTCGCACAAATCCGAAATACTCAGATTGGGAACCACATGGGACAACGTATAGAGTGGAAATTCGAGGGGCACAGGGTCAGCAGCATGGGATGAGATTTTCCCCAGTTCCCTCCAGGCCAACAAAGTCGCCTGGATGGAAAGGGGAAGATTTTTCAGCGAGAACTGTTTCCAGGAGTCCACCAGGAGTAGTTCTTTCAGGTTGTTTATAGGGTGTAGGGACTGTTCAATACAGCACCATAGATGGTCAGGAGAAGGGTTAAACCACTTAGATAGTTGCGTCAAGGAAGCTGCTCTAAAATAGTCTTCAATATCGACTAGTCCCATCTCACCCGCCAGTCTGTGTTTAGTTAGTTGGGCCTTCGAGCGTCTAGGTCTCTTGGCCTTCCATATGTAAGAGGTGATTATAGAGTTAAGGGCTTTAAAGTGTGACTTATGCACCGGGACTGCTAGTGTCCTAAATATGTATAGAATCTGAGGTAAAAGTAGCATCTTAAATGATGCCAGGCGCCCAGTCCAAGTTAGTTCGGTGTTAGACAGTCTTTTAGTCTCTTTGGAGAGTTTATCTATTAGAGGTAGATAGTTAGCTGCTGCAAGGTCTTGAAGATTTTTGGTTAATTTTATACCTAGGTAGGTAATACTATTGTTGCTCCCAACGTAGGGAAAGGATTGTTGAAGGCAGGACTTGACCGTATGAGGGACACCTAGATCTAGGATAGTCGATTTTGTACAATTAACTTTGTAGAAGGATATCTTGCTAAAGTCTATGAGAGTGTCATGGGCCTGTTGTAAAGAATATTCAGGTGGAGTCAAAAAAAGAATTATATCGTCCGCAAACAAATTGATGTTATGGGACTGACCCTGAATATTAAATCCAGAAATGTTAGGATGGGTTCTTATTTTCTCCGCTAAGGGCTCAATCATGAGATTAAAAATGAAGAGGGAAAGAGGGCTGCCTTGTCTCGTACCATTGGTTATGGTGAAGGTGTCTGATTGTATGTTTGATGTGTAGACCTGAGCACAAGGAGAGGAGTATAAGGCCAGAATGGTGGATAATATAGGGCCTGCAAAACCGAATTTTGTTTCATGTAGCCCCAATGCACCCTGTCGAACGCCTTCTCCGCATCCAAGGAAAGGAGCAGAGAAGGCGTCCGACAAGCTTGTGCATATTGCATAATGTTCAGAACTCTCCTAGTGGCATCAGAGGCCTTCCTGCCCAGCGTAAAGCCGGGATGGTCAGGCCTGATGAGAGTAGGCAGAACTTGAAGCAGTCTATGTGCTATTATTTTTGCATACAATTTAACATCTGTGTTAAGTAAAGATATCAGTCTGAAGTTGTGGAGAGGGAGTCGTGGGTTCCTTGCCCGGTTTGGGAATGGTTACCACAAATGCCTTTAACATCTCCTGGGGAAAAGAGGCAGAGGACATTGCATCCGTAAATACTTGTCGTAATGGTTGGATTAGATTGGATTGAAGTGACTTATAATAATCATTAGGTAGCCTGTTAGGGCCTGGGGATTTACCCAGTGGGAGGTCATGAATGGCCTTTCTGATCTCAGTTTCTGTTATTGGAGCATTAAGGGCCTCAAGTTGCACTGGGGTAAGAGATGGGAAATTTATAGACGCTAGATAGGCTTGTATGCTGTGATCAGTTGGTTGGGGGGTGTTCTCGACCTCAGCCAAATTGTAAAGCGATGAGTAGTAGTTGGCAAAAGAATTGGCAATATCTTTGGGGTTGAACAATTTAGCCTTACTCGTGGGATGCAGCAGATAAGCAATTTTGACTTTGGATCTAGCTGGTTTGAGTCTTTGTGCTAGGTGTTTACCTGCTCGGTTACCTGAGGAGTAGTGGGATCATTTTAGGTAGTGCACATGCTTATCAAATTGCTGAACAAGGAGAAGCCTGAGATCAGAACAGAGCTTCGATTTTTTGGGCCGATTGGGAATCAGCATTCATTTTGTTAGACATGTCTAAAGTATTAATTTCTTTGATAAGGAGGTCAACTTTCTGGGTCCTCTGCCTTTTCTCCCTTGCACAAATTTGTAAAATCAAACCCCTAATAAACACCTTATGGGCACACCATACTATATTGGGATCAGAAACAGAGGTATTATTGACATCAAAAAAATCAGAGAGTTTTTTTTCCAAATATTTGATGTGTGAGGGACTACGAAAGACTCTGGAGTTTGCTCTCCAAATGTATGCAGGACTTGGTGTATGCCCCTCCACCACCGTGATTGAAACAGGAGCATGGTCTGAGAAGGTAATGTCATGTATGGTGGAGGAGGACACAGCCTGCAAGAGTGATTTGTCCACTAATATCAAATCGATCCTGGAGTAGGAATTGTGTCTGGCTGAATGGTAGGAGTAGTCCCTTTCTTCAGCGTGTTGGCACCTCCAGACATCATAGATGTCCTCAGCGTTCAGTAGGGGTTAAAGCAGGGGAGGTGGTCTTTTGGCTAACGAGTTTGTGTCCATGGAGTGATCAGGCGAGACATTGTGGTCTCCACATATATTCAATGAGCCTTTTCTGGCTAGGGAGATTCTTTTATAGAGTCTTCGGAGGAACCGTAGCTGGTGAGAGTTAGGGGCATAGAGGTTAACAATTGTGAAGGGTTTGTTGTTTAACTCACCTATAATTATCAAGAACCTGCCCTTGGGGTCAGATATGGAGTCCTGCAAAGCAAATGACACGGAGTCCCTGATTGCGATGAGAACCCCATTTTGTTTAGATGCTGCTGATGCTGAAAAGACATGGGGGAAGTTTCTGTGACAGAACCTCAGGGAGTCTTTATGCAAGAAATGGGTCTCTTGGAGGCATAGGACATCAGCCTACAGTTTGAGAGCCTCTTTCCAGACTGTGGATCTCCTAGCAGGATGGTTAAGGCTGTTCACATTGAACAAAACTATTTTAACTGCCATCGGAAGTCAATAGTAAAAGATAAGAGGCATACCTTTGCTAATCTGGAGGTGACCAAGATGACCATTGACGGAAACGGTAGGTATCTCTGTGATGCTTTCCGGATTCTATTGGGGTAAGGATGGTTGCACCAGGACGCCGATTGGACCAGAGGAGTGAGGGAAGAAACAGGATGGAAAAGAGGGTTAGGGTGAGTCTATAAAAAAGCAAACAATGTATTATGAGAACATATATGTATTTGAACTTGAGGGCAGAGCTGCTGCCCATATCTTGAAGGGGTGAAAAACAAGTTCACAACTGAGAACTCCAGGGTTCAGGAACCTCATTCAAGTAGATTTAATTCATGGCTTATGCTTGGAAGCTTTAGCGTCAGGCTGTTCCTTGTTCTTTTTCCTAGACACCGTCTGCCACTCAAGGTGGGCATCTGAGTGTGGAGGACGAGAGGGTGCATCTGGAGGGTGTTCGGGTATAATGTCCCACGACTTGAGTAATGCAAACCTTTTGTCCACGTCAGAGACAGTAGTGGGGGTGCCCTCATGAGTAATTGTTAACTTGACAGGGTAGCCCCACCTGTAGGGTATGTTGTGGTTGTGCAGTGCCTTCGTTACCGGCAGGAGTGACTTGCGCTTTTGCATGGTATATTGGGACAGGTCAGCGAACAACTGAATGTGTGCGTATCTGTCAGGAGGTTGTTGATTTTTACGAAAGGCTGCCATAAGCTGTTCCTTTGTTTGATAAAAATGTACCCGCATCAATACATCGCGAGGTATGTTGTCAGGCAGGTGGGACGGTTTTGCCAATCTGTGAATACGGTCCACATGAAGGTCTGCGTCAGGTATGGCTGGCAAGAATGTTCTAATCAGGTCTTGTGCAAACTGATGTAGTTGTGTTGGGAGGACTGTCTCGGGGACCCCCCTAATTTTTACATTATTGCGTCTTGACCTGTCTTTGAGGTCAGCGACCTTTGACCTTAGCCACTCCAATTCCTCATCGTGGTCATTATGGGCATCTATGAGTGTGTTGTGGGACTCAGCAAATTCCCCCATCTTCTCCTCTATCTGAGATACTCTCCCCCCCACCGCACCCAGCTCTGCTTTAAAACTAGTGACACGCTGCATGATGCCTGTGTGCATTGATCTGCGGAGGGAGACCAACATATCTTTTAGAGTAGTATCAGAGACAGGCTTACCCGAGGTGGGGAAGGCCGTGAAGGGATCCACCAGTTCCCTGGTTTCCTCCATGCTGTCTTGAAGCGTGCAGCCTGTCTGCTGATCTGTCTCTAGCCGTGGTTTTGATTTGGCAGGGCTGCGGGAGACAGGGGTTGAGGCACCCGGTGTGCTGTGATCCGGGCTCTGCTGCGACTGAGGGCTAGATGCTGCTGAGCGCGGGCTGCCCACGGAGGAGGGAGAGCTGTTCCCAGAGCCGGCGCCATCTTGGGCCTGGTCCCGGCCTTTCGGCTGGAAGAAAGTTTGCAGTTTATTCAACTGATTTGCGCCTTTTCGCTTGCGGGCCATCCTGGGGGCTCTCTGGTATCCCCGGACCCGATTGTGGTGGTTAAAGGGCGTCGGTGTCGCTTCTAAAGCCTCCGGTTCCTGAAGCTGGAGCAGAGCTGGGAAATCAAGCGTCCATTCAGTTGCGCGGTAGCCACGCCCCCCAAATGACCCCTTTTTTGAAAGTAGACATTCCAAGGTATTTAGTAAGAGGCATGGTGAGCTTATTGATGTTGTAATTTTTTCCCACAATTCTTTGCAAAATAATTTTTTTTCCACCACAAAATTGTCATTGTAATAGGTTATTTCTCTCACATGGCATGTGTATACCACAAATGACACCCCAAAATAAATTCTGCTACTCCTCCTGAGTATTACAATACCACATGTGTGGGACTTTTCCACAGCCTGGCCACTTAGAGAGGCCCAACATTCAGGGAGTGCCATCACGTGTTCTAGGAGCATAAATTACACATCTAACTTGTTGACTACCTAGTACACTTTTGAAGGCCCTGGAGCACCAGGACAATGACACGTGACACTGACGTGGCACTGATGACAGATGACACTGATACGTGGCACTGATGACACGTGACACTGATGTGGCACTGATGACAGATGCCACTAATATGTGGCACTGATGACAGATGGCACTTATACGTGGCACTGATGATAAATGGCACTAATACGTGGCACTGATGACACACGTGACACTGATGACAGATGGCACTGATACGTGGCATTGATGACACGTGACACTGATGACAGATGGCACTGATAAGTAGCATTGATGACACATGACACTGATAACAGATGGCACGTGACACTGACAGGTGGCACTGATGACAGATGGCACTAATATGTGGCACTGATGACAGATGGCACTAATATGTGGCACTGATGACACATGACACTGATATGGCACTGATGACAGATGGCACTATGTGGCACTGATGACATGTGGCACTGACGTGGCACTGATGACAGATGACACTTATACATGGCACTGGGGACAGGTGGCACTGGGGTCAGGTGGCACTGACAGATGGCACTGGGGACAGGTGGCACTGACAGATGGCACTGGGGACAGGTGGCACTGACAGATGGCAGAGGGGACAGGTGGCAGTGGGGACAGGTGGCAGTGGGGACAGGTGGCAGCGGGGACAGCTGGCAGCGGGGACAGGTGGAACATTTTTTTTTTTTTTTTTTTACTCACGGCTGCTGCAGCCATTCATCTCTCCCTCCTCACACGCTGTCTCTGTGTGAGGAGGGAGAGCGGCGCTGACAGATGATCTCATATGTTTACATATGAGATCATCTCTCATTGGTCATGCCGATCGTGCTGTGATTGGCTGTTTACAGCGATCTGTGACTGGCTGTGTCCGAGGGACACGGCCAGCACAAAACTTCCCTGATGCGCGCTCTCAGGAGCGCGCATTGCAGAAGTAAACAGGAGAACATCCAGGGACGTCCTCCCGGCAGGGAGCGCCCGCGCTGCAGCCATCTTTTGGCTATAGCCCGGGCGCGAAGAGGTTAAATCAGCATATTACAGGAGTAAAAATAGGAGAGGTTCAATATAAGATTTCGGCTTATGCTGATGACATGATGTTCTCCTTGACACATCCTGTGATTTTGATCCTGAATTTGATGAAGGAGTTTAGAGAATGCAGTTTGTTATCTAACCTTCGGATTAATTTTACTAAATCTGAAGCAATGGGGGTGAATTGCTCTGAAATGTTTATTGAACAACTAAAACAAAACTTCAGACTTAAATGGACAGATATAGCCCTTACCTATTTGGGAACGCGGCTAGCGTCCAAGATTGGTAAAATTTTGGGGTTAAATTTCCCGCCATTGTTCCAAAAAGTGAAGATTTTGGTAAATGGAATTCTGGTTTACATTCATGGATAGGGAGCTGTAATATCATCAAGATGAGCATCTTGCCAAAATTCCTTTATCTATTACAGATACTACCAATTTGGATCCCAGTTACCTACTTTAAACAGTGCCAGAAGTTGTTTTTTGACTTTATATGGGCTCATAAACAGCCGAGGATACGGCGTAGTCAACTAATACTCTCTAAGAGACAGGGAGGTTTAGTGGTACCAGACATACGTAGATACTATCAAGCTATCCATCTAAGTAGGGTAATAGATTTAGATCTTAAACTATGGGAACAGATGGAATGCGCCCAAACACCTATCGCTCTAGGGAGAGCCTCTTGGTGTGTTGCTTCTCTTCCTAACGAATTAATTAAACATCCCTTGATAGGAAATACTATTAAGATCTCTGTGACATTGTTCCCATCTATTGACATAGCTCCGGCGACATCTCCATTATATCCAATACTTGGAAATCCTGTATTTCCTCCAGGGATAGACAATAGAGCTTTAAACATTTACGTAATATAGGTTATATACAGGCTTCTAGTTATATAAAAGAGGGGAGGTGGTTGACTGTCACGGAGTTGATAGAAGTGGGTAAATTAAGGGTATGGAGTGCCCTACAGATCACTCATTTTTTCAGTACCCTGTCAGATCCAAGACAGTTTGATAGACCACCCAATAGCTTTGAGAAACTGGGTGCAGAAGGAGGAGCTAAGTCACATACCCGGCAAATTACGAGATATTATCTGCAGTAAGAGAGGTATCGCTGCCTTGTGTACAGGAATGGGAACACGAATTGTGGAGAAACTTTAGTAAAACACAACTATGACAAATGGTGAAGTTTACACATGAATCATCTATTTGTGTGAAAACTCAGGAGACAAATTTTAACATTTTTACGAGGTGGTATAGAACACCAGATAGATTGAAGAAGTTTCTCCCCGATTCTTCGTATCTGTGTTGGAGATGCCAGGCACATAAAGGTACTATGTTGCATATTTTTTGGGACTGTCCTAGATTAAAGAACTACTGGAAAGAGATAGGTCGTATCCTTCAGAGGATTACAGATCATAGGATACCAGAAGATCCAACCTTTTTTCTTTTTCATGTATCCCAAATACCAGAAAGGCAATATAGCAAAATGGTGTTACGTCATCTGTTAGATGCTGCAAAAGCATGTGTTCCGTTGGCATGGAGATCAACGTCACCACCGACGATGGGGATGTGGCTGCGTAAAGTGAAAGAAATTAGTAAATTAGAAGACCTGGTCCTCTCCTCACGACATCAACAAGAGAGGTACTTGGAGACTTGGTCTCCCTGGAATACTTTTTTGAGTTCGGAAGAGGGTAAAACCCTCCTTGACAGTAATTTGGACAGCTAAAGTAGAGATTTAGGGATGTGATTTGATTTTTCTCCATGGATTGACTCTGAAGCTTCGGGGGGGGGGGGGGGTATTTTTTATTTGGGTGTTTTGCTTTTATTGGATTTGTCTGTGTTATATTGGATTATTTTGGTGGATAGAAAGGGGTAAAGGTAAAGGGAGAAATTGGACTGAGTTAGGCTTGAGAATATAGAGGAAGTAACACGGAGGATATTGATTTGAAAGGAACTAAAATAGGAATAAACCGTATGTAGTGTCGGAGGATATAAAACTATGTTCCAAGTATATATACATATTTGTTTAGTTATGTTTACTCCCTTTACTCTATTTTCCAAAGTTTACATAAATGTATTTGTGTTCGTAATATGTCTGAAATAAATAAAAGATTAAAAAAAAATCAAAAAAAAATCAGGCAGAACAAAGCCCCCCCGTGGTGGAGAAGCTAGTCCACTTTCATTGGAAAGATTGCACAGATGATCCAACACCGTCCCTTTCTTTACAGCCTGAGCTGATGAACTACCATATCCCCATACTCAAGAGGAGTAGAAGAATGTTTTTGGGGTGTAATTGCAAGTATGTCTATTCTGTATGTGAGAAATAACTTGTTAGTATGAGAATTGTGGGAAAAAATAACAACTGCAAAAAACTCACAATGCCTCTCACTAAATACCTTGGATTGTGTACTTTCCAAAAAGGGTAATTTGGGGGGTATTTGTACAATATTTTAGGGCCATGTGAAATGAGATAAGACAGTCAGTACATCAGAACTGATACATTTTTAATGATAAGTAGCATAGCTTGTGGACGTTTACACAGACTAAATAATATACACTGATTTGGGTTATTTTACAAAGAAGCGTAGCAGTTAATTTTTATTTATTTTTGTTACATACATTTTTATTAGATTTATAGAAAGCAATACTAAGCCATGAGAGGCTACAGAGTGAACAGTGGCATTCAGAATGCAAATATGTATACAGAATATTGAGTATCAAGGATATTTGTATAAATTGTTTCAAATGCGTAACTAAATACTGCCTTAGGCATCATATTAAGAACTGTAAAGCTGTTAAAGTAACAGCTTAAAATCTTTAAAAATCTATGATTGTAGTAACCATTAGATATATGATAGCCACAAGGAGAAGCAGTGCATTATTTGAGTATTGTGAGATTCAATAGCAGATTGCACCTTTGGGCATAGGATCCTCTGGGCCAGTAAAGTGAGTAAAGTTAAGGGAAACAGAGGATTATTGAGGTACAGTAAATCTATGACCTAGAAGCCATAACTCCTACTGTGTCAGGAATTTGTGGACAGTCAGGTGAGCTTTGGCAAACATGTACTCCTTGGCGCAGTGATTATTAAGGGCATTGAGTATTAGTTGAATGGTCATTGGTTGGGGTTCTTCCATCTTCGGGCTATTGATAGCCTGGTAGCTATTTGTAAATTTGTGATTAGAGGAAGTAATGATGGGGGCTAGGCCTCAAGTCCCATTCCCAAAAGGGCCATCTGTGGGGTTAGTGAGACAGCAATGCTGGTGAGAGACTTGAGGCATGCCTCAATTTCTGTTCATATAGGTCTTAATACAGGGCACCCACCAGATGTGACCAGGAGTTCCCGACAGGGAGAAGTTTCTCCAGCAGTTAGGGGAGAGCGCAGGGAAGAACATGGATCATTTAGAAGGGGTTAAATACCATATGTGGTAGATTTTCAACTGTTTCCCAATGTGCAATGTTTTTGGAAAAAGTTTGGGGCTTCTGGAAAGCCTTATGCCCAGTGATGTAAGTAACTGAGTTAAAATAAACTGAGTTACCTAACACAGTTACTTTAGAGGGTAACGAGTAATCTAACTGATTACTTTTCCCCTCATGGTAACTCAGTTCCCATTACTTTGGCTTAGTTACCCCAATTACATCTACCGCCACTAGATGGCAGTAGCGTAATTCCGGTGTCCTGCCGAAAAAGTTCCCCCGCCGGATAAGGACCCCCTGTACTGCGCAGGCGCAGGGTTTGCGCAGTACGAAGGACTACGGAGCTTCCGAAAATTTCCGAACCTAAACAGCTCTGAGTGAACTCTACACCGCGCAGGCGCAGTTAACATGTAATTGTACGAGGCGATGCCGCACGCTCCTGATGCTTGTGCTACTCTGCAAGGGGCGTCTATCGTGTAAGTAAGGGGCGGGTCTAGTATTACTGTAACCAAGGGGCACATTTATTATTATTGTTATATATCGAGCTCTGCCCATTAATTTAACATTCGCCCTCTTCTGTAGCCATCCGCCCCTTATACGATATAATAAAAATAGACCCGCCACTTGCTTACACGCTATAACAGATCTGCCCCTTGGTTAGAGTAATAATAGAGCAGCCCCTTGGTTACACAATATATAACAATAATAATAAATGCGCCCCTTGGTTACAGTAATACTAGACCCGCCCCTTAGTTACACGTATAGAATATTAAAAAAAAAAGTCAGTTACTTTGCTGAGTAACTAATTACTTTTCCAATGTAGTAACTGAGTTACCAATGCAATTACTTTTTGGGAGAAGTAATTTGTAACTTAACTAATTACTTTTTTAAAGTAAGATGACCAACACTGCAAGTTATGCCACAAAGCACTTGGTGCAGAGAAGTGAAGAGATGATTCCCAGTATGTCATATCAGGAGATTTGTAGTCAGCTTGAGGGGTGGTAAGGTTCTTATATATAGTAGATATTCCTTTGATGGATGTGTTGCAAGATTCATAGTAAAGCATAAGGCTTCAGGTTAGCTGGTTGGGGGACCATTGAATGGATGATAAAGCATGGCGGAGGCAGATATATATATATATATATATATATATATATATATTATATATATATATATATATATATATATGTATTTGGTGTGGATGTTTAAGGTCGCAGATGTATTTTGTAAGGAGTCAAGCCCCTGTGGAGTATATAGCCTATACCAGTGATGGCGAACCTTGGCACCCCAGATGTTTTGGAACTACATTTCCCATGATGCTCACCTACACTGCAGAGTGCATGAGCATCATGGGAAATGTAGTTCCAAAACATTTGAGGTGCCAAGGTTTGCCATCACTGGCCTATACTGTGCGCCCCACCTTTGATCCAGTGTCGTAGAGATAGGTCTTGAGTGAGCAATTCAATGGAGTTTAGTGGAAGATATGCTAAGGTTTAAAGTGATACACCAGAGTTCAGTTGTGGGATACTGTAGCTCGCCACATTCTAAGAGCGGCATTGATGGTAGACATGGGAACTGTCAAAAAATTTGTTTTGTTTCGTTTCGTTCCGTATATAAAAAAATTCGTAATTCGTGTACGAAATTCCGTTCGAATTCGCACGAAATATGAATTTCGTACGAATCGGAAATGTTTTTTCGAATCGTTAGTAAAGTTCCAAATCGTTACGAATCGTTACGAATCGTTAACGCGGCTAATGAATTGTCGGTTCCTGTAACACAGGGAACAATTTGAATCGTTAGTAAAGTTACGAATTGTTTCGAATCGTTACGAATCGTTAACGCGGCTAATGAATTGTCGGTTCCTGTAACACAGAGAACAATTCGAATCCAACTACAAATATCGAATTTCAACTAATACGAAAGAAATTATTATAGCGGATATAACGAATGCTTCGAATGATTCGAATGAATTTGAGATTCAGTATATCTAATATAGAGAACTGTTCCTGCACAAAGTGTAATTTTTGCAGGAAAAAAAGCTATTTAAAATCACTCGCGGCTAATGAATTGTCGGCTCTGTAACACAGAGAACAGTCATTCATTGATAAAAAAAAAAAGCATGGGGGTCCCCCCAAATCCAATAACCAGGCCCTTCAGGTCTGGTATGGATATTGAGGGGAACCCCAGCCAAAAAAAAATGGCGTGGGGTCTCCCCTAAATATTCATACCAGACCCTTCAGGTCTGGGATGGATTTTAAGGGGAACCCCGGCCAAAAAAAAAAATGGCGTGAGGTCCCCCTCAAAATCCATACCAGACCCGTTATCCGAGCACGCAACCTGGCAGGCCGCATGCCCTCAACATTGGGAGGGTGCTTTGGGGGTCTGAGACCCCCAAAGCACCTTGTCCCCATGTTGATGAGGACAAGGGCCTCATCCCCACAACCCTGGCCATTGGTTGTGGGGGTCTGCGGGCGGGGGGCTTATCAGAATCTGGAAGCCCCCTATAACAAGGGGACCCCCAGATCCTGGCCCCCCCTGTGTGAAATGGTAAAGGGGGTACAAATGTACCCCTACCATTTCACCAAAAAAAAGTGACAAAAATGGTAAAAATTACAGGAGACGGTCTTTGACAATTCCTTTATTAAAATCTTCTTTCTTCTGGTCTTCCTTTCTTCATCCTTCGGTTTCTTCATCTTCTCCTTCCAGCATCTTCTTCCATCTTCTTCTTCCTCCGATCCACTTCTTCTTCCTCCGGTCTTCTCGTCCTTCTCGTCCGGCATCTTCTTCCATGGCGTTGGCGTCTCTTCTCGGGCCGCTCCTCGCAATAGGAGGCTCCCGCTGTGTAAGGCTTCGCTGCATCTGACAGGTCTTTTATAATGGAGGGCACCTGGTGACCCCGCCATGATTCATTCGAATCATTTGTTATATCCACTATAATAATTTCTTTCATATTAGTTGAAATTAGATATTTGGTAGTAGTTGGATTCGAATTGTTCTCTGTGTTACGGGAACCGACAATTAGCCACGAGTGATTTTAAATAGCTTTTTTTCCTGCAAAAATTACACTTTGTACAGAGACAGTTCTAAGCACAGGAAACATGCGCCCCTTCACAGGCATACTATAGAGTACCCCAAAGCACCCTCCCAATGTTGAGGGCATGTGGCCTGGTACGGTTCAGGAGGGGGGCACTCTCATCCCCCCTCTTTTCCTGCGGCCTGCCAGGTTGCGTGCTCGGATAAAGGGTCTGGTATGGATTTTGAGGGTGGCCCCACGCCATTTTTTTTTTTTTTGGCTGGGGTTCCCCTTAAAATCCATCCCAGACCTGAAGGGTCTGGTATGGATATTTAGGGGGGACCCCACGCCATTTTTTTTGGCTGGGGTTCCCCTTCATATCCATTGCAGACCTGAAGGGCCTGGTTATTGAATTTGGGGGGACCCCCACGCTTTTTTTTATTTTTTATCAATGAATGACTGTTCTCTGTGTTACGGAGCCGACAATTCATTAGCCGGAAATAGCCGCAAGTGATTTTAAATAGCTTTTTTTACTGCAAATAAATACACTTTGTCATTCAAATTTATTTGAATGAATTTGAATTAATTCGAATCATTCGAATTCATTTGAATCATTCGTTATATCCGCTATAATAATTTCTTTCGAATTAGTTGAAATTCGATATTGGTAGTTTGATTCTAATAATTTGGAGCTGAAATTCGTAAACGGAATTTTTCCTGCAAAAATGACACTTTGTCATTCGAATTCATTCGAATCATTCAAATTCATTCGTTATATCCGCTATAATAATTTCTTTCATATTAGTTGAAATTCGATATTTGATAGTCGGATTCGAAATATTTGGCGACAAAATTCGTAAACGGAATTTCGTATTCGAAAAAATTCGTACTACGGATTCGTAAATTCGTACGAATTTCGAAAAATTCGTACGAATTACGAATTTGTACGAAACTAATCGCACATGTATAATTGATGGTAGCTAGAAAGGATCTGGGGGCAATGACATAGCCAGGAGGTGCCCAGTACTTGGCGAAGGTCCTGAGAAGAGGCTTATCGCTCAATTTGTTGCCAGGCAGAAGTGAAATGAGGCGACCACCAGGATTTAGCTTGGTCCAAAATAACCACTTTGTAATATGTCTTAATGTCTGAAGCTCCCATACCACCCCTCTTGGTTGACGTATATATTATGCTGATTTGTTTATCCAAAGTTTTTTGTGTTGCCATATAAAAGAGTTTAGAACTTTTTGTAGTTTAGTAAGGTGGCATTGTTTAAATGGTGATGGGCAGCGTTCTAAAGAAGTACAAAGGTAACAGGAACATTTTCGTTAGGGCTATTAACCCTGCCCATGAGGCCTGGGTAGTGTAGAGAGCCTTTCTTATGTCATGGAGTTTCCAGTATACAGATTCTAGATTGATGTTGAGCAGTTGGGATGAAGGTGAGACTAATTGGATCCCTAAATAATTAAGGGTGGAGTTTGGTGCCCAGGAAAAATGGGTCAGATATTTGTTCCTTATCATTGCTGGTAAGACATATACCCAGCATAGATTATTTTGAATGATTCAGCTTGTATAATGATATAGTGATATTGGCCCAAAATTGGGTAGCACGTTTTGTAGAGTAGGGAGACATTGAGTAGGTTTAGAAATAGATACAATAATGTTGTCAGCATACAACCCTATTTTTTATGATAATTTGCCAACAGAGATACCAGTTATGAGGGGGCAGGCTCTAATGGTTGCTTATATAACCAATGCAAAAATGTGGGGGGATAGTGGGCATCCCTGTCGGGTTCCATTGGTTATAGAGAATTGATCTGATAGGTAGCCTGAAGTTCATAATCTAGCACTAGGAGCCGAATATAACCCACTATGGCCTGCAGGAGGATGCCTGTAATCCTGAACTTAAAGAGAACTGCCTCTAAATATCACCAGTGGACTCTATCGAATGCCTTCTCTACATCAAGGGAAAAGAGCAGAGAAGTTGTTCGGCGCTGCTCTACCCACTGGATGAGGTCTACGACTCTCCTTGTCCCGTCCGAGGCTTGGCGACCTGGGAGGAATCCCACTTGGTCAGTGTGTACGAGCAGGGGGATAGTTTTAGCCAGACGGGTCGCTAATATTTTGGCATAGAGTTTTAAATCTGAAAGAAGAAAGAAAGAAAGAAGAGTAATGGGGCGGTAGTTGGCTGGGTCTTCAAACGATTTACCTGGCTTTTGGTGATGACAGCTTCAAAGGATTATTTAGGGATTTCCCCTGTGGTCATAAGTCTATTCAGGGATTTGCACAGGGGGTGCTAATAGAACAACAAATTATTTATAATATTCATTGGAATATCCATTTGGGCCCAGACCTTTACTTTATGTAGGGGAAGGGATTTGATGGCTGTGGGAAGTTTGTCTACTGTGATTGGCCGCGGAATGAGCAGTGAATGAGGGAAGGTCAACGGAGGAGAGAAAGGAGTGTATTAGCTGGTCTGCGGGGGCTGGGTCAGTTCCGGAAGAGGCCAGATTATATAATTGTTCATAAAATGTTTTAAACCTATTAGCCACGTCAAGAGGATTAGTTAATCTATTGCCTGTGGGGCACTTTAAGTACGGGATTTTAGTCTGCACTAATTTACGTTTATATTAGTTGGCTAGGATTTTCCCAGGTTTGTTTCCCTGGGAATACCAAGTGAGTTATAAGCATTTAATATATATAGTCAAATCCGCATCAGAGATGGGAACTGAGATCAGAACTGAAATCTGAGATTCATTAGTGGTTTGGATAGACGTGGAGATCTTGTTACTGTTCAAGATTGTGAATATGTGCTAGGTACTGGTTAGTAGTTTGACCAATTTCTTTTTTTCCTGAGCACCAAACTTTAAGAATAGGTCTCTGATAACTGATTTATGGGCATTACACACTATGGTGGAATTAGAAACAGAGCCTCTGTTAAGGCTAAAGTAGAATTCAATTCCGGCCTCGATCTGCTGCTTATATCCTGTATCTGTCAAGATTGAGGAATGCATTCTCCACATTTGCTAGATTTAGGGGAGGGAGTGAATTGTAGAATGAGTGTTACTGGTGTGTGGTCGTAAAGATGCCCAACGCATATCCAAGTGCGAACTGTCATGGACAGGTCATCTCGCCTCTTTTAAAATGATGTTACCCCAAATATTATATCTCTTCAGAACTCTCCCTATCCTAATAAAAAAATCACATTTAATGGCACTTAACACATTGCTAAAAAAACTTTGTGTGGAAAGGCGTGAAACCTTGCAGCTCTCACGCCCAACTCCTTAAGCATAAGTGTGCCAGAGGCATGGACATGATTTACCTCCATGACTACTGGATTTAGACCAATCTATCTCAGTTAAAAAGCTGGTTTTCACCTTCAACAGATAGACTTTGTATGTATATTGAACAAGCTGGCTGCCCTATACCCTCACTCAGCAACCTATTATTGGTTGATGTGTGGAAACCTTGGCCACTTAAAATCCTACCTCTCTCCACCCAAGCCTCATTGCTGAAATGGAGAACCTTCTATTCTTTAAATTCCCCCCATACTACAGAAAATCTCTTTATCCTTTTCACAAAAAGTCCTAGAAACAATTATCCCTCACTCGGACATAATTTCCATAAATGGGACAAGAGAGGAATCTTAACTCTTGAGCACATGTTTAAAGATTGGACCCTTAATTTGTTTGTGCAACTTTAGAGTGAGTTCCATATCCCGACCTCTGATCACTACTTATACCCTCACTTCCTAAAATATCTTACTTCCCCTGAAATACTTGTACACAAACAAGGTTGGCAATATTTCCTTGAGGTTTCACCCTCTGTAAAAGGAAACTCATATTCCACAAATCCACCTCATATACAAAATGGGAAATGGACCTAGGGGAATTCTTCACTGCTTACCAAAGGCAATCAGCCTTTAAATCTGTATACCAGACCTCTAAGTGTGCCAACCACTGGCAATTGTCCCATAAACTAGTGCTAAGATGGTCCCTTACCCCATACAAAATCTAAAAATTTCTTGTAACACAATCCCCACTAGGGATGAGCCGAACACCCCCCCGTTCGGCTCGCACCAGAACCCGCGAACGGACCTAAAGTCCGTGCGAGCTTTAGAACCCTATTAGTTATAATGGATGCGAACGTTCGAAATTATAAGTGCTCATTTTAAAGGCTAATATGCATGTTAATGTCATAAAAAGTGTTTGGGGACCTGGGTCCTGCCCCAGGGGACATGTATCAATGCAAATTTTTTTTTTTAAAAACGGCCGTTTTTTCAGGAGCAGTGATTTTAATAATGCTTAAATTGAAACAATAAAAGTGTAATATTCCTTTAAATTTCGTACCTGGGGGGTGTCTATAGTATGCCTGTGAAGGGGCGCATGTTTCCCGTGTTTAGAACTGTCTCTGCGCAAAGTGTTTTTGAAATTTTTGAAAGTAAAAAAGCTATTTAAAATCACTCGCGGCTAATGTTAATTCACGGCTCCCGTAACACAGAGAACAGTGATTCATTGAAACTCATTCATAAAAAAAAAGTCATTGATAAAAAAAATAAAAAAAATGAAAAAAAAAAAGCGTAGGGGTCCCCCCAAATTCAATAACCAGGCCCTTCAGGTCTGGGATGGATATTAAGGGGGATCCCAGCAAACAAAAAAAAAAAAAAAAAAATGGCGTAGGGTCCCCCTCAAAATCCATACCAGACCCTTGAGGTCTGGTATGGATTTTAAGGGGAACCCTAGCCCAAAAAAATGGGGCGTGGGGTCCCCCTCAAAATCCATACCAGACCCTTATCCGAGCACGCAACCTGGCAGGCCGCAGGAAAAGAGGGGGGATGAGAGCGGCCCCCCTTCTCGCCTGAACCGTACCAGGCCACATGCCCTCAACATTGGGAGGATGCTTTGGGGGTCTAAGACCCCTAAAGCACCTTGTCCCCATGTTGATGAGGACAAGGGCCTCTTCCCCACAACCGTGCCCGGTGGTTGTGGGGGTCTGCGGGCGGGGGGCTTATCGGAATCTGGAAGCCCCCTTTAACAAGGGGACCCCCAGATCCCCCCCCCCCCCTGTGTGAAATGGTAAGGGGGTACAAAAGTACCCCTACCATTTCACCAAAAAAGTGGCAAAAATGGTAAAAATGACAGGAGACAGTCTTTGACAATTCCTTTATTAAAATCTTCTTTCTTCTTTCTTCATCCTTCGGTTTCTTCATCTTCTCCTTCCTTCATCTTCTTCCATCTTCTTCTTCCATTTTCTTCTTCCTCCGATCCGCTTCTTCTTGCGCTGGTCTTCTCGTCCTTCTCGTCCGGCATCTTCTTCCGTCGGCGTCGGCGTCGGTGTCGGTGTCTTCTTGGGCCGCTCCGCGCAATGGGAGGCTCCCGCTGTGTGAGGCTCCGCTCCATCTGACAGGTCTTTTAAAACGGAGGGCACCTGGTGACCCCGCCCCCTCTGACATCATGGGGAAAGCCATCATGGAATTCCCCATGACGTCTCTGTGCGTCAGAGGGGGCGGGGTCACCAGGTGCCCTCCATTATAAAAGACCTGTCAGATGGAGCGGAGCCTCACACAGCGGGAGCCTCCCATTGCGCGGAGCGGCCCAAGAAGACACCGACGCCCACGCCGACGGAAGAAGATGCCGGACGAGAAGGACGAGAAGACCAGCGCAAGAAGAAGCGGATCAGAGGAAGAAGAAAATGGAAGAAGAAGATGGAAGAAGATGAAGGAAGGAGAAGATGAAGAAACCGAAGGATGAAGAAAGAAGAAAGAAGATTTTAATAAAGGAATTGTCAAAGACTGTCTCCTGTCATTTTTACCATTTTTGCCACTTTTTTGGTGAAATGGTAGGGGTACTTTTGTACCCCCTTACCATTTCACACAGGGGGGGGCGGGATCTGGGGGTCCCCTTGTTAAAGGGGGCTTCCAGATTCCGATAAGCCCCCCGCCCGCAGACCCCCACAACCACCGGGCACGGTTGTGGGGAAGAGGCCCTTGTTCTCATCAACATGGGGACAAGGTGCTTTGGGGGTCTTAGACCCTCAAAGCATCCTCCCAATGTTGAGGGCATGTGGCCTGGTACGGTTCAGGCGGGAGGGGGGGGGCGCTCTCGTCCCCCCCTCTTTTCCTGCGGCCTGCCAGGTTGCGTGCTCGGATAAGGGTCTGGTATGGATTTTGAGGGGGACCCCACGCCATTTTTTTTGGCTAGGGTTCCCCTTAAAACCCATACCAGACCTCAAGGGTCTGGTATGGATTTTGAGGGGGACCCTACGCCATTTTTTTTTTTTTTTTTGGCTGGGGTTCCCCTTAATATCCATCCCAGACCTGAAGGGCCTGGTTATTGAATTTGGGGGGACCCCTACGCTTTTTTTTTTGTTTTTTATTAATGAATGACAGTTCTCTGTGTTACAGGAGCCATCAATTCATTAGCCGCGAGTGATTTTAAATAGCTTTTTTCCTGCAAAAATGACACTTTTTTGCAGGGAAAGTTCTAAGCACAGGAAACCTGCCCCCTTCACAGGCCACCTATAGACAACCCCCCAGATGTGATACTGCAATGCTGTTCTAACAGCATGCACACACATATCCCCAGAAATAGAGCACATATTGTTGTCAGCAGTCAGCAGCACACTGACACTGACACTGACTGAAACATAATATGCGAGGCCGCCGGCGCGGCGGCCTCTTATACCGTGGGGCGTGTACTAAAGCCCCTGAGCTATAATTGGCTACAGGCATCCTGCCTGTAGCCAATTATGGCTCTCCTCGCTGCCGGCGCTGTGATTGGCCAAGCATGCGGGGTCACAGTGCATGCTTGGCCAATCATCAGCCAGCATTGCACTGCGCGGGCCGCAATGCATTGCGGGGCCGCTCGCATCACACGAATTTGATGCGAGCGGCCCCAATAGTTCTGGGCTCGCCGAGCGAGCAAACACCCGGTGCTCGATTCGAACATGGGTTCGAATCGAACACCGGGCTCATCCTTAATCCCCACTATGCTGGAGGGGCTGCAGAATGATCGGACAGCTTACGCACATCTTCTGGTCATGTAAACACCTAACCAGTTTTTGGAACAAGATATTCTGCACAATATCTGAGATTACTGGGATCATTACCTCACCCTCTCCAGCTTTGGCGATTCTTAACATAGGCATAGAACTCTTCCTTCCCGAGTGTCGTAGAGTTGTTACTCACATCCTGCTGGCTGCCAGGACCCTTATCACTAGACGATGGTAGACAAATCTCTCAACTAAAATGTCTAAAGTAGTTGATATGGTGAAGCAAAATGTCTTTGAAAGCCTACTGGTGTACAGACATGGAAACAAACGACTCTTCGATCACAACTGGAGCCTATGGAGTATATGGGTTAAAAACCCTTAAGTGTGATATGCTTAATACACCTGGTCAGATCACATTCTGTTACTGAGCAATTGCTTCATTGTTCTACTATCCCACTGTTGACTGTTTTATTATTATTATTTCTTTACTTTGCCTATTTGTTCTACCCTCCTGTTGACTGTTCTATGCCTGAAAAAGTTATTCAGTTGTTAGTTAATTGTTCTGTGCAACAAGTACCATGGACTTTAGAACATTGGAATCAATCCTTGGTTTCTCGACATATACAGTCCCCCGTTGGAGCACTATATGCTCAAATGCTTGTTGTACTGTATGATGTTATGCAAATTTCAATAAAAATCAATGAAACAAACAAAAAAAAGGCTACAACAGACTTACCTCTACACAAAGTCCCCAGTCCTGAAGGATTTAATAATGAATATTATAAACTGTTCACAGACCTGCTTACGCCGCCTGTGCAATTCCAAATTCCAAATGCACTTGTTTTGGACATTTTATTTAGGTTTAATAGTGGGAACTATTTGTAAGCGCTGGCTTGCTGAGATTTAGGTTCTCCTATGGTGTTGTCAGGGCTGTGCTCCTTCTATTTACTAGCAGCTCTTTCTTCAGTGCACAGAGGCTGCTCAGCTGTTGGTTAATTACCAGCCACTCATTGTTTCCGCAGTGACAGCTGGTTACCATTACCTGGTTCATTAGTCCAGTCTACAGCCAGCCCCTTTTGGCTAGTTAAACAGCTTTGCTCCTTCCCCACGTGACCTTGTGTGGTCAACATCTCATGTGTATTCCTGCGGTGTTCCAGTGTATGACTTGGCCTGGCTGACTTCTCTTCTGATTCGTGCTCCTGACTTTTGCACTTGACAACGCTCACTTCTGGTTCCCTGATCCTGGTTTATCTGATTACGCTTGCTTCTGTTTTTAACTACGTTCCTGAACTGTGTTATTTTAGCTATTACATTAAAGGTGTGATTTTTACCTGCATTTTCTGGCTCTTCCTGGTTTATGGCTTCTGACAGGTGTGTAAAATGTTTTAATTTTATTTTAGTACACCCATCACCACCAAAGCACCTTGTTCCCATGTTGATGAGGACAACAAGGAATTATTCTTTATTCTCCACAACCCTTGGCCATTGTCTGTGGGGGGGGGGGGGGTCTGAAAACAAGGGCATTATCAGAATCTGGAAGCCTCCTTTAATAATAAGGGGCCCTCCAGATCCGGCCCACCCATGTGAATGAGTTTGGGCTCATTTACACTTGCTTCGGCTTCAACACACATTAAGGGCTAGTTTACACTTGCTTCAAAACAAGGCTTCGGAAACACTTTGTTAAAGATCTCTGAATGCTAGTCAAAGCTCCTGTCACTAAATAAAATGGTTAGCTTACAGTCCTATTTACACCTTGCTTTTGCTTTGCTTTGCTTCGGCTTCACTTCAAAAATGATACCCCATTTTGCTTGTACTTCAAAGCATCTTCAAAGCCTCCATAGAAGTCTATGGCAAAGCTCGCTTGAAGACCCACTGAAGCCCCACTGAAGCCTCATCAAAGTCCCACAAAGCCTCACCAAAGCCTCAGCGAAGCCCCACCAAAGGCTTGTCGAAGCCCTACCAAAGCCTCATTGAAGCTCCACCGAAGCACCAAGCAAAAGCAAGGTGTAAACAGGACTGTAAGCTAACCATTTTATTTAGTGACAGCAAAGCGTGTCCGAAGCCTTGTAAACTAGACCTTAGGGGTAAGTTGTAACAAATAGACACCCACATGTTTGAAAGGTCCTTTATAAAAAACATATTTTCTTTCATTGAAAATCCATCATCAATCATGATGCTGACTCATCAATCACGATCAACCCAGACAGTAAGGGCTAATTTACACTTGCTTTGGCTTTATTACACATTAAAGCTTCAACATGCTTTTATGATGTGTTTTTGATGCTTTGGTGGTGCTTCGATTAAGCTTTGGTGGTGCTTCGATGAAGCTTTAGTGATGCTTCGGTGAAGCATTGGTGATGCTTCCGTGATTCTCTTTTGAAGCTTTGTTGAAGCTTGACAGATGCCCTGTGTGTGTGGATATCTAATACCTGCAATTTCTCCAAAACAATGTGAAGCTAAAGCTGAATTAAAGCCTCTCAAAAGCTGCAGGTGCTTCAAGCGAGCTTGGTCATAGAGTTCTATGGGGGCTTTGAAGACGCTTTGAAGCACCACTAAAGCGACATGGGGTATAATCTTTGAAGCAAAGCTTAAGCAAAGCTAACACAAGGTGTAAACAGGACTGTGAGCTAACCATTTTATTTAGTGGCGGCGGCTTTGACTTGTGTTCAGAGAGCTTTAACAAAACCTGTTCAAAGCCTTATTTTGAAGCAAGTGTAAACTAGCCCCAACACTAGCCAAATGACAGCTAAATAAGGGAAGAAAAGGGGAGAGAGCTGACAACATTAACCAAATATGGCCATATTGTACAAATATGACCAGTAGCCATATTTGCATAGTGATGTCGCTGCTATCCCTACTCTTTTCCTAAATTGAGCAGTGATTCCCCATGACAACAGTGGGAAGCTGCCATACATATAACTGATAGAAAAACTGCTTCTACATATGATGTACAGCTCCTGTCAAATGGGAGTTGAATGGACTAAAGTTCAAAGCCAAAGCCAACCATCAGCTCATCCCCAATGAGTAGGAAGTGTAGGGATGACAGCACACCAGCTCCAGCGGTATGCCCCATACTGCTGTACTTCCCAGCCTTAACCACTTTCAGACAGGACCATTTTGCGGGCTTAAGACCAGACCACTTTTTGCAATTCGGCACTGCGTCAATTTAACTGACAATTGCGCGGTCGTGCAACGTGGCTCCCAAACAAAATTGACGTCCTTTTTATCCAACAAATAGAGCTTTCTTTTGGTGGTATTTGATCGCCTCTGCGTTTTTTATTTTTTGCGCTATAAACAAAAAAGGAGCGATAATTTTGGAAAAAAACACATTATTTTTGACTTTTTGCTATAATAAATATCCCCCAGAAATATATAAAAAAACATTTTTTTTCCTCAGTTTAGGCCGATACATATTCTTCTACATATTTTTGGTAAAAAAAATTGCATTAAGCGATTATTGATTGATTTGCGCAAAAGTTATCGCATTTACAAAATAGTGGATAGTTTTATGGCATTTTTATAAATTTTGGTTTTGTTTTTGACTAGTAATTGCAGCGATCAGCGGTTTTTATTGTGACTGCAACATTATGGCGGTCACATCGAACAATTTTGGACCATTGTCATTTTTACAGTGATTGTGCGATTAAATTTCAGTGATTACTGTAAAAATGACACTGGCAGTAAAGGGGTTAACCACTAGGGGGCGGGGAGGGGTTAAATGTGTCCTGGGAGCATGTTCTAATTTTCAGGGGGAGGGGCTGTGTGTTACACTACACTGATCAGCTCTCCCGATTACAGGGAGAGCTGATCAGTGACAGTGTCACTAGGCAGAACGGAGAGATGCTTGTTTACATCAGCAGGTACGCCCATTTGCCTGTCTGTGCCATTCTGCCAATGTACATCTGTGTGCGCCGGTCGTAAAGTGGTTAAGCAATTACCCAATGTAACATAAAAAGAGAGGTTACATCCCTGCCCATTTTTCTGGACCAGGTGCCTGGGGACACTGACACTGACCATGTGCTCCAGTGACATGATTTGGGGAGCATAAAATACCTTGGCATCTGTTCATTTAATTCCAGCATTCTAGTTTTGGCTGAGCTGCACTTTTCCCTGTCTGACTATCCACCTGCAGGGTGATTGATGTAGACACAGCCTCTGGGTGGAGACCAAACTTGTTTTAAGCCTTCCAGGCCCTTAGTGTCATGCTTGTGATAGTGTTTAACACATGCTTCAAGCTCCCTGTTTGCCTGCCTTGTTCCTATACCTTGACCTTTGCCTTCACCCAATCCCTGCCTGATAGTTAGTTTGGATGTAAATGGAGACTCCTAATGTATAGGGAGACTACAGATGTAAGGAAGAGCTACTGATGTAATCAGGGGCTCTTGATATAAGGTGAAAGGACTCCTGATATAAAGGGGGGAGGCCTTATGTAAGAGGACTCCTGATGTAATGAGGCGACTCCTGATCTAAAGGGGACTCTGATGTGAAAGGGGGGCTCTGATTTGAATGGGGAAATCATAGTGTGAAAGGGAGACTCCTGATATGCAAAATGCACTTTTGCCTATGTAGACAAGAATCCTTGCACTGGCCCTGAGCCTATATTTGACCCTATTCTGTGTGGCCCCATGCTGACTCTCTTCTTTGCTTGACATGCCATAAGGTAAGCCTCTCAAACTCCTTGTAATATTTACATCCTATCCCATCATTTAAGGCCAGGTGTAGTGGGAGAGAGGTGGAAAGAGAGGAAAGTGAAGTAAGAGGAATATGGTATTTTTGCTGATGACTGGTAGCATTCTTTTGCTGCTCCCATTAAACTTTACAGTGAATAGTCATATGTCTTTTTATGCATGTGATAGCTAAAATGCTAGTAGATTTATCACATTCATTAAGCTACAGGCACAAGTTGTAAATCACCGCCATACTGTCTGCATCGGATGTGTGAATAAAGGCACGGACTGCTGATCTTTGCATAGGGGACCTGGGGATACCAGTGGCCTGCATTGATGAAGCAGTACTATCTGACAGAATAGAGCAGACGCTCATTCCAGTCCTATTCCAATGCCCATGGATGACATCATAGCTGTACAGTATATGTGGAGAAAGAGAGCACATTTGCAGCTGTTGATGAAACTGCTACTCTGTTCCTGGGAGAATAAAGAAATCAATCATGGTGCTTGGGAATAGCAGAAAATGAACTCAATAGTTCATAATTTTTCAAGTGAACATGCAAAGTTTAGGTTGTACTCCATAATCGTCTGCAACTCTAATCTCATCCCTAGCTTTAATTCCACGTACATACGATCGGAATCCTCGTCGGAAAAAGCTCTGACGGTTTTCCCGACGCTCAAACTGTCTTGCCTACACACGGTCACACCAAATTCCGACCGTCAAGAACGCGGGGGTGTACAACACTACAACGAGCCGAGTTCAATGCTTCCGAGCATGCATCAAATTATTTCAGAGCATGTGTAGGAATTTTGTGTGTCAGAATTGCTACAGACGATCGGAATTTCTGATAGAAACCTTTTCTGTCGGAAAAATTGAGAACATGCTGTCAATTCTTTGCTGTTGGAAATTTGGCCAGCAAAATTCCGATGGAGCCTACACATGGTCGCATTTTCCGATGAAAAGCTCTCATCGATCTTTTTCTGGCCGGAATTCCGATCGTGTGTACGCGTATATTTTTAGTTTTGGATAGAGTGGAGAGTAGGGATGTGCCCGGTGTTCGATTCAAACCCATGTTCGAATCGAACATCGGCCGTTCGTCCGCTCATCGAAACCAGAACTCGTGTGATGCGAACGGTCCACAATGCACTGCGCCAGTCGCAGTGTATTGCTGGATGATGATTGGCCAAGCATGCACTGTGATGCTTGGCCAATCATAGAGCCAGCGGCGAGGAGAGCAATAATTGGCCACAGGCAGGATGCCTGTGGCAAATTATAGCTCAGGGGGTTTAGTACATGCCCCACACTATATAAGGCCGTCGCGCCGGCGGCCTCGTGTAGTGTGTTCCGGCGTTAGGAACAGTGACAGACTGTACTGTACAGTGTACACACTATATGAGCTTGTGTTTCATTTCTGTGTGGGGAATAGTGTAGGGAAAGAGGAAAAATAGGCAGGGATAGTTTACTCTTCTCAGTGCTGTTCTCTAATCTCTACCAATCCAGCCCTCTGCCGGAATTAGTGTGTGTGCGTGCTGTGTGAGTATAGCACAGCAGTAGCACACTAAACCACGTTACCCTGTATCTGCCCTTCTGCCCTGTTGTCATCTAAGGCAGCCATCTGCAGGGGGTTAGTGCTTGTTTTTTTCCTTTACAAATGTCATTTTGTGCAGGGACAGTTCTAAAAAGGTCTGTGTAAACAAACCTCTCCCCACGCTTCCTACTCTGCCTGTCATTGATCGGCTGTTCCCTGTCATCGGGAAAGCCGATCAATGACATCAGATGTCAGCCCCGCCCCCTAATGTAAAAAAACACACACACTTCATAACCCCTCCACGCCCCCTAGTGGTTAACTCTTTCACTGCCAGTGTCATTTATACAGGAATCAATGCATTTAAATAGCATTTTTTTCAAAATTGTCGCTCTATTTTTGTTTACAGCGCAAAAAATAAAAACCGCAGGGGCGATCAAATACCACCAAAAGAAAGCTCTATTTGTGGGGAAAAAATGACGGCAATTTTGTTTGAGGGCCACGTTGCACGACCGCGCAATTGTCAGTTAAAGCGACGCAGTGCCGAATCGCAAAAAGGGGCCTGGTCCTTTGGCTGCCAATTGGTCCGGGGCTGAAGTGGTTAAAGGAATATTTCACTTTTTTTTTTCACTTTATGCATCATTAAAATGACTGCTCCCAAAAAAACTTAAATTTTTAAAACTTCTTTTTGCATTGATACATGTCCCCTGGGGCAGGACCCGGGTCCCCAAACCTGTTTTATGACAATAACATGCATATTGGCTGTTATAATTAGCACTTTAGATTTCGAACGTTCGCATCCATTGTAACTAATTGGATTCTAACGTTCGCGCAAACTTTAGGTCCGTTCGCAGGTTCTGGTGTGAACCGAACCCGGGGGTGTTTGGCTCATCCCTAGTGGAGAGGGGTTAGAAAGCCTATCCATTTTTTATTGCTGTCTGTGCTCCTGTTAAAGAGATTCACTCACTCTTTCTCTTGTCCTGTTTACCATTATCATTGAAAGTGAAAGTAAAGAAAATAACACATTTTGGGTTGTCCCCAGAAAAGTAATAGAGAGGAAATCTTCCAATGGGGACACTAGTTCTGGTGGTCCCCAAGGAATTCCCTTAATTTGCAGGGATTTCCTCACACTTCCTGTTTGACTATGGGACAGAAAGTGAAGGGAAATCTTCATCAACAAAAAAATGTTCAAAATGAAAAAAATAACGTTTTCTTATAGTTTTACTTTAACTACTTCCCACTGGAAGGATGTCCATGGACATCCTCCGGTTTCCTTGGTTATACCAGAATGATGCCTGCACATACAGGCATAATTCTGGTATGTATATTTTTAGCCAGTCGATTCTCTTTCATGCAGAAGTGATCTGAGCGGCTAATTAGCCAATCGACCACTTCTGCGGGTGGCAGAAGGGGGTCCCGCCCCTTCTCACCACCACCTCTCCAGGGCTCTACCATCCCATTGCGCAGCCCAGAAGGAATGGGGCTGAAAGCGATGGCTTCCCTGAACAGAGAGAGAGGAACTGAAGTAGTTCCTCTCTCTGTAACCCGGAAACCGGGAGCGAAAAGTAGTTTGTCATTTTTGGTCCCGCCTCTTTCGTTAACTAGCCACCAGCGGCTAGGAGAGTAGCCGATCAGAACGATCTGTGTCTGATCAGCTGTATGGGAGGCTATGGGAGAGATTTGGGGTCTAATAGACCAAAGATCTCTCCATAAAGAGGACCTTTCATGTTGTCACAAGGGATGTTGTGATGCAGTGTGTGGCGTATGGTCTGAGCACTGACAGGCTTACCTCCCACCACTTCAACCTCCGCAGCAATGTTGGAAGCACTCATACGTCTATTTTCACCAGTGCCCAAGGCCCAATTTTTCAGCCCCTGTTTTACAGGGGCGTGTAATTATAATTTTTTATGCAATGCTTTGCAACAGATCTGACTGCTGTGCTCCAAGTACAGTATCTGTGAGGGGTTGCAGTGTTTGTGGCACCAGCACCAGTGCCTAAGGCCCAATTTTTCAGCCCCTGTTTAACAGGGGCGTGTAATTACAATTTTTTATGCAATGCTTTGCAACAGATCTGACTGCTGTGCTCCAAGTACAGTATCTGTGAGGGGTTGCAGTGTTGTGGCACCAGCACCAGTGCCTAAGGCCCAATTTTTCTGCCCTGTTCAACAGGTGCATGCAATTACAATTCTTGATCTAATAATTCACAGCAGGGCCCATTCCTGTGCCCACCAAGAGTAACTGTGAGGGCTTACAGTGTTGTGGCAACACCGTCCACCACCAAAGGCCCAATTTTTCTGGCCCTGTTCAACAGGTGCATGCAATTACAAATTTTGATCTAATAATTCACAGCAGGGCCCATTCCTGTGCCCACCAAGAGTAACTGCGAGGGCTTACAGTGTTGTGGCAACACCAACATCTAATGGAGAAGTTTCTGCAGAGTATATACGGTAGGCTCCTACTTTCAAACATCCAACTTACAAACGACTCCTACTTGAAAACGGAAGGAGAAAACAGGAAGTGAGAGGAAATCTACCCATAGGAAGGGAAATTCTATCCTGTTAGATTTAATTTGGGGAAAAGGTATCTCCTCTCTACTGATGCTTTATCACCAATCCTTGTTTCAATAAAAACCCCACTTTTCCAAAAACATTTGTCATTGGGACGGAAAGTGAGGTGAAATGTTCTGAACAGGTGCACAGACAGCAAAACAAATGTTACAGGGGTGATAACCCTTCCCTATGTTCTCCAAAAAGCTTAATGGGGTAGCCATGGCATTTTTCTCAAAGATTTTCATCCATATTGCCAGGGCAAGACATGACATTAAAGCCGCAAGCAGTTTTAAATGACTTCTTTTTTTCCTTTGCAAATGTCATTTTTTGCAGGGACAGTTCTAAACACAGGAAACACATGCCACTTCACAGGCATACTTTAGACACTCCCAAGGTACCATATTTAAAGGAATATTTCACTTTTTATTTTTTCACTTTATGCATCATTAAAATGACTGCTCCCGAAAAAACGTCCGTTTTTAAAACTTCTTTTTGCATTGATACATGTCCCCTGGGGCAGGACCCGGGTCTCCAAACCTGTTTTATGACATTAACATGCATAGAATTAGCACTTTAGATTTCAAACGTTTGCGTCCATTGTAACTAATAGGGTTCGAATGTTCGCGCAAACTTTCGGTCCGTTCGCAGGTTCTGGTGCAAACCGAACCCAGGGGTGTTCAGCTCATCCCTAATCACAATACATATGTATTTACTGTTTGCTAATGTATTGTATTTTTTTCCTCGTTCCCTAATTACCAGGATTGCAATATGCTGTAATTGATATGCTGTGCCCTTTTGTCCTCATGCATGCTGGAAGATTTTAATGTTTTTTTATCCTTCATGCATTTTTGCCTTCACTTACCTCCCCAGCATGCTCCCCTGGGCCCATATACACCTATAGCCTAGTCACTTAGCAATGTATTTTGTCAGCTCCATAGTATTGGTTTCCCCTAAACATCTATACAAATGTTGTGTGTGTGTTTTAAATTCATGCAGAGTCCCCAAGGTTTTTTTGTTGGTGGGTCAAACTCATTAGGAACCCCCCTCCCCCAACTGCTAGGTCAGCTGATACCAATCCTCTATCTGCTGACTTTGCCAAACCCAATACACACTATACCTACCTTTTTAGTGGTCATATTTATGGATGAATTCACCAAAGCATGTAGTGCAAGGGCCTGCCTCAATACTTTCAAATGCTACTGTTTAAAGTTTTTTTTTTACTCCTATTATTATCTTGATAGGTAATAGCAGAATGTAAAAATGTTCTTCCATTTGTTCATTTAGTGTTATTTTTTTTTTATGACACTTCTTACCTGTCCGGTGGGCTGCCAATAGTGTAAAGTAAGGAGGGTCTGGCCAAAATATCACACATTATTTAGGCATTCAGCTCTCAATTAAGTGGAGAGGGTTACCTGTCCAATACACCCCCCCCCCTAATTTTTTGCAATGGGCCATCAGATGGGGGGAAGGAGGTGAGTGGGTTAGGAATCTGCTAATAGGACATTTTACTTTTGGTTTTAAATACTATTTTCCAAAAATGTTATACTGATCTTGGCCCAAAATGTTTTTTTAATCTGCTTGCAATATTTATGTGCAAAATTACTAACTTTTTTTTTCTGGTTTGACTCCACAGTTTCCTTCAACGCCACAGGAATGGCAGACTGTGGCCTCCCACTTTGCCAGCCGAAACATGTCCGCATCATCCCACCCCCCAACTCGGGGTCCTACTATTCTAATTACAAGCGGTATAATAGTATTGTGATGTTGGCGGTGGTGTCAGCGACATATGACTTCATGTATGTGGACGTGGGGAAAAATGACTGGATGTCGGATTGATGAGTAATCGCGAGTTCTGCTGGAATCTCCGGAGTGGCAGTCTGGTTTTGCCACCTCCATAGGAGAATGTGGAAGGACTCCCCTTCGTCTTCGTCGCGGATGAGGCGTTTGCGCTGTCAAGCCATCTGATGCTGCCTTTCCCGATGAGGACCCTCACCCCGGACCAGAGGGTCTTTAATTTCTGGCTGTCCAGAGCCTGAAGAGAAGTGGAGAACACTTTTGGGATAATAGCCAGCCGGTTCCGCCTATTTTTTACCCCCATCCACATGGCGGAATATAAACTCAATCACATTGTGCTTTCCTGCTGCATTCTGCACAATTTGTTTTAAAAAAAATTCACTGAACTGTGTGGTCTCAGTTGGCCCTGATGCTGACTTACCCCAAAATGCCACCCTGATGGCCCTTGAAGCTGTCCGTCCTGGCTTGGCCCCCCAAAACGCTTGCAAAGTCAGAACAAGATATATGGAGTACTTTGTGGGTAGGGGGGGCATTGATATGCCAGACAATGTTTGAGAGGCATTTTTTAAATACATTTTTCTTTTAAACTGAACTAAGTTTGGTTTTTATTTACTGCTTGTGTTTGTTTTAGGTGTCTCCTAGCTTATTTAATGGTTTATTTTTTGGCCTTTATCTTCAACAGTGTAAACCCACTTTCTGGGCGAGATGAGGTGACAGTCTCTTCTTCATAAAAAGAATCTTCTTATGTTGTGGGTCTGCTACATACAGCTAGTTTTTCTAGTTAAGGTATGTAGTGCATTACTGACAAAAAGATTACAAATTTTCAGCACCATGACAGAAATGTGTGGAGTCCTGAAAATGGCGTGATTGTTGGTAATATAAAAAGCACTGTGGGTGTTATTTACTAAACGCAAATCCACAATGCACTACAAGTGCACTGCAAAAGTGCACCTGAAACTGCACTTAGAGTGCAAAGTGGGGGGGGTGACCGGATGTGAGCGCCGAGTGGAGCAGAGTGATGTGTGAGGGAGAGGAGTGAGTAGCCGCCTGTGTGTTCCCTCCCGCCCTACCTGACATGCCTTGAAACCTGAGGATTTCCCCCACCTGCAGTACAGTTGTATTCCACAACAGAGCTATAGAGCAGCGAGAGACGCAGGAGTTACGCAGGAGTCACGTGGGCTACGGAGTTCTCCGGCTTCCCCTGAGCCCTGAGTCTGTGCTAGCGGTGTATGGACAGATAGTGCCGGGAGCAAACACGCGGCCCGCTATGAGCGGAGAGAGCGGTGGAGGAACCTGAGACTATCGGGCAGCGGTACGGCATAGAGGCACTGCACCCCCCCTCAGAGGCATAACGGACCATCGGCTCATCCGTGCACCAGTATACCAGCATATGGTTTGCAGGACGGCTATACCAGGGTCGGTCGCGTGAGTAACAGGGAAAAAAAAACAACAAACAGTAACCGAAATATACAAGTATATGAAATACATCTATATATCTGCTGAGGACTATATGTTAAAGAACTGGTGCTGACATAATACACTGCTGAATGCATGTCTGGCCGCGAGTGCCTCTATGTATGAAAACCATTATACAAAAAATACTGTTTGCCTGTTTGCCTGGCTACCTGCATACCTATATGAGTAAGGAGAAAAGAACTGGCTTATTTGGTTGTTTATTCTCTCTTATGAGAAGAACTACCGCTGACATATGAATATGAATTGACCATCTATCGGGCTGTTTACATACCCGTACATACCTGTACGAGAAAAACTGTTTTTTTTTCCTTTTTTTGGCTGTTCTGGCTGTTGGTGTTAAAATAGCTCACTTTTCTCCCTGTGAAGTATATGAAATAAGAAGTATATGAAATAAGGAGGAGTGTGTGATCTCTCTGCCGAGGACCATAGGTTGGACTATAGGTTGGAGAACTGGTGCAGACATAATATACGGCTGAGTGCAAGTTTGGCCGCTTGTGCCTCTACATGAAAAATAAGATATAAAAAATACTGTGTGCTTGGCTGCCTGCACCCATATACAAGTAAAAGAAAAGAACATACGTATCTGGCTGTTTACGCTCCTTTTTGAGAAGAACTACCGTTGATATATTCATGTCAACTGACTGTTTATTCTGACTGTACATATGCTTGCATAAGAATTTTTTTTTTTTCTGCTGCTCCTGACCGTTGGTGTTAAAATAGCCCACCTTGTGGCTTTTGCTTGTGCTACTATATGAGAAGGACTGCTGCTGATACAGGACTGCTGATGATATAAGACTCCTTCAGCAACCATCTATCTGACTGTTGGTGTCTCTGTTTTTTTTAAAGGTCCTTTTTGAAACCCCACTGGGCTCAGCAAAGGACTGATTCTTGTGCTTGATGCTGGTTGAGAGAGGAGAAGGGGAAAGAAAAAGGGGGAAAGGAAAAACTGCTGCTAGCATATGATTTTTTTTTTTTTCTTTTGCTTATCACTTGTCTGGATATTTTGGTGCTTTCTCCTTTTTGTTTTTATTTTAGCCCTGTGATATTTAAAAATGCATAATAAGGTATAGAGGAGAAGGAGACGGGGAGGAGGAAGGAAAAAGGGAGAAAGTTATACCTATAAGGATATCCTGCTCGCAGTCAGATTAAATAAAATACTGAGTAAAATAAAGGAGAAGGGAAAATGCAGCAACTACGATCGGCAAAAGATAAAGATAAAAATGCCCAACAAATAGGCATGGCTGCTGCAGCAAGACTAGAGCAATTTGCACACTCAACAGGGCATATACCTGGGCAACCCATGCCGCAGTCTCCCCCTAAAAAGGGGACTCAGCCCAAAATACAACAAGGAGGTACAGGAGAGAGAAAAAGCCAAGGGCAGAGTCAATCAACCACCGTAACACCATGGGCCCAGGGGGCAAAGGCACAGGCACAGGGAAGTAAAAATACTACTCTGCCCGACCAAAGTTTAAAAACAAATATAGAAACAATGGATGCTGCGGTAGGGCCTAACATGCCTTTGGAGAAAGAACCTACATTAATGGACGTATTTAAGGCAGTAAAGATCTCTAATGACTCACTCAAAGATCTATGCGAACAGATAAGGGGAGTTAAAGAGGATCTAGCACTGGTAAGACAGGACATGCAAAAGATAGCTGAGAGAACTACAGAACTGGAAGGAAGGATCAGCCAGGTAGAGGATGACGTTCTACATTTGGTTAAAGAGATGAAGAGTATGAGGGAGCAGTTACACCGGCAAGCCGCTAAATTGGAGGAGATCGAAAATAGGAGCCGAAGAGATAATATAAGGATAGTGGGAATGCCCGAGAAGAGCGAAGGATCCAACCCTACTGAATTCTTAGAAGGCTGGTTGACTGAGACATTTGGGAGGGAATCTTTTTCAGTGTCATTCAGTATAGAAAGAGCACACAGGGTTCCGTTCCGCCCCCCGCCAGCAGGAGGCTATCCGCAAACTCTGCTAATGAAGTTCCTTAATTTTAAGGATAAAGTGACACTTCTACGAAAGGCCAGGGACAAGGAAAATATTTTTTTTAATGGGATCAAGGTTTCTTTTTATTCTGATTTTTCCCAGGAGCTCCAAAAATGCAGAGCAGAATTTATCCAGGCTAAACGTTTATTACAAAAATTCAAAATCCAATATGCTCTTCTTTACCCGGCTAAATTGAGGGTAACTGCCCTGGGGGAAACCCCGGTATTTTGAGGATCCAGGGGGGGTGGAGAAATGGGTGGAGGAGAACAGGGAAAGATTGCTGGCATTGTGACATGTTGTGTTATTCTGAATAGATTGGGTGAAGGGGAAAGATAAATTGGAGGAGGGGGAGGGTCTGCAAAGGGGGTGTATACGTGAGGATGAAAGGGAAGATATGGGTGTATGGGAAGAAAGGGTTAATGGTATGGGTTAAGGTCATTGGTAGTCCCCTGGGGGATCACCTAGAGAGGTGGGGGCAGAGGGGGGGGAGAGGGGGGGGGGTGGGAGGGATTGGCATTGGCACTGATAAGGTCAAAGGTGTGTAAAGGGTCAAGTAAAAAAGGGCACATTTACTGATATAATAAGGAGAATCAAGGTAGACACACAGAAGAGGGAAGAAAAAAGGGAGACACAAAGAGTTTTGGAAATGGGGAACCACTAGAACAAAGGGTGAAAACACTTTTTTAGAGATAAAGCACCATTTGTTAAAAAAAAATATACAGATACTGGGTGAAAATAGATGCAACCTAAAACACTAAGAATAGGGTCATGGAATATAAGAGGGTTGGGCACGGCGGGTAAGAGGGCAGTAGTGTTTTCTATGATGAGGAATTACGGTGTTGATCTGGTTTGCCTGCAGGAAACCTATTTAACAAAGGATGCAGCCCAACAACTACAAAGGCAAAGTAGGGTATACCAATATCAGTATCACTCGGTTTATGGTTCATATAGTAGAGGGGTTAGTATAATGGTGAAGAAAGGAGTGAATTTCTCCTGCACGCAAGCCAGTATAGACGAAATGGGCCGGTATGTTTTTCTTTGTTATCAAATTGAAGATAGAGGGATGGTAGTAGCAAATGTGTATGTCCCCCCCCCCCATTTAAAATGGATATTATGCTTAAATTAAATGAGTTCCTGCTTGATAAACAGGGAATACCAACTATAATAACAGGTGACTTTAAGCAAGTATTAGATTACAATTTGGATAGATTTCCAGTAGGTCATTTATACAGCAATCAGTGCTATTTAAATAGCACTGATTCCTATGTAAATGACAGTTGTAGTTAGGGGGTTAACCACTAGGGGGCGGGGAGGAGTCAGTGTGAAGTGTTGTGTTTTTTTTTACAGTAGGGGGGCGTGGCTGTACGTGTGACGTCATTGATCGGCGTTCCCGATGACAGGGAACCGCCGATCACTGACAGTCAGTGTAGGAAGCGCGGGGAGAGGTTTGTTTACATAGACCTCTCCCCGTTCTTCCGTTCCGTAACCCGATCGCGGGATACCAGCGGCGATCGGGTCGCTGGTCCCGCGGCCGGGGTCACGGAGCTCACGACCGGGTCGCGAGAGCGCCGCTAGCGGCGCGCGCGCGACCCACGGGCAGGCACATGCACGATCACGTACAGGTACGTGATTCTGCCTGCCCGAGCCATTCTGCTGACGTGTATATATGCAGTGGCCGGTCGGGAAGCGGTTAACGATAATATCACTGTTGTTGGTGAGATTTTTAAGGGCCTTCCTTTCGTCAATGTTTAAATTCTGAGCCTTGTTCTTTGTTGGGGTATCACATAATTTTATGAAGTCTTTATATACAGCCTGGTAAAAGGTTTCGATATGCGGACCTTTGGAATTTGTGGGATTAAAAACAGACTGGGGTTTAAACCCTGTGTGTTTAATATCAGGTTCCTGAAAAGGATATTGTGTATCACTATCAATATTGCCTTCAGCCCATAGATCCTCGAGTACCTTAAGTATACCATCATCCGGACAGGAACTTAATTCACTGTCCTCAGCTTCTATTTCCGTATGGTTTAAAGAGTTTATTTTGGCATAATGTCTTTTTAGGGTTAGTGACCGAATAAATTTATTGAGATCTTTAAACAGGCCGAATTTGTTCGGACCCGTGGAGGGGGAAAAACTGAGGCCCTTCTTGAGTAAACTATATTCTGCCCCTGATAGTTCATATGTGGATAGATTAAAGATTTTGATCGTACTATCACCTACGTGCTGTCGATCCTTTCTTTCTTGTTCAGCCTTGGACTGTCTGCCTCCTCTTCGACCTCGTCTAGTTTTCTTTTCTCTTTTTGTTGCAGGACTCCCCCTCCACGGGTCCGAACAAATTCGGCCTGTTTAAAGATCTCAATAAATTTATTCGGTCACTAACCCTAAAAAGACATTATGCCAAAATAAACTCTTTAAACCATACGGAAATAGAAGCTGAGGACAGTGAATTAAGTTCCTGTCCGGATGATGGTATACTTAAGGTACTCGAGGATCTATGGGCTGAAGGCAATATTGATAGTGATACACAATATCCTTTTCAGGAACCTGATATTAAACACACAGGGTTTAAACCCCAGTCTGTTTTTAATCCCACAAATTCCAAAGGTCCGCATATCGAAACCTTTTACCAGGCTGTATATAAAGACTTCATAAAATTATGTGATACCCCAACAAAGAACAAGGCTCAGAATTTAAACATTGACGAAAGGAAGGCCCTTAAAAATCTCACCAACAACAGTGATATTATCGTTAAACAGGCTGATAAAGGGGGTAGTCTAGTTTTTCAAAACAGGCAGGACTACCTTCGGGAGGCTGGAAGATTATTGGCAGACACTAACACATATTTAAAACTTTGTTCAGACCCATTACCTATCTTCCAACAAGATTTACTGAAGCTTGTGGAGAAAGCTTATAAGGAAGGAGTTCTCAACATTAAAGAAAAAAGTTTTTTACTGCCCAAGGTTTGCAGTACCCCTACTTTTACCACCTTCCGAAAGTGCATAAATCACTCATAGATCCCCCGGGTAGACCTATTGTTGCCAGTACAAATAGTTTTACAAGTGGTCTTTCCATGTACATAGACCACTTGCTACAGCCAATTGTCACCCAATTACCATCTTATATTAAAGACTCCAGCCATATCATCGAAACTCTAAAAGATTATTTATGGCAAGAGAATTATTTTTGGGCCTCATTAGACGTATCATCTTTATATACCTCAATACCCCATGAAGTTGGCATTGCTGCAGTACAATACTTCCTAAGTAAAAACGATGATATGAATTCCAACCAATCAGCGTTCCTGTCCGACAGTATAGAGTTTTGCCTTCGTCATAACTATTTTACCTTTTTAGATTGTTTTTATTTACAGCAGAAAGGACGGCTATGGGAGCCAACTTTGCCCCAGGTTATGCAAATCTCACCATGGGTTATTGGGAGAGCCACAAGATCTGGTCAAACAACCCGTTTTCCCAATATATCGTCTTTTATGGACGATATATTGATGATATTTTAATCATTTGGAGTGGCGATAGAGATCTTTTTCTTTCTTTTGCAGAATACTGTAACAACAATACTTTCGGTTTGGCCTTCACTCATGAGGTCAGCCAGAACGAATTAGTTTTTTTGGATCTGGTCTTATCTCATGAGAATGAAGCCATAATCACGAGAAATCACATCAAACCAACAGCTGGGAATTCTTATCTCCATTTTGACAGCTGTCACCACCCTATATGGAAAAAGAATATTCCAAATGGTCAATTCCATAGATTACGCAGAAATTGTACCAAATTGGATGAATATAAAACACAAGGTCAGGTTATGGTAAAAAAGTTTGTTGAAAAGGGGTACCCAAAGGAACTAATTTCTAATGCTCTCCTTTTTAATGAGAAGCCACCTCTCAGTGGGTCCAAAAAGAAACACCGATGAGAAGGCCCACTCAGCAAGATTTGTTTCAAGTTTTAATACGAAATTCAGATCTATCTCAAAAATTATTTTTAAACATTATGAGATTTTAAAACTTGACCACATTCTGGCACCGGTCCTTCCTCCCAAACCACAGGTGACGTTCAGGCGATCTCGAACTGTAAAAAATATCATCGCCCCCAGCAAATTTAAAAAATCTAAAGTCCCAATAGACGATACTATTAGTATCCATTTTGAGGACAGACAGGGTATTTTCCAATGTCGTAAAAAGGGTTGCCTCACCTGTCAATCTATTCCTCACGGGTGTTCACAAATAACAACCAAGAAGGGTGATATTTTTAGAATCAAACAGCTGATCACTTGTTCCACCGAGTTCGTAGTCTATGTGCTACGATGCCCCTGTGGCATGCTTTACGTGGGACGCACCATCCGCACTTTGCGTACTAGGATAGGTGAACATCGGAGACTCACTAAAAAGGATGTGTTAAACACAGTGTCCCCCGGCACTTCTGCCAGGCCCACAATAGAGACTTTGGCCTGATGGAAGTGCGCGCCATAGAGGTTATACCCAAGGAGACCCTCACAGACAATGAAAGGTTCTCCCGTTTATGCCAAAGGGAAACCTTCTGGATATATCGTTTGGGTTCCCTTGCACCCGAAGGTATGAATGAAGAAATTGATGTCCTAAGCATCCTGTAAACACGACAATTTTAGCATATTATGATGCGTCTCAAACTGAACTTTATTTTATTTAAATTAACTTAATTTAATGTTCATACTCAATTTATGTACTAATCTAAAATGCCTTCTCACCAATGCTTTTCTAAATATGTTCCTTTGAAATTAATTAATTTTCCAAAAAGTAATTATAAAATAATGTTTTAAAATAATGTTTTTTAAAAAAATTTTAAAGTTGTCCTAAATTGTTTCTCCAAATATTTTTATTATACCATTTTATATAATCAACGGTACCTTTCAAGGGTGCACGTCATAGAGATAAGGTCCTATAGAAATAAAGATTTATACACATATGATATGAATGTACACGTTTGAGGCGTACGTATAGACTCCAACCTGTTTTTGATCCTTATTATTTAGTTTTTATTTTTATTTTTATTTTTATTTTTATCTTTATTTTCAATTTTATTTTTATTTTTATTTTATTTTTATTTTTATTTTTTATTTTTATTTTTATTTTTAATTTTTATTTTTATTTTTATTTCTATTTTCTATTTTTAATAATTTATGCATTTATAATTAAATATTTACCCTCATGAGAATGGTATGACTATATTCCACACTATTGTGACTATATATGCTCTAGTCACATTACTGTCTACCATCTAACAAATTAATTTCATCCATCATCCTTTTTATTTATAATTATATTTGTTTGTATTCTGTATTGCGTTGCTGTTTGTTGTAATGCGAGTAGTGTCATGCTCAATGTCTATACATATCACAAGGGAAATGCTGACAGGTGATGAATTGATGTTACTATGTAGATTCTTTCCTCGTTTCTCGGTGTTTTGGCGCCTTTTTTATTATAAATTTTCAGTCTGCTATGGCTCCCGTGACTTTGACAAAGCGCATGCGCGCGAAATAGTAAGTCACGGTCGCCTTGGATACCCTCAAGGCTAGTGGAAGAGGTTAAGTGGTACAACGTATCGGGGAGCTAGGACCCACTAAAGGATTAATCTCAGTAATATATAAACTATTGAATAGAGAAACTCTAGGAGAAGAAAAGTTACCGGAGGTGAAAGAAAAATGGAAACAGGATATAGGGGCTATACCTCAGGGACAATGGAAGAGAATATTGGAACTAAGCCCGATGATATCAGTCTCGCCCGCACAGAGATTCTCGCATTTAATGCTATTAAACAGAGCGTATTACACCCCAAAGAGGTTATGCAAGTTTGGTAAAAGACCCGATGACAGATGCCCGAGGTGCCAGGGGTCGGGGGACCTTATCCACATGTTGTGGAGATGCCCCAAGCTCTTTCGGTACTGGGAAGGGGTGATAGAAGTACTGAAGGGAATATTCAAAAAGGAACTGGAAAAGGAAGCTAAACTTTGCATTTTGGGGTATAGGCAGGAACAGGGAGAAATGAAAAGTACAACTGTGGCAATACTAAGGGGCATATATCAAGCCAGGAAGATGATAATGATGAGATGGCAATCACAGGCGCCACCCACAGTAAAAAACTGGATTGATACAGTGAATGAAACCCTCCCGAAGGAGAGAGCCGCGTATATAAGGAGACACAATATAAAGGAATTTGATAGGATGTGGAGACCTTGGATAGAGGGAATACACCGGATATAGATAAAGCGAGAGGAGAGTAGAGTGTGGTGGGGGGGTGGGAGGGGAAGCAGGGGGTGGGAGGGAAATGCAGTAGGGACAGGGGGGGACATTGATTCAGGACTATTTTGAGAAGTGTCGCCTTGGGGACCGGCTCTCTCTTTCTCAGTTCAGGGTGTATGGACAGCACTTTATTAAAGGGGTATGTGTTTGTGCCAGAATAACATGTATGTAAATAAGACATTTTTTACTTTGCTAAATATTGTAATGGGATGTAAACATTGTTTATCGATGGAAAAATAAATAAAGATTATAATTAAAAAAAAAAAGAGTGCAAAGTGGATTTGCCTTTACTAAAAAACACCAATTGTCACAGAAAACAACAACTTTACTACAAATACTGCTTTTGGGGTATTGAATAAGGAAGCCACACATTGTTGAAGATTCAACTTTTTACTTCAAGCGCATTCACATGTGCATTTAGAAACAAACCAACATATTTGGTGTATCTTACATTATTTTTGCAAACATTAATATAACTTGCCGCTTTTGTGTAAACAGGCATGTATCAAAGCATAACATACAGAACACAGGAACTTACAAAGTTCAACTTGGTAAAGTGAAGACAATATCAGACATGAGTATGTCCAAACTGTGTTGATATTGCCTTTATCACATAAGGTGTCACCCCTATAAAAGCCAAATTTAGAAGATGCACACAAGCCAAATTTAGAAGATGCCTAGAATGTCAAAATGTGCTATCTCCCATCATGTGGGATCAATGTACTTGTTTTGGGGGTGCAACCCCTTCACCTCAGCCACTTTAGTAGCAAGGAATGGGTAGCACCCACAAAACGTGTACATTGATCCCCCATGATGGGAGATAGCACATGTTGACATACTGTGTGCATATTCCAAATTTGGCTTTTCTAAAAATTCGAAAATTGTTTTTTCAAACAGAAAATGTCTGCTAGCTATTTTGGGGTGTTTCAGATTCTCCCTAAAACATCAATGATGTTCTTCATTTTTTGTTGAACATCATTGATGTTTTTCTTGATATCATCTAAATCGTGATTGCACGATGAGGTGTGAGATTGCACGATGGTGGACGGTGTTGCCACAAGACTGTAAGCCCTCACAGTTACTCTTGGTGGGCGCAGGAATGGGCCCTGCTGAGAATTATTAGATCAAGATTTGTAATTACACTCCCCTGTTAAACAGGGGCTGAAAAATTGGGCCTTTGGTGGTGGACGGTGTTGCCACAAGACTGTAAGCCCTCACAGTTACACTTGGTGGGCGCAGGAATGGGCCCTGCTGTGAACTATTAGATCAAGATTTGTAATTACAAGCCCCTGTTAAACAGAGGCTGAAAATTTGTGCCTTAGGCACTGGTGCTGGTGCCACAACACTGCAATCCCTCACAGATACTGTACTCTGAGCACAGCAATCAGACCTGTTTCAAAGCATTGCATAAAAAATTATAATTACACACCCCTGTTAAACAGGGGCTGAAAAATTGGGCCTTAGGCACTGGTGCTGGTGCCACAACACTGCAACCCCTCACAGATACTGTACTTGGAGCACAGCAGTCAGACCTGTTGCAAAGCATTGCATAAAAAAATGTAATTACACGCCCCTGTTAAACAGGGGCTGAAAAATTGGGCCTTAGGCACTGGTGCTGGTGCCACAACACTGCAACCCCTCACAGATACTGTACTTGGAGCACAGCAGTCAGACCTGTTGTTGCGAAGCATTGCTTAAAAAATTGTAATTACACGCCCCTGTTATACAGGGGCTGAAAAATTGGACCTTAGGCACTGGTGCTGGTGCCACAACACTGCAACCCCTCACAGATAATGTACTCTGAGCACAGCAATGAGACCTGTTGCAAAGCATTGCATAAAAATTGTAATTACACGCCCCTGTTAAACAGGGGCTGAAAAATTGGGCCCTAGCCACTGGTGTCGACCTGCCATGCAGAAACAAAAATGTTCTTCCAAGCTATCATCAGGATCATTGAGAAGGAAGAGGATAGTCAGTCAACATAACAGGACAGTCACTCAGCATCAGCATAGGCAGTCTTGAAGGGATGTGACATTATAAATTATTCAGTTATATCAGCTTCAGGTGCCTGGTAGCTGGTGGTGATCCAAGACTGATTCATCTTTATGAAGGTCAGTCGATCAACCGAGTCGGTTGACAGGCGCACCCTGTGATTGGTGACAAAGCCTCCAGCAGGACAGGCCAGTAGCTCAATTGCATACTGTGCAAGCTCTGGCCAGTGATCCATCCTCAAGACCCAGTAAGCCAGAGGAGTTTAGGTGGGAAAGGTGTCCAAGTCTGACCTTACCCCTAAGTATTCCTGCACCATGTATATCAGACGCTGGCGATAGTTGCTGAAACCGATCATACCTTGGGGCTGCGGACTAAAAAATTGTCTAAACGCATCGGTCAGACATCCACCTTCCCCACCGCTCCTTCTGCTACTGAAAGAAGCCTCAGCAACTCGTCGTCCAGGACCAGGAGTTTGTAACCTCCCAGTCTCTGGGAACGCATTGCACAGACCTTTCTGAAAGGCCTTCCGGAGATGTCTCATCCTCTGCTCCCTCTGCGATGGCAAGATAAGGTCCGCAACCTTACCCTTGTACCGTGGATCAAGGAGAGTGGCCAGCCAGTAATGGTCCCTCTCCTTGATCCGAAGAATATGAGGATCCTTCCGCAGGCTTTGCAGGATCAGGGAGGCCATGCAATGTAGGTTAGCATTCGGTCCGGAGTCTTCTGGGTCACTGAGGATGACAAGATCCGCAGCCACCTCCTCCCAGCCACGTACAAGTCCGCTGGTTTGTTGGGACTGTAAATCATCCCTAAAAGACTGCTGCTGCTGAGTGCCAGGCTCCACCTCCATGCTGACACAATCCTCCTCCTCCTCCTCATCCTCTTCCTGTGTGATGGGTGGGAGAGAAGGAACACTGTCTGGATAAAGGGGGCCTTGAGAGGCAAGGAAGTCCTCCTCTTCCTGCCTCTGTTCTGCCTCAAGTTCCCTGTCCATTATCCCACGCAGCGTATGCTCCAACAGGTGGACAAGAGGTACAGTGTCACTGATGCATGCACTGTCACTTCTCACCATCCTCGTGGCCTTCTCAAATGGTGACAGGACAGTGCATGCATCCCTGATCATGCTCCACTGGCGTGGGGAAAAAATCCGAGCTCCCCTGACCCTCTCCTGGTGCCGAAGTCGCACAGGTACTCATTGATGGCCCTCTGCTGTGTGTGCAGTCGCTGCAGCATGGCCAACGTTGAGTTCCACCTGGTGGACATGTCACATATAAGGTGGTTCTTGGGCAGGTTCAACTCCTTTTGCAGCTCAGCCAGCCGAGCACTGGCATTATATGATCGGCGGAAATGTACACAGACTTTCCTGGCCTGCCTCAGGACATCCTGTAAGCCTGGGTACCTGCCCAAGAACTGCTGCACCACCAGGTTAAGGATGTGAGCCATACAGGGCACATGGGTCAGCTGTCCCTGTCGCAGGGCGGAGAGGAGGTTGGTGCCATTGTCACAAACCACCATTCCTGGCTTAAGCTGGCGTGGCGTCAACCACCTCTCGGCCTGCCCCTGCAGAGCTGCCAGAACCTCTGCCCCAGTGTGGCTCCTGTCCCCCAAACACACCAGCGCAAGCACGGCATGGCATCTTTTTGCCTGCGTATTTGCGTAGCACCTTGGACGCCTACATAGCACCGCTGGTTCCGAGGACAGAGCACTCGAAGAGGCCATGGAGGAAGAAGAAGAGGAGGGGGTGGAGTAGAGAGGTGTGTCACAACCAGTAGTAGCATTTTGGAGGCGTGGTGGCAGAACAACCTCCAACACTACTGCACCTTGTCCTGCATCCTTCCCAGCTGCCAAAAGAGTGACCCAATGGGCCGTGAAAGACAGGTAATGTCCCTGTCCATGTCTGCTGGACCATAAGTCAGCGGTAATATGCACCTTACCACTGACCACCCTGTCCAGTGAGGCATGGACATTGCCTTTCACATGCCGGTAGAGAGCTGGAATCGCCTTCCGTGAGAAAAAGTGGCATTTGGGAACCTGCCACTGAGGAACCGCACATTGAACAAACTCACGGAAGGGGGGCCGAGTATACCAACTGAAAAGGCAGCAGTTGAAGTGCTAGCAATTTAGCCAAGCTAGCATTCAACCGCTGGGCATGTGGATGGCTGGGAGTAAACTTCTTTTGACGGTACAGCAGCTGGGGCAGGGAAATTTGCCTGCTACAATCGGACGTCGGTGTACTGCTAGCAGGGTGCCCGCAAGTACTTGGCTGTGACACACCTAATTCTACACCTTCATTCCTCTCTGTGCAGCTTTCAGAGAGGACTGAAGGTATAGTGGGGTTGGAGATCCCAGCTGATGAGGAGCAAGGAGAGATCCGCTTTGTTCTTTGGTGTGGGTCTTTAATGTGCGCTTGCCAACGAGCTGCATGGCAGGTCGACATATGTCTGGTCATGCTTGTGGTGCCCAAGCGGCTGCTGTTTTGGCCACGCGAGATACGCTTGAGACATATGTTGCAAATAGCAGTGGTGCGATCTGATGCACTCGTCTCAAAAAAGGCCCACACCAAAGAACTATTGTAATAACGTGCATAGGCAGCGCCCTGCACAGGCGGAGCTCTGCGGTGTGATTCAGTTGGTGTGCTGGCCATAAGCTGGCTCCCGGAGGGCATCCAGCCTCGTTGGACATGTGCCGCCTCCTCCTCCTCTTTCCCTTCAGGCACCCACATGGAGTCAGTGACCTCATCATCCCCTTCCTCTTCACCACTGGAGCAAACCTGGCAGTAAGCTGCAGCTGGTGGAACATGACTGCCAGATTTCTGTCCTTCAGCATCCCCTCTCTCTGCGCTCACGCTACTGCCTTCCTCTAGCTGGGTATCTTCATCCGAGCCTTCAAAACGCTGGGCATCCTCCTGGAGCATGTACCCAACACTGTGCTCAAACAGTTCGGGGGACTCCTCAGGAGGACATGGTGTGTCTAGGGAAGGGGTGCCTGATGATGCCATTAAGTACGCGTTGGCAGCTGCTTTGCCAGTACCCTGAGCCTGGGTGAGAGAGGATGAGGAGGATGAGGAGGGCTTTGTCATCCACTCTACCAAGCCTTCAGCATGATGCGGCTCAACATGTCCAGCTGCCGAAAAGAAGGACAATCGTGTCCCATGGCCATATGCTCATGACGATGCACCACGTCCATGACCAGCAATGTTGTCTCTAGACACAGAGCCTGCTTGCCCTGTTTTCTTGCCTCGGGACTGTCTGACTCTCCTTGTCAGTCTTCCAGGCATTGTAGTGGGTAGTGTATATTGTGCTGGAGTCACACAGCACACGCACTAACTCCTGCAGATGGCTGCCTTAGATGACAACAACAGGGCCTTAGGGCAGATAGAGGCTGAGGTGGTTTATTGTGTGCTGTGCTATACTCACACAGCATACACACACACAAACGAACTCCTGCAAATGCCTGTCTGGCTGCCTTAGATGACAACAACAGGGCCTTAGGGCAGATAGAGGCTGAGGTGGTTTATTGTGTGCTGTGCTATACTCACACAGCACACACACACACTAACTCCTGCAAATGCCTGGCTGGCTGCCTTAGATGACAACAACAGGGCCTTAGGGCAGATAGAGGCTGAGGTGGTTTATTGTGTGCTGTGCTATACTCACACAGCACACACACACGCTAACTCCTGCGATGGCTGGCTGGCTGGCTGCCTTAGATGACAACAGGCCAGAAGGGTAAAGGTGGTTTAATGTGATACTGCAATGCTGTACTAACAGCACGCACACACTAGACTAATCCCCAGAATCACAGCAGATAATTTCAGCACTCAGCAGAATGAATAAAACAGCAGATAATGTCAGCAGCACTCAGCAGAATGAATAACACAGCAGATACTGTGAGCACTCAGCAGAATGAATAACACAGCAGATACTGTCTGTCAGCAATGCAGAATGAATCACAGCAGATAATGTGACTGAAACAGTCACTGACTAATGCCGGAACACAATACACTAGCGCGGCGGCCTTATATAGTGTGGGGTGTGTACTAAACCCCCTGAGCTATAATTGGCCAGAGGCATCCTGCCTGTGGCCAATTATTGCTCTCCTCGCCGCTGGCTCTATGATTGGCCAAGCATGCGGGGTCACAGTGCATGCTTGGCCAATCATCAGCCAGCAATGCACTGCGACTTGCGCAGTGCATTGTGGACCGTTCGCATCACACAAATTTGATGCGAACGGCCCACATAGTTCTGGGCTCGACGAGCGGTCGAACGCCCGATGTTCGATTCGAACATGGGTTCGAATCGAACACCGGGCCCACCCCTACTCCTCTGCTTCTGGTGTTGGTATTTCCCCTTCTTTGGGAGGTGTGGGGTCCCTGGTGTCCTCAGACGTCCCAAGTCTTCTCTCCCCAATGAGAATGTAAAAAAGCAATACTTAGCACACAGATCTTTGAGGGCAGAAACAGGAATATGAAACATTACTTGGAAGTGTCATACAATTGTGTTTTTTGGCCGAGTTCTAAGCATAAAAACATTCTTTTTGACACTTTTTAAAGCTGGAATACTTACCTGTTTTGTGAAAGTTTGTCAGATGGAGACACCCTGTGGCAGAACGAAGCTCTGTCCCTTTGAAATTGGAGGTAAAGGAGATCCAGAGTTTGCATATCTGCAGACTATAGAATTTAAATGGAGAAAACTGCTCTGTCAGTTTTCTCCAGGTTTTGCTAGTCCTGGATGGGATCTCAAACTGTGTCCAGGTCTTGACGATGGCAAGCAAGGTGTGTGCCCAGCTGCACACAGACCATATAATGAGGGGCTAATGAGTGGAGGATGGTGGAGTGTGAGCAGCTTGCTGCTGCTGTATGAAGACAGACCTGTGGAGGGGTCATCCCTGTGTAAGGGATATTCTTTGCCCAGAGACTGGGAAAGGAGGGACAGCCTTGAGTAGTCTGGAAGACTAAGGAAGCCAGTGAGTCCAGGGGACTGGAAGGAATCAACTCTGTTGAGAGCAAGCAGAGGAACTGCTGACAAGAGAGAGCCAGGTGGCTTGGTATGTTTTTCATTTATGAATGCTTAATGAAGTTAAACCCCTGCGTGGGACTTCTGGATGGACTTTTGTTTTTTTCAATAAACGTGGGCTACCAGGCCCTTAACTATATATGCCTGTCTGATGAGGACTCACTGCATTAAAAAAATGCATCTTTTCACTTGAGTTAAACACCCCCATGTTACAAGTGGTGTTCGAATGCGGGCATACAGACGGTGAAATCCGGTCTCTGCGCCAGTGGTGAGTCATTTCAGGAACTGCTGCTAGCTGTGTGTGGCAGCCAGGCAAACTGCATTGCGCAGGAGTTCAATTGACTGTGTTGCATTGTGTGCAGGTAGTGCACTTGTGAGAATTTTTTTTTTTTCTATGCTGTGAACTGTGTAACGAGCTGCTGTGCATGTGACTGCAAGGATGAGGCAGTCAAAACACAAGAAGTTCATGTTAAATCAAGTTAAAGGTGAAGTGAGCTCAGCGTGGCCTGAGAAGATGTCTCCACCTTGGAGGGCCAGTCAAAAGGGGCCAGTGATGTGTGAGACAGTGAATGAATGGTTCAAGCAGAATCGCAAAGAGTGTGGCGCAGTGCAAGGGGCTCAGATCTTGGCCTCTGACTATATGCAACCCATGCTGCCTACAGAGGAGGTTGGGGACTTCCTTGTAAGATTTGAAAAAGTTGCTGTAAAGAGAAAATGGCCTAGGGACTGGTGGCCAAAACTGTTGCAAACCTTATTACGGATAGAGTTCCGGTCGGTTTACCATTTGATGGACGGGGACCAGGATGACTACCGCAAGTTTAAAGAGGAAATCCTTTTTAGAGGAGAGTTCCATCGCATCATGGACCGAAAGCCTGACTGGAAGTTGGAGAGGTATGTGGTTGCCCATAGCAACGGTGGTGATGTCAAGTCTGCAGACCATATGAGAAAAGTATTGCCTGCAGAGAGTAGTGGCAAGTTGAAAGCCACAATGCATCAAAGAGTTTGGGAGAATCAGCAAAGCTCTGCTGGGAGAGTGCGGTTTCCCATGGCAACGGGAGAAAGATTGCCAAAGGAAAGGAGGAGCTACAGGGCATATGTAGTTAAGCATCCACCTAAAGATGCGTATGCATTTCAAAATTACCAGGAGCAAAGGTCGTTATCTCCAGGCCCAGATTCCTGTGCAAATATGTTTGCAGTCACCCCTGGCAATGAGGATTTTCCTGTTGTGTCGGCAGGGGGTGCTAAACAGTTGGAGATGCCTGCTGTAATTTCATCCGGTGGCCACCAGGGAGAGTGGGCCAGTAAAAGTGCAGCAGAGGACTGGTTTGTGAGACAACGTACTCAAATGAAGATGGTGACCCCTACTACTGCGGTGGGTAAGACTGTCTTTAATGAAATAATGGCTGGAACCGCTGGGTTGATGTTGAAAAAGACTGGTGCTGGTAAATGCATAGAAGAGACTGAATATGTGACTGTGCACACTGGAGTGGCCCCAAATGGGAGATCCACTGTCGGTTTGGAAAAGGACTTGCCTCGCTGCAGTGCCCTGTCCAGTGGGGAGGCAAATGGTAAACTTGAATGTGACAATATGATGGGTAAAACTGCTAATATTGTGTTGGCTAAAGTGAATGGTCCAGTTGCTAATGGGCTAGTGCAGCTCACTAGAGATAACCCTGCTGTGAATGCGGTTAAAGATGTGCTATCTCCCCTAGCAACTGTGAAGAAGGCCATAGAGGTGCCCCTAGAAACCCCCAGGGAGCTCTGCGTTTTGGAGCCGGAGGTTGCCTGGGACAACTTTGGTGCTGCTCTGAGGGATAAGAGGGTACCTGAACATAGTGATGACAGGATGTTAAATGTTAAAACTGAAATGTTTGAAAACACTCATGGTGGAAATGGGTTAATGCAGTCTAGCAACGACAGGTATCAAAGCTCTAATGCGTTTAATGAAGCGCCACCAGAGCAAGGTGGTGAAGGTGTGGTATTGCTGTCTGCTATGGTTAAAAATGTAGTGCCAAAATCTTATTTGAACCAAAGTGATATGTGCAATGTGTCTGTTGCTGAACCACTCTGTCCCTCTGGGTCTCCGTGTACAGTAGGAGCGGTACTGCGTGGTACCTCTGGGAGCACAGAGATAACAGACTGGGACAGGTGGACAAAAAGCCTGTTGGCTTTGTTGGAAAAGGCCTCTGTTGGTAAAAGTGAAGCAGACATGACTTCTGCAGTGCCAGATGAAGGACCTGCAGAGCAACTTGTATGCAAGGATGCACTTGCTACTGCAGATGATGGTGTTCATGAGATGGAAACGCCAAATAAGGGCAAACACACAGAAGAGGTCATGTCTGTGATCCACAAAGGGCCCAATGATGTGATAATGGATAATGCCGAGCCAAATGTGTTGGTGGAAGTGCCAGATGGCACAGCCATAAATGAAGTGATTGTAGTCACAGGTCCAAATGTTTTATGGGAGGATGGTCAGGAGTCAGGACAGTTGTTGGCAGAGGATCTCCTGCCAGTGGAGTTGGTGGATAGTGAAGCTGCCGTGGACAACCACTCCACTGGATGCAGTTCCTCTCCAGACACTGCCCTGCCGAACATGAGTGAAATGAAATATGACAAATGCATTGATATTTCTGACCGTGATGAAAAATGCAGCTCATTGTCAATTTGTAAGGGTTTGGTTACCATGGGTGACCACAAAAATAATGGTAGACCTGAAGATCTTGGTCAAGTTGATCTGGTTGTAGCAAACCCTGAAAATTGTAATGAGATAGGGAATGGTATGATTGACACAGAAGAGGTAAAAGATACAGCAGAATTAGGCCCCCTACAGGTTCAGGAGGGTATTTCTGGGGAAGATTTTCTGAGGTTTGAGAAATTTCTAAGGTCTGAGAAGGATCGTTATAAACAATGGTTGCAGGAAAATGGCCCAAAGCTCAGCAAGGTGTCGCATGACTTTAAAACCTTAAAGTCGCAAGACAGTCAGTATGTCCTTCAGAGGGAGACTAGGATGAGGCTGCAGTCATATGAGGATGTTAGTGATGAAACTGACAAAAATAAGCATGCAGTGTACATGAGGAAACAAGTGGCGCTAAGTTTGGACAGTAAGAGGGTGCCCGTACTTGGAGTACAGAGAGGGACCATTGTCACCCTAATAAAAGAGCCCCCACTTATCATTAAACCAGTGTTTAAAAATGTGGTTCCTTCTAAATTAAGCAAAGAGAAAAGGGGTGGTCTAGTGGAAATTGAGGGAGCACTTTATAACCTTAATGATACTGGATCCGTAAAATTCAGAAATCAACCTCATGTGCAAAAAGGTACCAAGATTGGTAAAAGGACTAGTGTAGGCCCAAGAGAAGTGGGAAAACATCGCTTTTGGAAGTGCACTCGTAAAAAAGCATGGGAGTGTCTTTGTAAAGCCCAAGTAGATGCAGCAAGGGGACGTGGAGAAATTCACCTGATGGGACAAGATTTGGCCCATGTGGGTGGCAGCTTGCATGGTCATGCCAAAGTGAGGAGGTTGTACTGGTGTATATTGAAGGTTAAAGCTGATGTCAGCGAGTTTAAAGGTAGGATCAGGGAAAGCAGAGTTTTCCCCAAAAAAATTATTAAGCCCAGGGACCCAAGAAGAAGGCTGAGGATGGGAAAATATAGGACCCTGTTAAGATCCAGGGTGGGACGTGCCTGGAAGCGCACCCGGAAAAAAGGTTGGGCCTACGTGGCTGACAGCCAGCACAGAGGTGTCCCAACCATGACGGGTGCTGGTGTTCCTCCCTCCGGATCGAAACAAAGGGGGGGGATATGTGGCAGAACGAAGCTCTGTCCCTTTGAAATTGGAGGTAAAGGAGATCCAGAGTTTGCATATCTGCAGACTATAGAATTTAAATGGAGAAAACTGCTCTGTCAGTTTTCTCCAGGTTTTGCTAGTCCTGGATGGGATCTCAAACTGTGTCCAGGTCTTGACGATGGCAAGCAAGGTGTGTGCCCAGCTGCACACAGACCATATAATGAGGGGCTAATGAGTGGAGGATGGTGGAGTGTGAGCAGCTTGCTGCTGCTGTATGAAGACAGACCTGTGGAGGGGTCATCCCTGTGTAAGGGATATTCTTTGCCCAGAGACTGGGAAAGGAGGGACAGCCTTGAGTAGTCTGGAAGACTAAGGAAGCCAGTGAGTCCAGGGGACTGGAAGGAATCAACTCTGTTGAGAGCAAGCAGAGGAACTGCTGACAAGAGAGAGCCAGGTGGCTTGGTATGTTTTTCATTTATGAATGCTTAATGAAGTTAAACCCCTGCGTGGGACTTCTGGATGGACTTTTGTTTTTTTCAATAAACGTGGGCTACCAGGCCCTTAACTATATATGCCTGTCTGATGAGGACTCACTGCATTAAAAAAATGCATCTTTTCACTTGAGTTAAACACCCCCATGTTACAACCCCTATAGTATCTACTGGAACACGTGTGTGGGACATCCTAATAAAAATGGTGTTCTGGTGTCCCAGCACTAGTGCTCCAGAGTCCAGATGTGTAAGCAGCTACTGAGTGTCCTCTCCTTTACACTGAATCAAGTTTGCATTTCATTCTATTAGCAAGCCCTGTAGACAAGAAACTTTATTTGACTAGAGATAGATAGGCCTGAACAAATGTAGTTTCCAGAAAATTGTCAAAACATCGTATTTGAAGTGGGAGAACGATCAAGGTTTATTATGAACGATTCAACACACAAACATGAAAGTGGCCATTTTGAAATTTACAACATTAAATCAAAGCACATGGAGCAGTATGCAAGCAAGAATAATATGAACACACGACAACTACTTACTTTTTTGAAGAAGTCACTTGATCTTTCGGTACTGATCGTGCTCCCTCAGTTTCAGGTCTGACCAGCGTTTCCCCAGTTGATCCTTGGATCGTCGTACCCCAAAATTCTTCTGCAGACTCTTCACAACTTTAGCCATGATCTTGGCATTTCTGACATTTGGGTTGGTGTAAGGCCCATACTTCCCATCATAGTCGCTTCTCTTCAATATGTCCACCATCTCTGTCATCTCTACAAAAGACATATTTGAGGCCTTAAATCTTCTCCTCCGGGATCGAGAAGTTTCTGCCTCCGGGCATTCCTCGTCCTCCTCCTCATTACTTGAATAATCAGTGTGCACCTGCTGTGCCTCCACCATGTGCTCTCCCCACTGCGCCGTAAAGAGAAGGGGCGGGGAATAGGTTAGAATGATCATCAGGGGCGGGCGGAGTTTCACGCATGCTCACTATATATAAAAACGAACACGTGTGTCGTGCATACGATCTGTGAGCAGAGGGAGAGAGAGCTGACGCAACAATCACTATAACAAAGGTACAATTTGAACTTGGTACATCACTAGCCTAGACTGCTTCTAGATTGAGGCTTATATTGGGACAAAATAAGAAGAGTTTAGCCTGACATTATTTAGGGTTTGTCTGGTGCTGTGTCTTGCAGAGAATATGGATTGGTTTAACGACCACAGCTTCCTCCCCCTCTTCATTGACAAGTTCAGGGAGATGCCCTGTTTGTGGCAAGCCAAACATCCCCACTACAGCAACAAAATAAAGAGGCTGGCAGCACTGCAGAAACTGGTTGAGTTTGTGAAGCCGGTGGTCCCCAAGGCAAACATCAGCTATTTAAAAACGAAAATTGGGGGCCTGAGGTGTACTTATCTGAGGGAGTGCAAGAAGGTGCAGGAGTCCCAGAGATCTGGAGCTGGAACAGATGAAGTTTATGTCCCTAGGCTGTGGTACTATGAGAGGCTCCATTTTCTGGCAGACCAGATAAAACAGTTTATTTGTGAGTAGGCAGGTACATTTCAAAAATAGAAAGTCAAATTAACAAGGGGCACCAATACCAAACCACCTCCTAGAGATTACAAAAATAACCAAATAAAATATAAAGATAATAATGGTGTGGGGGTAAGTTGAGACACACAAAACACATCAAAAAAATAATGAACATGAGCAAAATGTCAAATCGGAGGAGAAAGGAAGGAGATCGTGATTAAAAAAAAAAAAAAAAAAAAATTTACAAAGAAAAGCAAAAAAATAAGATTCTGGAGATCTGACAAATAAAAATATTCTAGTCATGAAATCATGAAAAAGAATAAAGAAATACGTTTTGGAGAAGTCTGTGTGAATATGAGCAGCAAAAGAACTTCATTCTTCTAGCATTCTAAAGAAAAAGAGAATGCGCTGCATTAAACATTTTTTAACATTGCAGCGTGACGAATGTGCTATATCGATTACGAATGCTAGTTTTACCTGACTGAGCTCTTCCGTCTCAGAATTTTTTCAGAGCATGTGTGGCACTTTGTCCGTCGGACTAGGCAACACACGATCGGAATTGGCGTGATCGGTTTTTGTTGTCGGAAAATTTGAGATCCAGCTCTCAAACTTTTTCCGATGGAAAAAGTCAGATTGAGCCCACACACGGGCCGATTTTCCAACAACATGGTCCGATCGGACATTTTCCGTCAGACATTTTCCATCAGAATTTCCGACCGTGTGTATGGGGGCTAACAGTATGTTTTCTCTTTGTCTGCTTTTTGTCTTGTAAAAGTGTATCTCTCTCAATGGTATCAGCGATATTAATCGCTCTCTGTATGGTGCCAGTCCCGTATCCCCGTGAGGAAAACCTGCCATCCATAAGTCACTTCTCCTCCTCATATGTTTGAGGCTCACTACACACTCTTCGTAATCTGATAAGTTGTCCAACTGGTATCCCCTATATGACATGTTTGGGGTGTCCAGAGTCGGCACGAGGAGGTGACAGTTTTAGGATATTATGTAAGCATGAAATTTACCGAATTTTTAGTCTGCAAACTAGAATTCCGCAGGGCTTAAACTTTGAATGGGATTTAACCCATTATTATGATTGACCACTGTATACAATAGACAATTGACCAATGCTACTGATCTATTTGGATACAGTTGTCTGTTGGCAATACATGTATACACCTGCACATACATGTGAGAGCGGGTGTTGGTTAGTGATGTTTATAATTTATAGTTTACAAATTCATAATTTATAAATTCACCTCCGTGGCATGTATGTATACATTTTCAGGTATTCATACCTATATTTGTATTTTTCGTGTATACTGATATCCACATGATGTCCTCTTAATAAATACTCCACAGTTTCTTGTGTGCTATACTTACAAATGTTAGTTTTCGTTTTTGGTTTGTTCATGTACTGTTTTAAGAACAATGCTTGTTACATAGTTTTCTTTTTTTGTTTGTTTTCTTTCTTTTCTGTTGTTTTATTATTATTCTTGCCTCGTTCATACTATATTAAATGTTGTTTAACCACTTCCCGCATGCTGGCCATCAAATGACGGCTGGGCAGCATGGCTCTCGTTCTGGGTGGAGGTCATATGACGGCCTCCCAGAACGACCGCTCTCGTGTGCATGTGGGAGCGTGCATCACGGTGATTGGTGGTGAGGTGTGTCAGTCAGACACACCACTACACCGATCTCAGTAAAGAGCCTCTGATGGAGGCTCTTTACCACGTGATCAGCCTTGTCCAATCACAGCTGATCATGATGTAAACAGGAAGGAAGAGCCGTTGATCGGTTTTCCTCACTCGTGTCTCACAGACGCGAGTAGAGGAGAGCCGATCAGCTGCTCTCCTGATGGGGGGGTCGGTGCTGATTGTTTATCAGCACAGCCTTCCCTCGGATGCCCACCCAGGACCACCAGGCATTGGCACTACCCTGGACCGCCAAGTATGCCACCCTAGACTACCACGGAAATGCCAATCAGTGCCCAGGCAGCTGCCAATCAGTGCCCGTCCCCAATGCAAGCCAGTGCCATCAGTGATGCTTATCAATGCCATCTATCATTGCTGCATATCAGTGCCCAGCAGTGCCACCTATCAGTGCCCATCAGTGCCCAGCAGTGCCACTTATCAGTGCCACCCATAAGTACCCATCAGTGCAGCCTTTCAGTGCCCACCAGTGCCACCCATGAGTGCCCATCAGTGCCGCCTATCAATGCCCATCAGTGCTGCCTACCAGTGCCCATCAGTGCCGCCTATCAGTGCCCATTGTCAGTGCCCATCAGTGTCACCTCATTGGTGCCACCTCATCGGTGCTGCCTTATCAGTGCCTGTCAGTGCTGCCTTATCAGTGCCCATCAGTGAAGAAGAAAACTTACTTATTTACAAAATTTTATAACAGAAACAAAAGAAAAAAAATGTTTCTCCACATTTTAGGTGATTTTTTTATTTGTTTAGCAAAAAATAAAAACCGCAGAGGTGATCAAATACAACCAAAAGAAAGCTCTATTTGTGGGAACAAAATGATAAAAATTCTGTTTGGGTACAGTGTAGCATGACCGCGCAATTGTCATTTAAACAGCAACAGCACTGAGAGCTGAAAATTGGCTTGGGCAGGAAGGGGGTGTAAGACTGGGAAAGTCGATGCTTTTTACAGGGAAACATATCGGTTGGAGAGAACCCTGTGACATCACCACACACCAGCTGGTAGCCTGATAGGTCAAGTGCTGTGTGTTGTTTTATTTTTCTGTGCCGTGCAAGAGAAAAATCCTTGGAATAAATACCTTGATTTACTGCACCATGAAGTTTTTCATCTTTCTTTTCCAATATACTATTTAAAACAATTATCGGAGGAGTCCTTGTTTGAAGAAAAAAGGCAAGTGCTATATACATAAAAAATGAATCCGGCCATTCACTAAGGAAGAGCGCCATCATCCCCATTAAGTAGTTCAGGTGGAAACATCACAGCTGATCGCTGCTGGTGCTGAATGATTATCCCCTCTTGGAGTCTCTATCGTGGGCTAGCTGATGAGCGGATCGGCTGGAAATCATTATAGTGTGTGGCTGATATAAGGTGATCTTGACTCTTATAACCTGGGGTCCATCAGATTTGGTAAGAGGCCATATGGCTCTTTTTATGCATATCTCCCCTTTAGATTTGAACTATCCAAATCAAGCTTTGCTGAATGTGAAAGGCGGCATCGCTATTTTTTATATATTTTTGCTACTCTTTTCACTTGGTTACTGTGTTACATTTTTTTTTACACATTTTACATAAATATTTTTTTGTGAATACTTTTTTCACAATCCCTTTAGAATTCACTTGGGATGTTTATATATTTTCACTTAATGTTTTAGTAACTCATTCATTTGGATTCACATATTGTATAGATTTATTTATCGTACATATTTATTCATGGCACACAAATATTTCACATTGTATATAATTTGCGCATCTCTTTTGTGTTTAAAATCTATGTTGAAATTAAGTTTTTAAAGAGGAGTGGCACCTAAAAAAAAAATATTAAAAGTCAGCAGCTACAAATACTGCAGCTGCTGACTTTTAATAAATGGACACTTACCTGTTCCAGGGTCCAGCGATGTCAGCAGCCGCTATCCTCTGTCAGGGAATCAGGAAGTGAAGCGTTGTGGCTTCACTGCCCAGTTCCCTAATGCGCATGCGCGAGTCGTGCTGCACGTCTTTACTGGTCCCCATTGTGTCCTGGGAACTGTGTGTTTCCCAGAACACAACGGGGGAGGGGGCGTTGCATCTGCGGCTAGCTGTGGCTAGCTATTCCCGGAAGTGGGTGCAGATACCTGGATTACAGGTATCTGCACCCCCCTGAAAGGTGTCAATTGTGGCACCGGAGGGGGGGAGGAATCCGATGAGCGGAAGTTCCACTTTAGGGTTTGGTTATATATATATATATATATATATATATATATATATATATTTTTTTTTTTATTTTTTTTTTTTTATTTAGGTAATTCATATGAATGATTGCGTGAGCGCAGATTGATTCATATACATAGTATATACTATATGCCATTTTTTCAAATTCATCTTCTAAATACCTCATTCTTTCTCCCTGATCAGCAGTCACTTGACCACCTGTTGCGCTCTCGTACTAGGGAGGAAGGTCACGTGACCACCCAGCAGACATCAGAGGGAGAGCTCGGCCCCTCCCTCTCTAGTACATAAATCAGAGGGAGAGAGTGACGGGCAGTCATGTGACCACTGATCGGGGTGAAAGGTATTTAGAAGATGAATTAAAAAAAAGGCATACAGTACATACTACAGGTTATACTAAAGGCCCATACACACGATCTGACTTTTTGACAACAAACATGCAAATTACCTGTTTTAAGGAAAAAAATCGATTTTCATGTGACAAATGTTCGATGTGCAAACAGACAAACTTTGCGGCAACAAAAGTCCTATGGTGCAAAATCCTATCGTGTGTACACAAGTCCATAGGAATTTAGTCCAAAGTACAAACACGCATGCTCAGAACCAATGCAAAAGATCAGACAACAATACAGAAGTTGACCAAAGGGTGGTGGTAAAGAGCAGAAAAAACACGTGATTTGGTGAAAGTTGGCTATAACGGCCTGCTGTGTGTATGCATACCAAATTCAAGGCCAACGCCTTTGGACAAAAATCCATGGAAAAGTTTGTTTGAAGTCTGATCGTGTGTATGAGGCTTTACAGTGGGGCTGGCAGTGTTTGTGTGCACGGACTTAACAACCCCTTATAACAACATACGCTGCTCTTTTAATACCGATTTAAGCAGATGTACACACTAACCATTTTGTTTGCTTATGCATTGTGTATCATAAACAATTCCCATGGTTTTGTTTTTTGCAAAATACTGTTTTTGCCTTTTTCATCACCATCCTGCAGCTCTCCTTTACTCTATTTCAACCACTTTGTATCTACATACAATTCACCATCGGCTACACACAAGGGCTCTGGACTGGCTCCCTGAAAGTGACAATGGTGCACCCTGTCTGCACAATATGTACTCCTATGATCACTTGCAGTTTCTATCAAAAGAGCAAGTGACAAACTCAAGAGCACTGTGCCTGAACAAAGACTATATGGAAGAACAACCAGGCATTATTTTAGAGAAGGCTGCTAACTTTACAAGGCTTATAGTTATTAGAATTTGATAAAGTCAACATCACTTTAGTTACTCTTTAAACTTTATTTGTCCTGCGCCACTATAGAAAATATGTCTCATTTATCCCACTATAGCAAATGTGTCTCATTTGGGCAGCACAGTGGTGTAGTGGGTAGCACTTTCACCTAGCAGCAAAAAGGGTCGCTGGTTTAAATCCCAACTACGACACCATCTGCCTGGAGTTTGCATGTTCTCCGTGTGCCTGCGTGGGTTTCCTCCGGGTACACCAGTTTCCTCCCACACTCTAAAGACATGCTGGTAGGTTAATTGGATCCTGTCTAAATTGGCCCTAGTATGTATGAATGTGTGTTAGGGACCTTAGCTTGTAAGCTCCTTGAGGGCAGGGACTGATGTGAATGTATAATGTATATGTAAAGTGCTGCGTAAATTGACAGCACTATATAAGTACCTGAAATAAATAAATAAATAAAATGTCTCCCTTTTCAGGCAAAAAGTCCACTTTAATTAAGAGCCGTGAATAAAAAACACATTGGCATATGTGTGCACACTTATACGGTGAGGCATAGTGCAGGAGTACACTAATTTTAACTCTGATGAGCAACCAGGTTTATTGACAGATTTCTTTCTATTATCTGAAGCTGTCTTTAATATTAGGCGGTATATGTTTAGATTTATTTATTTTATCAGAAAATAAGTTATTTGGCAGAATCACTGTTTTTCTCAAGGCAAAATATGTGCCTTTGTTCTCCTGTGCTGACCTCCAATTCTTTTGTAGAGCAAGAAATGGAAAGGTTTTTATGTGTAACAACTCGACATATCTTTCTGATTGCCAGTGAAGCAGAAACTACATTTTTTTCTTTAAAAAGAGAAACTGTCTTGTCTTGAATTCCTCTACCTTTCTTCATGAATTTTCTAATAATAATCATGCCGTAGTTCAAGAAGAATTATTGCTTCAGAAATGCTGCCCCTTCTGTGAAATCTGAATCTTTTATATTCCTCAAAATGCAGTTAAATAGCATTGAAAAAGGAACTTTGTCTGCTGTTATACTATAGTAATACAGTGAATACTGCTAATAACCACTGCTAACCCTCTTGTGATTATAACCCATTTTATACTTTTCTGTGGATTACAACTAAATACTTTATCATGTTTTATTTAACCATTTATTCAATTAAGAGCCACAAATGAATTACACGGTGGCCAAAATAAAAGTATTTTTAATCTTTTCATATTAAAATATATGCTGCTTTTCTGTCCAGGTGCCTTCCGGTTCAGGAAACTTGATAGCTGTTAGCCTAAATGAGTCATATTTTAAAAGAATGTAGAGCAAAAAAAAGCTTTTTTTTTCAAGTATGAACATTTATATTGTTATGGGGTGTACAAATATATATATACAGCGGAACCTCAGATTACGAGCATAATCCGTTCCAGGAGAATGCTCGTAATCCAAAGTACTCGCATATCAAAGCGAGTTTCCCGATTGAAGTCAATGGAAACTAAAATAATTTGTTCCACATTGACTTCAATGGCATGCAATAGCGCATTCAGCCAGAGGTGGGGGGTGCCGGAGAGCCTCGGAAATGGCCGAAGGCCCAGGAACAACTCGGCTGACCTCGGCAAACCTCGGAAATACTCCGTTCCCGAGGATTGCCGAGGTCAGCCAAGCTGTCCTTGGGCCTTTCCGTGCATTTCCAAATGGCACCAATCGGCTCCGGCGCCCCCCACCTCAGGCCAAACACGGTACTGCACACACTTTGGCCTGAATCATACTAATTTTGCGAGACAACACTCGCAAACCGAGTTACGATTTATAAAAATACAGTGCTCATATTGCGAAACGCTCGTTAACCGTGTTACTCGCAATCCGAGGTTTCTCTATATTGGTAAAAAACAAGAGTAGTTAAAGGCTGAGCTTTAGTAAGGCAAGTTTAACAGAGGCATATTATAAACCAATTCTGTTTTGGTTCAACCACCTATATCAATTTACTGTTTAATAGAAAAATTCTGTAAAAAGGTTTACATATTTATATTAAAAAAGAATCACAGGGGCTTGGCTTGGCACAAGGCGGATATGGCAGCATAAAAGAGGAGCTCCGACGAACCCGCAGCCCTAACCCGTCTCTCTGCACCACGAACACCCGATAATGAGCAGGCAGAACCGCCACACTCCACACACTCATTGGCTGCCTACACGGGAAGAAACATCTCCAATCTTTTCAAAAGCCAGGCATCTGCTCAGAGAGGCGCCCGCACACACGGAGGAAGACTTCAGTGAGGTCTCACAGTTGGCTACAGAGGATCACGATAGGAGAAACGCCCTCCTTGATCCCCCCTCACAAACTGTTATGGGATTATTTCTGACTGGGACTCTAGAACAAAAGTTAATACTGCAGCTGCAGGAACAGATTCACAGGATGCAATCGATGTGTTTGAAATGTCCGTTCAGTGCCAAAATGTATTATTACATGTTATTTTATACATAGATAAGAAAGGGGTGGTGTGAGATGTTATTAAAAACTAACAAATAGAAATATATTATTAAAATCTAGAAAATAGAACAATTGCAAAAGTAAAACCTTGAGACGGGAGGGGGGAGTAGGGATATAGAGAGAGAGCTTCTAGCAGAAGATATGTCTTTGTGTTAGGTGAAGGTTACAGAACACATTTCAACAGTGAGAACAAAATGGAGTCTCTTAAATGAACAATACAGTGAATATCCATGTCACATATGCTGACATGTCAGGATTCGCAGCAGACATTAAATCCTCATTTTTAGCTGCAATCACGGACCCTAAAACCAACCTCCTGGTCCTCACTGAAAAGATGGCCTCTGCTTAAATGGCCAGTAAGCACAGGGAGAAAGCCATACGCAGATTAGAGAGAGTAACAACCACACACTCCATCCATTTCATAGACATGAATAGACACTTGGAAGACCTGGACAACAGGGGCAGGCAAAACTATATTAGAGTCAGGGGGATACTGGATTCGGTGGACAATGATCAGATTATACCAGCTTTACAGAGAGTCTTTAACAGTCTCCTTGAAAGACCAGAAAATACAGAAATAGAGTTTGTGAGAGCTTATAGAGCCCTTAGAGCCAGAGGCTCTGACACTTCACACGATATCATATGCTGCTTGCAAAACTTTGGTTTAACCGAATCCCGACCTTCTCACGCAGATATACTGCCCTTTAAGAGGCCGCCGGTGGGCATACGCGCGCCACTGGAGGCAAGCGGCAAGCTCCGTATCAGCCTAAACTGAGGAAAAAAAATAGTTTTTTAATATATTTTTGGGGGATATTAATTATAGCAAAAAGTAAAAAATAATGTGTTTTTTTCAAAATTGTCGCTATTTTTTTGTTTATAGCGCAAAAAATAAAAACCACAGGGGTAATCAAATACCACCAAAAGAAAGCTATATTTGTGGGAAAAAAAGGACATCGATTTTGTTTGGGAGCCACGTCGCACAACCATGCAATTGTCAGTTAAAGCGACGCAGTGCCGAATCACAAAAAGTGCTCTGGTCAGGAAGGGGGTAAATTCTTCCAGGGCTAAAGCGGTTAAAAGAGGATATCATGCGCAAAGCTTGCAGCAATGAACAGATTGTTTTCAATGGAGAGACTATCATGATCTTTCAGGAATTCTCTCAGATAACACTGAAAAACCACAGGGCTCTGCAACCCCTTTTAGACAAATTGTGAGAGAAGGACCTGAGGTACACTTGGCTTTTTACATTTGCCTTACATGTAACCCACAATGGCCGGCAGAACACTTTACCTTCTCCAGAGGATCTGCCTGAGTTCTGTAACTCACTTCAATTAGGCCAGATTGAGCTCACAGATTGGTACCAGGAGTTTGTCTTGCCACCCCTGGAAAGGAGCCCACCACGTTCTCCCTTCACTTCACCAGTGAAACGTCAACCCAAGAAGCTGAAACTGACCTGACAAGATGGGTCACTGGCGGGCACCCAAAACAACAGAGCCCACTCATCTAGGGCCCTGGATGAAATCTGACTACCACAGTTTCAGCCACTCAATAGTTCAATCTGTTTTTTGATCTCAGTTTATTCGACATACCCTGTTTGCCTAGGTTTATGGGTCAATTTCACCTTTTCTTTTATCAAAGTTGACTACCTAACGGAATGAGCGCTTTTATCTCTTTGCTCCAATAGCGGCCTACAACTTGCTTCTGTACACCCAACCCTGACAGGGCAGTATTATCACATTGGAATTACTGGAGCAGTTTACAATGACTCATCCCCCAGGTTCATCTCTGATATCCTGGTCCCTTCCACGTTGCATTTAGTGCCTATCAACCCTTTTTGCCTCATCCATACTTTGTCATATCAGGTAACTGGGGCACCGTATGTTCTTTTGAGGAACTCTACACAGGATCCACGGAACTGTATAGGTTGGCCACATCAAGACTGATTCGAACCCTTTCTAACTCCAGGTGTGCGGTTGCTCGCAGTAATCAGACCTCTACTCGGTCATAGAGATCTGCTACATCTGTGGGCCTAGTAATCTTTATGCTTACCTGTTATTGTTCTTACAAATTATTTGTTTATTTGATTGCATTTAACATTTTTATACTGTAATTGATCTGGAGAGGGGGTTGGTTAAATTCCCCTCTCCTTTCAATCATAAAACTATGGCAGTTCTCATATATTTGAAGCACCAGAGGTGCAGAGAGGATCGTTAGGCACTTCACTGACTGCATAGGTTGCGACCCGTCACTCCCAGCCTATATAGATAATCCATTCCATATATTTATACACAGCGTCCTAGTCAGTGTTGTCTATTTCTGCAGATCACCTCCCTCTACCCCACAAAGTGCACTTTGATAGGGCTTGTGGCCCCTACCACTGTGCACTAATTTGCATCTATTGGGACAGTATACCTACTTAATATAGATGTCAAGCTCATGGCAAAAATTATTGCTAACAGATTGAAACCTCTGATCCATGGTCTGATTGGATCAGAACAGGCTGGTTTTATGCCGGGCAGAGAGGCTAAAGACAATGTAAAGTCTCTACGACTTGATATATGCTGCCCAAATGCGAAAAATCGAGGGCCTCCTCCTGTCGACAGACGCAGAGAAGGCTTTCGACTGAGTAGCCTGGGACTTTATGCTGGGGACATGTCGGTTTATTGGCACATGATGGCCTGGATTTAATCAATAAATGGTTCACTGTCGAAAAGGCAGGGATGTCCACTTTCACCCCTGCTTTTCATTATTTCACTTGAACCGTTCATTAGAAGAATATTGGCCAATAGAACAATTCAGGGGTTTAAGGTGACCGATAGAAAGTTGTGGCCTACGCGGACGATCTCTTGTTTTTTCTGACCAACCTACATACCTCCATACATTCTCTTTTGAAAGAATTCTCACTATATGGGTATATCTCAAAACCTTAAAATAAATTACTTGAAATTGGAAGCAATGAATGTCACATTACATGGGGACACTTTTAAAAACATACAAGATAATAGTCTATTTAAATGGGAATCCTCAGCACTCAAATACCTAGGGGTTTGGTTGATCCCACGACTCCCCTCAATCTATGAATGCAACTTTCTACCCCTTCTTGAGACCATAGAGAAAATTTGCAAGCCTGGCATCCAAAACACTTTTCCTGGTTTGGTAGAGCGGCAAATTGTAAAATGTCCATTCTACCCATAAAAATACCTCAAAGCTATTTCAAGATTCTCCTTATGCCTCGTACACACGTAGGGACTTTTGCCGGCGGACCTAGTCCAGCGGACAATCCCGCGGGACTTTCCAGCTAGGTCCGCTGGACTTTCCGAGGGTGTGGACTTGCCCACACACGCACGGACTTCTCCAGCGGATAATCCGCCGGCCAAAAGTCCGCGGGACTTTTGAAAATGAACGGACTTGCCCACACACGGAGCAGTCCGTTCATTTCGAACGTAACTTCAGGTTACGTAGCTAGCGTAGGCAGTAAATGCCGCCGCGCTAGCTCCGCAAGCTGGCATGGATTTAAAGGGAATCCCCACGCCGAAAAAACGGCGTGGGGGTTCCCCCCAAATCCAAGTCAGACCCTCATCCGAGCACGCAGCCTGGCAGGCCAGGAAAGGGGTGGGGACGAACGAGCGCCCCCCCCTCCTGAGCCGTACCAGGCCGCGTGCCCTCAACATGGGGGGTGCCCTGGGGAAAGGGGGGCCGTGCGCCCCCCCCACCCCAAAGCACCTTGTCCCCATGTTGATGAGGACAAGGGCCTCTTCCCGACAACCCTGGCCGTTGGTTGTCGGGGTCTGCGGGCGGGGGCTTATCGGAATCTGGGAGCCCCCTTTAATAAGGGGGCCCCCAGATACCGGCCCCCCACCCTATGTGAATGAGTATGGGGTACGATGTACCCCTACCCATTCACCTAAGGTGTAAAATGTAAAGTACAAAAAACACACACACTTTTGAAAAAATATTTTATTGCACTGCTCCGGGGGTCTTCTTCCGTCTTGGGGGTCTTCTCGCCGGACTCCTCCGCTCTCTTCTGCTCTTTTACCTAGCTCTTTCACGAGGGGAGGAGTCCGGCTACCTTCTTCGTCGTCGCCGCCGTCGTCTGGGGGTCTCGATCCGCCTTCGGGGGTCTTCCGGGGGTCTCTTCTGTTCTTGCGGCGGTCGTCGTCTTCCGCGCCGCCGGCGCCTTCTTCTTCTTGTCCTTCTTCTTGTCCTTCTTGTTCTTCTTCTTCTTCCGATGTTGACCCGACGCTCTCTCTGCCCGGAATGCCTGTGCCGCTCTGCGCTCGGACTTATATAGGGACATGGGGGACAGGGTCACATGCACATGTCACATGGTGACCCCGCCCCCTTGTGTTGTCACAGTCCCGGAGGATGCTGGGACTGTGACATCGCAAGGGGGCGGGGTCACCATGTGACATGAACATGTGACCCTGTCCCCCATGTCCCTATATAAGTCCGAGCGCAGAGCGGCACAGGCATTCCGGGCAGAGAGAGCGTCGGGTCAACATCGGAAGAAGAAGAAGAACAAGAAGGACAAGAAGAAGGACAAGAAGAAGAAGGCGCCGGCGGCGCGGAAGACGACGACCGCCGCAAGAACAGAAGAGACCCCCGGAAGACCCCCGAAGGCGGATCGAGACCCCCAGACGACGGCGGCGACGACGACGAAGAAGGTAGCCGGACTCCTCCCCTCGTGAAAGAGCTAGGTAAAAGAGCAGAAGAGAGCGGAGGAGTCCGGCGAGAAGACCCCCAAGACGGAAGAAGACCCCGAAGGCGGATCGAGACCCCCAGACGGCGGCGACGACGAAGAAGGTAGCCGGACTTCCCCCGCTCGGTAAAAGAGCTTGGTAAATGGCGGGGGAGTCCGGCGAGAAGACCCCCAAGACGGAAGAAGACCCCGGAGCAGTGCAATAAACTATTTTTTCAAAAGTGTGGGTTTTTTTTTTTACTTTACATTTTACACCTTAGGTGAATGGGTAGGGGTACATCGTACCCCATACTCATTCACATAGGGTGGGGAGCCGGGATCTGGGGGCCCCCTGGGGGACTCCAACTTAAATTCATCTGGGGACACAAAACACCCCAAATTAAATTCAACCTGTTAACCAGACCCAAAGACATGGGAGGATGGGTATTTCTGATTTTTAAAACTACTATTTTGTGTCTCACATCACCAGAATCATCTACTGGCACTGCCACCAAAATCTCAAGTACTGGGTCTCCCTAGAAGCTGACCTGAGCCCCATACCCCTAAAATTCTCCCCATGGATGAGATACCCCCCTGCTTTGAAATCACACCCTTTGATAGGAACCACATTAGCAAAATTTAATCGCTTGACCAAACAAACTAGAATTTACACACCTTTAAGCCCCCTCACACCATTACAGAACAGATTTCCCACCAGGGATTATAAATCATTTTCTATGGCCTCTGGATTCAGAGAAACCCCTCCTAGCCCTCAATTGCTTCCGCAACAACATGATTAAGGAGCTCAGTCAGTTCAAAGCAGATAAAAACATCCCACACCTACCCCTATGGACCTACTTCCAGCTTCGTAGTTATGTCAACAATAACTCCCGCAGAGGCCACTTTAACCACTTTAACAGAGAGTGGACTGAGTTGAAGTGGGTTTGTCTGGATGGGGAACATCAACCTCCTATGCGTGGTTGCAAAACTTGATTGGGCCATGTTTGGACAGCTTCAGAGAAATCTGGTCAAGTGACCTACATATGACAATCTCAGACAAGCAATGGAGAAGAGCCTGTATACTATCTCATAAATGTTCTCACAGTACCAGAATGCAGGAAATGGCATACAAAATACTGACCCAGTGCTACCCCACTCCAGCGAAGTTACACACATGGTTTCCCCAGACTCCAGCAACATGTTGGAGATGTCAGAAGGACAAAGGTTTCTTGTTCCACATATGGTGGCAATGTTATCTTATTTATACATTCTGGTCTTAGGTCAAAGAGATTATTTATCATATCACAGAGACCAAGCTTACTCTCGATGCGGCATGTTGTTTCATATCTCAAATTTCTCATTCTAGAAATATAAAAATTCCTTGCTCAAACACCTACTAAAAACTTGGCTAAATCCCTCACCCCAATATTCTGGAAATCTACTCGCATACCATTCATTCAGGACTGAATGCACAGGATTTCTGATATTTATGAGATGGAGGAGACTATAGCCCAATCAAATGAAAATGTTGAACACTATAATAAAACTTGGTCTCCTTGGTTCATTTATAAATACTCTCAGAAGTATGAGAAATTGATTTGAAGGTTACCACTTCCTATTGGATTCCTCAAATTCAACCCGATATACTACATAAACTAGTGATCAACGCATCCAATTTCTTTCTTATGTTTAAATTTACATAGAATTGTTCAATGACTTTTGAATAATAGATTGTATACCTTGGTTTATTAACAATAAAACGCACATGAACTGGCCGTATAGTATATATAAGGCAGTTCAGAGTATATAGTGCAGTCCATACAGTATATATACTGCAGTTCAGAGTATATAGTGCACGCCATATAGTATATATAATGCAGTTCAGAGTATATAGTGCAATCAGCGTAGTATATATAATATAGTGCAGGGTATATAGTGCAGTGCAGAGTATATAATACAGTGTATTGAAGTGGTTAAGAGGAACCCATATGACAGAATTAAGAAAAAAAACGGTGCTGGGGTCCCCCCAAAATCCATACCAGGCCCTTTGGGTCTGGTATAGATTTTAAGGGGAACTCCACGCCAAAATGTAAAAAGAAAACAGGATGAGGTCCCCCCCAAATCCATACCATACCAGGACTGCATGTCTTTTTTTTTAGCAAATTTTTCATCTATATTGCCGGGAGCCGGCAATACATTACAGTCATGAGCAAGTTTAAATAAAAAAAATTTTCTTTTAGAAATGTGATTATGCTGTGGCACTGTTCTACACATCGCACAGATGCGCCACATTGCCGGCAGACTAAGGGGACCCCCCAGGCGCAATATTTAAAGGAATCTTACATTTTTATTGTTTCACTTTAAGCATTATTAAAATCACTGCTCCTGAAAAAACACTAGGAAAGGGTTGTGGTGAGGAGGCCCTTATACCAATCAACATGGGGACAAGGTATTTTAGGGGGGACCCCAAAGCATCCTCCGCATGTTGAGGGCACGTGGCCTGGTACAGTTCAGGAGGGGGGTGCTCTCTTGTCCCCCCATATTCCTGTGGCCTGCCAGGTTGCATGCTCATATAAGGGCCTAGTATGGATTTTGGGGGACCCCCATGACATTTTCCTTTACATTTTGGTGCGGGGTTCCCCTTAAAATCCATACCAGACCTAAAGGGCCTGGTATGGATTTTAGGGGGGACCCCAACTCTATTTTTTTTATTTTGCCGCAGTGATTTTAATGTATATTGCCGGGATCCAGCAATACATTACAGCCGCAGGCAGTTTTGAATTAAATTTTTTCCTTTAGAAATGTCATTTTGCTGCTCTCATTAATTACACTATGTACGGCCGCTATGTAAGCAGCCTCACATAGTGTGGGGCATGGCCTTAGCCCCCTGCACCATGATCTTCCTAGAATCTCACAGCAGAGTGAGCTGTGATTGTGCCATCAATGCGCTGCAATCTCGCAGTGCATTGATTATCTTGCAATGCATTATGTGGCGTTCCGCGGGCGCTCAAATTTCCCACAAATGCCCCATAATGTTCTAAATTCAGCGAACGGCGAACACCCAATGTTCAAGTTGAACATCGGGCTCATCCCTACTTGTAATTGATCATTGAAAATAAGTTTGCCTAAGCAATTCCTACAGCCTTCATCGTTGTTGCACTTGTTCAATTTAATGGTATTCTAAATGTGTATACTGCAACAAGCAGCTGCGACCGCAAACCATTGAATGTCTATGTTTACTTATTAAAACAATATAAACTGTTGAATAAAAAAAAAAAGATAATTCAATATTTAATGATATTAATTATGCCAATCTTTTCCTAATTCCTTCTTTCTACTACCCCTCACCAAACCAGCTCTGACCACTAAGTTCCTATATACTTCATTCACTGTTCATTTCTCACCTACACCACTCTCTTTTAAAATATTACCATTTTTCAACAATAGATTAAAATCTAGAGTCTAGATGTGAAATATAACATATACAATTTTTCACAGATAAAGAAGAAAAAAAGGAAAAATTTAATATACGGTTATCCCTCATATTCTAGTTTTACAATTTGTATGCACCCAATTGGATTACAACATAGCTTTTTTTCTGCATTTGTTAAGAATTTCTCTATATAGAGCCCATTGCTGATTGATTTTCTTCAACTTTTGCTCGCCCCCATCACCTTATTTAAATGATAGATTTTCTTGGTAAAGCAAATTCTTTGTATCTCTCTATGCCCTTTCCAAAATTGGGGGCAATGGGTTGAGCCATTCCCTAGGTATATACCTTCTTACTGTTATTAGACAAATGTGGACCCATTCTGTATTACATTTTTCTGAATGTCCCATTGGTGCTGTCTCCCAGTAACTAAACAAAACTAGCAATGGGACATGTGTATTAGTATAAGATGGGTAAACATAACATAACCTGAGAGGTGATTTTCAACTACACGAGGAAGCTGGATGGATCTGTCTACAAGGATTCCCTAGGAATGCAAAATAGAGCAAGAAGGAAAAATAACATTAACAAGATGAGAGAGGGAGAGATAAGAAGGAGGAGAGGAGGAGGGGGGCGACATGTCCGATGTTGAGATTGTTTTTGGATAGGAGTCTTCACGATGTTGACAGAGAATGATGTAATTGGTGAGAAGAGAATATGTGGGCAGGCTTGTGGTGAAGGATTTATCCATCCTGGGGTCCACTGGCTGTGGGTTTTCCATTAGGGGGGTCCATTCCCTCTGGGAATGAGGGTGACTGTCCGAAGTAGGAGAAAGAATATTGTTCGAAGTTGGCCATTTCTCCAGGAGGGAGGGTTGCAATCAGGAAGGTGTGCCACTTGGAATAGAAACGGATTTTGGAGTTTTCCTGCTTAAAGTCGGTGTTGAGACGGTCCTTGGATAATAGGCTCGCGTTTAATCTGGGTGGTGTTAGGGCAGTGCGTTGAGGTCTAGTCTTTCAGGATAGATCTCCAAGCGATGAGGAGACATATCAAAGACCAGTCTTTGTGTGAGGGGGGCCTGTTCTATGTTCCAGTGGTACTTGGGTTTGTAGTTTGGGACCATGGTAGCAGCTGGGGGTCCCAGTGTCCGAAGATGAGAATTAGAGGATCCTTGGGGAGCGTTGAGGTCTAGTTTTTCAGGATAGATCTCTGAACGATGAGGAGACAGATCAAAGACCAGTCTTTGTGTGAGGGGGGCCTGTTCTATGTTCCAGTGGTACTTGGGTTTGTAGTTTGGGACCATGGTAGCAGCTGGGGGTCCCAGTGTCCAAAGATGAGAAGTAGGGGATCCTTGGGGAGCTTCAGTAGGGTTATTTTGAAGATGTAAGCAAGGACCTGATCCCAGAAAGTGGATATGTATGAGCATGTCCAGAAGTGGTGGGTCAGGGTCGGTTTTGGTTGATTACAGAGGGGGCAGAAGGCTTTGCTCTGATCAGATTTGGAGGATAGGAAGGGTATGTGGGCTCGATGGGTGATTTTTAATTGAGTTTCCCTCCTGATTTCATTGGGTGTTAGTTGGTGCACCTTTTTGAGGCCTTGTAGAATTTTGACCACCAGGTCGGGATCCGGGAAGTCTTTGCCCCAATTGGCCACAGTTGAGGTCGTTAGAGGAGGAGTGGATTCACGTAGAAGGGGTTTATAGATGTCTGATACTTTATAGGAGCCATCTAGGAGCATTTGATCCGTGATATTTGGTTGGAATCTCTTGTCTTGTTCTTTACAGGCGTATTTTAGAAAGCTGATGCATTGTCCATAGTAGAATATATGGGCCTTAGGGAGCGAGAAAGTTATGGCTATAGTCGAGAAGGGTAGAGGTCGTCCTGTCTCTGTGTTGCATAGGGAGGAAAAGTTTGTGAGGCCTCTTTCGGTCCAGACGGAGAAGGGTTTCTGTTCCAAACCAGGGGGGGAAGCTGGGATTGCCTTGTATTGGTAGGTGCCTAGACATGAAAGGTGATAGCTTAAGGATCTTTCTAGCTGCTCTCCAAGCTATGGCTGTGTCCCTCAGCAGGAGATTGTGTTGGTAGGGGAGGGGGATAGTTTCCCACTTACAGTGGAGAAGGGCCACTAAAGAGTATGGATGAGCCATGTCAGACTCCATAAGGTAGCTGGAGTATTGGGAGAACTGTGCTATCCAGTCTAGAGTTGTTCTAACTTGCCAAGTTATAGGTTCTTACATTTGGTAGACTAATACCCCCTTCGCTCTTGGGAAGATATAATTTCTTAAATGCAATACGCGGTCTTTTGTTTTGCCATAGGATATTTGAGATGGAGGTATTGAGAAGTTTGACATCTTAGTGATGTCAGAGTAGAGGAATGGTTTGCATAGGGTATAATAATCTAGCAAAACTGAACATTTTTACTAAGTGGCATCTTCCCAAGAGCGAGAGGGGCAGATCCATCCAGTTACCTTATTCCTGCGATATTTTTGTGTTCAGCGAGGGGGGTGGGGTAGTTGAGGTGGTAAAGAGAGGAGGGGAGCTTCCCTATTTTGATTCCCAGGTAGGTGATGTGTGACTTGGCTACTGTGAAGATGGAATGATTTGCCCAGGGAGGGTTGGAGAGAGTGCCTATGGGAAGTATTTTGCTTTTTCTATAGTTGATACGGAGAACTGAGCAGGATCTAAATTCGTCAAATATCTTTTTGATGGTGGGCATGTCAGAGGAAGGATTGGCTGAGAAGATAAGGACATCATCAGCAAAGAGGGAGGTGCGTAGATCATGTTTGCCAATTTTTATGCCGTGTAGGGGGGCTAGTTGGGCTAGGTATCTGGAAAGGGGTTCTAGGGCGATGCTGAAAAGGAGCAGGGATAAGGGGCATCCTTGACGTGTACCCTTGTGAAGGCGAAAGTTGTCTGATAGTAGGCCTGCCGCCACCAGATTAGCCGCAGGGGCCGTGTACATAGAGTTGATGAGATGGCAGAAGGGGCCTGTGAATCCCATTTTGACAAGGCCATGGAGTGCCAATTGAAGCTGATGTTTTCGAAGGCTTTCTCTGCATCTAATGTAATAATGGCATAGTCTCCCTCTGGATTTTGTTTAGCGTGTTCTAGGGCCATCGGATATTTAGGGTGGTGGTTCTGTCTTTTACAAAGCCAGATTGGGCAGGGTGAATTAGGTAGGGGATGATGGCAGCAAGTCTAGTGGCAATGATCTTGGACAGGATTTTGACATCTAGGTTTAATAGTGAGATGGGTCTATAGGAGCCTGGATCTTGGGGGTCTTTGCCTTTAGTAATTTGACAATGGCCTGGTTTCTGGTTTGGAGGTATGAGCCTCCGGCCCATATACCATTGTAGACTTTGTGGAGAGTGGGTTCTGTGATATTGTGTAGGGTTTTGTAAAATTCACTAGTGAAACCGTCATGACCAGGGGCTTTGGAGGGGGTTAGGTTAAGGATGGTGGATGCAATTTCAGAGAGAGAGATGGGGGTATTGAGGGCTTCTAGTTGTAAAGGGGTGATAGTAGGAATGTCTACCTTCTCTAGAAGGTGCGTATAACGCTGAATATAATTGAAGCATAGTGAATTAATGATTGAATGAATGATTTTTTTGTATATGTATCATTTAGAACGTGACTGCAGGTAGACGACGGGACTAGTGAAGGCAGTGAATGCCGCCGCGCTAGCCCCATTAGCTGGCATGGATTTAAAGGGGAATCCTTACACCGAAAAACCGGCGTGGGGGTCCCCCCCAAATCCATCTCAGACCCTTATCCGAGCACGCAGCCCGGCCGGCCAGGAAAGGGACTAGCGAGCGCCCCCCCTCCTGAGCCGTACCAGGCCGAGTGCCCTCAACCTGGGGGGTGCCCTGGGGAAAGGGGGGCCGTGCGGCCCCCCACCCCAAAGCACCTTGTCCCCATGTTGATGAGGACAAGGGCTCCGCTCCATCTGACAGGTCTTTTATAATGGAGGGCACCTGGTGACCCCGCCCCCTCTGACGCACAGAGACGTCATGGGGAATTCCATGATGGCTTTCCCCATGATGTCAGAGGGGGGCGGGGTCACCAGGTGCCCTCCGTTTTAAAAGACCTGTCAGATGGAGCGGAGCCTCACACAGCGGGAGCCTCCCATTGCGCGGAGTGGCCCAAGAAGACACCGACACCGACGCCGACGCCGACGGAAGAAGATGCCGGACGAGAAGGACGATAAGACCAGCGCAAGAAGAAGCGGATCGGAGGAAGAAGAAAATGGAAGAAGAAGATGGAAGAAGATGAAGGAAGGAGAAGATGAAGAAACCGAAGGATGAAGAAAGAAGAAAGAAGATTTTAATAAAGGAATTGTCAAAGACTGTCTCCTGTCATTTTTACCATTTTTGCCACTTTTTTGGTGAAATGGTAGGGGTACTTTTGTACCCCCTTACCATTTCACACAGGGGGGGGGCCGGGATCTGGGGGTCCCCTTGTTAAAGGGGGCTTCCAGATTCCAATAAGCCCCCGCCCGCAGACCCCCACAACCACCGGGCACGGTTGTGGGGAAGAGGCCCTTGTCCTCATCAACATGGGGACAAGGTGCTTTAGGGGTCTTAGACCCCCAAAGCATCCTCCCAATGTTGAGGGCATGTGGCCTGGTACGGTTCAGGCGAGAGGGGGGGCCGCTCTCGTCCCCCCCTCTTTTCCTGCGGCCTGCCAGGTTGCGTGCTCGGATAAGGGTCTGGTATGGATTTTGAGGGGGACCCCACGCCATTTTTTTTGGCTAGGGTTCCCCTTAAAATCCATACCAGACCTCAAGGGTCTGGTATGGATTTTGAGGGGGACCCTACGCCATTTTTTTTTTTTTTGGCTGGGATCCCCCTTAATATCCATCCCAGACCTGAAGGGCCTGGTTATTGAATTTGGGGGGACCCCTACGCTTTTATTTTTTCATTTTTTTTATTTTTTATCAATGACTTTTTTTTATGAATGAGTTTCAATGAATCACTGTTCTCTGTGTTACGGGAGCCGTGAATTAACATTAGCCGCGAGTGATTTTAAATAGCTTTTTTACTTTCAAAAATGACACTTTGCGCAGAGACAGTTCTAAACACGGGAAACATGCGCCCCTTCACAGGCATACTATAGACACCCCCCAGGTACGAAATTTAAAGGAATATTACACTTTTATTGTTTCAATTTAAGCATTATTAAAATCACTGCTCCTGAAAAAACGGCCGTTTTTTTAAAAAAAAAATTTTTGCATTGATACATGTCCCCTGGGGCAGGACCCAGGTCCCCAAACACTTTTTATGACATTAACATGCATATTAGCCTTTAAAATGAGCACTTTTAATTTCGAACGTTCGCATCCATTATAACTAATAGGGTTCTAAAGCTCGCACGGACTTTAGGTCCGTTCGCGGTATTCTGGTGCGAGCCGAACGGGGGGGTGTTCGGCTCATCCCTATTCTTGTGTATTAGCAGGAGAACTCCTGCTTTGCGCCCTACAGCATCTAAGCCTATGACTGTGCCTATCCATAGTTTTTTCATACAATGAAAATCAGGGGACAGCAAGTGTGATTCCTGAAGTAGGGCGATGTCTGTTTTTAGTCTTTTAAGATGTTTGAGGATTTTCATTCTTTTGTTTTGAGAACAGAGACCTTTTACGTTCCAAGAAACTAATTTCATATTGGGGGGGAGTGGGTTAGGAGAAGGATTTGGGCCGATATTGTAGATATATTGTTTTGGAGTTGAGACTGTAAGGGTATAGCTGTGATATGAGGTAAGGTATTGAACTCTTTGTAGGGGTGTGTTGTGAAGTGATCTGGTGTTGTACATGAGCCCCATGGTAATTGGGGGAGTGGGGAAGGAGGATGTTGGGGGTGGGGGGAACCTGAAAACAAAAAGAAACAATAAAATAAAACATGCATTGAGAGAACTCCTCTTTTTTTCCGCATGGAGTTACTGTGTAGGTCAGCTCCCCATACCGGACCCTGATAGAGATGCCAAATGAGCACCCATTGCTACAGAGATGGGTTTGTACGGCTGCCTCGGGTTTTATATAGGGGGAGATTTATAGGGCGGTACACAATAAAGCCAGGAGGTGAGATAACGCATGGTAAAAGCATTTATAACAGAGAAAACAACATTAATATGACATCGCATGACAGAGCAAGGTAGCTGAAATTATGGCCACCTAAAAAGTAGATGTACAAATAGTGGCTGTAGCAAGTGGCGCTGGTGGGATTGGAGGTGAAAAAAGGAGGGTCTGTAGATGGATAGTCAAAAATGAAGAATAATAAAAAATAATGGAAAAAAGAGTCAGACCTGAGGTGAAGTATTAAATGCGGCCTTTAGAGAGTGAGCAGTTGGACCATGAGATGCGACTTTCCTTTCAGTGGGGGGTATGATGATGATAGTCTGGGGCCAAAGGCCTGAAGCGTTTAGGAGAGTCTTTTTGCGGGCTCCTTTGGTCCAGGAAGCGATTAAGTGGAGCAGCTTTGTAAGGGGTGTGGGGATGCGGGTCTGCATGTAGAGACTGTAGGAAAGCTTCTGCTTCAGAGGGGTCTTGGAAAGATAACTGCTCTCCATTTGGGGCCTTGAGGCGGAGGGTGGCTGGAAACGCTAAAGAGAATTTTATTTGCTGTTTATAAAGTTCTGTGCATACCTGCTGGAATGCTTTATGTTTCTTCAAGACCTCTATGGAGTAATCGGCGAAGATCAGGACCCTTATTCCGTCAATTTGGACGGATCGGGTCTGTCTGAATTTTTGTAGGATAAGGACCTTATCAGAATAATTCAGGTATTTGGTGATAATTGGACGGGGTGATTTGCATTCGGAGTTGAAAGATCCCATGCGGTGGGCCCATTCCACTGTGCAGAGACCTGGAAGACCTAGTGCTTCAGGAATACGTCTGGCGCAAAATTCGGGGAGGTCTGTTGTTTGAAGCGACTCTGGGATACCCACGAATCGCAAGTTGCTCCTTCTGGACCTATTCTCTAAATCATCCAATTTTTGGAGGATATACTGGTTTGTTTTATCTTGAGCATGTTCTGTGGCTTGGGCCTGATAGAGCTCCTCTTCCACACTGGTGAGGCGGTGCTCAAGGTCATTTAGCCTGGTGGTGTGCTCTCCCAATTGGGCCTTGATCTGTTTCATCCCTGCATTCACAGATTTCTCCACAGATGCTTCTATCATAGGGGATAAGAGAGCTGCCATAGCCTGAGCTATGCGCTCTGTGTTGCTGTCTCCAGTAGGATGTGGTATGGAGGTGTGTGGAGGGATGACTTGGGAGGCATAGGCATGTGGAGGAGAGGCCTGTGAGGATAAGGTATGCGGGGGGGTTGGGAGGCAGAGCAGCCACTTACCTCTATTTCTGCCACCTGTGTATCAGCCTGAGGCTCCATGTAGGGCGAGACCGGGGCCTCGACTTGCGGCTGGGCCGGCAGCGCCGTTAGGCCCGTGTGGGAGCAGTACCCCGGTTTTCTCCATGAACCGGTCCATATGATGGCGGACGTCACCTGGAGGGGGCTGAGGGTTTTTGGGCGGCTCAGGCCAGTTTTATTAGGCCGATTTGTGGTCCTGCAGCGGGAGCTGAGGAGAGGAGCAGCTACTCCATGCAGCGCTGGAACCGGAAGTCCTAGTATCCTTGCAGTATTTTAAATGTTATGTTGTCCACCTGAAAATCCTGGAACCATTTTCAGATGTTAGATCTACCTAGATCAAAAACGTTAAGTGTAGTCAAGTATGAATAAATGACAGATATAGATAAATCTGCTGTTTCTACTGGAGTGTCCAAACTGGAGATAGACATGTCCCGTGTGGGGGGAAATGTAATACTATTCCATTAAGAAGTCACTTGCATAAAATAAAAATAATCTGATGGGGGAATATGACTCCCCATTTGTTGAGAAAAAAAAAATTCCCCCTGGGTGCTCTATGTACAAGGATTTAAAAAAATAACTTTGTTGCAGATTCCTACCTTTTGATATTCTGAATAAATCACTGTGTGTTTGTCTATGTCCATGTGAGAAAGTGAATGAGTGAGGTAATTTTTAATAACATTCAATTACAATATGACTTGTGTCATATTGTATACATTATATATTTTTTTTCTTTTTTTGCAATTTTTTCCCCACAAAAGTGGAGTTACCCTTTAAAGTCTGAAAAGTGTATAGATTCCCTGTATCAATATCAAACGATTTATGTAAATGTGTTAAACACTGATTTTCCCATCTGCAAAGTGCTATATGTGGTTCCCCTGCAGGGAATGCTGTGTTGCTTCTAATAGAGATATTTCGTGCAATATGGAGATTTATTAATATATTTCCCCACTTCTCTCCAAGGAACAGAAGAAAATCCTCCAATAGAGTCAATTTAGCAGGTGGACAATGCAAAAGGGCCGTTAGATTACAAGGTGCTATAATATTTGATTCTCACTATATATTTTAAAACCAAGATCTACCCACTATCCAATCTTTGGCATATCTCAAAAGACATGATAGATTATATAATCATGTATTGGGTAAAGCCATTTCCCCCTCTCTCTTAGGTAAATAGTTTTTTTAACGTGATCCGAGGTTTCTTGCACTGCCAGATGAATTTACAGAATGCTGAATTCAACACATCCATGTCTTTATGCTTAATGAAAAATTATAGTGTCTGCATTAAATAGAGTAATTTAGAAAAACTTTAAATCTTTACTAAATGGATTTGCCTAAACAGAGTTAAAGGTAATGATGCCCAATCTGTCAGTTCTCTACAAATGTTTTTAATCTTTGATGGAAAATCTAACATATATTTTTAGTTCCTAAATATGTAAACGTATTAGCCATTACAAAACAAATCTTATGATACTATTTTAGTCCCGCTCTAGAGGTTAACAATAACACATCACATTTGGTGGCATTAATTCACAGCCCTGAAACTGAGCCATATTGCATGGATAACTTGTATAACCACTTCAGCCCCGGAGGATTTTACCCCCTTCCTGACCAGAGCACTTTTTGCGATTCGGCACTGTGTCGATTTAACTAACAATTGCGCAGTTGTGCGATGTTGTACCCAAACAAAATTGACGTCCTTTTCTTCCCCGAAATTAGAGCTTTCTTTTGATGGTATTTGATCACCCATGCGGTTTTTATTTTTTGCGCTATAAACAAAAAATAGCGACGATTTTTTGAAAAAACACAATATTTTTTACTTTTTGCTGTAATAAATATCCCCCAAAAATATATAAAAAAATATTTTTTTCCTCAGTTTAGGCCGATATGTATTCTTCTACATATTTTTGGTAAAAAAAATCACAATAAGTTTATATTGATTGGTTTGCGCAAAATGTACAGTGTCTATAAAAAAGGTAACTTATGCGCATTCAAAACCACTTAAACGGCCTTTGATAAAACCGGTGTGGGTTGGTGATAGTAAAGTGGGTAGAATTAAGGATAGTCGTTCGCTATTAATTTTGACATAATTTTTAAATCAACATTTATTAATGAAATCAGACAATACAACCCCGGTTGTGTTGGATCTTTTCCTTTCTTAAGCAAAATCTTTAGACATCTTTTCCTGTAATCAAATACAGGCGGTCCCCGGGTTACAAACAAGATAGGGACTGTAGGTTTGTTCTTAAGGCCCCTTTCACATGGACCACCTGTCAGTTCAGGTCCACCTGTCAGTTTTTTTAGGCGGACCTGAACGGACGCTCCATAGACCTCTATGGAGAGTCGGATGTCAGCGGTGACATGTCTGCTGACATCCGACCCGCTCCGATCTGAAAAAGTGTGACGGAGGAAAACCCTATTTTTCCATCCGTCTGCGGATCGGATCGGGTGACGACGGACTCTACGGTCTGTCGTCATATGATCCCCATAGGGGAGAGTGGCGCTCTGACAGGTCCGTCCCTGCACAGAGTGCAGAGACAGACCTGTTATCTTTTATCTCAGTGGGGGGTCGACGGAGCGACTGTGCAGAGCGGGCACGGTACACGTCCGCGTGAAAGAGCCCTAAGTTGAATCTATTTGTAAGTCGGAACAGGTACATTTTTTAAGTGTAGCTCCAGCCCAAAAAAATTTTTTAAGCTTTTTGGATAGCATAGGGAAGGGTTATCATCACCTCTGTAACATTTGTTTTGCTGTCTCTGCCCCTGTTCAGAAGATTTCACCTCACTTTCTGTCCCAATGAGAATTGGATTTTGAAAATTTTGGGTTGTTGTGGAAACAAGCCTTGGTAATAAAGCATCAGTGGTGGAAGAGAATTTCCCTTCCTAGGGGTAGATTTTCCCTCACTTCCTGTTGTATCCCTCCATTTGTAAGTAGGAATCGTTTGTAAGTCGGATGTTTGTAAGTAGGGGACCGCTTGTAGTCCCCTCCTGTCCACATGTTGGAATATATTGCATGTAATATTGGGGGAAATTGTGTTTGTAATATTTTACATACCACCCCTGTACAGCCATCTAGTCCCGGAGCTTTTTCATTTGGAAGTTGCTTAATAATCTTTATAATTTATTCCATTGATATGGGACTATTGAGGGCCACTAAAGCTTCCAAAGATAATCTCAGGATAGCAACTTGCCGCACATTTTTTTTCCCCCGATGCATACATCTTTTGTGGTGAGATAATTCTTGATAAAATTGCTCTAGTATAAAATATATGTTTAGAGTGGGATGCCAAACTATTGTTCGAATTCCTTCAAGGGTAACTCCACTTTTGTCAGAAAAAAATAACAAATAAAAAAAAAATATGGCATATACAATTGTGACTCAAGTCACATTGTAATTAAATGTTATTAAAATGACCTTTCCTTTTCAATCTTCAGCTCTGTAATTTTCTGTAAAATGCAATGCAATATGGCTACCTGGAGGTGTTCTATACACAGAATGTGTACAGCTTGTCCCTCAGAAACATAATTTCCCATTTGTGTGATTGGCTCACTGATTTTCCCAGAAGTCTACACTAAGATACAAATCATATTTTGGCAATTCCCTTTCATTTTTGGTGTGCTACTCCCAAAAGGGATCAGGTTGAAAGGGATCCAAACCCTGCACATTTCCTCATTAGAGCCCTGCAAGTGCAGCAGCTGATTGATAATTAGGGATGAGCCGAACACCTCCCAGTTCGGTTTACACCAGAACATACCGAACAGGCAAACAATTCAGAAGAAGACACAAACACTGCTTATATGCAAGTTATTGTAATAAAAAGTGTTTGGGTACCTGGGTCCTGCCCCAGGGGACATGTATCAATGCAAAATGTTTTTTTTTTTTAAAACCGCCTTTTTTTCGGGAGCAGTAATTTTTTTAATGCTTAACCACTTAAGCCCCGGACCAATTTGCAGCCAAAGGTCCCGGCCCCTTTTTGCGATTCGGCACTGCATTGCTTTAACTGACAATTGTGCAGTTGTGCGACTTGGCTCCCAAACAAAATTAACGTCCTTTTTTTCCCACAAATAGAGCTTTCTTTTGGTGGTATTTGACCGTCCCTGCGGTTTTTATTTTTTGTGCTATAATTAAAAATAGAGCAATATTTTTAACTTTTTGCTATAATAAATATTCCCCAAAAAATATATAAAAAAAAAAATTTTTTCCTCAGTTTAGGCCAATACATATTCTTCTACATATTTTTGGTAAAAAAATCGCAATTAGCGATTATTGATTGGTTTGCGCAAAAGTTATAGCGTTTACAAAATTGGGGATAGTTTTATAGCATGTTTATTAATAATTTTTTTTTACTAGTAATGGCGCCGATCAGCGATTTTTGTGTGACTGTGACATTATGGCAGACACATCGGACATTTTTGACACATTTTTGGGACCATTGTCATTTATACAGAAATCAGTGATATTTAAATTCACTGATTCCTGTGTAAATGACACTGGCAGTGAAGGAGTTAACCACTAGGGGGCGGGGAGGGGTTAAGTGTGTGTGTTTTTTTTTACTGTAGGGGGGGCGTGGCTTTGGGTCTGACATCACTGATCGGCTTTCCCAATGACAGCTCAGTTCTTCAGCTCTGTGACCCAATGGCGGGACACCAGCGGCGATCGGGTCCGCTGGTCCCACGGCCACGGTCACGGATCTCAGGACCGGGTCGCGAGCGCACCGCCAGTGGCGCACGTGCGACCCACGGCTGAGCTTTTAAAGGGCCACGTACAGGTACGTGGTTGTGCCCAGCCGTGCCATCCTGCCGACGTATATCGGCGTGAGGCGGTCCTTAAGTGGTTAAAGTGAAACAATAAAAATTAAATATGCCTTTAAATATCATGCCTGGGGGGTGTCTATAGTATGTCTGTAAAGTGGCGCATTTTTCCCATGTTTAGAACTGTACCGCAGCAAAATGACAATTCTAAGGCCTCATACACACGGATGTTTTAACAGCGGCTTTTTTGAGATTTTTTTGCTGCTTAAGAACGACACTCCATGTTATTAAATGGGCTCATACACACCATGGCGTTTTTGAGCTGTAACAGGCATGGTCACTTTTAAGCTCCAAAAAAAAAAACAGGGACCAGAGTGTTCTGAGGCTCCAGCGCTAGAGCTGTTTTGACGCTGACGCTGAAAAAAGCTCAAAAACACTATACTGACATTTTTTAGCGTCAGCGTTTTTAAGCTGTAAAAATGTTTATGTGGGTAATTTGGGAGTGGAAAATAGCAGAGGGATGTTTTTTTTTTTAAAACGTGCCTTAGCGTTAACATTACATTAAACGCGCATTGACGCCAAATCAAAAGGCTAATAAAATCGAGTTTTAAACACTGTTTTTTTCCAGGAGTTGTTACTAGCTTTACAGCCCATTTTTTAAAATGTCTGTGTGTATGAGCCCTAAAGGAAAAATTGTGATTTAAAACTGATCGCGGCTGTAATGTATTGTCAGGTCTTGGCAATATAGATAAAACTCACTGAAAAAAAGAGTATTGGGTCTGGTATGAATATTAAGGGGAACCCCAAACCAAATAAAAAAAAATGCGGGGGTCCCCCTAAAATCCATACCAGGCCTTTTTTTATTGTTTTACTGTAAGCATTAAAAGAATCACTGCTCCCGAAAAAACGGGCATTTAAAAAAAAATATATTTGCATTGATACATGTCCCCAGGGGCAGGACCCGGGTCCCCAAACACTTTTTATGACAATAACTTGCATATAAGCCTTTAGAATGAGCACTTTTGATTTTTCAGTTTAGTGTCCCACAGACTTTAACGGTGTATCAGCGGCTTTCAAATTTGCCCTGAACACCGCATGTTGTTCGGTGTTCGCAGAACATCCGAACAACCAATCTTCGGCCCGAACCTATGCTTGGGTCAAACCGTTCGCCCATCAATATTGATAATGATGAAACCACTCCCATTAGATTCACTTTCCATATGGACACAGACAAACACAAAGTGATTTCTTTAGAATAACAAAAGGTAGGAATCTGCAACAAAGTTTGTTAAAATCCTTGCAATGTACATATATCACACAGAGGGGAATGTTTTAGTTTTTTTCTCAAAAAAAGTGGAGTTACAATTTAAAGCATTGTTATGTGTAGAAAATAGTTTCCCCCTAGTTAGATATGCCAATAACTTTCCTGCTTTATTTCCATATTTATGGAATTTAAATTTCACATAGGCTTCAAAATTTAACTCCAAGTGTTCCAGTGAGCAAAAGTGCTAAGTGCAAACACAATTGATATCAAAAGTTCATAGTAACATCATTAAATAATAAAGTCTGTTCCAAAATAATTCACAGCTTGTAATGGTGATGCAACACGTGTTCTCGTGTCCACTCAGGTGCTCCTCCCTTATGTGTGCACACTCACCTTGGAGCGTGTGACCTTACAATTATGTTTAGTCAGAACACGCTTTTGAACTACCCCTGGGTTCAGTGTCGGTGATGGAATCCTGGGATGCTCAGTAGTGCTGCTTCCAAACTCATAAAGAACATAAAAAACTTGATAGTGTGATACCGTTTTTTTTAATTTTTATTAATAAAACATAACCCCTCTGACAGGGTACTCACATTTGCTTATATTTTCTTGCTCTATAGAAAGCCAAAATTGCTAAAAAGCCAAAATAGTGTGTCTCTCTGTGCTGAGACAGATCAGCTGTCTTCTGCACTGTTCTGTTCCCTCCCCAACGCGTGTCGATAAAGGGACATGACATATCTTCCTCAGGGGCAATCACACTGAGCATATTCATATTGTTTCTAAAGGGCCGTACACACGATCGGACTTTTTGACAACAAACATGCAAATGAGCTGTTTTGGACCAAATCCGACCGCGTGTACGCTCCATCGGACCAACTTTTTCAGTTTTCATCAGACTTTTGTTGGCTGTGCGAACAGACCAACTTTCTGCCAACAAAAGTCTGATGGAGCAAAGTCCGACCGTGTGTACACAAAACCATAGGACTTTTGTACAAAGTACAAACACGCATGCTCAGAACCAATGAAAAAGATCAGACAACAATACAGAAGTTGACCAAAGGTGGCGCTGGAGTATTTGAACGTCCTCTTGTGAAGTGTTGTCAGTACGTTGAAACGTCACTACGTTCATGTTTGTTGCCTAAAAAGTCTGATCGTGTGTATGCAATACAAACTTGGGGCCAACGCCCTTTGTACAAAAATCCACGGGAAAGTTGGTACAAAGTCCGATCATGTGTATGCGGCTTAAGGCTCAGTACTATCAGTAAATGGATTGGGGACTGTGGAAGAAGGGGAGAATGATAGAAGTCAGGATCAAACAGGATTTTTACACAATGCAGAGGATTAGCACCTTAGATTCCACGGTGAATATAACAAATATGCTTTACTGCATATACAGACTGATTTTACTGTTGTGGGTTTAGTAACAGAAATGTCTTGTCTTCCCTACTATCCATAATTGAGCTGAAGTCTCGTGCTATGATTTTATCTTTGATTTCATCTTGCATGAGGAGATTTCCTGAAGAAAAGGTTTTGGAAGCAGAGCTCAGAAAATATAAATTATACACAGACAACATTTTACATTAAATTTGTAAACAAACATCATCCTGTCTTTTTGAAAAAACGGAATAATCTAATGATTTATTTAGGAGAATCATTAGCCCTGAACTTCTACCCACTGATGGGGTGCCAATGACCTCACCAATCCAGTATTTCTGTATCTTTTGAAAATCTGTAATAGGCACATGCGTCTCTTGTAACAAGGCCACATCTGCCTTTAAGCATTTCAAATGTCGCAACACTATGTTGGGTTGGTACTACAAACTATTTACATTCCAGGAAATCAACCTCATATATGCACTGATCCAAAAATGTACAGATTCATAAAATAGTTCCCATCTACTAAATAGATCATAATAGCTGGCATTTCCGCCCAAAAATTGAGAGAATTATGTAGCGAGTATGCCATGAATATATAAATCATCATGGTTGGGTGTTATGTTGGCAGCCTGTGTGATGATTGGCCAGCTCAGTAAGGTAAGCCTTGTCCGGGAGAGCACCTATCAGTCCATGACACAGTCACACTCACTCCTTTCTCTCACCATGTCTGAAAAGCTGCAGACCGCTGGCCTGCAGAAAAGCGTCTTCACCGGAGGGTTTGGCATGGTGTCCAGACATCCTCTGGACACTATCTAGGTGATACCCCTGGTGGGGGTAATGGGAGGTGGGGGTAATGCAGTGGTCTGTGTAATGATGGGAGTAGTATGGGGGAGGGGGTCCTGTGTTATGATGGGGGTAGTATGGGGAAGGGGTCCTGTGTAATGATGGATGATGGGGGTCTTGTGTAAGGATGGGGGTAGTATCCTTTAGGGTTGCCCCCTGCACCTTTGGAATAGAGGGGGTTACCACAGCTTCTATCTGCTTTCAGACATGTTCACAACTCTTTTCATTCACATATGCACTCCTTTTTAACACATTACCAATTGATACTGCCCTCACCTACTTATTCCAGGTTATACACTGCCATGTTCAAATCTTGTGCCTGATCCAAGCAACCACACTCATGTAAGCATCTATCCATTTACTTATTCACATATTCTAGAGTTTACCTTTACTCCTTTACTAGTTCTTCCATCACTCATGTTTGCAGACTTTTATTTTTTCGCATTCCTATTCTGTTTCATGCTATAAACTGGTGGTACAACTTGATTTTATAAGATATTTAATAAAAAAATAACTGTGTTCTCTTTAAATCAAAAGCTGATTCGTTTTTGTAGAAATTATTTTATTAAAATGTATTCACCAAAAAGGTAATACTTTAAAATGCAAACATTAAATCGATATTATACTGAAAAATATTTTGGCCTTTCTTTCAAAATAACAGCCATTTCATTTTTCTAATGGTAATGCTTGCTTCTATGGTTTTTACTATCTGCTAAAAATTTTCTACATTTATATATGAAGTAAAGATCAATATAACTAATTATAAAATGTAACGTTTCTGCACTGTAGGTTACTTTCAATGTCATCTACAGCCAAGAGGCAGAATGTACTTCTGAGGGCTTTTTAGTCTTTGAACCATTCAGTTATATCAAGTCTTTACCTATCATTTTGTTAATCTACATTTCTACGTTCTATAGATCTTCAATTTCCTTGATTTTCCCTCAGAACTTTGTGGAATGTTTAATGTGTACCATTTACAGAACTTTTTTTCCAGCAGAAGAGGAAAAAAAGTAATAAGACTTTGCATGGAAACCATGACTTTTATGGCATAATGGCACAATAAATTTAAGTTGTTTCTTTCCAATAAACCAATAATTCTAGATGCACAGCTTGCCACTGGGACATAAAGGAATTAATTGCATGGTCAACCCACTATACATAAAATACAATCATTAAGAAAAATGTGTTTGCTTATATCCATATGTGGTCAATTATATAGTTGTATTACTTAACACATTTGCTTACACATTTAATTATTTTTATGTCATATAACATAATTTGCATTCATTGCAAGTTTTCTATGAAAGGCAATCTTGACCATTCAGGGTTCGTTCACACTATGACTTGCAAAAAACATATGAAAAATGAATGCATTGATATACATATTAAGTGTGTTTTTATGTGCTTTAGTGTTTGTTGAAGTTTAGATTAGTGTTAGTTGAAGTTTTTTTTCATGCATTCATCTCTATTTTGTGTGTCATCACAGAAAAAAGAGAGACAGCCGGGAGAACATTTTTTAGAGTTGATTTTAAGATCTTTTTTTATTTAACATATAAATGTTGACAATAACAGCCCTGATTGTTTTTCTGGAACTACAGGCATTGTAAATGTGTTTGTAACCAATAGTTACCTCTCCAAGCATATATGCACTGGCATAATTGCCACTCTTCTTATATATTTGTTGTTTTGATCACTCTTTTATGTTCCCCTCTCCCTTAGGCCATTCACAGTATGCAATTTATAACAAAGCAGAGAGGATCACATACAAACATTACTTTCACTTGATAATGCATGTATCAATTGGAAGTACAGAAAAAAAAAAGAAGATGGAGGGGTTGATACAGTATACAAAAGGCAAATAGGGCATTTACTGTGTTTGGAAAGTTCCACTTTGCACAGGAATTTTTCCAAGAGCTTGGTAAATGAGATAATTCTCTGCTGATCATCCAACCATGTATAGGCAAAAAATGCTGTTTTTTAATTTTACTTGCAGGTTATTGGGTATTCTTTGTAAAGTGAAACCTCACCACATTTACTAAGATTGGGGCAAATTCCCTTGCAAAGTATAACAACCCATGCAAAGCAAATAGACTGTTTGCCAAATCCATCAATATGGCCAAAGGGTAAACCTACGGAGAGATAACCATTGTTAAAAAATGATCTACAAAAAATACATACATAGATTTTGACATTAATGGTTTGCCTATCAAATTTATTATATTTTATAAACATAGTTGTATGAAAACCCAAGGTAAAATCAAACTCTCTGCTGCCTGTTATTATCCATTGTATATTGGGCAATGTTGGTAGTTTATCGCATCTGCCCTTATCTTTATTAACTTCTGTTTTCCATTATCTATTAGGCAGCAAGTACTCTGACTCCTTTCCTACCTTTTGATCAGACAATTTTACTGGCTTTTGTTACAGTCTAAACCACTATTACCGACCGTGCTGAGTTACTACCGTCCGCTTAAACCCCCAATGTTTTTCACCAATTATTGTCATTTTATAGGCCCTTTTAACCACTGGTAAGCCTCCCACTATACTATATAAGTATAATCTATAGCTCTATTTACAGATCTGTGATCTGCTTAGCATGTAGCTACTATATATATATATATATATATATATATATATATATATATATATATATATATATATATATATATATATATATATGTGTGTAGATATCTCTTTATAATTGATGATTAAAATAAACCTTCTTGCTTACATGCAGAGGTTATATTATTACTACCTCTATATATATATATATATATATATATATATATATATATTTTTTTTTTTTTTTCTCAATTGATTTCTTTCCCTTCTAGAACTATATTAAAACTCTCTTAGTAAGGACTACTCGTTTGAAGTATTTTATACTTCTTCCACATACCTTACCCTATCAATCTACATATTATGTGAGTACTTATTTTTACAAAATGTAATTCCGTTTAAACCTTTTTCTATATGCTATGCCACTACTTTGATCGCTGTGTAATTCTTACCTCTATCTACTACTAAATTTAGCTGTGCTCCCCATGGTAGGTTTCTACCTCTTTCTGAATGAATGAATGAATGAATGAATGAATAACTTATATAGCGCTACAATGCGAACTGAATCACCTCAAGGCTTTCTCCCCAGTGGTCACCACTATTTGGAGTCTGTTCTGGATGGATAAAAAAGATATTTGGGGGGCACGCCCTAAAAGATGCATTAAAGATGGTGCAGCCATAAGACCATACAACCATAAGACCATACAACAGAACAAAATATTACAGCGCACACATGCAAAAAAGACATTTACCTCCTGCAATGCTTATTTAAAACACCTAGACATTTCCAAAAAACATTATCAAAAAAACATGGGGATTTGGTCACACCATATTGCTTTATGGTGCTTAAGCCCACTTACTGCGATATTTTGTTTTGTTGTATGGTCTTATGGCTGCACCATCTTTAATGCATCTTTTAGGGTATGCCCCCCAAATATCTTGTTTATCCATCCAGAAGAGACCCCAAATAGTGGTGATAACTGGGGAGAAAGAGGCAGAAACCTACCAAGGGGGACACAGCTACATTTAGTAGTAGATAGAGGTAAAAATTACACAGTGATCAAAGTATGATACAGTTGGTCATACATTCCAGGGTGAGGTTATAATATGAGACTTCCCAAGTGGTAACCAGAGAAGTGATATCACCATTCCTTGGCTGTTCATAGAGGTGGCCATGAACCAGCGGAAGTGACCTGTGTAGTACCAAGTCAAATGGGCAAAGACCAGGGGTACTCAACCAATTGTCCCATAGCTTGTCAACTATAGCTGAGCATTGTAAATTAGTTTGTAACCAATAGTTACCTTTCCAGGGATATATCCAATGGCAGAATGACACTCTTTCATCTTATATATTTATCTAATTGTCCCAGAGATTTCTAAATATAGCTGAGCACCCACAGTATTGATAAATCAAATTTTAAAAATGTTAATCTACCAACTACATATGTATTTATCCCCATAGTCCATTTTGCATTTATTACATACAGGGCCCACATTCAAGCCCATGCAATGTTACTTGACAGGGGAATTATATTTAACTTGAAAAATTAGTGGGCTACATTTAAGGAGCTCAGTTGTATTGATTGTAGTGCAGCTTCCTACGCAGCTTCTCACTGGTCCTCCTCCAGTGTGTCCATGTCCCTTTCACAGTGTTGCAGCACCTTACAGCAGTGGTCCTCCAAATATATGTTTAAAAGCATCAAAGAACATTTTGAAATTCTTTGTTAGATGTCATGGATTGTATATAGTTAAATATAGGGGTAGGAGAGAGGTCAAATATCAGGAGGGCCTTGCTCCTGTATGCCATGAGCAAGTTGGAGATAATAAAAGTACATTGTGTCTGGTAGACCACATCTGGACTGCAAAGTAGTAAAAGGAAGGAACCTGCCTTTGTGAAATATTTGATATAAATGGGTAATCCCGTGGGTTTGCCATTTCAATGCATATTGAAGCTTGGCCAATTCCGGGTAGGTATTGTTAAGCCATATAGCACAGTAATGCATGAAGCCTGTCACACTTGGTAATTAATTTATTTTGGCCCAAATTTGTGTGTGGCCATGGATTTGTTAGGTTTACAGAATAGGCCATCTGCTAAGATTTGGGCTTTAGTCAAATAGTTAATATCTGCTAGAGTGAAGTCAATAATCCGAGTAGAAAAAGGTTGGGCCCCACCGTCCCACTTGTCATATGTTGCAGTTGAGCTTCTATATAATATAACCAGGGGTTCAGGAGAGCTATGCCTCCAAAAATATCTCAGCGGTGTCTAGTGCAAGCAACGTTAGTGTGCCCATGTTGTTTGCAGGTGTTTGCATATTTATAAAAATCTACGTAAATTCACTGATGGTCAGGATTTTTAATAAAAGTAATAACCTTGTTAAGTTATAGAGCCAGAATTGTACCCAAAATGTTTACATCGGACTGTCAGAGCGATATGGGTCTGTAAGAGTTGAGATCTATAGGGGGTTTACCTGGCTTCAATAAAAGAACTATATTGGCTCTGGTCGGAGAGATCGAAAGTGCTTGCTTCTTAAACCCTACTTCAAATGCTTGTAGCAAGTGTGGCAACACAGAGTCTGCATATCTCTTATAAATCTCAATAGAGTGGGCATCGTTACCTGAAGCTTTACAATTGGGAAACAGACTGGTAACCATCTATACTTCTTTATGTGGTAGTGGAGAGTCCTAATGAGTATTTTCAGACTCGGATAAACAAGGTAGTTTAATAAATTGTATATATTTGGAGGACAATAGGGTTGATTTATAAAAAGCAAAAAGACTGTGCACTCTGCATGTGCATTTGCTCCAGAGCTTAGTAAATGAGCAGAAGCTCTGCTGACTTCCATCATCCAATCATGTTGAAGCAAAAATTCCGTTTTTTTTCCTTGCACGTGATTGTTTTTTTTTTTTTTTTGCAAAGTGAAGCCTTACCTTATTTGTACTAAGATCTGGAGTTACCCACTTGCAGAAGGGCAAGTGCACTTTGCAAAGTGCACAGTCTATTTGCCTTTAATAAATCAATTCCTATGCCTTTGGCTGTACAGAGGTTTTTGAGGTATATGTGTCAGAGTATAATCTGACCAATTACACCATTACCAAAGAGAGCATATTGCCCAGATTGCCAGATAGAGACTTCAATGAACCTATAATTTTAGTTGATTGTTGTGCTTTGACTATCTTTGCCAACAGATGACCAGTCTGCTCACTCTCTTCATAAAATGCAAGTTTGGTAAAAGAAAATGCATTTATTTTCTGCAGAGGTATTAGCGAGCTGAAAAACTATCTCCTGTGTGGACAGTCAGGCCTCTTTAGTGGTATCATTGGGAGTGTTTATATAGACACTTTTCAGGCTAGCTTTGATTCATGTAACCTAGATTTGCTTTTTACATTTGTAATTTTGAAAATAAACAGGCCTCTCAAAATTGTCCTGAAGGCCTCCCATTTGACAACGGCATCCTAAAATGGTTGACGGTTTGTAATAAATTCCAAATTTTTTTCTATGATGGAGTCATAAGTAGGGAAAAGCTTTAGTCCAGGGGTCTCAAACTGGTGGCCCTCCAGCTGTTGCAAAACTACAACTCCCATCATGCCTCTGCCTGGGGGAGTCGTGCTTGTAATTGTCAGCCTTGCAATGCCTCATGGGACTTAGTTTTGCAACAGCTGGAGGGCCGCCAGTTTGAGACCCTTGCTTTAGTCAATAGGGATTAAGCCAACCTGCCGCCGTATAACAATGGTGGCTGGTCAGCAAATAGTTAATGTTTACACTTATCATAATGTGTAAAAAATAAAATCCTGATCACTTCCCCAGAGTAGTACAGCTTTACTATGGTAACACTGTATTACTTTGGACACAGTGTGTTAGAAAAACAAATCTTAAAAAAGAAAAAAAAAATATTATTTTATTTTATTTTATTTTTTTACATACTCTAACCAGTCAGTGTTCCTGATCACTGCCACACCAGTTATATGATAACACTGTACTGCACTGGTGACAGTATGAAAAAAATAATATTGTGAAGATTTTTTTTTTTTACTTTACTTTATTTCTTAATTTTCTTAAAAAAAGACAATGGGCTCCATTCATAATGTGGTATCTACTGCTTTAAGAAATGAAGTAAAATAGTGCATAAAGAGAAGCCAAACATCCTGATTCTGGTGGAGTTGTCATTTGTCTTAGCAGTTATGCACTTTCATGTTTTGTTTTTAGCACATGGTTTTCCTTACTTCTAGTACACATGGCATCATCTCTAGTTCATGCTTTACTTGTGGTATATGTTTGATGTGTATTCTGGGACATATATGGCAAATTTTTGCATGTTTAGAGACATTTTTAGCTGTACACTTATGATGTGTCCCTCGCTGCTTGTTGCACACATGTTTCATGCATGTTTGCGCAAAAATGCCCAGTGTAAATGTTCAGCCTTTCTTCCCTACTTGTTTAGACTTATGAAGCATGCACCAGCATGATTTCTGTGCACTTGTTTGATATGGTTTAGAATAGGAACAGTAGATAAGCACAAACTACATGTAATCTTACCAAGATTTAGCATTCATTTAAAACTCCAAACATCCAACTTTGAGCAGACTTTTCAACAGCAGAGGTACATATATACATGCTTATGTTTTACATTTGTTTTTTGTTCGATTTTGACTTTCAGTGGGGATTTCTGAATGATGCCAGCTACAGGCATCATCCAGATATTATCTTTTAGTGCCGGCGATTCTGTGTATCGTAAGAATGATCATAAGTTGCAGTTTCACCACTTAATTGTTCTTACAGGCAACAGAAGGGGACATCCCCCCTTCCGCCACCCTCCGGCGCTTCTCCGGGCTCTCCCATGCCATCGGGGACCTGGAGAAAGAATCCGCCGCCGCTGGGTGACGAGTGTAGGGATTTCCATTCATCTCTATGACCATTGGAGGCCTGGGCGTGACGTTATGATGTCATGTCTCAGCAGCGATTGTAAACAAAGCTGTGATCGCGTCTGAAAAGCATGGGATCGTTCAATTTTTTTTGATCTCTTTATGACCCCATATCTCTTCATAAAGAAGACCTCTCACGCACCATTCCTATTACAAGGGATGTTTACATTCCTTGTAATAGTAATAAAAGTGATAAAAAAAGTTAAATAAACAATACATTTTTTTAAAGCGCCCCCCCCCATCCCCGTGTGCTCACGCACAGAAGCAAATGCACAAGTCCTGCCCACATATGAAAATGCTGTTCAAACCACACATGTGAGGTATCCCCTCGTGAGTTAAAGTGAGAGCAACAATTCTAGCACTATACCACCTCTGTAACGCTATACTGGTAACCTGTAAAAAAATGTTAAAGCATCGCCTATGGAGATTTTTAAGTACCGAAGTTTGGTGCTATTCCATGAGTGTGCGCAATTTTAAAGCATGACATGTTGGGTATCTATTTACTCAGTGTAACATCATCTTTCACATTATATAAAATGGGCTAACTTAAATTTTTTGTTATTTTTTAAATCATGAAACAGTTTTTTTTTAAATAAAAAGCATTTGAAAAATTGTTGCACAAATACCGTGCAACATAAAAAGACCGCCATTTTATTCCCTAGGATGTCTGATAGAAAACCCCCAAACATTATATATGTTTTTCTATCAAAAAAAAAATTATGATTTTTACATGTAGGAATGCCAAAATAGGCCCGGTATGGAAGTGGTTAAAGCATTAGTAATCAAAGGTAAGTATGTATTTATTACTCACACCTACATATGCACACATTTTGGTACTTACATGTTTGTGTGTATTTTGTGTCCAATATGTTGTACATCCCAGGAACAAGAGAGGGGAACAAGTAAGGGTGTTCTTGGAGGTCAATCATGATAGCTTCTTCCAATCCTAAACCACATGTCTTTATAGGCTCTCAATGTCAATAGTTTGCTGCAACTATGCAGCTAGTGTTGTTTGAGTGAATTTCATGTTGAAATAAGCGTCTTCATTTTCTTTCCTTTGTGGGCACCCAATATATTCATCCCAGAAAATATGAAAGGGAAACACACCTCAGAATTGTAAGTGCCATACTGCATTCTTGTGACGGTATTTACTCCTGTCCAAGTAAACATACTTCACTTTTCTCCATCTAACTGTGCAAAACTTTGTGATTCTATTGTAGTTGAAAGGTGCATTCACAAAAAAAATCACAGGAAGGATGGGATTATTAAAACCAGCCAATGGTAAACAATAGGTGTTATTTTTACATGTCACATGTGTTTTTCATAGTGCCCCAAAGACTATGTTGTAGTAGAACCAAGCAATCCTGGAATTGGCAGGTTGCCCACCAAGTCTCGCTCATCTGGAAGAAACAAAAACAAGGTTGGTCTAAACCTCTGCTAAAAATGCTAAAGCAAACAAGTAAACATGTTATTAATGTCATTAACATCCCTCCGCAGATCTGTCTTTCACAAGATTCCACCATCTTGGCAAGTGACGAAGAAGAGTCACAAAGGGCCACTATGCAAGAGAGAAGAAAACACCATTTAACTCTGAATCAGGTCAATTAAAAAGATAGCAGTACATAAGTGGATGATGAGGCTGCAGACCAAGCTTATATGCCCTATTTTGAGAAACACTCAAATGACAGCAGTAACGGTTGCATAAAGACTGCTCTCTCAAAAGCCAAGAAACCCATACATTAGGTAAGTTCCAGTGGCAGCAGAAATGGTCAACAACAAAATCTGTATGCAGAGAATGTGTTGTTGGTTGAGAAATTGGCTCATGTGTACAAGTTGCTGGTTCCCCACATGCTTAAGAGTGTTCAAGCTTGGATAAGAAAACAGTGGAACACAATTACAAGAGTTGTCAATTCAGTGGGAGTAGCAACCCATAGTGAAGAGCACATGAAAAAGAGGTACCAAGATATCAAGGGCACCATCAAGAAGAAAATAACCTTGGTCAGGAAGGAGAGGTTAGTCTGATTGTGTGTACTGACATTAAAAAAGCATTACTACAAATATCTAGGATTTCTCTCAAGTACATGTCAATTTATTGTTTCTAATGTACAATTTAGATGTCTAAAGCCCCATACACACGGTCGGACTTTTTCATCAATTTGGTCCGATCGGACAAGGTTGTTGAAAAATCAGACCGTGTGTATGCACCATCGGACAGTGTTCGTCGGTTTGTCCGTCGGACAAAGTCTTATCTCCTGCTGGAAAGATTTCCCGTCAACCCGGTCCGATCACACCAAATCCGAGCGTGTGTACGCTTGTCCGACGGACAAAGTGCTACGCATGCTCAGAAGAAATTCTGTGACGGAAGCGCTCGGTCAGGTAAAACTACCTTTCCTAATCGACACAGCACATTCGTCACGCTGCAATGTTAAAATGTCTTTAATGCAGCGCATTCTCTTTTTCTTTACAATGCAACAAGAATGACATCTTTTAGCTGCTCCTATTCACCCGCACTTCTCACAAACTTACTTCTTTATTACTTTGCAGCATTTATACACTACATGTTTATTTTTACTCAGATCGTAAGACAATCTTTCTTATTTTTTGACCCAGATTTTTTTTTTTTGGGGGAATACATATTTGAAGGAGGTTTTTTTTTTTTGGAGGGGGTTTGTATGTCTCAACTTAGCAAAACCACATTATTAACATTTGTATTTCTTGCTTACATTTACTAGGAGTTTGTTGGTTGTTGGTGCCCCTTGTTAATTCTAGGATTAGTGAAATGTACCTGCCTACTCAAAGAAAAACTGTCATTGTAGAAAAGTAAAACACAATAGTCAATGATTATTTCAAAGCAAAAAAACCTTTATTTAGGTCTCAGCAACAGACCAAAGAGGAACGCAGCCATGGTGAAACTTGGGGAATTTGCAAAGCCTTGGACACCCATGGCAACCATCATTTTACAGACTTAAACAATTGGGGGCATGAAGACTACCTATCTAAATAATAAGGGAGCGCAATCTGGTCCTGAAGTCCAAAACATCCGGAACTGCAGCAGATGCCATCTAGGTCCCCAGGCTCTGGTACTACGAGAGGCTCCATCTTCTCTCAGACCAGACTGAGTCCAGGTTGTCACTCTCTTGTCTTCCTTGTACGCTTCCTTCCACGCCGTGGTGCTGGTGCTGGTGGGGTGGCAGAAGGAGGAGGAGGAGGCGGAGCAAGGTCACTCTCGCAAACATGTGTGAGGGGAGTCATCTCCCCAGCCATCCCCTCATTTAGGATTTTGAGGATGACCTCCTCACACATGCTGCGTTGCCCCGCCTCCATACCCGTAAATTTACTTGTAACCAAGGAGGCAAAGGCCTCCTCGTAGGTGGGTGTGGCATAGAGGGAGGCTGAGGCATCTTTTATCAGCTGGAGCGCTGACTCTCCCACCTCCCCCATGTTTTTCGCCCTTCTGTAGGGAAGGCGGAGGGGAGAGACTTGGGAGACAGTCAGGCTCCTACGCCTACCCCCCTCTTGGCTGCCACTACCCCCTGCCTCCTCCTGACTGCCACCTTCCACAGCCACCTCCTGGCTGAGGTCTTCCTGTGTCTGAAAAAGGGACATAGTTTCAGTTATTTGTTCATCAAACACACACAATTCTCATCTAGTGACTGTTGCAAAATGTTTTCAAATACAAAACCATACAATTCTCAGCCCTGCAGTTTAGATTCTTCCCAAAAATGTCTCCCACACCACTGTCTGTTGATATGTCAATCACGTTAGGAAATAAGCAATTGGGGATCCTGAATTAACTGAACATCATTCATTATTCAACAAACTGGTTCCAAAACTACTATACCTGGAACAAGCTGGGCACCTGCACATATTCCTGACTGGAAGGCCCAGGTTGGTCCTCGGAAGCCTCATCAGGGGTGGCGTGCGTGGAAGGACGCGTGCAAGGAAGAGTCGAGAGTGACTTCCTGACAGTAGCCTGGTCTTTGAGAAAGTGGAGCCTGTCATAGTACCAGAGCGTGGGGACATGGACATCAGCTGCTGCAGCTCCAGATGCTTGTGACTTCAGGACCTTATTGCGCTCCCGGAAATAGGTAGTCTTCATGTTGTTTATCTTCACTTTTAAGTTTGCGACGGTTGCCATGGGCAGGGTAGGCTTTACAAATGCCACCAGTTTCAGCAGGGCTGCGTACCTCTTTGGTCTGTTGCTATAATCCCTGTGTTTTGCCTGCCATAAGAGGGGGAATTGCCGGTATTTATCAATGAAGTGTGGGAGAAAGCTCACGTTGTAGAACGCCTCCATCACCTCTGCAAGACACAACGCCACACAAAACAATATAAATAATGTCAGCCTAAACACTCCTAATCTTCTCCATAAAGAAGCCTCAAGTTCTAATCAGTCTAGGCTAGTTATGTACCAACGTCAAATTGTACCTTCGTTTGTAGCGATCGTCTCGTGCGTGAGCTTTCTCTCCCCTCGTCTCCCAGATCGTGGCTACGACACAGGCGTGTGACGTTTTATATACAGTGCGCATGCGTCAAACTCCGCCCGCCCCTGACGATCTTTCTCGTCTATTCCCCACCCCTTCTCTTTACGGCGCAGTGGGGAGAGCACATGGCGGGGACACAGCAGGTGCGCCCCAAATATCCCCCCAACGAGGAGGAGGACGAGGAAAGGCCGGAGGCAGAAACGTCCCGATCCCGGAGCCTGAAATTCAAGGCCTCCAATATGTCATTTGGAGAAATGTTGGAGATGGTGGACATATTAAAGAGGAGCGACTATGATGGGAAGTATGGGCCTTACCTCAACCCCAATGTCCGCAAGGCCAAGATCATGTCTAAAGTTGTGAGGAGGCTGTACAATCATTTTGGGGTACAACGATCCAAGGAGCAACTGAGGAAACGCTGGTCAGACCTGAAACTGAGGGAGGCCGATCAGTACAGAAAGATCAAGAGAATTCTTCAAAAAAGTAAGTAGTTGTGTTTTGTGTTTGATTTCTTGCTTGCATACTGCTCCATGTGGTTTGATTTTTACAAAGTTGTACATTCCAAAATGGCCACTTTCATGTTCGTCTGTGCATTCGATCGTACTCAGCCTCGATCTTTCTGCCACTGTCATGGTCGTGTGTGTCCATTCGATCGTACGCAACCTCGATCGTGCGGCCACTTATAATACGATGTTTGGTTTTTTTTGGGGGAAAGGAAGTTTGTTCTCCCTAGAAATGTCATCCAGAATGTAAAGGCAATTTATTCAATGTAAAGGAGAGGTCACCCAGTAGGTGTTTACCCATCTGGACTCGAGAGCACTAGTGCTGGGACACCCAAACCCCCTTTTTATTAGCCTTTTCCACACATGTGCTCCAGTGGATACTAGAGGGGGGTCTCCATCACACAAACTTCTACCAAAAAGCTAGTCAGTTTAGCACCTTTACAAAGTGACTACATTCATGTAGTTGACATTTGTAACTGGCCAAACTAAAATAGTGTCCGTCACTTTCAAGCAATGTTTGTCATTTCCTATTTCTGCCCTCAATAGTTTGTGTTGCTAAATCTTCCTTTTGGACATTCTCATAGGGGAGCGAAAACTTGGGCCGTCTGAGGAAACCCCCAAACCAACACCTCCCAAAAAAGGGAAAGAGCAGAAGCAGAGGAGGAGGAGGAGGAAGGAGAGATCATCGAACTTGGAGAAATTGTCACCACAACAGGTGAGTGTGGGAGAACACAGCTACTGGTAAGCTAATCCATGTATGGCTGCCTCATTTCCAACACCCCATTTTTTTTGTTTGTGGTTTTTAGGTGACGTGGATGTTGTGGAAGAAAAATCGCACTTTACCACAGAGAGTGCCCACGTACTCATCGGAGAGATAATGGTCTGCAATCGAGATCTAGATTACATAAAGCAAAACATCAATGATGTTCAACAAAAATTGAAGAACATCATTGATGTTTTAGGAAAAATATGAAAAAGCACCAAGTAATTTACACACATTTGTGCCAGCTTCTGAACACATTTGCAACTTAAAAACTGTGTGAAATTTGGAACATGCACACATTGTGTCCACATGTGCTAGCTCCCATCATGGTGGATGAATGGCAACGTTTTTTTGGGGGTGCAAACACTTTACGAACTACGAAAGTGGTTGTGGTGAAGGGGTTGCACCCCCAAAAAACGTCCATTCATCCCCATGATGGAAAATGGCACTTTTGAAGCTTCTAGGCATGTGTTTTACCATCTAATGACCATTTTCAGAACCAAATTGTGTGCATGTTCCAAATTTCCACTTTTCGGGGGTGCCCCCCCCATGTGATGAAGGCAAGATCAAACACACTTTGAACATATAGTCATGTCTGATCTTGTCTTCACTTTACAAAGTTGAACTTTCCTACTTCATAGGTTCTGCTTAGCTCCATGCCTGGTTTTACAAATTGCGTAATCTTTGTAAATAATGTTGTAAATAACCAAGATGTTGTCAGTTTTGGCGTGAAGATTGTAAACGCACTTGTGAATGTTTTCCAAGTAAACTTTTTTAATTTTCCAAATGTGTGGCTTCCTTATTTAAATAAAACAATGCATTATGTATGTAAAATGTAAAGGATATGGGGGGCAATGGGTGTTATTTACTAAAGGCAAATCCACTTTGCACTGCAATTTCCTTTCCCAGGGAACTTTTTCAATGCACTTGTAGAGCATAGCGGATTTGACTTATGTAAATGACACCCACAGTGCTTTGTACGAAAACACGGAGCACAGCATTTTGGAGAATACACACATGTCACACCTGGTGCTGAAAAGGAGTATTTTGGGTGTCAGTTATGCAGGACAAACCTTCTCTAGACCAAAGATTAGGTAGCAAACACACATGAGAATAATCTTTTTGGGAAGAAGAGACTGTTACCTCCTTTTGCCCAGAAAGTGCATTACCACTGTCGAAGGCAAAGGGAAAAAATGTCAAAGTAAAATAAGCTAAAAAGAAGACTGAAATGACAAGAAATCAGAGGTTGGTTAAAATATCAGATTTAATAAAAAATGCCTCTCACACATCGTCAGGCAGAGCAATGGCCCCCCTACCCACAAAGTATTCCATATATTGGTCCCGGACCACGCGGGCATTGAGAGGGGGCAAGCCTGGACGTGCCACTCGAAGGGCTGTGAGGTCCGCATTTGGAGGGCCCTCCACATCTGGGCCAACGGGCACCACATAGTTCCTGTTATGTCTTTTGAGGAAGTTGTGCAATATGCAACAGGCAAGAACTATGTGGTTCAGTTTGTATTCCGCCAAGTTAAATGCCGTCAGGAACAGGCGGAAGCGGCTGGCCAGGATGCCAAAAGCGTTCTCCACCACTCTTCTGGCTCTGGACAGCCTGTAGTTGAAGACCCTCTGGTCCGGGGTGAGGGTCCTCATCGGGAACGGCCTCATCACATGGGGAGTCAGCGCAAACGCTTCATCTGCGACAAAGACGAAGGGGAGTCCTTCGGCATTCTCCTCTGGAGGTGGCAAGCACAGACTGCCACTTTGGAGACGCCAGTAGAACTCCGTGTGCGTAATGGCCCCACCATCCGATATCCGGCCGTTCATCCCCACGTCCACATACATAAACTCGTATGTTGCCGACACCACCGCCAACATCACTACACTATTAAACCCTTTATAATTATAATAGTAGGACCCCGAGTTGGGCGGTGGGACGATGCGGACGTGTTTCCCATCAATTGCCCCTCCGCAGTTAGGAAAGTCCCAACGGCTGGCAAAGTGGGAGGCCACAGTCTGCCATTCCTGTGGCGTGGAAGGGAACTGTGGAGTGAAACAAGAAAAAAAAAATAGTCACTTTGCACCTAAACATTGCAAGCAGATTAGACAATCAACATCTTGGAACAAGAGCATTGTATAAAATTGGAGGCTGGAAAGTATTTACACAGAAAAGTAGAGGCTCCCCTTCACAGATTACTCACCCCCCCATCAATCCCCCCACTTCTGATGGGACATTGGCAATAACTATGGTTTTGGGGGGGGGGGTGGTGGACAGGTAACCCTCTGCACTTCATTGATTGGCAAATGGCTCAATAATGTGGCCTAGTTTGGCCAGACCCTCTGTACTTAACACTATTGGCAGGCCACAGTAAATATCAAATAACATTTCCCCCCCCCCCCCCCCAAAAAAGGCAGGCACAGTGTGACATTATTAAATTACCAAGCAAGCTAATAGGAGGGAAAGAAGACAAAAAAATAGGAAATGGAATGTATGGAGGCAGTCCCTTGCACTACATGCTTTGCTGAATTCATCCCTAAAGATGCGCACTATAAAGAGGTAGGTATATAGTGTGTATGGACCTTGGGAAAGCCAGCAGATAAAGGATTGGTACCATCTGACAGAGCAGTTGGGGGAGGGGGTTCCTAATGAGTTTGCCCCCCCCCCCCCCCCCCCACCAAAAGAACAAAAAAAGGGGGCTCTACATGAAGTAAACCACACAGCAAACATTTGTGCATATTTTAGGGGTGTTTTGGGGCAAACAATACTATGCAGCAGACAAAAGACATTGCTTAAGTGAGTAGGCCATAGGTGTCTATTGGGGCAGAAGAGCATGCTGGTGAGGTAAGTGAAGGGAAAAATGCATGAAGGAGAAAAGGGGCACAGCATATTAGAACATATTGCAATCATGGTAATTAGGGAAGGAGGTCAAAAATACAAGTCATTAGCAAACAGAGCATACATAGAAGGGAATAGTAAAGTAGAAATGTTACCTTAATATAGTCCTCCTGCAGGACCTGAATGATGGCAGAACAGGTCTCTGGAATAATGATTCCCAGGGCCTGGGGAGAGATACCTGAAGAGAACTTCAAATCCTGAAGACTTCTCCCTGTCGCCAAGTACCTCAACGTGGCAACAAGCCTCTGCTCCGGAGTAATGGCTTGTCTCATGCAGGTATCCTGCCGGCTGATAAAGGGGGTCAGCAAAGCCAAAAGACGGTGAAAATCGGGGTCCGTCATCCTGAGAAAGTTCCTGAAATCATCAGGATTATTCTCCCGGATCTCACGAAGCAAAGGCATGTGCGAGAACTGGTCACGCTGAAGCAACCAATTCTTGGTCCACATACTCCTCATCACTCTGTTCATGGACGGGTCTTGGGTCAAAGCTAAAAGCCCGACACCAATTCCGCGTACAGCACGAACTCGGCGACGAGTACGCACGGGAAACATCGCTCAGAAGGTCACAAAAGGTCGGCTGGTCAGAACGGACAAACAGAAAGCACCGATAAACAGCAAGGCCTGAAAGAACGAAGTGAATACCAGCAACGAGCAGACAATAAGCAGTGCAAATCAAAGCGTCCTATATCAAGATATAGGCCGCAATGACCAACAAATGCGAACTGACTACACGCACTAATAAACAGATACGCACGACAAGCACAAACTGAAGAGCAGTAACGATCTGAGTCAGAAAACTGAGAAGCGCGAATCTTAAGTCACCAAACTTCCACTAACTCTCGATAAACACGGGATCAGCAGAAGGAGCCCAACGGGTGCCTGACGTGGTGCTGAACTTCCCTTTTGTAATCTCGTGGACGACGACTTACGTCACGACGTTCTTCCGGACCGGATATTCCGACAACGTAGTCCGACCGTGTGTACACAACGACAACATCGGACAAAGTACGTCGGACAAAGTCCGACCGACCTGGTCCGCGGATTGTCCGAGCGTGTGTATGGGGCTTAACTTGTTTGCTTGATTGCTTATCTCATTATTCTAGGCAATAAACTGGTGGCAGATTACCAGCTTCTGTTTAGATGTTGGAGTATGAAAAAAAGCTGATGCCCTTCATCCATGAAGAGACAGTTACAGTGCTGAGCAAAGGTTTCAATACCTTACCCAACAAAAGAGGCAAGTACATTGTATTAGAGAATATTCATATGTTAACTATGCATGTTCAAAGTTAATGCTGGGCTCTTTCCTGCATCTCTATGGTATGCTGTCAAGAGGAATGTCCCCCTCCTTCAGAATACAATGCTGTTTTGGTAAACTTTCCCTAGCCACTTCAATACAGGGCATTTTCACCCCCTTCCTGCCCAAGCCAATTTTCACTTGTCATCGCTGTCGCACTTTGAATGACAATTGCGCAGTCATGCAACGCTGTACCCAAATTAACATTGTTATTTTTTTCCCAACAAATAGAGCTTTCTTTTGGTGGTATTTGATCACCCCTGCGGTTTTTATTTTTTGCGCTATAAACATAAGATGAGCGATACGTTTGAAAAAAACCACAATATTTTTTACTTTTTGCTATAATAAATATCACAATTTTTTAAAAAAAAATAAAAAATGTCACTCAGTTAAGGCTGATATGTATTCTTCTACATATTTTTGGTAAAAAATTGCAATAAGCGTATATTTAATGGTTTGCGCAAAAGTTATAGCGTCTACAGAATAGGGTATAGTTTTATGTCATTTTTATTATTATTTTTTTTTTTTACTAGTAATGGCGGCGATCTGCGATTTGTATTGTGACTGTGATATTGCGGCAGACACATCAGACACTTTTGACACCATTTTGGGACCATTGGCATCTATACAGCGATCCATGCTATAAAAATGCATTGATTACTGTATAAATCTCACTGGCAGGGAAGGGGTTAACACTAGGGGGTAATCAAAGGGTTAACTGTGTGTCCTAGGGAGTGATTCTAACTGTAAGGGGAGAGGACTCACAAGGGGAGGAGACCAATTGGTGTTCCTCTGTACTAGGATCACATGATCGGTCTCCTCTCCTCTGACAGGACGTGGATCTGTGTGTTTACACACACAGATCCACGGTTCTGCACGGTTAACGGCCAACCGCAGGTGCCCAGCGGACATTGCGGGCCGCCGGGCACGCGCATCGGGTCCCAAGTGACGCGGCAGGGGCGCGCGCCCCCCAGACAGCTGGGAAGCCCAGAACATCATATGACACCCGCCCATGATGGGAGATCCCATCTGTGGACGTCATATGACAATGGGCGGTATTGAAGTGGCTAGAGGTGACCATGACGCATTTTTGCCCAACGCTGGATTTATTCTGGACTTGGGTGAGTTTTCAAAAAGGGGAGGAGATGTGCCAATTTTGACTTGATCAGTATCTGTTCTCTTGCAGATGACCCCACATAGGAAGGATCCCTCCTACTATTTTCAGAGCCAGCAAATGTCCCTGAACTATGCTTCTCTGCATTTGACAAGAATGACAACAACTTCAGCCAGTCTCAAGAACAGCCACCTAATGTCCGTGTTGAGCTCTTGAAAAATGCCAGCTCTCGAAAATTCTCAAACTAAAGATGAAAATTTACCACAAAGTTCAGTAGATGTTAACGGCAATTTGGGTTTGCCCACTCCACCAATCGACACACTTCATGGCAAGTACGATATATCGCACACAAAATCTTGACTGAGAACAACCTGTTTTTGAGCAACAGCAGAGTGAGAGATATTGTGCAGGCATTCTTTAGAAGTACAGCAGAGTATCAACAAAATAAACTTGACTTACTCAGACAGTGGCTTAACAAGTCTTCTGGCATTAATCCACCACCTGATTTTGCCTCTCCCTCTGCTGTTGTCTTTTATTACGTTAAACTATAATGACCATTTTTTTGTCTAATGTCTCTCTTTTTATATGTGACTCTTGTATTGCACCGCAAGAAAGTGTAACAGAAGGTGACATTTTTTTTTGGATACAGCAAAGAAGAGTTAGCACATCTGTCACTTGTTATTGATTTTCTGACGGGAAATGTTGGATGTGAGCTTGTTAGCGGTAAGTCTGACCATGTGTATGCTCCATCGGAAATTTGTTGTTGAACTTTCCGGCAACAAATGTTGGCTAGCAGGTTCTCAAATTTTCCACCAACAAATGTTTTTTGTCAGACTTTCCGATCGTGTGCACACAAGTCCATCGCACAAAAGTCCACACATGCTCGGAATCAAGGACGAGCCGGAAGCACTCGGTCTTGTAAAACTTGCGTTTGTAATAACTACGTTCATAATTGTTGGCCACCATTTGTGTGACTGTGTGTATGCAAGACAAGTTGAAGCCAACATCCTTCGAACAAAAATCCATGGTTTTGTTGTCGGAAAGTCCGATTGTGTGTACGGGGCATTAGGGAGATTCACTCCCTATGGTTTTTCCTTATCAGTGAGAGTAAAAGGACTAGAAAAAACCCACATTTTGGCTTGTCATTCAAACAGTAATAGAGGGTGAATCTCATCAATGGGACACAGATGAAAAAGACAAAAGAGAACATTGGGACTTTAAGTGAGGCGGTGAGCTGGTAAGGTAAATTGCCTGCATCTAAATGAGAAAAAGGGGACAGAAAATTGGGACTTTAGATGAAGCACGCAGGTGTAAAAGTTCAAATTTATTGGAAATGTGTTATATGGTTATGGTTGGTTATATGTTACGTGATGGTAATCATGAGTAGGCATAAATATACAATGCAATTAATTTAAATAGATATACATACCATAATGGCACATTGCCACAAAATTGCTGGCAGTAAATATCACGTAATACATATGGATATCATATGTCATCTTTGTTGGCACCTCTGCTCCCGCTAGTGATACCCCTAGGGGATCTCTGATTCACAGTGTCACACTCCCATCATGTAGCTATACATTATGTAAGTACTTTAGAGAGTGGGGTTTTTTTCAGTTAATTCTACCTCCTATTTACTTTATTTTAATTCCTCTTCCTTGTCAAAGTCAAACCATATAGATATTCTTTCCAATATACTACAATACTCATTCAATCCATGTGCATGCTACTGAAGAGAGGATGAATCCACAAAATGCATAGAGCTACTATATGCCGTGTTCTTGCTGATTACACGTTTTACTTGACCAATTTTACTATATGTATTATGTGATATTTACTACCAGCGATTATGTGGCAATGTGATATTATTGTATGTATATCTATTTAAATAAATTGTATTGGATATTTATGCCTTCTCATGATTACCATCTCGTAACATATAACCAATTTCCAATAAATGTGAACTTTTACACCTGTGTGCTTCATCTAAAGACACAATTCTCTGTCCCCCTTTTCTCAATGGGGCACAGATGGCAAAAACAGACTGACAGGGGTTTAACACTCCATTACTGTATCCACAATAAAAAAAGCAGCTTTGCCCTTACTTACACTTTCAAGTCCTTTTGGATGTTCTATTTGGCAAACTAAATGCTATATCTTGGCACATATGTGTTTTTGAATGTGGAAAATAGGCATTGGGTGCTATTAACTAAAACCGGAGCTTAGAGAATCAGGTGCAGCTGGTCACACTGACCACTTAGTTATAACTAGGGATGAGCTGAACACCCCCCGGTTCGGTTTGCAGCAGAACATGCTAACAGGCAAAAAATTTGTGGGAACACCATTAAAGTCTATGGGATGCGAATGTGAAAAATCAAAAGTGCTAATTTTAAAGGCTTATATGCAAGTTATTGCCATAAAAAGTGTTTGGGGGACCCAAGTCCTGCCCTAGGTGACATATATCCATGCAAAAAAAGTTTTAAAAACTCCCCTTTTTTTAGGGAGTAGTGATTTTAATAATGCTTAAAGTAAAACAATAAAAATGAAATATTCCTTTAAATATCATGCCTGGGGGGTGTCCTTAGTATGCCTGTAAATTAGCGCATCTTTCCCATGTTTATAACAGTACCACAGAAAAATTACATTTCTAAAGGAAAAAATGTAATCTAAAACTGCTCGTGGCTGTAATGTATTGTCGGATCCCTGCAATATAGATAAAAATACCAAAAATACCAAAAAAAAATGGTGTGGATGTCCCCTCCAAAATCCATCCCAGGCCCTTCAGGTCTGGTATAGATATTAAGGGGAACCCTGCACCAAAATGTTTAAAAGGGCACTATATACTCTGAACAGCAGCATATATACTATACGGCCTGCCCATTATACTCTGAAGAGAATTGGGCCTTAGGTGTTGGTGGTACAAGAACACAGTAAGCCCTCACAGTTACTCTTGTTGGGTGCAGGAACAGGCTGTACTGTGAAATATTATATCAAAAATTGTAATTACCTGCCCCTGTTAACCTCCTTGGCGGTAACCCCGAGTCTGGCTCGGGGTCAGTTTTTTATGCTGGGAGCGGTAACCCCGAGCCAGACTCGGGCTTGCGTTGCGGGATGCAGGGGGGAAGTTACTTACCTTTTCCCCTGGATCCTGCGATGTCTCCCCGCTGTGTGAGCGAGCCGTCCGCTCGCTCGATTCACACAGTGCCGGGTGCCGCCGATCTCCGTTCCCTGTGACGTTACGACGCACGGGAGCGGAGATCGGCGCCAAATTCAAAAAAGTTTAAAAACACAACACATATACAATACTGTAATCTTACAGATTACAGTACTGTATACAAAAAATACACACCCCCTTTGTCCCTAGTGGTCTGCCCAGTGCCATGCATGTCATTTTATATAATAAAAAGATTTTTTTTTCTGCCTGGAAACTGGAGATTGTCCATAGCAACCAAAAAGTGTCCCTTTATGTCAAAAGTGGTTTTAGACCAGCTAGAAAACACCGATAAAAAAATAAAATCACAATTTATCATCAAACAATAAATTTAATGACAGCGACTATTCTGCAACTGAGCAAATTTCAGTGTTTTTGATTTGATTACATTATTGAATCATTTTTATATATATTTTTATTATATTATAATTTATTATTTTGTGTTTCAAACTTTATCATACCCGGGATGTCTACTAGACTCTGGTTCGGACAGATTTAAGTGAGTTATTCATAAGAATTGCAGGCCTACAATATAAAAACGCCAAATTTCCATGCAAAATAATTGTACCGCTTTCAGCACTAAATTCCAGCCAGAATCATACCGCCAGGGAGGTTAAACAGGGACAGAAAAATTGGGCCTTTGGTTTTGGTGGTGCCAGAACACTGTAAGCCCTCACAGTTACTATTGTTGGTCGCAGGAACGGGCCCTGATGTAAAATATTATATCAAGAATTGTAATTCCATGCCCCTGTTAAACAGGGGCAGAAAAATAAAATTGGGCCTTGGGTGGTGGTGGTGCCACAACACTGTAACCCCTCACAGATACTCTTGTTGGGCACAGGAACGAACCCTGCTGTAAAATATTATATCAAGAATTGTAATTCCATGCCCCTGTTAAACAGGGGCAGAAAAATTAAATTGGGCCTTGGGTGGTGGTGGTGCCACAACACTGTAACCCCTCACAGATACTCTTGTTGGGCACAGGAACGAGCCCTGCTGTGAAAAATTTGATCAAGAATTGTAATTACATGCCCCTGTTAAACAGGGGCAGAAAAATTGGGCCTTGGGTGATGGTGCCCTAAAACAAAAATATTGTTAGAAGCTAGCATCATTAAGATTGAGAAGGAATAGGAATAGTCAGCATTCGCAGTGAAATTCAATCAGTTACATCAGCATCAGGTGCTTGATAGCTGCTGATCCAAGACAGATTAATTTTTTGAATGTGAGCCTATCAACGGAGTCTGTGTACAGACACACTCTTTGATCCTTTACAAACCCTCCAGCAGCACTGAATGTGCATTCAGAAAGTATGCTTAATGCAGGAATGCTATCTGGTTAAAGGGGGCCTTGAGAGGAAAGGAAGTCCTCCTCTTCCCCCTGCTGTTCCGCCTCAAGTGCCCTGTCCTTGATTCCACAAAGAGTGTGCTCCAGCAGTAAGACTAGAGGGACAGTGTCACTGATGCATGCATTGTCGCTGCTCACCATCCTTGTGGCCTCCTCAAATGGTGATGGGACAGTGCATACAATCTTGATCAGCAGCCACTGGCATGACGAAAAGAAGCCAAGCTCCCCTGACCCTGTCCTGGTGCCATACTCACAAACGAGGTGGTTAGTGGGCAGGCTGCACTCCCTTTGAATGTTAGCCAGCCGAGCACTGGCATTATATGACTGGCAGAAAGGCCGGACCACCGGCAAAGTGTGGAGTGGAGTATTAGCATAGGGTACAGCATTGCACAGTCCTAGGGCACCCTTACACAGGGTCTTGAAAGATGAGATGGCCATCACATTTTGAGAGACCCTAATCTGGAACGTTTACAGTTTATATAAAAGTGCAAAAAAAACACAAAAGGAGGTGCGCATGCACGGGACTTCCGGACAGATGCACTAGCCGGGAGCTCCGCTCTGCTCCGGTCCTCCGAGGCACATTACATTAGCCATCGCCAGCGGACAAACCCATGGAGACCCCCACCGACCTCCGGACAACCCTGGGCAACCACCCATATGTCGGATTCGCGCAGCAGGAAAGACGTTATCCGTCAGTTAAACTTTGGCCTAGCAGGCCCTGAGCCTTCCAAGATGGCGGCCGCAACAAATCCATGCGGGGACACCGCTACCCTCTGCAAAGCAGCAGCTCCTGCATTGAATGTCCCAACTGTGAGTAACATCCAGAACCCACTCTACTCCCCTGCTTCTACAGAGTCTCTCCTGGGCAACTTGCTGGTGGACAATCAGTATTCTCCGCTGACTAACACCCCCACCAGCATTACTGGTTCACTGCAGGCCTCTCCCATTCAGCTCAATTACCCCCCTGAAATGTCTCATCTTCTAAACAGCTTCTCAGATATGCTAGCTGCCGGGCTAGCCCGAAATGCAATGCAGATCACCTCTTCCATAAAAGCAGATATCCAGAGCCTGGGGGCCAGAATGGACACCATTGAACATTTAGTGGACGAGGCTGCAGCACAACGAACCAAAACACAGCATGCATTCAGACATTACAGGACCAACTTGAAACTGCCCTCTCTAAAATAGACGATTTCGAGAACAGGAGCAGACACTACAACTTTCGCATCAGAGGCATACCCGAAACCAATAATGATGTAAATGACATCGTCAAATCCGTGATCAAAGAACTTATCCCAGATATCCCTGATCACAGGCTCGAATTGGACAGAGCCCACAGAGTTCTGCAACCCCCTCGCCAAGATGGCCTCCCTCGAGACATTGTGGTCAAACCACATTTTTATGGGGTCAAAGAAGAAATTACCCTACCCATCCCCTCCCCCCTCTCCCTATCTCCCTCAACATGGTTGCCCTATACCCTATTCAATGTTAGTCCCTAATTAGGGGACTTGTGTTTAAACGTCTGGTCGCTATGTTAAGTCAAAACGACATTGCTTCCTTCACATAGGGCCTCCCCTTGTTTATAAGTTTGAATATGTTATGGTTTGATACTATTTAGTGCCTTGCGGCCGGAGCAGGACCGCTTGCCACTCCACCTGTTGTGACCCTGGGGAACCTCCCTCCCATGGTGACACCAGGAATGCAACCCCATTTAGGGTTGCCCTCCACCCAAACCCCTCACTTCATAGGGCATCGGAGCAGGTCTTGGCCTTCCAACCCTGCTGACGGAGAGTCCAGGATATCTTCCATTCTGGGCTTTTCTTCTCTTTTTCTCCTCTTCTTTCTTGTTTTTCTCTGGTCATTTCTCACCCCCTTTGTCCCTCTCTCTTCTCCCTTCCAGGTGCCTTCAAGGAGAGCTTGTCGACTCCCGCCTACTCGGATTCTGGGCTCGCTTCTTACTCCTAAGCTGAACACCCCTGCGCTTGTGGATCAGGTAAGGTACACTAGCATTTATTCGCACCCACATCCTAATGTCCATGGCTGATGAAACCCCCATCCAACAATCCCTCAAGATAGCATCCCACAACACACAGGGACTGAATTCCCCAATAAAAAGACGTAAAGCTTTTCATGACTACCACTCTAGGAATCTTGACATCATCCTAATTCAAGAGACCCACTTCCCCAAAAGTTTTAACCCTTATTTCCTACACCGAAACTACCCCACCTTCTTTCTAGCCAATGCAGAAGACAAGAAAAGGGGGGTTGCAATCCTCATCTCCCAATGAAGGAAGATATATTCTAGTCAAGGGATCTATAAATGGGACGCTATTTTCACTTATCTCGTACTACGCCCCTAATAAAGGCCATTTTTCTCCTCTATGCTGACCTCCCTTTCGCAACACCTGGAAGGTAAAGTGATCATAGGCGGTGATTCTAACATCGCCTTTGATCATATGTTAGACAAGGCATCTCAAAACAAATCTCTCCTCAAAAGACCCCGCAAACAGAGCCTCAGCATTGCACGGCTCTTCCACTCTATGGGCATGATTGACTCCTGGAGGGAATTACACCCTACAGCTAAGGACTACACTCATTTTTCTGCACCCCATAGAACTTATGCCCGCATAGACCATATTTTCCTCCACTCATCAGATATCCATTTAGCTTCTCAGGCCACCATAAATAAAGTCCCATGGTCTGACCACTCAGTAGTCTCCTTCAAAATCACTGGCTTCCTTAGTCAAGCTGGCACCGCACAATGGCGCCTTAAGGAATCCCTTCTTTCCAACCCGGTACACTGGACCATGCTTGAAAATGACCTTAAAGAATACTTCACCCAAAATAACACCGCTGACACTTCCCCCAGCGTGCTATGGGGGGCCCATAAAGCAGTCATGAGGGGCACGTTCATCCAGCTAGCCTCACGTCTTAAACGCGAAAAACAGATAAACATAACCAACTTAGAGAAAAACTTTCGAACCTTAAGCAAATCTCATAAAAAACAACCCTCCCCCTCTTCACTCGCTCTCCTAGATGCAGCTAGCATTGCCCTAAACACAGCCCTCACCTCTAGCGCAGAAAAACACTTGAGATGGGTGAGTGGTAGATTCTATCTTCACTCGGATAAATTCAGACCTCATCTCACAGCGAAACTTTCTCCTAAGTACAGAGCCCACGCCCTACCCAAAATTAAATATATATATCTGGCTCCCTCACACAAAACCCCAAACAAATCTTGAAGGCCTTCCACGCATTTTATTTCAATCTTTACACGGGTTCAAACCCTAGCAGCACACAATCAATCAACTCCTTCCTAGACAATATCCCTCTCCCCAAAATCTCAGACTCCCACCGCTCAATCAAGGAAGCCCCCATTTCTGAAGCAGAAATTAGAGAAGTCATAAAGGAGCTCAAAAAAGGTTCGGCCCCTGGCCCAGATGGATTCTCGACACAGTACTATAAGACCTTCTTCGAAACTCTTTCTCCTTATCTGGTCCGGTTCTTCAATTCCCTGCATGGAAATTCACCCTTAGAATCAGCAGCCAATCTTGCCTACATATCAGTCATCCCCAAACCAGGCAAAGATCAGACCCAAGTGAGCAACTACAGACTGATTTCATTAATTAATAATGACTTAAAAATAATGACAAAAGTCCTATCTAACAGACTGGGATCCTTTATAGGGTCCTATGTCCATAAAGACCAAGTGGGCTTTATTCCTGGGAGGCAGGGTCCAGATCAGATAAGGAGGGCAGTCGACATCATATCCCTACTTAAGTTGAGATGAGATGGCGGCCCCTCACAGGAAGGCTTTCTCCACTCCATTGATTTGCAAAAAGCCTTTGATACAATCACCTGGCCATACTTATTCAACATATTAGAAAGATGGGGCTTTGGCACGCATTTTATACACCTCCTCGAAGCTCTTTACTCCCAACCCAGAGCACAGGTCAGACTCCAAGGCCACCTATCAGACACCTTCCCTATAGAAAAAGGAACTAGACAGGGCTGCCCTCTCTCCCCCCTCCTTTCTGCAATTGGTATTAAAACATTAGCTGTAGCCATCAGAAACCACCCAGACATCCACGGGGTCAAATGTGGACAATCAATACATAAATGTGCCTTATTCGCAGATGATAGATCCCTTTTCATCACCTCCCCTCTTATCTCCACCCCTAATATCCTTCAACTCCTCCACAAATTTGGACAGGTCTCGGGACTACAAGTTAATATGGCTAAATCGATAGGCCTCAATATTTCTTCCCCACCAGCCCTAGTAGACAGAATAAAGAGTCACTTTCCCTTCTCTTGGAGTTCCTCCTCCATCCCCTATTTAGGCATCCACCTCACACCCAATATTGAACAACTATATAACCACAACTACCCTCCCATTTTCAAGAAACTCAAGAACGACATTGCTCAATGGTCACTCCACAAACTGTCCTGGATAGGTAAAATCAATGCAGTTAAAATGACTCTCCTCCCTAGGTTGCTATACCTCTTCCGTTCACTCCCCATACCGGTCCCCAAAGCCCAAATACATAACCTACAATCTGCGATAATACGATTCACATGGGGCAAATTTAACCACAGATTTTCAAAACAAACCATATTCAGACCCAAACGGAAAGGCGGTTTAGGCCTGCCCAACCTATGGTGGTACTACCAGGCAGCACAACTAAGTCAGATATCAGCCATTTACTCTAGAGGATCCAAACCCGAATGGCTTGAAATGGAAAGACAGGCTATCCCCGAGTTCACAATCGATTACCTCATATGGCGCCCCTCAAAATCTAGACCCCCGATCATGTCCCCTTCACTCTCTCACTCTCTGGCCCTATGCGGCACAATACATAAACTAAACATCATTACTTCAAAGTGGCAACCCCTTACCCATATTTTCAACAACCCCTCTTTCCAGCAAGGGATGGATATAAAGGCATTCCAGTGGTGGCTAGACAAAGGCCTATACAGGATAGGGCACTTTTTCAATTCAAATGGACCCCTCAAACTAAGCCAATGCACCTCAAAACTGGAAATGCCCGCCTCCGAGAGATTTTGCTTCCAACAAATAACACACTTCTAACATACATTATCCTCCCAAGACACTCTCCCCCTTTCAGTCACACCGTATGAACAATGGTGTTCCTCAGCCATAGACATGAGGGAGGGAATATCTCTGATCTACTCTGCCCTTGCTGAACCTCAGGAGAAAGTGCAATTCATGCTGGGCTGGGAACGCGACCTGGAATTCGAGTGGGACTTGGACACCTGGCACTCCTGCTTCACAAACGCTTACAAGGGGATCCTGAACACCTCATTAATGGAAGCAGAAATTAAAGTCTATACCTGCTGGTACTTAGTACCGACACGTCTAGCTAAATTCTACCCCCCAGTCCTCCCCTCTATGCTTTAGAGGCTGCGGCTACCTAGAATCTCTGCTACACATCCTATGGGAATGTCCCAGAATCAGAGGCTACTGGAACAAGATCTTTAACCTAATCCGCAGGTTTAGGTTCCCCAACCTCCAACAATAGCCCTGCTTAACCAGAAAATCCCTAAAACCACAAAAAACAGCCAAATCTTTATCCATTACATTTTCATCGGAGCTAAATTGACAATAGCCCGGTTTTGGAAATCCCCAAAGGTCTCCTTCCCATTAACTAAACAGAAAATTACCTGGATCCTGTTCCAGGAAAAAACCTCCAACATCATTCTTGACAAACTGGAAAAATTTAAATGCGTGTGGGAACCTTGGGCCCAACACATCGGGACTCTCCTCTAATCCAAAACCCAAGCTCATATTCAGATGACCACCCAGATATGAACTCCTTTGATCTCTTCAGGCTTTCCTTGACACAGGCACCTCTCTGTCCTCGACCCCCTGTCTCCTTTCTCCTCCCCCTCTCTCTTCTCTCTTCCTATCTCTTTTTCCTTATCCTTTCCTTCCCACCAGCACCTGCTGGTGAGAAGGAGGGGCACCCATGCTTCTAAGATACAGCACTCGAATATCAGTGGTGAAAGTTGATTTGTCTTATCTTTTATCTCTTATTTTTTATTACTTTTTGCGAGTGCCACAAACCAAGTTGTCAACCCCCCCAAGGGCAGTACCAATATTGCCCTTAAGGACACTGTATACATTTGAAACACCTCGTCTGGGGACCTCGTCTGGGGGACTCATTAGCCTTGGCTTCTATTTTCTCATTAGTTTCTTACTCTCCATTGGTGCACAGTGAGTTTCTGAGCTTCACATGACAGGGGGCCTGGGCATCCCGACACAGATTGATCCCAGTTGGGGTGTCGGGACTCCAGACACCCTGGAAGACTATTTTTTTGGGGGGGATTTATTATTTTTTATAATTTTTTTTTTTTTGATACTCTGTGTACACCAACCCGTCTGACTGTTTAACCACCCCTCAATGATACCCCCAGAGCACTCAGTTGTTTGGCTCACATTCCATTTGTTTACGGTAATTACTCTAGATAATCGCTACTGATTTGCATGTTCTTTTGTTACACTTCTCAGATTCCCCTGCGAGGGAATGTTTCATGTTACATTTCTGATTACTTAATAAAAACTTAAAAAAAAAAAAAAACACAAAAAATATTTAAAATAAAAAAGCCAAAAATATTTCTGGTTTTATTTTTCTTCTCTCTATTGTTCTCTCTCTTTTGTTACTGTATTTTAGAACTGTAATGTTTTATTTTTACTATGTTGTATTATATTTTCTTTGTAGGTATGGTATGTCTTACTGTTATACTGTAATATTACTTTGTTTTATTGTTAACCATCATTTACTTAGCAGGTATGCCATTCAGCTGCAGCATGGGTTTATTTATTCTGACAGCAACAGCATTTCCCATGATACGTAAAGCTGTGACTCCAGCACTGTAGGAGGTGATTTCACCACCACAGTTAAAAAAAGAGCATATATGCCGAAGCATGGGGGCAGGCGTGGAGGAGCGATTTGCTCCTAACATTAGGGGCGGATTGCCCCCATGCTTCGGCATATATTTTTTAGACACAGATTGCGTTAAAAAATCAAGTTGTTTTATTGAGTTAATATTTTATTGTTACCATTGTTTACTTTTCAGGTACGCCATTCAGCTGCACCACTGATTTATTTATCTAAATCGATCCTGTGGGCTAAACAAAAGTTCTACGAGTTCTCAAACAAGCCCCACAGGATGCTGGTCTCCAGACTCAATCCAATGCCCTTTCACGCCTTCCCGGAACACCTTAAACTTCCTGACGGGACCCCCACTTTCTGCCCACAGACCATGACCCAGGTATTCAGTGAATTTTATAACAAACTCTATAATTGCCTCACCCCCAAACACCATTTGAAGCAGCGGCTTTCGAGGAGTTCATGTCAGATTTGAAACTCCCCAAGCTTTCAGACTCGGAAGTGCAAGCACTGAACGCGTCCATTACAGAAGACGAAATAATTAGCTCTGTCAAGTCTCTACCTTCCCACAAACCCCTGGTCCAGATGGACTCCCTCATTCCTACTATAAGAATTTCCTCCCAGTCCTGTCCCCTCACTTAGTGTCCCTCTACAATTCACTTCTGCAAGGCAAACTCCCCCACCAACAATTTCTCCACTCTTACATCACAGTCATACCAAAACAGGACAAAGACCCGACCCTACCAGACAACTACAGGCCTATAGCTCTTTTAAACTCAGATTCACGAAAATATTCGCCAACCGTTTATCCCAATTCCTGATGAAGCTAATAGACAGAGACCAGGTGTGATTCGTCCCTTCCAGACATGCTGGAGACTAGGGATGAGCCGAACACCCCCGGGTTCGGTTCGCACCAGAACCTTCGAACCGACCGAAAGTTTGCGCGAATTTTCGAACCCTATACGTTATAATGGACGCGAACGTTCGAAATCAAAAGTGCTAATTACAACGGCCAATATGCATGTTAATGTCATAAAACAGGTTTGGGGACCCGGGTCCTGCCCCAGGGGACATATATCAATGCAAAAAGAACTTTTAAAAACTAACGTTTTTTCGGGAGCAGTCATTTTAATGATGCATAAAGTGAAAAAAAAAAAGTGAAATTTTCCTTTAAATATGGTACCTGGGGGGGGGTGTCTAAAGTATGCCTGTGAAGTGGCATGTGTTTCCCGTGTTTAGAACTGTCCTTGCACAAAATGACATTTGTAAAGGAAAAAAAGAAGCCATTTAAAACCACTTGCGGCTTTAGGTTTGTTCTTAAGTAGAATCTGAACAGGTACATTATGAAGTGTAGCTCCATCCCAAAAAAATCTATTTTTAAGCTTTTTGGAGAACATAGGGAGGGGTTATCACCCCTGTAACATTTGCTGTCTTTGCACATCTGTTCAGAACATGTCACCTAACTTTCCGTCCCAATGACAAATGTTTTTGGAAAAAGTGGGGTTTTAATTGAAACAAGGATTGGTGATAAAGTATCAGTAGAGAGGAGATACCTTTTTCCCAAATTAAATCTAACAGGATAGAATTTCCCTTCCTAGGGGTAGATTTCCTCTCACTTCCTGTTTTCTCTTTCCATTTGCAAGTAGGAGTCGTTTGTAAGTTGGATGTTTGAAAGTAGGGGCCTGGCGTATATACTCTGCAGAAATTTGCCCTATTAGATGTTGGTGTAGCCACAAGACTGGTGGGCACAGGAATGGGCCCTGCTGTGAGTTAATAGATCAAGATTTGTAATTGCATGCACCTGTTGAACAGGGCAGAAAAATTGGGGGTGGTGGTGGTGGTGGTGGACGGTGTTGCCACAAGACTGTAAGCTCTCACAGTTACTCTTGGTGGGCGCAGGAATGGGCCCTGCTGTGAGTTATTAGATCAAGATTTGTAATTGCAAGCACCTGATGCACAGGGCAGAAAAATTGGGCCTTTGGCGGTGGTGGTGGACGGTGTTGCCACAAGACTGTAGGCCCTCATAGTTACTCTTGGTGGGCGCAGGAATGGGCCCTGCTGTGAGTTATTAGATCAAGATTTGTAATTGCAAGCACCTGATGAACAGGGCAGAAAAATTGGGCCTTTGGCGGTGGTGGTGGACGGTGTTGCCACAAGACTGTAGGCCCTCATAGTTACTCTTGGTGGGCGCAGGAATGGGCCCTGCTGTGAACTATTAGATCAAGATTTGTAATTACCCGCCCCTGTTAAACAGGGCATAAAAATTGTGCCTTAGGCACTGGTGCTGGTGCCACAACACTGCAACCCCTCACAGATACTGTACTTGGAGCACAGCAGTCACACGTGTTGCGAAGCATTTTTTTTTAAAAATTGTAATTACCCGCCCCTGTTAAACAGGGGCTGAAAAATTGTGCCTTAGGCACTGGTGCTGGTGCCACAACACTGCAACCCCTCACAGATACTGTACTTGGAGCACAGCAGTCACACGTGTTGCGAAGCATTTTTTTAAAAAATTGTAATTACCCGCCCCTGTTAAACAGGGGCTGAAAAATTGTGCCTTAGGCACTGGTGCTGGTGCCACAACACTGCAACCCCTCACAGATACTGTACTTGGAGCACAGCAGTCACACGTGTTGCGAAGCATTTTTTTAAAAAATTGTAAGTACACGCCCCTGTTAAACAGGGGCTGAAAAATTTGCCTTAGGCACTGGTGCTGGTGCCACAACACTGCAACCCCTCACAGATACTGTACTTGGAGCACAGCAGTCACACGTGTTGCGAAGCATTTTTTTAAAAAAATTGTAATTACCCGCCCCTGTTAAACAGGGGCTGAAAAATTGTGCCTTAGGCACTGGTGCTGGTGCCACAACACTGCAACCCCTCACAGATACTGTACTTGGAGCACAGCAGTCACACGTGTTGCGAAGCATTTTTTTTAAAACTTGTAATTACCCGCCCCTGTTAAACAGGGGCTGAAAAATTGTGCCTTAGGCACTGGTGCTGGTGCCACAACACTGCAACCCCTCACAGATACTGTACTTGGAGCACAGCAGTCACACGTGTTGCGAAGCATTTTTTTAAAAAATTGTAAGTACACGCCCCTGTTAAACAGGGGCTGAAAAATTTGCCTTAGGCACTGGTGCTGGTGCCACAACACTGCAACCCCTCACAGATACTGTACTTGGAGCACAGCAGTCACACGTGTTGCGAAGCATTTTTTATAAAAATTGTATGTACACGCCCCTGTTAAACAGGGGCTGAAAAAATGTGCCTTAGGCACTGGTGTGGTGGCATGGATCATTGAGGAGGAGGAAGAGGATAGTCAGTGAACATAAGAGGACAGTCACTCAGCATCAGCATAGGCAGTCTTGAAGGGATGTGATATTAAAAATTATTCGGTTATATCCGCCTCAGGTGCCTGGTAGCTGGTGGTGATCCAAGACTGATTCATTTTGATGAAGGTCAGTCGATCAACCGAGGCGGTGGACAGGCGCACCCTATGATCGGTGACAAATCCTCCAGCAGCACTGAGTGTGCGTTCGGAAAGAACGCTGGAGGCAGGACAGGCCAGTAGCTCAATTGCATACTGTGCAAGCTCTGGCCAGTGATCCATCCTCAGGACCCAGTAAGCCAGAGGATTTTCGGTGGGAAAGGTGTCCAAGTCTGACCTTGCCCCAAGGTATTCCTGCACCATGTATATCAGACGCTGGCGATGGTTGCTGGAACCGATCATACCTTGGGGCTGCGGACTAAAAAATTGTCTGAACGCATCGGTCAGACGTCCACCTTCCCCACCGCTCCTTCTGCTACTGACCGAAGCCTCAGCAACTCGTCACCCAGGACCAGGAGTTTGTAGCCTCCCAGTTTCTGGGAACGTGTTGCACAGACCTTTCTGCAAGGCCTCCCTGAGATGTCTCATCCTCTGCTCCCTCTGCGACGGCAAGATAAGGTCCGCAACCTTACCCTTGTACCGCGGATCAAGGAGAGTGGCCAGCCAGTAATGGTCCCTCTCCTTGATCCGAAGAACACGAGGATCCTTCCGCAGGCTTTGCAGGATCAGGGAGGCCATGCAGCGTAGGTTAGCTGAGGCATTCGGTCCGGAGTCTTCTGGGTCACTGAGGATGACATGATCGCCAGCCACCTCCTCCCAGCCACGTACAAGTCCACTGGTTTGTTGGGACTGTACATCATCCCTAAAAGACTGCTGCTGCTGATGCTGAGTGCCAGGCTCCACCTCCATGCTCACACAATCCTCCTCCTCCTCCTCCTCCTCCTCCTCCTCCTCATCCTCTTCCTGTGTGATGGGTGGGACAGAAGGAACACTGTCCGGATAAAGGGGGCCTTGAGAGGCAAGGAAGTCCTCCTCTTCCAAACCAAGCTCCCCTGACCCTGTCCTGGTGCCATAGTCGCAAAGGTACTCATTGATGGCCCTCTGCTGCGTGTGCAGTCGCTGCAGCATGGCCAACGTTGAGTTCCACCTGGTGGGCATGTCACATATTAGGCGGTTCTTGGGCAGGTTCAGCTCCTTTTGCAGCTCAGTCAGCCGAGCACTGGCATTATAAGATCGGCGGAAATGCACACAGACTTTCCTGGCCTGCCTCAGGACATCCTGTAAGCCTGGGAACCTGCCCAAGAACCGCTGCACCACCAGGTTGAGGACGTGAGCCATGCAGGGCACATGGGTGAGCTGCCCCTGTCGCAGGGCAAAGAGGAGGTTGGTGCCATTGTCAGAAACGACCATTCCTGGCTTAAGCTGACGTGGCGTCAACCACCTCTCGGCCTGCCCCGGCAGAGCTGCCAGAACCTCTGGCCCAGTGTGGCTCCTGTCCCCCAAACACACCAGCGCAAGCACGGCATGGCATCTTTTTGCCTGCGTACTTGCGTAGCCCCTTGTACGCCTACGGAGCACCGTAGGACAGAGCACTGGAGGAAGAAGAAGAGGAGGGGGTGGAGGAGAGAGGTGTGTCACAACCAGTAGCAGTAGTAGCGTTTTGGAGGCGTGGTGGCGGAACAACCTCCAACACTACTGCACCTTGTCCTGCATCCCTCCCAGCTGCCAATAGAGTGACCCAATGGGCCGTGAAAGAAAGGTACCGTCCCTGTCCATGCCTGCTGGACCATGAGTCAGCGGTAATATGCACCTTACCGCTGACCGCCCTGTCCAGCGAGGCATGGACATTGCCCTCCACATGCCGGTAGAGAGACGGAATCGCCTTCCGTGAGAAAAAGTGGCGTTTGGGAACCTGCCACTGAGGAACCGCACATTGAACAAACTCACGGAAGGGGGCCGAGTCTACCAACTGAAAAGGCAGCAGTTGAAGTGCTAGCAATTTAGCCAAGCTAGCATTCAACCGCTGGGCATGTGGATGGCTGGGAGTGTACTTCTTTCTACGGTCCAGCAGCTGGGGCAGGGAAATTTGCCTGCTGCAATCGGACGTCGGTGTACTGCAAGTACTTGGTTGTGACACACCTAATTCTACACCTTCAGTCCTCTCAGAGCAGCTTTCAGAGAGGACTGAAGGTGTAGTGGGGATGGAGATCCCAGCTGATGAGGAGCAAGGAGAGGTCCGCTTAGTTCTTTGGTGTGGGTCTTTTATGTGTGCCTGCCAACGAGCTGCATGGCAGGTCGACATATGTCTGGTCATGCTTGTGGTGCCCAAGCGGCTGATGTTTTGGCCACGCGAGATACGCTTGAGACAAATATTGCAAATAGCAGTGGTGCGATCTGATGCACTCGTCTCAAAAAAGGCCCACACCAAAGAACTTTTCTGATAACGTGCAGAGGCAGCGCCCTGCACAGGCGGAGCTCTGCGGTGTTGTACAGTTGCTGTGCTGGCCTCTACCTGGCCTCCAGGGGGCATCCTGCCTCGTTGGACATGTGACGCCGCATCCTCCTCCTCCTCGTCCTCCTCCTCATCCTCTCTCCCTTCAGGCACCCACGTGGAGTCAGTGACCTCATCATCCCCTCCCTCTTCACCACTAGAGCAAACCTGGCAGTAAGCTGCAGCTGGTGGAACAGTACTGCCAGATTCCTCAAGCTGGGTATCATCATCCGAGCCTTCGAATCGTTGGGCATCCTCCTGGAGCATGTACCCAACACTGTGCTCAAAGAGTTCGGGGGACTCCTCAGGAGGACATGGTGGGTCTAGGGAAGGGGTGGCTGATGATGCTCTGCCAGTACCCTGAGCCTGGGTGAGAGAGGATGAGGAGGATGAGGAGGGCTTGGTCATCCATTCTACCAAGCCTTCAGCATGATGCGGCTCCACATGTCCAGCTGCCGAAAACAAAGACGCGCGTGTCCCATGGCCACGTGCTGATGACGATGCACGACCACGTCCATGGCCACGGCCACGGCCACGTCCACTAGAAACAGAGCCTGCCTGCCCTGTGTTCTTGGCTCTGCACGCTCTGCCTCCCCTTGGCGGTCTTCCAGCCATTGTAGTCGGTAGTCCTGTGGGTGCTGCTGAGAAGAATATATAGGAGCTCTGTGTGATGCCACTAACACACTAGAAGTCCTATGGGTGCTTCTGCAAAGAAAATAGAGGAGCTCTGTGTGATGCCACTAACACACTAGAAGTCCTGTGGGTGCTGCTGAGAAGAAAATATAGGAGCTCTGTGTGATGCCACTAACACACTAGAAGTCCTATGGGTGCTTCTGCAAAGAAAATAGAGGAGCTCTGTGTGATGCCACTAACACACTAGAAGTCCTGTGGGTGCTTCTGCAAAGAAAATAGAGGAGCTCTGTGTGATGCCACTAACACACTAGAAGTCCTATGGGTGCTTCTGCAAAGAAAATAGAGGAGCTCTGTGTGATGCCACTAACACACTAGAAGTCCTGTGGGTGCTGCTGAGAAGAAAATATAGGAGCTCTGTGTGATGCCACTAACACACTAGAAGTCCTATGGGTGCTTCTGCAAAGAAAATAGAGGAGCTCTGTGTGATGCCACTAACACACTAGAAGTCCTGTGGGTGCTTCTGCAAAGAAAATAGAGGAGCTCTGTGTGATGCCACTAACACACTAGAAGTCCTATGGGTGCTTCTGCAAAGAAAATAGAGGAGCTCTGTGTGATGCCACTAACACACTAGAAGTCCTGTGGGTGCCGCTGAGAAGAAAATATAGGAGCTCTGTGTGATGCCACTAACACACTAGAAGTCCTATGGGTGCTTCTGCAAAGAAAATAGAGGAGCTCTGTGTGATGCCACTAACACACTAGAAGTCCTATAGGTGCTTCTGGGAAGAAAATATAGGTCTGTGTGATGGGACTAACACACTTCAAGTCCTATAGGTGCTTCTGGGAACAAAATATAGGATCTCTGTGTGATGGGACTAACACACTTCAAGTCCTATGGGTGCTTCTGGGAAGAAAATATAGGTCTGTGTGATGGGACTAACACACTTCAAGTCCTATAGGTGCTTCTGGGAACAAAATATATGATCTCTGTGTGATGGGACTAACACACTTCAAGTCCTATAGGTGCTTCTGGGAAGAAAATATAGGTCTGTGTGATGGGACTAACACACTTCAAGTCCTATAGGTGCTTCTGGGAACAAAATATATAATCTCTGTGTGATGGGACTAACACACTTCAAGTCCTATAGGTGCTTCTGGGAAGAAAATATAGGTCTGTGTGATGGGACTAACACACTTCAAGTCCTTTAGGTGCTTCTGGGAACAAAATATATGATCTCTGTGTGATGGGACTAACACACTTCAAGTCCTATGGGTGCTTCTGGAAGAAAATATAGGTCTGTGTGATGGGACTAACACACTTCAAGTCATATAGGTGCTTCTGGGAACAAAATATATGATCTCTGTGTGATGGGACTAACACACTTCAAGTCCTATAGGTGCTTCTGGGAACAAAATATATGATCTCTGTGTGATGGGACTAACACACTTCAAGTCCTATAGGTGCCTCTGGGAAGAAAATATAGGTCTGTGTGATGGGACTAACACACTTCAAGTCCTATAGGTGCTTCTGGGAACAAAATATATGATCTCTGTGTGATGGGACTAAGACACTTCAAGTCCTATAGGTGCTTCTGGGAACAAAATATATGATCTCTGTGTGATGGGACTAACACACTTCAAGTCCTATAGGTGCTTCTGGGAAGAAAATATAGGTCTGTGTGATGGGACTAACACACTTCAAGTCCTATAGGTGCTTCTGGGAACAAAATATATGATCTCTGTGTGATGGGACTAACACACTTCAAGTCCTATAGGTGCTTCTGGGAACAAAATATATGATCTCTGTGTGATGGGACTAACACACTTCAAGTCCTATAGGTGCTTCTGGGAAGAAAATATAGGTCTGTGTGATGGGACTAACACACTTCAAGTCCTATAGGTGCTTCTGGGAACAAAATATATGATCTCTGTGTGATGGGACTAACACACTTCAAGTCCTATAGGTGCTTCTGGGAACAAAATATATGATCTCTGTGTGATGGGACTAACACACTTCAAGTCCTATAGGTGCCTCTGGGAAGAAAATATAGGTCTGTGTGATGGGACTAACACACTTCAAGTCCTATAGGTGCTTCTGGGAACAAAATATATGATCTCTGTGTGATGGGACTAACACACTTCAAGTCCTATAGGTGCTTCTGGGAACAAAATATATGATCTCTGTGTGATGGGACTAACACACTTCAAGTCCTATAGGTGCTTCTGGGAAGAAAATATAGGTCTGTGTGATGGGACTAACACACTTCAAGTCCTATAGGTGCTTCTGGGAACAAAATATATGATCTCTGTGTGATGGGACTAACACACTTCAAGTCCTATAGGTGCTTCTGGGAACAAAATATATGATCTCTGTGTGATGGGACTAACACACTTCAAGTCCTATAGGTGCCTCTGGGAAGAAAATATAGGTCTGTGTGATGGGACTAACACACTTCAAGTCCTATAGGTGCTTCTGGGAACAAAATATATGATCTCTGTGTGATGGGACTAACACACTTCAAGTCCTATAGGTGCTTCTGGGAACAAAATATAGGAGCTCTGCCTGCCTGCCACGAACACACTACAAGTCCTATAGGTGCTTCTGGGAACAAAATATAGGAGCTCTGCCTGCCTGCCACGAACACACTACAAGTCCTATAGGTGCTTCTGGGAACAAAATATAGGAGCTCTGCCTGCCTGCCACGAACACACTACAAGTCCTATAGGTGCTTCTGGGAACAAAATATAGGAGCTCTGCCTGCCTGCCACGAACACACTACAAGTCCTATAGGTGCTTCTGGGAACAAAATATAGGAGCTCTGCCTGCCTGCCACGAACACACTACAAGCCCCTCTTTCTAAATCAATCTTTCTAAATGAATCTATCTAACTCAATCTCTCTAAGTAAATCTCTCTAACTAACTAAATCCAGCAGAGTGTCACAGAACTATCCTGCTCTATCTACGCCGGAACAGCATGTGACCGGCGCAGACGGCGTGGCGGCCTTTTATAGGGGGGGCGTGTACTAAAGCCCCTGAGCTGTAATTGGCTACAGGCGTCCTGCCTGTAGCCAATTATGGCTCTTCGAGTTTCCGGCGCTGTGATTGGCCAAGCATGCGGGGTCACAGTGCATGCTTGGCCAATCATCAGCCAGCAATGCACTGCGCCGGCCGCGCCGGCCGCAATGCATTGCGGGGCCGCTCGCATCACACGAACGTGATGCGAGCGGCCAAAATAGTTCTGGGCTCGCCGAGCGAGCGAACACCCGGTGCTCGATGCGAACATGGGTTCGCATCGAGCACCGGGCCCATCCCTACTGGAGACAACACCCGACGGACTATAGACCTTATTGACATGCTGAACAGAGTCAGACACCCTGCCCTGATCCTTAGCCTAGATGCCCAAAAGGCATTTGACAGATTAAGCTGGCCCTACATGTTCGCAACCCTTACTAAATTTGGCCTACACAGACTCTTCCTCTCCGCTCTGAATTCCCTATATTCTAATCCCTCCTCTCAGGTCTGCCTAGCTTCCTTCACTTTCCAATCATTCCCTATGACAAACGGTACTCAGCAAGGTTGCACTCTTTCCCCACTCCTTTTCATATTGTGCTTTGACAACACCTGACGGACTATAGACCTTATTGACATGCTGAACAGAGTCAGACACCCTGCCCTGATCCTTAGCCTAGATGCCCAAAAGGCATTTGACAGATTAAGCTGGCCCTACATGTTCGCCACCCTTACTAAATTTGGCCTACACGGACTCTTCCTCTCCGCTCTGAATTCCCTATATTCTAATCCCTCCTCTCAGGTCTGCCTAGCTTCCTTCACTTTCCAATCATTCCCTATGACAAACGGTACTCAGCAAGGTGGCCCTCTTTCCCCACTCCTTTTCATATTGTGCTTTGAACCCCTGGCAGAGGCTATCAGATCCCATCCCGACATCAAGAGGGTCTCCATGCGCCAAAGGGAGTATAAAGTATCTTTATTTGCAGACGATGTCCTCCTCACCCTGACTAAACCTCATATTTCTCTCCCTTCCCTGCATGCCCTACTCTCTCAATTTAGTTCCCTATTGGGCTATAAGGTCAATACTGCAAAAGCGGAAGCCCTCCCCCTCCATATACCCTCGGATGAACTCCTGAAACTAAAAAGTACATTCTCCTACCGCTGGTGCACATCGCCCCTCAAATACCTTGGGGTTCAGCTCACGACATCCTACTCATCCCTCTATTCGACCAACTACCTCCCACTATTTAGGTCTATCAATAATATGTTATCCTGATGGACCTCCCTCCCCCTGTCATGAATAGGCAGAATTAATGTGCTAAAAATGTCAATCATGCCGAAATTATTATATTATTCTGAAACCCTACCTGTCCCCATCCCAATGACACAGATTAAGATTCTTAAGCAGTGGTTCCTCAAGTTCATTTGGAGTGGCAGGGCCCATAGAGTGGCAAGTTCGGTTATTTTTTTGCCCAAGGACCAAGGGGGCATGGGAGCTCCAGATATCTACAAATATTATCTGGCCTCTTATCTGCGAATGGTGGTGTCTTGGTCTTGCCTCAGACCTCCAAACCGCTGGACAGAGATAGAGATGGGCTCCCTCTTTCCAACCCACCCATGCTCCTTGGTGTGGTCCCCTGGGACAACAGTGGACCCCAGGCTTCTGGGCCTCTGCCTGGGTCCCATGTTATTCACACTCAGATTGTGGCGCTCCTGCCTTTCCAAATTTGCACTATCTTCCCCCCCTATCTAACGTGCTCTTCAACCCCTTGATTCCTGACAGTCTCTTGCATTTCCGTATGTTTCCCTGGGCAAGGGAAGGACTGTTCCAACTCCGCCATTTCGTTCACCCGGTCACACGTAAAATTAAACCCTTTCCGGCCCTTCAAGCTAAAAGCCAAATCCCAGAACAAATTCGTACCTCCAGATAACCCATTATTTTTCGACACTCTCCCCATCTCTCACCCTCACCAAACCGACACCCTTTGAGCTTCTCTGCTCCCAGGGTGCCTACCAAGCACAGTTCATTTCTAGTATATACCATATACTCCAGGAGCAGACAACTCTCACTGAACATACCCATTCCTACATGTACAAATGGTCGCAGCTCACTCAACGACAAATAACAGTCTCACAGTGGTTCAGAATTTGGTCTTCAACCTCTAAAATTTCAAGATGCGTGGTACAGAGAGAGACAGCATATAAAGTTTTAATGTTTTGGTACAAGACCCCTGAAGTTATTCATCGATATGACTCCTCTCACTCTCCCATGTGCTGCAGATGCAGGAAAATTAAAGGATCACATTATCTTATCTTCTGGCAATGTGATTTGATCATTCCTTTTTGGTCCATGGTATCACAAATGCTCCAACAGATTCTCGCCACCCCCATCCCACTGGACCCAATCCACCTTCTCCTAGGCCTTCCCGTCCCAGAGTTGGGAAGGGCGGCAAAGAAACTAGCCTCATTTGTTCTGCTTGCTGCCAAAAGAGCTATTCCCTCTAACTGGTTGTCTACCCAAACCCCAACCCAAACTCAGCTGATACAAAGCATCAAGGACATACGTAGGATGGAATATATGACGGCTATGGTGGAGGATAGGGTTGACAGGTTTTGCGAGATGTGGGCCCCCTGGGATGCTTCGACCTACGGGCTACTGCCCTCGACCTAGATGCCCCTCGCCACCCTGTCATCAACTTACCCTTTGTGATCCCTGTGCTCCATACACCCCAATGTACCTTACTTTGATGGTTTTCCATGCACTCTCCCTGGCCTAGCAGGCATTCGAGGCCTGCCCACTCACTTGAGAAAAGCTGTTTGGGCGTGAAGTCCTTCTTTGTCAGATAGTTGTCGTGTTACCGAAGCTATGAGTTCAAACCCCAATTTCTGCATTATGTAATACATGTTGACCAATTGCTCTTATTTTTATTTTATTTTGTTTTTGGTTTTCTCTTGCTTATAACCGTTTTTCTTTTTTTTTGGTATATTAATTATTTATTTTTATTTTCAGCCTTCCCAATGTCTTACCATTTTGTTAAGCATGCTGTATTTCAGACATTACCTATTCATTGTCAGATATGTTTGCTCTTGTATTCTGTGAAAACTTTCTTCAATAAAAATACAATAAAAAAAAAAAAAAAAGAAGTGGGTGGATGAAGAGCGGTATTCTAATGGTGGGCATGCCCACCGATCAATCTATTTTTTCGCTCAGCCCACAGGCTGCATGAAAAAAAGAGCTTTACAATATATGCCCAACAAGGACCATCAACGTACTGGTATGTTGCTGGACTTTGAGTGGTTATACCAGAATGATGCCTGCAGGTTTATCATCTTGGTATTATTCTTTTCAGCCAGAGGTCGGCTTTCATGTAAAAGCAATCCTAGTGGCTAATTAACCTCTAGACTGTTTTTACAAGCAGTGGGAGGAAACCCCCCCCACCTTCTTCCATAGTTTTCTGAGGCTCTCCTGTCCCAACAGGGAACCCAAGAATGCAGCTGGTGGTTCCGCTAGCTGACCATAGAGCTGATCGGAGACCAGAAAAGCTCCAATCATCTCTATGGCCTAAGAAATTGGAGCATTTCATGACTTAAACAGCACCATTGGGCAATTGGGAAAGCATTTTATCACAATGATCTTGGTGTGGTCAGATGCTTTGAGCACAGAGGAGAAAGCTAGGGTCTAATAGACCCCATTTTTTTCAAAAAAGAGTACACTACTTTTTGCTATTGTATGGGATATTTACATTCCCTGAGATAACAAAAACATTAAAAGGAACAGTTTAAAAAAAATTTAATAAAAAAGAAGAAAAAAGAAAAAAGAAAAATAAATAATTAAATTAAAGGAAAAGCACCCTGTCCCCCCATGCTCATGCACAAAGGCAAACACAAGCATTGGTCTGGTGTCATATTTAAACAGCAATTGCACCATGCATGAAAATTAAATAAAAAAGCAAAATAAATTATTTAAAAAAAGTGTGTTTTAGTGCATTAAAATTTTAAAAAGTGTTTTTAAAGTCTCACACTTCCCACGCGTGTGAGACTTTTTGGGAGCCTAGCCGAGTACAGGACCCCAAAAACCAAGCACCGCCTTCAGGCTTTCTAAAGGCGTAAAATTGTGATTTTACTCCTCGCTACCTATCACAGTTACGAAGGCCCTGAAATGTCCAGATAGCACAAACCCCCCCAAATGACCTAATTTTGGAAAGTAGACACCAAGGTATTTTCTAAAAGGCATGGTGAGCATTTTGCAGCTCTTATTTGTTTTTAAAAATGAAGAAAGAATTTTTTTTATTTTTAACATTTTTAAAACTTTGTGACAAAAAGTGAGATCTGCAAAATAGTCTACATGACACTCAGCACATAGCTTGGGGTTTCTACTTTCCAAAATGGGGTCATTGGGGGGGGGGGGGGGGGGGTGTTGTGCTATCTGGGCATTTCATGACCTCCAAAACTGTTATAGGATTTTTCAGAAACTTGTGGCAAAATATAAAATATTCCATGAACTCAACATGCCTTTCAGCAAATAGCTTGAAGTATCTTCTTTCCAAAATGGGGTGGTTTTGGGGGGGGGGGGTTGTGCTATCTTGGCATTTTATGGCCTTAAAAACTGTGATAGGTAGTGAGGGGTAAAATCAAAAATGTACACTCTTAGAAATCCTGAAGGCGGTGCTTGGTTTTCAGGGTCCTGTACACAGCTAGGCTCCCAAACAGTCTTACACATGTGGTATCCTCATACTCAGGATAAGCAGTGAAATGTATTTCGGGGTGCAATTCCACATATAAACATTGCATGTGTGAGCAATATATAATTTAGTGACAACTTTGTGTATTTTTTTTCGTCATTTTTCAATCACTTGTGACAAAAAAATGTAATATTCAATTGGCTCAACATGCCTCTCAGCAATTTCCTTGGAGTGTCTACTTTCCAGAATGGGGTCATTTTTTTGTACTGCCCTTCCATTTTAGCACCTCAAGAAATTAGATAGGCAGTCATAAAGGAAAAGCTGCGTAAATTCCAGAAAATGTACCCTAGTTTGTAGACGCTATAACTTTTGCACAAACCAATAAATATACACTTAATGTCATTTGTTTTACATGGCATGTGGCTGAATACATTTTAGCCTAAATGTATGACTAAAATTATTTTTTGGGATTTTTTTCATAACAAAAAGTAGAAAATATCATTTCCTGACAGGCTCCATGGCAGCATACGTGTGGGTTGGCCCCGCCTCCATAACTACCCAATAGGACCCCTCTCCCATAAATCTTTGCTCCTGGCTGCTATCCGTGTTCCTTTTTTGTCCTCCTCCGTAGGACCAAGTGGTTCTCCTACCTGAAGATGACTTCACAGCGATCGATCGGCCGAATGACTGAATTGTTTTCCTCCGATAGGCCCTGACTGTTAAGCAGGGTATGGAGTGTATATGCAGAGTAGCGCTGAAGATTGGTTATCTTACCTTAAAGTGCGCCCGGCCTGTTTGCCTGTTGTCATAGGTGGCCATTATCTGCTGGGAGGACCGGTGTGTGCGTGCCTTGGATCGTTTGGCCAAGTGATCGTTGGTGGAGTGGTGAGTCTGTATCTTTCCATGGCAGCAGTGTTTATGTGTGTGCCCATTGAATATCTTCTTTTCCTGTATCTGTTTGCTGTTCCATGCTGTTTGCTGGACGCTTCTGCGTTCCAGCAAACTACTCTCTTTGACTTCCGGGTTCGCGGGCGTTCTGCGCATGCGCGGACCCGGCGTGAAAACGAGGCTTGGTTCTCGCGCATGCGCGTTGAGCACCCGGCGTCTGACGTCGCTAATGACGTCACGGGTGCCAAATTTAAAAGCCTGCAAATCTGACAGATGCCCTGGGAATGATTGCGGACGCCACAGCGACTTCCCGGGGCTAATATTTCGGCGGTACAAGGTAGGAACAGTCCTTTATGCTGGGGCCATGTTGGATCATTGCTGAATTGTGTCTGAAGATATTGTTTTTGTTACTGCAGTGTCAGGCTTGGTGTTTGGACATTATGGATGCTTCACTGCCCCCTAGTGGCCAGTCCGCTCATGTTAGGTAGGTCCTAAATACATCTTTTTGTATTTTTAATGTTGAAGAGAGTAAGCATAGGCAGCAATTATGACCTGTCCCTTCTGTCTGTCTTTCTGTGTTCACAGCCCTTCCAAATCTGATCCACAACCTAGTGCTTATAGACGCAGTGGATCGTCAAAATCGCACCACCACAAATCCTCCTCAAAATCCAGCCACCATAGGTCCGCCAGGTCGGAACAGCGTGACAGGGATTATTCCCGCCCCCCTGTGGCTCACTCCAGCAAGAGGCCAGAGAAAGCATGTTGGGGGTGCAGAATGCCTGTGCCAGCAGACAAATCCCTATGTGACCATTGTTTCACTAAGGCAGCGGATGAAAGAGACGGCGCTGACCAGCGCCTAGAATCAATGGTGAGGCGAGTGGTAAAGGAATCCCTGCAGGAAAGGGAAGCTCAACAGCCTTGTGAATCCCCGGCAGACCCACTAGATCCTATAGTAGGAGAGGGGGCACTACAGGAAACATGGGAATCATCCCAGCCTAGCCGCCATTCTGCCCTTGTCTCAGACAGTGAATCGGATCCGGAAGATCCAGGTTTGGGGTTTGATTATGGTTTGGTTCCCTCCCTGGTTAAGGCGGTGAGAGAGGCTCTGAAGTGGGAAGATCCTATCACTTCCCCCCCGAAGCAAAGGAAATTCTTTAAGCAGCTCAATAAGGAGCGTCAATTTTTTCCGTTTCTATCCGAATTGGGTGATATTATTTCAGAAGAATGGAGCAAGATGGACAAAAAGAGTTCCATGCAATCCAAAATCCTTAAACTTTACCCTTTTAAGGAAGAGGATGTGAAACACCTGGAGTCAGCTCCAATGGTAGATGCAGCACTTATGCGTTTGGTGAGATATGTGACTCTCCCCTTAGAAGACACTGTGTCATTCAAGGATCCTTTAGAGAGACGGATCGATTCAGATCTAAAAAGAATCTATTTGACCTCCGGGATGGCGTGCAAACCAGTGCTTGCGATCGCAGCAGTGTCAAAGGCCATAGAATTCTGGGCTGACAGCATTGAAGAATACCTGAGAGGCATTTCAATAGACACGGCTAAAGACTCACCCATTCAGGAGATTAGGATGGCTTCAGCCTTCTTGGGGGAGGCATCCATTGATGTCATTCGCCTGATGTCTCGGGATATGCTGGCAGCCGTTTCGGCATGCCGTGCGTTGTGGCTCCGTCCGTGGCTCGCAGACCCTGCTTCTAAGCAGGCTTGGTGCCGCATCCTCTTTGAAGGGTCCTCATTATTCGGCAATAAGCTTGATTCTGCCATATCCCGGGCCACAGGTGGGAAATCTGGGTTTCTCCCTCAGGATAGGCGTCCTCAAAATCAAAGACGCTCTTTTCCAAGAAGACAGAATGCGGATCGTGCCAGGGACGCACGCAGCTACAAACCCGGCCGAGAATTCTCCAGGACATGGAGGTCCAGGCAGTCTTCTTTTAAGAAGGCCTCTAAAGGTGGTTCCTCTGGGAACCAGGATTCTGGGAAGTCCTTTTGAAATTGGGCCCGCTCAAACATGTCGGGTGGGGGCCCGTCTTATCCACTTCAAACATGTTTGGGCGGCCTCAATTCAGGACTATTGGACCGTAAAGACAGTGTCGTCCGGTCACAAGTGGGTCTTCTGCAACACTCCAAAACTCAGATTTATCCCTACTACTCTTCCAAGCTCAGAAGAGAAAAGACAGGTCCTATTGACCTACGTAAGCTGTTTATTGGAACAAGGCGCAGTCGTACCCGTCCCAGAGGAAGAGAGGGGCGAAGGCATGTATTCACCCCTGTTTTTGGTGCAGAAGAAGAACGGCACATGGAGGCCAGTAATAGACCTGACCCATCTCAACTCATTCATCCGCAAGGAGAAATTCAAGATGGAGTCCCTGCTTACCATACAACAGTCAGTACACTCGGGAGACTGGTTAATTTCAATCGACCTGAAAGACGCATATTTTCACGTGCCTGTGACAAAGGACTTCCACAAATTCCTCCGCTTCGCGGTAGGCAACCAACACCTTCAGTTCACTTGTCTACCCTTCGGGTTAACCACGTCACCCCGGGTCTTTTCCAAGGTGCTATTGGCGGTAGTGGCTCTTCTCAGGATCAAGGGTGTGCGTCTCCACCATTACCTGGACGACTTGCTTTTACTATCTCAGAGCAAGGATCAGCTATTAGATCACAAAGAGGTTGTCATCTCTACCCTGCAAGAGTTCGGGTGGCTCCTGAATTTAGAAAAGAGTCAGCTAGAGCCGTCTCAGTCCCTCGTGTTTCTGGGCGCTCTATTCAACACCGTGGAGGGTACCATCTCCCTCCCAGAGGAGAAAATCACGGTAATCCGAGACAGGATTCAGGCAGCCCGTGGATCAACTCACCTTTCTGCTCTCCAGTGCCTGAAAATAATTGGCACGATGACAGCAACCATCCCCATGGTGAAGTGGGCCCAGTGGCATACCCGTCCCTTTCAGAAGGGATTTCTGCATCAGTGGAACTCTGTCGACCAGAATCAGCGCATCTTTCTTACCCCATCTATGAGGACATCTCTCCTCTGGTGGCTTCAGGGGAAGAATCTGCGCAACCATCATTCGATTGTCCCCATCTCATGGATCACGGTGACCTCAGATGCCAGCAACCAGGGTTGGGGCGCTCATTGCCTTTCGGAGGTGGCTCAGGGCAGGTGGACATGCCAGTCTCAAGGAGTCGTTTCCAACATTCTGGAACTGAGGGCAGCCTTTCAGGCACTCCTATCCTTTCGCCATCTAGTGTTGAACTCTTCCGTCATGCTAAGGTTGGACAACACAACAGCAGTGGCATACATAAGGAAACAAGGCGGGACTCACAGCTGGTCCCTGTTACAAGAAGTGGAGCCTTTAATGAGTTGGGCGCAAAAGAACTTAGCCAACATCTCGGCAGTATAAATTCCGGGGGTCCAGAATGTGCAAGCAGACTTCTTGTCCCGGGTCGAGTTGGACAACAACGAGTGGTCCCTCCACAGAGAAGTTTTCGAGTGGCTCCTAACACTGGGTGTATCTCCGGAAGTCGACATGTTCGCTTCCCCGTGCAATTTCAAGATACCGAAGTACTTTGCGAGGTTCAGGGACCCTCAGGCGTTCGGGATAGATGCTCTCACGACCAGTTGGGATTTCCAGAGGGCCTATGCCTTCCCTCCAGTCCCGGTAATTCTACAGTTTCTGCGGAGGCTCAGAACAGAAAAAGTGGAGATTATTGCTGTCATTCCATTCTGGCCCAACAGGCCGTGGTTTCCTCTGCTGCTGCTCCTCAGCTATCAAGACCCAATTCCCCTACCTCTCAGGCCGGATCTATTGTCTCAAGGCAAGACGTTACACCCGTTTCCATCTTGTCTGCACCTCAAGGTGTGGTTCTTGAGAGGGGAAGGCTAGAGGCGCTTGGTTGCCCGAAAGAAGCGATTCCAACTCTTCTTAATGCCAGACGAAGAAGCACTAATAGGGTGTATGAGCGCATTTGGTCCAGGTTTGTTATACATATGTCATCAAGAGAAAACTCGTGTAACTCTCCAGAGGTTCATGATATCCTGAGCTTTCTTCAGTCCGGACTGGATTTATCCCTGGCGGTCGGCTCGTTAAGGGTGCAAGTGTCAGCCATCTCAGCCTTCACGGGAGTCTCATGGGCGAATCACGCCTTAGTTCGTCAATTCTTTAAGGGTGCCATCAGGCTCAGACCACAAAGAAGACCCAGGTTTCCCAAATGGGACCTTCCATTAGTTCTGGATTTTCTGTCAAATCTTGGGAAAGATTCGTCTCAACCTTTGTCTGTTAAGGATCTTACTCTGAAGACTATCTTCCTAGTGGCGATAACGTCAGCGAAAAGGGTATCAGAGATCAGGAATCTGGGTTCAGAGGAACCTTTTCTGACCTTTTTTGAAGACAGAGTAGTGCTGATTCCAATGTTAGGGTCAAACCCTAAAGTGACCACAGTCTTCCATGAGAATCAGGAGATGGTACTCCCTACCTTCAAAACATCAGATGACCAAGAGATCCATCCTCTTGATGTAGGCCACACCTTAAAACAATATCTGGAGGCAACAGCTCCATTCAGGCAAACGGAATTCCTCTTTGTCCTTCTTCATGGCAAGAATAAAGGGATGCGTGCGTCAATTAGGTCAATTTCCGCGTGGATTGTGCAGACGATTCAAAGGGCATACAGAGCTAAGGGCTTGGCTCCTCCTGAGGCAGTGACGGCTCATTCAACACGGAGCATCTCGACTTCGTGGGCGGCTTCTCAGCATGTGGCGCCTGATGTTATTTGTAGAGCGGCCTCTTGGTCCACAATCAACACTTTTCTTTCTCACTATTGCGTTGAACCAGCTGCGCTGTCTTCTATTAATTTTGGTTTACAAGTATTGTCGTTGGACAATGTTAAATAAATTTTGGTTTCTTTGCTCAATATTTTGCCCACCCGGGTGTGTTTGGCGAGTTATTTCCCACACGTATGCTGCCATGGAGCCTGTCAGGAAAACGGAAAATTTATATCAAATACTTACCGTAATTTTCCTTTCCTGATAGGCTCCATGGCAGCAGGAGTTCCCTCCCAAATGTCTGGAGTAGGCTAGTTACGGAACACGGATAGCAGCCAGGAGCAAAGATTTATGGGAGAGGGGTCCTATTGGGTAGTTATGGAGGCGGGGCCAACCCACACGTATGCTGCCATGGAGCCTATCAGGAAAGGAAAATTACGGTAAGTATTTGATATAAATTTTCCGTTTTTTTTTCAAAATATTTGATCTTTTTCCATTTATATCACAAAAAATAAAAAGTACAGAGGCAGTAAAATACCATCAAAAGAAAGCTCTATTTGTGGGGAAAAAAAGGACGCAAATTTTGTTTGGGTACAGCATTGCATGACCACGCAATTACCAGTTAAAGCAGCACAGTGCCAAATTGTAAAAAGTGCTCTGGTCATTGAGCAGCCAAATCTTCCGGAGCTGAAGTGGTTAAAAATATGCCAATTACTTCAGGCTTGTACAACACAATGAAGAAAAGTTAGTTTTGAAAATCAGACAGCAATACAAATTTACATTTGTCAAAAACTAGAAAAAATGCAATTAAGCCCAAGTAGGAGACAAAAGGGGATGATCCTGTGTGGACTGTTTAGGCCTTTACTGAACAACAAAGTTTATGTGTGTTGAATCATGTGTGGGAGAAACTGATCTCATAGGAATGACCACCTACGAACTGTAGCCGAGGATTGCAGATGTTCTAGGAGAGGTTTCATGTTTTGTGAGTAACATAGACCAAAAATGGTTGGAGTTTTACTTTAAGCCACCCTGAGTGGAGAAATCTCTCTAAAAAAAATGACAGTGTTGAAAGCTCTATTATGCTGCTCATATTGTACCAGGAGGAAATTCATGGAAATATAGTGCATTCCTTTACTAGTCTTACTGATGGGAATTGAGCCTAATGCTGCATACACGCGATCTGATTTTCTGCCAGCAAAAGTCCGATGTGAGCTTTTGGTCGGAAATTCCAACCGTTTGTATGCTCCATTGGACTTTTGCTGGCATAATTCCCGCCAGCAAAAGATTGAGAGCAGGTTCTCAATTTTTCGGTCGGAAAAAGTTCCGATCGGAAATTCCGATCGTCTGTACCAATTCCGACGTGTAAAATTCCTACGCATGCTCGGAAACAATTTGACGCATGCTCTGAAGCATTGAACTTAATTTTCTCGGCTCGTCGTAGTGTTGTACGTCACCGTGTTCTTGACGGTCATAAGCTCAGAGAACTTTTGTGTGACCGTGTGTATGCTAGCCAAGCTTGAGCGGAATTCCGTCAGAAAAAACATCCAAGATTTTTCCGACGGAAAATATGCTTGTGTGTATGTGGCATTAGTGCTATAAAGTGAAAAGCATAACCACTAAAATGCCCGAAATCTTTGTGGTATCAAAATGTAAAGCTCAGTAAGGATAAGATAAGATAAGAATGCAATTGTGTAGAATATTTCTGAACATGTATAGAGATGAAATGAAAAATCTGTATATTTCTGCAATTTAAGAATTCCTGTTGTTTCTTTTGAACAGTTGTGAAAGGTTTTTTCACACACATTATATTGAAGAGCAAAGGTCACAAACAGCACTTGACCTCCAGATAATTTTGTCACTAAAGAAGGAAGGGTATGTAAGGTCTGGTTCACAAATGCATTGTGTACAACCAAAGGCAAGTACTTTACCTCAGTAGAAGTCACACTACAAATAGTTGAATTAAGAAGGGACAATTACACAGATTATTAGTAAAATGAAATAAAACAAGTTTTTATATCAATCACCCTGACAGTGCTTTACTCCCCCTTCTTTCCCTCTTTATTATGTTATATATTGTACTTTTGAAAGCTTTACTTTTCATTATCAAGAAAACACTGAGAATGTCACACATGTTCATGCTAATATGACACTCAGGCTTTATCTGTCAAATGCTGCCTTGGCTTTTAGAGCCTATACTATGGTGGAATAAATTGCATCAAATTTTAGAGACTTATCAATTATTTGATGAAACAGAAAACAATAAAATGCATGAATTACACTGCAAAGTTATTTTTGACTGTAAGCAGGAATATTGTATTTTACAAAGTTCTTTCTTTTAAACAGGAACTATAGTATCTTTAATAATTACCAGTGGTATGCAGTTTGTAAGAAATGGTTCTCTAATATTAAGCTGCCCATGCACTTATCAAAATTTGGCTGGTCCAACAGGGACCATTCAAATTTCAATCAATAAGTGGACTCCCCTGCTTGGAAGAAGTTGATTGTTTATCAACTTATGTCAAAGAGATGTGCATCTTCCATCCACCAGCGACTGCAACCAATCAGTGTATTCTGAGAGTGACAGGTGCTTTGATAGACCACCTTTGAAATATAAAATACACAAACCATACCTTCATATGATGCGTGCCTCTCTCAATCAACTACATCTAGTGTTGATCCTAGAGGTGCTCTTCCTACCCCACAAGCTTAGTGTGTAATTTCTGGCAGTTTTCCTTGACACCAGGAAATCCATGGTAACACACCCTAGAATACAGAAAGTGACTGCTTCACTGAGCTGAGGACATGTATGTTTCTCAGTGAAACTGTGTAAACCCTCCTGTGGAAAGCAAACAAGTGAAATGGCCTCCTATCTTCTGAAAGTCCACTAATACTATCTGCTCTGTGTACTTCAGAGGGCTTCAGAGGAGAAAGGGTTGCATCTAATAGGGTACATTTTCTGTGTGAGGATTTACTTCATGATTGTTAACCACTTGACTACAAGCCTGTAACAGTCCTTTGTTACCCGTTTTTTTTTCAGCCATATGAAAGTTTGATTGACAATTACTCAGATGTGTTTTAGACCATTTTGGAGAAAGACAGAGCTTTCTTTTGGTGGTATTTAATAACCGCTGGGATTTTTATTGTTCAATATAAAAAGGAAAAAAGACCAAACATTTTGAAAACAATTAATACATAAATAAACAGTTTCCCTTACTTTTTTGTTTAAACAAAAATTTCAGAATAGTAAAAAAACAAAAAAAACAAAGTAGACACCTCAAGTGTAATTTCTTGCCACAATTTTTTGGAAATTAAGACACAGGCCAGTATTGGAGGATTAAATGAGGAGCTTGGTAACGGTGCACTAGATACATAATGTACAGCTCATACACAGAGGAAGTGAAGGGGTTAATGTACTGGTCACATACAGTGGAATGACGGGGATGAAGGATGTAAAGTGGAACTACTCAGCCCCTTGAATCAGCTAGGTAAAGTGTCTCTGTGTACCCAGCTGGGTAAAGAGCAACCACTCGATGGAAAGGCTGCCCGATGGCTATTTATCCAGTACTATTCATAAATGGCACTGGGTAAAAAATGGGTCCTGATATTTCATTGAAAAACATATGATGGTACAAAAAGGGTCAAATCACCCGAGGCTTGTGATTTTAGTGGTTTTGTATGAAGATTCATGTCCACTTCAATCTTTCTTTACATGATACTTTGTGTTGAGGAACTATTTATGAATCTCCTCATTTTACAGCTAACAATGAACTATATTAGAATATGTTATTGATGCCCTCCACCACATTTTTAAGAGCTCAGGGATTCAGTTGAGGCTAAATATAAAAGTTGTTTTATATCAAGCTGGGGTGGCACAGGCTGGAATTGACACTGACTGGTATCATCGTATTTATATCTTGAACAAGTACCAGGGGCACTCAACTAATCATCTCTTTTCTTCTTTGTTTCCTCAGTGCTACTCTTAACATCCACCTTTAACTAAAAAATTAAACTGACTTCCAGCTAAAAATGTTGCTTGATGGTAATCATTGCAGTTCTTAAACATAAAGTATGTTAGACTTGTTCATATTATTGTTTTTTGTTTTTTTTCTCACCGCTCTTGTAGTTTGTTTTTAGTGTGAAAAGTCTATACAGTAGGATTCAAAATGTAATATGTACAGAGATTCATCTTTGTATTAATTTTTTTTAGTCTCTTCTGGGATGTCTGTAACTCAAGCTCCTCAGTAAAATGGCAGCCTATTTTCCCCTATTGGGAGAGTCAGAAAATATGGTCAACGACCATAAGGCCGATTTTGTTGACCAGTGTAAATTATGTGATTTGGCATCAGACTCCCATTAAGGTGAGGAAGATGAACAGGGATCTATGGTCCCTGTATCCTTTAAACATCGGTTGGACTTTTACCCCATCCACACCAGGGGAAAAGAGATGGACCGATTTAAAAAAATGGTGGAGCAAGAACTGACCAGATTGGCCTCACACGCTGTGTCTGGTGACACCATCCCAGGTGACATTCTTAGCACCCACGAAAGGCAGTCATTGAGACAGCTTAGCACAGATTGTATTTTTAAAATTCTGACAAGGGGGCATTGCTGTCCTCCAGAATGCTGACACATACAAATGTGAAGCTCTCAGGCAAATTACAGATAACAACACGTATCTGAGGTTAAAGAAGGATCCCACTAGGTCTTATAGAGCTGTACTTACCACGCTCATACACAAGAATGTTAGATTAGGTATTCTATCTAAGCATCAAGGCGAGTCATTGTTCCTGAAGAACCTATCATCCCGGTAATTTACCACCTGCCCAAAACACATAAAGGGTTTGATAAGTAGGCCAATTGTAGCGGGAATTAGGTCCTTGATGTGACCAGCCTGTACTTTTCCATTCCCTCATTCTCTGGGTTTGAAGGCAGTTTCCTTCTTCTTGGACCCATGCGGATTGTATTCTCATGTTCAAAGAGAGTTTATTTTGGAGTGCCTGGAATATCTGTTGGTCCAAAAGTATTTTTCATTTGCTGGGGTATTTTACTGCCATCGGTGCAGGGCAGCGATAGGTGCCAGGTTTTCACCCTCTCTAGCCAACCTATATATGGGTTGGGAAGAGGGTGAACATTTTTGGACCTGCGAATCCATTCCGCCCACACATCAGGTTTTTCAGGTGCTACATAGTTGACTTGATCTTTATCTGTTCTGGTGAACTGAGGGGGTTAGAAAACTTTTTATTGTATCTTAATTACAACAACCCCAGCTTTACTGGACAGATGAATGGTTATAGAATCAGTTTTTTTTTTATGTTACACTAAGAGGTGGGGACAGCTGCATTACCACCAGGCTGTGCAGGAAGCCCCTCTCTGGTAATAGTATTCCTAAGCATATAGTTATAGGAATCCCTTTGGGCCAATTCCTGTGCTTATGTCCTCAACAAAAATTAAATCTTCAACAAAAATTTGTTTTTTGAGAGAGATTTTGCCCATATAAAGGATCGTTTTTTTTACAAAAGAGGGTATCATATAATTACTATTGATTGGGTGATGTGGCAAATGAGATTTAAGATTGATAAATGTAAAGTTCAACTCTCCTAAAGTGCTATATAGGAACAGTGTTTTGGTTATTGTTACTAACTGCATTGCCCACTTGAAGAAGGCAGTGGAAACCCAGTGGGTAATTTGCTGGTGAGAACATGCTATCAAAATACTTATTGTGTCATTTTGGCAGTTAAATGAAACTCATGGCAACACTTCCTTTTGCATAAATGATAAGAAAAATAGTAGCAAGATAAATATGTTCACTGAGGTCTGTTTTTACAAGAAAAACACAATGGTGGATTATGCACAAAAATTGTACCATATAGGACAGACAGGAAAAAAAAAAGTAAATTGTGAAATAAAGATGTTGAAAAAGAGAGCATAATAAAGCTAATTTACTAAAGGAGTTGAAAATCTTCATTCATAAAATAGTGGTTGTGTTCACTTTGAATACCCACAATGTAAAAAAATAAAACAGGAATTTGCTTTTCATGTGATTGGATCATTTAACCACTTTCTTACTGGGCACTTAAACCCCCCTCCTGTCCAGACCAATTTTCAGCTCTCAGCGCTGTCACACTTTGAATGACAATTGCGCGGTCATACTACACTGTACTGAAATTTTTTATAATTTTCTTCCCACAAATAGAGCTTTCTTTTGGTGGTATTTGATCATCTCTGCAGTTTTTACTTTTTGTTAAAAAAAATTAAAAGACAGATTTAAAAAAAAAAAAGATATATATATATATTATATATATAAAAAAAATATATATATATATATATATATATATATATTTTTTTTTTTTTTTGTTATACAATTTTACAAACAGGTAATTTTTCTACTTCATTGATGTACTCTGATGAGGCTGCACTGATGGGCATTGATAGGGCGGCACTGGTGGGCACTGATAGGTGGCACTGGTGTGCACTGAGAGGTGACACTGAGAGGTGGCACTGAAGGGCATTGATAGGTGGCATTGGTGGGCACTGAGAAGTGGCACTAATAGGTGGCACTGATAGGTGGTACTGATAGCTGGCAGTGATGGGCACTGATAGGTGGCAGTGATGGGCACTGATCGGCACTGGTAGGTTACACTGATAGGCAACACTGCTAGGTGGCACTGATGAGGCACTGATTGGCACCACTGGTAGGCATTGATAGCTGGCACTTGTGGGAATTGATAAGTGGCACTCATGGGCATTGATAGCTGGCACTGGTGGGCACTGACAGGTGGCACTGGCAGGGGGTACTGATTGGCACAGAGGAGGCAGAGGAGGAGGTAGATGGGCCTCCTTCCTCTTCGGGACCGATGTTCCTTGAACATAAGCCTGTGATCGGCTTTTTTTTTTTTAGATTACCAAGATTACCAAGCTTTTGTTTACACACGTGATCAGCTGTCAATGGCTGACAGCTGATCACATGGTAAGGGGCTGGGATCGGCCCCTTACTCGGATCGGTAATCACCCGAGTCTCTGTGACTCGGTGATCACAGCGTGTGCTGCACGTGTCCTGCAGGGGGCATGCGGGGAGCGTGCAAAGGGGGGGACGTTCTGTGACGGTCTCTCGGAAATTCAGGTCGACGCTGTAGCCACCATTCGGCTATAGCGCAGACGGCAAGTGGTTAAGTAAATATTCACAAAATGTATTGAGTGAAATTCTCTACTCTTTAAAAATCTGCCTTAATGCCACAACTCAGTAGAAATTCAAGATTTTAGAGGTGTCACCAAAACAGTGAGAATAAATCTTTCATTGAGGGTATCGATGACTAGGAGGGGGATTTCTGTAATTTTTCCAGGTTTCCTTCTTCCTACATCTTGTTGCTTCTCTAGAGCAGAAAATAAAACACAACCTCCCCAAAGGGACACAGGCAACATAAAATAAACTCACATGCATTTTGGACCTTCCTACTTTATTTGAAAAAGAATTTGGCTATATAATAACAAAGTTATATATATTGTTGCACAAAGAAGTTATTGCTATAGCTCTTGAAAAATAAGAAAAATTTAATTTTGCTATTATACATTGCAACGATGTCCTGAATACTACAGAGCTCAATTTCAATCACAATGTTTATGAAAGAAAGTAAAATAATCCTTGGAGAATTAAGTAAGGCACAGATTATACCATCCATTTTACTTTTGTCGGTATGAAAATGTTTGTTTCTTCTGCAAAGTTTGATAATACAATTTTAGATTCAAGGACAAAAGTCATTGATTGATATACAGACCCCTGTTAATCAAAGCAGTGAACTGCGTCAGCATTACATATTTCTCATTTAGACTGCCTCCTAAATGAGGGCATAAACACCTGTTCTAACAACAGGAGGTATTTGTTTATGATAGTTGTCCCACTGAGTTTTAATCAGTCTACAGCTGCTGAAACCAGCAGAGTCGACCATACATAGTAATAATGTATGTTTCTATGTTTGCTTGGATGGATAGATGTATTTTTAAGCTGAGTTACAGGCATTTCTTCTCAAGAGAGAATTAGGATGAGAAGATGGAAATGTTAATATACTGTAAATCTTTCCATCCTATGAACCAGTAGTTCTTGTATAAGATTGGTACTTTAAAGTGAAAAATCAAAAAATGAGTGAGGATTTTCATGTGCTCTTTAGTAGTAGTGTCAGAGTGTATTTATTTGTCTTTCTTTTTCAGCAAGATTGTATAGCCTGTATTAAGAAAAATACATCATTAATCTGACCAATTTTTCCTGTTTTCGCCATGATTTCCACTGACCATTGCATTTTAATTTATAATGACCTCAAGCTGTGATACATTTGTTGTCAAAGGGAGTTCATGATCTGTTTGATTTGACATTGAAACAAAGTTAACTTTAGCTGTATCACTGCCTAAAACAGGAAGTGAGAAGAAATCCCTACAAATTAAAAGATTACCTTGGCACCCCCAGGTCACCAGAACCAGATTTTCCCTCTACTACTTTTCTGGGGAAAACCCAAAAATTGGGATTTTCTTTTTCTTTCACTTTCAAAGATAACGGTAAACAGGACAAGGGCGAGATCGCAGTGCATTGACAGCTGCTGATTGGCCAAAGCATGTTTCTGACCTGCATGCTTTAGCCAATAACAGTGCGTTCTGTTGTGAGAGTCCACGCTCCACACTATGTAAGGCTGCTTACACGGCAGCCGTAAATAGTTTTATGAATGAGAGCAGCAAAATTAAATTTGTAAAGAAAAAATGTAATTTAAAACTGCTTGCAGCTGTAATGTATTGCCGTATTCTGGCAATATACATAAAAATCATAAAAAAAACGTCATTGGTCACTCTGCAGTCCATTACCAGTCCCTTCAGGTCTGGTATGGATTTTAAGGTGAAAATTTTGAAAAATTGGTCCCCCCAAATCTATACCAGGCCCTTATCTGAGCACGCAACCTGGCAGGAAAAGGGCGCCCTCCTCTCCTGAACCAAACAAGGCCACATGCCCTCAACATGGGGAGGGTGTTTTTGGGTCCCCCCAAAACACCTTGTCCTCATGTTGATGGGGACAAGGGCCTCTTCCCCACAACCGTTGCCCTGTGGTTGTGGGGGTCTGCAGGCGGGGGGCTTATCAGAATCTGGAAGCCCCCTTTAACAAGGGGACCCCCAGATCCTGTCCCCCAGTGTGAATGGGTATCGGGTACATTGTACCCCTACACATTCACCCAAAAAGTGTCAAAATTTTAAAAATGACAGGAGACAGTTTGGGAAAATTCCTTTATAAAAAAAAGAAAAAGTATTCCAAGATTTAACTTCATCTTCAAAGACAGCGCCGTCGACTTGAGAAAAAAAAAAGGAAAACTCTACCTCAAAGGAAGGTGTCCTGCAACTGCAGGCTTTTTGCAATGACAGCTGGAATATAGTTGAGGGTGGGGCAAAAAGCCTGCAGTCGCAGAGTTTTTCCATTTTTTTTTCTCTGGTCTTCAGCACTGTCAGCGAAGATTGAGTTATGTCAAGGGACACTTTTTGTCCCAAAAACTCTCTACTGTCATTTTTACCATTTTGACGCTTTTTTGGATGAATGTGTGGGAGTACAATGTACCCAATACCCATTCACATAGGGCGGGCGGGATCTGAGGGTCCCTTTGTTGTCCCCTTGTTTTGGGGGTCCCCAAAACACCCTCCCCATGTTGAGGGCATGTGGATATAGACTGGTGTGGTTCAGGAGGGGGGGCGCTCTCTAATTGCGTGCTTGGATAAGGGTCTGGTATGAATTTTGAGGGGACCCCCATGCCATTTTTTTTTGACACAGGGTTCCCCTTAAAATCCATACCATACCTGAAGGCTTAAAAGGCTTAAAAATGCTTAAAAGGCTTAAAAATGGCCCATGCCATTTTTAAGCCTTTAAAATTAGCACTTTTGATTTTTCATGTTCGTGTCCCATAGACTTTGACGGTGTTCGCATGTTTATTTGGAAAATTACGTATCACCACATAATGGTATTGTGGATAAGATAAGGGGTAAGAAGTGCCACGTCCCGATATTTTGAAATTTCTTAAGAATAATTTCGCATGTTCGCACACATTTTTTGCCTGTTCGCAAGTTCTGGTGTGAACTGAACGGGGGGGGGGGGGGGGGGGGGGTCGGCTCATCCCTAGTGTCTGTGAACGTACATCACTGATTGGGGTAAAGGGCCATTTGATCGCACCGTCCAATGATGGAACTATCACTTGCCAACAAACTGCCCGGTTCAGCTCGTGCTGTGTCGGTGTGAGGAGAGGAGAGAGAAACAGCAGCCCAAGCTGTCATGATCCTGAGTGCCATCAATGCCACTACAGTGCTAATCAGTGCCCCTACAGTGCCATTAGTGACCTTACAGTGCCATCAGTGCCAAAACAGTGCCATCAGTGCCCTGACAGTGCCACTACAGTGCTCATCCGTGCCCCTACAGTGCTTATCAATACCACTACAGTGCCACTACAGTGTGCTCATCAGTGCCCTAAGGTGCCACTACAGTGCTGAAAAGTGACCTACAGTGCTTATCAGTAATTGTTTATCAGTGCACATCAGTGCCATCAGTAAGTGCTTATCAGTGATCATCAGTGACCTACAGTGCCATCAGTGCACATCAGTGCCCTACAGTGCAATCAATGCCATCAGTGAGTGCTCATGAGTGCCACTAAAGTGCACATCAGTGCCACTACAGTGCCCTTTTAGTGCTCATTAGTGCCTAATAGTGCACATCAGTGCCCATCAGTGAGTGCTCACGAGTGCCACCCTATCAGTGTATCCTCATCAAAGACCTCAGTGGTGTAAAAATGTGTAAAAAAAAATGTGTTTGTATTTTCTTTCCACATTTTCCAAAAACTTGTGGAAAAAAATTACATGTTCAAAAGACTCATTATGTCTCATAGAATATAAATTGAGGTTTTTGCTTTCCAAAATGGGGTCCTTTTGTGGGTAATTTTATTGTCCTGTGCTCAGGGCCTTCAAAAATGTGATAGGGAGTCGGAAATGAGATGTGTAATTTATGTCCCTAGAACACCTGACGGTGCTCCCTACATGTTGGACCTCTCTATGTGTCTAGGCTGTGAACAAGTCTCACACATATGGTATCGCCATACTCAGGAGGAGTCGCAAAATGTGTTATGGGGTGTAGTTCCAAGTATGCATAGGCAATGTGAGGGAAATAACCTGATAATCTGACAATTTTGTGAAAAACAAACACTTCATTTTGCAAAGAATTGTGGGACAAAAATTACAACTTTAAAATACTCCCCGTGCTTCTTACTAAATACATTAGACTGTCTACTTTCCAAAAAGGAGTAATTTGCAGGGAGGTAATTGTAATTTCCTGGCTTGTTAGTGTCTCAAGAAATGAAATAGGCGGTCAGTACATCAGGTGTGATCAGGTGTGATCAATTCTCCATGATTGGCAACATAGCTTGTAGACTCTATAACCTTCACAAAGACCATTTGCTCTGAATGTGTAATATACACTGATTTGGGTTATTCTTACCAAAGATATGTAGCAGTATACATTTTGGCCAAAATGTATAAGGAAAGATTACTAATTTGCAAAATGTTCTAACTGAAACGAAGAAAAATGCATCTTTTTAGGCAAATTTTTAGGCTTTTTTATTTATAGTGCAAAAAATTAAAAAAAACAGTGGTGATTAAATACCACCAAAAGTGAGTAATTGTCATTCAATATGTGAGAGCGCTGAAAGCTTAAAATCGGCCTGGTTAGGAAGGGGGTATAAGTGCTTTGTGGGCAAGTGGTTAAATGCCTCATGCCTAGACCACTACTTATTTAACTAATGCATTTATTTATTTTCCTTAGTGAATTGACTTTAATGCTGTTTTATGAGGTATTTGCCAAGTGTTTTAGCTTTTTGAGGTAAATACCTCTTAAGGCAATAGTGAATTTTCATTATCCCACGAGATAATTTGAAAAAACATGTCATGTGATTCAATTATCTCATAAGATATTTTTTTTGTGAATTGAGCCCACAATTGCTTAACCACTTGCCGCCCGCCCTATAGGCAAATGAAGTCGGCAAAGTGGTTTTAAAATCCTGACCGGAGGTCATATGACGTTCTCAGGATTTTGAGCCGCTGCATGCCCCCGGGGGCACGCATCGCAGCGATCGTTGTTGCGGGGTGTCAGTCTGACACCCCGAAACTACGATCTTGGTAAAGAGGCTCTGACGGAGACTCTTTACCACGTGATCATCCGTGTCCAATCGTGGCTGATCACAGTGTAAATAGGAAGAGCCGGTGATCGGCTTTTCCTCACTCGCGTCTGTCAGACGCGAGTAGAGGAGAGCCGATCGGCTGCTCCTCTGACAGGGGGGTCTGTGCTGATCGATTATCAGCACAGCCCCCCCAAGGATGCCCACACTGGACCACCAGGGACACCAACAGACTACCAGGGAAGCCCAGCACCAAGTATGCCACCCTAGATCACCAGGGATGACACACAGTGCCCACAATGGATGCCAATCAGTGCCCACAATGGATGCCAATCAGTGCCCACAATGGGCATCACTGATTGGCATGCATTATTGTGTGGCACTGATTGGCATCCATCAGTACAAAACAAAAAAATACAATGTCACCTATCAGTACCTATCCATGCCACCTATCAGTGCCTATCCGTGCCACCTATCAGTGCCCATCCATGCCACCTATCAGTGCCCATCCATGCCTTCTATCAGTGCCCATCCATGCTCATCCGCACCGCCTATCCATGCCCATCTGTGCCGCCTATCCATGCCCATCCATGCCACCTATCAATGCCAATCCGTGCCAGCTATCAGTGCCAATTTGTGCCACCTATCAGTGCCCATCCGTGTCACCCATCAGTGCCACCTATCAGTGCCCATCAGTGCCGCCTATCAGTGCCACATATCAGTGCCCATCAATGCCACCTCATCAGTGCCACTTCATTGGTGCCACCTCATCGGTGCCCATCAGTGCTGCCTTATCAGTGCCCGTCAGTGAAGCCCCATCAGTGCCCATCAGTGAAGGAGAAAACGTACTTATTTACAAAGTTTTGAAACTGAAAAAAAAAAAAACATATTTTATTTCAAAATTTTCGGTCTTTTTTATTTGTTTAGCAAAAAATTAAAACCGTAGAGGTGATCAAATACCACCAAAAGAAAGCTCTATTTGTGAGAAAAAAATTATAAAAATTTCATTTGGGTACAGTGTTGTATGACCACGCAATTGTCATTCAAAATGCGACAGGGCTGAAAGCTCAAAATTGGTCTGGGCAGGAAGGTGTTTAAGTGCCCTGTATTGAAGTGGTTAAATATGAGCAACAAATATCAATGACAGCTCTGGGAGCTGTCATTCAATGAGTGGCTATCATCGCTTTAGGGTTGTCTGTTTTTTTCTTTTGGTAGGTGTCAGTAGGTGCCAGTACTGACTGGCATATTCAAGGCTTTGGATATCTTTTTTATAGAATTTTCCATCTTTGTAAAATTTCATTACCTTGTTACGCTGGTCTTTTGACTGTTTTTTTCTATCTCTTCATGGCTCAGTGTCTAGCCTGCCTGATGCATCTATGTTATGCCTCGTACACACGTACGGACTTTTGCCGGCGGACCTAGTCCAGCGGACAATCCCGCGGGACTTTCCGGCTAGGTCCGCTGGACTTTCCGAGGGTGTGGACTTGCCCACACACGCACGGACTTCTCCAGCGGATAATCCGCCGGCCAAAAGTCCGCGGGACTTTTGAAAATGAACGGACTTGCCCACACACGGAGCAGTCCGTTCATTTCGAACGTAACTTCAGGTTACGTAGCTAGCGTAGGCAGTAAATGCCACCGCGCTAGCTCCGCAAGCTGGCATGGATTTAAAGGGAATCCCCACGCCGAAAAAACGGCGTGGGGGTTCCCCCCAAATCCATGTCAGACCCTCATCCGAGCACGCAGCCTGGCAGGCCAGGAAAGGGGTGGGGACGAACGAGCGCCCCCCCCCCTCCTGAGCCGTACCAGGCCGCGTGCCCTCAACATGGGGGGTGCCCTGGGGAAAGGGGGGCCGTGCGGCCCCCCCACCCCAAAGCACCTTGTCCCCATGTTGATGAGGACAAGGGCCTCTTCCCGACAACCCTGGCCGTTGGTTGTCGGGGTCTGCGGGCGGGGGCTTATCGGAATCTGGGAACCCCCTTTAATAAGGGGGCCCCCAGATCCCGGCCCCCCACCCTATGTGAATGAGTATGGGGTACGATGTACCCCTACCCATTCACCTAAGGTGTAAAATGTAAAGTAAAAAAAAACACCCACACTTTTGAAAAAATAGTTTATTGCACTGCTCCGGGGGTCTTCTTCCGTCTTGGGGGTCTTCTCGCCGGACTCCCCCGCCATTTACCAAGCTCTTTTACCGAGCGGGGGAAGTCCGGCTACCTTCTTCGTCGTCGCCGCCGTCTGGGGGTCTCGATCCGACTTCGGGGGTCTTCTTCCGTCTTGGGGGTCTTCTCGCCGGACTCCTCCCCTCTCTTCTGCTCTTTTACCTAGCTCTTTCACGAGGGGAGGAGTCCGGCTACCTTCTTCGTCGTCGCCGCCGTCGTCTGGGGGTCTCGATCCGCCTTCGGGGGTCTTCCGGGGGTCTCTTCTGTTCTTGCGGCGGTCGTCGTCTTCCGCGCCGCCGGCGCCTTCTTCTTCTTGTCCTCCTTCTTGTCCTTCTTGTTCTTCTTCTTCTTCCGATGTTGACCCGACGCTCTCTCTGCCCGGAATGCCTGTGCCGCTCTGAGCTCGGACTTATATAGGGACATGGGCGACAGGGTCACATGTTCATGTCACATGGTGACCCCGCCCCCTTGCGATGTCACAGTCCCAGCATCCTCCGGGACTGTGACAACACAAGGGGGCGGGGTCACCATGTGACATGTGCATGTGACCCTGTCGCCCATGTCCCTATATAAGTCCGAGCGCAGAGCGGCTGTCAGGGCTCCACTTGCGACGTACGGTCGAATCGGCGCGCGCGCATGCGCACACGCGCCGCTGATTCGTCCGGGCGTCGAAACGAGGGTACGCGCCGTCGTACTCCTCAGGCGCGCGCGCGTGCGCAGCGAGCGCGGGCACGTGCGTCGCGGGCGCACACGTGACGCGTTAGCGCTGTTTGGCGCCAGTTGGCCTTTAAAAGAATGACAGCTGCTCATGTCAAGTGCTGTTCGTCTGCAGTTTGCCCCTTGTTTAACCTGCCTCTGTTGTGTACTCCTGTTTACCTGATCCGGCTTCCACTTGACTCTGCTGCCTTCTCCACTCCTGATTCCGGCCTGTTGACTCTGCTTTGGACTGATACCTGAACGCTGATCTCCTGCCTGTCTGACCTCTCCATTGCCTGTGCCCACTTACCTGCCTGCCAAAGTGTATCCAGACCCGGCCTGCCTGACGACCCCTCTGCCTGCTCCCTGCATGCTGCTTACTTCCAGAGTTGCTGACGCCATCTCGGGGTCACCCTGCATCCGGACCCTGCTCCGCTACCTGCCAGTCTCTGCTGCTTCAACACCCAGGAGATCGCTACTGATCAGCTACGTCTCCCACAGCATCCATTCCAGGCACTCCTACCCCGCTGTGCTCACGGGACCACTGTCTCCACTCCAGTGGGCCCTGAACCAGAGCCGTAAGAGAGGCCCTCTCCCAGCGAAGTCAGGCTCACCACTCAGGTACCTAACAGTACGAGCAGCCATGACTGAGCCTGCGGGAGAAGCCTCTGCCATGAAGGAGTTCTGCTCACACCTGGCAGCCCTCACCCAGGCGGTGCAATCCCTGCAAGAAGGGTATACCAGACTGGAAGGTCGAGTGCAGCAACTTGCTGACCCCAATGTTGCGGCTCCTACATCTCCGCAACCTTCTGCAACACCTGCTACTCCTCCTGCGGTGGTGATGCTGCCTCCTGAACCCAGAGTACCTGTTCCTGATCGCTTCTCCGGAGATCGTTCCAAATTCCGTGTCTTCCGCAACGCCTGCCAGTTATACTTTGCTCTTCAACCCAGAACCTTCTCCCTAGAGGCCACCAAAGTGGGGTTCGTAATCTCCCTGCTGCAGGGCGAACCTCAGATTTGGGCTCATCGCCTGCTGGAGGGAAATAGCATGCTGACGCAGTCCCTCTCGTCTTTCCTGGAAGCCATGGCGCAACTTTACGAGGACCCCCAGCTAACCACCACAGCCGAGTCTGCTCTATCTGCGCTCCAGCAAGGCCGCAGAACGGCCGAGGACTATGTGACAGACTTTAGACGATGGAGCGCAGACACCCAGTGGAATGACTCGGCTTTAAGGCATCAGTTCCGCATGGGCCTCTCCGAAGGCCTAAAGGATGAACTTGCCCGAGTGGGCACCCCAGACACTTTGGAGGGCCTGATAACTTTGAGCATACAAATTGACCGTCGGCTCCGGGAACGCAGAGTCGAGAGATCCGCTCAAGTCCACCGTCCGGCTTGGATGACCGCAAGGGCTCCATTACCGGCTGGCCGTTACATGCCCGCTCAGCCAATGGCCCCTGCCCATCCTCTTCCCGATGCCGGCGAGCCGATGCAGCTTGGTCTCATGCGACCCACTCTGTCTCTGGAGGAACGTGCCCGACGCCGTCAACTAAATTTGTGCCTGTACTGTGGTGGGTCCGGACACTTTGTGAACAGTTGCCCGAGCAAGCTGCGTAAGTGCCTTTCGTCTGTGTCAATCAACTCTGCTCACTTACCAGTCCATGCCACCCACATCTCTCTACCCCTGTCTTTTCAGTTCCTGGGAAGGACGATTCGCACCAACGCCATCCTTGATTCAGGAGCCTGCAGCTGTTTCATCGATACCACCTTTGCCAGCCGGCACGACATTCCTCTCCAGAGGAAGGCCCGTGGACTATCCGTCTTCCTGGCTGACGGTTCCCGCATTAAATCGGGCCAAGTTGTCCAGGAGACCCAACCTCTGTTCACTATCTCTTCTCTCCACCACCAGGAACTGTTAACCTTGGACGTAATCTCGTCCCCCCTGTTCCCAGTGATCCTGGGCATCCCCTGGTTGCAGGCACACGATCCGACCATCTGCTGGTCCACAGGGGAGGTCAAGTTCCAGTCCCCCTACTGCCTGGAACATTGCTTACACGAAGCTCCGGTACAACCCGCTACGCTTCTTTGTCTGGACTCTGATACTGACCTGATCCAAGCGGTACCGGAACCATACCATGAATTCTTAGACGTCTTTAGTAAACGGGGAGCGGACACCCTACCCCCACACCGCACCTATGATTGTCCCATAGAACTTTTGCCGGGGGCTGAGATTCCGTTCGGGCGTATCTTCCCCCTTTCCGAAAAGGAACAAGAGGCCCTGAAGGCCTACATTTCGGAGAACCTAAAGAAGGGGTTTATACGTCACTCCACCTCACCCGCAGGGGCCGGCATATTCTTTGTAACCAAGAAAGACCAGTCACTCCGACCCTGTGTGGACTACCGGGAGCTAAATAAAGTTACAATTAAAAATCGCTATCCCTTACCCTTAATACCGGAACTGTTTCAAAAACTAAGAGCGGCCACCATATTCTCCAAACTGGACTTAAGAGGGGCCTATAACCTGGTTCGCATCCGATCAGGTGATGAATGGAAGACTGCATTTCGTACCCGTTTTGGGCATTACGAATACTTAGTTATGCCCTTCGGCCTTTGTAATGCCCCGGCTACTTTCCAGCACCTCATAAATGAGGTCTTCAGGGACTTCCTGGACATTTTTGTCATTGTATACTTGGATGACATCCTAATCTTCTCCAGAACGCTTGAGCAGCATCGGGGGCATGTGGGCCGAGTCTTACTCCGTCTTCGTCAGCACGGATTGTACGCGAAAGCAGAGAAGTGCACCTTCGAGCAGCAGAGCATCCAATTCTTGGGTCTTCAGATCTCCCCAGCAGGCATCGAGATGGACCCGCAGAAGGTAACGGCTGTGCTGGACTGGCCGCCACCCTCTGACAAGAAGGGTGTGCAGCGTTTTGTCGGATTTGCTAATTTTTACAGAAAGTTCATCAAGGGGTTCTCGGCCATCATCTCACCAATCACACAGCTAACAAGGCAGAATGTACGGTTTCATTGGGGTCCAGAGGCCCAGGAGGCGTTTGTGAAACTCAAGGAGCGATTCACATCCGCTCCCATCCTCAGTCACCCTGACCCATCTCTCCCATACATCCTGGAAGTGGATGCCTCTGAGGTAGCAGTGGGGGCCGTGGTCTCCCAACGCCAGGGCAATAAGGACCTAATGCACCCTGTGGGCTTCTTTTCCCGGAAACTTTCACCCGCAGAAAGGAACTACGATGTCGGTGACCGAGAACTGCTAGCCATAAAATCAGCGCTGGAGGAATGGAGGTACTTGCTGGAGGGAGCAGTCCACCCTGTACTAATTTACACGGACCACAAGAATCTTGAGTACTTAAGGACGGCAAAACGTCTAAAACCACGACAAGCCCGCTGGGCCCTCTTCTTTTCACGTTTCAGCTTCCACATTACCTACCGGCCTGGATCTAAAAATGTAAAGCCAGATGCGCTATCACGCATGTTCGACTGCCCTAAAGACTCCACACCTCCTGATACCATCCTCCCTGCAAGCAACTTCCTTCTACTACAGCCGGATTTACTGTCCCAGATCAGGGAGGCCTCCCTGAACCCGCTCCTTCCCCCAGGACTTTCATTAAATCGTAGAGAGGGGCTTCTCTGGAAGGACAGCCAGGTGTTTGTTCCCGAACCCATCCGGGTTAAAGTATTGGCCCTCCTCCACGATCACCCACTAGCAGGACACTTTGGGGCCCGAAAGACTCTTGACTTGGTGCAGCGCACCTTCTGGTGGCCTGGTCTGAAGGAATTCTGCTCCAAGTATGTCAGTTCATGCCCAGTGTGCTCCCGAAGCAAGACTACTAGGGGCCGGGCCTGGGGCCTACTCAAGCCTCTACCTGCACCTGATCGACCCTGGCGTATGATAACGATGGACTTTATAGTCGAGCTGCCCCCCTCTGAAGATCACACGGCCATCTTTGTAGTCGTTGACCGACTCTCAAAGATGGCCCACTTCCTACCCCTAAGGGGAACCCCATCTGCAGCAGAGACGGCCCGTGTTTTTATCCGAGAGATCGTTAGGTTACACGGGGTACCCAAGAATATAGTCTCGGACAGGGGAGTCCAGTTCACCTCGCGGTTTTGGAGGGCACTGTGTGATAGTCTAAAGATTGAGCTGGCCCTATCCTCAGCTTACCACCCTCAAACTAATGGGCAGACTGAGCGCACAAACCAGACCCTCGAACAATATATTAGGTGTTTCACTTCATTTGTGCAAGATGATTGGGTTTCTCTGCTGCCCTTAGCAGAATTCGCGTACAACAACGCCAGCCACTCGACCACGGGACAGTCCCCGTTTTTCGCCAATTATGGGTTCCATTTAACATTTCTACCAGATTTTCTTACAGAGTCCTCAGTTCCAGCGGTCCAGGACGCAGTGACCTTCCTAAGCCGCAACAACCAAATCCTCCAGGAAGCCATAACCAAGGCCCAGGCGGACAGTAAGAAAGCCTTTGACCAAAAGAGGAGGGGAGAGTTGAATCTGCAAATCGGGGATCAGGTATGGCTTTCCTCTTCTAATTTAAAGTTAACCTGTCCCTCTAAGAAGTTGGCACCCAAGTTCCTGGGCCCTTTTCCTGTAAAGAGGAAGATTAATGAGGTGTCCTATGAACTGTCCCTGCCAGACACCATGAAGATACATCCTGTGTTTCATGTCTCTCTATTGAAACCCTCGGTACCCGATCCCTTCCCCAATAGGGAGTCCGGGCCTCCTGAACCTGTCCTAGTGGATGGAAACGAGGAGTACGAGGTAGAAGTTGTTCTAGACTGTAGAAGGCGACAAGGGCAAAGACAGTTTCTAATCAAATGGAAGGGCTTCGGCCCAGAAAGCAATTCTTGGGAACCTGAGGACAATATACATGCTGGAAGACTAATTCGTGCTTTTTTCATTTCACACCCTGAGAAGGATGACCAACTGGGCACCCGGAGGTTGCCCCTTGTGGGGGGGCAATGTCAGGGCTCCACTTGCGACGTACGGTCGAATCGGCGCGCGCGCATGCGCACACGCGCCGCTGATTCGTCCGGGCGTCGAAACGAGGGTACGCGCCGTCGTACTCCTCAGGCGCGCGCGCGCGTGCGCAGCGAGCGCGGGCACGTGCGTCGCGGGCGCACACGTGACGCGTTAGCGCTGTTTGGCGCCAGTTGGCCTTTAAAAGAATGACAGCTGCTCATGTCAAGTGCTGTTCGTCTGCAGTTTGCCCCTTGTTTAACCTGCCTCTGTTGTGTACTCCTGTTTACCTGATCCGGCTTCCACTTGACTCTGCTGCCTTCTCCACTCCTGATTCCGGCCTGTTGACTCTGCTTTGGACTGATACCTGAACGCTGATCTCCTGCCTGTCTGACCTCTCCATTGCCTGTGCCCACTTACCTGCCTGCCAAAGTGTATCCAGACCCGGCCTGCCTGACGACCCCTCTGCCTGCTCCCTGCATGCTGCTTACTTCCAGAGTTGCTGACGCCATCTCGGGGTCACCCTACATCCGGACCCTGCTCCGCTACCTGCCAGTCTCTGCTGCTTCAACACCCAGGAGATCGCTACTGATCAGCTACGTCTCCCACAGCATCCATTCCAGGCACTCCTACCCCGCTGTGCTCACGGGACCACTGTCTCCACTCCAGTGGGCCCTGAACCAGAGCCGTAAGAGAGGCCCTCTCCCAGCGAAGTCAGGCTCACCACTCAGGTACCTAACAGCGGCACAGGCATTCCGGGCAGAGAGAGCGTCGGGTCAACATCGGAAGAAGAAGAAGAACAAGAAGGACAAGAAGGAGGACAAGAAGAAGAAGGCGCCGGCGGCGCGGAAGACGACGACCGCCGCAAGAACAGAAGAGACCCCCGGAAGACCCCCGAAGGCGGATCGAGACCCCCAGACGACGGCGGCGACGACGAAGAAGGTAGCCGGACTCCTCCCCTCGTGAAAAGAGCTAGGTAAAAGAGCAGAAGAGAGGGGAGGAGTCCGGCGAGAAGACCCCCAAGACGGAAGAAGACCCCCGGAGCAGTGCAATAAACTATTTTTTCAAAAGTGTGGGTGTTTTTTTTTACTTTACATTTTACACCTTAGGTGAATGGGTAGGGGTACATCGTACCCCATACTCATTCACATAGGGTGGGGGGCCGGGATCTGGGGGCCCCCTTATTAAAGGGGGTTCCCAGATTCCGATAAGCCCCCGCCCGCAGACCCCGACAACCAACGGCCAGGGTTGTCGGGAAGAGGCCCTTGTCCTCATCAACATGGGGACAAGGTGCTTTGGGGTGGGGGGGCCGCACGGCCCCCCTTTCCCCAGGGCACCCCCCATGTTGAGGGCACGCGGCCTGGTACGGCTCAGGAGGGGGGGGGGCGCTCGTTCGTCCCCACCCCTTTCCTGGCCTGCCAGGCTGCGTGCTCGGATGAGGGTCTGACATGGATTTGGGGGGAACCCCCACGCCGTTTTTTTCGGCGTGGGGAGTCCCTTTAAATCCATGCCAGGTCACGGAGCTAGCGCGGCGGCATTTACTGCCTACGCTAGCTACGTAACCTGAAGTCACGTGCTAAATGAACGGACTTGCCGATGAGCGGCAAGTCCGTTCATTTCAAAAGTCCCGCGGACTTGCCCACTAACGGCGGGATTATCCGCTGGACTTGGCAGTCCAGCGGATAATTTGAAAACAAAACTTCAAACTTTAGTCCGCCGTACTTTGGCGCCAAAAAGTCCGCCGGCGCCCACACACGAGGGGATTATCCGCTGGACTTCAGTCCAGAGGATAATCCCGCGGGATTGTCCCTTCGTGTGTACGCGGCATTAGAGCTACCAAATTCATTGACTATTTGTACACAGACACTAATTGTGATTTAAAAAGCCACAAATGTGGGAAATTAACCTTTAATTGACATTTTAATCTGTGCGTGCCACCTTCTGTGTCTGTAAACTTTTTATCAGGGCCATTTGGGTGATTTCTGATATTATGATTTTAAAAGGATCCAAAAACCTATGTGATAATAAATGGCTTCATGTGATTGCTATCCTTAAATAAAAGACATGGCATGGCATGTTTTGGCACGATCAGTCATATGTTTATTTACTGTTTACTTTTTTGTAAATGAGTACACTTATTATGTAAACCTGTTTGGGTTGGGTTTGGGTTCGCTCCAGGATTGTGATGGAGGATGGATCCCCACATGCTGGTTGTGTTGGAAGGTGCATTCTGCTTTTGTAAGGTACAATGGCCCCCTGACATCAAAAAGGCTGTGAATTGGAGTGATTTACACTGTCAGCCATGACACCCTCTTCTTCAGCCTAAAGCAGAGGAATTTGCTCTGATCATTTGTTTACCATCTACTGCATGTCTAGACTCTTATAATTTGGGGTCCAGTGTTCTTGTAAGCAAGCATTTTGTATAATCCACGGTGGAGGTGCACTCGATTGAAGTTTTATACAGTATCCCATTCACTCATTTGGACACCCAGCAAGAGACTTTTTGCTTATTATCACTATTGCAATCATATGAACTGTTTGCATGTTGATTTTTTATTTGTTCCACTTCTTGAACATTTAGCGTGGCAACTGATGTTGTATATACTTATTATGTACCCCTTATTCACAGGGGCGGGTATCTGGGTTCCGCCTTGTTGTTAAAGGAGGGCTTCCAGATTCTGATAAGCCCCCTCCCTGCAGACTGATACAACCACCAGGCCAGAGTTGTGGAGAAAAGGTCATTGTTGTTGTGAACAAGTTGAAGGCATGTGGCCTGGTGTAATTCAGGAGGGAGGGACTGCATGGTCTGATTAAAGTTTTACTGAAGACAAAACGTCGTTATTATTATTATTTTTGAGTGGAAAGGGATTGGAACACACAGGTTTTTTTTTTTTTTTTGTTTGTTTTTTTCCATTTGCACCCCTGGTATTCATTATTTTTATTTGTCCTGTTTACCGTTATCATCAAAATTGAAAGTAAAAGAAAATCCCAAACTTTGAATTAACATGAATAGATGGGAAATCAACCAATAGGGACACTAGTTCTGGTGACCTTGGTGACACACCAGGATTTCCCCACTTTGGAGTATTTTCCTCTCACTTCCTGTTTGGGCCATGGGACACAGATGGAAAAAAAATGACTGGGGTTATAACTCTACTTACTCTATTCAAAATGAAAAACGTTAATTGCTAGCAGCTGATTATGATTTATTTCACACGTTATATTGTTTGCCTTTAGTCACACTTTCGGGGTCTGGTATGTATTTGGGAGGGGGGAGTCCACATATTTTTTTTATTTTTTATGTGCAGGGTTATTCTTGAAAAGCCATACCAGATCTGGAGAGAATACCCAGTTGCTTTGTGTTACAAACAAAATGAGGCAGCTTTGAGGGATAATATTCTGGCAATTTAAACATACTTTTTTCTCTATAAATATCAGTGTTGCTGTAGTAGATTGAACACATCACACAGATGTGCCACTTCAAAGGTAGGGTCAGGGCATCTCCCAGCAAGTCCCATGCTGTTTCTTTGGCAATGCCTTGCCTATTAGCCTAGAAAATGGCAAACACTGCTTTTTAACATTTGCCTTCCATTGACTTAAACCAAACTCAGGTATGTCTGGCTCACTAATCCAGACACTCCTACTTTCTCACAATGGAAAACATTGGTCAATTCGTTTTTTCCTCTGTATAAACTTACATATCTTAGTCATAATTGTCCTAAAAAATTGATAACATGTGTTCTGGCTGGCTGGTGTGTTAATTGCTGAATAGCTCCCTATAATTCTCTGTATTTCCCGCCTCTGTATGCCATGTAACCATAACCAATGCCCTGATTTCATAAATCAACATGCTGGCATAGCATTTAGGCTACTGCATTAATTATTGATTTACACAAATCACAAAAGTTCTTCTATATAGTGTCCATAAGCGAAATGATTGGCTTGCTAGACATATTTCAAGACCACCACAGAATACCTTGACATAATGACCCCCTTTTGTTTCAGATTACCTTTTCGATCTTATTCTTTGCTCACTCTTCATGTTGGTCTGCATCTCTGAATGCCAAGATATTGTATTTCCAAGTCTTAAGCCGTGTACACACGAGCAGATTTTTTGACGGGAATTGTGTGATGACATTTGACTGTTTGTAGACAATTGTTGGCCAACTTTCCATGGACAAATGTTGGACAGCAGGCTTTAAAATTTTCCGTGGACAAATGTCTGTTGTTGGATTTTCCAAACGTGTGTACACAAGTCCGTTGGACAAAAGTCCAAAGTACAAACACGCATGCTCGGAAGCAAGGACAAGCTGGAAGTGGTCGGTCTTGTAAACTAGCATTCGTAATGGAGGATTAACATTTGCGAAGCGCAAATTATGAAATCTCGAAATGCAGCTCACATTCCCTTCTTATTTAATGGGATAATATTAATGCTGCTTTGCTGGTGATACTGATGGATTCATGCAAACACATTTTCAAAGGATTTTTTTTTCTAGTGATATCAAGAATAATATTATTCTGCTTTTCTTTTTTTTCTGAGGTTTTGTCTGTGAAAAATCTGATCGTGTGTACGAGGCTTTAGTCATATTCTGATACTGTTCTAATATGGTAGATATGTTGATTCCTCCTTCCCACCCCTTGTTTCCCCCTCTCACGTCCACATCCCCCATTTCCCCCTCCCCCACACTTTTTTTTTTTTTTTTCTCTCCCCGTCTCACTTTTCTTTCTTAGTTTTGTTTCTGTCTTTACTCCTCATTTTTTTCTGATTCTTTTCTTTACCTATGAATCAGTGGAGACTTCCTCAGCACTCACTAAATGTTCTAATTGCTGAACTTGATCATCAAAGAGGATGTACCTGTAATGCAGCATAATGTTTCCTTTTTTTTTTATACATACCTTATGTAGATAGGGTCACAAAAGATAAAGTCATTTTGCTTTCTAAAGTGGAAGGAGGAAGTCGGGGGTTATGACTTCTGGTTTGTCTATGATTACACATATACATGCATATGTGTATTAATTTGTATACATATCTGCATCCAGCCATTTCCTTCACAACCTGAAATGTGAACTGTTCTTGCAAACATGAATAACAGTGAACTGGCGAGCCTACTGTTATAATGTATTATGTATTCTTTTGATGCATCTCCTACAGTATACTTCCCAGTAGCAAAAAATGATCACTTAATACATATTGTCACTCCAGATGCTCAATGTATGTTTCCATTATCTTCTCCTCTACTTGATACTTTCAATAGACAGTCTTTTTATTCCCTTGTATGCTCAACTGTGCACATGCACACATATTAAGAATACTTTCTGTTGTATTTTTAATATACTGTATGTTTTCACTCCTTTTTTTGCATTTCTGTTTATACTTTAATAAACTTTTGGAATAAAAAAATCTTGGCCAGGAAAACCAAAATTCACTGCACCAAAATAGATTTAGAGTCAAATAAAAACACAGTTCTACTTCAAAGAGGTGATGGATCACATACAAATGTCCACAACAGAGATGGGAGGTTATAAGTTCTTTTGGAGACACTGAAACTCTATGGTGGGACATCTGTGTTTTCATGAGGGGGGCTATCTAAGTGTTTTTGACATGGAATCACAACCGACACCCCTCAAGGATGTCCCCAACTGTAAACTTGCACTGATTTCACAAATTAACATGTTGACACCTAGATTGGAATACAATCAAGGCCACAGTAAGGCTAAGAAAAAAACAAGCATTCTGCAAACAAATCAATCTTAGTTTAAGAGAAAGACACCACAAGCCAGACTTGCCTAGTCAAGCCTAGCAACCGGTAAAACCATGGCCTTCTCCAGGCAATTTTGAAACTCTGTGTTACATTTGTCATAGTCTATATCTGAAAGACAAACAACATAGTCCTAAATATAAACTGTGAAGTCTGCCCTCCAACCCCACACAGTAAAAAGAAAAAAAATACTCACTGAGGGTATGAATTACTTCTTGGACCTATTGTGGTTCCTTCTCATTTTCTACAGTGATCATAATGAGGGGGGGGGGGGGGGGTAAGCCAAAGTAGTTTAGGCATTAGACTAAGCATTACTTCATGAAAAACAATAACTGCTTTCGGTGAATGAAACTTGAAATAAGATAGGTACCTCTTTATCCTAAATAATAATTTCTCTGTCATTTGCATGAATGGGCCTCTTTCTATGCACTCTTTGCAGATTGATCATCACCCCACCTCATACCCTTCTGAGACAGGTTTGTACAGAAAGGCTATAGGAAAAAAATTATTGAGTAAAAAATAAAAGAGGTGGTGGAATGGACATAAGTATACTGATTAAAATACAAAGAGATTGGAAGAAAGAAGTCAAAATATACCCATGGTGCTGGATTATAATATCCAACATAAACAAATAAAATAAATCTTCAAAAATACTGGAAAATACCAAAAACATATTGTCATCTAGGACAGATACTACCTAGCATGCCTAGATTCACATATAGAAGAGCACCTACTCTAAAGCCTCCTACACACAATCAGATTTTATTTTATTTTTTTTAATGCTAGTCTCATGTCGAAAGTGAAGAGGTTACCCACCATACAAAAATTCTTGTATGACAGAATATAACTTCAGGTGTAGGGATGAGCCGAACACCCCCCCCCCCCCCCCGGTTTGGTTCACAGCAGAACATGCGAACAGGCAAAAAATTTGTTTGAACACTGTTAAAGTCTATGGGACACGAACGTGAATAATCAAAAGTGCTAATTTTAAGGCTTATATGCAAGTTATTGTCATAAGAAAGTGTTTGGGGACCTGGGTCCTGTCCCAGGGGACATGTATCAATGCACATTTTTTTTTTAAACGGCCGTTTTTTCGGGAGCAGTGATTTTAATAATGCTTAAAGTGAAACAATAAAGGGGAAATATTACTTTAAATTTCGTACCTGGGGGGTGTCTATCGTATGCCTGTAAAATGGCGCATGTTTATCATGTTTAGAACAGTCCGAGAGCAAAATTACATTTCTAAAGGAAAAAAAAAAACATTTAAAAGTACTCACGGCTATAATGAATTGTCTGTTCCGGCAATACACATAAAATGTAATTGATGGGGGCGTGGCCTAACCGGACTAGAAGATGGCAGCTTAACTCCTGAGCTCCCTCTGCCACACGACTTGCTACCAGACTACCGGAGGTTTTTCCACTACAAAATTACCTGTGACAATGGGAACTCTCCCCGCAGGAACAACGGAGGTATTTCCACAAACATCCCAGACATGTTCCGCGCTCATAGGGACAATATGGCGGCTAATCACCTCAGGACCTCACAGACCTCCTCTCCAGCGCTGACAGAAGCGCCGCTCTCATCTCCCCCAACGATCCACCCAGACAACACCCTTGTGCTTGAACCTGTCCCGCCACCCTCACAACCACCCCAGTTAAGCCTGCATGACCTCCGGACCATAGCCACCGACATTAAGGACACCTTGTCGGCGGCCATCTCGGAGCTCCGCATCGATATCAGGGCACTGAACAGCAGGGTAATGGCGGTTGAAGAAGTGATGGAAAAGCAGGAGACGCAACTCAAGCAGACCACCCACCATGTGGACACACATACCCTTCAACTGCGGGACATGCAGAGGCACCTGGGAGACCTCGACAACAGGGGCAGGCGCCACAACCTTAGAGTCAGGGGTCTTCCAGAGACCGTTGACGGTAGTCACATTGTCTCAGAAGTCACTGGTCTCTTCAATGATCTGCTAGAACGACCATCCCACATACCGATCGATATGGACCGGATCCATCGCGCTCTGCGACCCAAGGGACGAGACTCGGATCCACCACGAGATGTTGTCTGCTGCATACCAGACTTCAAACTAAAAGAGGAGATTCTGAGAAGAGCCAGGGGAAAGCAGCAGATCATTCACGCAGGCCACCCTGTCCAGATCTATCAGGACCTCTCGGGGATAACACTACAACACCGCAGAAACCTGAAGCCTATCCTTGATGCCCTCCGTGCCAACGGGATTTCCTACAAATGGAAGTTTCCCTTCTGCCTGGCTGCCACCTCTCAAGGGCGCACGGCATTCCTAAAAGTGCCTGAGGATCTCCCTCAATTCTTCCGCATCTTACACATCCCGCCAGTCGCCGTTCCCGACTGGTATGCAGACTACCGACGCTCGGCTGTCCGGAGAAACCTCTCTCCACCGGAACCCATGGACTCACAGGATACCCGGTACAGACGCCGCCGCTCACCCTCCGCCCGGTCGACCCACGTGCACCCGAGGGATAACCGAGTTCCAGGCAGCCCCTCCGACCCGCCGACTTCCAGGAGAGCCAGAAGGGACTACTGAACCGGGTAACCAACCCACCCTTTACTCCACAGTTCTCCCAAATTCAAACTTTATTTTGCCGCCACTGTTTGTTTTGAAAATGGCGACCTGTTCTTTTCACGGTTATCTACTGTTCACTACTGTAATGCGCCTGTTACTATGCAAAGCCTCAGTCTCCTTAATTCTTCGCTGGGAACCTATCAACACTGATTTCTCCTCAGCTCCGCGGACCTATTGGCTGCCTCTATGCACCTCAGTCTATTGCAGCCGACTCTTTGCTACGACTACAGCTACCAGGGTGCACCACGGCGGAAGCTCCGCCTCCTTTCCCTCTGTCCTGGACGCTGAGCTCCCACGGTACTTGTCATTCATCGCGGTTCTCTGCACGTACACTGACTGCCATCCTCCCGGTCATCTTATGTGCTAGACTGTCCTGCTACCTTTGGGACCTACTTGCAGGGTGACCGCCGACCACCATCTACTCGCCCAGCCTCTACTCAGCAGCTGAACGGGACCTGTCTGCACGTCCGCATACGTCCTCATCCACCTGCTGGCTATGTATCGACTGTCCATGGAAGATCTGCTCAGAACTGGTATCCACCCCAGGAACGACTTGATCAAAGGTACTTTGCCATGCTCTCCTTAACACCGCTCCTGGCCCTGGTTCATGCCTCCGAACCTACAATCTACTCCGCTTTTGTTTATTTTTATTTTTTATTTTCCACCTTCCCTAGCAGCGGTAATGCTTGTCTATACTTTTACACTTACCATGATTTATTCTCAACCTGACTCTCGCAATCCACCACTCCTACTCCATACTGTGCTATGGGCTTTCTCCTGCAACATTCGACCCACGCTCTGTACTACACACCCCATAATGCATAGCGACAGCACACAAGACTCTCATTGGATGTCAATGCGACGTACGGCTAATGAGTACACGTCATCTTCCCGGAAATATCCTACAGCCGGAGATGTTCAACTAAATATACGCTGCTAACCCACTGGGTTATTTAGTTATTGAGGATCCAGGACTGGGCAGGTCTTTTAGTAATGAAACGTGATTTTCAGGTTGCCGTCACGGAAATCCTGCTTCTATCTGCATGATCCTCCCTACCTTTGCATGTTTTCCCACTCCCTAACTTTTCGCTTCATCCTACAGACTGACTTACGTGGTGTTTCGCCTTGACCATTATCCTACCACACCGCAACAACAGCCAAACCAGCGACTCCAGCAATCCTCTCCCACGGCTGATCGTCCATGTCTACTGCTCTGAAGACCTTATCGGTTAAACGTATGTTAATGTCCATGATATTATGGAAAGACTCCTACCTTGTTTTTTCCGCTGTCCGAAATACGACCATAGGCATACGGTCCTTTAGGAACTTATTTTGCAAGGCATCTTCTATGTTTTAGAATTGTTAATGTTATGTTTATGACGGCCACCTACCACTGCTCTGCTCCGTGTTGCCGCATCCCATGTTATCTAGATTTGTACCTACATATCACTAACACTTTTTACTGAAGGTAACCTTAAGGTCACAGTAGCAAATAACATACCGTCAACTGGGAGGCTCTCACCATACTCCTCCCCACACCCCGACCTTAACTTTTCACCATGATCTCTGACCACCGTTTTATTTTCCAGTTACTATGCATCTGCAGTACTGCAGGTATTTCCTCCCACTTATACCTTCTCACACAGTCGTGTGGCAGCGGGACTTTCCCGATTTCATCACTTTTACTTCCACTTTCGTCCGAGCTAGAGCTAACCCCCACTCAGTAGCGGACTCGGGCACCTCCATCCTACTGAAGGGAGGGGCACTGTCTCCGCTCTGTACTTATACCGAATTCACTCTCTAAGACAGTTAGGAATTGCTCCTCACTGTCTACTCGGTCTTTCTTAATACTTTTTTTTTTTTTTTTTTTTTTTTCTCTTTCCTCTTTAGGGTGATTTTTGTGCCTTCTAAATCTGACTCTCCCGACGTATCCCGTCGCCCGCTCTCAGGAGTCTACTCCCCCCTTTCCCCCTCACCCCCCGCCTACACTCCACCCTACTAACCTATCAAAATGGACGCCACATGCACTTCGCATGAGTATACCCACTCTCCCTCGCAAGTTAAGATATGTTCGATAAATGCACGTGGCCTCAACACACCTGAAAAACGATCACTATTACTCTCCTATCTACATAAGTCTAAGACACACATTGCCTTAATTCAAGAAACCCACTTCAGATCAGATACCATCCCCAAACTCCACAACAAACATTTCCCAACCGTCCATCATGCCCCCAACAATGAAGCCAAATCCAAAGGGGTATCTATCCTTATATCAAAAAACTGTCCATTTCAAGTTACAGATATCCAAAAAGATGTGCAGGGCAGATTCCTCTTTCTGAAAGGAACACTTCATAATAGAAACGTCACCGTTGCCAACCTCTATGCACCTAACACCCATCAAGTCACCTTCTTCCGCAACTCCCTACACCAACTCACTGCTTTTCAATCAGGTACTCTCATTGTTGGTGGGGACTTTAACGTGGCTCTTAACCCAACCCTAGACACCTCTAAAGGACACTCCACATTACCTCATAGAGCCCTGCGTGCAATTAAATCACAATTACATGACCTATTGTTACACGACTCCTGGTGCACCCTCTATCCTAAAGACAAAGACTTCACTTTTTTCTCTACACCCCACAACCGATACTCGAGATTCGACTACCTATTCATAACCCAGAACGACCTATCGAATTTGACCAAAGCTTCCATTGAGCCAATGTTTCTGTCTGACCATAACCCGGTATCGATGACATTATCCCTCTCCTCCCCGACGACCAAATCACACATATGGCGTCTAGACAATTCTCTGCTCACGGACCCGCTAAATGTACAAGCAATCTCCACACAACTGTCGCAATACTTTCTTGAAAATTCTTCAGATACCTCCTCCCCGATGTCGGTTTGGGCTGCGCACAAATGTGTGATTAGAGGCACTCTCATTTCCTTGGCAGCAAAACGCAATAAAATCAGAAAAGCTCGCATTAAACTCCTAACTTACAAAATTAGCTCCCTTGAACGGAAACACAAAGCCTCCCTTGCTGCCGAGGTTCTGACTGAACTGACCCAAGCCAGGGAAGAACTTCTCGAAGAACTTCATTTAAAAAAAAAGACGTAATTATGCCATGTCCCAGAAAATGTTCTATGAATTCGGCAACAAATCTAGCAAATTATTGGCTAAAGCACTCCAATGCAAGAAGGCAGCCCATGCCATCCACACAATTAATGACGCGACGGGTAACCCTCTCTCCACGACAGAAGACATCACCGACCAATTTGTAACTTATTTCTCCAAACTATACAATCTTCCCACTGCTTCCTCAACTCCTGCATATCCAGATCGTACCTCCACCATTCTAGAATTTTTAAGCAAATACTCTCCTACCCCAATCTCGGACACGGAAGCATCTAGCCTGAACTCCCCTCTTACGGAGACGGAAACCCTCCTAGCCTTGAAACAATTAAAAGCTGGGAAAAGCCCTGGCCCAGATGGCCTATCAGCCAGCTACTATAAAGCTTTCCCTGACACTCTAATACCCCGCTTAGTTACAGCTTTTAACAACTTCACCCCTTCTGACATAGCACATAGGGACATACTGGAAGCCCATGTTACGCTTATCCCAAAACCGGACAAAGACCCCATGATAGTTACAAATTATCGCCCCATTTCACTGCTCAACGTTGACCTGAAAATATATGCCAAGGTGTTAGCCAATCGGATCTTACCTCTCCTCCCGAACCTGATTGGCCTAGACCAGGTGGGTTTTGTTCCTGGTCGTGAAGCCAGGGACAATACCATTAAAGCTCTGAATATCCACCATTGGCTAACCAAAACCTCCACCCCGGGCTTCTTTCTGTCCCTCGATGCGGAGAAGGCGTTCGACAGGGTGGCGTAGGACTACATGGAAGCTGTACTCCGAGCAGTGGGGATACCGCAGCTTATGATCCAAATGATTGCTTTTGTACTCATCCCCATCTGCCAAACTCAGGATAAACGGCCGCCTGTCGAACGCCTTCTCCATCTCCAATGGCACCCGTCAAGGATGCCCCTTGTCCCCGATTATCTTTTTACTCACGATGGAACCTTTTTTACGCAGGATCAGGGATAATCCAAACATTAAGGGCCTCACCATTAACCATAACACGTATAAAGTAGCTGCCTATGCAGATGACGTCCTACTCTTCCTGTCCGACCCCGTCACCACCATCCCCAACTTACTCAAAGATTTTTCCTCCTTTAAAACTATCTCCAACTTACAAATTAATTTTTCTAAATCTGAAGCCCTTAATGTCTCCTTACCAGCCCCTTTGTTGTCACAATGTAAGCTCAATTTCCCTTTTAGGTGGGCACCTCAGGCCATCTCTTATCTAGGTATTAAACTTCCATCTAAACTATCAGATCTATATGCTCTAAACTTCCAAACTACTCTTCAAACAATACAAGGTGACCTACAAAAGTGGCATTCGGGATCCTTCTCATGGTTCGGTAGAATAGCGATCCTAAAAATGAATATCCTTCCTAGACTCCTCTATCTGCTCCAAGCTATACCCATCAACTTACCACAGGCTTTCTTCTCAGTCTATCAACGTCTATGCAGAACTTTTATATGGAAAGCCCTATCCCCTAGGATCAATTGGTCGCGTATGACCCTACCTAAAACCCTAGGTGGCCTCAGCCTCCCTGACATCCGTAAGTATCACTTAGCTTGCCACCTAACCAGAATTGTAGATTGGCACACACACAAGCTAACTAAAGACTGGGTACGACTGGAACAAACGTTCTCCCCGACACCATTGGCCCACCTTCCCTGGATCCACCGCTCTCACGCGCCCAAACCCCTAACCTCGCACCCACTGATTGCTGCCACGTTGTCATCCTTCCGTACCTCGTGTTCACACATGCATCTTGCTCCAACTTACGGCCCTATGACCCCCTTGACTGACAACCCCGAATTTCCCCCAGACCTGACTTTAAAATCTCCTCTGACGATCCCCCCTGACACTCACCCTCGGGCACGCGACTTCTTTCACAACAAGGTCCTTCGACCTTTTCAATCGTTGTCCTCTTCCCTACCAGATTATCATATTCCCTTCTTTAAGTTTCTACAACTGAGGCACTTCTTTCAAACCTCGACACAGTCTCCACAATGGCACAGAGACCTTACACCCTTTGAAACTCTTTGCCTGAGCTCTGAACCCCAACGACATGTAATATCCAAAACATACTCTTTACTCTTCTCTGCACATGTCATCAAGGACGATATTCTGGTCCAATGGTGGGAGTCGGAACTCTCCGTAGACCTGACCCCTGAAGAATGGGAACGTATATACCATCACGTGCACAAGGGCTCTATTAATGTCTCAGCCCAAGAGAATAGGTACAAGCTCCTCTCCAAATGGTACAGAACCCCTGTCAAAATTCACAAATTTCAACCACATGTCCCTCCGTCGTGTTGGAGGTGCAACTCGGCTCTAGGAACTTTACTACACATTTGGTGGGAATGCCCTCTCATCCAATCTTTTTGGACAGATGTCCACCGACTAATCTCCCAAATCACGACTTATACGCCGGACTTCACCCCAGCTCAATTCCTTCTGCACCACACCTCCATCCCCCAAAGAACTTACAACAGATCATTGACACTGCACCTCATTAACGCTGCGACTCAATGCGTTCCAATACACTGGAGAACCACATCTCCCCCCACTATTGCTGAGTGGATAAAACGCATAGATAGAATCGCAGAGATGGAAAGCCTCATACATCAGGCCAGGGACGATCCGAATAGATTTGGAACCACATGGGCTTGTTGGAAACATTTCCGCGACCAGGCATCCACTACCGACCAATTACTGGTTACTCCCGTGCTACCCTAATCATATCCATATTGTTCAGCCATTAATCCTCATAGTACACCCCACATGCGTAACTGATCCCTACTGCACCTCTCAGGAAACTAAATGTACAGTGGATTTTCCATGCCCAGCGTCATTGCAGCCTTGCCCAGCATCATTGCAGCCTTGCCCAGCATCATTGCAGCCTTGCCCAGCATCATTGCAGCCTTGCCCAGCATCATTGCAGCCTTGCCCAGGGTCATTGCAGCCATGCCCAGCGACATTGTACCTTGCCAGCGTCATTGCAGCCATGCCCAGCGACATTGTACCTTGCCAGCATCATTTGAAGTCCGGTCCGGGTTTAAATTTCCCGTCGCCGAGACTCTCTGTCGCGCGGCCCCGGAAAAGGCCGAGTCGACTGTTCAGCTCCGCTCGCGGTCCCGCCTCCCTGCTGTTTCCGGAGCGAGCGCAGGGAGGCGGGACTCCGAGCAGAGCCGAACAGTCTGCTAGGTCTATTCCGGCGCGGCTTCGGGGTTTTTCGGCCGCAATTAGGTCTTTTTCGGCAGCGCTCGCTATTTTTCGGCGGCGCTTGCCATTTTTTACATTATTTTAATTTTTTTGGGGGTATCGGCGTATAACACGCACCCACGACTTTCCCCCGATTTTTAGGGGGAAAAAGTGCGTGTTATACGCCGATAAATACGGTAAACAGAAAGTCTAACCTCTAAGCCACGGAGATGCCACATGTGAAAACCTTCTACACATAAATACACATAAATACTACATTTCTTTGGACATATAGGTGGTGGAATTACATTACTTAAAAGTTATTCTTCTTGATTTAGTCTGTGATATTTGGTGGTTCTTTGTGAGTGAGTGTAGAATAGTGATATTACCCTCAAATTTTGGGAAATTACATTTTGATTTCTGATGTTGGTATACACATCAAATTTTTTGGGCTCAAATTATGATTATTTGGAAATAATAAAAAACAGAAAAAAAATGCTAATTAATTTGCTGTAATTAGCGCTAATTAGTGCTGCGGCGCTATAGTAAATGACCCCCATAGTGTTTCTAAATACAATGAAGAACATCATAACAAGGATCCTTCTTCCTTGTTATTTTGGGGCATAGAGAAGTATAATCCCCACTGGAGTGGTAGCAACAAAATAATCACACTAAGTCATGTTGGATTTATGAATTGAAAACTTTAACACCATCAAGCCACAATGTTGAATTTGACCTTAATTGCTTTATCTCTGTTTTTTAAATGTGTATATGTATATATATATATATATATATATATATATATATATATTATTAGAAATTTTGAAATGTTTTTTGCCATCAGTTTGCTTACAGAAATCTTTTTTTTTTTTTATATTATCTGTATTGATTTTTTAATCAACTGGAATCTTTTAATAACATGTATCGATTTCTCACCACATATTTATATATTAGGATTAACTGTATTGCCATACTAAATTGTGAGCAAGGTTTTAACTTGTTGATTTTATTAAGATGTGCGTATTGATTCACTGGATACATACAGCATGTCATGAATTGTTTCACTTATTTATTTATTTATAAATGTATCAATTCATTAGTATTTTGTAAATAATAAACCAGCAATTAAATTTGAAAAGCACAATTTTATTTTACAATATGGCGGCTTCATTGTTACCATAGCAACATAATGAGCATTTATGTCTCAGCATTGTTCACCCGACTCCAACCCTTAGGAAGTCATGTGATTGGTGACATGTTTGGAAGAATCAGGTGATGTCACTTATGGTTGTGGCCGAGGCCAGGGGTTCTGTTGCTTGCTCCTATGGAATTTGGAGATTACCTTAGGCTGAAAACTGAGATTTTTAACTGTAAGTCTCTACTATTTTAATAAACATTTTATGAAAGTACTACACTATGGTCATTTTTATCGTTGCATATTGTGATGGCCTGGTGAGAGGAAAATCAGCCTAAAGTGACATCTGATCTCACTCAGAAGGAACAAACACTGTCTTTTAGAATCGCTATATAACCTGTTAAGGGTCTTTGTTTCAGGTGAGCTGCAAGATCAGGGGTAGGCAATCTTGGGCCCTCCAGCTTTTCCATGAGGCATTGCAAGGCTGGCAGTTACAATTACTTACAGAGGCATAAAAAAAGAACCACCGCTTCAGGATAACTCTTCAAAAGAAATGCTTGTCTTCCCAAATTAGGAGCCCCAGGTGCTGGCCAACACAATCACAATAGCAGGCAATGGCAAAAAAGAACTCTGGATTGCCGCACACTGGGAAAAACGTAAAATCCTGTGCTTTTATTAAAACCAAGGGTCACATCAAAACAAAAAACAATCCACAGCAATGGGGGGGGGGGTACAGAAATATGACGCGTTTCGCACCAAAATTAGTGCTTATTCATCGCTAGCAAACTTCTTAAATTTATTCAAATATATAGCTCCAAAAATGCATGTCACATGATATGGTGATTAATTAATTGATTTCAGCTGAATGGCCATAGAAATTAAATCCCCACATGTGTTGCTATGCAGTCAATCAAAGCCAAAGAAAAAAGGCTAATTAAGTGAACCACACCACAAAAATAAATGTGTTTATAAAAATAATTGTGTTATATTATGTGTGCATATGGTTGATTGCTCAACTACATGAAGTGAAGTAAAGTGAAAAAATAAATGATAAATAAAAAAATCTTGACTAAAAGTAGCATGATTTATATGTGAAAGTAAACAGATATGTGAACAAAATCTATTTTGTTCACATATCTGTTTACTTTCACAAATATGTATATATATATATATATATATATATATATATATATATATATATATATATATATATATATATATATATATATATATGCAATCTCTGCATTGAGATGACATCTATATCTATCAGACACCTAAAATATTTTTGACCATGAATAATACTAACTTAAGTTATATGTTAAGAAAAAGAGATATGACATGATAAGAAAAATGTTTATCATACATAAAATATGATGATATGTATAAGGGGTTATAAGGTGAGGGAAGATTTTGTTAGAGAAGGGATAGAGATGGGATTTATTGTAAACTTCATGTTCAGGATACAAAATTACTAGTTACATCTATTTTATACTAAATATTACAGTCATGGAAATGAAAAATCTGCCAGAGCGTTAAAGACACAAAGATATTCTGCTATTTTGTTCTCTCTAGTGCCACCTCATTAAACTGACCCCAAGACATACAGAGTACTTTAGTCACATGCTGTTTGCTTCAGTTCAATCCAATGTACTAAATCGTCTTTAGTTTAAATATTATATTTTAAGATAAATTACTAGATATAGCTCATGCTGCCTCTCATGTAATGAAATGTGGAAATATAGCTTAATGTTTAATGAGTCAATGCAATGTGCAGAACATTTCCTTACTGATCAAACATTGCTTAATTTTTTAGTTATGACTGTAATCTTTGTTCCCAATTAATAACCAAAGTAAATTTAACAATGCAAGTACTGCTCATTTCTTTGTTAATTTGCTTCATTGTGCAGCGATGCAGATTTCACAGTTTTTGATAACAAACCAATCTATTAAAACACAATAAATAGTTTGGAATAAACAATTAATATTATTGTTTGATTTATACCTAAAATGTAATGATAATATTGTTTTTATTTATTTATTTTTTTTTTGAGTTATTGAGATCTACTATTCATTACATTTTGACAAAGTGGAGACCTGTTGAATTGCTTAGGCAAAATTTGCTTACTCTTTAAGTAGGGGTTTTTTTTTTTAGAGAGGTGGATTATATTAGTAATTAAGGTTATTTTATTTAACATTCTTTGTATGGGTTTTCTTTTTGTAACAATTCGTTTTTTTTTCACTTTAAATACTTTATTTTACATTATTTTCCTGTCTGCTTTTTTTTTTTCTGTGAAAAAAGTAAACAAAATGAGAATTTTTTGGTAAAAGAGAAGGTCAAGGATTGTTTAACAGGACTTCTCGAACTCTCCGGAGCTATTTTAAGGCCAATGCATCCTTAACAAAACAAAAAACAAACAAAAAAAAAAACAACAAAAACAAAATAAAAGAAAAACACTGTAATCTCCTAATTTTGATGAAACTTTGGGGAAATTAAAAACTACATTTTGTTCATCCCCATTCATAAGAACACTTGGAAATAATGGTATTTTCAAGAAATGCTGGTCTGTATGAAAATGTTTTTAGATTATCTTACCATGTCAGAAATGCTATTAGTTCGGAGTTTGGCCATGTAGTATTTACAGAACTGGGTTAAAGTTTAACTAAGGGCAAAACTTTTTTTTTTAGTTTTGGATAGAGTGGAGAGTGATTAGAACTACTATTTTTTTTTTTATTGTAATTTTTATTGAAATTGGAAAGATAACAATAGTACATAAACATAAGTACGTAAATAAACAGACATTTGGTTTTGCATACAGTTACACAACGTATTTGGAAAAGAAAAGTAAGTATAAGAAAAATAAAAAAAAAAATACAATTATCGAAACAGTCACAGCACTACCAATACAGCAAAGACTTGAATCGTAACCTATATTTCACTACGAAAATATAGGCAAAAGAAGGTGTGTGTCTAAAAAGAGGACAGCGGGTTAAGACATTAAAAGCAAATAAAGGGGTGTTCGGCAGACAGATAGAAAGCTTTAGGTATGTGATATATCATTGGAAGAGATGGAGCAGGTACCAGGATTAAGGTCTGAATGGTCCCATAGGTCCCATACTTTAGAAAATTGTGGAAGGGTGTCATGTAAGATCGCAGTGAGACGTTCCATTCGACATATTTGTTCCAGTGCTTGTAGGACTTGAGAAAGGGAGGGTGGGGTAGAAGAGAGCCACCACAGGGGAATAGCCCTTTTGGCAGCAAGTAGAATAAAAGTAGCGAGTTTTTGGGCATGTTTGGAGAGTCCAGGGATAGGCAGGCTTAATAGAAAATGCATTGGGTCTAATGGGAGGGAAATATTGAACAGATCTTGGATAAAGGTCTGAATAGTCGACCAGAATGGGCCTATTAAGGGGCATTCCCAAAAAATGTGAAAGTGGGAGCCTATGTCTCCCTGGCATCTCCAGCACACCCTAGGTATCTTAGGATCATATTTGTGTATGATTTCAGGGGTTTTATACCAGAAGAACAATATCTTATAGGCCGTCTCTTTTTGTTCTACACACTGCGATGATCTGGAGATAGCTCCCCAAATCTTCTGCCAATGGGGAAGTGGGATGGAGCGGTTTATCAACTGGGACCATTTCTGCATATAAGAATGAGATGCGTCAGTAATAGGTGTAGTCTCGTGAAGGATTCTGTATATGTCGGTAATCATGTGGGTCTGGTATGGTCCCTGAGCACATAGAAGTTCAAATGGGGTAGGCTTGTCAAGGCTTAAAGTAGGGGATTTAGAGGCAAAATAGTGTCTAATTTGCAAATATGAATAGAATAGCTGTTTAGGGATTTGGTGTTTCTTTTGCAGCTCTTCAAATGATAGGAGCGTTCTGGTAAGGGGGTGTACAATGTTTCGAAGCTGGAATATACCTGCTTGTGTCCATGGAAGCATTCTTTCGTATGTCAAACTGTCAGGAATATCGGGGTTAAACAGTACATTCAACAGCGGAGGGCATGGAGAAGCAAGGGAAAATTGTCGCAAGCATTTCTTCCATAGGTCAAGAGAGAATAGCATTGGGCCTAGGCATATGTTTCTGAGTTGGCACATAGAAGAGCTTAGATCTGTCCAAATCATGGCACAGATGTGTACTGGTTTAGTGATACTCATCTCAATCTCTGCCCAGACAGTAGGTGCCATTCTGTATGACCAAGTAACAATTGTTTTAAGGTGGGTAGCAAAGTAGTATTTAATAAGGTCTGGGGTCCCCAATCCGCCTCGCATCTTGGGGGCTAGCATTACCGAGCTCGCTATCCTATGGGTCTTGTAGTGCCATATAAAGTTAAGAAATGTTCTTTGCATGGCTTTTAATTGTGACATGGGAATGGGAATTGGGAGTGTGTCAAAGAGGTAGAGAAGTCTTGGCATTACAGACATCTTTAGAACATTGATGCGACCTAGAAGAGAGATAGGGTAAGCATCCCATTGTTTCAAAAGTCTGTCGATGTCTCTAAAGAGTGGGGGGTAGTTAGCTTGATATAGGGTTGAATATGAGGAAGTTATGTTAACACCTAAATACTTGAGAGAGTCCGTGCACCAATGGAAAGAATAGTTTTGTTTGAGGTTGTTAAGGTCTGGGGGTTGGATATGTAAGGGTAGAGCTTCTGTTTTACTCGTGTTGATTTTGTATCCAGATATAGAGCTGAAGTCTTTCAACAGGGCTGTAAGATTAGGAAGGGAGATATGGGGTTTTGTCAGGGTTAGAAGGACATCGTCCGCAAATAGGGACAACTTGTACTCTCTTTGTCGTAGTGAGACTCCCCCAATATCAGGGTGCATGCGAATAGCTGCTGCCAGGGGTTCCAGACAGAGAATGAAAAGGAGGGGGGACAGGGGACACCCTTGTCTGGTTCCGTTACTTAACGAGAAAGGTGATGACGGATAAGAAGCTAGTTGAACTTGGGAAGAAGGACAAGAATAAAGGGCATTTAACGCTGTTATGAAGGGGTCTTTGAATCTATAATTGGAGAGAGTAGCGAACATATATGGCCAACTAAGCCGATCAAAGGCCTTTTGTGCGTCGTGGCTTAAGATTAGGGCCGGGCGGGATGTCTTGTTTAGTAGGTCTATGAGGTCTATTGTACGTCTTGTGTTGTCTCCTGCATGTCTGGCTTGTACAAAGCCGACCTGGTCTTTATGTATAAGTCTAGGGATTATGTGAGTTAGTCTATTAGCCAGTATTTTTGTGAAAATCTTATAGTCCGAATTTAATAATGCAATGGGTCTGTAGTTGTCAAGTAGGGAGGGATCTTTGTCAGGTTTCGGAATGACTGAGATATGAGCATGGAGAAATTGTGGGTGTGGTATTGTCCCCTTAAGTAGTGAAGCATATAGAGAAATCATATGAGCACTTAGAATTGGTAAGAATGTCTTGTAATAAGAGTAGGGTAGTCCGTCTGGGCCAGGAGCTTTTTGGTTGGGGAGCTGTGTAACTACCTCTTCCAACTCTTCAGGTGTGATGTCTGAATTCAAGTCTATAAGGTGTTCAGGCAAAAGTTTGGGTAGCTGTAGGTGTTTGGAGAAAAGATCGAATTTCTCTTGTGTAAAGCTATAATTTGGATCCGTTTGTAGGCAGTTATATAATTGGTGATAAAATTCTCCAAAAAGTTTGGACATAGTTAGGGGGCAATAGGTGGGTGTCTAAGGAAATCAGGAAAAGATTGAAAGGGACGAGGTTTCAATTTGTTTACTAGCAGTTTGTGGGGTTTGTTTGAGTACTCATAAAACTTCTGCTTGGACCAGAGAAGGGATTTGTCTATTTTGCTGATAGTTAGGGATCTAAGCTGGTTTCGTAGAGACACCACAGTCCGGAGTCCTGCCACCGTGGGGGAGGCCAATAGTAGCTTCTCTGCTGAGCGTAGTTTAGTCATGATAGATGAGTATTGAAATGTAGCGTCTTTTTTAAGACGGGAACCTATAGCTATACATTGTCCTCGGAAGACAGCTTTATGTGCCTCCCACAGGGTGGAGGGCCCCTCGACTGTGCCTTTGTTAAGTTGGAAGTTGGAAGTATTCCATCAATCCATTGGATAAAAGTTCTTTAGGTTCAGGGGAGCGGAGAACTGTTTCATTTAGTCTCCAGTGACAGGTTTTGGGGGAGGCAGAGGAGAGGTGAACATCAAGCTGGAGGGAGGAGTGGTCCGACCATGTTATGAGATTGATTTCAGAAGAAACCGTTGATGTTAGGAGGGGTGTGGAAATAAAAAAATGGTCTAGCCTAGAATAAAGTTTGTGAGGGTGTGAAAAGAATGTGTATTGTTTGTGGGTAGGGTGTTTAATCCTCCAAATATCCAAGAGGTTTTTGGCTCTTATTAGTCTACGACTAAATGACTTAGATAGGCGATTGGCCCTGGGGGGTGAGGCTGATGGAAATAGTGTGTGTCTATCCCTATCTGCGGACATGGTCATGTTAAAGTCTCCTCCGATCACCATAAAGGGCTGGGAGAATTTGTCTACGGTATCAAACATAGAGGACAGGAAGCTGATCTGGCCCGAGTTGGGAGCATAAACATTAACAATTGTGAGGGGTTGAGTAAGAAAAGAACATTTTAGAATGATAAACCTGCCCTGGGGATCTAGGTGGGAGGATTGAACTCGTAGAGGGCAAAGTCGGTTAATCAAAATAGCTACGCCTGCCTTTCCCGATGGATCAGAAGCCATAAAGGATTGTGGGAAGTGCTTGCTAGCGAATTTGAGGGATCCCCCAGGACGAAAATGGGTCTCTTGAACAAAAATGATATCTGCTTTGGAAGCTTTAAACTCCTTCAAGGCTAGCCATCTTTTTTGAATGGAGTTTAAACCTTTGACGTTATAAGTCAGGAATTTTAGCGCCATAACAACTTAATTGGTAGAAAAAGCATTATACACTTCATACGGTATACCTTAGGGGAGGAATGTCTTGGAGCCCTGTAAAAAAAATACATGTTAAATATCAGAAAGGTACATGCATCAGTGGTAGTAGCGTGACTGAGCGGTAATAACCTTATAAAAATTAGTAGGTTCAGGCTGGAGAAAAGAAAACCTGAGGTCATGTAAAAAAGAAAACATAATGAGAAAAATGAGAAACTGAGTGCAAAAAGAGGAGTAGAAACGTAACATCCAACAAGTAGAAACCTGGATGGCCGGAGACCACCAGGAAGCCCAGGTCTAAGCCATGGGTCAGAAGCGGAGACATGGAGATCTCCAAACACAAAGACCAGGAGGTCTCCCATCACTCTCCGAAGCAAATATTTGCCCTTGGTTTTAGAGAAAAAAAAAAAAAAACCTTGATAAAACCAGGGCAGCTGTGATATGTTCGGCCGCCCACCCCCCGGGCCAGGGGGTGTGTGAACCCATTAAAGGGTTGTTGACCACCAAAAAAAGAGCTAACAGGGGGTCAAGTAAAATAGTGTACTCAGAGTGGTTGTTAAAGTGAACATTCAGGTCGGGAATCTTGAGGCATGGCGTTTATGGGGTGTAAAGTTCGACTTGGACGGCTTCTGTCTCACCGGGGTCCAGACATGGCTCGGAGCCATCAGTGGTTTGGGTGTAGCTGGGAGGGGTGGGATTCTCAAGTTGCTTAAGAAGGTGTCACTTTCTTGTAGAGAATATTGAATGCCTTCTTTGGATGCAGAAATTCGGAAGGGGAAACCCCAGCGGTAGCTTATCTTGTGGGATTGAAGATGCAGAGTCAGTGGGCGAAGGTTCCTTCTTCTCGTCAAGGTAATGGGTGAGAGGTCGCTGAATATTTGGATCTTGGATCCTTTGAATTCAATTCTGGATTGAAGCTTCCTTTCTGTCATAGTAATGAAATCGGACAATTACATCTCTTGGGTTGGCCCCTGTTGGTGGTTTCGGGGCAAGTGACCGGTGAGCTCTGTCCAAACGCCAGTCTATGTCAGGGATATTGGGGGCAACCACATTAAAAAGGTTTAAGAGATAGGCACGGAGATCTTTATCTTCCACAGCTTCAGGATTGCCCCTGAATCTCAGGTTTTGTCTGCGTTCTCTATTTTCCAGGTCTTCCTGCTGGGCCTGTAGCTGAGTAATCGTGTTCTTTATGGTGGAATTGTCTTCCTCCAGCACCTGTACATACTGTACCATCTCATTAAATTTATATTCTAAGGAGTCAGTGCGTTCCCCAAGTTGGTCGATTTCCACTCTCAACTCTTTAGCCACCTTCCTATCTCTTGTGCAATGTTGTGAGTGATAGCCTGCAGTAAGGAGTGCAGTTTCGTATCTAGTACCTCTGCTGTCAATGGGGGGGAGACCCCAGATGTAGGAGTGGGGGCATTGTCAAAAAGTATACTAGTGTTCAGTTCTGTTTGCTCAACTGTGTTCTGTGTGCCTTCGGGAGCCCCGAGGCTGTGGACAGAGGTTTGCTTAAGAAGCGTTCCATTGCTCGAGAGGTCTGAGGTTTAATAGTTGTGGAGTAGTTGTGTCTTTGATCCCCAATTTTGCCCATGGGGTGTGCGGCTGTTATGAAAGGCTGAAGAATTGACACCCGTGTATGTTGGAGCTTATAGAATCGTTGGCGGGGGTTTCAGAGAGATGGCGGGAGACCGGGGCCCCAGTCTCACTTGTTTGACATGTCTAGAAGCCTTGCATATCCAGCACAGTGCACTGTGTAAGCGAGCGCACAGGAACTGGTGGCATTCAAATCGCACTTGTGGCTATTGGGGGGGGGGGGGGTTCTCTGCAAATGCTTGATTCTAGTTTACTAGGATTTGTGCAATAGTTCTGAGGAGGAGTGCAGAAAACAGTTCAGCAAATTGAAAGATAGGCCTGTCAGAGATGAAGCAGTTGCAGCCTCACTAGGTAGGAGTAGCAAGATGGCTGACAGGCCTTGTATATTCCAGGGGGGTGTCAATAGCAGTAAAATCTTTTAAAATGTAGATCTGAGTCACCCCCCCTAGGGAGCTGGGTAGCCTAGGTGAATCACAGTGCTTTAAATTGGAGTATGAGGGAGGAGAAGGTATCTCTTAGGCCTAGGGTGTAGCAATATGGCCACCGCTCACCTGAGTCCTGAGAAGATTGAGCCCAGCAGGCTTTCTCTGGCGTCTGTTTGGCAGCCTGTGTCCCGTTCCCTCTGGCTTGGGGGGCTGTCGGAGGTGCTGACAGTGGGGATGTGGATTTGCAGAGTGCGTGGACGGGTAGGCCTGATAGGCCGCAAGATGGCGGCAGCGCGTCAGTTGCTGAGGCTGGCCACGGGCCGAGATACTGCTTCTATGGCCGTCCGGGACGCCTGATGTCAGCGCCGGGCCGTCCCAAGCGTGCCCAGGAACACGGATGGATGTCCGGGGGGTTTTCGGTGGAGCGACGGCCTCGGATGCGGGGCGCGGTGGATGTATACGCCTGATAGTCCGCAAGATGGCGGCGGCACGTCTATTGCTGAGGCCGGCCGTGGGCCAGGGAACTGCCCTTGTGTTCGTCCGGGACGCCCGATATCAGCACCGGGTCGTCCCTAGTGTGCCCAGGATTACGGATGGGCGTCCGGGAGATGTTTTGGTGGATCGCCGGTCCTGGATGGCAGGAGATTGAGAAGGGGCTTGGCGGAGCTCCACAGCGGTACGTCTGTCTTCCTCCGCTTTCGGCCACCAAATAGGGTGTGTAATAACAATATACCCAACATGTTTTTCGGAAAATTGGGTGTGGTACTTAATTCCTTCTTCAAGGGCTGAATTGAGATATGCTGTTTTTTCTAATAACAAAAGAAAAAAACACAAATAAAAACCCTATTTGATCCTGTTTGAGATCATGTGTGTGTTATAAGAACTATTTGCTGTTTATTGATTGTGTCCTATTAGATTGTTTTTAGGTGTCTCTACCTGTGCATTAATTATATTATTATGTGTATCTAAATACATTTTGTACTTTTTTACTTTATTATACTTTTTTGTATATCTGGTCTATGTCCTATGCCTGTACAATCCCTGGGGCACCTTCCTTTGCTATGTGCCCTTTTAGGGAAATTGACTTACTTTATTTGTCCTACTTACTGTTATCATCAAAAGTGAAAGTAAAATAAATTTTGAGTTGACACCAGAACAATAATAGAGGGGAAATATTCTGTAGCGCTAATATGTTTGACATATAATGCTATTAATAGGTGTTGATAGATTGGTATTTACCTCCCTCTACTGGTATGTTATGAAAAGAGACTTGTTTTACCTTTCACATCACAGCTACAGGAAGTGACTTAATTGTTTACTTTTGTGAAAGGACTCACCTACCCATAATGCCCACTCATTTACCCATGAACACTGAGTGACTGAACTGCATGCTGGGTAGGTAATAAAAGGCCCAGCGTGGCCATTTTCTGCCTCTTCTTGCTGGGACGCATGGTCTGCCTACAGGGATCTGTGGGTGTGCGTCCGAAGAGCCACGGCCTGCTCGGTGCGCAACAAAGTTGAAACCATCGGAGACAGTTTACACCACAGCGTGCTGGAGCAGCGGAGAGTCAGACCGGGAAGGATCCTGAGACACCTGATGGAGCCATTGAGGGTTTCCTGGTCATCTTGTGGAGCGGCACAGCGTGACAGTGTGGCCGGCTGCAGGACTGAACATCAAAGGAGCGGAGGCATCCATTTGTCCAGGCCTGGTGTGGTGAGAGGGTTGTTACCCAGAAGATATGTACTGCACTTCACACAATTAGACTATTCTTACGGCATTGATGGGACCTGTAGTCCCACGGAATAGTTATTTTCAGTTGAGTTGCACTCATATAGGTCTCAAGCCTAAATTCCAGTAACAAGTGACATTGGAAGTACATTTCCAGGGAAGGAGTTCACAAATATATTGCCTGATCAAAGTTACTGCTTTATACTATTCTACACTACATTACTGTTTGGAAATCCTGTGGAATACAAATACTGCAGTATAATGGCTAGCTGAAGAAAAGAAGACAAGAGACTATATCCTTTACTGTAAGGCCTTACAGTGTTGCTAATACATACTAAAAACTGCAGGGGGAGCGTTGAATAATTATACTGCATTTTATCATCTTGTTAAATACTGTGTATGATATTACAGATCTTGTAGTGTCTGCACAGTGTGCTGGAAGTGGGAAGGTGCCCAGTGCTGAGATCTTATTGTCTGAGCATTAGTCCCACTTGGAGACACGCCTGTAGGGGTCGTTCAGGTAACCCTGGTGTAATAGCCATTCACAACTATTTGCCTCAGTACTATGTCAGACTTGTATGCCAATTATGATTCTTGTGTTTAATGTTTGAACCTGTTCAAGTAAACTTTGGTTTAATACAATCTGTTGTGAGGCTTGTTCATTCTCCAGACAGGTGTAGCAATGTATACCCAGGTGACAACACAGGTAAAGTGCATGTAATCCTTGATTGTTCAATTGTCCTTTTATTATTGTGTTTCACACCAACATTGTTACACAGCTGTGCCAAACCATTGGGGGTGGGAAGAGCAGAGTACAGGCCTAATCAATTACCAGCAGCTCCTTTGGGGGTAAGTGCTACACTTCTAATGGGGGCACTGGTTATGTTGACCCGAATAACACTGTGGGATTCCCTCACTTCGACTGACTTCTTGTTTTGGCTATATGACAGGAAGTGAAAGGAAATCTCACTCATAGAACACAGAAGGCAAAAAAGAAAAAAGAAAAACCCTTGGTCTATCCTAAACAAATAAAACACACAATTTTGCCTATAGTTCTACTTTAATGTACATTTAATGTACACCAAGACTGTTGTTAAACTTTAATTGGATCTTATATTGTGTTTTGCCTGGATTTTTCCAGTTGGGTTTTATAACCATTAATAAATTGATACTGAGAAATATGTATGGATCAATGCTTATTTACATTTTTTTTTATACAAAGCAAAATTACTATACTTGCATCTTATTTATGCTATATTATGAAATATTTATGCACCTATGTTGATGCCTCAATAAAATGGAGAAGACTTTATAGGAAGAGACATGGCTTTATATTACTGGCTGGTGCATAGTATTTTCAATTTGCTTACTAGCATAGCTAGACCCTTGTGAAAGCAGTCAAAGAACAATAGACATGTGTTAAGTGTTTTACAGCACTTCATATACAGTACAATATATCTGTATTGTTAGAGCTGTTCTGACAAGAGAAGTCCTTTTTAGCAGTTCTAGATCCATCATACACAAAGGACTTTTCATCCAGAAATTGTATCTATTTGTGAAATGATATGCTGTAGGTGTTGAATGGACTGAATGATTATACACCATGCTATCAGTTATACAGCATTTATTCAATTAAAAAGTTGAAATGCAGGTTACATTCCTAACTAATAGTAAGATTTTGCAAAGGGCTGAAACGCTATTAGAAAGAAATAGAATAGTGCTTTGGTCTTTTAGTAAACATTCTGTGAGGACCACTGAAATACAGTACATTGATGGATAGGGTCCCAGGAGGTAAGATAACAACCTTTTTCTGATATTTGTTGCTTACAAGTTAAAATCAGTATTTTTTGCTGGACAGTTAGGCCCCTTTCACACCGGGGCGTTTTTCATGCGGTGCAGCGCTAAAAATAGCGCCTGTTCACCGCATGAAAAAATCCTGCCCCTTTAACTCCAGTGTGAAAGCCGGCGGGCTTTCACACTGGAGCGGTGCGCTAGCAGGATGACAAAAAAAGTCCTGCTAGCAGCATCTTTGGAGCGGGATAGGAGCGGTGTGTTCACCGCTCCTATACCGCTCCTTCCCATTGAATAGAATGGGACACCGCGGTGGAACCGCGGCAATACCGCCGCAAAGCGCCGATACGGCGGCGCTCTGCGGGGGGTGTTTAACCCCTTTTCGGCCGCTCGCGGGGGTTAAAACCGCACCGCGAGCGGCCGAATACCACGGTTAAAACGACGGTAAAGCAGCGCTAAATATAGCGCTGCTTTACCGTCACCGCGGCTCACCGCCCCAGTGTGAAAGGGGCCTTAGAAACAAACAGTTGATATATACATTTTTTAGCAGAAACCCTAGAGAATAAAATGACAGTCGTTGACTTTTTTGTCACGCGTTTTTTGCGCAGTGGTTTTTAAAACGCATTTTTTTGGGGGGAAAATACACTTTAATGAATTAAAAAAAAAAAAAACATAATATATACCCCAATTGTATAATATTAAAGATGATGTAAATAGATACCTAACATGTTATGCTTTAAAATTATTTGCGCTCGTGGAATGGCACCAAACTACGGTACTTAAAAATCTCAATAGGTGACATTTTAAATGTTTTTACAGATTACCAGTTTAGAGTTACAGAGGAGGTCTAGTACAATACATATAGCTCTTGCTCAGACGTTTGTGGTGGTAACTCACATGTGGGTATGACCTACATATGCATTCACTACTGCGAGTGAAAACGCAGTAATGGTGGAGCTTTCAATTTTTTTTTATTATATTTTTATAATGCATGAACACATGATCGGACATTCCGATTTTCCGAAGGATGTTGGCTCAAACTTGTCTTGCATACACATGGTCACACAAATGTTGTCGGAAAAAATCTAAACATCAAGAACTCAGTGATGTACAACACATACAATGGGACTATAAAAAGGAAGTCCAATAGCCAGTGCGCCACCCTTTGGGCTTCTACTGCTAATCTCGTGTGTATCTCGTGTTAGTAGAAGTTTGGTGAGAGACGATTCACGCTTTTCAACCTCGTGCTTTTCAGTTCGTTTCTGCTTTTCAGTTTGTGCTTGTGGGTTCATATCTGTTCTTCAGTGCATGTTGTCAGTTTGTTCCTGTCTTCCAGTGCATTCTGTTTAATAGTTCACTTCTGTTTTTTAGTGCGTTCTTGTTTGCTCGTTTCTGATTTTCAAATCGTTCTTCTCAGATCCTTTCTGATTTTCAGTGCGTTCTGTCAGTTCGTTCTGACCAGTCCACCGTTTTCAAGCCATGTTGCGGGTACATTCTCATCATAAAGTTCGTGCTGTGCTTGGGCTTGTTATTGGAGTTCTTGCTTTGACCCAAGTCCAGTTCATGAACAGGGAGAGGAGGAGTTCATGGACCAAGAATTGGTTGCTCCAGCGTGACCAATTCTCAGACCCTGTTTTTTACCATCTGTTGGCTTTGCTGTCCCCTTATATTTTGAAGCAGGACACCTGCATGCGTCAAGCCATCACTCCCTAGCAGAGGCTCGTCACCACCTTGCGGTACTTGGTGACGGGGAGAAGTCTCCAGGATATTAAGTTCATGACCGGAATCTCCCCCCAGGCTATGGGAATCATTATTCCAGAGACCTGTTCTGCCATTATTCAGGTCTTGCAGAAGGACTATATTAAGGTAAGTTTTATCCTTTAAAATCCCATTCTATGTTTTTAATGTTTGCTAATTAGGGATGGGCCCGGTGTTCGATTCGAACCCACGTTCGAATCGAGCACCGGGCGTTTGCCCGCTCAGCGAGCCCAGAACTATTTGGGCCGTTCGCATCACATTCGTGTGATGCGAGCGGCCCGCAATGCATTGCGCCAGGCGCAGTGCATTGCTGGCTGATGATTGGCCAAACATGCACTGTGACCCCGCATGCTTGGCCAATCATAGCGCCGGCAGCGAGGAGAGCAATAATTGGCTACAGGCAGGACGCCTGTAGCCAATTATAGCTCAGGGGCTTTAGTACACGCCCCACTGTATAAAAGGCAGCCGCGCCGTCGGCCTAGTGCACATGTGTTCCGGCTTTGAGTGAATAGGCAGCCTGCTGATTCATTGCTAAACCATTGCTGATTCATTGCTGCTGATTCATTATTACTGAAGTGAATACTGATCATTTCTGCTGATTGCACTGCTGAGTGGTGACATTATCTGCTGCTGAGTCTAAGTGCTTTCATTCTGGTGTGTGCGTGCTGTTAGTACAGCATTGCAGTAGCACCCATTGCAGTGCTGTTAGTACAGCATTGCACCATAACCTTCTGTCCCATTGTGATCTAAGGCAGGCAGGCAGGGATTTATAGGAGCTAGTGTGTGTGTGTCAGCACACATAGGAGCTAGTGTGTGTGTGTCAGCACACATAGGAGCTAGTGTGTGTGTGTCAGCACACGGAGGAGCTAGTGTGTGTGTGTGTCAGCACACGTAGGAGCTAGTGTGTGTGTGTCAGCACACATAGGAGCTAGTGTGTGTGTGTGTGTCAACACACATAGGAGCTAGTGTGTGTGCGTCAGCACACATAGGAGCTAGTGTGTGTGTGTGTGTCAGCACACATATGAGCTAGTGTGTGTGTGTCAGCACACATAGGAGCTAGTGTGTGTGTGTCAGCACACATAGGAGCTAGTGTGTGTGTGTGTGTGTGTCAGCACACATAGGAGCTAGTGTGTGTGTGTCAGCACACATAGGAGCTAGTGTGTGTGTGTGTCAACACACATAGGAGCTAGTGTGTGTGTGTCAGCACACATAGGAGCTAGTGTGTGTGTGTGTGTCAGCACACATATGAGCTAGTGTGTGTGTGTCAGCACACATAGGAGCTAGTGTGTGTGTGTCAGCACACATAGGAGCTAGTGTGTGTGTGTGTGTGTGTCAGCACACATAGGAGCTAGTGTGTGTGTGTCAGCACACATAGGAGCTAGTGTGTGTGTGTCAGCACACATAGGAGAGAGTGTGTGTGTGTCAGCACACATAGGAGCTTGTGTGTGTGTGTGTCAGCACACATAGGAGCTATTGTGTGTGTGTCAGCACACATAGGAGCTAGTGTGTGTGTGTCAGCACACATAGGAGCTAGTGTGTGTGTCAGCACACATAGGAGCTAGTGTGTGTGTGTCAGCTCACATAGGAGCTAGTGTGTGTGTGTCAGCACACATAGGAGCTAGTGTGTGTCAGCACACATAGGAGCTAGTGTGTGTCAGCACACATAGGAGCTAGTGTGTGTGTGTGTGTGTGTCAGCACACATAGGAGCTAGTGTGTGTGTGTGTGTGTGTCAGCACACATAGGAGCTAGTGTGCGTGTGTGTGTGTCAGCACACATAGGAGCTAGTGTGTGTGTGTCAGCACACATAGGAGCTAGTGTGTGTGTGTGTCAGCACACATAGGAGCTAGTGTGTGTGTGTGTCAGCACACATAGGAGCTAGTGTGTGTGTCAGCACACATAGGAGCTAGTGTGTGTGTGTCAGCACACATAGGAGCTAGTGTGTGTGTGTCAGCACACATAGGAGCTAGTGTGTGTGTGTGTGTGTGTCAACACACATAGGAGCTAGTGTGTGTGTGTGTGTGTCAGCACACATAGGAGCTAGTGTGTGTGTGTGTATCAGCCCACATAGGAGCTAGTGTGTGTGTGTCAACACACATAGGAGCTAGTGTGTGTGTGTGTGTCAGCACACATAGGAGCTAGTGTGTGTGTGTCAGCACACATAGGAGCTAGTGTGTGTGTGTCAGCACACATAGGAGCTAGTGTGTGTGTGTGTGTGTCAGCACACATAGGAGCTAGTGTGTGGGTGTCAGCACACATAGGAGCTAGTGTGTGGGTGTCAGCACACATAGGAGCTAGTGTGTGTGTGTGTCAGCCCAGTTCTTATCATCTAAGGCAGCCTCTATCTGCCATAAGGCCCTGTTGCTGTCATCTAAGGCATCCATCTGCAGGAGTTAGTGTGTGTGCTGTGAGACTCCAGCACAATATACACTACCCACTACAATGCCTGGAAGACCGCCAAGGAGAGGCAGACAGTCCTGAGGCAAGAACACAGGGCAAGCAGGCTCTGTTTCTAGAGACAACAGTGCTGGTCGTGGACATGGTCGTGCATCGTCATCAGCACGTGGCCATGGGACACGCTTGTCCTTGTTTTCGGCAGCTGGACATGTTGAGCCGCATTATGCCAAAGGCTTGGTAGAATGGATGACCAAGCCCTCCTCATCCTCCTCATCCTCTCTCACCCAGGCTCAGGGTACTGGCAGAGCAGCTGCCAACGCATACTCAATGGCATCATCAGGCACCCCTTCCCTAGACCCACCATGTCCTCCTGAGGATTCCCCCGAACTGTTTGAGCACAGTGTTGGGTACATGCTCCAGGAGGATGCCCAACGTTTTGAAGGCTCGGATGATGATACCCAGCTTGAGGAAGGCAGTAGCGTGCGCGCAGAGAGAGGGGATGCTGAAGGACAGCAATCTGGCAGTCATGTTCCACCAGCTGCAGCTTACTGCCAGGTTTGCTCCAGTGGTGAAGAGGGAGGGGATGATGAGGTCACTGACTCCATGTGGGTGCCTGAAGGGAGAGAGGAGGAGGAGGAGGCAGCGGCACATGTCCAACGAGGCAGGATGCCCTCCAGAGGCCAGCTACAGGCCAGCACACCAACTGAATCACACCGCAGAGCTCCGCCTGTGCAGGGCGCTGCCTCTGCACGTTATCACAAAAGTTCTTTGGTGTGGGCCTTTTTTGAGATGAGTACATCAGATTGCACCACTGCTATTTGCAATATTTGTCTCAAGCGTATCTCGCGTGGCCAAAACATCAGCCGCTTGGGCACCACAAGCATGACCAGACATATGTCGACCTGCCATGCAGCTCGTTGGCAAGCGCACATTAAAGACCCACACCAAAGAACAAAGCGGACCTCTCCTTGCTCCTCATCAGCTGGGATCTCCAACCCCACTATATCTTCAGTCCTCTCTGAAAGCTGCTCTGAGAGGAATGAAGGTGTAGAATTAGGTGTGTCACAGCCAAGTACTTGCAGTACACCGACGTCCGATTGTAGCAGGCAAATTTCCCTGCCCCAGCTGCTGGACCATCGAAAGAAGTTTACTCCCAGCCATCCACATGCCCAGCGGTTGAATGCTAGCTTGGCTAAATTGCTAGCACTTCAACTGCTGCCTTTTCACATGGTAGACTCGGCCCCCTTCCGTGAGTTTGTTTAATGTGCGGTTCCTCAGTGGCAGGTTCCCAAATGCCACTTTTTTTCACGGAAGGCGATTCCGGCTCTCTACCGGCATGTGGAAGACAATGTCCATGCCTCGCTGGACAGGGCGGTCAGCGGTAAGGTACATATTACCGCTGACTCATGGTCCAGCAGGCATTGACAGGGACGTTATCTGTCTTTCACGGCCCATTGGGTCACTCTATTGGCAGCTGGGAGGGATGCAGGACAAGGTGCAGTAGTGTTGGAGGTTGTTCCGCCACCACATCTCCAAAATGCTACTACTGGTTGTGACACACCTCTCTCCTCCACCCCCTCCTCTTCTTCTTCCTCCATGGCCTCTTCGAGTGCTCTGTCCTCGGAACCAGCGGTGCTCCGTAGGCGTACAAGGGGCTACGCGAGTACGCAGGCAAAAAGATGCCATGCCATGCTTGCGCTGGTGTGTTTGGGGGACAGGAGCCACACTGGGGCAGAGGTTCTGGCAGCTCTGCAGGGGCAGGCCGAGAGGTGGTTGACGCCATGCCAGCTTAAGCCAGGAATGGTGGTTTCTGACAATGGCACCAACCTCCTCTCTGCCCTGCGACAGGGGCAGCTCACCCATGTGCCCTGTATGGCTCACGTCCTCAACCTGGTGGTGCAGCGGTTCTTGGGCAGGTACCCAGGCTTACAGGATGTCCTGAGGCAGGCCAGGAAAGTCTGTGTGCATTTCCGCCGATCGTATAATGCCAGTGCTCGGCTGGCTGAGCTGCAAAAGGAGTTGAACCTGCCCAAGAACCGCCTTATATGTGACGTGCCCACCAGGTGGAACTCAATGTTGGCCATGCTGCAGCGACTGCACACGCAGCAGAGGGCCATCAATGAGTCCCTTTACGACTATGGCACCAGGACAGGGTCAGGGGAGCTTGAATTTTTTTCCCCACGCCAGTGGAGCATGATCAGGGATGCATGCACTGTCCTGTCACCATTTGAGGAGGCCACGAGGATGGTGAGCAGTGACAGTGCATGCATCAGTGGCACTGTACCTCTTGTCTACCTGTTGGAGCATACGCTGCGTGGGATAATAGACAGGGCACTTGAGGCAGAACAGAGGCAGGAAGAGGAGGACTTCCTTGCCTCTCAAGGCCCCCTTTATCCAGACAGTGTTCCTTCTGTCCCACCCATTACACAGGAAGAGGATGAGGAGGAGGAGGAGGAGGATTGTGTGAGCATGGAGGTGGAGCCTGGCACTCAGCATCAGCAGCAGCAGTCTTTTAGGGATGATGTACAGTCCCAACAAACCAGTGGACTTGTACGTGGCTGGGAGGAGGTGGCTGGCGATCATGTCGTCCTCAGTGACCCAGAAGACTCCGGACCAAATGCCTCAGCTAACCTACGTTGCATGGCCTCCCTGATCCTGCAAAGCCTGCGGAAGGATCCTCGTATTCTTCGGATCAAGGAGAGGGACCATTACTGGCTGGCCACTCTCCTTGATCCACGGTACAAGGGTAAGGTTGCGGACCTTATCTTGCCGTCGCAGAGGAAGCAGAGGATGAGACATCTCAGGGAGGCCTTGCAGAAAGGTCTGTGCAACGCATTCCCAGAAACTGGGAGGTTACAAACTCCTGGTCCTGGACGACGAGTTGCTGAGGCTTCGGTCAGTAGCAGAAGGAGCGGTGGGGAAGGTGGATGTCTGACCGATGCGTTCAGACAATTTTTTAGTCCGCAGCCCCAAGGTATGATCGGTTCCAGCAACCATCGCCAGCGTCTGATATACATGGTGAAGGAATACCTAGGGGCAAGGTCAGACTTGGACACCTTTCCCACCGAAAATCCTCTTGCTTACTGGGTCTTGAGGATGGATCACTGGCCGGAGCTTGCACAGTATGCAATTGAGCTACTGGCCTGTCCTGCATCCAGTGTTCTTTCCGAACGCACATTCAGTGCTGCTGGAGGATTTGTCACCGATCACAGGGTGCGCCTGTCCACCGACTTGGTTGACCGACTGACCTTCATAAACATGAATCAGTCTTGGATCACCACCAGCTACCAGGCACCTGAAGCGGATATAACTGAATAATTTATAATGTCACATCCCTTCAAGACTGCCTATGCTGATGCTGAGTGACTGTCCTGTTATGTTCACTGACTATGCTCTTCCTCCTCCTCAATGATCCATTCCTTGATAGCTTGGAAGAACATTTTTGTTTCTCGGTGCCACCACACCAGTGCCTAAGGCACAATTTTTCAGCCCCTGTATAACAGGGGCGTGTAATTACAATTTTTTAAGCAGTGCTTTGCAACAGTTCTGACTGCTGTGCTCCAAGTACAGTATCTGTGAGGGGTTGCAGTGTTGTGGCACCAGCACCAGTGCCTAAGGCACAATTTTTCAGCCCCTGTTTAACAGGGGCGTGTAATTACAATTTTTTAAGCAATGCTTCGCAACAGGTCTGACTGCTGTGCTCCAAGTACAGTATCTGTGAGGGGTTGCAGTGTTGTGGCACCAGCACCAGTGCCTAAGGCACAATTTTTCAGCCCCTGTTTAACAGGGGCGTGTAATTACAATTTTTTAAGCAATGCTTCGCAACAGGTCTGACTTCTGTGCTCCAAGTACAGTATCTGTGAGGGGTTGCAGTGTTGTGGCACCAGCACCAGTGCCTAAGGCACACTTTTTCAGCCCCTGTTTAACAGGGGCGTGTAATTACAATTTTTTAAGCAATGCTTCGCAACAGGTCTGACTTCTGTGCTCCAAGTACAGTATCTGTGAGGGGTTGCAGTGTTGTGGCACCAGCACCAGTGCCTAAGGCACAATTTTTCAGCCCCTGTTTAACAGGGGCGTGTAATTACAATTTTTTAAGCAATGCTTCGCAACAGGTCTGACTTCTGTGCTCCAAGTACAGTATCTGTGAGGGGTTGCAGTGTTGTGGCACCAGCACCAGTGCCTAAGGCACACTTTTTCAGCCCCTGTTTAACAGGGGCGTGTAATTACAATTTTTTAAGCAATGCTTCGCAACAGGTCTGACTTCTGTGCTCCAAGTACAGTATCTGTGAGGGGTTGCAGTGTTGTGGCACCAGCACCAGTGCCTAAGGCACAATTTTTCAGCCCCTGTTTAACAGGGGCGTGTAATTACAATTTTTTAAGCAATGCTTCGCAACAGGTCTGACTTCTGTGCTCCAAGTACAGTATCTGTGAGGGGTTGCAGTGTTGTGGCACCAGCACCAGTGCCTAAGGCACAATTTTTCAGTCCCTGTTTAACAGGGGCGTGTAATTAAAAATTTTTAAGCAATGCTTCGCAACAGGTCTGACTTCTGTGCTCCAAGTACAGTATCTGTGAGGGGTTGCAGTGTTGTTGCACCAGCACCAGTGCCTAAGGCACACTTTTTCAGCCCCTGTTTAACAGGGGCGTGTAATTACAATTTTTTAAGCAATGCTTCGCAACAGGTCTGACTTCTGTGCTCCAAGTACAGTATCTGTGAGGGGTTGCAGTGTTGTGGCACCAGCACCAGTGCCTAAGGCACAATTTTTCAGCCCCTGTTTAACAGGGGCGTGTAATTACAATTTTTTAAGCAATGCTTCGCAACAGGTCTGACTTCTGTGCTCCAAGTACAGTATCTGTGAGGGGTTGCAGTGTTGTGGCACCAGCACCAGTGCCTAAGGCACAATTTTTCAGCCCCTGTTTAACAGGGGCGTGTAATTACAATTTTTTAAGCAATGCTTCGCAACAGGTCTGACTTCTGTGCTCCAAGTACAGTATCTGTGAGGGGTTGCAGTGTTGTGGCACCAGCACCAGTGCCTAAGGCACAATTTTTCAGCTTACAGTCTTGTGGCAACACCGTCCACCACCACCACCAAAGGCCCAATTTTTCTGCCCTGTTCAACAGGTGCATGCAATTACAAATCTTGATCTAATAATTCACAGCAGGGCCCATTCCTGCGCCCACCAAGAGTAACTGTGAGGGCTTACAGTCTTGTGGCAACACCGTCCACCACCACCACCAAAGGCCCAATTTTTCTGCCCTTTTCAACAGGTGCATGCAATTACAAATCTTGATCTAATAATTCACAGCAGGGCCAATTCCTGTGCCCACCAAGAGTAACTGTGAGGGCTTACAGTGTTGTGGCTACACCAACATCTAATGTGGCAAATTTCTGCAAAGTATATACGGCAGGCCCCTACTTTCAAACATCCAACTTACAAATGACTCCTACTTGCAAACGGAAGGAGAAAACGGGAAGTGAGAGGAAATCTACCACTAGGAAGGGAAATTCTATCCTGTTACATTTAATTAGAGAAAAAGGTATCTCCTCTCTACTGATGCTTTATTGCCAATCCTTGTTTCAATTAAAACCCCACTTTTCCAAAAACATTTGTCATTGGGACGGAAAGTGAGGTGAAATGTTCTGAACAGATGTGCAAAGACAGCAAATGTTACAGGGGTGATAACCCCTCCCTATGTTCTCCAAAAAGCTTAAAAATAGATTTTTTTTGGATGGAGCTACACTTAAAAATGTACCTGTTCAGATTCTACTTAAGAACAAACCTACAGTCCCTGTCTTGTTTGCACCGCCTATATACTGCTGCTCAGAGTATATAGGGTTGTAGGTATAGGGTTTTATTTTGGGTGCGGGGTCCCCCTTAATATGCATACAAGACCCAAAGGGGATGGGGTGGGGGGGGATGATGGGGTAGCCATGTCATTTTTCTCAAGGATTTTCAGCCATATGGCCAGGACAAGACATGACATTAAAGCCGCAAGTGGTTTTAAATGGCTTCTTTTTTTCCTTTACAAATGTCATTTTGTGCAGGGACAGTTCTAAACACGGGAAACACATGCCACTTCACAGGCATACTTTAGAAACCCCCCAGGTACCATATTTAAAGGAATATTTCACTTTTTTTTTCACTTTATGCATCATTAACCGCTTCCTGACCGCCTAACGCCGATATACGTCGGCAAAATGGCACGGGCAGGCAAAATCACGTACCTGTACGTGATCGTGCATGTGCCTGCCTGTGGGTCGCGCGCGCGACCCGGTCGGGAGCTCCGTGACCCCGGCCGCGGGACCAGCGGACCCGATCGCCGCTGGTGTCCCGCGATCGGGTTACGGAGCTGAAGAACGGGGAGAGGTTTGTGTAAACAAACCTCTCCCCGCGCTTCCTACACTGACTGTCAGTGATCGGCGGTTCCCTGTCATCGGGAACGCCGATCAATGACGTCAGACGTACAGCCACGCCCCACTACTGTAAAAAAAACACACACACGTCACACTGACTCCTCCCCGCCCCCTAGTGGTTAACCCCTTCACTACAACTGTCATTTACATAGGAATCAGTGCTATTTAAATAGCACTGATTTCTGTATAAATGACAAATGTCCCAAAAATGTGTCAAAAATGTCCGATGTGTCTGCCATAATGTCGCAGTCACAATAAAAATCGCTGATCGCCGCCATTACTAGTAAAAAAAAAATATTAAAAATGCTATAAAACTATCCCCTATTTTGTAAACGCTATAACTTTTGTGCAAACCAATCAATAATCGCTAATTGCGATTTTTTTTACCAAAAATATGTAGAAGAATACGTATCGGCCGAAACTGAGGAAAAAAAATGTTTTTTTATATATTTTTTGGGGATATTTATTATAGCAAAAAGTAAAAAATATTGCATTTTTTTCAAAATTGTCGCTCTATTTTTGTTTATAGCGCAGAAAATAAAAACCGCAGGGGCGATCAATTACCACCAAAAGATAGCTCTATTTGTGTGAAAAAAAGGACGCCAATTTTGTTTGGGAGCCACGTCGCACGACCGCGCGATTGTCAGTTAAAGCGACGCAGTGCCGAATCGCAAAAAGGGGCCTGGTTCTTTTGGCTGCCAATTGGTCCGGGGCTGAAGTGGTTAAAATGACTGCTCCCTGGGGCAGGACCCGGGTCCCCAAACCTGTTATGACATTAACATGCATATTGGTCGTTATAATTAGCACTTTTGATTTTGAACGTTCGCGTTCGTTACGAATAGGGTTCGAAAATTTGCGCAAACTTTCGGTCCGTTCGAAGGTTCTGGTGCGAACCGAACGGGGGGTGTTCGGCTCATCCCTATTGCTAATGTATTGTATTTAATTCATCATTCCATAATTACCATGATTGTAATATGCTGTGAATGTCCTCTTTGTCCTCATGCATGCTTTAAGCTTTTAATGCTCCTTTTTTGTCTTTCATGCATATTTGCCTTCAGTAACCTCCCCAGCATGCTATCCCGGGCCCATACACACCTAGCCTAGTCACTTAATAATGTATTTTGTCAGCTCCATTGTAGTGCTTACCCTAAACACCCCCTAAAATGTGTACAAATGTTATTGTTGTCCTTAAATTCAGGCAGAGTGCAAGAGGCTTTTTTTTGTGGGCCCAAACTCATTTGGATCCCTCCCTCCCCCAACTGCTAAGTCAACCATACTTTCAAACGGTACTGTTTAAAGTTTTGTTCTCCTATTATCTTAATAGGTAATTGCAGAATGTAAAAATGTGCTTCAATGTGGACAGTGTGTATTCATATTTTTGGATTATGACACTTCTTACCTGTCCAGTGGGCTGCCAAGAGTGTAAGTAAGGAGGGGCTGGCCAAAGTAACACACATTATTTATGCATACAGCTCTCAATGAATGTGGAGAGGGTTACCTGTCCAAAACATCTCCCCCACCCTAAAATGTATACACTGGGCCATCAAAAAGGGGGGGGGGATCTGATAAGTGGACCTTATACTTTTGTCTTTAAATACTCCTGCGACTGGCGCAGTGCATTGCGGGCCGCTCGCATCACACGAATTTGATGCCAGCGGCCCAAATAGTTCTGGGCTCACCGAGCGGGCGAACGCCCAATGTTCGATTCGAACATGGGTTTGAATCAAACACCGGGCCCATCCTATTGGGGATTTTCCCTTCTTCATGAGTAGTGGGGTTCCTGGTGTCCTCAGACGTCCAGATTTTTTTCTCCCCTATGTGAATACAAAAAAGGTATACTTAGCAGACAGATATGTTAGGCTAGAAATAGTAATATGAAACATTGCCCTTTCCAAAGCTGGAATACCTGTTTTGTGCAAGTATCACACATGGAGAGACTCCTAGTATGCACTGGAGCACCTGCGTGGGACACCATAAAAAGGGTGTTTTGGTGTCCCACACTAGTGTTTCTGCATCCAGATGTGTAAACAGCTGCTGAGTGTCCCCTCCTTACACTGAATCAAGTTTGCATCTCATTCTAGTTACAAACACATATCTAGACAACAATGTACTAAACTTCTTTTCATACAAATAGGCATGAACAAATGTAGTTAACCTGCATGTGCCAAAAACGTATGTAAAAATGTATTAGTGGTCGAACGAACAATGTTTAATATGAACGATTACTGTACCCACAAACCTCAAACTTGCCATTTTAGACTGTACAACAGTAAATAAAAGCACATGGAGCAGCACTAAAGTAATAATAATAATAATAGGAACACAAGACAAAAACATTCTTTTTAGAAGCAGTTTCCTGATCCTTCTGTACTGATCGTGCTCCCTCAATTTTAGGTCTGACCAGCGTTTCCTCAATTGCTCCTTGGATGGTCGTACCCCAAAATTCCTGTGCAGACTTCTCACAACTTTAGTCATGATCTTGGCCTTTCTCACATTTGGGTTTCTGTATGGTCCATGCTTCCCATCATATTCGGCCTTCTTCAAGATGTCCACTATCTCTACAAAGAACAAATTTGAGGAGTGATAGCTCGTCCTGCATGTGGAACTGCCTTGCTCTGGGCTTTCCTCATCCTCCTCATTGCTGCTCCCTGCATGCACCTACTCTGTCTCCTCCATGTGCACTCCCACTGCGCCGAAAGAGAAGGGGCGGGGAATACGCTAGAAAGAAGGTCAGTGGCAGAGTTTTGCGCATTCGCAAGTGTATATAAAGATTTTCACATGTGCGTCATACATACAATCTGTGAGCGGAGGATGGAGTAGTGTAAGCGCCGATCATGCAAACAAAGGTACAATTTTAACTTGGGGCATCAGTGGTTAGTGGGCTATACTGCGTTTATAGATTGAGGCCTATATTGGGATAAGATTAGGAGAGTTTAGCCTGACATTAGGGTTTGTCTTGTGTTGTGTCTTGCATTTAAAATGGATAAATATACTGACCCAAACTTCCTGACAAATTTTATAGAAATGTACAGGGAGCTGTCATGTCTGTGGCAAGTCAAACACAGTGAATACTCCAACAAGCTAAAGAGGAAGGCAGCGCCGGGACAACTGTTAAAATTAGTGAAGCCGGTGACTCCAGCGGCAGACATCACCTATTTGAAGGCCAAAATTGGTGGTCTGAGGAGCACATATAATAGGGAGCGCAAAAAGGTCCATGAGATCAGGAGCAACAGCAGACGTATATGTCCCCAGGCTGTGGTACTACGACAGACTGCGTTTTTTGTCAGACCAGAGTGAACCCAGGCCATTACTATCTACACTTCCTTCCACACTTCCTTCCACATCAGATGAGGATTTAGAAGTCCAACCTGAGCCTTCCACCCAGGAAGAAGATGTGGCGGAGCCCAGCTTGAGCCAGGTATAGCATTTTTCAACATATTTCTTGTCAAAAATGAATGATGTTAACTAGATGCTATTATTGATCACTAATTTCTGATTTAACAAAGTGGTTTACATATCAATAGACAATAGTAGCCAAAAATGATTGGGACAAGAATGAAAAATACTGGGGTCAGAATGATAGTCTATCAGAATGATAGTATTTTCTATTGTTAACATTCAATTTGCAACAGTCATAAGCTAAAAAATGTGTGTGATTGATGACCAAAAAAATGTCCCATTTTCATACACAGGAAAGTCTCAACCAGGAGGTGGCCGTGGAAAGTGGCAGCCAGGAGGTGGCCATGCCCAGCAGCCTGACCGAATCCCAGGTTCCTCCCCTCCGCCTTCCAACAAAAAGGACCAGGAAGGCAAAGAATCTGGAGGAGTCAGACTGTTTTGATTCGGCAGGCTACTGCGGTCCTCACAACAACACCTGATAGGCCAGAGTCGTGTGGCTGTCTGACAGCCAGTAAACTGGAACACATGGAGGAGGGCCAATGTTTCATCTGTGAGGAGTTAATACTTCATGCCCTAAACAAGGGGATGAGGGGCCAACTCACAACTAAAAGCCACATGTGTGATTTGGACCATATCCTCCACCACCTCCAGTAACACCACCACCTCCAGCAACACCACCACTACCACAACCACCCAACCCACCACAGCAGCCTGGAAGGAAGCGTGGAGGGGAGTGTTGAGAGTGATGGCCTAGATTTGGTGTGGTCTGTCAAAAGACGCAGGCTGTTGTAAGACCACAGCCTCAGGACAGATATGTCATCTGCTGCTACTCCTGATCTCTCGGAGTCCTGGACCGTATTGTGTTCCCTATTAAATGGACTCCTCAGGTTACCAATTTTGACAGTCAAATAATTGATGTCTGCCCTGGGGTACAAAGGCTTCACCAATTCCAACTGTTTCTCCAGTGTTGCCTTCCTCTTTATTTTGTTAGGACCCCTAATAAATTTTAAATTTTTGTTTTGACAAATACTTAGCTATGTGTTTTACAAACAGGACAGTTTTTTTGTGAGTAGGCCGGTAAATTTCAAAAATACAATGTCAAATTAACAAGGGACACCAACACCAACCAACCTCTTTGAGGTAAAAAAAAAATACAAGATAATAATGGTGTTGTGTTAGCTTGAAACACAAAAGGGCAAAAAATATTATGGAGATCACTATAAAAAAAAATTATTCTGGAGATCTTGATAAAAAAAAACAACAAAAACAAAGATTATTCATGATATCACGAGAAATAATAAAAAATCTGTTTGTCAGAACTCTGTGTGAATATCAGCAGAAAAGCAACTTCATTACTCTAGCATTGTAAAGAAGAAGAGAATGCACTGCACTGAAAGATTAAAAAATTTGCTGCGTGACGAATGTGCTATCTCCATTACAAACGATAGTTTTACAAGACCGAGTGCTTCCGTTTCATAATTGATTTTGAGCATGCGTGGACTTTTGTGTGTCGGACTTGTGTACACAGGATCAGACTTTCCGACAACAAAGTCTTGTTGTCGGAAAATTTGAGAACCTGCTCTCAAACATTTGTGTGCGTAAATTCCGACAGCAAATGTTTGATGGAGCATACACATGGTCGGACTTTCCGACAACAAGCTCACATTGAACATTTCCCGTCGGAAAGTCTGATCGTGTGTACAGGGCTTCACACTGTCCCGTTAAAAATAAATTGTGATCACTTTTTTTTTGCTATCGCAAGGAATGTAAACAGCCCTTGCGATAAAAGTACAGCATGACAGGTCCGCTTTATGGAGAGATCTGGGGTCTAAAAGACCCCAAATCCCTCTTCTACACTTAAAAACAAAAGATCAAAAAAAAAAATGTTTTATCTTTTGTTTTAAGAAAGAAAAATCATGTTTACATGGCTGAGAACCAGAAATGACGCCAATGTCGCTCCAGTCTTCCAAGGGCATAGAGATGAGCGGAGGGCTCAGCAATCAGTAACTTTAGCCCAGGGAACACCAGGAAGTGGTGGGAGGGGTTCTAAAAGTGCTTCTAAAAGTGATTTTGCAGTGAATCTATCACTGGGATCACTTTTATCGGTAAGCCGGCCACCTAAGGGAAAAAATTATACCAAAGTTATCTAGCTGCAGCCATAACCCCAGTATTTAATGTCAAAATCATGACATACATTCCCAGTTAGGCGGTCGGCAAGTGGTTCCAGGGTACCAAATAAAGGAACATTGCAAACATGGTGTAATAGAGGAAGGAGTAAAATACAAATATTCTGATGAAATTACTATTTTTTTTTAATTTAATTTATAGTGGAAAACATTATAAATACCGTATTTATTGGCATATAACACGCACCGGCGTATAACACTCACCCCAAGTTTAGGAGGGAAGTTTTAGGAAAAAAAAACTTACATTTAAATGCCCATTAATGCAGCCTTCCACTGTCCACCTGCAGCCATACACTGTCCCCCTGAAGCCTTGCACTGCCCCCTTGAAGCCTTGCACTGTCCCCCTGCAGCCCTGCACTGACCCCCTGCAGCCTTGCACTGTCCCCCTGCAGCCTTCTTAAAAATTGCAGCATGGTTGAGTTTTATTTTTAAACTTACTGTCGCCGCTGAGATCTTCGGCGGGGGATCAGCGTATAACACGCAGCCACGATTTTCCCCTGATTTTACGCCGTTAATATGGTATATATATTGTAAAAAACAATGAAAAAGAATGGTGCTTACTCTCCACAGCTAGATTTTGCTGGTACAGGACGTTAGGGGAATGTATGTAGGAATATTTCTCCATTTGGTTTCAGCTGTACAATCTTACTTCTTCTGGCTCTCCATGTTTTCTTACGTTGTCCTTCAAATCTAGACACTGTGATGGCAAAGTCTTATGACGTTCTGTCTGTCTCTCTTCCCTGTTTCTTCCTATCTTTTTTTCCAGATTGTTGTCCATTACTCTCTCATCTAGAACTCTTTCCATTTATTTACAGCTGCCTTCATTTAGGTCATGGCATGAGGTTTGGATTGCATTTGTATTCAAAACTACAGTTTCTCATTGCTATTCCTCAGAACTGTAAGTCCTTAGCTCTTTGATGATCCCCTTGCTATCTCTTATCCAGGTCTCTCCGTTGCTTAGTCTATGCAATTGCTTCTATTTCTGCTTAGTTTTGTGTCGCTTAACACTCTTTGTTCTCTCTTTGCTCTTCAATTTAGTTGCTTTTTGTTTCCATCTGTGTTGTTTCTTACTTTATCTGTCTGTCTATCTCCTGTTACCAGCAACACTATCCTGAAGACAGGGGGATCCATCTACATAATTGGTGGCTCCAGGAGAGACAGGGTGCATCTTTTGCATAAGTTAGGGCTAAATTTATGCCTAGCAACACAAGCTGTGGTATGGAGTTACATTGTTGTCAGTGAAAACACATCATGTGGATTTTAATTACATATTATGTTGTACAATAAAAGGTACCATATTGTAATTTTCCTTGCCATCAAAATCCAATAAGTTTGCATAATTTTATCAACCTGTGTGTTTTTGTTGATGGAGTAGAACACTACTTTGTAATAGAGTAGTGCACTACTTTGTGACCTTTAGGTGTACTTACAGGTTAGGAAATCTGGCTTTGAACTGAATGGTTAGCAAGTAGGAAGACCATCTTCTCTACTTTTTTGGTTGATTCTTGGTGTACTGAGAGAGTAAACTTGCAGTCTTTTTTAACCTTTCTATTTGCAGCCTTCCCAATCTTGTTTTGCTTTTTTGTTCTGGGGTTGTTAGTGTGATGCTAAAAGTGTGTTCTTCAACAGGGTAGGACTGAAGTTGCACAAAACTGTTGGCAAGAGGAGGTAGGAACTAAATAACCTATCTCTCATTTAGAGGCTTTTGCTACCCACTGGTGACTTATCTTTCATTTTGAATTTATTTTGAGTTATCAACAATGCATCTACTACCTTACATATATACATAGCTAGTCTGGTTGAAAAAATACACAAATCAGTTCAACCAGTTCAATTAGTTCAACCAATAAAACTGTATAGACAGAAAAGTTGAGGTAGCATTGAACTAAGGGGTGGGCCCACATCCCAATGACATAAATAAAATGGAAAATATTCCCCCTTAACAGAACTTTAATGACCCTAGTGATTGAAGTATAAATCACACAATACAATTGGCAAAATATGGATAGAAAAAGTTATAGAAAAATATATAATTGTATTTAATACATCAAATATAAAAATGTAAACATGAACAAGATAAGTGGTTAAAAAACAGGGAGGTCAACATGGCATAGCAATGACTATGTTATACTCATGTGTCCCGGACTGCCCTGATCTGATAACATGGCAGAGTCCAAGGGCCACACCGGTCTCGGCCATGTTATCAGGTCACGGCAGTCCGGGACTCATGAGTATAACATAGTCATTGCTATGCCATGTTGACCTCCATGTTGTTCAGCCACTTATCTTGTTCATGCTAACATTTTTGAATTTGATGTATTAAATATAATTACCGTATTTATCGGCGTATAACACGCACCGGCGTATAACACGCACCTCAAGTTTAGGAGGGCATATTAAGGAAAAAAAGTTTTAGGAGGGAAGTTTAGGGAAAAAAACAACTTACATTTAAGCGTCATTTGCAGCTTGCCCAGCGTCATTGCAGCTTGCCCAGCGTCATTGCAGCTTGCCCAGCGTCATTGTAGCTTGCCCAGCGTCAATGTAGCTTGCCCAGCGTCATTGCAGCCTTGCCCAGCATCATTTGCAGCCTTGCCCAGCGTCATTTGCAGCCTTGCCCAGTGTCATTGCAGCCTTGCCCAGCGTCATTGCAGCCTTGCCCATCGTCATTGCAGCCTTGCCCAGCGTCATTGTAGCTTGCCCAGCGTCATTGCAGCCTTGCCCAGTGCCATTGTAGCTTGCCCAGCGTCATTGCAGCCTTGCCCAGTGCCATTGTAGCTTGCCAGCGTCATTTTCAGTCTTTTGCGGGTTTAAATTTCCCGCCGCCGAGACACTCTGTCGCGTGCGCCGCCGAAAAAACCCGAAGCATGGCCGAAAAAGACCGAATCGCCCCCGGAAAAAGCCGAGCCGACTCGGACGGCTAAGCTCGCGGTCCCGCCTCCCAGCTGTTTCCGGAGCGAGTGCAGGGAGGCGGGACTACGAGCAGAGCAGAGTCTGCTCGGCTTTTTCCGGGGGCGCTTCGTTCTTTTTCGGCCGCGCTTCGGGTTTTTTCGGCAGCGCTCGCTATTTTTCAGCGGCGCTTGCCATTTTTGTCATTTTTTTTGGGGGGTATCGGTGTATAACACGCACCCACGACTTTCCCCCGATTTTAAGGGGGAAAAAGTGCGTGTTATACGCCGATAAATACGGTATATATTTTTCTTTAATTTTTCTATCCATATTTTGCCTATTGTATTTCGTGATTGATTCTTCAATCACTAGGGCCATTAAAGTCCCGTTAAGGGGGAATATTTTTCCACTTAACCAATAGACATGTGCACTCTGAAATATTTTGTTCAGAATTTCGGTTTCGTGCGAAAAATACAGTTATTTAGTTACTCCCAAAAATTCGTTTTGATTTATTTTGTTTTGTTAAAAATGCATTCATATGAAAATCTGAATTAATTAGGTTGAATCTGTCAATTGAAGGCTTATGGTGTCTGTCGGATGTTCTAAGAAGATTCAATGAAGCAGCTAAACTGTACGACGCCGCAATCTAACATTTCTAGTCAAATGCTCCGCCCACAAGCTATAGTAGAATTCTAATGTTGTTTGACTCGTAATAATTATAATTATTATTACTAGTCTACTATAGCTTATGAGCGGAGCATTTAATCGTAAATTGTAACCGGCTAATGTATGTTTTTAGCTGCTTCGTCAAATCTTGCCTCTATAATGTTGAATCTTTTCTCTCTATGTCAAATAATCTTGGGCTAATTGAATTAGGTTAGGCACATTCGACCGCAGGTTCGATATACACAGATCGCTACTGTCACATAGAATATTCTATCTATCTATATCGAACTGTTGTCGCAACAATACGAAAATATAATGGATACGAAAATAAAGCATTTTTTTTTGGATCTTTATGATTTCGGATTCTGTGTGCTCGTTATTGTTTTGATAAAACAAACACGAAAAAAAAATCCCTGTAATTCGGACAAAAATGCATTTGAACGATAACGAATGCACATGTCTTTTAACCAGTAAAACTGGACCTTGTCGCTTGATCCAGTACCAGAAGTATCCAAACTCTGTTACTATTACTAGCAGTCTACTACTGGCCATTACAATTGAACAAAATTATTTTAAGAAATGTATGGTATAGATAGAATGATTACTATGCTGGTCATCACATGGCAACCTAATTCTATGGTATTAAGACAGAAGGGTACACAAGGGACAACAATGCATAAAAGTAATTTGAAATGCTATCAACAATCAAACAAAAGTATAAATAGATAGTTTTATATGTGCTTGTGAAGAAAACTATACAAATATCTCTGATAAGCCTTTCTATAAATCAATATAATGATATGCAGTGTTGACCACCTCTGCAAGTTTGCATAATTAATATTGATTAATTATAAAGGATTTTTTTTTTGTCACTACGTGCAGCCATAAATTGTACACCAAATACAAAGGTTGAAAAATATACAATTTATTAGAACAAAAAGTAATAAACATGTGAATAAATAAAACCAGTACACATATCAGACATGAGCAGTAAACAAAATGGACTGGTTCAGCTAATGAATCATAAATGATAGCCATCTATTTAATATGAAAGTTACAGTAATTGTATAATCAAAATTGTAAGACACATCTGAAAGGCGTATGCATTTTGCTGGAACCCATGTTCTCAAGACTGTGGTGCCCTCCTATCACATTTCAAAAAAATGCTAACAAACATTCAAAAGTAAACCACAATGCTGATTCTGTGCATTGTGATCTTTATTATTTGATTTTTTCTTTTCACTTAAAACTGTGCCTACAACACCTCCTCTATTAGGAGCAGCCCAATGCCAGGCCATATGTCTCTGGAGAAACAAATCTCAACCAGGAGAAGAAGGGAAAGAGAGGAATGGAGCCCTATATTTCCAGGATATTTATCACCCACATGACTACGTTCTAGCAGAAGCAATGGAGCACTCAAACTCCCCACCGTCTCCCCTATCAATCTCCTCGGGGTTCTCTCCTGGAAATGTTAATCATCACGCTGGGGCACAAATTATGTCACTCCAACCCTGATTGAGGCTGCACACTTTCTCCTGGCTACCCAGGTGTCTTTGCCAGAGGTCTACAGTATGTTGCAGAGCCAGACTGTCTCGGATGCAACAATCTATAAAACTTTTGAATATATCTGTAAATATAAAAGGGTCATTAATAGTACAAATTTAACCTAAAAATACATATTTATACAAAATATCCCATGATCTTGTTGGTGTTAATAAGAGGACATAATTATGTAGTGGTATAAATATAAGCTAATACAGCAATTTAACTTAGTTTTTATCAACAATCTCATTGCAAAAAAGAAAGTTTATTACATATAGGGTAGAGTTCAAGTGGGTTCCTTAAGAAGTTATAACCCTATATATATATATATATATATATATATATATATATATATATATATATATATATATGCCCCACCCTGACTCCCTCATCATAAGATTTGACTGACAGTAGCAGGAACCAATCAATAACACTTCATCAATCTGCCCTGTGAGGAGGGAGAGAGACACTGTTCTTTTTTTTTTTTTTATTGTTTATTTAAAGAGTTTTACAGGGTATTACAAAATCACATGAGTAACACGAGTATTCATACAATAAAAAGGAAATAAAAGGTTTTACACTGTCTTCAGAAGGATGCGAGGAATAACAGGACTCATAAACATTAACAACAATAAAATCTTGAGTCAGATAAACAAAGGCTTATTATGATTACAGGCACAGAATTCCAAATACACCTATAGGTTGTATCATATTTGTGAAAATTTTTCCCAGGGAAATCAAAGCAGAGAATCTGTGGACAGCTATAAGGTGGAGACAGATCTATGGGGGATATATTGTGGGAGATGTTGGGGCAGTCAATCATAGAATAGCTGGGAGCGGATCAGTTTCAAAGTCATCCCAAATCTGCCATATTTTGGAAAATTTCTGAGCTGAATCATCAATTATAGCAGTTAAATGTTCCATTCTACGGATATCGGCTATTATTGAGAGGGTTTGTGGGATTGTAGGGGGAGAGGTAGAGAGCCATAGTTTTGGAATAGCACGTTTGGCAGCTAGTAATATAAAAGACATCAGTCTCTGTTTAGTTTTGGGGATACCTGGTAGAGGGAGCCCTAAAATATATTGCATGGGGTTCAACGGGATGGGATATTCCAGGAGTTTTTCCAAAAGTAATTGAATCTGAGTCCAAAACTGAGTGATTGGAGGACACGTCCAAAAAATATGAAAGTGTGAACCAGTTGCATTATTACATCTCCAGCATTGTTTAGGAATCGCCGGGTTACAGGCGTGTAAAAGTTCTGGTGTTCTGTACCAGAACAGCAGGACTTTGTAGGCAGTTTCCTTATGATTTACACAGCGGGAGATTTTAGAGGTAGAATTACCATATTTTCTCCCAGTCTAACAAGGAAATGTCATGCTGTAAGACTTGGGACCATTTCTTCATGCAATGGTGAGTATCAACTGTTAGTGGAGCAGCCTTGTGTAGTATCTTATATAGAGAGGAAACTAGGTGGGGTGCATAGGGACCGTCAGCACATAGCATCTCAAATGCTGTTGGTTTCTCTAGGGATAAGGTAGGGGACCTGGTGGAGAAGAAGTGTCTGATTTGCAAATACGAGTAAAGGAGTGTCTTAGGGATTTGCTGTTTCTTTTGCAGCTCAGAGAAAGATAGCAGGTGTCTAGATACCGGGTTGACCAGATGGCGCAATTGAAAGATCCCTGCCTGGGTCCAATGCAACATACGTTCGTAGGATAGACTGTCTGGGATGTCTGGATTAAAGAGGATGTTCATCAGTGGTGAACATGTAGAGGATAAAGAGTAGCGTTCAGAGCATTTCTTCCATAAAGACAGTGTAAAGAGCATCGGGGCCAGGCAGATGCTTCTCAATTGTGGCATATGTTTATCAGTGGAAGGCCACAGCATATAGCAGGGATGTACCGGGGTGGTAACACTTATTTCTATCTTAGCCCACCTGGTGGATGCTTTCCTAGCCATCCAGGAGGTGAGTATTCTTAAGTGTGAAGCATAATAATATTTTATGAGATCTGGAGCTCCTAATCCTCCCTTATGTTTATGTGCCATGACCACCGATCCCGCCACCCGATGGGAGGCGTTATTCCAGATAAAACGAAGGCATTTTCTCTGGAGGGTTTTCAATTGAGATATCGGGATTGCTACAGGAAGCGTTTCAAACAAGTATAAAAGTTTTGGAAGTATCAACATTTTGAGGACATTTATGCGACCCAGTAGGGAGAGTGGAAGGGCGGTCCAGTGGCTTAGGAGTCGATTGATTTCCTGAAATAGTGGGGGAAAGTTTGCTTGATACAATGAAGAGTAAGAGGGCGTGATTCGGACTCCTAGATATTTCAAAGAGTTGGGGCACCAGTGGTAACTGTACGTTTTGTGCAGTGAGGCTAATTGTATAGGATTAATATTAATGGGGAGCGCCTCTGTTTTGGCTGCGTTGATTTTAAAGCCTGATATTGCGCTAAAGGATGATAAAATATCTTGGAGATGGGGGAGGGAGGTAAGTGGGCGTGTTAATGTTAAAAGGACATCGTCCGCGAAGAGGGATAATTTATATTCCCTTTGTCGCAGGGAGACCCCAGCCACGTCGTGGCTTTCACGTATTGCTACTGCTAAAGGTTCTAGGCTAAGTATGAAAAGTAGAGGTGAAAGTGGGCATCCCTGTCTTGTACCATTACTAAGGGAAAAAGATGGGTAAAAGTGAGAGGCGAGTCGGACCTGAGAGGTAGGATTCGAGTAAAGAGCTTGAAGGGCTCGTATAAAGGGGCCTGTGATTCCATATTTCATTAGGATTTCGAACATGAAGGGCCAGCTGAGACGATCGAATGCTTTTTGAGCATCCAAGCTAAGAATCAAGGCAGGGAGTTTAGTTCTAGTCAGCAGATCAATTAGGTTGATTGTGCGTCGTGTATTGTCGCCTGCGTGTCTCATGGGGACGAATCCTACTTGGTCCCTATGTATCAAGGAAGGAAGGATCACGGAGAGTCTAGACTGTTAGCTAATATTTTGGTGAAAATTTTATAATCCGAATTCAAAAGGGCTATAGGGCGATAGTTATCAGGGATGGATGGGTCCTTGCCGCGTTTGGGTATGACGGTGATGTACGCATGTAGGAAGGGAGAATGGGGCGTGGTGCCTTTGAGAAAGGAAAAGAAAAGGTTTAACATATGTGGGATTAAAGTTTGGGAAAAGATTTTGTAATAAGAATATGGTAGTCCATCGGGACCTGGGGTTTTATGTGTTGGTAGGTGTTTAAGCACATCAGCTAATTCTTCAGTTGAAATAGGTATATTGAGGGAAGAGCATTGGTCTTGAGACATTTTCGGAAGTTGTAGGGATGATAGAAAGTTATCTAGCTTCTCCTGTGAGACTTGGGTTGTTGGATCTGAGCTCAAACAGTTGTAGAGTTTATTATAGAAATCTCCAAATGTCTTGGACATGGCCTGGGGGCAGTAGGTGGGAGAACCATCGGGCTGTATTATGTGGTACGGGATGGATGAAAAGGGCCGGGGATTAAGCCTGTGGACCAGCATCCTGTGGGGTTTATCAGCAAATTCATAGAACTTCTGCCTCGACCATAGCATAGATTTGGAAATTTTGTTCATGTCTAGGGATTTGATTTGATTCCGGACAGAAACTACCGCAGAGAGACACTGTTCTTGTGCACAGTGCTGGATTGAGATCAGACTCGGGTATGTATAGGAACGAGGGGGGATCCTGCAGCACAGAAGTTTTTGTTTTAATCTTAATGTAGCGAATGCAATGTAAAGGCAATGCCAATGGTGTTTCTGAATTTTCCTGAGGCTCATACTTTAATTTCTAAATTATGTAATGATCCTGGTGTTTTCAAATGTAGTTGTGTGTTTGCCTCATTTTCATAGAAAAGTCTGGGACTTCTTTCCACTCTTTTATAAGCTTTCTGCTTAATGTATTTCCTCCTATATCATCTTTAACAATAAGCTTTGTAGTTTTTTGTTTAAATTTCAAATCACTTTCATTAGTGCAGCTTCACTTTCCCTTTTCCCTTAACTTGAGTTTCCAATTGGAATACTTCATATTAGTTGTCCCTAATGAAAGTTCTTGGCATATAAAATACTATTCATAGAAGCTGGTTTTCTGTGCAATCTAATTGCAATCACATTTTGGGCTCTTTAACATAGTAAGATCCAGTAAGAAGTTATTGATGTGCATTTAATGTAGCATTAAATAATAAATCGTATGAGCTGAAATTAAGAAGCCACAAAAAGTTCTCCAATTCTCCTTGGTCCATGACCACAAGATAATATTATCATATGCATATTATCTATGCACCTGTGCTGACCCAACATGTGGCATGGGTACATTAACTCTTCCTCACAGGCAAAAAGTTCCTGTTCAAACCCCCCCAACCCCCTCCAAGTACAGGTTCACATGCAATTGGGGCACAAGTTGTCCCCAATTGCTACATCCTGTCACTGAACCTATTAAAAGTAAATGCATTATGCGTGAGGATATAAGAGGATATGTAGCATATAAGCCTATATGACAGCATATGTAGAATACATTGATTACATTTATACCAGTTGCTTTCCATTTCATCCAGAAATATTTTGACTAAATGGAGGGCCTTCCCAAGACCCCTAAACACTTGATTAACCCACCCAGAAGACCCAATATCTACAGAGGGGGTTGTCTTACTAGCAATGCCAGCAAATTGATTGACGATCACCCACATGTGGAGAGATTATTATGTATTGACCATGTTAGTATGAAAAAGGCCTCCAAGTCAAACCATTCTGGGGATCTTTGTTTATTTAACAAGATTTTTTATTTAAAGCTAAGTTAAGTTGTTGGATTAGCTTACAGGTATACCACAATATACCCAGGTTCCACTAATAAGACCGACAAGATCAAAGGATGTTTTGCATATACATTTACTTTTATGTAATTTGTAAACTATTGATGTCTCTCATATATTTACGGATGCACTAAAAAGTTTTAGTAGTTGATGCCTCCTTTTCCCTTTTGGGGGCAATTTGGCAATGGAAGAAATGCAAACCTTTTATCAGGAGACTCGGATAACCAGGAGAAAGCTGTAATGTGCAGCCGTGCAATGACATACATGTGTGGTATTTATTGTAAGGCACCATTAGCAGGATGTGGCTGAATCCTGAACTGAAAATTACATTTCTTGTGGAAAAACCCAGTAGGGGTTGATGGGGAAAAGGACAGCGGGGAGTTTGGGTTTCATTACCTTTAATAGGAGGTAATGGCTGCATTCATTGGGTAATGGCAAGATGAATGACCAACAATTTAACCACTTCAGCACCGGGCAATTTTACCCCCTTCCTTACCAGAGCACTTTTTGCAATTTGGCACTGCGTCACTTTAACTGACAATTGCGCAGTCGTGTGATGTTGCACCCAAACAAAATTGACGTCCTTTTTTTCCCACAAATAGAGCTTTCTTTTGGTGGTATTTGATCACCTCTGCGGTTTTTATTTTTTGCGCTATAAACAAAAGAAGAGTGACAATTTTGAAAAAAAACACAATATTTTTTACTTTTTGCTATAATAAATATCCCATTTTAAAAAAAAAAAAACATTTTTTTTCCTCAGTTTAGGCCGATACGTATTCTTCTACATATTTTTGGTAAAAAAAATCGCAATAAGCGTTTATAGATCGGTTTGCGCAAAAGTTATAGCGTTTACAAAATAGGGGATAGATTTATTGCATTTTTATTTTTATTTACTAGTAATGGCGGTGATCTGCGATTTTTTTTTTCGTGACTGCGACATTGCGGCAGACACTTTAGACACTTTTGACACATTTTTGGGACCATTAAGATTTACACAGCGATTGTTGCTATAAAATTGCAGTGATTACTGTGTAAATGTGACTGCCAGGGAAGGGGTTAACACTAGGGGGCGCTGCAGGGGTTAATATGTTCCCTATGTGAGTGATTCTAACTGTGGGGGGAGGGGACTCACAAGGGGAGGAGACCGATCGGTGTTCCTCCATACTGGGAGCACACCATCGGTCTCCTCTCCACTGACAGGACGTGGAGCTGTGTGTTTACACACACAGCTCCACGGTCCTGCTGTTTTCCCAGGCAATCGCGGGTGCCTGGCGGACATCACGGCCGCCGGGCACGCGCACCGGGTCCCGAGTGACGCCATGGGCGTGCGCCGCCGGCAGCACGCGCGCACCCCCTAGGCAGCCAGGAATGGTAGGACGTCATATGACGTCCACCCAGGATGGTAGATCCACCTTGTGGACGTCATATTACAATGGGTGGGTAATGAAGTGGTTAAGACAACATATCACAGGAGGACACCACAGGCCTGAGAAAGAGGCATTTCTGCAAAATGTGTAGACCTGTTGGATGTTCCCCTGCAATTTATATTATACCATTTCAGTGACTGTGATATTAAATAGCTGTAATTCATTAAAATATGAGTCGGTTTGTTTTTTTTTTTTGTTTTTTTTTACTGTTTATGTCTGATATGCGTACTGATTTTATTTATTCGCAAATGTATTATTTGTGTGTTAAAAAGTTATATATTTGCTTCTATATTTGTATTTGGTGTACAATTTATGAATGTAGGTAGTAACAAAAAACACTCTTTACAATTATTCTATATTAGTTATGTAAGCCTTTCTATATTGAGGTTTTCTGGTTTTCTTAAATATGCTGCCCCTTTACAAAATACATCAGATTTATAAATCTTAATACATTAATAATCACAATTAATATATTTTTATATTGTTGTTTGGCATTGCTATCCAATATACTAAGAGGCAGTAGACTACCCTGCTTGACTAAAATTCTAACCTTCAGTGACTGCACTGGTATACTATACAGTTCATTGAAGGTGTTTATGTTATATTTGCAATATCTGGAAAGATATACTACATACTGCATTTTTGTGTTTATATATTGTATAAATATTGTAGCATGCCATTGTTGACCTCCCGAAAAGCTTTTTTTTCTTGTCATCACTGAAATAAAACAATCATGCAGCCTGAGTAGTCAGAACTTTTTATTTTCATACTTGTTTTGAATCACTACCTTGTATTGAAGCCAGAGGAAAAGCATGGAGTTGTATCACTATGATGCTACCACTTTCATTATATATTTCTCAACTACAAGTTTGTTTTAATTATGCTGAGGGGGAAATTTACTAAAACTGGTGCACACGGAACCTAGTACAGCTGTGTATAGTAGCCAATCATTTTCTAGCTTCAGCTTGTTCAATTAAGATTTGACAACAAGCCCCTGTTCACACTGGTGAGACTTGTTATGCGATTCAAAGTTGCACATTATTGTCGGTAATGGCATTGTTAAAATTGGTGCAATGCCGACTTTATGGTGCTGCACCGATTTGAAAAAGTAGTTCCTGCAATACTTTTGGGAATTCCAGGTGTGACTTGCATAGACAGCTGTGCATGAAGTCACACAGATGTCAGTCTAGTCACACCTGAAGTCGCACTGACATGCAGCTTTAATATTGTTCGATTTTAAGTGGTCGCACAACTTCAAAAACACATTTAGTGTGAACCTACAATTAATCCTAGAAGTGGATTGGTTAATATGCACAGCTGCACCAGATTTTTTGTGCACCAGTCTTAGTAAATCTTCCTCTGAGCGTTTTATGGGTACATATGTATGTGGTCTGCAGGTCTGGTGGTCTGGTAAAGCCTTAGAAACCCCTGTTCTTTGAAGACCAACATTTTCAGAGATAATAGTTGTCTTACTTTTCAATTTTCTAAATTGGCATCTATACACTAAGCACATTTTTTTACTCTAACCTAAAATAAAAGCATAGATGTAAGTAACATATTAGAAAATGTGTAAATCCAATGAATGTAAATGAACAAAAATCCGACATTTCAAATATGCCTCGAGCCAGTTGTGACTTATCCAGGGAAGTTTTTAAAAGAACCTTGATGTATTTGACCTTTTCTTTTTTTTTTCTAGGTTTGATTTGCCCTTCATTTTTATATATTCAGCAATTTTGTCATTGAATTCACAACTACAATTATTTCTGAAGAATTTAGAAAATGTATTTTATTTTATTTTTAATTACAGATGTGGCTTGTCTGAATTTGACTGTATTTTTTTTTAAACTATCCTGTATATAATACTTTAGTCATACATGATTTTAAATGGTAGAATTGCAACATCTAGGATCTTATTTGCAAAGTTTGAATTCTTACTGCAAGACATTAATAAATAAAATCATACTTAGGCTAAAACTGAACATCTTTGAACAAAGTCATGCTGCGTTTATAGAAAAACTTGTACTATAGGATCTCAACAGAAGTCCATTTAACAGAAGCACAACATGCCGTAGAACATCTTGACTTATTTGGAAGACATCCATCATTAGACATAAATGAAATGTAGACTGAAATATACATATGCATATGCTAAGTGGATACATATTTTAATTAGCCACAGACCATCTGGCCCCAATATTTAACCAAAATTTTACCTGTCTGTGAAATTAAAATATTGTGTACTTTTATCTATATATTTGCACATGGCTTGAGAAGTGTTGAATAATACATTTATTGAATTAAGATAGTATTCGGTGTTACTTTGCATTACGTTTTACAATATTAAGTCAGACTGCGGGATTCTTTAAAAATGTAGGTTAATGCCATCTGTATTTTGAGTCAAAATTATACATATATTGAAAAGATAACCTGCACAGTAATCTTCACCATAAAAGGATCTACAAATTCAGTTGAGTATATGGCTAAGAAAAAAGAAAGATAATAAGGAAAAAATAAGGTATATGTTTGTATCCCTGTAAAAGTGTGTTAATTGCTAGTATTTTGTATAATGAGATATTCAATTGATGATTTATATCTTTTTATCAATGGGGCCAAAAATAACTTGTTTTGTAGTATCTCAAAAGAATAATGAATGCTCAGTCATCCTTGCAAAGTATGAGTCAGTTGTTGAGCTGGCATCGTGAATACAATGACACAGACTTCCCCAGTTTCACAGTTGCCAACTATATGTAAATTCACAGACATTTGTAAAAATAAATACTTATTTTTGCAACTGACCGTGAATTTCCATTATGGACATAGACTGTTCATAATAATAGTGTAAAGCACAGTGTAGCAACCAATAATGCTGCTCATCTAAGTAAGAGTGACTGCTGATGAGTTGCTAGGCCTATGGTTAGAGGTGCGCATATTCACTGGTCTCACAATTCGATTTTATTACAATTATCTGGTCAACGCTTCGATACGATTTGATTCCGTGATGCATCGTGATGCATCATGATGCATCACGATTACTGACGATGGTTTCCATCCCAAAAAATTCAAGCATTTAAAAGAACTGCATTTTTTTTATTTTATCTGCTTTATAAAAAAAAGGACACTCCCTGCATGTAGCAGGACAAGGACATGGAAGAGTCCAGGATATGAGGGAGGGGTAGGAATTGAAAGATGGAAGAATCCATGAATAAGGAAGAAAGGGTGGAAGAGTTTGGGGATTGAGCAATCCATTGATAGAGAATGGAAGGCTAGAGGAGTCTGGAGATAGAAACTGAAGGATGGAAGAGTCTGGGAATGGAGATGGAGAAATCCATGAATAGGAACAGAGGGATGGAAGAGTCTGGGGATGTGACAGCCCGGCCCGCCTCTCGCCTCTCTCATCCTGGCTGATGTTAGCAGGGGATTCTCAGCCAGATGACTGTAGCTGTCAGATCAGAAGAGAGGCAGGCCGGGCAGTCACATGAGTGCAAAGGGGCACTCTAAGAAATGCGTTATGTAGCTACATATTTTTTTAAAAGCATGTACAGTGGGGAACTTAATGTACTGTAACAGAGGATTCATTAAGACACAGTTCTTTTACCATCTGTAAGTAGATTACGCTGGGAACGCTCTCCCAGGAGGGTTGGGCCAGTCAGGAAGACATCATCCATTAATCGATTATGCCAGACATAGCATCGATGCCGCATTGTGGACTACTGAATTGCGATGCATTGATGTTATGATTATATTTAACACCTCTGCCTACCGCCACCTATTTAACCAGTTCCCGATTGGCTCAATCCGATATACGTCCGCAGAATGGCACCACTGTGTGAAACCCCATACCCGTACAGCGCTCGCGCCTACATGCTCCCCGCCATGCCCATGATGATCGGGTTTGTTTCAGAACCGATTAGTCTTCAGATCCAGGTGAATGATTTCTGCCCTGGACCTGCTGATCGGTTATGGCAAATGAAATGCTTCCCCTGCCTGTAAGTGTGAACACAGGCAGGGGAAGTGATGTCATCTCCCCTCCTGGAATTCTTTTCGGTTCCAGTGAGAGGAGAGAGGACATCTAACCATGAGTTGCACCAACACTACACTAACAGCAGTACACTTAGGCACACATTTCACCCCCCGATCGCCCCCCCCAGTTTACCCCTTCACTCCCTGTCACTAGGGATGAGCCTGATGTTCGAGCGAACGTAAGTTTGACTCAAACATCGGGTGTTCGCCTGTTCGCAGAATAGCGAACAATTTGGGGTATTCGTGGCAAATTCGAAAGCTGCGGAACACCCTTTAAAAGTCTATGGGAGAAATCAAAAGTGCTCATTTTAATGGCTTATTTGCATGATAATGTCATAAAAAAGTGTTTGGGGACCTGGGTCCTGCCCCAGGGGACATGTATCAATGTAAAAACAGTTTTAAAAACTGCATTTTTTCAGGAGCAGTGATTTTAATAATGCCTAAAGTGAAACAATAAGAGTGAAATATTCCTTTAAATTTTATACCTGGGGGTGTCGATAGTATGCCAGTAAAGTGGCGCATGTTTCCGTGTTTACAATAGTCCCTGCACAAAATGACATTACTAAAGGAAAAAAAGTTGTTTAAAAGTACTCACGGCTATAATGAATTGTCGGTCCCGGCAATACACATAAAAGTCATTGAAAAAAACGGCATGGGATTCCCCCACAGTCCATTACCAGGCCCTTTGGGTCTGATATGAATATTAAGGGGAACCCCAAACCAAAATTTAAAAAAAAAAATTGTGTGGGGGTCCCCCCAAATTCCATACCAGGCCCTTCAGGTCTGGTATAGATATTAAGGGAAACCCTGCGCCCAAAAAAAAAAAAATAGTGTGGGGGTCCCCCTCAAAATCCATACCAGATCCTTCAGGTCTGGTATGGCTTTTAAGGGGAACCCCTCGCTAAAGTGTAAAAAAAACGGCGTTGGGGCCCCCCCAAAAATACATACCTGACCCTTATCCGAGCATGGCATGGCTACCTCATCACCCCCCCCCACCCCAGCCCATTACCAGCCCCTTTGGGTCTTGTATGGATATTAATAGGAACCCCGCACTCAAAATAAAACCCTATACCTACAACCCTATATACTCTGAACAGCAGTATGCAGGCGGTGCAAACAAGACAGGAACTGTAGGTTTGTTCTTAAGTACAATATGTTTGTAATTTTGAACATGTAAATTTTTAAGTGTAGCTCCATCCAAAAAAATCTATTTTTCAGCTTTTTGGAGAACATAGGGAAGGGTTATCACCCCTGTAACATTTGTTTTGCTGTCTGTGCACCTGTTCAGAACATTTCACCTCACTTTCTGTTCCGATGACAAATGTTTTTGGAAAAGTGGGTTTTCTATTGAAACAAGGATTGGTGATAAAGCATCAGTAGAGATGAGATACCTTTTTCCCAAATTAAATCTAAAAGGATAGAATTTCCCTTCCTAGGGGTAGATTTCCTCTCACTTCCTGTTTTCTCCTTCCGTTTGCAAGTAGGAGTCGTTTCTAAGTTGGATGTTTGAAAGTAGGGGCCTGCCGTATATACTCTGCAGAAATTTGCCCCATTAGATGTTGGTGTTGACACAACACTGTAAGCCCTCACAGTTACTGTTGGTGGGCACAGGAATGGGCCCAGCTGTGAATTATTAGATCAAGATTTGTAATTACACGCCCCTGTTAAACAGGGGCTGAAAAATTGTGCCTTAGGCACTGGTGCTGGTGCCACAACACTGCAACCCCTCACAGATACTGTACTTGGAGCACAGCAATCAGACCTGTTGCAAAGCATTGCATAAAAAAAATTGTAATTACACGCCCCTGTTAAACAGGGGCTGAAAAATTGTGCCTTAGGCACTGGTACTGGGGCCACAACACTGCAACCCCTCACAGATACTGTACTTGAAGCACAGCAATCAGACCTGTTGCAAAGCATTGCATGAAAAATTGTAAATACACGCCCCTGTTAAACAGGGGCTGAAAAATTGTGCCTTAGGCACTGGTGCTGGTGCCACAACACTGCAACCCCTCAAAGATACTGTACTTGGAGCACAGCAATCAGACCTTTTGCAAAGCATTGCATAAAACATTTTAATTACACGCCCCTGTTAAACAGGGGCTGAAAAATTGGGCCTTAGGCACTGGTGCTGGTGCCACAACACTGCAACCCCTCACAGATACTGTACTTGGAGCACAGCAATGAGACCTGTTGCAAAGCATTGCATAAAAATTGCAATTACAGGCCCCTGTTAAACAGGGGCTGAAAAATTGGGCCTTAGCCACTGGTGGTGGCACCCAGAAACAAAAATGTTCTTCCAAGCTATCATCAGGATCATTGAGGAGGAAGAGGATAGTCAGTCAACATAACAGGACAGTCACTCAGCATCAGCATAGGCAGTCTTGAAGGTATGTGACATTTCAAAATAAATAATTCTGTTATATCAGCTTCAGGTGCCTGGTAGCTGGTGGTGATCCAAGACTGATTCATCTTTATGAAGGTCAGTCGATCAACCGAGTCGGTGGACAGGCGCACCCTGTGATCGGTGACAAAGCCTCCAGCAGCACTGAATGTGCGTTCCGAAAGAACGCTGGATGCAGGACAGGCCAGTAGCTCAATTGCATACTGTGCAAGCTCTGGCCAGTGATCCATCCTCAAGACCCAGTAAGCCAGAGGATTTTCGGTGGGAAAGGTGTCCAAGTCTGACCTTGCCCCTAGGTATTCCTGCACCATGTATATCAGACGCTGGCGATGGTTGCTGGAACCGATCATACCTTGGGGCTGCGGACTAAAAATGGTCTGAACGCATCGGTCAGACATCCAACTTCCCCACCTCTCCTTCTGCTACTGACCGAAGCCTCAGCAACTCGTCGTCCAGGACCAGGAGTTTGTAACCTCCCAGTCTCTGGGAACGCGTTGCACAGACCTTTCTGCAAGGCCTCCCGGAGATGTCTCATCGTCTGCTCCCTCTGCGACGGCAAGATAAGGTCCGCAACCTTACCCTTGTACCATGGATCAAGGAGAGTGGCCAGCCAGTAATGGTCCCTCAACTTGATCCGAAGAATACGAGGATCCTTCAGCAGGCTTTGCAGGATCAGAGAGGCCATGCAATGTAGGTTAGCTGAGGCATTCGGTCCAGAGTCTTCTGGGTCACTGAAGACGACATGATCCGCAGCCACCTCCTCCTAGCCACGTACAAGTCCACTGGTTTCTTGGGACTGTAAATCATCCCTAAAAGACTGCTGCTGCTGATGCTGAGTGCCAGGCTCCACCTCCATGCTGACACAATCCTCCTCCTCATCCTCATCCTCTTCCTGTGTGATGGGTGGGAGAGAAGGAACTCTGTCTGGATAAAGGGGGCCTTGAGAGGCAAGGAAGTCCTCCTCTTCCTGCCTCTGTTCTGCCTCAAGTGCCCTGTCCATTATTCCACGCAGCGTATGCTCCAACAGGTGGACAAGAGGTACAGTGTCACTGATGCATGCACTGTCACTGCTCACCATCCTCGTGGCCTCCTCAAATGGTGAAAGGACAGTGCATGCATCCCTGATCCTGCTCCACTGGCGTAGGGAAAAAAATCTGAGCTCCCATGACCCTGTCCTGGTGCCATAGTCGCACAGGTACTCATTGATCGCCCTGTTCTGTGTGTGCAGTCACTGCAGCATGGCTAAAGTTAAGATCCACCTGGTGGGCATGTCACATATAAGGCGGTTCTTGGTCAGGTTCAACTCCTTTTGCAGCTCAGCCAGCCGAGCACTGGCATTATATGATCGGCTGAAATGCACACAGATTTTCCTGGCCTGCCTCCGGACATCCTGTAAGCCTGGGTACCTGCCCAAGAACCGCTGCACCACCAGGTTAAGGACGTGAGCCATACAGGGCACATGGGTCAGCTGTCCCTGTCGCAGGGCGGAGAGGAGGTTGGTGCCATTGTCACAAACCACCATTCCTGGCTTAAGCTGGCGTGGCGTCAACCACCTCTTGGCCTGCCCCTGCAGAGCTGCCAGAACCTCTGCCCCAGTGTGGCTCCTGTCCCCCAAACACACCAGCGCAAGCGCGGCATGGCATCTGTTTGCCTGCGTACTTGTGTAGCCCCTAGGACGCCTACGGAGCACCGCTGGTTCCGAGGACAGAGCACTCGAAGAGGCCATGGAGGAAGAAGAAGAGGAGGGGGGGTGGAGGAGAGAGGTGTGTCACAACCAGTAGTAGCATTTTGGAGGCGTGGTGGCGGAACAAACTCCAATACTACTGCACCTTGTCCTGCATCCTTCCCAGCTGCCAAAAGAGTGACCCAATGGGCCGTGAAAGACAGGTAACGTCCCTGTCCATGCCTGCTGGACCATGAGTCAGCAGTAATATGCAGCTTACCACTGACCGCCCTGTCCAGCGAGGCATGGACATTGCCTTCCACATGCGGGTAGAGAGCCAGAATCGCCTTCCGTGAGAAAAAGTGGCGTTTGGGAACCTGCCACTGAGGAACCGCACATTGCACAAACTCACGGAAGGGGGCCGAGTCTACCAACTGAAAAGGCAGCTGAAGTCCTAGCAATTTAGCCAAGCTAGCATTCAACCGCTGGGCATGTGGATGGCTGGGAGTAAACTTCTTTTGACGGTCCAGCAGCTGGGGCAGGGAAATTTGCCTGCTACAATCGGACGTCGGTGTACTGCTAGCAGAGTGCCCGCAAGTACTTGGCTGTAAGACATCTAATTCTACACCTTTATTCCTCTCAGTGCAGCTTTCAGAGAGGACTGAAGGTATAGTGAGGTTGGAGATCCCAGCTGATGAGGAGCAAGGAGAGGTCCGCTTTGTTCTTTGGTGTGGGTCTTTAATGTGCGCTTGCCAACGAGCTGCATGGCTGATGAACATATGTCTGGTCAGGCTTGTGGTGCCCAAGCGGCTGATGTTTTGGCCACGCGAGATACGCCTGAGACATATGTTGCAAATAGCAGTGGTGCGATCTGATGCACTCGTCTCAAAAAAGGCCCACACCAAAGAACTTTTGTAATAACGTGCAGAGGCAGCGCCCTGCACAGGCGGAGCTCTGCGGTGTGATTCAGTTGGTGTGCTGGCCTCAAGCTGGCCCCCGGAGGGCATCCTGCCTCATTGGAGATGTGCCGCCTCCTCCTCCTCCTCTCTCTGTTTAGGCACCCACGTGGAGTCAGTGACCTCATCATCCCCTCCCTCTTCACCACTGGAGCAAACCTGGCAGCAAGCTGCAGCTGGTGGAACATGACTGCCAGATTACTGTCCTTGAGCATCCCCTCTCTCTGCGCTCACGCTACTGCCTTCCTCTAGCTGGGTATCATCATCCAAGCCTTCAAAACGCTGGGCATCCTCCTGGAGCATGTACCCAACACTGTGCTCAAACAGTTCGGGGGACTCCTCAGGAGGACATGGTGGGTCTAGGGAAGGGGTGCCTGATGATGACATTGAGTACGCGTTGGCAGCTGCTTTGCCAGTACCCTGAGCCTGAGTGAGAGAGGATGAGGAGATTGAGGAGGGCTTGGTCATCCACTCTACCAAGCCTTCAGCATGATGTGGCTCAACCTGTCCAGCTGCTGAAAATAAGGACAAGCGTGTCCCATGGCCACGTGCTGATGACGATGCACCATGTCCATGACCAGCACTGTTGTCTCTAGACACAGAGCCTGCTTGCCCTGTTTTCTTGGCTTGTGACTGTCTGCCTCTCCTTGTTGGTCTTCCAGACATTGTAATGGGTAGTGTATAATGTGCTGGAGTCACACAGCACACACACTAACTCCTGCAGATGGCTGCCTTAGATGACAACAGGCCAGAAGGGCAGATACAGGGTAATGTGGTTTAGTGTGCTGTGTTATAGTCACAGAGCACACACACACACACACTCCTGCAGATGGCTGGCTGCCTGCCTTAGATGGCAACAGGCCAGAAGAGCAGATACAGGGTAATGTGGTTTAGTGTGCTGTGTTATAGTCACGGAGCACACACACACACTCCTGCAGATGGCTAGTGGCCTGCCTTAGATGGCAACAGGCCAGAAGATCAGATACAGCGTAATGTGGTTTAGTGTGCTGTGTTATTGTTATAGAGCACACACACACACACCCCTGCAGATGGCTGGCTGGCTGCCTGCCTTAGATGGCAACAGGCCAGAAGAGCAGATACAGCGTAATGTGGTTTAGTGTGCTGTGTTATAGTCACAGAGCACACACACACACACTCCTGCAGATGGCTGGCTGGCTGCCTGCCTTAGATGGCAACAGGCCAGAAGAGCAGATACAGCGTAATGTGGTTTAGTGTGCTGTGTTATAGTCACAGAGCACACACACACTCCTGCAGATGGTGGCTGGCTGCCTGCCTTAGATGGCAACAGGCCAGAAGAGCAGATACAGCGTTATGTGGTTTAGTGTGCTGTGTTATAGTCACAGAGCACACACACACACACACACACACACACACACACTCCTGCAGATGTCTGGCTGACTGGCTGCTGGCCTTAGATGGCAACAGGCCAGAAGAGCAGATAGAGCGTAATGTGGTTCAGTGTGCTGTGTTATAGTCACAGAGCACACACACTGCTGCAGATGGCTGGCTGACTGGATGTCTGCCTTAGATGGCAACAGGTCAGAAGAGCAGATACAGGGAAAGGTGGTTTAGTGTGCTACTGCTGTGCTATTCTAACACAGCAAGCACACACACTAATTACTCCTGCAGATGGCTGGATTGGTAGAGATTGAGAACAGCACTGAGAAGAATAAACTACCCTGCCTATTTTTCCTCTTTCCCTACACTAATCCCTAGAATCCACAAGCAGATAATGCAGATGAATCACAAGCAGATAATGCAGATGAATCACAAGCAGAGAATGCAGATGAATCACAAGCAGATAATGCACAAGCAGACACTGTACAGTACAGTACAATCTGTCACTGTTCCTAACGCCGGCACACACTACATGAGGCCTTATATAGTGTGGGGCGTGTACTAAACCCCCTGAGCTATAATTGCTCTCCTCGCCGCTGGCTCTATGATTGGCCAAGCATGCGGGGTCACAGTGCATGCTTGGCCAATCATCAGCCAGCAATGCACTGCGACTGGCGCAGTGCATTGTGGACCGTTCGCATCACACGAATTCGATGCGAACGGTCCTGAGAGTTCTAGTTTCGATGAGCGGTCGAACGGCCAATGTTCTATTCGAACATGGGTTCGAATCGAACACCGGGCCCATCCCTATCAGTGATAAGAGAATGTCACATGTAAGGTTACTAATCATGGTATGCGTTATTTAACACACAATCTGCCTAAACAACATTTCACCTGCAGAGACATGTAAACCTGACTACAGAGGTCGATGGATTGTGAAACAGTAACGTAGGAAGAAAAACAGAAACCATAACATTACATAACCACAAAGGCAGGATTAAGGCCGCTATGCACTGGCCTCTGAAAACTGCTTTGTGTCCTTCCCATATAGAGGTAAGAGATACCTCGGGAGTGGTGTTTTCGGTAAAGTAGAGCCTCAGAGTTTGCTCTAGTTACGTTCTAGAGGGGTCGTGCTTGAGCAGAAACTAATTGAGACGCCAGTGGCATATTTGGGATGAGCCTGGGGCGAGTGTCAGGGATAGGTTGATCGGTGCATGATCTGACCATGAGATGGTTTGAATATCCGAACACGTGCATGCGTGTAAAGTCGGGACGTTAACGAAAAAATGGTCTAGGCGCGAGTGTTAGTTATGTGGGTGGGAGTAGAAATTAAATTGCTTAGCGTATGGGTACATAGCGCACCAGGCATCGAACAGGGTGTATTTTATAGTTAGTTGGCGAAATAAAGGGTTTTTCCATTTAGGGCACCACTAGAAAAAGAAGGGTGTCCCCAGATGGCAAAAGATGGCTACTATGGCTATAGTGGACAAATAAGTTTTATTTGTCCATTATAGCCATAGTAGCCATATTTTGCCATCTGGGGACACCCTTTTTTTTCTAGTGGTGCCTTAAATGGGAAAACCCTTTTCATATGCCTTATACTGGCTACGGCATTTGAGGAGTGACATAAAGAGGTTTATTACATTATTCCTCTTTTCTCGTTTCTAATTCATTTAGTAACGACAAAGGACACGGTCAGTTGTTTTTTAGTTTATAATTAAGGTGGGAATCAGAACCTGAGTAATACCGCTGATTCAAACGTTAATAAATTATGTGACCTTGATTGACAGGAGAGAAGAGAGTAGAGGATAGTGGAGAAAGTAGGTAAGGACAAGAGGGCTAGTGGAGACAGACACAAGACAAAGGAAGAGTAAGTGATAGATAGAGAGGGAGAGAATGACGGATGCCCACCAGACCCCGAGCCCCTACGCCCCCCAGGGGGGGATATCCACCTTGGATCAGTTGGTTTTGGAAGCCTCCATCCTATCCCATGGTTCCCATATCTTGTTATGTTTGTCAAGAGCATTATTTAGGAAGGCTGTCATATATTCCATCCGTTTAACATCCCTAATTCTAGTATGCAGTTCAACCAGTGAGGGAGGTTCCCTTTTTTCCATTTTAGGGCTATTAAGCATCGCCCGGCCGTCAGCACTTGGACAAAAAGTTTTTTGGAGGATTTTGAGAATGAGGTAGGAGGGAGGCCCAATAGGAAAATGTTAGGATCCAATGGTACTTGCACCTCAAAAACTGCTTGTAGTAGCGATTGGAATGTTTCCCAGTATGGAATGATATGTGGGCAGGTCCAGTAGATATGGTACAGCGTGCCCACCTCTCTGCGACAACGCCAGCAGTGGGAGTCGGCCGATGAGTATGTAGAATGGAGCAGTACCAGGGTTTGGTACCAGTGAAGCATGATCTTGTATTGGTTTTCTTTGTATAGGGTACATATGGAGCTCTTAGATGCCCATGACCAGATAAGTTGCCATGTCTTCAAAGGTATGATCTCCCCTAAATACCGTTCCCATTTATCCATATAAGTATGCCACGAACCCACCGGTGACATGTCTGCTATCAAAATTTTGTAGGTGCGCAATATCATACCTTTGGGGGACGAGCCCTCCAAGCATATTTTCTCAAATTCAGTTAAAGCGGTTCTGCACACATTTCATTTAGTAAATCTCTTTGCCTTCCAAATCAGGCAAAGAGTACTAAATGAAATGTGTTTTTTTTTTTTTTTTTTACTTACCTTGTAATTGATGACTTCATGTCTTCTGTCTCTTCGGGGGTGGGCGGGGTCTCTGCGTCGATCGTCGTCACGCCGCACTGTCTCCTGGGATCTGGTGTTATTGATCCCAGGAGTCAGTGCGGGCATCTTCCGAAATCTCGCGAGATTTCGGCCACATCTTCCGAAATCTCGTGAGATGTCGGCAGATGTGCCGTTACTGCGCACGCGCGAGTAACGGCGGTGCATGCTGGGCCATCTAAAGTGCCTGTGGGGTTTCACATGCCCACAGGCAAGATGCACCCCAGCAGACAAGAAGAAGACAAGAAGAAGATGAAGAAGAAAACCGGCAGCGATCGAGATGGAAGATGGAACAGGTAAGTCCCCCAATTGAGCTATATGCCCTTGGCATATAGCCAAAAAAAAAAAAAAAAAAACAAGTGCAGAACCGCTTTAAGGGGGAGAATTATAGGTTCGGCGTGAAAGACTGTGCAAAGTGGCGGATTTGTAGATAGCTAAAGAAAGCTTGTCTGGGCAGATCGAAAGTATCTTTCAGTTCTTGGAATTACCTTAATGTTCTGGTTCTAGAGTCTACTAACTGGCCATATCGGAACAGGGTCCTATTGATCCAGTGTTGGGACATCTGTGATGTCAAGCTGTCTGGTACGTTGGGGGTAAACAAAAAGGAGGTGGCCAGGGATGCTGTGGAAGTAAGCGGGTATACTGTTTTGGCATGTCGCCACATTGTACGCACGAGCGCCATTGGTCCCAGCAGTTGGGACCCACTGAGGTTAACATCCGTACTCCATAGCATGGAGTTTGGATGGGTTGGGGCCAGCCACAGCTTTTCGATTTAAGTCTGTCAGTTATAGGCATGGAGCATGCTCCAGGATGCAGTTGGACGCAATTGGGCTGCTAAATAATATTTGGCTATGTTGGGGAAGGTGAGTCACCCTTGGTTCCAGGGGGCGTATAGTATGGATCTAGCGATCCGATGCCTCTTATAATTCCAGAATAATTTTATTAGATCACCTTGAAGTGTCCTAAGGTGTGCTGCTGGGATTGGGATGGGGAGTGTCTCATAGAGATAAATGAGTCTGGGGAGGATCGCCACCTTAATGGTCACTAGGCGACCCAGGAGGTATAGCTTTAAGATTTTCCATTTGGCGAGGGAAGCCCTGATATCAGTGTAAAGCTGTGGGAAGTTGGCCTTGTATAAGGTCCCAAAGGTGGGAGTAAGGTAAACCCCTAAATATTTTAGGGAGGACAATTTCCATGCATAGTCAAATGATTGGGAGAGGGCTGAAAGTGTCTGCAAGGCCATATTGAGAGGGAGGGCTTCAGTCTTGGAGCTATTGATTTTGTAGCCTGAGAGGGTACTATATTATTCCAATTCTACATGCAGATTCGACAGTGAAATTTGTGGCTGGGTCAGGGTTAACAGAACATTGTCCGCAAAAAGGGATATCTTAAAGTCCCTCGTACGGACCGGAATACCATGAATATTTGGGTTCTGTCTTATATGGGCAGCCAGGGGTTCAATGCACAGGGTGTAGAGAAGGGGGATAGGGGACATCCCTGTCTAGTCCCGTTAGTTATGGGTAGTGTGGGAGAAAAGGCAAATTGGGTCCTTACTAGGGTCGAGGGGGACGAATATAGGTGAGTGATGGCTTGAAGAAAAGAACACTCCACTCCTGCCCTCCAGAGGGTGGCGAACAGGAAGGGCCAGCCCAGCCTATCAAAGGCCTTTTCTGCATCTATGCTGAGAAGCAATGCCTCCGTCTTGTTCCTGTTCGCCACATCCACAAGGTCGATCACTCTCCTGATGTTGTCCCCTGCCTGTCGACAGGGGATGAACCCCACTTGGTCCTTATGTATCAGTAGAGGCATGAAATTATTTAACCTGTTAACCAGTAGCTTAGTAAAAATTTTCAGTTCTGAATTCAGGAGAGTGATCGGCTTGTAGTTAGAGCACAGCGTATGGTCCTTCCCTGGTTTGGGGATCATTATTAAAAAGGATGTTTTCATATCCCTTGGGATTGGTGTGTTAGTCATAAAGGAGTTAAATAGCGTTGTAATCCGGGGGAGAAGAAGTGGGATAAAGGTTTTGTAGTAGAGGTATGGAAGGCCGCCTGGACCCGGGGCTTTGTTGTTCAGGAGGGACTTGATTGTTTCCGCTACTTCCTCCTCCGAGATAGGAGAGTTCAGGCTAGCTAGGGCAGTGGGGGTGAGTGATGGAAGGTTGCAGTCTGTAAGATAAGTGTCAATGGCTTGGGTTAATGCAGGTGGAGAAGGATTGTGTGGGACGCTCGGGTCATTATATAGGGTGGTGTAGTAATCGTGAAAAAGTTGTGTGATTTTAGATGGGTGAGATTGCAGGAAGCCACTTGCGTCTTTAATGTAGGAAGGTGAGGCGGCTGCTGCCCGCCCATGTAGTTGCCTTGCTAGGAGGTTGTGTGACTTGTTTGCTTTGTCATAGTAGGTTTGGCATAGACAGAGAAGGGCTTTCTCCGTCTTCCCAACCTCCAGGTCTATTAAGCTTGCTCTAGCGCTTACCAATGCCCTGAGCGTTTGGAGGGTAGGAGAGGACAGCAGACGAGCGTCCAAATTTCGGAGCTGGTCAAGCAGGAGCTGTCTTGTCTTGTTTGCATTCCACTTTAGGGCAGTAGAGAGCGCTATGCACTGGCCTCTGAACACCGCTTTGTGTCCTTCCCATATGGAGGTAAGAGATACCTCGGGAGTGGTGTTTTCGGTAAAGTAGAGCCTCAGAGTTTGCTCTAGTTACCTTCTAGAGGGGTCGTGCTCGAGCAGAAACTCATTGAGACGCCAGTGGCATATTTGGGATGAGCCTGGGGCGAGTGTCAGGGATAGGTTGATCGGTGCATGATCTGACCACGAGATGGTTTGAATATCCGAACTCGTGCATGCATGTAAAGTCGGGGCGTTAACGAAAAAATGGTCTAGGCGCGAGTGTGAGTTATGTGGGTGGGAGTAGAAATTAAATTGCTTAGCGGATGGGTACATAGCGCGCCAGGCATCGAACAGGTCGTATTTTCTAGTTAGTTGGCAAAATAAAGTGGATTTTCTATCAGCTATTGTAGAAGCTTTCCCAGGGCTGACTGATAGCTTATCCAGGCTCGGGGAGTAGGTTAGGTGGAAATCCCCTCCTATGACCAGATACTGGTAGGGGGCTGCATACAGTCACTTATATACTTTGGAAAGAAAGAGGATCTGGTTAACATTCGGTGAGTAAATACTGCATAGAGTTAGACTGTAGTCCTTCCAGGTGCCTCGTAGGATAAAGTAGTGGCCTAGTGGGTCTGCATAAAGAAACTGTAATTGAAAAGGGGAACCTTGTTTAAAAACGATCGCTACACCTGCCCGTTTGCGCGGGTTGGAGGCGAGGTAGGTTTGGGGGTACTGTTTATGGGTGAACGCCAAGGTGCCTGACTTAGTAAGGTGAGTCTCCTGAATAATTAAAGTTATTAACAATAAAGTAAAGTAAAAACTGTCACATGTACTCATGGCATTTAGAGGCATAACTCATCTTGGGACATTTTTAATTCGGTATCCCCCCTAGTAGTAGATGAATGCATTTACCCCCTCTCCCCTAACAGGACCATACTGTGAGGGGGTTATACAAATATGTGGATACCATTACCCTAGTACATATGGTTCTCAGAAATGTTGAAACACAGAACATTGCTTAAAGAATAAAAGCTCAAACAAAATTGGGGTAAACTGAGGGTAATTGAAACTATAACAAAAGGGTAGGCAAAGAAAAATATAGTTACCAGCATTTAATGTGGATACCACAGTAATCATTGTATGGTATAATATACCAATGTTATGGTTTAAGATCTTTAGCCGCCTCTGGATAGTGTAACCAAGCTTGCCAAGATCTTATAAAGGAATACGCTTTTTTGAACGCCAATCATTTTTCATATTGGCATTGTGTATTAACCCTTGTGGTTAGTTCTCTCATCGTAAGAAGGATCAAGGTTTTCCATTTAGGAAGGGGATAAGTATCTAGCCCTATATTCCGGAGGTCCAGTGTTGGAGTCAATATGTGTAATGCACTGTAATTTCGCTGATAACAATGGTTATGTTTTCCCAAAAGGTTTTAATGTGAGGACAGTTCCACAACACATGGTACAAATTCCCCATTTGGTTAAATCCTCTCCAGCATTTGTTTGTGGAATCGTGAAATATTTTTGACACCATGTGATAGATTTTTTGAAAGTTTTCCCAGTGATCAACACAGGAGGACATACTGAAGTTCAGGTGTATGGCTTTTAACCATTGTTGCAGAGAGAAATCTTGCTCTAGATCTTTTTCCCATTTGAGCATGTCGGGAGTTTTGGTCATTAGGAGTTGTAAAAGAAGGCTATTCCCCGGATTGGTGTTTTTGATTTCCGCTGTAGGAGTTCCTAGATCAGGTTTGGGATTTATATGTATTCTTCGCATTTGGTAACCTTGTGAAAATGTCTAATTTGCATTGACCTATAAGCATCTATAGGTAGCTCACTTTGATGTAGGTTTTGTAGGAAGTTCACACCCTTTTTATGGCAGTCTCTCACGTCAAAGCCACTACTGAGCCATTCATACGTTTTGGTCGGAATATCTAGTTTATGGGTACTTCCTTCATGGGCTGTACTAGTGGCTAGGGTGCGCCAGGCTGTTAAAGTGGCTCTAATTATTGAATAAGACACCTTGGAAGCAGTTAAGGGGGCATGAGGGATGCTGCCAATATCCCTATGAAGTCCTGGTGTTTCATAAAACTTTGTTCCATATTGACTCATACTTTGTCAACTGTCTTATGGATCCAATGTTTAACTTGGTCTAGCAAGGACGCGTTATAGTAGCCCATTAGATCCGGTACACCTATCCGACCAATTTTTTTCAGTAGTTGTAATGAGGAAAGAGCAATCCTCTTACTTTTTTTTGTTTGCCAAATAAATTCCCTCAAGAGGGAGTTGCATTTAATGAAGAATGATTTGGGTATATGGATAGGGAGTGTTCTAAATAAGTATAATATCCTTGGGAGAACTTGCATTTTGAAGGCTTGAGAAGAAAGTTGAGTTTTCCCTATGCGCCTTAGATCTTCAGTGACATTAGATAACAGGGTGGGAAAATTTGCTTCGTAGAGAGAATTAGCTGGATAAGAAAGTTGGATTCCTAGATATGCTATAGATTTAGATCCCCATTTATATGGAAATTTGTTTTCCAGTAACTCGATTTGTTCTTGAGATAGTCCCATGGCGAGAATCTGACATTTGTTGACCTTATAATAAGAGACTCTCCCAAATTCTTCTATCAATTGTTGAATTCTCTGTAGGGAACTGTAGGGCGCTGATAGAGATAGAAAAATTTTGTCTGTTAATAGACCTATTTTGTGTTCAGCTTGTCCCACCCTTAAACCCTGGATACGGAAATCAGACCTGATGGCCTCAGCAAAGGGTTCTATAGCCAGGGAGAATATGATAGGGGATAGGGGGCATCCCTGCCTTGTGCCATTTGAAAGGTCGAATGACCCAGACAGGACGCAATATATAAAAAAATCTAAATAAACTAGTATGAAAATCGTTCGCCCTCCTACTACTCCACACCACCACTGCGCACAAAGAAAAATTAATTAAAACACCTATGTGTATAAAAATAAACTAAGCAGCTACTTAAATAGATAAATAATGTAAAGTGATTTTAAATGAATAAAACAGTAGCGCTAATAATCACAGTGTCTGTGAATAAACTAAATATTTAACCTGTATAAACAATACTGAAAAATAATCATCCTGGGTGAAGTTTTAAGGATGGTTAGGCTCTTTTCCAGGTTTAGGTAGGGCCACGATAACTGCTTCTGACATTTCTTTTAGAAAATGCCCTGCTAAAACTGCTTGGTTGTAGAGATTAACCAAGTAAGGGCCTAGGACTGGGTTAAGGGCCTTGTAGTTTTCCGAGGACAGTCCATCCATTCCCGGTAATTTTCCCAATGAAAGGGAGGCAATTACATCTAGGATTTCTTTTAATTCTATAGGGCGATTTAGAAGGTTTATAGAGGTGTCGTCCAGCACCGGAATGAAAAAAAATGATATTACCGTTGTATTGGGTTGGGGGTTGTCAGTATCCTCTCTTGGGTTATAGAGTGAGGCATAATATTCCCTGAATGTTTGGGCTATCTCAGAGGGGTCAAGGACTTTTTTGTCTGTTTTGTGATGCTGAAGTTGGGTAATTTTTTTCCTGGCTTTCTTTTGTTTGAGTAGTAGTGCCATGTGTTTCCCCACTTTATTATGTGCCTTTGTTGATGCAGCAGCCCTATTCTTCTCTGATCTTCCAATGGTGCCTGTGCCATCTTGTGAGGTCTGTGATTCCGTCAGGCTATAGAAATCCGTAAGCCTAATGGGGCCCCTCACAGACTTCCCCCCTCATGCCGCCTCCACCTCTCTGGCACTGCATCTGCCCACGGGTGATGTTTTGGAGCTGTTAGGTGCGCTGTGTGTCGCTCTTTAGATCCAGTGCAGCCACAGATGGATTACAGTGCAGCCATCTCCTCAGGCTGCCGGCCACGCCCCTTAACAGAACTTTCTATACATTGCAGTGCCACTTCCTAACTTTTATTCCAACCTATAATTAAGGGCATAGACCAGGAATGTACTGCAACTCCGCCTCTCAGCAAGAACAACGGGGTCAAACCATCTTCTAAACGTGAGCTACCTCTCTATCCTTCACACTCCCAATTCTCTAACCATAACTATACAACCCTAACGAGGGAAACCCACCTAATTTACGGAGACAAGGTTGCATTCTTATTTGCAGTGACTTCAATGTTGTACCTGACCTGAAGATTGACATTAAAGGCCCTGAAACAAAAAAAAACACACTCGTATTCTGTGATATGATTGCCTCAACCGAATGTTTTGCTGTCTCCCTGGTGCTAGGGTTCGGCATGTGGTGGAACGGGTGGATAAATTACTGGGAGAGGCTGGGCATGACCCAGCTGTCTTGGTCCACGTTGGAACCAATGACAGTATACATGGAAGGTGGAGGCTCCTTAAGAATCAATTTAAAGAACTAGGCTGCAAGTTGAAGGGAAGGACCTCCAAGGTGATATTCTCTGAAATATTGCCTGTGCCATGCGCAACACAGGAAAGGCAGTGGGTGATTAGAGAGCTGAATGTATGGCTAAAGACCTGGTGTAGGGAGGAGGGATTTTGGGTTTATAGAACACTCGCCTGACTTTTCATTGGGGTGCAACCTATATGCTAATGACGGTTTGCACTTGAACGGAAGGGGGTCTGCTGTGCTGGGGAAGAGGTTTATGGGAAGGCTGGAGGAGTATTTAAACTAGGATTGAGGGGGAGGGTGAACTAGAATTACATCGGGCAGACAGGTTAGTTAGGGGTCTGACATTAATGGAGGGTGGAATGGGAATAGATGGGGGAGGGTTATGGCAGGTGACAGGAAATTTCCCATGTTGCAAACCGCCATTGGAAACTATAGTGCCATTTGTACTACTAAAAATGATATGAAAAACACCAGAGCAAAACGTAGTAATGCATTGAAGTGTTTGTTCACCAATGCCAGAAGTCTGCGAAGCAAAATAGGTGAGTTGGAAGCTCTGGTGCATGAGGAGAGCTATGATGTAATTGGTATTGCTGAAACTTGGCTTCAATCTTCACATGACTGGACTATTAATATTCCTGGCTATGCACTCTTTTGGAGAGACAGGGTAAAAAGGAAAGGTCTGTCTCTATGTGAGAAGTGATCTCAAAGCAAGCGTGAAAGAGGACCTGGTTGATGGAGAGTGTGATGAGTCTGAAGCATTATGGGTGGAACTGCATATAGATGTGCGTAGTTCAAAGCTAATCATTGGAGTTTGTTATAGACCACCCAATGTTCACGAGGAGGTGGAGACTCAGCTGCTTGCACAGATGGAAAGGGCTGCAAGAGCTGGGATGGTGATAATAATGGGGGATTTTAACTACCCAGAAATTGACTGGAGTAATGGCACTGCTGGGACAGTTAAAGGGCAAAAATGTATAAACCTATTACAGGACAATTTTATGGTCCAGTTTATTGAGGCCCCAACTAGGAATGATGCTCTGCTGAATCTGGTAATCTCAAACCCTGCAGAGCTTATTACTACTGTTCAGATAAAGGAACACCTGGGTAGCAGTGATCAAAACATGATTTCATTTGATGTTAGCTGTAAGCAAGAAATACATACAGGAAAGATAAAAACGCTCAACTTCAAGAGAGCAAATTTTCCAAGGATGAGGGCTGCTCTCCATGACTTGGACTGGGAGGGAATATTGGCATCAATGAGCACAGAACAGAAATGGGAATTCTTCAAAAAGACTGTTTGGGACCTCACTGCAAAGTATATTCCCATGGACAATACGTTTAAAAGGCTTAAAATAAAACTGTGGCTGACGGTGAAAGTTAAAAAAGCTATAAACAATAAGAAAAGAGCTTATCAATCTAAAAATGAAGGAACACTAGTGTTGTTTAAATGTTACAAAGTATTTAACAGAATATGTAAAAAGGAAATCAAGGATGCAAAAATTCAATGAACGACAGATTGCAAAAGATAGTATGACAAACCCCAAAAAATTCTTCAAATATATTAATAGTAAAAAGGTCAGGTCTGAGCATGTAGGCCTTTTACAAAACAATCTAGAGTGAGTGACTGGGGACAAAGAGAAGGCTAATTTATTAAATACTTTATTCAGCTCTGTGTATACAAAGGAGCATTGGGGAGCTCATGTCCATAATGGGGGTGGTATTGACACAATGATCCACAATGGCTCAAAAGTGATATGGATCCAGAAATATTTAGACAGAATAAAGGTGGATAAAGCACCTGGACCAGATGGCATCCACCCAAGGATCCTAAAATAATTGAGCTCTGTAATTTCAAAGCCATTGTATTTAATTTTTAGGGACTCATTACGGGAATAGTGACGGGAATAGTACCACTGGATTGGCACAGGGCGAACGGGGTGCCTATATTTAAAAATGGAACAAAGTCTTTACCAAGTAACTATAGACCTGTTAGTCAGGAAGATACTGGAGCGTTTAATAAAAGACCACATAGACGAGTTCTTGATGGAAAAAAAAACATTTTAAGCAACAGACAGCATGGGTTCATGAAAGACAGAAGTTGTCAGACAAACCTGATTTCTTTTTATGAAGAGGTAAGTTAAACCTTGGACAGAGGCGTGGCTGTGGACGTGGTATACTTGGATTTTGCAAAATCGTTTGATACAGTTCCCCACACACGCTCATGTGTAAGGTAAGGTCTACAGGCTTGGAAATATCAGTTTGTAAATGTATAGAAAACTGGCTAAAAGACAGAATTCAGAGAGTAGTGGTTAATGATTCATACTCTGAATGGTCTAAGGTTATCAGTGGTGTACCCCAAGGTTCAGTGCTGGGACCCTTACTTTTTAATATCTTTATAAATGATATTGGGTCTGGGATCAAAAGTAACATTTCTGTCTTTGCAGATGACACCAAGTTATGCAGTGGAATAACGTCCTTACATGAGGTCTCCAATTTACAAGCCAACATCAATGCTCTGTCTAATTGGGCGACTATGTGGCAGATGAGGTTTAATGTTGATAAATGTAAAGTTATGCACTTGGGGGCTAAGAATATGCATGCATCATACATGCTAGGGGGGAGTACAACTGGGGGAATCCGTAGTGGAGAAGGATCTGGGGGTTATGGTAGATCATAAGCTCAATAATAGCATGCAATGTCAAGCTGCGGTTTCCAAAGCAAGCAAAGTCCTTTCTTGTATTAAGTGAGGTATGGACTCCAGATAGAGAGATATCATTTTACCCCTGTTTAAATCATTAGTCAGACCTCATCTGGAATATGCAGTTCAGTTTTGGGCACCAGTTTTCAAAAAGGATATCGGGGAACTGGAGAAAGTGCAGAGAAGGGCAACCAAACTGATAAGAGGCATGGAGGAGCTCAGCTATGAGGAAAGATTAGAGGAACTGAATTTATTCACTCTTGAGAAGAGGAGAATAAGGGGGATATGATCAACATGTATAAATATATAAGGGGTCCATATAGTGAACTTGGTGTTGAGTTATTCACTTTACGGTCAACACAGAGAACAAGGGGGCACTCTTTACGTCTAGAGGAAAAGAGATTTCATCTCCAAATATGGAAAGGTTTCTTCACAGTAAGAGCTGTGAAAATGTGGAATAGACTCCCTCCATAGGTGGTTGCTTTAAGAAAGGCCTGGATACTTTCCTAAATGTACATAATATTACTGGGTACTAACATTTATAGGTAAAGTTGATCCAGGGAAAATCTGATTGCCTCAGGAAGGGATTTTCTTCCCCTGCTGTAGCAGATTGGAGCATGCTCTTCTGGGTTTTTTTTTTGCCTTCCTCTGGATCAACTGTGGGTATAGAATTGGGTATATTGGATATTGTACGATATTTTTTATTTTTATTTTTTTTTTATTTTTTTTATGGTTGAACTGAATGGACTTGTGTAACTATGTATGTGCTAGCATTCTATTTGCACGCTAATGGCTTGGTTTGATATCTGGAGATGTCAGCACTCTTTAGAATGAGACTTCACTTTCTTCTCTAAACCTCATTGCACATAAACGAAGGGGGGTAGTGGAATAGGGATTATAGCGGTGCGAGAAAATAATATAGAATAGTCGGGGTTGACTCACAGTTCAAAGCTCAAAAAAACTTTATTTTTAGTACAAAATAATTTTATTACATATAAGTACAATCATATTATAGAAAAATACATAGAAAAAGGACAAAATTGTTGATAGACATTGGACAGTACTAGATCATATAAGATTTTGACAAAGGTTAATAATTGAATTTATCCTGAATGGCACAGGGCCAATTTTACAAAAGTCAAAACAAAATAACCGATCAATTCAAAGATACACATTAGGTTAAAGACTAATTCAAGGTTACTGTAAGTAGAATAACCTGGAGTAGGCTAGACGAGCCTTAGTAGACGAATCCGACATGTTTCGCCATAACAATGGCTTCCTCAGGGTGGGTCTACTGTATAAGGTAAGTGTATCTAATGTAAGAGAAATTGTCATAATTAATTAAGTTTTACTGATAGATTAGATAGAAATAGCCCTTGCCCGGTTGGAAAGGGGTTTAATAGGGGTTAACAGGAAAGGAACCCAATGATTGGAATCCGGGGGGGCACCCCCACCCCCAGTCCCCCCGGGATGGAAATGGAAGTAGCCCCTTAAATCAATCAAGACTTACCCAAGTCGGTATGGATGGTAAAAAAGATTGGACACAGGTCGAGTTGTGGAGTGAAGTAGTCCTGTGGGGTGCCTTCAGTGCATAGCAGAAGGTGAGTCAAGCCAGGCCAGAAAAGGAATTTCTAGTCAGAAAAAAGCATCATTGGGAGGGGTAGGTGAGTTTGTAAAAAGAAAAATAATACAGTGTTGTTAGTCCATGGTAAGATAGTCCATGGACATGTAACCAAACACTGTATAAGGCGGACACTTGTGTCAAGAAAAGCGTTCAGTACCTTTTTCTGCCAGCAGGAGAATCGGCTATGGTTTGTCCAGCAAAAGAGCCGCTCAGCGCGCACGGGAGCGCGCGCGCGCGCGCGCGCGCACGCACGCTGTTTGAGTCCGTTTTGGCGCCAGAAGCGCTATTTAAGGAAGTGCCTGTCCATGCTGTCTTGCTGTCCGGTCTACAGCGTTCCCGTGACCCCCAGCTACCAGCTACCTGTGAATTACCTGACTTCTGCTACCTGACTACCCGGCTTGTTCCTGATACCCCGTGCCTGCTGCCTGTCCTCGATCCCGGCTTGTCCTGACATCTCTTCTGCCTGCTCCTTTGGTACTCTGCTGTCCGCCTGTTAAACGACCCGGCCTGCTTCACGACTACGCCTTGCCTGCTGACTTGGTACCGCACCTGCCTGCCCGTGTTTGACCCGGCCTGTCTGTGACCTGCTTCAGCTCCGGACTCCAGTCTCTCCCGGCTATCCGCAAGTTCCACCTGCCTGTCTTCTACGACTGGGTTCCTGCTCTAGTCCTCTACTGGTCGTCCTACAGTACTCCAGACGTCGGGACCAGCCCTACACCTGTAACCCGCCAGGCACTTGTGCCCCTTTGTGCTTTCGAGCCCCTGTCTATTCTACCAGGGGTTCCCGAGCCGGAGGTATACGAGACGCCGCTCCCTGCATTCGTGGGCTCAACCACCAGGTACGTGACAGTACCGGACAGCCATGTCCGAGCCCACGCAGGGAGCTGCTCCAGTGGATGATCTGTGTCGCCATCTGGCTGGCCTAACCCAGGCAGTGAAGAGTCTTCAGGAAGGCTATACCCGGCTCGAAGAACGTGTTCAGATCCTATCCACAGTTACGTCACCTTCACCTGCGATTCCTGCTGCTCCTTCAGTAGTGATGATGCCACCTGAACCTAAGGTTCCCACTCCTGAGCGGTTTTCTGGGGACCGCAGCAAATTTCGAGCTTTCCACAATGCTTGTGAACTTTTCTTTGCTCTGCAGCCCAGGACTTTTTCGCTTGACGCCACCAAAGTAGGCTTTGTCATTTCCCTGTTGTCAGGAGATCCACAAGCTTGGGCCCATCGGCTTTTGGAACAGAAGGATGCCGCCCTTGACAATCTGAACTCTTTCTTTCATGCTATGTCCCAGCTCTACGAGGACCCGCAACTAACAGCAACTGCAGAAACGGCCCTGCATTCCCTACAGCAAGGTCGCAGACCAGCGGAGGATTATGCGTCCGAATTCAGGCGCTGGAGTTCCAATACTAACTGGAATGACTCCGCCCTGCGGTACCAGTTCCGCATGGGTCTCTCTGAATCATTGAAGGACGAACTGGCCAGAGTGGATACACCTGAGACTCTAGACGCACTCATTAACCTGTCCATACAGATTGACAGGCGACTACGACAACGGAGGTCTGAACGTGCCGCCGGTCCCTCCAGACCAATCTGGATGCTTCCCCGGGTACCCAGTCAGCCTCCACCGAATCCCAGAACTCCCGTGGCCTATACCTCTGATGCTCCGGAACCTATGCAGCTAGGATTACTGCGCCCATCTCTGACACCTGAAGAGCGACAACGCAGGCGATCCAATAATCTGTGCCTCTACTGTGGCGAATCGGGACATTATGTGAGATCCTGTCCTGCTAAACTTCGTAAGTCCTGCACTACCTCTTTTGCTCTTACTCCCACTCTGCCGAATAAGACGTCTCACCTGGCTGTCTCCGTTCTTTTTCAGCTCCCCAGAGGGAATATCCGGGTAACCGCTATCATTGACTCCGGAGCCTGCAGCGGTTTCATGGACTCAGCTTTCGCCACCCGGCATCATATTCCTCTTCGACCAAAAGAAAAGGGCCTCTCTATACACCTGGCAGACGGCTCGGCTCTTAAATCTGGACCTGTCACACAAGAGACTGTGCCAATATTTACCACTATGGCCGGTAACCACCAAGAACTATTATGCCTGAACATCATCCAATCCCCTCTGTTTCCGGTTATTCTAGGCATGCCCTGGTTGAGGGCTCATAACCCATTCATTGATTGGACCACTGGGGAGATCAGCTTTCCCTCCTCCTATTGTCACCAATATTGCTTACCTGAGACGGCTCAAGCACTTTCACCCCTACTCTGCATGGAAGCTGATGAAGAGACCCGTCAAGCCGTGCCTGAAGTCTACCATGAGTTTTTAGACGTCTTCAGCAAGAAGGGCGCAGATACTCTTCCTCCTCACAGGCCTTATGACTGCCCAATTGAAATCCTTCCTGGCGCAGAAGTTCCATTCGGGAGAATCTTCCCCTTAACTGAACTTGAACTTGGCACTTTGAAGGCCTATATTGACGATAATCTGGAGAAGGGGTTCATTCGGCCCTCCACTTCCCCAGCAGGGGCAGGAATTTTCTTCGTAGAGAAAAAAGACCATTCCCTACGCCCCTGCGTAGACTACAGGGAACTTAACAAAGTTACCATCAAAAACCGGTACCCTCTCCCCTTGGTACCTGAATTATTTCAAAGACTGGGATCTGCAGCGACGTTCACAAAACTGGACCTCCGCGGGGCATACAACCTTATTCGCATCCGGAGCGGTGATGAGTGGAAGACTGCCTTTCGCACCCGATTCGGGCATTTTGAATATTTGGTTATGCCATTCGGACTCTGCAACGCCCCTGCTACGTTCCAGCATTTTGTGAACGATATCTTCAGAGACTGTTTTAATTGTAGGCCATAATGTGCATAAGGTAAAGGCCAATACCCCTGGGGGATGCTTGGAGTAAAGATAGACACTTTAAAACGATGTATGCATGTGAGAAGGTAAACGTTTATTCAAAAATGTACACAGTGAACAAGGGAATGCTCAGAAGGCATGGTATGTTTGCAATTGAGGATACAATCAGTTGATACAGTTTATAACATGTCAAAAGAGCAAAAACATACAAAGCATTATGACAGAGGTATAAACTTGCTTGGTGCATAAGGTAAGGAAGATGCCAACATGTTTCGGACTGTGGTCCTTTGTCAAGGCAATTTGTATCCTTAGAAACTCATCTGAATAGATGAAAGGTCATATAATTAGTCTCAATATATCAATACTTTCCTCCCATACACTTACCAAACACGAAATCTCAGTCCTTGAGAAGGGACTTACTTTTTGTCCAACTTCACAGCTTGACAAGTTCACAGTCATTAAAGATATACATCTCTTTGTCCGTAAGTTACTTCTACACAGCATGTACACTCCTAACCCTTTTACTGACAATGTTTTGCACACCGCCACTGAGACTACTGCTCTTCAGCAGCTCATTGAACTACTGGAGGAAAACAATCCACCAGATTTGATTGACACCATTGACCTTGACAATGTGCTCAACAACTTTGAGGACGAAATTCCTCCTTCCAATTCACATTCTTCACACCACACTTCCCTCAAGAAAAAATCAAGTTTTTTTCCTTCACCCAGCACCAATCCACGTGCTGCACTATTTTTACAGTCAGTGACGAACGAAATTCGACATTTGCAAATCTATCCCACTCATCCCAAACAAAAAAACTTTACTTACAACCAACACCTGGCCTTACAAAATTTAAAAACCAACCCTCTGATAGTGATTAAACCGGCGGACAAGGGTGGAAACATTGTTGTTCTTAACAAACTAGATTATCTTGACATGTGTCTTAACATACTACGCAACCGCGAATGGTATGCCATAATTCCCAGTACATCAATCAGGTTGTTCCAACAGGAATTATATATTCTCGTTGATGATGCCCTTAGACAACACATTATTGATAAATCTACTGCCGACTATGTCAGAACCAAATTTCCGAGAGAAGCCACCTTCTACGCCTTACCCAAGGTACACAAAAACCTTCCCAGACCACCAGGTAGACCTATTGTCTCCGGACGTGGATGCCTTACTGACAACCTTAGTCGTTATATAGACAAATTACTCCAACCCCTAGTACAGGCACTACCTTCATATATACGTGATACCACACACTTACTCCAAGATCTCTCGGACCTCCACGTTGATGCCAATACTGTCCTGGTTGCCATCGACGTTGAGGCCCTTTACAGTTCTATCCCTCACACCTTAGGACTCACTGCTATTCAACACACCTTGTCTAATGCCAACCTTTATTCCTATGAGTTATCGCTCTTTATTATCAGAGCACTCAAATTCATCTTGACTCATAACTTTTTCTCCTTCAATGGTTCCCACTACCTCCAGGTACAGGGCGTCGCCATGGGCACTTGCTGTGCACCGGCGTACGCCAATCTGTACCTGGGGGAGTGGGAACGAAACCTATTTATCACTGATGCTGCGAGCATCTACACTAAACATATAGCGTCCTTCCGCCGCTATATAGATGACATCCTGATTCTGTGGCAGGGCCCCATAGATACCCTACATCACTTTCTCATATACCTCAATACTTCCAATTCTCTCAATCTTAAATTTACAATGACATATAGCTACAGTTCCATCTCTTTCCTTGACCTTACCCTCAGCAAGGACAGACATGGCCAACTACAAAGCCAACTTTTTCGCAAACCGACTGCAGGTAATACCATCCTTGCAGCCTCCAGTTTTCACCCGAACCCTTACTTAAATCCATTCCCTTTGCTCAATATCTACGTGCCCGACGCAATTGTTCCACGGATACCTCCTTTGAACACGAGGCCTCCGTATTGAGGGACAGACTTCGCGCACGTGGTTATAAAAATAGCGTTTTAAAAAACGCTTACAAAAAAGCGAAATCTAAATCGCGCTCCGCTTTACTCATCCCCAAACCATCTGGGCCCTCCACACAACCACCCATTAGAATCATAACGAATTACTGCCAACAATACAATGAAATTACTCAAATACTACTTAAACACTGGCACATCATCTCTACAGACAGAGCCCTTTCCCCCTTTGTTCCGCCTAAACCTTTGATCACCTATCGACGTGCTCCGTCTCTCCGTGATAAACTCATTACTAGTGAATACAAGAGTAGTAATAAATCCCAGAGACAGCTTAAGGGCACCTATCCATGTGGCAATTGCAACTATTGCAAATACCTACCCAAATCCAATCTACATAACCTTCTACCCAATGGTCAACGCCTCTTTCCTAAGCATTATGTAAATTGTCGTTCTGTTGGTATTGTTTACCTTTTAGAATGTGAATGTGGGTGCTTCTACGTGGGCAAGACGAAATTACCATTCTGGAAACGAATTTATGGACACGTTACCAGTATAAACCAAAGAGATCCCGATTTACCTTTGGGACGACACACCTCTATTGTCCACTCTGATACTATTCCCAAGATCTCATTCAGAGCTCTAGACCATATCCCCCCCCCCCCAAACCGAGGGGGTGATTACAACAAAGCGCTCCTTCAGAGCGAACTTCGTTGGATTTTCCACCTCAATGCCACCATACCTCCCGGCCTAAACGAGGCCTTCAACTTCAAACCTTACCTTGAGGGCTTCGAGACCGGAGTTTGTGAACTAGACCTTTAACTTATGGTCTCCCACGTTTAAGCACCCACACCCCTATACACACTGTCTGTATTATTATTATATCTCTTACTCTGTGGATTGGATGTTTCCTTACAGCATATAGGAATATATGTTCATGTACCTCATACTGTATATGTATTGATATATGCTCTTCTGTATGTATTATTTACACATGTTTTTCCATTTATGCATTATATACTGTGCATCAAATTGTTACATGTTCTTTTCCCCTTCCCTCCAATGGTTTACAGGCCATATACATTACTAGGCTGCCCATTGTACTAAACCTGCATGTCCCCCATCGCTCATTTGTGATCATCCGTCCTTTATGGACCAACCTACAAACATTTCACCTGCATTTTTCTTTTTCCCCCTCTATTTTGAATACCCGGCGCGGGTAAGACCAGGTGCGCGTGCGCATCTGCTTCACTGCGCACGCACCACCCCCTCGCCTTCCATCTAGACCAGCTTCCTGGTCTACTCCCTGTTTGCGCTCCACCGTGGAGCGCACCAGGAAGTCGGCGACCGTCTGTCCCGCGTCGGTGACGTCACGACGCCGGACGCGGCCGCGCCGTCATGACGCGGCCGCGCCCGGCACCGCCCCGTCAGAGGTCCACACTAGGAGGTTACCACAGCGCTTTCTGGCGCCCGCCTCCCAACAACACAGCAGCCAATCAGCACTGCGGCCTCAGGTTAGTTGCTACACACCTACCCACAGCTGTTGTCCATTACCTGACCACATATAAACCCTTCACACTCTGGCTTCAGTCTCATGCTGCTGACTGACCAGAGTTGACCTCCCATCCTCTACTCACAAACTATACTCAGGTAAATACTAGGTCTACTTCCTTGTAGCCAGATACTCTTACTTTGTTTTTCTAGTTTATGATTATTCCCATTTTACTTTATTTTTACAGTGACACACTCGCTGACCCACTGTGTTTAATACAGGACTTGGGCTTTTAGCCCTAAACCCTGTATGTTGGACCTTGTATTCTGAGGGGGTTCTCAGCAGGCTTCCTATACCCCAGTGTATAGGTACACTCTGTTTTTATTACATACACCCTTGATTCCCTGGATCCCACGCTCAGTGGCTTTTCCATATGACAAACAATTGAGCTTTGGCAGGACATGTGAGTACCTCATTGTGTTTTTTCCTCTTTTTGAGATAAATCTCCTCCAGCAATATAGATTTTCTCCAGTGCAAATATAATGTATTGATATATTGAGACTAATTATATGACCTTTCATCTATTCAGATGAGTTTCTAAGGATACAAATTGCCTTGACAAAGGACCACAGTCCGAAACATGTTGGCATCTTCCTTACCTTATGCACCAAGCAAGTTTATACCTCTGTCATAATGCTTTGTATGTTTTTGCTCTTTTGACATGTTATAAACTGTATCAACTGATTGTATCCTCAATTGCAAACATACCATGCCTTCTGAGCATTCCCTTGTTCACTGTGTACATTTTTGAATAAACGTTTACCTTCTCACATGCATACATCGTTTTAAAGTGTCTATCTTTACTCCAAGCATCCCCCAGGGGTATTGGCCTTTACCTTATGCACATTATGGCCTACAATTAAAACTGTTATACAATTCTGGGATGCGATAGACCATTTGTTGTCCCACCTACTTGCCCACCAAAACAATTTTCTTATATTGATGGTTACCCCATCCAAATCCCCAACCGGGCAAGTTTAGGTGATACTGTATTTAATACTTTACTTATTTCCCCTATCTTGTACCCTTTACTACATACCCCATATAGTATTTTGCTTATACCATATACTCATCCTTGCTTCATATATCATACATTTGCACTGTTATCTATTATTGTGAATTTTATCACATATCTTTCACCTAGTTTTAATTATGGCTCTGTACCTTGGAGATGAATGGGATACACGCATGTCCAACACCATGCACCACTTTGAGTCTAATGAGTATGTTCAGTCACAACTCAAGTATACCTTCCTTAACCTTACCCACACCGTCCAAAAGAAGGCCTCCCTCTTCTGGCACATAAAATCTTTTAAAGAATATATTGCCCATGGCATTAACCCCTTTGGTCTCCGGGTACAAATCTTCCCCACTTTTCAGGACATTCGCCCGGACTTCAAGGCCTCCTGGGAAAATGTCCTGAAAAATTGCTCTAATGAACTCATGAAATTATTGATTACTGAATATGAGTCTCAAATGACTGCTTTAGATACTAAACTTGAACTGATTAACACACAGCTTGAGCAATTTCAAACACATCCTCTATATATCTCACTTGACGAACAGTTAAAAACCCGTTTTGACAAATTTAACCATGATATTCTTGCACAAAAGGATAAAAAATTCTTTCGTGACAAGAAAGCCTTTCATGAGGAACGTGCATACAAATGGAGCGATACAAATCGCACAAATCGCTCCGATAACACCACACGCTCTGGTCTTCGACCACCGAATCCTCGTTCCTCCACTGACAAGACCTACACCTCTACTCACGTACCCCATCAACCTAATCTCCCTTTGGGGCTTCGCAAGCCCAAACGTGGACGCACACCAAATTTTTCGAGTGACGATGTGTCTGACGTGGAGGGGACCCCCGGCGCCTCCCCCCTTGGGGACTCGCCGGTGGCCCCCTCTAACGCCAAGACACACAGATCGCACTCACTTCCATCTGCATCTCAGCGTGCAGATTTTTTAGACAAAATGCGAACTTCACTACAGACACATCACCAATCCACTTCTCTCAACCCAAAAACCAAACGACCAACACGCTAGAAATATCCTCTAACAACATCATTAACCTTTCCTCCCATACACTTACCAAACACGAAATCTCAGTCCTTGAGAAGGGACTTACTTTTTGTCCAACTTCACAGCTTGACAAGTTCACAGTCATTAAAGATATACATCTCTTTGTCCGTAAGTTACTTCTACACAGCATGTACACTCCTAACCCTTTTACTGACAATGTTTTGCACACCGCCACTGAGACTACTGCTCTTCAGCAGCTCATTGAACTACTGGAGGAAAACAATCCACCAGATTTGATTGACACCATTGACCTTGACAATGTGCTCAACAACTTTGAGGACGAAATTCCTCCTTCCAATTCACATTCTTCACACCACACTTCCCTCAAGAAAAAATCAAGTTTTTTTCCTTCACCCAGCACCAATCCACGTGCTGCACTATTTTTACAGTCAGTGACGAACGAAATTCGACATTTGCAAATCTATCCCACTCATCCCAAACAAAAAAACTTTACTTACAACCAACACCTGGCCTTACAAAATTTAAAAACCAACCCTCTGATAGTGATTAAACCGGCGGACAAGGGTGGAAACATTGTTGTTCTTAACAAACTAGATTATCTTGACATGTGTCTTAACATACTACGCAACCGCGAATGGTATGCCATAATTCCCAGTACATCAATCAGGTTGTTCCAACAGGAATTATATATTCTCGTTGATGATGCCCTTAGACAACACATTATTGATAAATCTACTGCCGACTATGTCAGAACCAAATTTCCGAGAGAAGCCACCTTCTACGCCTTACCCAAGGTACACAAAAACCTTCCCAGACCACCAGGTAGACCTATTGTCTCCGGACGTGGATGCCTTACTGACAACCTTAGTCGTTATATAGACAAATTACTCCAACCCCTAGTACAGGCACTACCTTCATATATACGTGATACCACACACTTACTCCAAGATCTCTCGGACCTCCACGTTGATGCCAATACTGTCCTGGTTGCCATCGACGTTGAGGCCCTTTACAGTTCTATCCCTCACACCTTAGGACTCACTGCTATTCAACACACCTTGTCTAATGCCAACCTTTATTCCTATGAGTTATCGCTCTTTATTATCAGAGCACTCAAATTCATCTTGACTCATAACTTTTTCTCCTTCAATGGTTCCCACTACCTCCAGGTACAGGGCGTCGCCATGGGCACTTGCTGTGCACCGGCGTACGCCAATCTGTACCTGGGGGAGTGGGAACGAAACCTATTTATCACTGATGCTGCGAGCATCTACACTAAACATATAGCGTCCTTCCGCCGCTATATAGATGACATCCTGATTCTGTGGCAGGGCCCCATAGATACCCTACATCACTTTCTCATATACCTCAATACTTCCAATTCTCTCAATCTTAAATTTACAATGACATATAGCTACAGTTCCATCTCTTTCCTTGACCTTACCCTCAGCAAGGACAGACATGGCCAACTACAAAGCCAACTTTTTCGCAAACCGACTGCAGGTAATACCATCCTTGCAGCCTCCAGTTTTCACCCCGAACCCTTACTTAAATCCATTCCCTTTGCTCAATATCTACGTGCCCGACGCAATTGTTCCACGGATACCTCCTTTGAACACGAGGCCTCCGTATTGAGGGACAGACTTCGCGCACGTGGTTATAAAAATAGCGTTTTAAAAAACGCTTACAAAAAAGCGAAATCTAAATCGCGCTCCGCTTTACTCATCCCCAAACCATCTGGGCCCTCCACACAACCACCCATTAGAATCATAACGAATTACTGCCAACAATACAATGAAATTACTCAAATACTACTTAAACACTGGCACATCATCTCTACAGACAGAGCCCTTTCCCCCTTTGTTCCGCCTAAACCTTTGATCACCTATCGACGTGCTCCGTCTCTCCGTGATAAACTCATTACTAGTGAATACAAGAGTAGTAATAAATCCCAGAGACAGCTTAAGGGCACCTATCCATGTGGCAATTGCAACTATTGCAAATACCTACCCAAATCCAATCTACATAACCTTCTACCCAATGGTCAACGCCTCTTTCCTAAGCATTATGTAAATTGTCGTTCTGTTGGTATTGTTTACCTTTTAGAATGTGAATGTGGGTGCTTCTACGTGGGCAAGACGAAATTACCATTCTGGAAACGAATTTATGGACACGTTACCAGTATAAACCAAAGAGATCCCGATTTACCTTTGGGACGACACACCTCTATTGTCCACTCTGATACTATTCCCAAGATCTCATTCAGAGCTCTAGACCATATCCCCCCCCCCCAAACCGAGGGGGTGATTACAACAAAGCGCTCCTTCAGAGCGAACTTCGTTGGATTTTCCACCTCAATGCCACCATACCTCCCGGCCTAAACGAGGCCTTCAACTTCAAACCTTACCTTGAGGGCTTCGAGACCGGAGTTTGTGAACTAGACCTTTAACTTATGGTCTCCCACGTTTAAGCACCCACACCCCTATACACACTGTCTGTATTATTATTATATCTCTTACTCTGTGGATTGGATGTTTCCTTACAGCATATAGGAATATATGTTCATGTACCTCATACTGTATATGTATTGATATATGCTCTTCTGTATGTATTATTTACACATGTTTTTCCATTTATGCATTATATACTGTGCATCAAATTGTTACATGTTCTTTTCCCCTTCCCTCCAATGGTTTACAGGCCATATACATTACTAGGCTGCCCATTGTACTAAACCTGCATGTCCCCCATCGCTCATTTGTGATCATCCGTCCTTTATGGACCAACCTACAAACATTTCACCTGCATTTTTCTTTTTCCCCCTCTATTTTGAATACCCGGCGCGGGTAAGACCAGGTGCGCGTGCGCATCTGCTTCACTGCGCACGCACCACCCCCTCGCCTTCCATCTAGACCAGCTTCCTGGTCTACTCCCTGTTTGCGCTCCACCGTGGAGCGCACCAGGAAGTCGGCGACCGTCTGTCCCGCGTCGGTGACGTCACGACGCCGGACGCGGCCGCGCCGTCATGACGCGGCCGCGCCCGGCACCGCCCCGTCAGAGGTCCACACTGGGAGGTTACCACAGCGCTTTCTGGCGCCCGCCTCCCAACAACACAGCAGCCAATCAGCACTGCGGCCTCAGGTTAGTTGCTACACACCTACCCACAGCTGTTGTCCATTACCTGACCACATATAAACCCTTCACACTCTGGCTTCAGTCTCATGCTGCTGACTGACCAGAGTTGACCTCCCATCCTCTACTCACAAACTATACTCAGGTAAATACTAGGTCTACTTCCTTGTAGCCAGATACTCTTACTTTGTTTTTCTAGTTTATGATTATTCCCATTTTACTTTATTTTTACAGTGACACACTCGCTGACCCACTGTGTTTAATACAGGACTTGGGCTTTTAGCCCTAAACCCTGTATGTTGGACCTTGTATTCTGAGGGGGTTCTCAGCAGGCTTCCTATACCCCAGTGTATAGGTACACTCTGTTTTTACTACATACACCCTTGATTCCCTGGATCCCACGCTCAGTGGCTTTTCCATATGACAAACAATTGAGCTTTGGCAGGACATGTGAGTACCTCATTGTGTTTTTTCCTCTTTTTGAGATAAATCTCCTCCAGCAATATAGATTTTCTCCAGTGCAAATATAATGTATTGATATATTGAGACTAATTATATGACCTTTCATCTATTCAGATGAGTTTCTAAGGATACAAATTGCCTTGACAAAGGACCACAGTCCGAAACATGTTGGCATCTTCCTTACCTTATGCACCAAGCAAGTTTATACCTCTGTCATAATGCTTTGTATGTTTTTGCTCTTTTGACATGTTATAAACTGTATCAACTGATTGTATCCTCAATTGCAAACATACCATGCCTTCTGAGCATTCCCTTGTTCACTGTGTACATTTTTGAATAAACGTTTACCTTCTCACATGCATACATCGTTTTAAAGTGTCTATCTTTACTCCAAGCATCCCCCAGGGGTATTGGCCTTTACCTTATGCACATTATGGCCTACAATTAAAACTGTTATACAATTCTGGGATGCGATAGACCATTTGTTGTCCCACCTACTTGCCCACCAAAACAATTATCTTCAGAGACTACCTTGACCTGTTCGTCATAGTATATTTGGACGACATCCTGATCTTCTCGCCTTCCCTGACAGAGCATCGCCAACATGTTAAAAAGGTGCTAACCAGACTTCGACGCCACGGCTTGTATGCGAAACCGGAAAAATGTGTATTCGAGCAACAGAGCATCCAGTTTCTAGGATTGATTATTTCCGTGGAAGGTATCAAAATGGACCCACAGAAGGTCTCTGCCATCCTGGACTGGCCAGCTCCTACCGACAGGAAGGGTGTTCAACGCTTTGTGGGATTCGCAAATTTCTACCGGAAATTCATCAAAGGGTTCTCCACTATCATTTCACCCATCACGAATCTAACCAAGCAGAGCACTAAGTTTTCTTGGTCTCCCGGAGCGCAGGCAGCCTTTGCAACCTTGAAGGATCGATTCACGTCGGCATCAGTTCTGAAGCATCCTGACCCAGCGTTACCGTACATACTTGAGGTTGATGCCTCGGAAATTGCAGTCGGGGCAGTGTTATCCCAGAGACAAGGGCCTAAAGCTCTGTTGCATCCAGTTGCGTTCTTCTCCCGCAAACTATCTGAGGCGGAACGAAATTACGACGTGGGAGATCGAGAACTATTGGCCATCAAAGCGGCTCTTGAAGAATGGCGATATCTTTTGGAAGGAGCGACACATCCGATTCTTGTGTATACGGATCACAAGAATCTCGAATATTTAAAAACCGCTAAGAGACTGAGACCACGCCAGGCCAGGTGGGCACTTTTCTTTACGCGATTTTCTCTCCACATAACTTACAGGCCCGGGTCGAAGAACACCAAACCAGACGCCCTCTCTAGGATGTTTAGTGAACCTGAAACTTCTTCTCCTCCGGACACCATCTTGTCTTCTGGAAGTTTTCTTTTGCTCCATGAAGATTTGCTGGCTCAGATAAAACAGGCTTCCGCAGGAATTTCTTCCCCACCTGATACCACTCTACAAACCAGAGACGATCTGTTATGGTACGGAGAAAAGATCTTCGTACCTAAGGAGGTGCGAGTGGCTGTTCTGAACTTCTGTCATGACCATGAGTTAGCTGGTCATTTTGGGGTGCACAAGACATCTGAATTGCTCCAACGCATGTTTTGGTGGCCACAGTTAACAAAGGACTGTAGGGATTATGTGGAATCCTGCACCGTCTGTATCCAGAACAAAGGCAACAAATCAAAGGCTTGGGGGCTGTTGAAACCATTACCTGTCCCAGAGAGACCATGGAGAATGATCTCTATGGATTTTATTGTTGAGCTGCCTCCCTCGGAAGATCATTCAACCATCTTCGTAGTGGTGGATAGACTCTCTAAAATGGCTCACTTCCTTCCCATGAAGGGTACTCCTTCTGCGGCCGAAACCGTGAGAATTTTCATTAAGGAAATCGTAAGACTTCATGGCATTCCGGCAAACATAACCTCAGATCGTGGGGTACAATTCACCTCAAAATTCTGGAGGGCATTATGTGGCTCTCTGAAGATCAATTTGTCCTTTTCTTCAGCCTACCATCCTCAAACAAACGGCCAGACAGAAAGGACGAATCAAACATTGGAGCAGTACTTACGCTGCTTTTCATCATTCTCACAAGATGATTGGGTTCCTCTATTGCCGCTGGCCGAATTTGCCTATAACAATTCAATTCATTCTGCTACAAAACAGACTCCTTTCTTTGCAAATTATGGTTTTCACCCTTTATTTCTATCAAACTGCATACCGGAATGTCCTGTACCTGCTGCTCAGGAAACGCTGAATTTTTTTAGTGCCAATAATAAACTACTCCAGGAGACAATGACAAGAACTCAGGAATATTACAAGGAGGTCTTTGACAGGAAGAGAAGGGGAGAACTCAATTTAAAACCAGGAGATCAAGTCTGGCTGTCTACATTAAACTTGAAATTGGCATGCCCCTCCAAGAAGCTTGGCCCTAAGTTTGTGGGTCCTTTCCCTGTGGAAAAAAAAATCAATAGTGTAACTTATAAATTAAAGCTACCCGAATCATTCCGGATCCACCCAGTCTTCCATGTAGCTCTGCTCAAACCTACTGTCCCAGATCCTTTTGTTGGCCGAAATACGGGGCCTCCTGAACCGGTACTCATTGATGGGGAAATGGAATTCGAGGTGGAGTCGATCCTTGATTGTAGGAGAAGAGGCGGGCGTGTGCAGTATCTGGTGAAATGGAAGGGGTACGGCCCGGAAGAAAATTCGTGGGAACCGGAATCTAACATTCATGCAAAGAGGCTGATTCGGGCATTTAATAATGCACACGCAAGTAAGATGGTTCGGTTGGGCATCCGGAGGCTGCCCCTTAGGGGGGGGCAATGTCAAGAAAAGCGTTCAGTACCTTTTTCTGCCAGCAGGAGAATCGGCTATGGTTTGTCCAGCAAAAGAGCCGCTCAGCGCGCACGGGAGCGCGCGCGCGCGCACGGGAGCGCGCACGCACGCTGTTTGAGTCCGTTTTGGCGCCAGAAGCGCTATTTAAGGAAGTGCCTGTCCATGCTGTCTTGCTGTCCGGTCTACAGCGTTCCCGTGACCCCCAGCTACCAGCTACCTGTGAATTACCTGACTTCTGCTACCTGACTACCCGGCTTGTTCCTGATACCCCGTGCCTGCTGCCTGTCCTCGATCCCGGCTTGTCCTGACATCTCTTCTGCCTGCTCCTTTGGTACTCTGCTGTCCGCCTGTTAAACGACCCGGCCTGCTTCACGACTACGCCTTGCCTGCTGACTTGGTACCGCACCTGCCTGCCCGTGTTTGACCCGGCCTGTCTGTGACCTGCTTCAGCTCCGGACTCCAGTCTCTCCCGGCTATCCGCAAGTTCCACCTGCCTGTCTTCTACGACTGGGTTCCTGCTCTAGTCCTCTACTGGTCGTCCTACAGTACTCCAGACGTCGGGACCAGCCCTACACCTGTAACCCGCCAGGCACTTGTGTCCCTTTGTGCTTTCGAGCCCCTGTCTATTCTACCAGGGGTTCCCGAGCCGGAGGTATACGAGACGCCGCTCCCTGCATTCGTGGGCTCAACCACCAGGTACGTGACAACTTGTCTCATATATTTACTTACTTCAACAATTTGTTTTAAAAGAATGCTGGTAATAGGAGTGAAAGAACCTTATAGATTGGAGAGGGATGGTCAAAGCGGGAGGCACCTGAAAGGTATTAATGAGGGTAAGGATCCAAAGCTTGAACAAACGGAAATAAATTAGGTCTCAATGCGTGTATAGAGTTTAGTACCTGTTTCAGTCTGTAATTAGGGACTAGTTCAACACAGATGAAGCATGAGTGGACACCTTTTAAATAGGAACGGTGTCCACAGAGGCCGAAGGTCCCTGGTGGAAATGAGAGAGTGGATAGTGAGGGCAAGTTTAAATTAGGTTTAGCGAAGGGTCAGTTTAAAAGTCAAAAAGTAAATGTAAAAGTAGACTGGAGTTGCTTACTTGATTCAGAGAGAATAAGATGCGTCAGGTGCCTCCAAGGTCCAGTGATGGACTGAGCTGCACGCCGGCTTTTAACTCACCTTCCAGACTGAGGAGGCGTGGGGAACGCCCCTCAGTCAGCGGACGAAGGAGCCTCTGCGCAGGCGCATTACACGCGCCTCGGTCAGGGGCCTACAAAGGCCATAATGCCTGGCGGTGGGCGTGTAGAGGACGTGATGACGATGTCGTCAGAGTGCCGATTCGCTGCAGGGGCTGGGTTGGGCGGGCTTCAAGAAGAGTGCACCGCCCTTGGGTGTCCATACTAGGCATAGAGACACAAGCCAAGTGGACAAACTAGCAAGCCAATCAGCCGCCGTGTCGGGGATACCGGAGAGTGGGATTGGTGGAAAGGTCATGAGAAGAAGAAAGGGGAAGCTAGGCCGGGGGGTGGAAGTGGGGGCGTCCCGCGGATCCCATAGTTCAAAAGGTATCCCGTCCGATCCCTAAACCCTGTACCGGGGAAATAAAAAGTGGGCAAGCTGAAATATATTAATGATGACAATTTAAGCATTCATAACAATTTATACTGACATTGTGCAATAAAAACATTATATGGATGGACACAGACAATTTGGAAATTAATATAATTTAATATTAATCAAAAGCCTGTTTTTGAGTCATATTATAAATGCAGGTTAATGAATGCGACAGGGGCAGTTTAAACATAGATAAAAATATATAATTGGGAAAGGATATAATTAAATTCCCATATAGTATACTATAGCAACATTTTTCTATAAATTAAATTGTTTTAGGTATGTATTAAGGAATGTCGTTTAATTTGGAAGTAATTAATGGAGTAGGGGAGCGGGCTTTAGCGCATATTGGGAAGGGATAGGGCGGGCAAGGATGGGAAAGAGTGGGTTGAAAAAGTAAAAACTCTAATACCACATTATTACCTAATGGCAACCTACACAAACTCAAACATCGGGTCACATGCAACACTATAGGAGTCATTTATTTAGCCACCTGCCGCTGTGGAGGCTTCTATGTCGGCAAAACAAAAAGAGCATTCTCCATCCGTATACAGGATCATATTAAGCCCTTACTTAAAAAGAAAATTTCGACAGCAGTTAATCGTCATATTGCTCAAAAACACAACTTTGATGCCACTGCAATCTTATTTTCTGCTTTGGAACATATACCCTCTAACGTACGTGGAGGGGATATTGATACTCGCTTGCTTCAACTTGAGACCAGGTGGATATACACCTTAGATGCCACTAGGCACCCTGGTATGAACGAATATATCAGTTTCAAATCATTCTTATAACTCCCTAATCATTAATCTTATTCTTCTTCTAAATGCCTCATTGTAAACATCCTATTTAACACATTGGTATCTACTTAAGCCCTCCCCTTTCCCCCCTCCCCCCCCCCCCCCCCTTCCCCCCCTCCCTCCCTCTCCCTTCCCTTCCTTCTTCCTTCCACCCCTTCCTTCCCCTTAACTTTTCTCTTTTCCCCTTTTCTTCCCCCCCCTCGCCCCCTCTTTCCCATCCCCTTTTCGTCTTTCCCCTGTCTCCCTCTGCCCCTCCCCTTTCCCCTCCTTTCCCCTTGTCTCCCCCTCTCCCTCCCTGTTTACCCCCTTCCCCCCCCCTCCGCACCTCCCCTCATCCCTTCCTCTCCCTCCCCCCCCCCCCCCCTCCCCTCTTCCCCGTTAATATTTTTTCACTTTTTCAACCCACTCTTCCCCATCCTTGCCCGCCCTATCCCTTCCCAATATGCGCTAAAGCCCGCTCCCCCCCCTACTCCATTAATTACTTCCAAATTAAAGGACATTCCTTAATACATACCTAAAACAATTTAATTTATAGAACAATTTTGCTATAGTATACTGTATGGGAATTTAATTATATCCTTTCCCAATTATATATTTTTATCTATGTTTAAACTGCCCCTGTCGCTAGGGATGAGCCGAACACCCCCCCGTTCGGCTCGCACCAGAACCCGCGAACGGACCTAAAGTCCATGCGAGCTTTAGAACCCTATTAGTTATAATGGATGCGAACGTTCAAAATTAAAAGTGCTCATTTTAAAGGCTAATATGCATGTTAATGTCATAAAAAGTGTTTGGGGACCTGGGTCCTGCCCCAGGGGACATGTATCAATGCAAATTTTTTTTTTAAAAACTGAAGTTTTTTCAGGAGCAGTGATTTTAATAATGCTTAAATTGAAACAATAAAAGTGTAATATTCCTTTAAATTTCGTACCTGGGGGGTGTCTATAGTATGCCTGTAAAGGGGCGCATGTTTCCCATGTTTAGAACTGTCTCTGCGCAAAGTGTCATTTTTGAAAGTAAAAAAGCTCTTTAAAATCACTCGCGGCTAATGTTAATTCACGGCTCCCGTAACACAGAGAACAGTGATTCATTGAAACTCATTCATAAAAAAAAAGTCATTGATAAAAAATAAAAAAAATACCATTTCACCAAAAAAGTGGCAAAAATTGTAAAAATGACAGGAGACAGTCTTTGACAATTCCTTTATTAAAATCTTCTTTCTTCTTTCTTCATCCTTCGGTTTCTTCATCTTCTCCTTCCTTCATCTTCTTCCATCTTCTTCTTCCATTTTCTTCTTCCTCCGATCCGCTTCTTCTTGCGCTGGTCTTCTCGTCCTTCTCGTCCGGCTTCTTCTTCCGTCGGCGTCGGCGTCGGTATCGGTGACGGTGTCTTCTTGGGCCGCTCCGCGCAATGGGAGGCTCCCGCTGTGTGAGGCTCCGCTCCATCTGACAGGTCTTTTAAAACGGAGGGCACCTGGTGACCCCGCCCCCCTCTGACGTCATGGGGAAAGCCATCATGGAATTCCCCATGACGTCCCTGTGCGTCAGAGGGGGCGGGGTCACCAGGTGCCCTCCATTATAAAAGACCTGTCAGACGGAGAGGAGCCTCACACAGCGGGAGCCTCCCATTGCGCGGAGCGGCCCAAGAAGAGACAGAGACACCGACACCGACGCCGACGCCAACGGAAGAAGATGCCGGACGAGAAGGACGAGAAGACCAGCGCAAGAAGAAGCGGATCGGAGGAAGAAGAAAATGGAAGAAGAAGATGGAAGAAGATGAAGGAAGGAGAAGATGAAGAAACCGAAGGAAGAAGAAAGAAGATTTTAATAAAGGAATTGTCAAAGACTGTCTCCTGTCATTTTTACCATTTTTGCCACTTTTTTGGTGAAATGGTAGGGGTACTTTTGTACCCCCTTACCATTTCACACAGGGGGGGGGGGGGCTGGGATCTGGGGGCTTCCAGATTCCGATAAGCCCCCTGCCCGCAGACCCCCACAACCACCGGGCACGGTTGTGGGGAAGAGGCCCTTGTCCTCATCAACATGGGGACAAGGTGCTTTAGGGGTCTTAGACGGTTCAGGCGGGAGGGGGGGCCGCTCTCGTCCCCCCCTCTTTTCCTGCGGCCTGCCAGGTTGCATGCTCGGATAAGGGTCTGGTATGGATTTTGAGGGGGACCCCACGCCATTTTTTTTTGGCTAGGGTTCCCCTTAAAATCCATACCAGACCTCAAGGGTCTGGTATGGATTTTGAGGGGGACCCTACGCCATTTTTTTTTTTTTTGGCTGGGTTCCCCTTAATATCCATCCCAGACCTGAAGGGCCTGGTTATTGAATTTGGGGGGACCCCTACGCTTTTTTTTTTGTTTTTTATTAATGAATGACTGTTCTCTGTGTTACAGAAGCCATCAATTCATTAGCCGCGAGTGATTTTAAATAGCTTTTTTCCTGCAAAAATGACACTTTTTTGCAGGGAAAGTTCTAAGCACAGGAAACCTGCCCCCTTCACAGGCCACCTATAGACACCCCCCAGATGTGATACTGCAATGCTGTTCTAACAGCATGCACACACATATCCCAAGAAATAAAGCACATATTGTCAGCAGCACACTAACACGCTGACACGCTGACACTGACTGAAACATAATATGCGAGGCCGCCGGCGCGGCGGCCTCTTATACCGTGGGGCGTGTACTAAAGCCCCTGAGCTATAATTGGCTACAGGCATCCTGCCTGTAGCCAATTATGGCTCTCCTCGCTGCCGGCGCTGTGATTGGCCAAGCATGCGGGGTCACAGTGCATGCTTGGCCAATCATCAGCCAGCATTGCACTGCGCGGGCCGCAATGCATTGCGGGGCCGCTCGCATCACACGAATTTGATGCGAGCGGCCCCAATAGTTCTGGGCTCTCCGAGCGAGCGAACACCCGGTGCTCGATTCGAACATGGGTTCGAATCGAACACCGGGCTCATCCTTACCTGTCGCATTCATTAACCTGCATTTATAATATGACTCATAAACAGGCTTTTGATTAATATAAAATTATATTAATTTCCAAATTGTCTGTGTCCATCCATATAATGTTTTTATTGCACAATGTCAGTATAAATTTGTTATGAATGCTTAAATTGTCATCATTAATATATTTCAGCTTGCCCACTTTTTATTTCCCCGGTACAGGGTTTAGGGATCGGACGGGATACCTTTTGAACTATGGGATCCGCGGGACGCCCCCACTTCCACCCCCCGGCCTAGCTTCCCCTTTCTTCTTCTCATGACCTTTCCACCAATCCCACTCTCCGGTATCCCCGACACGGCGGCTGATTGGCTTGCTAGTTTGTCCACTTGGCTTGTGTCTCTATGCCTAGTATGGACACCCAAGGGCGGTGCACTCTTCTTGAAGCCCGCCCAACCCAGCCCCTGCAGCGAATCGGCACTCTGACGACATCGTCATCACGTCCTCTACACGCCCACCGCCAGGCATTATGGCCTTTGTAGGCCCCTGACCGAGGCGCGTGTAATGCGCCTGCGCAGAGGCTCCTTCGTCCGCTGACTGAGGGGCGTTCCCCACGCCTCCTCAGTCTGGAAGGTGAGTTAAAAGCCGGCGTGCAGCTCAGTCCATCACTGGACCTTGGAGGCACCTGACGCATCTTATTCTCTCTGAATCAAGTAAGCAACTCCAGTCTACTTTTACATTTACTTTTTGACTTTTAAACTGACCCTTCGCTAAACCTAATTTAAACTTGCCCTCACTATCCACTCTCTCATTTCCACCAGGGACCTTCGGCCTCTGTGGACACCGTTCCTATTTAAAAGGTGTCCACTCATGCTTCATCTGTGTTGAACTAGTCCCTAATTACAGACTGAAACAGGTACTAAACTCTATACACGCATTGAGACCTAATTTATTTCCGTTTGTTCAAGCTTTGGATCCTTACCCTCATTAATACCTTTCAGGTGCCTCCCGCTTTGACCATCCCTCTCCAATCTATAAGGTTCTTTCACTCCTATTACCAGCATTCTTTTAAAACAAATTGTTGAAGTAAGTAAATATATGAGACAAGTGTCCGCCTTATACAGTGTTTGGTTACATGTCCATGGACTATCTTACCATGGACTAACAACACTGTATTATTTTTCTTTTTACAAACTCACCTACCCCTCCCAATGATGCTTTTTTCTGACTAGAAATTCCTTTTCTGGCCTGGCTTGACTCACCTTCTGCTATGCACTGAAGGCACCCCACAGGACTACTTCACTCCACAACTCGACCTGTGTCCAATCTTTTTTACCATCCATACCGACTTGGGTAAGTCTTGATTGATTTAAGGGGCTACTTCTATTTCCATCCCGGGGGGAGGGTGCCCCCCCGGATTCCAATCATTGGGTTCCTTTCCTGTTAACCCCTATTAAACCCCTTTCCAACAGGGCAAGGGCTAGTTCTATCTAATCTATCAGTAAAACTTAATTAATTATGACAATTTCTCTTACATTAGATACACTTACCTTATACAGTAGACCCACCCTGAGGAAGCCATTGTTATGGCGAAACATGTCGGATTCGTCTACTAAGGCTCGTCTAGCCTACTCCAGGTTATTCTACTTACAGTAACCTTGAATTAGTCTTTAACCTAATGTGTATCTTTGAATTGATCGGTTATTTTGTTTTGACTTTTGTAAAATTGGCCCTGTGCCATTCAGGATAAATTCAATTATTAACCTTTGTCAAAATCTTATATGATCTAGTACTGTCCAATGTCTATCAACAATTTTGTCCTTTTTCTATGTATTTTTCTATAATATGATTGTACTTATATGTAATAAAATTATTTTGTACTAAAAAGAAAGTTTTTTTGAGCTTTGAACTGTGAGACAACCCCGACTATTCTATATTATTTTCTCGCACCGCTATAATCCCTATTCCACTACCCCCCTTCGTTTATACTCTAATACCAAGGGATGAGGTGCTGTATAACCTAGCAGGTCCTCTCTGTCCTTTTTATATATTACTCATTGCACATACTCTAGGATCAATCTGTTTCTAGGAGACAAACAACTTTTACAGAAGGCCCTCTCTTTGGAGATCCATGACATCTCATGATTAGACCCTGCCCCTATCACACTACCCATAGGAGAAAAATAAGACAAACCCCCTTTGACCATTTGGCAGAACAACCCTCAGGTGATGTCATCCCATTGTATTACTTCCCAATTCTGCATTAATCTCAAGAACTTTTTCAATATAAATGCTTCTTCAGTTACTGACCCTTTCAGCCTCTGGTCCTCTTATATTCAGGGTGTCTTGATAAAAATTTTCTCACAAATAAAACACCAAAGGACACAGCAGCTATCCAAAATACTGTTGTTGTGCGACAACACAAATGTAGTGACGTACTACGAGGAATTTCAGCTCATGTGCGCCACCCTTTGGGCCCCTTCTGCTAATTTCGTGTTTGGTGAGCATTTATTCCGAGCATGCATGTTTGTACTTTCGACTTGTGTGACGGATTTGTGTACTGACTATACGAAAATCAGATGTGGAGCCATTGTCTGCCGAAAATTTACTAGCCTGTCACAAACATTTGTTGGTAGAAAATTGGACAACAATTGTCAAAAGGAGCGTAGTAACGGTAAGAATTTAGGACAAGAGTCTGTCAACAGACAATCCTCTTCCAACAATTGTACTGTGTGTCATAGCCTCTTACACACGCTACGAATGTTGGCCAACCAAGGCTCTGATTTTTGTCAAAAGGATCTGTGCCAGGATCTTATCTTGCATACTAACAATACACAAATTGTCGGTCGACAACATGACATCTCCAGATGACGGACCCCTGCTTTTACCAACTTTTGGTACAAGACATACTATGAGACTATAAAGAGGAAGTTATTTTCTCAAGCGCCACCCTTTAGGCCCCTTCTGCTAATTTCATGTTAGTAGAAGTTTGGTGAATGTTGATTTGTACTTTTCAGCCGTTTGTCAACCAGCCCTGTTGCATAATCGGAAGAGAAATGTGTGATTATTGGGCTAGGAGCTATTGCTTTAACCCAAGTCCAGTCCAGGAACAGGAGGATGAGGAGTTCTTGGACCAAAAATTGGTTACTTAATAGTGACCAATTATGCCATATGCCATATGCCTGTGGGAGCTCCAGGAGAATAATCCAGATGATTTTCGGAATTATCTCCAGATGACGAACACCTGCTTTCACCAACTGTTGGCATTGGTGACCCCCTATATTAGGAAGCAGGACACATGTATGAAGCTTTCCATCACTCCAGAGCAAAGGCTCATAGCCACCTTGCGGTACTTGGCAACAGGGAGAAGTCTACAGGACCTCAAGTTTTCTATTGGGATCTCCCCCCAGGCTCTGGGAGTCATTATTCCAGAGACCTGCTCAGCCATCATTCAAGTCCTGCAGAAGGACTATATTAGGGTAAGTTTTTACCTTTAAGATCACATTCTATGTATTTATGTTTTCTAATGTATTTTATACCTTTTTTGATTATATGATTATCAATATTGTAATATTCTGTGAATGTCCTCTTTGTCCTCATGCATGCTGTAAGTTTTCCCTGCTCCTTTTTTGGCCTATGTGCATATTTCCCTTCACTAACCTCCCCAGCATGCTATCCTGTGCCCATATACACCTAGCCTGGTAACTTAACAATGTTTTTTGTCAGCTACAATTTGGGGCTTACCCTAAATAACCCCTAAAATGTGTACAAATGTTATTGTTGTTCTCAAATTCAAGTGCAAGAGGCCATTTTTTTGGGCCCACACTCATTTGGAACCCTCCCTCCCCCCAAAAATGCTAAGTCAACAGATTTAAATACTCCATCTGCTGACTTTGCAAAACCCATACACACTATACCTCTTTTGTGTTCAAATTCATTTTTAAATTCCCCAAACCATGTAGTGCAAGGGCCTGCCTGATTACCTTCCATCTGAAACTTATTAAGTTGTTGTCTCCTATTATATAGATTAAATCATAATATCAAAATGTGCTGCAATTTGGACATTGTGTATCCAGCTTTTTAGATTATGAAAACAGTTCTCGTGGAAGCACAGAGGGTTACTTGTCCAAAACATCTACTCATTACCCCCCTTAAAATGTGTCTAATGGCCCACCAATTTAAGTGTATCCTTATGTTGGATAAGCATGTTTGTGTCAAAACAGATTGCAATGTTATTTGCAGAAGTAATAATTTTTTTTTTTTTCTTTTATTAATCCACAGTTTCCTTCCAAATCAGAGCAAAGACATTGCAACCCAGTTCCATCAGCAGTGGGATTTTCCCAACTGTGGTGGTGCTATTGATGGTAAGCATGTCCGGATTGTACCACCAGCTAACTCTGGCTCCTATTATTTTAACTATAAGGGCTTTTGCAGCATTGTCATGCTAGCTGTAGTGTCTGCCAACTACGAGTTCTTGTATTTGGATGTTGGGAAGAACGGCCACAACTCTGATGGAGGGGTGATTATGCAGACAGAGTTCTTCTACAAGTGGCTCCAGAATGTCACTTCAAACTGACCACCTGCTGAGGATAATGTTGAGGGCCTCAATTTTATTTTCGTGGCAGATGAGGCCTTTGCTCTGGGGGAACATATGATGAAGCCGGTTCCTATGAGGAAACTTACCCCAGAGCAGAAAATCTTCAATTACAGGCTCTCTCATGCCAGAAGGGTAGTCAAAAACACCTTTGGCATCCTATTGAGTCATTTCAGGCTGTTTTTGACTCCAATCAACCTGGCACTCTACAAGATAAACCAAGTGGTCCTGTGCTGCTGTATCCTACATCATTTTTTTTAAGGAGGAATGCTACCAGCTACCTAGCCTTGCTGCCAAGTGACGTGAACCCTGCAGTGGCAGGCTCAGCTGAAGAGGCTGCAGCTCATCCATCTGTGGTCCTGCTGATGGCTATTGAAAATGCCTGTGCTGCATTGACCTTACAAATTGCCCAAGATTTACGGCAGAAATACCTTGAATATTTTGTGGGTAGAGGGGCAGTGGCTTAGCAGCAAATTGTATCTGATCATTTATATATGTTTTTGTAGATTATAAACTCCTATTTCATTTGAACTACTGTTGTCTTTGTTTCTTATATGTCTAATATGTTCCCAAATGGGCTTTATTTTGGCCACTTTCTCCAAGTGGGTCTGCTACACACACACAATGTTTTGGTTCTTAATGGATCTAATGCATGAAGTTCAAAAATATTATGCTTTTACAACGTAATTTTTTGGAGGCCTAAAAATTGCAGAAGTTGTCCACATTTAGGAGCACATTGTCACTGTAACTACAGCAACTTACGAAATACACTGGTATTGAGCAATGAAATAAAATGCCACACATTGTTTAGTAAAAAAAAAACATTTTACTCAAAGCACATTCACATGTGCATTTTTAGGTATTAAAACAAACCAACATTTGGTGTATAACATGTATGTTTTGCATTATTTCTCCTTTTTTTGTGGCTAAACAGGCATGTTCTAAAGCATTAGATACACATCCGAAACTCAGTAACTTACAAAGTTCAAATTTGGTAAAGTGAAGGCCGAACGAAACATTAGTATGCCTTCCTCAGATGGGGTGATCTCCATAAATGTCCCTTATGATCCCATGCCTAAAATGGGTGTAGTTCTATTTTCAAAACCCCAAAAACACACAGTGTGTAAACATGTGCTATCTCCCATCATGTGGTATCAATGGATGTGTTTCGGGGGTGCTCAGAGCTACTTTAGTTATGAGGAAGGGGTTGCACCCCCAAAATGCATCCATTGATACCCTGTGATGGGAGATAGCACATGTTGACACACTGTGTGTTTTGGGGTTTTTGAAAAATAGATGTTAAATGTTAATGCCCACTTTGGGGGCACCTTGAAATTTGGGGTTTTAGATTCTAAAAAAACACATAAACATTACAATTCACATTAGTTAGGGCAGTGTTTCCCAGCTCTCCTCCTCAAGATGCAAACCCAGGTCATGGTTTCAAGATTTCTTGAATGTGACACAGGGGATGTTGCCTTTTTTACTGTTAGTAATTTGCAGTCCTTTATAGACTGAGGAAAATCTAGAAAACAGGACCTGATGGTGCACCTAGAGGAGTGGAGTGTAGAAACACTGAGTTCTGTCCCTAAACTTTCACATTTAAAAGTCATAAAAACATGAAAATTACTAAGGGCAAACAGCAGCCAACAAGTGGAACAATAAACTTCAAACCAGGCAAGAGGAAAATAAAATTTGGCAAGCATGTTCACAAAATCTCTTATTCTTTGCTGTAAAGCAGTGGCAGCCTCTTTGATTTGCTCCAGTTCCTTCAAACAATTCAGCATATCTGAACTTATTTTGCCAGTAGTACATCGTGGAAGATCATGACCTAATAAGAAGAGTAAAAAGTATTAAGGGAACGATGGTCACGTGACTGAGGCCCTACATGGTGAGTTATGGTGAAGTTACTAGTCAAATTAAGGAAATACTTACCTACCCAGTCTATTGTTGCTTGCAACCTGCTTTCCCTTCAGACACCTACACTACTAGGAATGTACACACTACTGTAATCTTGGCCCTGGTGCCTGGGTCTCACAAACTCGGGTACCTAGCAACACTGCCAGCTCCTTCCACTTCTTCCTTCTCCATGCTAATGTTAAGGCACTACCTACTTTGCTAATGTGTGGAGTTGGAGTTTGGTTTGGACATCTAAACACTCGACATGTATACACATTTGAAGCAAGATTCCAAGAATACTTACTTCCTCTTCTGGTTCACTTTGGCCCTCACTGTGACTCATGTCAGGGGATTTGACGTCCACAATCGAAATGTCTGTGCTGGGTCCAGGAGTCAGATTCCATGGCTCCAAAGAAACACCCTGGGTGAGCTGACCACACTCACTTTCCTCTAAAAAGAAACAATACACCATTCATTAAGCCACCTCAAGTCACATCTGTTTCTCGCATCCATTTTGCTACATTAGTTGACCAACCCTGCACTTGGTCTGATATTGATGTTTGCTCCTGACTAGTGGACTCCACCATGCTGAACTCTGTTTATTTTTCTGTGAAAAATGCATAAAAAAGGAAGATGATGACATTTTCCAGAGGGCAAACACTTGACAAGTGGCAACATTGAAAAAGTCCTGCAGTTGCCCCCCACCCCCATTGTCTTCTATGGGATATGGAATATATGATGACCATCCTAGCAGGCGTGACTTTGTGTGATTGGGAGCCCCAGGGCCTCTCCTCTACCCATGTCTACACTGGAAAGGCTGCATTAATGGGCACTGATGAGCCAGGCAGCACCCAGAAAGTGTTATTTACCCCTTAAGTTCTGCCCTAAGCCCATGGCCTTGGGCCCACCTAGAAACACCCCTGGCAGTGGCTAAATAAGTGTGTTTGAATTTGGCACTTACGTTTTTGGGTAGAAGATGGCCTTGCTGTCTCCCCTTTTGGGGCCCAAGTGAGGGTAGTCTCCATTTGTCCCTTGTGGTGGCTTGGCTGGAGCCTCCTTTTTTGGTGCCTCCCCGTTGAAAGAAGAAAAAACAATAAGTTCCAAAAAAAGGGAATAGCCAAAAACATGACCAAATAAAAATGTTCATATATACTTTATATTTACCTTCATCTTTGGAATCCCAAGTTATACAAAGATTTTAGAAAAGCTTATATAGAATTCTCTAGAGCTACTTGGAGAAAGAACATATACAGACAGCTAATTTACACTTATACATATTTTTTAGATTCAAATATTGCTTACTTTTTTGTATGATCTGATGTATGTACTCTATCTGGTCTTGTTCATAGTGTTTGAGATCAGACCATCGTTTTCGGATTTGGTCCATTGATCGTTCCACCAAAAATTTGCACTGCAAAACGGTGATGACCTTCTCCAAAAAGATGTTCTTTTGGCTGTTGGGTCTTTCGTAATTGCGCAGCTTGCAGTCCTAATCGTGCTTCTCTTCTTTAGGATGCGCACCATCTCCACCATCTCACCCTTGCTCATGGGGGTTGCTTTGTGCTTCCTATGAGATCCATCACCGCGGGGCTGGCTGTAATCCACCATGTTGTCCCTCCCGAATGTTCCACCATGTGTCGCATGCAGAAGAGAAATGGTCACGCCCCAGCGTAATGACGCCCTGTCTTTTAAGTATATAATAATATGGAGGTTCCCGACCCTCCACTGGCAGAGGGGATTAGGGAGGGGTGGATTAGGGAGGGGTGGATTAGGGAGGGGTGGGTAAGGGAGGGGGCGGGGGGAGGATATCGTTTTCTTTTTTTTTTTAAGTTTGGTTTTTGTTTGGGGATATTTTGTGAAATTATAAAATTAAAGGGAGGAATGAGTTATATTCTGGAACAGCCGTAGGAATGATCAAAGTGTGGAGGATGAACGATCGCCAACACACAAAAGGAGCAGAAAACTAAGGAACAATTGGAAATTGGGGCATAGGTGGGTAGTGGCCTATACTGCTTAAATGTAGGCCTATATTGGGACCAGCTGATGGGTTAAGCCAGACATTATGGTTTGTATTGTGTTCTGTCTTGCAGGCATCATATCATCATGATGGATAAATTCACTTCGCCAGAATTTCTCCCCCAATTCATTGACCTGTACTGGGAGCAGCCCTGTCTCTGGAAGATGTAGAGTAGAGACTACTCATATAAAATACTGAGGAAGGCATCTTTGGAGAAACTGGTAGAGTTGTGCAAACCTGTGTACCCCAGGGCAGACACCAGCTATGTAAAGCAAAACATAGCTAACCTTCGGACTACATTTGAAAGGTAGCTGAACAAGGTCCTGGACTTTAATAGACCATACAGAACCCAGACCATCACTGTCTACGCTCCCTTCGACGTCTGCTGAGGCCACAGATCCTGAGGTCTGCACAGATCCTGATGCACAGGATTAAGATGTGGAGGAGCCCTAGCTTGACCCAGGTATAGCATTGTTGAACATATTTGTATCCAAAAATACAATGATGATAACTAGACATTATTGGGAAAATATTTCAGCCTTAACAAAGTGGTTTCCATATCAATAGACAGTAGTGACAAAAAATGATTTGGACAAAAAAGAAAAATGCTGGGGTCAGAATGATAGACTTTTCTATTTCTCAACATTCAATATGCAACAGTAAGGAGATCGAAATTGTGTGTGATTGATGACCAAACCCAGGAAAGTGTCAGTCCGGAGGAGCCAGCGGCCAGCAGCCAGACAGAGTCCCAGATCCCTTTTCTATGCCCTCCTGCTAAAAGGGCCAGGAAGAGCAGGAATCTGGAGGAGGCCACAGCTGCTTTCCGCAGCCAGGCCACTACTGCCATCCGGACAAACCCAGATGAGGCTGAAGCATTTGGGTGTGTGACAGACAATAAATGAAGGCATATGGCAGGTGAGCAAAGGAGCAGGTGTGAGGAACTCATCCTGCAGCTCCTCAACAAGGGGGTGAGGGTCCACATTTCAGAAAGCACACACATTTCAAATTTTGTGGCCCCACCTCCACCACCTCCACAGCCAACCCACACACCACAGCCACCCCACCCACCACAGGAGCATGGCAGTCGGTGGCAATACCAGCCACAAGAACCCCAACAACCCAGATGGACTGGGGATTTTAACCCCTTCGCCACTTAATAATTTGTATTATTTAATTATTTTTGGAATAATGTTTTTATTTGTTATATTTTCTGTATTTTTGTATGCATGGAATGCACTTTTTGGTTAAGTTCTTTGTATTTGGATGGCAGATAGCATGTCTAATTTAATTTGTGTTATTTTTTTTTCTGCATAATAAAAAAAATGTGTATAATAATACTTGGCTATGTGTTTTACTTCAAATGACAGTCAGAGAGTAGGCAGATACATTTAAAAAAATACAATGTAAAATTAACAAGGGACACCAACATAGTTGTATCTTTGATCTTAAAAACTCCAGCATAATGGTGTTGTGGTAACTTGTCCAAAAAACCAACAACAAGCATAATACTAATGTTCTTTATATCACTAGAAAACAAATGCCTTTTAAAATATGTTTGCCATAACTCCATCAGTATCACCAGAAAAGCAGCTTTATAATTATCCCATTAAAAAAGAGGAGAATGTGCGCTGCATTTCGACATTTCATATTTTGCTGCATCGTGAATGTTAAAGTGGTTGTAAACCCTAACAAACCACTTTTACCTACAGGTAAGCCTAGATTAAGGCTTACCTGTAGGTCCAATAAATATCTCCTAAACCTACATGGTTTTGGAGATATTTTGAAAAAAACAGGCACCGCTGTCTACGGCGCATGCTCCATAGACAGCGACACGCAGGCGCACTGAGCATGCCGAGATCGCGGTGATATGCCACTCTCGTGCGCATGCGCACGAGTGACGTCATGGTGACTCCAGCGAATGACAGCGCTGGAGCAGCGAGACCCAGAAAGTCCCTCTGGGATTGATGGCGGCTGTGGGGGACGTGGACGAGGGTCGCTTCGGGGGCTTCGTTCTCAGGTAAGTTATTCATAATGAGCTAGTATGCTATGCATACTAGCTCATTATGCCTTTGCCTTGCAGGTTCTGTTTTTTTTTTTTTTTTTTTTTCAAGGAGGCTTTACTTCCTCTTTAACTCTTCATTACGCATGCTAGTTTACAAGACCGACCGCATTGGCTCATTCCTTTGTTCCGATCATGCGTGTTTGTGATGGATTTGTGTACTGACCATATGAAAATCAGACGTGGAGCCGTTGTCCTCTGAAAATTTACTAGCCTGTCATCCAACATTTGTTGGCCAAAAGATGGACAACAATTGTCAAAAGGAGCATACTAACGGTAGGATTTTCCCTACCAACAATCGTACCGTGTGTATGAGGCTTTAAGAGTTTAAATCAAACTACAAGCTATTGACGAGGTGGTATTACACCCTATCAAGGCTTTGTAGGTTATTTTCTGAAGTTTCGGATCATTGTTGGCGATGCAATAAGGGACGGGGACATTGTTTCATATATTCTGGACATGTCCTAAGATCAGACAATATTGGCTAGAGGTACAAAGGATTACCCAAAAATTTACAATACCGGATGATCCTGCCTTCTTCCTGTTACACGTCTCACAAATACCATTACAGACATACAAACTTGGTCTTATGCCATATAGTTAACAAGGCCTAAGGCGTGTATTGACCGATGTTGGAAAGACCCTGGGCCACCATCGATTGCAATGTGGCTTAATAGGGTCAGAAATGTGTGGGCCATAGAAGATCTGGTGCTCTCGGCCCAGGATAGAAAAGAGCAATACATCAAAACTTGGACAATATGGAATTTATTTGTATATTCAGAAGAAGGGAAGAGATTGTTGGGGAATACAGTAGGAAAATGTGTCCTCCCTGTCTTTTAAGTATATAATAATATGGAGGCTCCCGACCCTCCATTGGGAGAGGGGATTGGGGAGGGTTGGGTAAGGGAGGGGGCGGGCGGAGGATATCCTTTTTTTTTTTAAGTTTGCTTTTTGTTTGGGGATATTTTGTGAAAATATAAAATTAAAGGGAGGATTGAGTTATATTCTGCCATTTAGGATATGAAGATAAGGATAACAAAAGGTAGAGAGGATTTGGAAGTAAAGATATATGAGTTTATAAAGTGTAACATGTGTATATAGAAAGGTATAAATAGTGAAATGTTAATTCCCTACCTAAATTGAGAGTTGATAATGAAATGAACTATGTATGCAATTGACGGTATGTAATGTATTACTTGTCCCTCCTTTGGGTATAAATAAAGAAGTTTTGTATGCAATCAGGCAGGCCCTTGCACTACATGGTTTTGGTAAATCTGAAGACACAAATCTGCAGAAAATCTAAAAGTGTGTATGGGGTCTAAAGGCTCGTACACACGGTACCAAAATCAGAAGGGATTTTCAGATCGTTAGCTACGGTGCATTCGACAGATGATTTGACTTTTACATTAGACAAAAGCTGGATGTGCAGGCTATAAAACTTGTCTGATGCGAACTCAACATCTGATTTTCAGATGGTCAGTACAGAAATCCGTCACACAAAAGTCGAAAGTACAAACACGCATGCTCAGAATCGAGGAACGGCTGGGAAGAGTTAGGTCTTGTAATCTACTGTTCGTAATCTAGAATTAACATTCGTGATTGATGAAATGTCAAAACTCTCATCTTCTTTAATGGGATAATAATGAAGCTGCTTTCCATATAGTTATGCTAAATGTATTTTAAAAGGCATTTGTTCAGTACTATCTGAAAATCACGAATCAACGCTCACCAAACCTCTACTAATAAGAAATTAACAGAAGGGGCCCAAAGGGTGGTGCTTGAGAAATGAACTTTCTCTTTATACTCTCATAGTATGTCACTACGCTCATGCTTGTCATATGACAATTTGTGGATAGTTAAGCCCCATACATACCATTAGATTTTCTGCAGATTTTTTTCTTCAGATTTACCAAAACTATATGCTATGAGCTCAAACCTTAAGAGTTTCAATTTGTATGAAATCAGGCAGGCCCTCCACTACATGGTTTGGTAAATCCAAAGTCAAAAATCAGCAGCAAATCGAATAGTGTGTGAGGGGCCTTAGTATTCTAGACAAAATCCTGCACACATCCTTTTGACAAAAATCAGACGCTCGGGCGTCCAACAACCAGACTGTGTGTACGAGACTTAAGACTGGGATGCCATTAAAGTTCATGTGCGTGTAAAGACAGGTGTCACAATAGTTTTTATTATAAAATCTTAAATAATTTGCAGCAATACATATTTTTAATATCCTACTTTAAATACTGCATATACTCGAGTATAAGCCGACCCGAATATAAGCCAAGGCACCTAATTTTACCACAAAAAAACTGGGAAAACGTATTGACTCGAGTATAAGCCTATGGTGAGAAATGCGCAGCTACTGGAAGTGGAAAAGAGGGTCAACAATGCCCATTTGCAGCTTCACTGTGCCCATTTGCATGCCTCACTGTGCCCATTTGCAGCCACAGGGCCCCTTCAAACTTGGTAGTTAAGGGTTCCTAGATGCCCCCTAGCTGCAGCCAAAATATGGGGTCTCTGGACCCAAAGGGTCCCAAAATGACATTGCTGCAGATGGACACAGTTGACTGACTTTGGGGCCCTGTATCTCGGGGCCACTTGGTGCTAGGAACCCCAATTTGGATATGTTGTAGTGATGGTTCCACTGGGGTTGCACAGCAAATATGGGGTTCCTAGCACCATGTGGTCTCCTAGATAGGAGGCCCCAAAGTCGGGTCAGAAAATGTCAAGCACTTTTCTGCAGCAGAGAATGCCATTTTCCGAACCAACTTTGGGGCCCTGTATCTCTGGGCCACTTGGTGCTAGAAACCCCAATTTGGATATGTTGTAGTGTTGGTTCCACTGGGTTTGCACACCAAATATGGGGTTCCTAGCAACAAGTGGCCCCGGGATACGAGGCCTCAAAGTCGAGTCAGAAAATGTCCAGCACTTTTCTGCAGCAGAGAATGACATTTTCCGAACCGACTTTGGGGCCCCGTATCTTGGGGCCACTTAATGTGGCCCAGAGATACGGGGCCGCAAAGTCGCGTCGGAAAATTTAATTTTTTTTCTGCAGAAAAGGGCTTGACTTGAGTATAAGCCCAGGGGGGCACTTTCAGCACAAAAAAATGTGCTGAAAAACTCGGCTAATACTCGAGTATATACGGTACATTAAATGTAGCTTAAATAATTATATGTTTCATCTGATCTGTAATCAGTTTGTTCAAGATTCAGGTAAAAAACAATAAACAATTAAAACATATAACTATAGCCACAGCAGGATATATACGATAAACATAAATGAACACATATTAAATTATAATTTACAGCAATGGTTTATTGTAATAGATGAATCTGCCTCCCTTACTTTTGTCAGAAGTCACAAAATTGAATTCCATTGACTGTCCTACAACAGTTTCTTTTATCTCATATTGTGCTTTGCTGAGAACTGAGAGTGTTTTGTAGTGTAGAAAATGCTAGCATTTCTTTTGCTTAGCAAGGTAGCAAAACAACTCATGTTCAAAGATTATCATATGGTGCAATCTATTGGGATTTGGAAAGTAGGACACCAAGATGCACCTTCAATATTTCCTGTGTAAAGCATAGGCATTTACTGTAATAAATGGGTCTGCATTTTTCTTAAATAATGATTTGACAGTTAAAGCATAGCATACAAGCATAACTGCTGGTGACTATAAACAAGACAAATAACGATTTTGTAAACAATTTAATTCATGCAATCTAAGGCATGTTTAACTCACTATTTACTGCTCTAAGCTGTTGTCAAATGGTAGCATTTCAAAGGTAGTTTTCAGGCATAACGGTGAATAAATCAGTAGAATATCAGATTCACTCTTTTTTTATTTATTTTTTGCCTATAGATTTGAATGCAGATATGTTTAATCCGTGGAGAGTAATGCAATTAAAAAAGCAGTCAATTGACATGTATGGATCATGTTATTCTCTACAAATTGGACTATTTTGCATATGTAAATTCATATGAAGCAAACGTTTACAATTTGTCTATATGATCGATTGGTGAATCAATGCATAACCTTTTTATCACTTTAAAATTACAGCTTAGCAGAAAACTGTGTAACCATTCAATAAATACCTCTTGTTTCCGAATTGCTTAGACACTGGTATTTTTCACAAATGTTCCCTATGCTTCACTTGTTTTTTTGGGGTTGCCTTCTTGGTAATAATTCCCAGGCTCCCCACATGTCTCTAATTTAATGTCATCTATGTTTGGAATTATATAAAATATATAAATAAAATATTATCTCTGCATATACAGGAATGGAGAATGGAGTGCATAGAAAGACATACGTTTTGCCAACCTGACAAAACAGAGTAATTTTACCTTGGAGGTTAGTCCCAGCCTTGTCCTAGTCCCACACTGCAGACCCATTAATAACCAGTTTCTAAATATTATAGTTACCTAATTGATATTCTATTGGCTTAAACATATTCTAAGTCCCCAACCTCAAACAAATATGCATTTAAAAAGTCAAAAGGTTTTATCTGTGTACTTCTTCCAGGTCAGACTCTCTGCAGAATCCTCTTTTGATTCCGGGGGAGGGAGGGCAGCCATGAAACCCTGAACTTCAAACAATGCATTGAATGACACTGGGCATCATTCAGCACTAAGGAAAAGCAGTGCTGAATGCTTTTTCATTTTAAGGACTTCTGGAAGCAACATTCTGGCATTTTATTTTCAAGCTGGAATTACATTTTGAGGGACAACATGATTGAATAATAAAAATGAGTCAGCTTCCATTGCTGAGCTCTCCTTTTGAAAGCACCAGCTTTATACTGATCATCTGGCTTAAAACCTTTCTGAATGTCTGACTTATAAAATTGCAGACCAGCAGTTGTGGCTACATGGGACTTGCTTGTTCGAGTCGATGGGGATGATTTTGTAAAAAGCAAATAGACTGTACAGGAGCAACTCAGCTTATGAACAATATACCAACAGTATAGCACCACATCCCTTAGTTAAATTGTGTATTTGGAGGTTATTGAAAATACTATTAAAATATATACATTTTAATAATAACCGCTAAAAGTGTTTCATAAAAACAACGCAAATGAATTACAAAAGACTCATACAATACAGCCCTTGTAGGTACAGCATGGTTATATGGGTCCCAGCATGTTTCACCCCATAGCTGAGGCTTCCTCAGGGGATGCTGTCTGATTTAATAACAGAGCTTTCTATCAAAAAGAGCAAAGTAGGGGCGTGGCTTGCGCGTGATCTGGATGGCAGCATAAGCCTGAAGCTCTCCTAGGCCGGCCGGAAAACGATCGCCAAACGGGCAATATCTGGCCCCATCGACACCCCAGATCACCTCAGTAAGGTCCGCGGGACAATCTACAATGTACTCCCGCAAGCGCAAGGAAGAACGGAACCTCCAGAAGCTCACGGCCCTCTCCTTCCAGCGTAGAGGACACAGGCAAGATGGCGCCGCCGGAGCATCAGCAAGGCAGGCCGCGGCCTACACCGATCTCCCGAGCAGCGATCCAGGAGCCATGGAAGGGGAAACAACATCCTCATCTCGGGCTGATTCTCCTTCCCTCACCTCAAACTCCCAGAGCCCAGCTAAAGCGCGGATGCGCCTGGATGCAGCCTACCAGGCCGGGACCACAGTGAATACAGCCCTGCACAATGCACACGCCATTTCCTCACTACAATGCTCCATAGCGGCCTTCCCCACATCAGGACAGCCTGTTCTGGACACAACAATGAAGGACATGCTGATGTCCCTTCAGTCATCCCTCATGACCAACCTATCTTCCCTGATGCAAAAATTTACCACTGACATGAGGCAAATGGGAAACAGAGTACAGTACATAGAAGACAAGATGGAGGAATGCACAGAGACAGTCAATGATCTAGTAGACATGTGTGTGGCCCAAAAAGATGACACTGACTGGATCAAATAAAAAATAGCGGACCCCGAGGACCGCTCACGCTGCAACAACATTAAAATCCGCGGAATACCGGAATCGGTACCCCCTGCTGAACTACATACATACGCCAGCACTATGTTTGCCGCCATGCTACCCAAGCTAACCCCTATAGAGCTCACAATCGACTGCATACACAGGATCCCCAAACCCAACCACCTGGCGGAAACGGTCCCCAGAGACGTACTCCTGAGGATCCACTTTTACCAAGCAAAGGAGCAAATCCTCTCTAGAGCGAGGGCACTTACCACACTACCTGCACCATACGCTGATATCCGACTTTTTGCCGATCTCTCACAGTACACACTACAGATGAGGAGGCAGCTGAAATCGCTCCACCAGCTGAAAATGCTCCACCTCCCCCAAATTTTATACCTCTTTAGGACCCTGCCAATCCCCATACCAATTAACTACTTTAGGTCTCTACAAACTATTCTCTCCTTCTACACTTGGCAAGGCAAAAAAGCTAGATGTGCACACAAATATCTAATCAAAACTCGCCCAGCCGGTGGATCAGGTGTCGACTTCCATGATTATTATACGGCCTCAGTTCTCACACAAGCAAGAGAATGGTTCTCTTCCACCCAACACACTATATGGGGACAAATAGAAACCTCACTCACCCCAGGGAATAATCTACTCACTTGGCTCCTGTCCAACCAGCGCATTTCCACCACCACCTCTCAACTTCCCCCCACAATGGTCGCCACAACCCAGACCTGGGATAGGTTTATATGCCTCAGCCAAACACACCCCAATAGAACGAATATACAAATCCCGTTGATGGTATTACAAAACAAAATGGATCTAGTATCTTTTAAAAAGTGGCAAGAGAGCCTTTCTTATCATTAATATGTTATCCTACATATTAATGACCTCTTCACAGACAACCAACTCAAGTCTTTCCCAGACCTACAAAAAGAATTCAATCTCCCTGACTCGGATCTCTATCTCTTCCTCAAGACCAAACACTACCTACGTTCCTCCCCCTCTTGGTCTTGCAAAATTCCCCAACCCACCTGGCTGTATCTCTACAATCCACTAAGCAAACACAAGGGCATCTCCCTTTTTTATAACACACTCCAACAGAAAAACATGTTCACCAAATCCACCTCTATGCTCAAATAGGAAGCAGATCTAGGACAGGAGTACTCTAATGACCAATGGTACAAAGCGTGTAATTCCACTTATAGAGCTACTAGCTGCGCCAACTTATGGGCCGTTAAAATATCTCAATGTTGGTACTTGACCCCTGTAAGAATATCCAAGTTCTCTGGAAAATCAAACGCTCACTGCTGGCGGCTATGTGACATGAAAGGAGACATACTCCATACCCTCTGGAGCTGTCCCAAACTGATACTCTTCTTTGAATCAACATTCCAACTGCTCTCTGAAGTGTACCAACACACGATTACTCCACGACCCAATCTGGCACTTTTATCCCTGGACCTGGACCTATACCCAAAACATTTGAGACACATCATATCCCACATACTGCTCGCAGCTAGGCTGTGCATCACTAGAAGGTGGGGAAATCACACACCACCCACTTTGGGAGAAGTAGTGAGAGCAACCCATCTACACTACATATATGAACAAAATATAGCACTCAGAAATGGTAAAAGGACCCACATCACCCAAATGTGGCTCCCGTGGACCACGTGGATCGAACATAACACACTAATTCCACTGAACGAGTAGATCCAAACCATGCATAACTTGTATACCATGATAGAAGTTACCTCTTCATTACCCGCATGTAAATGTATTGTACCGTCATTCCTTACGTAAATGATACTTTAGTTACTTGCCTGTGGAAATTAACAACCCTACTTTACACCTGGACGGGCGGACTCGCATTCCAGATACAGTCGTGATCCCGGAAGGGGTGACTGGGAAGTGAGTCCGTCCATCCTCTCACATCACAAGACAGTATAGATACTAGTATTAACGGTGGCCTACAAGACCGAACTGCATACCATTGCAATCGTCTGTTCTGCATGTTATAGTATTATTGTTCCAGAACACTGGACTGTTATAGGAATTAATACCAGTTTCATATGCATTGCCAGTGCCTGGCTTACACTTTATGTCTTTTTTTCTCTTTTCTGTACTATTTGTAAAATTTTAATAAAAATCTATTGTTTAAAAAAAAAGAGCAAAGTACATATATTGTCACAAGTTTCATAATCAAAGTATATTTGCATATTTTAACATCAACATTGGTATTGTGGTGTAACCTGTGTATGGTGAGTACCTGAGCATTGTGGTGTAACCTGTGTATGTGAATACCTGTGTATTGTGAGTATTGTGAGTATTATGAGCTTCTGTGTATTGTGAGTGCCTGACTACTGTGGTGTAACCTGTGTATTGTGGTGTAACCTGTGTAGTGTGAGTACCTGAGTACTATGGTGTAACCTGTTTATCGTGGGCACCCATGTATCATGAGTGCTGTAAACACCCGTGTGCTGTGAGCGCCACAGTGCTGTGAGGGCCCATGTGCTGTGAGCACACGAGTGCTGTGAGTGCCGTGTGCTGTGAGTGGCTGGAAGCTCCCATCTGCTGTGAGCACCCATGTACTGTGAGCGCCTTTGTATTGCATTGCTGAGTACCTGTGTATTGTATTGTTGAGTACCTGTGTATTGTATTGAGTACCTGTGTATTGTTGGGTATTATTATCAGGAAACAAGGTGTTAGTTAATTTGGGCCGAGTATAATCCCCAATCCCCATTAAATTAGTGGGTACGATGTCCACCGGGTACGTAGATGTTACTCGGTGTACATCTCAAGGCCGAATACTGCTGTGAAAAATGTAAGCATGTTGTTTTCCTGGAATTCCCAGGAATCTAGGGAAGTAACTGTCAACACTGAGAAGACTTTCCATACTAAAGGAGAGTTGGAATCATAACCGGCAGGTGCTGGCTGGGGCCAGCACAGGGGTGGGTGAGACAAAGAGGTGCAGACCCCAAAGCAGAGTAGATGGTTGACAGTCAGGAAGGGGAAAGGGTCAGGGAGGCCAATCCCAGGCTGGAACATCCCAATAGGTATGGCCCGTTGCGTGACATTGGTGAAACCAGTCAGGGACTGGCATTGCTGTAGAAGAGTGACGCCCCTAGCTACCAGAGGAATAACTCCTCCAGTGTGGTCGGAGGTGAAGCCAAGGAAAATGAAAGACAGATTCTGGTGGTAGGGGACTCAATTCTCAGAAGGACAGAGAGGGCATTCTGTTACAAAGACCTGAAGTGTCGAACTGTATGTTGTCTACTGGGTGCTCGGGTTCAGCACATCACGGATCTGATGGACAGATTAATGGGGGGGGGGGCTGGGGAAGACCCGGCTGTCATGGTGCATGTTGGCACCAATGACAAAGTGAGAGGAAGATGTAGTGTCCTAAAAAATGATTTTAGGAACTTAGGAGCTAAATTGAGGAATAGGACCTCCAAGGTAGTATTCTCAGAAATACTACCGGTACCTCGAGCCACACCAGAAAGGCAGCGGGAGATTAGGGAAGTAAACAAGTGACTGAGGAGTTGGTGTATAAAGGACGGGTTGGGTTCCTGGAGAACTTGACCAACTTCTCACTCTGTTACCAGATTTTTAGCAGGGACGGTCTGCACCTAAATGGGGAAGGTGCAGATTGGCTGGGAGAGAAGATGGCCAATAAGTTAGAAGGGCTTTTAAACTAGGTGACAGGGGGAGGGACCAGATGTAGAGATAGCCAGCGTGGAACAAATTCCAGAGGGTAATATTGGGGGCATTAGTGGTAGGTTCACTAAAGCACCTAAACCCGTAGTAAGTACAGTAGCAAGTCCTATTTGCAACCTCAGAACACCCATTAAGGAGATAGTATGTGACCATTCACTAATGCCAGGAGTCTGGCGGACAAGACTGGAGAACTAGAGCTGCTATTGTACAAGGAGAATTTAGATTTTGTGGGAATTTCAGAGACTTGGTTCAACAGCTCTCATGATTGGCTGGCAACCATTCAAGGGTATTCCCTATATCGCAGGGATAGAGAGGGTAAAAAAGGGGGGAGGGGTATGCCTGAATATCAAAAATTATGTACAGGTGAATGTGAGGAATGACACCCCAAATGGAGCAAGGGAGGAGGTGGAATCCTTATGGGTAAAGCTTCAAAAGGAGGAAAGCAAGGGGAAAGTAATACTGGGAGTATGCTATAGCCCCCCTAACCAGAGGGAGGAGGGGAGGCGGAAAACCCTATCGCAGTTTGGAATGGCGGCAGGGATGGGAAGTGACATAATGGGGGATTTTAATTATCCAGACATAGACTGGGCGGAAGGAACCGCACATTCATCTACATTCATCTAAGGCTTGCCATTTCCTAAATGGCCTACAGGACAATTTCATTGGTCAGATGGTAAATGCAACAACAAGGAACAAAGCGTTACTTGACCTACTGATTACTAACAATTCAGACCTGATCACAGATGTGGAAATATGGGGCAATTTAGGAACCAGCGACCATAGGTCAGTTAGTTTCAGTATAAATCACACAAATTGAAAAAATAAGAAGAATAAAAAGACAGTGAATTTCAAAAGAGCCAACTTCCATAAACTATGCTCCTTGCTAGAAGATATTGAATGGGATAGAATCCTAGGTACAAAAAACACAGAGGAAAAATAGGTGTGTTTTAAGAGCATATTAAAAAAGGGTATTAGCCAGTGCATCCCAATGGGAAATAAATTGAAAAGAGTTAATAAAAGTCCTGGGTGGCTTAACTCCATTGTAAAAATGCATATACAAGCAAAGGAGAAGGCCTTCAAAAAATACAAGGCTGAGGGACCATCGTCAGCATTCCAACTTTACAAAGAATACAACAAGAAATGTAAGGGTGGAATCAGTGTGGCTAAGATAGAACACAAATGGCACATAGCAGAGGAGAGTAAAAAAAATCCCAAGAAATTCTTAAGTATATAAATAGTAAAAGAGGGAGGTCGGATCATATTGGCCCCATAAAGAATGATGAAGGGAATCTGGTTATAAAAGACGGAGAGATGGCAAAGGTATTGCATTTATTCTTCTCCTCAGTCTTCACGAGGGAAACGGGGGGATTTAGTAAACAAGACTGCAATATTTATCCTCATGCCACGTCACAGGAAGCACCCTCATGGCTAACAGAGGATAGAATTAGGAATAGACTTGAAAAACAAAACATTAGTAAGTCACCGGGACCAGGTGGCTTGCACCCGAGGGTCCTTAACCACTTTCCGACCGGCGCACGACGATGTACGTCCCTTTTTTGAAGAGGGATATCTCGGTAACGGCAGCAGCTGCTGCCACAACCGAGATATCCATCTCTTCAGGCGCCGGTCGGCATTCCGATAATGGTGGTCATCGCGGCGTTTCACCGCAAGATCACCGTTATCGGCGGCGGGAGAGGTGCCCCCCCCCCCCTCCCGCCGCTCTCCCGCGCCTTCCACCGCTTGCCGGAACCGTCGGCAGCGGCGGAGGCGATCGGGTCCTTTCCCCTCCTGTGCATAGAGATGAGTGACGCTAAGATGGCCGCCACTCATCTCTATACCATAGGAGGGCGGAAGCGACGTCAAAAACGTCACTTCCGCCCATATCTCTTAAAGAGGAATTTTCAAATGTCATTTTTTTAAATGACATTTTTTTTTTTTTCATTGAAGTCCAAATATGAGATCTGAGGACTTTTTGACCCCAGATCTCATATTTAAGAGGACCTGTCATGCTTTTTTCTATTACAAGGAATGTTTACATTCCTTGTAATAGGAATACAAGTGAGCCAATAAATTTTTTTTTTAAAAACAGTGTAAAAATAAATAAAATCAAGAAAAATTAATAAGAAAAACAAAAAAAAATTTTTTTAAAGCGCCCCGTCCCGACGAGCTCGTGCGCAGAAGCGAACGCATACGTGAATAGCGCCCGCATATGAAAACGGTGGTCAAACCACACATGTGAGGTATCGCCGCGATCGGTAGAGCGAGAGCAATAATTATAGCCGTAGACCTCCTCTGTAATGCAAAATATGCAACCTGTAGAATTTTTTAAACGTCGCCTATGGAGATTTTTGAGGGTAAAAGTTTGATGCCATTCCACGAGCGGGCGCAATTTTGAAGCGTGACATGTTAGGTATCAATTTACTCGGCGTAACATTATCTTTCACAATATATAAAAAAATTTGACTAACTTTACTGTTGTCTTATTTTTTTATTCAAAAAAGTGAATTTTTTCCAAAAAAAGTGCGCTTGCAAGACCGCTGCACAAATACGGTGTGAAAAAAAGTATTGCAATGACCGCCATTTTATTCTCTAGGGTGTTAGAAAAAAAACAATATATAATATTTGGGGGTTCTAAGTTTTTTTCTAGCAAAAAAAACTGTTTTAAACATGTAAACACCTAAAATCCAAAACGAGGCTGGTCTTAAAGTGGTTAAGGAACTCAGTCAGACCATTTTTCCTTATTTTTAAGAACAGTCTACTGACTGGTATGGTACCAGAAGATTGGTGAAAAGCAAATGTAGTACCAATATTTAAAAAAAGACCAAGATACATCCCTGGGTATTACAGACCAGTTAGCCTAACATCAATAGTTTGCAAGCTCTTGGAGGGGATGATAAGGGATTATATACAAGGTTTTTGTAATGAGAACGGTATCATTAGCAGTAACCAGCATGTATTCATGAAGAATCGTTCTTGCCAAACCAATCTATTAACCTTCTATGAGGAGGTGAATTTCAATCTAGATAAAGGAAGGCCCATAGATGTGTCTGGATTTCCCAAAGGCATTCGATACGGTTCCACATAAATGTTTACTGTACAAACTAAGGTCTGTCAGCATGGACCAAAGGGTGAGTACATGGATTGAAAACTGGCTACAGGGGCGAGTTCAAAGTGGCGTCCCCCAGGGTTCTGTGCTGGGACCAATCCTATTTATTTTATTCATAAACGATCTGGAGGATGGGATAAGCAGCTCAATTTCAGTATTTGCGGACGATACTAAGCTAAGCAGGATAATAATTTCTCTGCAGGATGTGGAAACCTTGCAAGAAGAGCTGAACAAATTAATGGGGTGGGTAACTACAAGGCAAATGAGGTTCAATGTAGAAAAATGTAAAATAATGCATATGGGTAGCAAAAACATGAATGCAATCTACTCACTAGGGGGTGAATCTCTGGGGGAATCTAGGATGGAAAAGGACCTAGAGGTCCTAGTAGATGACAGGCTCAGCAATGGCCTGCAATTCCAAGCTGCTGCAAGCAAAGCCAACATAATTTCAGCATGCATTAAAAAGGGGATTAACTCCAGAGATAAAACAATAATTCTCCCACTCTACAAGACTCTGGTCCGGCCGCAACCTGGAGTATGCCATCCAGTTCTGGGCACCAGTCCTCAGGAAGGATCAGGGGAGCAGTGTGGGAGAAGTTGTAGCTTGAGGGGGCTTGATAAACATGTGTTTACCAAGCTCCCCCTGTAGTAGAGAGGGCACAGGCAGTGATCACTACAGATCGCTCCTAGACCTCCCACTGACACTGACAGCTGATATATAGTAACTGTGATTGTTACTATGTATCAGACTGTCATTTTATGAATGAATGAAGAATCTCTATACAGATTCCTTATTCATTCAAGTAAAGTTCTGCAAAAACTTCCTCTGTCTCAAAAAAAGAGATATGGGGGTCTGACAAAAAATATAACTGTAAACAAATGTAAAAAGGAAAAAAAAAAAACAGTAAGACCCAGTGACTTTTTGGGGGGCGGCAACGCCCCTAGGTCCTCCTGCATGGTGATGCCCCCCCTGCACTCACCCCTCCATGGTGACAGTCTCCCCCCACACTCACCCCCTTCTGCTTCCTCAAGAGAAGCCGGAAGACAATAGCGAATATTAATTTGCTATTGTCACAAGTGGGTGGGTTTGGGGTGCAATGCTCTGTGCCCAAGCCCAACCTTTTTCAAACCAATTAGAACCTCAGGCTCTAATTGTGTGACTTGAAAAATAAACTCCAACACCCTGCAGGGGGGTGGCACCCTTGCGCCTCTAATGGACCGGCCGCTACTGGTGAGACCCCTTTCACATGGAGCCGACTCTGTCAAGCAGATCTGCCTGCTCAGCGGGGGATCTGTCTGCTGATCCCTGCTGAGCAGGCAGATGACGATGCAGAGCAGACACAGACACAGCCCGCTGTACTTTATGGGGCGGTTGGATGGAAACAGACCACCTGTCCAGTTCCATTGGATGCCATCTGATCCCATCTGCTAGATGGATGGGAAATGGAATCCCCATCCATCTGTTTTTAGCAGACTGGACTGGATCGGATGCAGGCTGGTGTAAGAGGACACATGTCCATTTACATCAGGCTCTCCATAGAGGACAATGGGTGGTCCGATAAGACCCACCGAAAAAACAGACATGCAGATCCGATCGATGTGCTTGTGTGAAATGGGCCTTGTTTGTGCATCCCTGTGCAGGCAGGCCCATTGATGTAATTTGGGATGTAGCAGCTGCACGAACAGAGCCGTTTCTCACAATTTTACATCCATGTAAGTCCGTATGCATGTCCCTGAGCTCAAACTATCTGCGTTCGGGTTCGTGTACCCACACGGATGGGAACAGCAGCTATGCCTGTGCAGCCATTGCATCTCAATTGACATAAATGGGACTGCCTGTACAGGGATGCATGGGAAACCTGTGCATCCCTGTGCAGGTAAACATGGCTCTGCATGGGGGTACCCTTTAGTATGCCACATGTGAATGATGCTTTAGTAGCAATTTAGCAGGAATTTTGTAAGTTATGTTGTGCGCTATTAATGATTTTAGTGTGCTTTTAGCAAAAATATTGTTTTAATAAACCTTTGCGCAAATATTGTGCTGCCTTAAAAATCAGTAGCACCTTATTTTTATTCTACTGGCCATATGCTTTCAGAAAATGTATGGTTTGGGCGTTCTTTTACCAATTCTCAAAGCTGTAAGTGAAAAATTAAAACCTTCAGATTTTTTGAGAAATTTGTATGTTTAAATTTTTGCGTACGTCCAATTTGAACTATTTTGCAAAAAGGCGCAATTTAAAACGTTTAAATATTTGTTATTTATTAACTCCATACAGGTTAAGCTTTTATACAGTAGGGATTTAGCAGGGATTCTGTAAAATTAGCTGTGTTTTTATCTGCTAATAGTGGTTTTAGTGTATTTTTTGTGAATATATTGATTTAATAAACATTTGCGCAAATACTGCTGGGTCTAAAAAATCAGTAGCATCTTCTTTTTATTTTACTGATCACGTGCTTTCAGAAAATATATGGCTTTTTTTTTATAAACTTTGAAAGCTATAAGTGAAAAATAAAAAAGCAAAGGAAAAATTGCAAAATTGGTCTGGCCACCTGAGTGTACAAAATGCCTGGCAGCGAAAGGTTTAAACTGCGTAGAGGGTTCTTTACTGTAAAGAGCGGTAAGGATGTGGAATTCTCTTCCACATGCAGTGGTTTCAGCAGGGAGCATAGCTAATTTAAAATTATTAGATAGGCACATGCTGTGTGGGGTGTTGGTGTTGGGCTTCTTGCTTTGACACAAGCCCAGTCCATGGACAGGGGAGGAGGAGTTAATGGATGAAGAATTGGTTGCTCCAACGTGACCAATTCTCTCACATGCATTTGCTGCGGGAGATCCAGGAGAATAACTCTGATGATTTCAAGACTTTTCTCCGGATGACAGACCCCATTTTTCACCATTTGTTGGCTTTGCTGTCCCCAGGACACCTGCATGTGGCAACCCATCACTTCCGAGCAGAGGCTAGTCACCACGTTGCGGTACTTGGTGACTGGGAGAAGTCTGTAGGACCTCAAGTTCTTGACAGGCATCTCCCCCCAGGCTCTGGGGATCATTATTCCAGAGACCTGTTCTGCCATCATTCAGGTCCTGCAGAAGGACTATATTAAGGTACGATTCCTCCTTTAACATCACATTCTATGTATTTAATGTTTGCTAATATATTGCATTTATTTCATCATTCCCTAATTACCATGATTGTAATATGCTGTGAATGTCCCCTTTGTCCTCATGCATGCTGGAAGCTTTTAACATTCCTTTTTTGTCCTTCATGCAAATTTGCCTTCACTAACCTCCCCAGCATGCTATCCTGGGCCCATATACACCTAGCCTAGTCACTTAATAATGTATTTTTTCAGCCCCATTGTAGTACTTTACCCTAAACACCCCCTAAAATGGGTACAAAAGTTATTTGTGTGCTTAAATTCATGCAGAGTGCCAGAGGCTTTTTTGGGGTCCTAAACTCATTTGGAACCCTCCTTCCCCCCAACCGCTAAGTCAACCGATACCAATCCTCTATATGCTGACTTTGCCAACCCATACACACTATACCTACCTCTTTTGTGGTAATTTGTATGGATGAATTCACAAAAGCATGTAGTGAAAGGGCCTGCCTAAATACTTTCAAATGGTACTGTTTAAAGTTTTATCTAGATATGTAATTGCAGAATGTAAAAATGTGCTTCAATTTGTACAGTGTGTATTCATATTTTTGTATTATGACACTTGTTACCTGTCCCGTGGACTGCCAATAGTGTAAGTAAGGAGGGGCTGGCCAAAGTAACCCACATTATTTATGCATTCAGCTCTCAATGAAGTGGAGAGGGTTACCTGTCCAAAAAATACCCCCCTAAAATATTTCCAAGGGGCCATCAATATATTGATCAATATCAATATATTTTTGCCTTTAACCGCTTCCCGACCGGCCACTGCATATATACGTCAGCAGAATGGCACGGGCAGGCAGAATCACGTACCTGTACGTGATCGTGCATGTGCCTGCCCGTGGGTCGCGCGCGCGCCACTAGCGGCGCGCTCGCGACCCGGTCGGGAGCTCCGTGACCCCGGCCGCGGGACCAGCGGACCCGATCGCCGCTGGTATCCCGCGATCGGGTTACGGAGCTGAAGAACGGGGAGAGGTCTATGTAAACAAACCTCTCCCCGCGCTTCCTACACTGACTGTCAGTGATCGGCGGTTCCCTGTCATCGGGAACGCCGATCAGCCACGCCCCCCTACTGTAAAAAAAAACACAACACGTCACACTGACTCCTCCCCGCCCCCTAGTGGTTAACCCCCTAACTACAACTGTCATTTACATAGGAATCAGTGCTATTTAAATAGCAGTGATTGCTGTATAAATGACAAATGTCCCAAAAATGTGTCAAAAATGTCCGATGTGTCCGCCAAAATGTCGCAGTCACAATAAAAATCGCTGATCGCCGCCATTACTAAAAAAAAAAAAATATTAATAAAAATGCTATAAAACTATCCCCTATTTTGTAAACGCTATAACTTTTGCGCAAACTAATCAATAATCGCTAATTGCGATTTTTTTTTACCAAAAATATGTAGAAGAATACGTATCGGCCTAAACTTGTTAGTTAAAGCGACGCAGTTAGTTAATTGTTAGTTAAAGCGACGCAGTGCCGAATTGCAAAAAGGGGCCTGGTCCTTTGGCTGCCAATTGGTCCGGGGCTGAAGTGGTTAAATACTCCTTAAAATAAATGTTATACTGATGTTGGCCAAGAATGTTTATGTCTAATCTGCTTGCAATGTTTATGTGCAAAATGACCAATTTGCCCAGCGGTGGGACTTTCCCAACTGCGGAGTGACAATCGATGGGAAGCACGTCCGCATTGTCCCACCACCCCATTCGGGGTCATACTATTTTAACTATAAGGGGTTTATTTGTATTGTGTAGATGGTGGTGGTGTCAGCGACATATGAGTTTCTGTATGTGGACATGGGGAGCAATGGCCAGATGTCAGATGGTGGAGTATTTGCCCGGACTGAGCTCTACCGACGTCTCGAGAGTGGTGGCTTGGGATTTCCACCTCCGGAGGAGAACGTGGAAGGACTGCCATTTGTGTACATCGCAGATGAGGCATTCGGCCTGGGTGACCACGTGATGAGGCCATTCCCCCACCCCGGAATAGAGGGTTTTTAATTACCGGCTGGCCAGAGCCAGAAGAGTGGTGGAGAATGCATTTTGGATACTGGCCAGCCGGTTCTGCCTATTTCAAGGCGGAGTACAAACTAAATCACATAATTTTATGTTGCTGCATCCTGCATAACTTTTTAAAACACAATAATCCTAATTATGTTGCCTCAGTTGGGCCTGAGGCCGGACTTAATGAAACAATGATGGCTCTGGAAGTGGGCCGTCCTGGCTTATCCCCCAAAGCGCCCGTGAAGTGCGGGAAAAATGCCATTGCTTAAATTAATAAATTTTCTCTTTTATCAGATAAAATCTTGATTTTCATTTACTGCTTGGGTTTATTTTTGCTGTCTCCTAGGTTCTCCTAGTGTTTTTTCCATTATTAAATAACACCCATTGTCACTGTGAACACCAACTTAATACAAAAACTGGTATTGATCATTGAAAGAAAAAGCCACACATTGTTGAGTATAAAACATTTTACTCCATGCACATGTGTGTTGTAAAACATGCTAAAGTTTTATCTTTTTTTTTTAGGGTTCATAAACAGGCATGTTTCAAAACATAACATACACAACTCTGGAACTTACAAAGTTCAACATTGAAAAACTGAAGGCAATATCTGACATTATAGTGTCCAAAATGTTTTGATCTTGCCTTCATCAGATGGGGTGATGTCACCCCTGTAAAAGCCACATTTTGAGGAAGCTATGAATAAGCACTACTGTGAAACACTACTGAAACTACTCCGAAACGTGTCAGTGTCCCAGTCTGCTGTGGCATGTATTTTTAATTTTGATTTGATTTTTTGAATAAAAAGGCAATTTCTTCAGAGTGCGGCTGTCCAGAACTACTCTCTATTTATTCCTAATGTCAACATGTGCTATCTCCCATCATGGGGGATCAATGGACATGTTTTGGGGGTGCAACCACTTCCTCTCACCTACTTGAGTTTCGAGGAAGGGGTTGCAGCCACAAAATGCAAAATCTGGCAAAAACATGGTATTTAGTTGTCAAACTAACAATGTTTCTTACTACCGATTACTGTGCCCACGAACATGAAAGAAGCCATTTTAAACTGTACAACAGTAAATAAAAGCACATGGAGCAACATGCAAGTAATAATAATATTAATAGGAACACACGACAACTACTTACTTTTTAGAAGCACTTTCTTGATCCTTCTGTACTGATCCTGCTCCCTCAATTTCAGGTTCTCCCTCAATTGCTCCTTGGATCGTTGTACCCCAACATTCAGGTGCAGACTCTTCACAACTTTAGACATGATCTTGGCCTTTCTCACATTTGGGTTTAGGTACGGTCCATACTTGCCATCATAGTCGGCCCTCTTCAATATGTCCACCATCTCCACCATCTCACCAAAGGACATATTTGAGGCCTTAAATCTCCTCCGGGATCGGGACGTTTCAGGCTCCGGGCTTTCCTCCTCATTACTGCTATTAACCTCCTTAGCGGCAATCCCGAGTGTGGCTCGGGGTGAATTTTCAGTACCAAAAGCGATAACCCCAAGCCACACTCGGGATTGCATTGCAGGATCCAGAAAAAGTTACTTACCTTGTCCCTAGGATCCTGTGATGTCTCCTCGCTGTGTGTGTGAGCCGTGTCTCTGCTCGATTTATCACAGTGCTGAGCTCCCTTCTCTGCAAGCGTTGCGACGCATGGGGATGGAGCACGGCACCAAATTCAAAAAGTTAAAAACAGAATACACATACAGTACACTGTAATCTTACAGATTACATTACTGTATCAATTTATTTCACATCCCTTTTGCCCCTAATGCTTTGTCCAGTGCCCTGCATGCAGTTTTATATTATATATACTGTTCTTTCTGCCTGGAAACTAGAGATTGTCCATAGCAACCAAAAAGCGTCCCTTTACATCAAAAGCGGTTTAAGACCAGCTAGAAAACAGCGATAATAAATTAGAATTACTTGCAGAATTGAGCAATAGTGATTCGGTCGGAAATCCGTCATCAAACACTGAAAGTAACGACAGCGACAATTCTGCAAATGAGCAAATTACAGTGTTTTTGATTTGATTATATTATTGAATATTTTTTTTTTTCTCCATAAAGATTTTATTGTGTATTTCAAAATAATTACAGCACAGTGTAACAATATAACAATGTAATAAAATTGGTAACAGGTTCCATTAGAAGTTTTCCAAAGCGAGAATTCACATATTTGGAACAAAGTCCATACATTCTTATTTACGTCATAAGAAGAAAAAAAAGAAAAATAATTTAGCCAATGCTCTAGGGTGTAAGTATTTCTCAGGGCATTAGGACTCCTGTCAAAAAAGTTATCAGCTATTCCATCAGTTTTCCGGAACCATCTACTAGAGCATAGGAACATTAACTCGACTTTTACCCACTTGTCTTTTTCTGTAGTCGAGGGCGTGCATCCTGGTATCAGGTATCGCTACCCTAACCAGGCACCACGTCCAGCGGTTACAAGGTTCGCATTGTAGCTAGGAAGAAGAAAAGAAATGAAGTAGGGGAAGTGGGGAGGGAGGGGCAAAGATAGGTTGGGGGGTGTGAAGAGGGGGTGGAAACTCACCTGCTACCCTCTCCGTCTACCATCCACCTGTTTTGTCCATTGGGCAGTCCGGATCCCCGGACAGAAGCAGCCACAATAGCTTTGTCTGAGTATAATGGATTTTCAAGTTTATTGCAATAGATCCTGATAGGACTGAGAGTTCTTGTATGTTAGCCATGCTTCCCAAATTATTGAGAAGTTAGTAATTTTATCTTGTGCAGCGAGGATTAGTTCCTCCATCGTAGTTATGCGGTCAACCCGAAGGGCCTACTCTTTGAATAATTTTTATTATTATTATATTTTTATTTTTATAATTATATATAGTTATTTATTATACTATAATTTATGATTTTGTGTTTCAAAATTTATCATATCAGTGATGTCTCCTAGAATCTTGTTTGGACAGATTTAAGTGAATTAGTCTTAAGAATTACAGGCCTACAATATAAAACACCAAATTTCCATGCAAAATATTGTACCGCTTTGAGCATCAAAAATCTCACATAATCATACAGTCAGGAAGGTTAAGCACCTGCTGTGCCTCCGCCATGTCGTCTTCCACTGCGCCGAAAGAGAAGGGGTGGGGAATATTCTAGAAAGAATGTCAGAGGCGGGCGACGTGGGCAGAGTTTAACGCATTCCCAGTGTATTTAAAGCAGAACATGCATGTGTCGTATGTACGATCTGTGAGTGGAGGACGAAGTAATGGGAGCGACGATCATTATAACGAAGGTACAATTTTAAGTTGGTGCATCAGTGGCCTATACTGCTTATTGAGGCCTATATTGGGTCAAGATTAGGAGAGTTTAGCCTGACATTAGGGTTTGTCTTGGGTTGTGTCTTGCAGAGAAAATGGATTCTATTCAATAACGAGGACTTTTTGCCAATATTCATTGATATGTACAGGGAGCTGCCCTGTCTGTGGCAGGTAAACCACGCCTTTTATAACAATAAATCAAAGAGGAAGGCAACACTGGACCAATTGATGAAATTTGTGAAGCCGATGATCCCCACGGCAGACATCCCCTATTTGAAGGCCATAATTGGTAGCATGAGGAGCACTTATAATAGGGAGCCCAAGAAGGTCCAAGATTCCCTGAGATCAGGAGCTGCAGCAGATAACATTTATGTACCCAGGCTGTGGTACTATGACAGACTGCATTTTCTGGCAGGCCAGACTGAACCAAAAACTGAAACGATGTCCCTTTTTCATACACAGGAAAGCCTCAGCCAGGCCGTGGAAAGTGGCAGCCAAAAGGTGGCCAGGCCCAGTAGCCTGCTCAAATCCCAGGTCCCTCCCCTTGGCCTTCCACAAAAAAGTTCCAGGAAGAGGAGTAACCTGAAGGAGGCAGCAATTGACCTATTTCTGAAGGCTAATGCGGCCCTCAGAACCTCCCCCCAGTGTTCAAGAGGACTTTGCCTACATTACAGCCTGCAAAATGCTGGAAATGGAGGAGGGCCAATGCCTCTTATGTGAGGAAGTTATTTTGCAAGCCCTAAATAAGGAGTTGAAGGGCCAACTCAGAAGCCAAACCCACATTTGTGAGTTCAACCATAGTCCTCCTCCTCCTCCTCCTCCTCCAAGTCCTCCTCCTCCATCTCCTGCCACACCTCCAACACCAGAGCCACAGCCTGGAAGGAAGCATCTAAGGAAGACCAGAGAGTGATGGCCTGGGTTCAGTCTGGTCTGACAAAAGATGCAGGCTGTTGTACAGTGCCTTGCGAAAGTATTTGGCCCCCTTGAACTTTTCAACCTTTTGCCACATTTCAGGCTTCAAACATAAAGATATAAAATTTTAATTTTTTGTGAAGAATCACCAACAAGTGGGACACAATTGTGAAGTGGAACGAAATCTATTGGATATTTTAAACTTTTTTAGCAAATAAAAAACTGAAAAGTGCAAAATTATTCGGCCCCTTTACTTTCAGTGCAGCAAACTCACTCCAGAAGTTCAGCGAGGATCTCTGAATGATCCAATGTTGTCCTAAATGACTGATGGTGATAAATAGAATCCACCTGTGTGTAATCAAGTCTCTGTATAAATGCACCTGCTCTGTGATAGTCTCAGGGTTCTGTTGAAAGCTCAGAGAGCATCATGAAGACCAAGGAACACACCAGGCAGGTCCGTAATACTGTTGTGGAGAAGTTTAAAGCCGGATTTGGATACAAAAAGATTTCCCAAGCTTTAAACATCCCAAGGAGCACTGTGCAAGCGATCATTTTGAAATGGAAGGAGTATCAGACCACTGCAAATCTACCAAGACCTGGCTGTCCCTCTAAACTTTCAGCTCAGACAAGGAGAAGACTGATCAGAGATGCAGCCAAGAGGCCCATGATCACTCTGGATGAACTGCAGAGAACTACAGCTGAGGTGGGAGAGTCTGTCCATAGGACAACAATCAGTCGTACACTGCACAAATCTGGCCTTTATGGAAGAGTGGCAAGAAGAAAGCCATTTCTCAAAGATATCCATAAAAAGTCTTGTCTAAAGTTTGCCACAAGCCACCTGGGAGACACACCGAACATGTGGAAGAAGGTGCTCTGGTCCGATGAAACCAAAATCGAACTTTTTGGCCACAATGCAAAACGATATGTTTGGCGTAAAAGCAACACAGCTCATCACCCTCAACACACCATCCCCACTGTCAAACATGGTGGTGGCAGCATCATGGTTTGGGCCTGCTTTTCTTCAGCAGGGACAGGGAAGATGGTTAAAATTGAGGGGAAGATGGATGCAGCCAAATACAGGACCATTCTGGATGAAAACCTGTTGGAGTCTGCAAAAGACCTGAAACTGGGACGGAGATTTATCTTCCAACAAGACAATGATCCCAAACATACAGCAAAATCTACAAAGGAATGGTTCACAAATAAACGTATCCAGGTGTTAGAATGGCCAAGTCAAAGTCCAGACCTGAATCCAATCGAGAATCTGTGGAAAGAGCTGAAAACTGCTGTTCACAAACGCTCTCCATCCAACCTCACTGAGCTCGAGCTGTTTTGCAAGGAAGAATGGGCAAGAATTTCAGTCTCTCGATGTGCAAAACTGATAGAGATATACCCCAAGCGACTTGCAGCTGTAATCACAGCAAAAGGTGGCTCTACAAAGTATTAACGCAAGGGGGCAGAATAATTTTGCACGCCCCACTTTTCATTTTTTTATTAGTTAAAAAAGTTTCAAAAATCCAATAGATTTCGTTCCACTTCACAATTGTGTCCCACTTGTTGGTGATTCTTCACAAAAAATTAAAAGTTTATATCTTTATGTTTGAAGCCTGAAATGTGGCAAAAGGTTGAAAAGTTCAAGGGGGGCCGAATACTTTCGCAAGGCACTGTATGACCACAGCCTGGGGACATAGATGTCATCTGCTGCTGTTCCTGATCTCTTGGACTCCTGGACCGGATTGTGCTCACTATTATAAGGACTCTTCAGGCCACCAATTTTGACTGTAAAATTAATGATGTCTGCCCTGGGGTACAAAGGCTTCACAAATCTCAGCAGTTTTTCCAGCGTTGCCTTCCTCTTTATTTTGTTATGACCCAGAATAAATGGATATTTTGTTTTCAGAAATACTTTCTTATGTGTTTTACCTCAAAAAGGACAGTTTGTTTGTGAGTAGACAGGTACATTTCAAAAATACAAGGTCAAATTAACAAGGGACACCAACCAACCTCCTTGAGGTAAAAAAAAAATACAAGATAATAATGGTGTTGTGCTAACTTGACACACAAAACGAGAAATGATATTAGGGAGATCACTAGAAAAAAAAATGCAGATCTTGATAAAAAAAAAATAAAACAAAAATTATTATGGAGATCTGACGAAAAACAAAATTAATATTATTTAGGAGATCACAAGAAATAATAAAGAAAGAAGTTTGAGAACTTTGTGTGAATGTGAGCAGCAAAACAACTTCATTCTTCTAGCATTCGAAAGAAAATGCGCTGCATTAAACTATTTAAAAAAATTTCAGTGTGACGAGTGTGCCATCTCCATTATGAACGGTCGTTTTACCAGACAGCCGCTCCATCTTCTACTTGATTCTGAGCATGCTTGATTCTCTGCAAATGCCCTTACAAAATAAAATAATAGGAGCCAGAGTTGGGTGTTGGTAAAATCCGGACATGCTTGCCATCAATAGCACCATCACAGTTGGGAAAATCACACTGATGAAGGAACTGGGCTTCAAGGGCTGCAAAGGAAACTGTGGATATAAAAAATAAAAAAATAAATGACTACTTCTGCACATAACATTGCAAGCAGATTTGACACAAAATGCATAGCCAACATATGGATACACATAAATTAGTATTTAAAGACAAAAGTGGAAGGTCAACTTATATGATTCCCCCATCTAGTGACCCGTTAGACTAATTTTAGGGGGAGGTAATAGGTAGATGTTTTGGACAGGTAACCCTCTCCACTTCCATGAGAGCTGTTTGCATAAATAATCAGTGATACTTTGGCCAGCCCCTCCTTACTTACCCTATTGGTAGCCCAGTGGACAGGAAAGAAGTGTCATAATCTAAAAAGCTGGATACACACTGTCCGAATTGCAGCACATTTTGATATTATGATTTAAACAATCAATATAATAGTAGACAAAAACTTAATAGGTTTCAATTTGTAGGTAATCAGGCATGGTTTGGTGAATTTATACAGAAATTTGAACACAAAAGAGGGATAGTGTGTATGGGTTTTGTAAAGTCAGCAGATAGAGTATTTTGATCTGTTGACTTAGCATTTTTTTTGGGGGGGGAGGGTTCCAAATGAGTTTGGGCCCCAAAAATGGTCTCTTGCACTCTGCCTGAATCTGGGGACAACAATAACATGTGTACACATTTTAGGAGTTGTTTAGGGTAAGCCCCAAAATGTAGCTGACAAAAAACATTGTTAAGTTACTAGGCTAGGTGTGTAGGGGCCCAGGATAGCATGCTGGGGAGGTTAGTGAAAGAAAATATGCATGTAGGTCAAAAAAGGAGCAGGAAAAGCTTACAGCATGCATGAGGACAAAGAGGACATTCACAGAATATTACAATATTGGTAATTATGTAATCAACAAAGCCTGGGGGGAGATACCAGTCGTAAACTTGAGGTCCTGGAGACTTCTCTCTGTCACCAAGAACCGCAAGGTGGCTACGAGCCTTTGCTCTGGAGTGATGGAAAGCCTCATACATGTATCCTGCTTCTTAATATAGGGGGACACCAATGCCAAGAGTTGGTGAAAGCAGGGGTCCATCATTCAGAGATAATTCCGAAAATCACTTGGATTATTCTCCTGGTGGCTTAATCGTGACATAATTGGTCACGATTAAGCAACCAATTTTTGGTCCAAGAACTCCTCCTCCTCCTGTTCCTGGACTGGACTTGGGTCAAAGCAATAAATCCTAGCCCAATAATCACAGGTTTTCTCCTCCGATTACGCAACATGACTGGTTGACGAACGGCCGCTAAGAAACTAACTGAAAAGCATGAATCAACAATCACCAAACTTCTACTAACACGAAATTAGCAGAAGGAGCCCAAAGGGTGGCGCTTTAGAAATGAACTTACTCTTTATAGTCTCGTAGTACACCTAGTACGTTACTACATTTGTGTTGTCAACCGACAATTTGTGTACTATTAGTATGCAAGACAAGATCCTGGCAAACGCCCTTTTGACAAAAATCAGATGCTCGGTTGGCCAATAATCATACCGTGTGTACAAGGCTTTAGATACTGACAATAAGGGATACTCTTTACAAGGAACTGGAGATGAGAGCTGGATGCATGTAAACTAGTATTGCCAGCAGATGGCTTCCTGAATAATGAAGTACCCAGGGAACCATCTGGTTTGATAAAAATAGTAACATCCAGGAAATAAACTGCAACTTTGCAAATGCAGTTGCAGTCTGTAAGGGCATTTGCTCAGGAGCTTACTAAATAAGGGAAAGCTCTGCTGACATCCATTGTCCAATCATGTTCAAGCAAAAATGCAGTTTTTACATTTTCCTTGCATGTGATTGGGTATTCTTTCCAAAGTGAAGCTTCACCTCATTTACTAAGCTTTGAGTAGGCAACTACACTTGCAAAGTATTATATAGAATGTGTATCCCTGCGCCTACCAAGTAAACAGAAATAGACTACGTACTGCTGCAAACACTGAAGGAAATGTCAGAACCCAGATAGAATGTAAATAAAAGTAGTGCTGCGCTGTACAAAAAATTGAAAGTAAAGTGCAGAAGTGCTCCGTGAACAAATAACTTAACTGCACTGACAAGAGACAATAAAATCGCATGGACAAGTGATAATAAAATCGCATATAGATATAAAAGTTGCAATCTATATAAAATATGTATATCTCCTTCTTCTAGTGCATACGACAATAAAGTGAAAATACTTATCCAAATATTTTAAAGTGCTAGTGAATCATACTAAAATTTAAAAAATTTATAAAAAAATTCAGCATAAATAATCGTGCAACAAAATCATTGTGCAAAAAAATATATACTGCAAAAAATTCCCAGTAAAGTGCAAACAGATTGTGGTCCAATATAAACTGCAAGTGCTGGTGGTTGCAATAAACATGTCCGTGCAAACAATATGTCTGTGCAAAAAATGCAAAAAATGCAAATAATACAAATATTGCAAATAATGCAACTCTGGCTTGTGGTCAGAAAAAACACAAATAAAGTGTCGGTGCTATTAGGTTTTCTCCTTGAAGTGCAGTACTGGCGATGGGAGATATTTCCTGTTTCCGTTAAATGGGTGGCCCCTTACTTTACTGCTGTAAGGTTACAGCATAGAAATCAGCTTTATTACAGGACCCTTGTATATCCCCAGGAGGGGCGTCCCCAGACTGGTCTCACAGATATCTGGTCATGTAGTATCCTTTTAAATTCGCTGGAAGCAGGTATGTGTTCTCTCTTTTAAAATCGCTGGGACGGGTGAACCTCGTAAACAGGGCAAGAGGGATGCTCGATAGTGTAGTAATTTCTAAAATTTGTTCGACTTTCGACGACCGCGGCTTCAAGAAAATGGCTGCTGTCTATAGTAATCCACATATAAATAAAAGGACACTTCCATAATCTCGTTTTGCCCCCTGATGAAGTCACATGACTATGATGAACACCCGTCGGGAAACGAGATACCAGAAGTGATGTACACAAGTTCGCTGCTCGTTTCTCATTGCCTGTTTACTATTATCCAAATGTGAGAAACTTGTTTTTATATTTGTATTAATAAACAAATAAAAAAAATTACTACCCTATCGAGCATCCCTCTTTCCCTGTTTACGAGGTTCACTCGTTCAAACTGGGTGGTTTATCATATTTAAGGCCCCCTGCGCCCTGCGTGGAATCATAGAGCAGGGTCAGGGGGTATGTTATTGAAAGTGTCTTGGTGGGTTGTAGCCCAGAGAAAGAAAGAATTAGTGGTGAATAGAATAGTATAGAGCAGAGGTGAGAGAGAGGAGGAGGAAAAGAGAGAGAGGAAAAAAAGGGGGGGGGAGTGGGTGGTGGAAGGATATGGGAGGTTGGCGTATTCGTTTACAGCATGTGTGAACCATTCTTAATGCAGTATAGGAGGTTTCCATTGTGGTAGACCTCAGCTCCTCTAACTGGGGTTTAGATGTGTCTAGGTAACTCATCTATTTTGTGCTTTCAGCCGTTTTGTAGTTTGGCGAAAGAGTCAGTGTATTTAAAAGGCAAACCAGGATTTCCATATTTTGTGGAAGGTGTCAGTCTTTTCTTATGCTATTGCTACAGTTTCCTCCATCTTGTAAAGTGAGTCTACCTCAGACAGCCACTCCCTAATTGTAGGTCTGTGTGTGTTGACTTCCAGTGTCTTGGGATAATTGTTTTTGCAGCATTTAGCATGTGGCAAACAACCGATTTTTTATACCTACTTAGTGAGTAGTTTGATATGTGTAGCAAACAGCACTCAGGTGTAAAGATCAGTTCAGTTTCTGTTATGGCGAGTGTCTGAGTGCAGACCTCATCCCAGAAGCTACGCAAAAGCGAGCAGTCCCACCAGATGTGCAGCATGGTGCCCTTATCTGTGCCACACCTCCAGCAATTCTCTGATGCCTCTGGGTACCATGCGTGCAATCTGGCCGGGGTAAAGTACTAGTTTGTCAGCACTTTATAGGAAGTTTCCTGGGTGCTGGTGCTGATGGAGCACTTGTGTGCTAGAATGCAAGCGTTTCCCCATTGTTCCTCTGTGAAGGTCGTTTTGAGGGCTGTTTCCCATTCCTTTTTGTGTTTGCCTGGTTGTCTGTTCCTATTGGTCTGAAGCCAGCTGTACACCAGTGAAGTGGCTTTACTCACCGGTTCTCCCCTGATGCACAGCTCAAACCAAGTTTGTTCTCTAGGAAATTGTTGTCTATTGGCAGTGCAGAAGACATAGTCATGTAGTTGCCTATATTTCCAGTATGTAAAATGTTTTACCTGCAGTTCTGTGTTTAGCTCATCAAAGGTTTTGAGTCTGCCCTCCGCTACACAATGTGCAATAGTCAAAGGTGTATTATTCTCTCTGTGTGGGAAGGACAACATCGTATGTCCTAATGCGAATGCTTTGTTATGGACCAGTGGGGTCAGGGGACCAGGAGAGGAGGCGAGATTGTATTGTTGTAAAAATGTGTGGAAAATCTCCAGAGTTGGTCCTATTGTGGGGTGTAAGGTTAAGTTGGTAGAGCGTGCCTCTTTGTTGACCCATGGTAGGAATCTCAACGGAGTATCTGTCTGTAGGCTTTCTATTCCCACCCAATCTTTGGAGGATGCATGACAGTTCCAGTCTAGGATTCATGTCAAGTGTGTTACGTAGTAATAATGTTTGAAGTTAGGTAGGTTGATACCTCCTTACGGTTTTGGTGTCATAAAGGTTAGCATACTAATTTGAGATTTCTTCCCTGCCCAGATAAAGTCTCTCAATGCCGTGTGTAATATGGAGAAGACGTTTTTGGGCAGTTTGATGGGCAGAGTGTGGAATAAGTATAGCAGCCTGGACAATACTGTCATTTTTACTGCTGCTGCCCTCCCAAACCACGATAGCGGCTTGAGATTCCAGAGCTGAAGGTCTCGCCATAAATTCAGTAGGAAGGGATGGTAATTTCATAGGTAGGAATGAGCCGAACGCCCCCGGGTTCGGTTCGCACCAGAATTTGCGAACGGACTGAAAGTTTGTGCGAACGTTAGAACCCTATTAGTTACAATGGATGCGAACGTTCAAAATCTAAAGTGCTAATTATAACGGCCAATATGCATGTTATTGTCATAAAAAACGTTTGGGGACCCGGGTCCTGCCCCAGGGGACACGTATCAATGCAAAAAGGAGTTTTAAAAACGGATGTTTTTTCTGGACTCCTGCACAAAATGGTAGATACAGGTGCAGGTTTATACTGTGCTGGACTCACACAGCACACACTAACTCCTGCAGATGGCTGTATTGGTAGAGAACAGCACTTTCCCCACACCAAATGCCTGAGAAGAACACACTATCCCTGCCTATTATTCCTCTTTCCCTACACTTTCCCCACACGCAAATGCCTGAGAAGAACACACTATCCCTGCCTATTTTTCCTCTTTCCCTACACTTTCCTCACACAGAAGTTAATGAAAAATAGTTTACACTGTCCCTGCCTATCAATTCTCTTTCCCTCAACGCCGGAACACACTACACAAGGCCACCGGCGCGGTGGCCTTATATAGTGTGGAGCGTGTACTAAACCCCCATAGCTATAATTGGCCACAGGCATCCTGCCTGTGGTCAATTATTGCTCTCCTTGCTGCTGTCTCTATGATTGGCCAAGCATGCGGGGTCACAGTGCATGCTTGGCCAATCATCAGCCAGCAATGCACTGCGACTGGCGCAGTGCATTGTGCACCGTTTGCATCACACAAATTTGATGCAAACGCCCCTCAGAGTTCTGAACTCGACGAGCAGACGAACGGCCGATGTTCGATTCGAACATGGGTTTGAATCGAACACCGGGCCCATCCCTATTCATAGGTAAAGACTGTTCAACTCCGGGGTAAGCCATATCCCTAAGTATTTGATCTTGATATCTACCCACTTAAAGGGGCAATTGGACTTAGTCTGCTGTAATTGCCTTGATTTTGAAATTGGCCATATATCCGAACAATTTAAAATCTTTAATCAAGTTGAGGGTTGAAATATGGGGCTGCATATAGGAGGAATAGAAGGTCATCCGCATAAGCGGCTTTTTTGTAGTGTGTGGATCCTAAAGTTAGTCCTTAAACCGATGGGTTATCATTTATTGCTGTGTATGCACGGTTCTAGCGTGAGGATAAACAGTATTGGGGATAGGGAGCAGCCCTGTCGTTTACCATTGCCTATTTGTACTGGTTCTGAAAGAGTCTCGTTTATTTTTAGTCTGGCTGTCGGGGTCTGATACAGTGCTGAGATCCATGTCAGTAGGTTAGATTTAAATCCTACATGCCTGCATACCACAAACATGAAGTCCCACGCCACCCTATCGAAGGCCTTCTCTGCATTCGTGGAATGGAGAAGACCTTCGGCCGATCCCCCTCTAATTTTGTGTATAAGGTTCGTGGCTTTAATAACGTTATTACGGGCTTCCCTCCCCGGCATGAAGCCTGCCTGCTCTGGACCGATGGGTGGGAGTTCCTGGGGTGTCATTAGTGAGTTCAGTGCATTTAAAGTGGAGTTCCACCCATTTTTTTTACTTTGCCTGTGCGAGCAGGACATGCAGCACTTTTCACAATGGGCATTTTTTTTTTTTTGCTCGTAAATACCTTATTTTTTTTCTTCTCTATTACTTCCTCCTTTCGTTCGCCTAGGCGATTACGTCACTACGCAAGGGCTCCTGGGATTGCAGCGTCCCAGAAGTCTTTGCCAACTGCCGAAATCTCGTGAGATTTCGAAGTAGAAAATGACACGAACGGGAGTTAGCCCAGTGCATGCTGGGATTTGTAGGCAATGGGGAGGGAAAAGAAATCCTGCAGGAAGCTGGGCGGCGATCTTAATGACCAGTCGCTGGAAATGTTTATTTTAAATCTCCATAGTCTTCTGATGCATTCTGTTTGGTACATTTTAAGAGAACTGTTCCAGAAAGGATTTTCTATTCCAGGGAGCAGGCCTTTTAAGTATAGAAATCAGCTCGTGCATTTCTGAAAGGGAGAGATGTGGTTGGCTATAGTATTGCGGTTCTCCTGGCTTGGCAGCCTTCGGGTTTGTAAGGACTGGAGGCATCTCAAGATTAAGGAAATCCAACTTTCTTCCAGGGGACAAATATGCCTGAGAATGAGAGGAGGAGGAGGGGGCGATCGGGGGAAACATTCTCCGCCATTACACTGCCGCTGCTGTTTAGCAAAGCCCTGCTGTCACCACTTCACAGCAATGCCACGGTACACAGTACACCCAGCAGCAGCTTGTAAATTCCTCTCCTGCCCTTTGATTGACAGGTTGCTATAGCAATGGGGCGGGAACTTGCGCAGACACTGCCGTTGCTATAGGAACCTATCAGGAAGAAGGACGGCCTCACTAAGGCAATAATGTGTGGGATTTATAGGTGCATGCTGGGTAGTCAGCTGAACAGAAATCCAGGAAGTTAACACAGATGCCCACAGTTAAAATAGAACCTGCCTGCTTCTGAGATTAGTGAGTAATTTAACTATTTTTAAAGAAAGTAAAAGTGCAGAAAATATGACATGTTAGAAATGTTCATCTACATGTTGTGACAATTCCAGAGCTCGCCTTAAAAAAAAAATGTTTGGGGGACTGGAACCCCCCTTTAACAAAGGTTTCGCTAGTATGTGTGAGAAGGTCTTATAATAAATGGCTGAAAAGCCATCTGGGCCCGGGCTTTTCCCTGATTTTAGTGTTTTAATCGCCTAAGTTCTTAACTCGACAAGCCATGGGTTCGAATCGAACACCGGGCCCATCCCTATTCATAGGTAAAGACTGTCCAACTCCGGGGTAAGCCATATTTCTAAGTATTTGATCTTGATATCTACCCACTTAAAGGGGCAGTTGGACTTAGTCTGCTGTAATTGCCTCTGGCCTAGGGATATGTTAAGCGCCTCTGATTTCTCATAATTGATTTTGAAATTGGCCATATATCTGAACAATTCAAAATCTTTAATCAAGTTGAGGGTTGAAATATGGGGCTGCGTAAAGGACGAATAGAAGGTCATCCGCATAAGCGGATTTTTTGTAGTGTGTGGATCCTAAAGTTAGTCCTTTAACCGATGGGTTATCATTTATTGCTGCGTATGCACGGTTCTAGCGTGAGGATAAACAGTATTGGGGATAGGGGGCAGCCCTGTCGTTTACCATTGCCTATTTGTACTGTTTCTGAAAGAGTCCCGTTTATTTTTAGTCTGGCTGTCAGGGTCTAATACAGTGCTGAGACCCATTTCAGTAGGTTAGATTTAAATCCTACATGCCTGCATACCACAAACATGAAGTCCCACGCCACCCTATCGAAGGCCTTCTCTGCATTCGTGGAATGGAGAAGGCCTTCGGTCGATCCCCCTCTGAGTTTGTGTATAAGGTTTGTGGCTTTAATAACGTTATTACGGGCTTCCCTCCCCGTCATGAAGCCCGCCTGCTCTGGACCGATTATATCTGGTAAAAGTCTGCCCCAATCTAATTGTGATAAGCTTGGACAGAAGTTTCATGTCTAGATTAAGCAGCGAAATTGGTCTGTAACTAGAGCAGGAATTGGGATCTTTGCCGGGTTTGGGGAGCACCGTGATATGTGCCATGTTGAAGGTGGGTGGGAGTTCCTGGGGTGTCATTAGTGAGTTCAGTGCATTTAACAAAGGCTTCGCTAGTATGAGTGAGAAGGTCTTATAATAAATGGCTGAAAAGCCGCCTGGGCCTGGGCTTTTCCCTGATTTTAGTGTTTTAATCGCCTGTAATAGTTCCGTCATCTCCATGGGTTTGTCAATTTCTTCTGCACCAGAAGCTGACAAGCTTGGTAGGCCTCTATGCAATAGGTATTGTTCTATAATTTGGAGTCTGGTTCCCTCTACTGTCTTGGGTTTGTGGGAGATTGTACAATTGTGAGTAAAAGTTATGGAATTCCGACGCAATTTGGTCCGTATCGTATACTAGTTTGTGTTCCCTATTTTTTATCTGAGTGCTGGTAGTAGTAGAGCGTACATCTCTCAGGGCCCTGGCAAGGAATTTATTATTTTTGTTCCCGTGCTCGTAGAAGAAACCTCGTCGGGAGAATAATATCCGTTTAGCTTGTAGGTCTAGTTTCTCCTGCAAGGCTTTTCATGCTAATAAAAGGTCTTCAGACAAATTAATTGCCGCAGATCTTTTATGTTGAATCTCTAGTTTTTGTACTCTTTCAAATATTTCTTTCAATTCCTTCTTTGCTGTCTTCTTTTTTTTGTGAGGCTAATCCCAAAAGTACACGCTCATGGACTTCCCAGATATTAAGTTGTGAGACCACATCAGTTCTCGGAAATACATCTGTATGGCGTTTTTAATAGGTTCTAGGGTCGTTGGATCTGTCAGAAATGTCGGGTTAATTCGCCACCCACTTGATCTTTTGTGTGCTTTCTGCAGTCGCAAGGACATAGAGATAGGTGCGTGATCTGACACAGACCTCGTCCCTATATGTGCTCCTGTCATCTTGTTTAAGTCCCTTTGGGTTATAAATAGAAAATCTATGCAGGTGTATTTGTTGTGTACTGTAGAAAAGTATGTATAATCTCTCTCTTGTGGGTGCGTGACCCACCAAGAGTCTGTCAGGGTCAGTGTGTTCAGCATTTTCCTAATTTTTTTAAGTTTGCGGTAGGTAATTGTTGACCTGCCATTGGAGGTGTCTTGTAGATGATCCAAAGGGTCATTGAAATCCCCCCCAAGAATAATGCATCCAGAGGCAAACCACGTTAGTTCGTCTATCAGTGTTTGACAAAAATTCACACGAGCAGAGTTTGGAAAGTATACACTTGCTAGTGTGACGGGAAATTTTCCAATGCTTCCCTTGAGGAGAAAGAACCGGCCTCCCGGGTCTGCTAGTTGGTGCGTAAGTTCGAACCCAGAGTTCCGACCAACTAATATGGAGAACCCTTTTGTCCTAATGTCTGGACTAGTTGCATGATATGCCTTGGTAAAGTATCCATCTGTCATTTTAGGGATGGAGTTTGCTTTAAAATGTGTTTCCTGTAGGAACATGAAGGCCGGTTTCCCCTTCCTGAGGTGATGCAACAACTGTGTTCTCTTTTGAGAGTCATTGAGCCCTCTTACATTATGTGATATCACCGTAGGGTTCTTGCCCAGTGCAGAATAAATCATAACGGACGGTGGAGTGGCTAGGGGGGAAAAAAAGGGGGGAGAGGAGTGGGGAGGGAAGGGTAGAGTAGGTAGAGATAAGTTAGTAGGTAGTAGAGAAGGAGGACAGTGTGCCCACTATCTGACACTAAGAGAGTGGGTCAGGATTTGTAGTAATTAGCCTCTAGGTGCTAACCCCTAGAGGTATGTATTTTAAATTTGGAGTTGTGATCCGGCACCACAGCGTGGTCCCCCTAAAAGTTAGGGGGTGTCGCTGAAGTGATCGCATCACAATACCCACTGTGGGGGTAGTGGGAGGCTTACACAGGGCTATGTCAACAGCCAAATTCTCAGCAGGGCCGAGAGATCTGGGTAATTTACCACTAACAAATGTCACCCGCTTCCCCCCAGATCCTATATATGACAATCTCGATTGAAACATTGCTAGATGTAAACATGAACCGTAACCTTAACCCTCACCCCTGAGGAGGGGGTGTGGGGCGCAATAACAACTAAACTCAGGTACAACTGCTTGCTTACTATCGTTGGTAAACTGAACAGGTATCAGGGTATGTCAGTAATTCAGCGGTCACAGGCTATCCCACTGATATTCTGGCTATTGTTGTGGTGGTACATAAGGATAAGTGTCGAGCGTGGGCCCCCCTGGGCACAGCTTGAGGTGCCATCTGGTTTGTGTGGCAAACCCCGTGTCATTGTCATCCAGTTCAGGTGGAGTGGGGTAGGGCACTGACTCTGTCCCATGTGAGGGGTCCCTTCTTAAACCAGGTAAAGGAAAGTTCATAACTTAGGTGCATAGAGTTCAGTGTGGGTCTCGTCTTACCTTCTCCATTAGGGGGAGCTGCCTATCCGATTTTCATCCACCTGGAAACAATTTGTTGCGATTAAACCTAGAAGAGCAAAGTCAGAATAAAGAAAAAATAAAAAGTCAAAAAATAAAAGCAAGCAAGCAGATGAACCGCCTCTGTAACCAGGCTTTTTCCTCAAGTGTTGTATTCCGGGACCTTGCAGACTTTGGGTTTGTCCTGTATCTTTCATTCTTGGCCTGAGTCCAGGCGCATATCCCTTGGATTGTTGGAGTGCTTGGGTGTAGCGCTGGGACCCGGATTGTGTTGTTTCTGAAACTTCCCTCTTTTGTTCGGGGGCTTGGTAGGTGTGGAAGGAGGCGAGGCCTGGGTACCCTGTGCTTTCGGTGGGTTGCAAAATTCCCTGTACCATTCGGGTAGTTCAACCAGTGGGATCTGGATGTCCTGGCAGAAGCCCTGCAGGTCATCAGGTGTACGTAGATAAAGCTGCCTGCCCTGGAAGGTCAGGTTCAGAGCGAAAGGAAATTTCCACTTATGGTATATTTTGCCTGCGTAGTATCTCCAGCAGGGGGCGCAGAGCTCTCCTGTTGTTCAAAGTTATGGGGGTGAGGTCCTGGAATATAGATATTTATGTGTCATTAAATGTGATATGGGCATTGCGCCTAGGTTTTGCCATGATTTCCTCTTTTAGTTTGAAATCGGGGAGGCAGCAAATTATGTCCCTGGGGGGTGCTGTGTGGGCTCGGTCAAAGTCAATCTGTGTGTCTGTGGGGCGTTCCAGCAGCTCGTTGAACACATACTGTAGAGCTGAGGGTATATTGCTTGGGTCGACCTACTCAGCGATACCTCACACCCTGATATAATGCCTTCTCCCCCTATTATCCAAATATTCTAGTTGGCGATTCATCTCAATGAGATGTGCTGCATGGGAGTCTGTAACTTTTTCTAGGCGCGTGATCGCCTTGTCCCTTCTGGAACCTGCCTTCTCTACCCCCTCTAGCTTCTCAGATATGGACAATATGTGCGCTTTCAGTTCTGTGATAGCTGATGAAAATGTGCCTTTGATGTCTGCTGCTATTTTCATCATAGCGGTGAGAGTGAGGCGGTGTTTGGATGAAGGGGTCTCCCTTACCTTCTCCTCGTATGTGGACTGTGAGTCCTCACTGAACTCCTCTTCCCCACGAGGCTGCGCCATCTTGGAAAGAGCCTTGCGAGGGCGGGCTGTGATTTAAAGATGTCCGGTATGCTTCTGGAGCCGGGAATAGGTGCGGAGCGGCGGGAGTGGTTACCCGAGTTGTGGTGGGTGAGTCTGCTCATGGTAGCTCACGGTTACGGCATTGTTTGTACTGAAGGAGCTGAGGGTTTAGCGGAGCTCCTCTAGTCTGATGCCATCCACTCTGCGAGTCAAGCCATGCCCCCAGCACTACTTTTATTTACATTATACACTTGAAAAGTACCACAGTCCATATGCCTTTACTAAAGCAACCCCAATTACTTGCATTTTCAGAAGCAGGTTAGAAATTAAATTTTTGTGAGACAGCTTTACTTTACAGTATAGCTAATGCAATTTAGCCTTATAACAAACTAAGGTCTTCTACATATGTTATTAGTTTATTTACCCATTTATACATTTTCAAATGTATATTTCATGACACCAAAGCTGCATAGCACATTTGCTGCAAATCATATAGTGTATACACAAGATATGTCTTTGTTTTATCTATATTTGGGTCTGTTTAGTAAGGTATATAGAATTTATTTTACTCAATACATTTTTGTGGAAACACAATTCATTCTCCAATACCATCTAAATCAGAACATGACAGTTCTGCTACCTGAAGTTATACATAACTATCAAACTCAAAAATCAAGCAAGATAAAAGAGAACAAAATTAAAGTGCAAAGCTAAACAAGCAAATAATCAGAATGCATTTTTTATAGATCCAGAATTAGTGAACCAAATGTTGAGGAGTTAAAATAAGGTACTGCGTTTTTGCTCTTTTCTATAGGGTTGTAAATTGAGAATTCACTTGTTGCAAAAAAAAACAAACATAAATTATAAATGGTGACGAGCCAAATGTACCTGGGTTTAATTCATTAGAAGTTTGCTGAACTGATCCTAAGCTCATTATATAATGTCCTCCACAGAACATGCCTCGCGTGGGACCCACAGGCCAGACTGCGATGCAATCTGTCACCCGTTGTGTCTCCAAGACACAACTGATGACCGACCACAGCAGATCATATGAAAATTGTACACAATGGATGGATTCCATTCATACCATTCGTGGTGTACATTTGTTATGGTCGCTGTGATTGGTCACAGTGAACACATGGTACAGATAGGGCCAATCACACCCCATCTGTATTATGTGATTAGCTGTGGCCAATCACAGATACTCACAAAAGTAAACAGACTTCACTATGATTATTTATAACAGTGAGTTTCACTTTTATAAGCAACCAAAAATGGTTGCTTATAACAGTGAAACTCACTGTTATAATTAATCATAGTGTTAAAAAAAATAACTTCTGATCACTTCCCCAGAGTAGTAAAATGTTACTATGGTAACACTGTATTGCTCTAGTCACCGTATGTACATAAAGCATACAAAAAAAAGGTAATAAAAATGAAAAAAAAAAATTAGAAAAAATAGTAATTAAAAATGATTTAACTTTATCCAGGTGTGCCCTCACCGTGTACATTGTGGAGGTATATGAGTGGATTGGATTTTACAGCACCAAAATTTTGGTCACAATTTCTGTGGATAAAGCATGTGAAGGAAATATTGTGCTTGCAGCACAGGTTCATTGGTCACAATAAGTCCTTTATATTGTTGTGAAGACTTTGTTATATATTTACTGAACCAGAATTTTGGATCACATTTCTTTTGAGAAGACATTAGCACCTTGCTTTGTTTGGACTATTATTCACATTAGCTTTCAAACATAATTTCATGGACTCTTTTGACACTGTTTTATTATGTTTGTTTAAGATTGCTGACTTGATTTGATCCTTTATATATTAATATTTTGTTCCTTATATATGTTACTTTATTTTCGGCAGTGCTTCCATTTTTTTGTTTTATTTTTACTATTGTTCAATTGGTATGGGAACACTCTGTAAGTGATAGCCGCAGGTGGATATTGACAGTTTTACACAGAGGGTTACTACTTAAAAGTGACAGCACATTAGTATTTTTGGGTTTTTATACAACTTTAAAAATGCTAAATTAACTTAAATAACTTCCTTGAGGGATGCACAAAAACTTGCCAGTAAAGTGGCACATCTATAGGATGTGCTACAGCAAAGTGACATGTAAAAAGATAAAAAAAAAAAAAAAAACATTTCCGTATTTGATTTTATTCAATTTTTTTTGTAAAAAATTGCCTTTTGACCACAAAATAAAACATTGGGCATTGGACCTAGATCTGGATTGCATGTATCAAAGCATTATTTTTTTTTTAATTCAGCTCTTTTCATAATGCTTAAAATAAAAACTTTAAAAATGCATAATTACTTTAAATAGCCTTCTTGAGTGGTGCCTTAACCCTGCCTATGAAGTGCACTTGGAAGTAAAGATGCTGTAGATCCGAGGGGGACATGCAAGGAAAAAAAAAAAACAGCATTTTAGCTTGCACATGATTGGATGATAAAATCAGCAGAGCTTCCACTCGTTTCAGATCTACCCCTTAGATTTAGAGCAACTGCACTTCCAAGTGCACTTGCAGTGCAAAGTGGATTTGCCTTTCATAAATAACCCCCAATGTATTATAGCAAAAGAGACATTTAAAAGAAAATACAGTTTGAATTTCTGGCGAATTACAGTTCCCAGCTGGTCTTGTTCTGTTTGTAAACAAAGCAGCTAGAGATTCCTTTTATCTGAGAATGAATGGTGTGGATCTGGTATGAATTTTCAGGGGAACCCAAGGCAATTAAAAGAAAAACATATGGAGTATTCCCCCCCCCCCCCCCCACTTTGGGTCTACAATTATTTTATTTTTTTTAATTGTATTTTTATTGAGACAAAAGAAACAACATAACAGTACTTATCGTACAATATTTCAAGAACAGCATATACATACTCGTATAGATAAGAAACATTTCAGGACATATCACAAGCCAGATTAATAGAGAAAGTCCAGGAAATGAAGAATAAAAATAAAATAAAAGGAAAAAAAATAATAATACGGCAATCACAAATTAAAATAAACCGAAATTACAATAAGGTAAATAAACAGCAGGCGAATATACCACTGTGGGAGGTGATCATCCTAGCAAACGTCATCACTTTAATATGTGATATTGTCTTCCTAGCCAAGGAGATATGGAGGAAAAAGAAGGGGATTGGGTATAAAGGTGGGGGGGGGGGGGGGGGGTTCTGTGATACCTTAATTGAAGTTCAAAAGAATCAGGATATTCATTCACCGTGGGAGGAGCTATATACTGAATGATCCCAGGGATCCCATATCTTATTGAACCTATCAATGGCATCCTCTTCTGTTAAGGCTGTCATATGTTCCATTCTGCGGATATCACTAATACTTTGTATTAGTTGGTTCTGGGAAGGAGGGGTAGATGATAACCAACATACTGGAATAGCTCTTTTGGCTGCTAGTAAGATGAATGAAGCCAGTTTATTGGAGGCCTTTCCCAACCCAGGGATTGGGAGGCCTAGGAGGAGATACATTGGGTCTTGTGGGATAGGAAAGTCTAAGACCTGTTGAAGTATTGTTGAAACCATAGAACAAAAGGGCGTTATCAATTCACACTGCCAAAAGATATGAAAATGGGTACCCCTGAGTCTACCACATCTCCAGCATAGGGGGGAGAGAGAGATGGATCATAGCGATGTAATATCTCAGGTGCCCTGTACCAAAAGAATAACACCTTATATGCTGTCTCTTTCTGTGCCACACATCGAGAGATTTTAAAGGTGGATGACCACATTTTTGCCCATTGGGAAGGTGATATTTGTTGTTGTAAAGCATGAGACCATTTGATCATGTAAGAGTGGGGATCACTGGAGAGCGGAAGGTTTTCTTGTAGCATACGATACATATCGGATATGAGTTGCCGCTGGTGCGGTCCCTGAGAACAGATAATCTCAAAATGAGTGGGTTTTGCAAGGGTGAGCGTTGGTGAGAGGGAAGCTAAGTAGTGAGATATTTGAAGGTATGAGAATGATAGATGTTTAGGAATTTGGTGTTTAGTTTGGAGGTCTGTGAATGTGTGGAGTTTGCGAGTGACAGGATGTACAAAGTGTCGGAGCTGAAACAGGCCTGCTACAGCCCATGGAACATTCTAGAGTGGGATAAGCTATCTGGGAGGAGAGGATTGAAGAGAACATTTGATAGAAGTGAACATGGGGGTGTAGTTAGCTGAATAAAGGGTGGAGTAGGACGGTGTGATTTGAATTCCCAAATATTTGAGAGAGGAGGAGCACCATCGATATGGGTATGAATTCTTAAGTGAGGTGAGATCGTTGGAGGGAACATGTAGGGGCAGAGCTTCTGTCTTTGACGTATTCATTTTGTATCCCGATAGGGAGCTAAATTGGGCAAGGAGAGGGTGAAGGGATGGGAGAGTGGTGTGTAGGTTGGTAAGTGTCAAAAGTACATCGTCAGCAAAAAGAGATAATTTATATTCCCTTTGTTTCATGGGAACCCTGTGTATGTCTGGATGCGACCTAATAGCTTCAGCCAATGGCTCAAGGCAGAGGATAAAAAGAAGGGGAGATAGGGGACATCCCTGCCTTGTACCATTGGTCATAGGAAATGAACTGGACGTGAAAGAGGACATTTGCACTTGGGAAGAGGGGTAAGAATAGAGGGTACGTAAAGCCCAAATAAAGGGACCCTCGATGCCAAATTTACTGAGGGTTGCAAAAATGTAAGGCCAACTTAATCTGTCAAAGGCCTTTTGGGCGTCGAGGCTAAGAATCAGGGCGGGTCGTTTAACTCTGTTAAGTATGTCGATGAGATCAATGGTTCGTCTGGTCTTATCTCCAGTAGGGATGGGCCCGGTGTTCGATTCGAACCCACGTTCGAATCGAGCACCGGGCGTTCGCCCGCTCGGCGAGCCCAGAACTATTTGGGCCATTCGCATCACATTTGTGTGATGCGAGCGGCCCGCAATGCATTGCGCCAGGCGCAGTGCATTGCTGGCTGATGATTGGCCAACCATTAACTGTGGACCCGCATGCTTGGCCAATCACAGCGCCGGCAGCGAGGAGAGCAATAATTGGCTACAGGCAGGACGCCTGTAGCCAATTAAAGCTCAGGGGCTTTAGTACACGCCCCACTGTATAAAAGGCCCCCGCGCCGTCGGCCCAGTGCACATGTGTTCCGGCTTTGATAGAGTGAATAGGCAGACTGCTGATTGATTCATTCATTGCTAAACCTTTGCTGATTCATTGTGAATACTGATCATTTCTGCTGATTGCACTGCTGAGTGTGACATTATCTGCTGCTGGGGATTAGTCTGGTGTGTGTGTGCTGTTAGTACAGCATTGCAGTAGCACCCATTGCAGTGCTGTTAGTGCAGCATTGCACCATAACCTTCTGTCCCAACCTTCTGTCCCATCCCAGGCAGGCAGGGATTTTTAGGAGCTAATGTGTGTGTGTCAGCACACATAGGAGCTAGTGTGTGTGTGTCAGCACACATAGGAGCTAGCGTGTGTGTCAGCACACATAGGAGCTAGTGTGTGTGTGTGTGTCAGCACACATAGGAGCTAGTGTGTGTGTGTCAGCACACATAGGAGCTAGTGTGTGTGTGTCAGCACACATAGGAGCTAGTGTGTGTGTCAGCACACATAGGAGCTAGTGTGTGTGTGTCAGCACACATAGGAGCTAGTGTGTGTGTGTCAGCACACATAGGAGCTAGTGTGTGTGTGTCAGCACACATAGGAGCTAGTGTGTGTGTGTCAGCACACATAGGAGCTAGTGTGTGTGTGTGTCAGCACACATAGGAGCTAGTGTGTGTGTGTGTGTCAGCACACATAGGAGCTAGTGTGTGTGTGTGTGTGTGTCAGCACACATAGGAGCTAGTGTGTGTGTCAGCACACATAGGAGCTAGTGTGTGTGTGTCAGCACACATAGGAGCTAGTGTGTGTGTGTGTCAGCACACATAGGAGCTAGTGTGTGTGTGTCAGCACACATAGGAGCTAGTGTGTGTGTGTCAGCACACATTGGAGCTAGTGTGTGTGTGTGTCAGCACACATTGGAGCTAGTGTGTGTGTGTCAGCACACATAGGAGCTAGTGTGTGTGTGTGTCAGCACACATAGGAGCTAGTGTGTGTGTGTCTCAGCACACATAGGAGCTAGTGTGTGTGTGTGTGTATGTGTCAGCACACATAGGAGCTAGTGTGTGTGTGTCAGCACACATAGGAGCTAGTGTGTGTGTGTCAGAACACATAGGAGCTAGTGTGTGTGTCAGCACACATAGGAGCTAGTGTGTGTGTGTCAGCACACATAGGAGCTAGTGTGTGTGTGTCAGCACACATAGGAGCTAGTGTGTGTGTGTCAGCACACATAGGAGCTAGTGTGTGTGTGTCAGCACACATTGGAGCTAGTGTGTGTGTGTCAGCACACATTGGAGCTAGTGTGTGTGTGTCAGCACACATAGGAGCTAGTGTGTGTGTGTCAGCACACATAGGAGCTAGTGTGTGTGTGTCTCAGCACACATAGGAGCTAGTGTGTGTGTGTGTGTGTGTCAGCACACATAGGAGCTAGTGTGTGTGTGTCAGCACACATAGGAGCTAGTGTGTGTGTGTGTGTCAGCACACATAGGAGCTAGTGTGTGTGTGTCAGCACACATAGGAGCTAGTGTGTGTGTGTGTGTGTGTGTGTGTGTGTGTGTCAGCACACATAGGAGCTAGTGTGTGTGTGTGTGTGTCAGCACACATAGGAGCTAGTGTGTGTGTGTCAGCACACATAGGAGCTAGTGTGTGTGTGTGTCAGCACACATAGGAGCTAGTGTGTGTGTGTCAGCACACATAGGAGCTAGTGTGTGTGTGTGTCAGCACACATAGGAGCTAGTGTGTGTGTGTGTGTGTGTCAGCACACATAGGAGCTAGTGTGTGTGTGTGTGTCAGCACACATAGGAGCTAGTGTGTGTCTCAGCACACATAGGAGCTAGTGTGTGTGTGTGTGTGTGTGTCAGCACACATAGGAGCTAGTGTGTGTCAGCACACATAGGAGCTAGTGTGTGGGTGTCAGCACACATAGGAGCTAGTGTGTGTGTCAGCACACATAGGAGCTAGTGTGTGTGTGTGTCAGCATACATAGGAGCTAGTGTGTGGGTGTCAGCACACATAGGAGCTAGTGTGTGTGTGTGTGTCAGCACACATAGGAGCTAGTGTGTGTGTGTGTGTCAGCACACATAGGAGCTAGTGTGTGTCTCAGCACACATAGGAGCTAGTGTGTGTGTGTGTGTGTGTGTGTGTGTCAGCACACATAGGAGCTAGTGTGTGTCAGCACACATAGGAGCTAGTGTGTGGGTGTCAGCACACATAGGAGCTAGTGTGTGTGTCAGCACACATAGGAGCTAGTGTGTGTGTGTGTGTGTGTCAGCATACATAGGAGCTAGTGTGTGGGTGTCAGCACACATAGGAGCTAGTGTGTGTGTGTCAGCACACATAGGAGCTAGTGTGTGTGTGTCTCAGCACACATAGGAGCTAGTGTGTGTCAGCACACATAGAAGCTAGTGTGTGTGTGTCAGCACACATAGGAGCTAGAGTGTGGGTGTCAGCACACATAGAGCTAGTGTGTGTGTGTCAGCACACATAGGAGCTAGTGTGTGTGTCTGTGTGTGTGTGTGTGTCAGCACACATAGGAGCTAGTGTGTGTGTCTCAGCACACATAGGAGCTAGTGTGTGTCAGCACACATAGGAGCTAGTGTGTGTGTGTCAGCACACATAGGAGCTAGTGTGTGTGTGTCAGCACACATAGGAGCTAGTGTGTGTGTGTCAGCACACATAGGAGCTAGTGTGTGTGTGTGTCAGCCCAGTTCTTGTCATCTAAGGCAGCCTCTATCTGCCATAAGGCCCTGTTGCTGTCATCTAAGGCATCCATCTGCAGGAGTTAGTGTGTGTGCTGTGTGACTCCAGCACAATATACACTACCCACTACAATGCCTGGAAGACCACCAAGGAGAGGCAGACAGTCCCAAGGCAAGAACACAGGGCAAGCAGGCTCTGTTTCTAGAGACAACAGTGCTGGTCATGGACGTGGTCGTGCATTGTCATCAGCACGTGGCCATGGGACACGCTTGTCCTTGTTTTCGGCAGCTGAACATGTTGAGCCGCATTATGCCGAAGGCTTGGTAGAATGGATGACCAAGCCCTCCCTTATCCTCCTCATACTCTCTCACCCAGGCTCAGGGTACTGGCAGAGCAGCTGCCAACGCGTACGCAATGGCATCATCAGGCACCCCTTCCCTAGACCCACCATGTCCTCCTGAGGAGTCCCCCGAACTGTTTGAGCACAGTGTTGGGTACATGCTCCCGGAGGATGCCCAACGTTTTGAAGGCTTGGATGATGATACCCAGCTTGAGGAAGGCAGTAGTGTGTGCACAGAGAGAGGGGATGCTGAAGGACAGCAATCTGGCAGTCATGTTCCACCAGCTGCAGCTTACTGCCAGGTTTGCTCTAGTGGTGAAGAGGGAGGAAATGATGAGGTCACTGACTCCACGTGGGTGCCTGAAGGGAGAGAGGAGGAGGAGGAAAAGGCGGCGGCACATGTCCAACGAGGCAGGATGCCCTCTGGAGGCCAGCTAGAGGCCAGCACACCAACTGAATCACACCGCAGAGCTCCGCCTGTGCAGGGCGCTGCCTCTGTATGTTATCACAAAAGTTCTTTGGTGTGGGCCTTTTTTGAGACGAGTACATCAGATCGCACCACTGCTATTTGCAATATTTGTCTCAAGCGTATCTCGCGTGGCCAAAACATCAGCCGCTTGGGCACCACAAGCATGACCAGACATATGTCGACCTGCCATGCAGCTCGTTGGCAAGCGCACATTAAAGACCCACACCAAAGAACAAAGCGGACCTCTCCTTGCTCCTCATCAGCTGGCATCTTTAACCCCACTATATCTTCAGTCCTCTCTGAAAGCTGCTCTGAGAGGACTGAAGGTGTAGAATTAGGTGTGTCACAGCCAAGTACTTGCAGTACAACGACGTCCAAATGTAGCAGGCAAATTTCCCTGCCCCAGCTGCTGGACCGTCGAAAGAAGTTTACTCCCAGCCATCCACATGCCCAGCGGTTGAATGCTAGCTTGGCTAAATTGCTAGCACTTCAACTGCTGCCTTTTCAGTTGGTAGACTCGGCCCCCTTCCGTGAGTTTGTTCAATGTGCGGTTCCTCAGTGGCAGGTTCCCAAACGCCCCTTTTTCTCACGGAAGGCGATTCCGTCTCTCTACCGGCATGTGGAAGGCAATGTCCATGCCTCGCTGGACAGGGCGGTCAGCGGTAAGGTGCATATTACCGCTGACTCATGGTCCAGCAGGCATGGACAGGGACGTCATCTGTCTTTCACGGCCCATTGGGTCACTCTATTGGCAGCTGGGAGGGATGCAGGACAAGGTGCAGTAGTGTTGGAGGTTGTTCCGCCACCACGCCTCCAAAATGCTACTACTGGTTGTGACACACCTCTCTCCTCCACCCCTCCTCTTCTTCTTCCTCCATGGCCTCTTCGAGTGCTCTGTCCTCGGAACCAGCGGTGCTCCGTAGGCGTACAAGGGGCTACGCGAGTACGCAGGCAAAAAGATGCCATGCCGTGCTTGCGCTGGTGTGTTTGGGGGACAGGAGCCACACTGGGGCATTGGTTCTGGCAGCTCTGCAGGGGCAGGCCGAGAGGTGGTTGACGTCACGTCAGCTTAAGCCAGGAATGGTGGTTTCTGACAATGGCACCAACCTCCTCTCCGCCCTGCGACAGGGGCAGCTCACCCATGTGCCCTGTATGGCTCATGTCCTCATCCTGGTGGTGCAGCGGTTCTTGTGCAGGTACCCAGGCTTACAGGATGTCCTGAGGCAGGCCAGGAAAGTCTGTGTGCATTTCCGCCGATCGTATAATGCTAGTGCTTGGCTGGCTGAGCTGCAAAAGGAGTTGAACCTGCCCAAGAACCGCCTAATATGTGACATGCCCACCGGGTGGAACTCAACGTTGGCCATGCTGCAGCGACTGCACACGCAGCAGAGGGCCATCAATAAATACCTTTGAGACTACGGCACCAGGACAGGGTCAGGGGAGCTTGGATTTTTTTCCCCATGCCAGTGGAGCATGATCAGAGATGCATGCACTGTCCTGTCACCATTTGAGGAGGCCACAAGGTTGGTGAGCAGTGATAGTGCATGCATCAGTGACACTGTACCTCTTGTCTACCTGTTGGAGCATACGCTGCGAGGAATAATGCACAGGGCACTTGAGGTAGAACAGAGGCAGGAAGAGGAGGACTTCCTTGCCTCTCAAGGCCCCCTTTATCCAGACAGTGTTCCTTCTGTCCCACCCATCACACAGGAAGAGGATGAGGAGGAGGAGGAGGATTGTGTGAGCATGGAGGTGGAGCCTGGCACTCAGCATCAGCAGTCTTTTAGGGATGATGTACAGTCCCAACAAACCAGTGGACTTGTACGTGGCTGGAAGGAGGTGGCTGGCGATCATGTCATCCTCAGTGACCCAGAAGACTCCGGACCGAATGCCTCAGCTAACCTACGTTGCATGGCCTCCCTGATCCTGCAAAGCCTGCGGAAGGATCCTCGTATTCTTCGGATCAAGGAGAGGGACCATTACTGGCTGGCCACTCTCCTTGATCCACGGTACAAGGGTAAGGTTGCGGACCTTATCTTGCCGTTGCAGAGGGAGCAGAGGATGAGACATCTCAGGGAGGCCTTGCAGAAAGGTCTGTGCATCGTGTTCCCAGAAACTGGGAGGTTACAAACTCCTGGTCCTGGACGACGAGTTGCTGAGTCTTCGGTCAGTAGCAGAAGGAGCGGTGGGGAAGGTGGACGTCTGACCGATGCGTTCAGACAATTTTTTAGTCCGCAGCCCCAAGGTATGATCGGTTCCAGCAACCATCGCCAGCGTCTGATATACATGTTGCAGGAATACCTAGGGGCAAGGTCAGACTTTGACACCTTTCCCACCGAAAATCCTCTGGCTTACTGGGTCTTGAGGATGGATCACTGGCCAGAGCTTGCACAGTATGCAATTGAGCTACTGGCCTGTCCTGCATCCAGCGTTCTTTCCGAACGCCGATCGACTGACCTTCATAAAGATGAATCAGTCTTGGATCACCACCAGCTACCAGGCACCTGAAGCGGATATAACTGAATAATTTATAATGTCACATCCCTTCAAGACTGCCTATGCTGATGCTGAGTGACTGTCCTGTTATGTTCACTGACTATCATCTTCTTCCTCCTCAATGATCCATTCCTTGATAGCTCGGAAGAACATTTTTGTTTCTGGGTTCCACCACACCAGTGCCTAAGGCACAGTTTTTCAGCCCCTGTAAAACAGGGGCGTGTAATTACAATTTTTTAAGCAATGCTTCGCAACAGGTCTGACTGCTGTGCTCCAAGTACAGTATCTGTGAGGAGTTGCAGTGTTGTGGCACCAGCACCAGTGCCTAAGGCACAATTTTTCAGCCCCTGTTTAACAGGGGCGTGTAATTACAAATCTTGATCTAATAGTTCACAGCAGGGCCCATTCCTGCGCCCACCAAGAGTAACTGTGAGGGCTTACAGTCTTGTGGCAACACCGTCCACCACCACCACCAAAGGCCCAATTTGTCTGCCCTGTTCAACAGGTGCATGCAATTACAAATCTTGATCTAATAGTTCACAGCAGGGCCCATTCCTGCGCCCACCAAGAGTAACTGTGAGGGCTTACAGTCTTGTGGCAACACCGTCCACCACCACCACCAAAGGCCCAATTTGTCTGCCCTGTTCAACAGGTGCATGCAATTACAAATCTTGATCTAATAATTCACAGCAGGGCCCATTCCTGCGCCCACCAAGAGTAACTGTGAGGGCTTACAGTCTTGTGGCAACACCGTCCACCACCACCACCAAAGGCCCAATTTTTCTGCCCTGTTCAACAGGTGCATGCAATTACAAATCTTGATCTAATAATTCACAGCAGGGCCCATTCCTGCGCCCACCAAGAGTAACTGTGAGGGCTTACAGTCTTGTGGTAACACCGTCCACCACCACAACCAAAGGCCCAATTTTTCTGCCCTGTTCAACAGGTGCATGCAATTACAAATCTTGATCTAATAATTCACAGCAGGGCCAATTCCTGTGCCCACCAAGAGTAACTGTGAGGGCTTACAGTGTTGTGGCTACACCAACATCTAATGGGGCAAATTTCTGCAGAGTATATACGGCAGGCCCCTACTTTCAAACATCCAACTTACAAACGACTCCTACTTGCAAACGGAAGGAGAAAACAGGAAGAGAGAGGAAGGGAAATTCTATCCTGTTAGATTTAATTTGGGAAAAAGGTATCTCCTCTCTACTGATGCTTTCTCACCAATCCTTGTTTCAATTAAAACCCCACTTTTCCAAAAACATTTGTCATTGGGACGGAAAGTGAGGTGAAATGTTCTGAACAGATGTGCAAAGACATCAAATGTTACAGGGGTGATAACCCCTCCCTATGTTCTCCAAAAAGCTTAAAAATTGATTTTTTTCGGATGGAGCTACACTTAAAAATGTACCTGTTCAGATTCTACTTCAGAACAAACCTACGGTCCCTGTCTTGTTTGCACCACCTATATACTGCTGTTCAGAGTATATAGGTTGTAGGTATAGGGTTTTATTTTGGGTGTGGGGTCCCCCTTAATATCCATACAAGACCCAAAGGGGCTGGGGTGGGGGGGGGGGGGGGGTCGGATGGATTTAGGGTTGTAGGTATAGGGTTTTTTTTTGGGTGTGGGGTCCCCCTTAATATCCATACAAGACCCAAAGGGGCTGGGGTGGGGGGGGGGTCTCAAGGATTTTCAGCCATATGGCCAGACATTAAAGCCGCAAGTGATTTTAAATGGCTTCTTTTTTTCCTTTACAAATGCCATTTTGTGCAGGGACAGTTCTAAACACAGGAAACACATGCCACTTCACAGGCATACTTTAGACACTCCCAGGTACCATATTTAAAGGAATATTTCACTTTTTTTTCACTTTATGCATCATTAAAATGACTGCTCCCGAAAAAACATTAGTTTTTAAAAGTTCTTTTTGCATATATATACGTCCCCTGGGGCAGGACCCGGGTCCCCAAACCTGTTTTATGACATTAACATGCATATTGGCCGTTATAATTAGCACTTTTGATTTCTAAGCGTCCATTGTAATGAATAGGGTTCGAAAATTTGGACAAACTTTCGGTCCGTTCGAAGGTTCTGGGGTGTTCGGCTCACCCCTAATCTCCAGCGTGTCGAGAGGGACAAACCCACCTGGTCTCTGTCAATCAGTTTTGTCAAAAATTGGGATAGGCGGTTAGCTAGAATTTTAGTAAAAAGCTTATAGTCAGAATTCAGAAGTGCAATCGGTCTGTAGCTGTCAGGCAGAGAGGGGTCTTTGTCCGGTTTGGGTATTACAGTGATGTAAGAGTGTAGGAACTGTTGGTGGGGGTGGTGTCCTTGGAGGAGGGAGTTATAGAGAGAGGTCAAGTAAGGTGAGAGGACCGGGAGAAAAGTTTGTAGTAGGAGTATGGGAGGCCGTCTGGTCCTGGGGATTTATGGGATGGGAGGAGTTTAACGGTGGAAGCAATTTCTTCTGCAGTAATGGGGTTATTCAGGATCTGTACATCCATCTCATTAAGTGAGGGGAGTTGGAGGTCAGCCATAAATGTGTTGAAAGCTGTTTGGTTAAATGGAGGGTGTTGGTCAGGAGTGAGGCAGTTATAAAGTTTATCATAGAATTCGCCAAAAACTTGGGTCATCGTCTGAGGGCAGTGAGTAGGAGTCCCGTCCGCACGTTTTAAATGGTCTGGGAAGGAGAGGAAGGGTCTAGGATTGAGTCTAGAGACCAACATCCTATGGGGTTTGTTGGAAAATTCATAACATTTTTGTTTGGCCCAAAGTAGATATTTATCAATTTTAGACATATCTAGGGACTTTATGCGATTTCGAAGAGAGGTAACGGTGCGCAGCCGGTCCATTGTGGGAGCTGTAATCAAAGAGCGTTCAGCATTAGCTAGATCAGAAATAAGAGAGGATCTTAAGAGGGCTGAAACTCTCTTCCTCTGGGATCTGATAGAGATACATTGTCCTCTGAAAAAAGCTTTGTGGGCTTCCCATAGGACAGACGGGCTGGACACGGAACCTGCGTTTATTTGAAAATACTCTGTTAGGGCATCAAGGAGTTTGGATTTAGTTACGGATTGTTTCAGAAGGGATTCGTTAAGCCTCCAATGACATTTCTTGGGAAATGCAGTGGAGAGACTTAGATCCAATGATAGAGGGGCATGGTCCGACCAGGTGATCGGACCCAGATCGGAACCTACCGAGTGAGAGAGCAGTGGGGCAGATCTCAAGAAGTAATCCAACCTAGAAAACATCTTGTGAGGAGGGGAATAGAATGAGTACTGTCTGCCCATAGGATGTTTGATTCGCAAAAATATCAAATAGGCGCTGTTTTTGGATCAATTTCCTAAAAGAGGTAGCTAAAGAACATGGGGCTGAAGAGGGCATGGTATGGAACAGGGATTTTTTGTCCCTTGTGGGCGAGAGAACAGCGTTAAAATCTCCACCAATTATCATAAAGGGGTGTGATACTCTTTGCAGTCTGTCAAATGTCTCATTCAAAAATTTAACTTGACCCGTATTAGGGGCATAAACGTTCATGATTGTTATAGGACTGGCAAGGTAGGTACCCTCCAGAATTATATAACGACCATGAGGGTCTAATTCGGTAGACTTAATCTGGAGGGGACAGGAGCGTTTGATCAAGACCGCCACTCCCGCCTTTCCAGATGGGTCAGAGGCCAGGAATGACACTGGGAAGTGTCTAGAAGCAAATTTCAGGGATCCCCCGGTGCGGAAATGCGTCTCCTGAACCAGGATTACATCCGCACCGGAGGCCCTGAATTCCTTCAAGGCAATCCATCGTTTTTTAATGGAATTCAAACCTTTCACATTATAGGATAATAGCTTCAAAGCCATAAGTAAGCATTATGAACCAGCTGTAAAATTTTCAAAACCTTGGGCAATAGCCCTGCATTACATACATGTTTAAGTAGCCATAGGTCAGAGCTTTGTCTGACCAGAAAAACACCTTTAGTGGGATGATCAGTGATATAAAAAATAAAAATACAAAGAAAACAGCAGTAATAGCAATGATGGGAAAAAATTATCAACATAAAAAAAAATAAAAAAAAAAACAACACGGTCGGATCTGTCCTGGTAAGATCCAAAAAAAAGACTGGGAGAGCTGGATGGCTTAAAAACAAGAAGACCTATAAGGTCTAAAAACACAAGAAAAAAATAAAAACCCAAATTTTCAAAAAATAGGCCTGGGTAGCATGAGCTACGCAGGAGTCCTCGACCTCGGTCTGAGGAACTGAAGGGGAGCAAGGCAGTCTCCAACATGGTGAGGGACCTGTGACTACCCGCCACAGCAGTTCACCTAAACTGTTAGCAGATTGGACTCCTCCGGGAACAGTCTGATGAGCGGCATTGACTGTAATTATGTCAGTCTTGCAGGTGTCTGCTTAAAAGAAAAAACATCAGCAAAACATATGGAAAAAAAAACGTAGAAACGGAAACAAACCCCTGATGAGCTCCCTCGGGGGGGTTTGAGCAGTTGTCGAGATCCCAGCTGGGAAAACGAGAAGGTATGTGTACAAGGACCACTAGAACTGGATCAAGTGGGGAATCTTGGACGTTGAGAACGCTGAGGTGTGGAGTTGGCCTTCGATCCTTTTCCTATTACTGGGGTTCAAATTCTGGACAGTGCTGAGAGTGGTCTTGGGGTGGTTGGGATGGCTTGTTCCACCTCTGGGGGGAGTGGATGAAGGCCCAGATGCTTAATAAATGCATCCCCCTCCTGGAGGTCTCGGAGGATGTGTTGAACCCCATCTTGGGTAACTTTAAGGCGGAAGGGACCTTGTGCATCTGGAGATGGGAGGTGATGGGTCTTAGGGAACGACGTTTAGCCAGTGTAATCGGGGAGAGGTCACTGAATAGCTGAATCTTGTCCCCATTTGTAATCGATACCAGATCTGTTGCGTGTGGCCCTAGTCAGGGTCTCCTTGCTTTCATAGAAGTGGAAGCGTACCACTATGTCACGAGGTCTGGCCCCCACAGGGGGTTTGGGGGCCAGAGAGCACTGTGTGCGATCCAGGCGCCAATCAATATCCACAATTTCAGGGGCAAGGGTGTTGAAAAGGCCTAGTAAATAGGGCCTAATGTTGTCAGCGATCGTTTCTGGAACTCTGCGGATCCTGAGATTCTGGCGTCGTTCCCTATTCTCAAGGTCCTCCTGTTGGAGTTGTAGTTGGGACACAGAATTTTTGAGGAGAGCATTCTCCTCTTCAAGAGCCTGCATATAGTACAAAGTCTCATAAAATTTTGTTTCTATGGTGGCTGTGCATTCACCAAGGGCATCTATTTCCCCCTGAGCTCTCTAGAAATTCTCCCCATTTCCTGGGCAATGTCCCTGGTTACCTGCTGGGCCAAGGCCTGGAGCTTGAGATCCATCATCTCCGGGGTCAGGGTCGTTTGAGAGGATACAGCAGGATGTGGGAGAGAAGGCTGCTGCGATCCGTCCTCCGCAATTAGGGTGCTGACGTAGTCTTCTGGATCTCCCTGTAAAGTCGAGGCCAGGGATGTCGGCCTAGTCAGGAGGCGGTCCATGCTGGGCGGAGGCCGCGGGCGTTTTGTGGCTCGATAGTGGTCTCGTTGGTCTCCGATTTTACCCATACAGTGACTGGGGGAGTCGAGGAGATTCACCCCGGTGCTTTTTAAAGCTATAGATGCTGAGCGGGGGCCGTGGATCACCGGGCGGGAGTGGAGCTCAGGAGTCACACGTCCGCCATCTCGGAAAGCCGCGCATGCACCACCCTACAATTAATTTTAAGGTAGAATCCCTAAAAAAAAAAAAAAAAAAAAAAACATAGGGGACAGTATCTGGGCCCTCCACACATTTCTATAGCCACTAGACCATGGTTGTGGGGAATAAGCCCTTGTTGACATCAACATGAGGAAAGGGTGCTCTGCTTGAGGGGGCTTCCCTGGTAAGGTACCCTCCCCATGCTGAGAACATGTGGCCTAGAATGGTTCAGAAGGGGGTGCATACTTTTTGCATTCTCTTTTCTGGGGGGCACCCACACTTTTTAAATTTCTGATAAGGGACTGGTATGATGGTATGGTACCCATGCAAGAAAAGAAAAAAGTCACGGGGTTCCCCCCAAAATCCATACCAGACCCTTATCTAGACATGCAACATGGCTAGACCAAAAAGAGATAGCAGTGAGCAAGTTTCCCTCTTCATCCCTGAACCATACCAGGCACTTGCTGTCAACATGGGGACGGTACCTTACTGAGCGCAACCCACCTTGTCCTCATGTTGCTGGAGAAAAGATCCTCTTCCCCCTAAATTCTGGCTTAGTGGGTATGTGGGTCTGCTTATGGGGACCACCAGATATGCCCCCCTCCATGTGAATGAATAATGTGTACATAGTAACTAGCAACCAGGAGCCCTGAGCAGGAAGATGTCATATTTAGCAGTGGTAAGCCTGGGTTCAGACTAGTGCGGTGCGAATTTAAGGCCCTGCGTGACTGCGCAGTGAAACGCCGGCTGTTCTGCGGATTGTACGCGTTTTAGGTGCGAATCAGCTGTGAATTCATTAGTAACCCTTCCTGCCTAATTTGAGTTGCTAATTTTGTGCTGAGCAAGCTTTTTGGCTGATTGTCTGGCTGCTTATTAAACCTGGTAGGTCTGTGTACACTTCCTGGTTGTCCAGCAGTCTGTACCTGTGTTTTGTGTGTTTCTTTGCAAGATGTGTGCTGCTCTGCAAATGATAATGCCAACTGTTGTTGCTGCAACAGCAGCAATCTTGCTGGAAGAAGAAAATCGGAGAAGGATGCTTAGAAGAAGAAGATACTGGGTTCATCCCATCATTGCAAATCGTGAAGAAAGAGGCCAGTTCATGATCTTGTATGGTCACCTCCGTGGGCATGAAGAGAAATTTTTCAATTTCACCCGCATGTCAATTAGTAGGTGAGTACTGTTTCTGCCAAACCATACTTAATTTGTAGCCATTGATGTATAGTGTGTTTTATATTTGCAAGACACAAGTCCATCCAGTCTAACCTATGTGTGATTATGTTATTTTAAGATTATTGTAACTAATAAGCCTTGCCCCCCCCCCCCCCAAAATACAAACTGTACATTATTTCAGCATGCAACCTTAAGGGCACAAAATGAGCGTCAGCTAGCACCCCCCTCCTGGTGTAAGCCAGGTCATATTCCCTTTTTTTATTTTTTTGGGATGTTTTACCCCCCAAATACCTTGGCCCAAAATTGCTAGTGACAAGTTGCTTTGTGGGTGTTGGTGTTGCCACGCAGCTTTGTTTAGCATTTTTGGCTCAGACAATTGTTACTGTTAATTTAAAAGGCCAGTGGCTGCTTGTTGAAATGAGGACCCATATGCTTTTTTTTTGTTCCTGTCACTTATTTAGCCATAATTAGATTGGAACTAAGGATGCCTGCCTTGTTACCCTAAATAATGTCCTTAACCACTTACCTTACTCTTTTTTTACAGTATGCCCCAATGTTTTTCCCACATGTATTTATGAATTTATTTATTTTTTACTCAGTTTTGACGAATTGCTGGGCTTAATCTCCCCTCGCTTGGAGCGTCAGAACACGAGCTTCAGAAAAAGTATCCAGCCTGCTGAAAGATTATTGATCACATTAAGGTAATTATCATCACTCATGTCATTTGTCATGCGTTATATTGACCATGTTTTTTGTATTTTTTATGTTTTTTTTACCTGGGTAGTTTTCAAATATGATGGCACAAAAAATGTAGGAATAATTATTTATTCACGTATCATAAAATATGATAAAAATATAAACTTTACCCATGTATAAAACATAAATTAACTCTGCAATAACTTAAAAACAAAAAACTTGCCTGTCAAGAAGGCCTCTTCCCTGTTTTATCAAAATGTGTCATGATTCTGATATGTTTTTTGGAAAGGGGCCTCATAGGAGTATTGATTTGCGGAAGCTGGGTCATCACTGGCAGTGTGGGGAGCAGGCCTCCCCATGTTGACTTTGCACATACACACCCTGAGTTTGGGGGGGGCCCTAATTGAAAGAAGTGGGGATGGGATAGGGAAGGTTACTGTGTGGCCCTTCATATCTGGAGATTGGCTTGTCATAACTTGAGGGATATGATGGTGGATTATAGGGGTAAGGATGGTGTTGCTGCTCAGGGTAGTGCGTGTATCTTGGGTAGTGATGGGGAGGTCTTGGTTGGGGCACATTTGGGTAGTTAAAAGCAGGTTCCTGCTGTGGCTGGGAGAAGGAGTGCATCATTTTTTCTATATTTTTCCGCATTTCATAGTACCGCTCTGGGGGTACCTTTTTAATTAGTGGTACAAAATTGAGCGCCAGGATTGTATCGGGACATAAAAATGCATCCACCTTTGCGGTCATGTTTTTTAACATGTCTAATAAGCGCTCACTTAGGTCAGGTTGGGATAGTGCTGGGCGCCTCCGTGGCACTTTGCCAGGCTGACCAATTTGTGCAGGAGCAGAGGATGGCCCAGGGACAGCCTCCTCTGCCCCTGAACATTGTTCTTCTGGATTAGTTTCCCAGAGACTGGAAGATGTTTGGATTAGTGCTAAATCCACTGTGTCTTCTGGAATATCAGTGGGTGCTTCCTCCTCTGTTTGTTGTTCTTGTTCTTCCTCCAAAACATCTTGCTCCTCCAAACTAGATTCTGTCCTGTTTTTTATTGTAAAAATGTAAAAAATGTACTTGGCATATTGATGATTACCAGATTGTGCGTTACATAGATGATGTACATGAAAACTTACTCCCTCATCTCCACAATGGGTTGTAGAAACTCCAAGTCCCTGGCAAACATATAGGGTACCCTAGGCGCTGCCCCCGAGCCACTCCTTGTTTCTCTGAGGTGCCTCATATATTTTCTGTAAGCATCACGCATGCTACGCCATCTTGTCTGTAAGTAGTGCACTGAAAAATAAAGAACAACATAATGACATTTTTTTATTTTTTTATTTCAGGTACTTAGCAACAGGAAATTCCTTTGGAAGTTTGCACTATGAATTCAAGGTTGGAAAATCAACGATTAGTGGCACTGTTCATGCTACCTGCCTAGTCATATGGGACCTGAAGGACATTGTTATGAAGAAGCCCAAACAAGAAGAATGGCTGATGATAGCGGACCTATTCTGGGAGCGATGCAACTTCTCCAACTGTCTTGGAGCCATTGATGGCAAACATGTACGCATCCTCAAGCCTCCAGCTAGTGGGAGCCAATTTTTTAATTATCAAAAATATTTTTCGTTGGCATTAATGGCAGTGGCAGACGCAAATTATAAATGTATTTATGTTGATGTAGGTTCTTATGGCAGCAGCTCAGATTCTAGTGTATTCTCACATTCCTCATTTGGCGGCATGCTGCGTGACAATACACTAGACTTGCCCAATAATTCTCCCCTGCCAGGGACTACAGAGCCTCTCCTCCCACATGTATTTGTCGGAGATGAAGCTTTCGCACTGTCCCAGAACATGCTCAGGCCTTATTCAAGTTGCTCTCTGACAACTGAAAAAAGAGTGTTCAATTATAGGCTGACTAGGGCACGACGAATAATAGAATGTACATTTGGAATTCTTTGCAATAAGTGGAGATTCATGCATACCTCTATTAACCTCAGTATTGATCATGCGATCAGTGCGATTAAAGCTGCCTGTGCACTGCACAACTATGTGCGTGAAAGAGATGGGTTTCTTTTTGAAGATTCCCTGACCCATAACATGGAGGCAGCACATTGCAATATTCCTAGGGGCAGCACTACTGGTACACTTAGAGAATAATTTAAGAATGTTTTTATGTCAACAGCTGGGGAGGTGCCTTGGCAGATGAATTCTAGTGACTAAAAATAAAGATGTATTTTTTTTTCTTGATGTAAATGCATGATAATCTAATGCTAAGTGTGCTGTATAAAAAATGTGGTATGTAATTTTGGCAATGAGAAATAAAACTTTTTTATCTCACATTTGTGGTGTATGTCATATTACTAACCTTAGAGATTATAAGAATATGCATTTATTTAGGGACTCATTCATCCCTAGATAAAGCTGTTATGTGCACAATGTTTACAGCATGTGGCCTGGTACAGATTTGGGGGTGACCACATGCTGTCTGTTAAAATCTTATAAATTACATTAATGTACACCATCTAAAAAATACAGGACAGCATATACAGGTAGTAAAAGGTAATAAAAAAACTTACATTTGTCAGCCTGAACTTGGGAAGAGCACCTGCTCCACTTTGGCAAGAGGTCTCTGGCAATGTCCTGCCATGCACGTTTTTTGACAACGTTGTCCTTATATTTAGGATGCCGGGTGTCATAAATCATGGGTTTCTCCCTCACAAGTCTGATCAACTCCTCACAATCCACAGATTCTTTTGCCTTTGATGATGCTTTTCGTCCTCTTTTGGACATGCTGGTTCCAGTCCGGATTTCAAAACACACAGGGGAGGAACAGGAAGAAGCGGAGGTATTGGAGTGGCGCGAATTTCTCTTCAGGACGCAAGCCAGATGCGAATCAGATGCGTGCCCATAGAAGATAATGGGCCTGAATTTGCACCTGATCTGTCCCACACGGCACCAAAGTCGGTGGCGGTTTTTCTGCAATTCGCAGTGCGCATGCACCGGACATATGTGAACGTGCCCCATTGAAAACAATGGGTTTTCAAATGTCCTGCGAATTCGCAATATTTTGCCCCGCTGCAAATTCGCAATAGTGTGAACCCGGGCTAATAGTCCAACTGCTAAGTTAATTAATTCTTGAAGCAGCCAGGGGTTCAAAATAATGGGTGGGCGAACATCCACTTAGTTCCCCCAGCATGCCCAATAACCAAAGTATGAACTGAATCTTACATTATTCTAAACCTCATCTCGTATTACATATAACACAATACAATCCCTGTACATTTAGAGGAGCTGGAGAACTAAAAATGTCTGTATCACCCATAGCAACAATCCAATTCCAGATTTCTACTATGCAGAGTAAGTTCTCTAATTGAAAAACTCAAAAGTGTACCTACTACATTTTTTATTGAACTGCTTCCCGTCTGCCCACAACACTGGCAGATCCTGTATTGCTCACAAAGAGCAAACCCAGGAGCCTGGTGATCAGTGTGTCCACCAGACACAGCGGATCACATTGCCGCTGTGTCTGGGTGATCACATGGTCTTGTGCCATGTGATTGCTGTGTCCAATCAAAGCAATCACATAGTACACAATGGAAACCAAATGGACACATCAGTTCTCTCTGCTCTCTCACAGATCAGCTGAGAGAACAATTGCTGCAGCCTGTGAGTGTACAGCAGCCCGTCACACTGCATGTACACTCACAGAATGCAGTTTCAGCCTGTCGCAGTGTCCCTGATCACTGCCATCAGCATAATATAAATAAAGAGTGCAGCCAACCCCTGTCACCTGTCCCAGTGTGACCAATGTTCACAACACTGCCATACACCACACCAACATCCTGATCACCGCCATACACCATACCAACATCTTGCTCACCTCCATACTCCATTCCAACATTCTGATCACCAGATGTCATGCTAGCATCCTAGTCACCACCATATGCCATACCAGGGTCCTGATCACCACCATACCCTATATCAGTGTCCTGATCATCATCATATGCCATACCATAGACTCTATAACTTTCACACAGACTAAATAATATACCCTCGTTTGTAGTATCAACATACATTTTGGTCTAATTGTATGAAGATAATTTATTTGCAGCATTTTATAACAAAAATAATTTTTTTTTTTTTTTTAATCAAAATGTGTGGTATTTTTTGCTTATATAGCAGAAAATGAAAAAGCAGTGGTGATTAAATACCACCTAAAGAAAGCTCTATCTGTCACAGTCGCATGCCTTGAGTTATTGTCCCTCAAAGTGTGCCAGCATGGAAAGCTGAAAATTTGCCTGGACTGGATGGGGGTGAAAGTGTCTGGACTTGAAGTGGTTAAAAAAAACTGTCATATTTACTTACCGTATATACTTTGCAATATATTCATATCAAGGACAGCATAGTATATAAGAGCTTGTAAGGTACACAGTAAATAAAGTAAACTTTATCTTGTCGCTTTCTTCCATACAGTTTACTTGTATAATAATGAATGTACACAGTTTACATAACCAACTTAATGCTGTGGGATACCAGCTCAGAAATAATTTACAGGAACCGTGACTACTCTTGGTGGGCAACAAATGTGATCATAAACTAGCAGTTCCAGTATTGCACAGAAAACATCTTTAAATATGTATTGTTTTCTTTTGCAAAATATGTTAGTAGGACTCTTGACAAATATCACTGTGCTGTACACAGATTTATAGAACGACAATGGCTTAAAACGGTAGTAGCATTGCATTAAAACAAAAGTTTGCTTTGGCTGCCTTTCCAGACAATGAATTAATATGGACAGGGTAAATATTATTTAAGAAACCACAAACTTGTCATTATTAAATTAGAGGAGCACTCCAAGGAAAACACAAACTTCAATCATAAATATGTGCTATAAAGTGAATAGCTATTTATCTTTTATTACTTTTGGATGTATCTTCTAAAAGAGAAAATAACATTGTATATAATTTATGGCTGTGGCATGAAATGCAGTCTGATTTAGATAACGTGTTCCAGAGAACAAACTAGCTAGTACGAACGATACCAATCAATGCAGCAGTGAACCCTCCCAAAAACATTAAAGTGACTCACCTCCAGGTGTGGGATTTGTAAGATGCAGTTTGCAGGGAAAAGCAACAGACAAATCAGCTTCACCCCTGCACATGCTCACTTCTACCCCAGCACCCAATTTTAACCTGTATTGATATTGAGAGATAAAACCACTTCATCTAGTTATTTAAAGCACTTGACCCTCTTCCTTTCCTCTACAAGGGGCATGAATAGCCAATTTTCAAGGATCGATGCTGCATATGGGGTAGGGAGAGAGTCATTAGCCTTGTGTAAGCTCTAATCAGAGGCACTAGAGCTTCTAAAAGGTTTTTTTATTACTCCAGTGGGCATTGCGAACATCTGGGGAAGTGCCTTATAAGGGAACCTGTTCCATAATTGTGCAAGCATTGTTGGAACAGTAAAAAAAGCCTGTAGTTATGTAGGATATTTAGCTTAGCTCTCCTTTAAAGGAAGAGTATGACCAAAGCTCCTTTGGCCATATTTCTCCTGTGGATCACAGGAGTGCACTTAACTCTGCACTCCTGTGGCCCAGATTCAGCCGACAGCGGGCTAAAGCATGATACATGCTTCCAGAAGGTAGCCAAGGTCCTGTGCACCTCTTCACTCTCCTCCCTGCTGGAGGAGTAACGCAATTTTAGCGATGTCTTTGACAAACGTCAAGTCGGTAGTTTGCCTCTACACCAGCCATATAATGGCACAATTGACCTTCAACCTGGTGCCATACCCCCTCATGGCCGAGTTTACCCTTTGTCAGCTTTGGAGGATAAGGCCATGGAGGAGTATGTTGCAGACGCACTTTCTTGAGGTTTCATCCGCAAATCCTCGTCTCCTGCTGGTGCTGGTTTCTTCTTTGTGAAGAAGAAGAAGAGTGGTGAACTGAGACCTTGTATTTATTATAGGGGTCTCAATTGTTTCAAGATTAAGAATGCCTATTCGATTCCGTTGATTATGGAGTTATTTGACCGCCTCAAGGGAGCAACGGTTTTCACAAAGCTTGATTTGAGAGGGGCATACAATCTTGTGAGGATTAAGGAGGGGCGATGAGTGGAAAACTGCGTTTAATACCAGAACAGGCCATTATGAGTGCCTCATAATGCCTTTTGGCCTTTGTAATGCCCCGGCAGTTTTCCAGGAATTTATTAACGATGTCCTCCGAGATTTGTTGCAGTAATGTGTGGCGGTTTATCTAGATGATATCCTCATATTTTCCAAGTCCCTGGAGAGCCACCACATAGATGTCTGTCGTGTGGTTCAGAAACTAAGAGAGAACAATGTCTCTTGTAAACTGAAGAAGTGCGAGTTTCTTTATGAACAGGTTCAATTCCTGGGTTATGTAATTTCCACTGTTAGTTTTTTGATGGACCCAGAGAAACTTTCAGCAGTTCTACAGTGGCCCCAACCCGTGGGTTAACCTCTGTAGCTTTCCTGGGCTTTGCCAACTATTATTGGAAGTTTATTTGTAACTTCTGGTCTCTTTGTGTCTGCTCCTGTGTTGGCACATCCTGATCCTACGCTACCTTTTATCCTTGAGGTTGATGGTTCTGAGACTGGTGTTGGCGCCCTTCTGTCTCAACGTCCTACCTCTGAGAGTTCGCACCTCGGTTTATTGGGCCTTTCCATATTGTTCACAAGATTAACCCAGTGGCTTACGCATTAGATCTCCCTTCTAATATGTGTATTTCAAATGTATTTCATGTCTCCTTGTTAAAAACTTCAGTCTGCAACTGCTTTAGCACTTCCTCACCCTGTACAGGTTGAGAACCATGAGGAATATGAAGTAAAGTCCATTGTTGACTCCCATAGGTTCCATGGGTGCATACAGTACCAGGTGCATTAAAAAGGGTATGATCTGGAGGAACACTCTTGGGTCTCATCCTCAGACATACATGCCCTTGTCCTCCTCCGTTACATTTTCCCCTCAAGCCTGGTGGTCCTCTGAGGGGGAGAGGTCTTTGAGGAGGGGGTACTGTCAGGGCTGGGCTCAGCCCTTCCTTCTCTAAGCTGGCCACTTGCCAGCTCCTATCTTTCCACAGTGACTCACCTGTTGATAATTTCCTGCTCGTCAGTCCTGCTTACTTAAGCTGTCCAGCCCAGATGATCTCTGCCTTTGCCTGGTCAACATCACAGAGACTATCTCCTGCATTCCAGTTAAAAGACTTGCATGGCAGATGTTCCTTCTGTTCCACTACATTGATCCCTGACTTCTGGCTTGGGTGACTATCCATTCCAGTTACTGAACTTTGGCTATGTTTTGACTACGTTTGTTCTTTTTACTTTTTTTATTAAACAAGCGTGATTTAACTGTACTTCTGTCTCGGCTTGATTTCATGGTTTCTGACAGATTAGCTGCACTGATGGGCAATGACAAGCTGCACTGATTTGCATTGATGGGCACTGATGGGGCTGCGCTGATAATCAGGGCACTGATCATCAGTGCTCTGATTATCAGTGTAAAAAATGTACTGACAGCCTTTCTGGTTATCGGCTCTCCTTTCCTCACAGACACAACGTGTGAGGAAAGAACTGCAAATCTGTTTTCATGTGATCAGCTGTGATTGGACACAGCTGGTCACATGGTATTGGGCCACCGTGATTGTCCCTTTACCCTGATCTGTGATCAGCTGTTTTCAAATGTCACAGAGTGTGCCACAGGGGGCGGTATTCATGGAGGATGTCCATGGATGCACTCCCAGAACTGGATGAACAGCAGTGTAAAATTGGAAGTCAGCAAGACAATTTTAGGAGCATGGCTAGACCCAAATTCACTAGGAGAAAAGAACACAGGTTGGGTTTTTACTGCAAGAAATAACATACTGAAGGGGTTACAGTAGTGTAAAATATTCTAGCAGCAGGACAGAAATAATTGGCCTAACCAGTCTATGCTCAACTTTTTTACCTATCATCATGATAGGGGGTGTTATGAATGTGAGTGATCTAATTTGAAGTGGTTTAGGTTCACACTGTTCCTGCACTTATTTTATTTTTTTTCAATGAGGCAGCTGTATGCTGCAAACAAAAGTCAGCCCCAAAAACAGATAGTAATAAGTTAATGAGGCAGTAGTAACCATACTACCAATAAATGTGACAGCTTTCTGGTTAGGACCATTTATCTAACCCCCCTCCCCCATTATAGAAAACAAGGAGGCTGTGTGCCACTATGTTATCTGTGTCCTAGAAACCACTGACATCACCGATTGCTAATATGTCATCAGCCACACAGTCATTGGTTGTTATGGTGCACCCTAATGATCAAAATTGTTGTGCAAAAAGGGGGCAAAATCAACAAAATGTGCCCCCAAAATCTATACTAGATCCTGAGAAGGTAGCAAATATGTATCATAACCCCCCCCCCCCCCCCCCAAGGACAACCAGGGATCTTTTCAGTCCCTCTGAATCAGGATACACCTTCCAGATGTGTGCTGCATGGCCGTCATTGCATATATGATTCTTGTGAGCGCCTTCATTTTTGCGGCAGCTTTGTCATCTCTCTTCCCCTCATCCTATGTGTAGGTATCATTATACCTGCCACTCGGATGAAACACCCCCACATGTGGGGGTACAACAAATGTGATGGGGTACTGTGGAAGTATCCAATGTACCACGCTGTGATTCTGAACCTGACAAAGGGTAGCCATTGTAAAATACAGTCTGTTGTGATCATCCCCTGAAGGAATATATTATATTCCGAAACATGTTGGGATCTTCTATGTAATTGCCTGTGGTTTGGCCTCCTATCAGGAGATCAACCGTATGTCCAATGCCAAAAGTCCTGTATTGTGTACATATATGACTACCCATTTTTTGATTTTAATCAAATTTTGTCTTTGATGCTTACTATCTGATTGTATACCAAATAAAATGTTGTACTTTTACTATACTTCTTTACTTATTTGTCTGGTCTGACCACTGCCCTCTAAAGTCCTGGGGGCACTCTCCTGTCTTTCCTTCTCTCTATAGTATGTGGCATCAGGTATCCATTTTTTTGTCAACCAGCTAGCATCTTTGCAATATTTCTCTAGGTTTTATGCAATTTTGAAACTGCATAAAGCCTGAAGAAGGGACCTAACACATCCCAAAATCTTGCATCTTTAGACTGGGTTCTAGTGCATTTCTGTTCATCAGTTCAGGTTCAAATCTTTACCTGAATTTGCACCTGAACCCAACCCAAAAACATACAGCGGCCACCCCGCACATATGTGAGCCAGCTACATTGAAAGGTGGCCACATTTGCATGTTATGCCAATTGGATGCAGTTAAAAACACATAAAATTTGCATATATGTGAACCCAGCCTAAATAATAATTAAGTTAGCCAATAAAGGGTGTAACTTTGACTTTAAATTTTCTGCATTGTTTACAACAATAACTTTGTACAAAATGCATTTTATGCCAAGCCTAACTAACAGCTAGCTTCTTTGCAATATTTCTCTAGGCTTTATGCATTTTTGAAACTGCATAAAGTCTGAAGAAGGGACCTAACAGATCCCAAAAGCTTGCATCTTTAGACTGGGTTCTAGTGCATTTCTGTTCATCAGTTCAGGTTCAAATCTTTACCTGAATTTGCACCTGAACCCAACCCAAAAACATACAGCGGCCACCCCGCACATATGTGAGCCGGCTACATTGAAAGGTGGTCACATTTGCATGTTATGCCAATTGGATGTATTTAAAAACACATAAAATTTGCATATATGTGAACCCAGCCTAAATAATAATTAAGTTAGCCAATAAAGGGTGTAACTTTGACTTTAAATTTTCTGTATTGTTTACAACAATAACTTTGTACAAAATGCATTTTATGCCAAGCCTAACTTTTCCTTTCTTTTTCTATGCTGTCATTGTTCATAACAATATACAAGAATAAGACTATATGATCATTGCAGAAAGAGCATCCTGAGCATAACATGAAAATAAGAGTTGATGAAGTTTAATTAATATGATAATGAATGATTTTTACACTGTGTACTGTTAGTCACAACAAAGGTGTTTTGTCATTATGATATGGCTTATAAATAAACTTTTCAGGGTGGTGACGTGACTTCATAATAGGCTTCCATTTTTTAAAACTGAAATGTGACATTGTATTGCTAAATGTCAATAATACTTGAAGAGAGGTGAAACTGCACAAATTATACTTATTTATGGGGAAGCCAGAAGCAAGAGTCACACAGCGTATTCGTTATACATATGATTTTTCATTTAGTTGCAAATGATTCAAGTACTCTGCTATAACTACTGCAATCACATTAAGAAGAGGAAAGTAGTAATTATTGTGGTTATATATAGTCATTCATGTTAACATTGGCTGAACAGAACTAGCATATTCATTGCACTCCCAATATTTCTCAGCATTAACTTTTAATAAAAAGGAAAAATGTTGTCAAAATGTATCATTTGGTAAAGCCTTACAAGCATTTTACAAATTGTCTTAATGGCTTGACCAATAAATGCCTTCTTCATTTTACCTTTAATTCAAAATATTGAACAGTGTTTAATGTTAGTCTGTTATGAGCGGAAATGTCTTTGCCAGAGAAAATTACCTGTAAGCCTCTTCACAGGATGTGCTGGTATTGAATGTGTTTGCTGGAATTAAATATACTTTTTGATTTTTTTTAGCAGGTACTAGACTGCTACAAGGTCTGCAATGCAGGTACTTTTATAAATGATCCAAGATCCAAGAGCCCCCAAACCCCAAACCAAGGAAAAATACAGAGGAAAAATACTGATTATAGTAGCTGGGATCTGCCAAAACCCTTTCTACCTTCTCAAACATCACTGTTTGTCACTGAGAGTGCTCATTAAAGTGATTGGCCAATAGCAAGGAATGGGATTGTGAAGGCCTGAGATTGGTTCCTGCAGAAAAGTTTGATGATTGAATAAAAAAAAGTAGAAAATGTCTACCTAACGAATGAAAGCTATTTAAACTCTTTCTGCCTGGATTAAATACCGGACATGATATCTTTGCTATTATGAGCACTAGAGCTGCACAATTCTGGTTAAAATGAGAGTCACCATTTTCTGCTTAGAATAAAGATCACGATTCTCTCACGATTTTCGTAACATCATCTATTACATTATACCAAAAAATTGGGCTAACTTTGCTGCTTATTTTTTTTTACTTCATTAACTGGTTCCAGACCGCCTCACGTAGATATACCGCTGCAGAATGGCTCTCCTTGGCGAAACCCCATATGGGTACGGCTTTCCATTCAAGAGCTGCCAGAGGGCGTGCACCCACTGGACAGCGGGGGACCTGGGGTGTGATCGCCTCTGGCCATGCACGATTGCGATGGCCGCTGGCCACACGCAATTGCGTGCACGAGAGCCAGCACAAGGATTTGTGTGTGTAAACATACAAATCCCTGTTCTGTCAGGGGAGAGGAGACCTATTGTTTGTTCCTACTAAGTAGGAAAAATGATAGGTCTCCTCCTTCAGTCAGTCCTATACCCATACAGTTAGAACACATCTAGGGAACACACATTTACCCCTTGATCGCCTCTGGTGTTAACCTCTTCTCTACCAGTGACATTTACACAGTAATCAGTGCATATTAATAGCACTGATCACTGTATAAATATCAATGGTCCCAAAAATGTGTCAAAAGTGTAAGATCTGTCAACCGCAATGTCGCAGTACTGCTAAAAATTGCAGACCACTGCCATTACTAGTAAAAAAAAAAAAAAAATGCCATAAAAATGCCATAAATCTTTCCCTTAGTTTGTAGACGCTATAACTTTTGTGCAAGCCAATAAATATACGCTTATTGCTTTTTTATTTACCAAAAATATGTAGAAGAGTATATATTTGCCTAAACTGATGAAGAACTTTATTTTTTTTTTAAATTGAGGGATATTTATTATAACAAAAAGTAAAAATATTGTTTTTTTTTTCAAAATTGTCACCTTTTTTTGTTTGTAGCGCAAAAAATAAAAAACGCAAAGGTGATAAAATACCACCAAAAGAAGGCTCTATTTGTGGAAAAAAAAGGACGCAAATTTTGTTTGGTTACAGCATTTTATGACTGCGCAATTGTCAGTTAAAGCGACACAGTGGCAAATTGTAAAAAGTGCTCTGGTCAGGAAGGGGGCAAAATCTTCCAGGCTGAAGTGGTCAACCAGTTCCGGACCAGCCGCCACAGTTGTACTGGGTGGAACAATGTTACCTTACCACAGCCGTGGTGATCGGATTTGCTTCAGAACCGATCAGTCCCCAGGCCAATGATTTCTGGCCTGGACCTGGTGATCGGTTCTGGCGAATGAAATCCTTCCCCTGCCTGTGTAAGTGTAAACACAGGCAGGGGAAGTGATGTCATCTGCCCTCATGGAACTCTTTTCCATTCCAGAGAGAGGAGAGAAGACATCTCACAGTAAATTGCACCAACACTACACTGACACAGTACACATATGCACACTTGTCACCCCCTGATAACCCCCCAATTGCTGCCCCCCAGTTAACCCCTTTACTCCCTGTCACAGTGTCACCCAGTGCATATTTTTCCTTTATCACTGTACTGGTGTCATTTGTAAAAATAATCAGTGTTAGGTTACTTAGTAGTAGGCCCAAATAGGCCTAGGGACCCCCCCTAAACCCCCCTAATAAAGGTTTAACCCCTTGATCACCCCCCTGTCACCAGTGATCACTGCATTATTTTCACGGTTGACGCTGGTTAGTTAGTTATATTTTTATAGCGTCAGGGCACCTGCTGTATATTACCTAATAAAAGGTTTAACCCCCTGATCACCAGGCGGGTGACATCAGTTAGGTTTTAGCATTAGTTGGGGTCTGCGTCACCCCAGGCAGCGTCAGATTAGTGCCAGTAGCCCTAACACCCACGCACGCACCAAACACCTCCCTTAGTATTATAGTGTCTGAACAGATCAATATCTTTGATCTGATCAGAACTATATTAGTGTCCCCAATAGTTTAGGGTTAGCAAAAACACAGCGTTAGCGGGATCAGCCCAAATACCTGCTAGCACCTGCGTTTAGCCCCTCCGCTCAGCCCAGCCCAGCCCATCCAAGTGCAATATCAATCGATCACTGTCACTTACAAAACACTAAACACATAACTGCAGCGTTCGCAGAGTCAGGCCTGATCCCTGCGAACGCTAACAGTTTCTTTGGTAGCATTTGAAGCAGTCGCTGACAGCCAGTTGCTCTTTTTTTTTCCCTGTGAGTCGCACTAGTGTACCAGTAAATTTAGAGCCCAAAATGTCCATTTGAAGGTACACTAGTGAAGAGGCCTACCCATTTCTGAGCCTGACAGATGAGAGTGAAGAGGAAGTCACCAATCTGTCTGATTCAGGCTCAGAATATGAACCAGTAGACAGCAGCAGTACCCTGAAAGATAGTTCTGACGCCGGAGTAATGGTCCCTGCCAAGGTCAGGCGTACCTGACCCTGTACTTCTGCTGTTGTTAAGGTACAAGAACCGCAGGGCTCTTGTATGGAGCAGAGAGCCAGTATTAGTGCCGTTCATCCTTCTGGTGAACTGGCAAGCACCAGTGGCCTAGTACATCCTGGTCGTACATCCAGCACTGCAGTAACACTTGGTGCCGTGGCAAGTCCCATAAGTGCAGTTCAAGCTGGTGAGGTGGCTAGCACAAGTAGAGTCCAGCAGCCACCAAGAAGACAAACACAGGCCCGTCAAGCGCTTAGTGCCCTTCCTGCTGCATTTGCCAAACTGAATTGGGAGCCCACCACTTCTGCAGCACCCGTACTTCCCACATTCACTGGCCAACCCTAAATTCAGGTGTAAACAGTGGATTTTACGTCACTTGATTTTTTTTCGCTGTTTTTCACTAAAGATTTCTATAGATCTGTGGTGGACCAAAGCAATTTGTATGCTGGTCAATTCATCCTCACTAATCCCCAGTTGGCCCTTGCCAGAGATTGGAGACCTATTACGGTCTCTGAATTTAAGTCCTTCCTGGGCATAGTTTAAGAAAGCGAGTTGCATTCATATTGGTCCACTGACTGAATTCACTAACTGACTGAATTCACTGACTTAATTCACCATATGCCCATGTTCTCTGCCTCCATGACCAGGAAACGATACTAGAAGATCTTGTGGTTAATGCATTTCAATGACAATGAACAGATAAACAGTATCTTCCCAACAAGCGTGCCAGATATGGGGTCAAGATGTATAAGCTCTGTGACAGGGCAACAGGCTATACATATAGGTTTTATGGTTTATCAGGGAAGAGATAGTCACATGGAGTCCGAGAACTGCCCAGACTATATACAAGATTGTGTGGGACTTGGTTCACCCTTATTCGGAAAGGGGTACCACTTGTACATGGACAATTATTACACAAGCGTGCTACTTTTTAGTCACCTTTCTGATTGTGGAATTGGCGCATGTGGCACTGTGCGATCTAATCGCCGGGGCTTCCCCTAACTGCTTGTAGAATCCTGACTTAGATGGGGGGGAGAAAGCCTGCTTGAAATGTAATAATTTGTTAGCAGTGAAGAGGAGGGATACACAGGAATGTTTTCATTCTGTCCTCCCTTCACGCAGATACGACTGTCCAAATTCCTACGGCGACTGGTGTTGTGGAGAAACCCCTCTCTATCCACGAATACAACCTTCACATGGGAGGGGAGGACCTCAATGACCAGTTGTTGGAGCCGTACCTAATTGCACGTAAGGCCGGATGCTGGTACAAAAAAGTGTCTGTATATTTATTCCAATTGGCTCTGCTGAATGCTTATGTGCTATATAAAGCTTCAGGATGAACTGGATCCTCCCTTAATTCCAGGGAGAGTTCATCACAGCCCTTCTGTTTCCAGATGGTGCTGTGGCCATCCTTCCCAATGCAAATGCAGTGAGCCGTCTGCATGAGTGGAATTTTCCGTATGTCCTCTCTGGTACCCCTACCCAAAGAAATCCCAAAAGAAGATGTCGTGTATGCAGAAAACACGGATTTAGGTGGGACACCCTCTTTTATTGCCCCTCCTGTCCTGACCAACCTGGTCTCTGCATCAGTGACTGTTTCAAATGCTACCACACACTAGTGGAGGATTAGTGTAGGGTACAGCATTGCACAGTCCTAGGGCACACTCACACAGGGTCTCGAAAGATGAGATGGCCATCACATTTCGAGAGACCCTAATCTGGAACGTTTACAGTTTACAGTGTATATAAAAGTGCAAAAAAAAAAAAAAGCACCAAAAAATTGAAAAGCCAAAAATAGTTTCTCTTATGTTCACTCTCTATTGTCCTCTCTATTGTTCACTCTCTATTGTTCTATATCTATTGTTCTCTCTTTATTGTTACTGTATTTTAGAATGGCAATGTTTAGACTTTTGACTATGTTTTATTGTATTTGCTTTGCAGGTATGGTATTGTCTTACTGTTATACTGTAATGTTACTTTGTTTTCTTGTTAACCATCATTTGCTTAGCAGGTACGCCATTCAGCTGCAGCACGGGTTTATTTATTCTGACAGCAACAGCATTTGTTCCCACGATACTTAAAGCCATGACTCCATCGTTGTAGGAGGTGATTTAACCAACACAGTTAAAAAAAAAAGAGTATATATGCCGAAGCATGGGGGCAGGGGTGGAAGAGCGATTTGCTCCTAACATTAGGGTCGGATTGCCCCCATGCTTTGGCATATATTTTTACATTCCCTGAGATAACAATAAAAATGATTAAAAAAAAGTAAAATAAAAGGAACAGTGTAAAAATAAAATAAAAAAGCAAAATAAATAACAAAAAGAAAAAGCAACCCTGTTCCCCCCGTGCTCATGCGCAAAGGCGAATGCATGCATCGATCTGGTGTCATATTTAAACAGCAATTGCACCATGCATGTGAGGTATCACCGCAAAGGTCTGATCAAGGGCAGTCATTTTAGCAGTAGACCTCCTCAGTAAATCTAAAGCGGTAACCTGTAAAGGATTTTAAAGGCTTTTAAAAATGGATGTAGTTTGTTGCCGCTGCATGTTTGTGCGCAATTTTAAAGCATGTCATTTGGGATGGGCCTGGTGTTCGATTCGAATCCACGTTCAAATCGAACATTGGGCATTCGACCGCTCATCGAGCCCAGAACTATTTGGGCCATTTGCATCAAATTTGTGTGATGCGAACGGCCCACAATGCACTGCGCCAGTCGCAGTGCATTGCTGACTGATGATTGGCCAAGCATGCACTGTGACCCCGCATGCTTGGCCAATCATAGAGCCAGCGGCGAGGAGAGCAATAATTGGCCACAGGCAGGATGCCTGTGGCCAATTATAGCTCAGGGGGTGTAGTACAGGCCCCACACTATATAAGGCCAGCCTGCCAGCGGCCTCGTGTAGTGTGTTGCGGCGTTAGGAACATGACGGTGTCAGTGACATTATTCATTCTGCTGAGTCTGACATTATCTGCTGTGATTCTGGGGGATTAGTGTAGTGTGTGTGTGCTGTTAGTACAGCATTGCAGTATCACATTAAACCACCTTTACCCTTCTGGCCTGTTGTGTCATCTAAGGCAGCCATCTGTGGCTAATGAATTGCTGGCTCCCGTAACACAGAGAACAGTCATTCATTGAAAGTCATTGATAAAAAAAAGTCATTGATAAAAAAAAAAAGTGTGGGGGTCCCCCAAATTCAATTACCAGGCCCTTCAGATCTGCTATGGATATTAAGGGGAACCCCGGCCAAAACAAAAAAAAATGGCGTGGGGTTCCCCTCAAAATCCATACCAGACCCTTGAGGTCTGGGATGGATTTTAAGGGGAACCCCAACCAAAAAAAAAATGGCTTGGGGTCCCCCTTAAAATCCATACAAGACCCTTATCTAAGCACGCAACCTGGCAGGCCGCAGGAAAAGAGGGGGGGACGAGAGCGACCCTCCTCCTGAACCGTACCAGGCCACATGCCCTCAACATTGGGAGGGTGCTTTGGGGGTCTGTGACCCCTCAAAGCACCTTGTCCCCATGTTGATGAGGACAAGGGCCTCTTCCCCATAACCCTGGCCATTGGTTGTGGGGGTCTGCGGGCGGGGGGCTTATCGGAATCTGGAAGCCCCCTTTAACAAGGAGACCCCCAGATCCCGGCCCCCCCTGTGTGAAATAGTAAGGGGTTACAAAAGTACCCCTACCATTTCACCAAAAAAGTGTCAAAAATGGTAAAAATGACAGAAGACGGTCTTTCGTACCTGGGGGGTGCGGAACAGCACCGGGTGCGGAACAGTCTGGAAGTGCGGTAACCCGGGTTTCCCCACGCCGGAGTGCGGGGGGACAAACTGTTAGGTGTCCGGATTTTGGCCCGGACAATCTCCCAGACTCTAAGTGTAGTTCTCATGGAGGGGGTGATGTTTGGGTTAGATTTGGGACCACGGTGTATTACATTTCTCAGCTCGGTATAGGATAGACATGTGAATTTGTTTTCGTCCGAATGCATTTTCGTCCGATTTTCCAGTATTTTTGTTATCGTTTTAACAAACGATAACGAAAGTGCAGAATCCGAAAAACGAAAGATCCGACATAAACAAATGCTTTATTTTCATTTTCATTGTGACAACAGTTCGTTATAGATAGGAGATTTGACATGACGCTGACAATAACAATCTGTGTCTATTGAACCTGTGGTTGAATGTGCCTAACCTTAACTCAACTCTAATTAGTCCAAGATTATTCTACATAGAGAGAAAAGTTTCGACATAGAGAGAAAAGATTTGACATAGAGAGAAAAGATCGCTGCTGAAATTGGGTGGGGAAAGTAAAATAAAAATAATGATGATGATGAATGTTATTGGCTGATTGTAACCAAAGAGGACGAGCAGTAAAATAGCTAGAACTAAGTACACACGTACAGCCAACTTACTTTCACTTACAATTTCTAGCCGAGAGAGACACACACACTGAATCATTTCAGAAGACAGTCAATCTTAGCTGGTCCGTTTGTCAGAGAACCTGAATTATTTAGCAATTAAGCATAAGCACAGCAGCAGAACATTAGTGAAGCAAGCTACAGTTCAACCTAACTTTTTCATAATAATCTGCTGCTATTGTGTTAGTGTTGTGAACTTGATAGTGATACTAGGGTTGCTAGTGTTGTGATAGCCTCAGAGGCTGCCCGTGTTGTGGGGGGGATTTCTTATTAAAGATTCTATATTATAGATTGAAATTCTATATAGATTCTATATACCCTATCTTGTTACCTGTCTGATCAGTGATCACTATCACCAGTCCATTTTCTGTTTGAACTATATACATTCAACATGAACGACAAAGATTCGACAAAGCAGCGAAAAACATACAAATGTTGAATCTTTGGCTTATGGTGTCTGTCGAAAGTTCTAAGAAGATTCGACGGAGCAGCTAAACTATACGGCGTTGTACAGTTTAGCTGCTCCGTTGAATCTTCTTTGAACATTCGACAGACACCATAAGCTTTCAATGACAGATTTGACCTTAATTAATTTGGATTTTTGGACGAATGCATTTTTTAACGAAAAACAAAATAAATAAAAATGAATTTCGGGAGTAACTAAATAAATACATTTATTTTTCGGATGAAAATGAAATTCTGAAACAAAATATTTCAGTGTGCACATGTCTAGTATAGGACCAGAGCAACACCGCCTCCAATAACGAGGCAGGATTGACCGGCTCCTCTGACAGCCACCATCTTAGCATGACCAGGACCGCCGCCCAGTAATATTTAAGAAAGCAGGGTAGGGCAAGGCCCCCCAATGAGATGGGCAGCTGTAGGGTGTATTTGTCAATCCTGGGGACACTACCATTCCAGACAAAGGAGAACAATTAGCTTATCCAGCTTTTTGAAAAAAGATTGTGGGATGTGTATCAGGGTTTGTCTAAATCCGTACAGGAACTTGGGGAGTACTGACATTTTAACGAGGTTAACCCTTCCTACTAGAGTGAGTGGGAGTGTTTTCCAGGCAGTGCATCTCTGAGACAGGAGGGACATTATCAGAGTCAGATAACGTGATAATTTTAATACAGTTTGCTTATGTTTCATAAACCCTGTTTCTATGTGTAATTTATATTTACAGTATATGCTAAGGAGACATGTGAGTAGAATTATAGGGGCATGATTATGTTGAGTCTGAAACTGTTGCTTTAAGAATTTATATTGTGCCTGATTTGTCTCTTTCCTTCTTAGATGGCTTGTTTCTCCTGGGAATCAAAACTGTTGGATATGTGACAACACAAACTACTGATAAGAACCCAGAAATCTGCTCAAAATAGGCCTTCGTACTAAAACCAGTCTGAACTGACCAGATACTGCTGAATCTATTTTTTTTTGCTAGTCACATGATGTAACCACCCATGTAACTGTTCCCTTGCTACTAAGATACAGGCATACCCCACTTTTAAGTACACAATGAGATTTATTTACTAAAGCTGGAAAGTGCAAAATCAGGCTCACTTCTGCATAGAAACCAATCAGCTTCCAGGTTTTATTACCAAAGCTTAATTGAACAAGGTGGGGTTAGAAGCTCATTGGTTTCTTTGCAGCAGTGAGCCTGTTTTTGCACTTTCCAGCTTTGGTAAATAAATCCCATTGTGTACTTAAAAGCAGGGTATGCCTGTATGAATGCTGATTGGACTAAACTATACGATCACACCTATAACACGCATGCTTATGCATATTCATAAAGTATATATTGTTAAACTTGATGTTTTTAATTTCAAAGATTTTATTGAGATTTATCAAAATAACATGCAAACGATGAACATTAGCATTTGTAAAGGTATAGAGATACAGAATAGTCACAACAATGAGTACAGGTCTATTTAGGATAGCAATCACATTGCGATAACTAAGTGTAGCAAAATGCAAAGATCATTGCAAATAGTTGTAAGGTAATCACATGACAAAGAGCCCGGAGCTTTCGGTAGTATAGTGGACTTACACTTCCGGCTCTGTTCGGTCTGGGGGGAGGCCCCAAGTTGTTTAAGCAAGTTTTAAACTGCTTGGGTGTGCAAACCAAGGTGACCAGTGTTTGTTAAACCTGTGTTCTGTCAGATTTGTTTTGGAAAAGAGATATTCCATATGACAGTGGTCATTGAGTGTGGTGATAAGAGCTCCAATGGTTGGAGGAAGTGGGTTTTTCCAGGCGCGAGCAAGAACTAGGCGCGCTGCAATCAAAATATGGTGTATAAGTGGCAAGCTGGCAGTAGGCCAATGATGGAGGTCCAGACCGAACAGAGCCATCTGCGAGGTCAACCGTTGGGAAGTGTTAGTTAAGGTCACAATCAATGTGGATACTTGTGTCCAGAACGTAGTAATAATTGGACAGTCCCACCAGATGTGAAATATGTCCCCTAGTTCATTGCAGTGTCTCCAGCACTTCAGTGATTGGGTGGGAAAGATGGTTGCAAGTTTGACAGGCGTATAATACCATTTGTGGAAGATCTTCATAAGAGTTTCCCAGTGGGATACATTTTTGGAGAAAGTGAGAGGGGCTTTGAGAGCCCGATGCCAAACCTCCAGTGGAAAGGAGGATTGTAGTTTTGTTTCCCAGTAGGTTACAGTCGTTGGTTTAAACGCAGATGTTGGTTTAGAGAGGAGAGCGTATATGTAGGAAATACCCTTTAGTTTGCTAGTCAGGAGATTATAGAAAGTGAGTAGACCCTTGGAGGTTGTTTCAGAAGAGGTCGGTATTTTTGAGAGTATATGTCGGATCCGGAGGTAGATGTAAAAATCCTTATTTGATAAGCCATATTCCATCGTTAGACGTTGGTAGGTTTTAAGGTTTGATTGGGAGTACAGGTCTCCAATGGTTTTGATCCCAGCCTCAAACCAATGTTGAATAGAGAGGTGTGAAGACAAGAGTTGTAATGCTAAGATCGACAGATTCTTTAAAGTGTCCCAATGGATTCCTTGGTGGGTGCGGCTTATAGCACTCCATTGTGTAATACAGGCATTCACTGTGGGGAGATAAGAACGCGTGATGTGATGATTCATCCAAGTCGCTGAGAGTATCAATTTAGGGTTGGTAAGTAAAGCTGTTGATTCAATTTGGTGCCACCTAGTGTTCGGGTGTGAAGACCACCATTGTTTCCCTTGTTCCAAGACAGTGGCCTTGTAATACCGTCTGACATCGGGTGCGCCCATCCCCCCATCAGTGGTTGGGGTACACAGTGTTGTGGATTTTAAACGAGGTTTACGGGCTGCCCAGATAAAGGAGTCTAGGACACGTTGGAGTTTGGATAGTTCAGTGGAGAGTATCGGTAGCGGGAGTGTTCTAAAACAGTACAGAACATGTGGAAGAAGGAACATTTTAGTCAGGGCTATTCTTCCAGCCCACGAAGCTTTGACGGAGGACATAGCTGAGATTATGGTGTTTAGTTTTTGATGTAGGGAGGTAAGGTTGCTACGGAGCATTAAGGAAGAGGGGGTTACCAATTGAATGCCCAGATATGTCATAGAGGAACCAGAAGCCCAGGAGAAGGGAGAGACTCTGGAGATCTCCAATTTGAGTGCGGGGGGTAAGCAAATGCCAAGCATGGAGGACTTGGAGTGATTCAATTTATACAGTGAGACTGCACTAAAATTATCAAGGATTTGCGATAAGACGGGAAGAGAGTTAACCGGGTCAGTGAGTGCTATGATCACGTCATCTGCATAGAGGCCTATTTTGTGGCACGAGTTGCCTACTGTGATGCCGGAGATAAGGGGATTTGTGCGGATGGTCTGCGCAAGGGGCTCCATTACTAACGCAAAGATCAGGGGTGATAACGGACACCCCTGACGCGTGCCGTTAGAGATTGTAAAGGAGTCGGAGAGGATGCCCGAGGTTCGAACTTTAGCACTAGGTGAAGAATATAGTCCTAGTATGGCGTTTAGGAAATTACCCTCTAAACCAAATTTCTGTAATACTGCCTTCAAATATCCCCAGTGTACTCTATCAAACGCCTTCTCTGCGTCTAGGGAGATCAGCAGAGAAGGCGTTTGATGATGTTCTGCCCAGTGGATAAGGTCTACAAACCTGCGAGTTCCATCTGAGGCCTGACGCTGGGGGATAAATCCCACCTGGTCGGGGTGTATGAGGTGGGTCATGTATTGTGATAGTCGTGTGGCCAGTAGCTTTGCATAAATTTTTAAGTCGGTGTTGAGAAGTGAAATGGGGCGGTAGTTAGCTGGGTCATGTGGGGACTTACCTGGTTTATGGATGGTGGAGATCGTGGCTTCTAAGGATTCTGGTGGGATTTCCCCGGTAGTAAGGAATCTGTTAAATGAGTTGCAAAGGTGTGGGGTCAGTTGTTCACAGTAAATTTTGTAATAGTCATTGCCAAAGCCATCTGGTCCTGGGGCTTTGTGTAGTGGCAGTGATTTAATGGCGTTTCGGATTTCCTGAGTCGAAAAGGGTAGAGCTAAGTCTGCAGTCTGAGAGGGGGTCAAGGAGGGGAGGTTCAGGTCGGAGAGAAAGTTCTGAATATTAACCTCAATAGGTCGGGGCTCAGTAGGGGAGTTTTTTAGATTGTATAGATTATGATAAAACGAGCTAAAACAGTTAGCTATATCTTTGGGGTTAGTCAATCTGTTGCCATTGGAGTCCTCAAGGTACGGTATTGCGGATTGGGCCACTTTGCGTTTGTATTGTTGTGCTAGAGCTTTCCCCGTTCTATTTCCCTGGGAGTACCATGTGAGTTTTAGTTTCCTAATATAGAACTCGTGTCTGTTTTGCAAATAAGTGCTCAGCTCCGATCGGAGTTTACTGAGTTCTTCATGGCTGGCTACTGAAGGTGTTAGCATATTGCGTCTTTCTAGGGTCTTTATGTTATCTAGGAAGGAGTTAAGAGTAGCAGTGCGTTTTTTCTTCTCCTGTGCTCCTAGTCTTAGTAATGTTCCCCTAATGACCGATTTATGGGCATTCCAGAGTGTAGTGTCATTGGATACAGAGTGGTTGTTCAAGGTAAAGAAGTCGTCAATCGCGGACCCGACCAGTTCCTTATTGTCCTTGGTACTTATTAAAGAGGTGTTTAGTCGCCATAATGTATGTGATCAGATGGAGGGAGAAAGATTAAGGACAATTGAGATAGGGGCATGGTCAGACCATGATATAACTCCTATAGTTGAGGAGGTAATGGATTGAAGTAGTACTTTGGAGGTCAGGAACAGGTCGATCCTAGAATAAGTTCTTTGAGCAGTGGAATAAAAAGTGAAGTCTCTCTCCGTACCATGCTGACACCTCCAAGGGTCGTAGAAATCTTCTAAGCGTGTCAAGGAGGAGAGGGTAGTAGACCGTCTCCTTCGTGGTGTGGAAGAATCGAGAGAATGATCAATGATTTCATTAAAGTCACCACATAAGATAATTTGATCTCTCGGGAAGTGTTGTATTTTGGTCAGAATGGATTTCAAAAAGGATTTTTGGTGAGTGTTTGGTGCATATAAATTAACAATCACTAAAGGTTTGTTGTTGAAGCGTGCTGAGAGTATAAGGTATCTGCCTGCGGGGTCGTAGTCTATGGTGGATATTGAGAGTGAGACTGTGGAGCGAACAGCTATCATTACGCCTCTCACCTTTTTGTCAGCATGGGAGTGAAAGATATGTGGGTATAATTTGTGTGTACATCGTGGCGGGTCAGTAGAAGAAAGGTGCGTTTCTTGAACGCATAGTATGTCAGTGCGTTGAGAAATTGCTTCCCTCCATAAGAGGGATCTCTTAAACGGGCTATTTAGGCCTTTGACGTTAAGAGAGGTAATTTTGATTGCCATGTGTAAAAAGTAGCAGGTGTTAAGGTGGTACTGAGGTTGATTGTATCCTGTGAGGAAGAATGAGATGGTTAGATATACACTATAGGGTGTATAGTACGTTCACCCTTAGGCACAGTTAGCAACTATAAACAAAACAACAAAAAAAAAAAAAAAGGAGAAAAAGTTAAATTGGAACTTCTATATCACTAGCAGTACCGATATAGAGGCGATATATTCTTAGGTAATGAGTATCAAACAGAATACAGTAAATAAGAAAGGAAAATTGAAAAGGAATGTGGGAACCTGAGATAATGCCGTGTGCTTTGCACACTATAGCAGTACGGCGTGGAGGGTTCAACGATGAGAGAGGCGCTAGTCCACAATTTCAGAGTGAGTGAAGACCAGCAAAATGAAAGGGCAGCCTGATGGGTTGCTCTAGTGCTGAAGGAGAATCAGGTTTTATCCTGTGCTGCCCACTTAGTGTGGATCCTGGAGGATCGTCTATTCAAGGGAGTCGCTGGTGGAGGGTTAGGGACAATGCCCCAGTTATGTAGCTGTTTGATCCCATCTTTAGGGGTGAGAATTGCTACTTGTTGGTGCTGGTAGGTAACAATGAGTTTCGTAGGAAATCCCCATTTGTATGTGATCTTGCGCTCCAGGAGGACTGAGGTAACTGGTGCACAAGCTTTGCGCGCTTGCGAGGTGGCAGCCGAGATGTCATTATAGAGTTGAATCTTGGCGAATGGGTCAGGGAGGTTGCGTAAGGACCTAGAAGCTCTCATAATTTGTTCCTTAGCATGGAAGAAATGGATCCTGGCTAGGATATCCCTGGGAAGGGAGTCAGGCAGGTGTTGCGGCTTATGGATCCTATGGGCTCTGTCTATGAGAAGATCTTGTGGTGTTAGTGTTGGAACAAGTTTGCGGAACAAACGGTTGAGGTACGGTGCTATGTCAGGGGGTGATATGGTTTCAGGCACTCCCCTGATTTTAACATTGTTCCGTCTGCTGCGGTCCTCGAGATCTGCGATTTTAAGGCGCAGTTGCTGTATATCTGCAGTATGCTCATCCTGTATATCGACCGTGGTGTTATGAGCAATGGTAGCTGCAGATAGATGCTGCTCTATGTGCTCCATACGGTCCTCCATGTTATCTACTCTGTCCAGTAAATGGTTAATTGAGGAACGAAACTCTCTCTGCATGTCAGTTTGCAGAGAGAGCAGCATGGCTTTTAATGTGTGCTCTGAGGCAGGGTTGTCTGAGGTGGCATAAGCAGCCAGTGAGGCAGAGTTGTCAGCAGGTGCTGTGGCACTACAGGTCTCAGCGCCATATTGCCTCTTCACAGGGGGAGGTTTAGAGGGAGAGTGTGCTGGGGAGATGGCTGCTCTCTTACCTCTATCTGCTGGTGAGGGATTTGCCTGCAGATGCTGGTCACCAGAGTCCTCCATATCTGACGGGGGATCTTCTATCAGCGGTGAGGCCAGCTGTGTTTCCTGAGGCGCGGGCTCTTCTTCTCTGTCGGCGCCATCTTGAGAAGAAGCTCCGGCCGGCTTCATATAGAAGTTGATCAATTTCCGCGCTCCGTGGGCATCGGTTCTGCCGCGGGTCATGTCCCCGCGGGTGTGAGGGATACTGATGGGTCTCCTTATGTCCTGTTATGCTGTGTAGCTGTGCTGGGAGCCGATCGTTGTTCTGTGGAGAAGCGGAGCTCAGACTCTAAGCGGCCATCTCCTGTGCGGCCAGGCCACGCCCCCCTAAACTTGATGTTTTTAAGTCAGAGACACTTCCTTCTTCTTTTGGCCTGGTAGTGCTGAATATCAGTGTGTGTTGTGTCTCTCCACTGCAGTGAATAAAAAAGCACCTACTTATCTTAAGATCTGGACTCACTATCTCATCATCTAAATGTCTTGTTTAGAGACTCCCTAACCTGATTTAACACATGTTTCTTGCTTTCTGCTAATCAGTGCTGAATAAAGGTATAGGCAGTTTCCACTAGATTCCTGACTGTAGCCTGTTAGCCTAGTGGCAGGTTTACCTTAAAACATATCTAAACCCAAAAACAAATACTAAGTATATTGTAGCTTACTAATGGTTGCATTTGTTTTTATTTTTCAGGCTAAGAGCATGTAATAAAATATTTGTAGATTGTGCCAGAAATACATTTTAACTGATCAGCTGCGAGTTGACAGCCCCATTGAAAGCAATGGAAGGCTGCTTTCTCTCACATGTAATCATACCTACTTGTAAATAATCACTCATGCAGCAATCACATGCGAGTGATTGGCCCTGGATGCAGACAGTCTACAGTGGGCACAATGACTTTGAGAGCCAGCAGCCTCCCATTTCTTTCAACAGGGCTGCCCACTGATGGCAGACTGGGTGCAATTGCAAGTGTGAATGCGCTCTAATGGAGATGAACAAAGGGAGACATGTTTGAAACCCAATCTGGGTGGCGACCAAGTTTTCTCCATAAATAAAGTGGAGGAGTGAACGTAGCCACCCAGTGCCAGGAAGTGTGTTTTTCACAGAATTCCAGGTGAAAGGAAAAAAGCCTGGGAAAAAAGGAAACTAATGCAGGTAACATTTATAAAACTGATAAGCTACAATATATAGTTTGTTTTTGAGTGTGGATGTGCTTAAATGCATAATAATTTGCAAGCTATATTTTGTTTTTGTATGATTTGTTCTGTATTGTTTTTTATGGTAGGAAAAGATGTTTCTGATGGCTTTCCAGAAAGAACTGGTAAATGATTACAAAGTATAATTTTACAAGCTTCACAGACTTGCAAATGACTTTACATTAATGTTATCCCTTGAATAAATTGTATTATTTTTGAGTTTCATTTAAGTCTTTCAAAATTATTTGGAAAGCTTCCTACAAATGAAGAGGGTATATTAGTGTCTAGAAATCATTGCTTTCTTATTACCCATAAGCCAGCCACATTTTTCTTTTTTAAAGGTCAATCAATGACAGCATGAACATTGTACTTTATAATGCTGAAAATATGCAATAAATACATTTCATCATATAAAGTACAACTACACTCTGCTGGATAACTTTATATGCTAAAAGTCACACACACACACACAAGTCTATAATATCAAAATAGTTTGGTCAGTTTTGATGATAGCTGATGTGACTACCCATTCTTTAATTTCTTTACTTTTAAACAGGTTAGCAAAATTGCAAAACTTAAATTAGATTCCATGTAAGATTTAGCATATTAATGTAATTTCAAAAGTTATCAATCTTTCTAATCCTGCAGTTTTTATTATAATAGTATCTGGTAATTCTGCCATTAAGATTGGTTAAAACATTTTCTGTTATGGGGAGACCACTTTCCCCTAATTGTGCTCCTGCATTGTCACCCTCTCACATATGGGCCACACATAGTCCCCCATTGTCACTATGAGGAAGATGGTCCTGGTAAATGAAGAGCAGTCAATACTAGAGTATGTGCTTGTAGGCAGATAGTGCCTAAAAGAGGGTAGAGAATGACAGCAGCACTGATATGCCATAAGGCTCTGTTCACATCTTAGATATCCGAATTGCAGGCGGAATTGCCAAATTGCGGGATGCTTGTGCTCTGCAAATACTTCTTAAAGGGACCACAATAGCGCGATTGCAGCAAATTGCAATGCACAATGCTTGTTGCTCAAAAAAGTAACAGGAGCTTTTTTTAAGCAACAGCATGGTCCGTTGCAATTTGCCATGGCAGGGCGGCCTGACTGCATGAAACATTGTACCTGTACATTGTTGACGATTTGACAATTTTAGAGTGAACATTCATTTTGCAAAGAATCATGTGCCCAACTGGATGATGAAAGGCTGCAGAACTTCACCTCATTCACTAAGCTAAGGGAAAATTCCTTTGCAAAGCAAACAGTCAATTTGCCTTTATTAACTCAACCCTGCAGTCTTTGCTGCAATGTGATGACTGTTAACTACTTTTTAACAGAAACTTTACAATGTTATGTAGCAGCCAGTATTCCGTTATTCTACAACTTCTGCACTAAAAAAAATGTACAATACATTTAATGTCGAGATTAGTTAACATTAAAACAAAACAAAATAAAAAAAATAAAAAAATAGCACAATGGATGTTTTTTACATTTATTGAGAGATATCCCTTGTTCTGCTGGCTGCTTTCTAAGTTGAATTCCGAATTCCTCTGCCTCACTCCCTACCCCATACCCCTACAGTCACAATATTTTTGTGCTCATTTACCACATCCTGAAGATGGACAAACTGAGGGGAAGCAGCTGTACCAGCAAATCTCCTTCTCATAGAGAGTTTCATTTTCATATTGTCCATAAAGACAAAACTGTTCTTCACCATTTCAGCTTTCCATCAATTGAGTTGTTGATGATTAATCTCAACAGCAATTCTAGCTAGTGTATATGCATACTGCCACTGAATGTGTAAGTTAGCTAATTGAAGTTTATAAAGATGCATTTTGTCACATGAATAAGTTGAGACATCTGTTTGACTGCTTTAAAGTGCTTGTAAACTCCAAAAAAAAAACCCTGCAAGACTAATGCATAATGAGCTAGTATGCATTGCTAAGAGCGTTCCTCTGGACCGTACCCTTTCCAATGCACCAGGTACTGAATGCGTCCACGGAACTCAGGGTTCACAACCTGTACAGGGTGAGGATGAGGCACCGAGGTGGTAAAGTGGTTACAGACCAAATGTTTTAATAAGGAGACATGAAATACATTTGAGATATGCATATTAAAAGGAAGGTCTAATGGGTAAGCCACTGGGTTAATTCTGTGAAGAATACGGAAAGGCCCAAAAAACCAAGGTGCGAACTTCAGAGAGGGAACACAAAGTCAGAGGTTTCGAGATGACAGCCAGACCCTGTCCCCAACCTGATAGGAAGGCGTAGACAGGCATCTGCGGTCAGCATGGAGTCTCTACCTATCATTAGCATGTTGCAAAGCCTCCTGGACTTGTGCCCAAGTGGAACAAAGACCACAGAGATGCTCCTCTAACACAGGAATTCTCTGCGGGGAAAATGAGTCAGGCATCATGGAAGGTTGGAAACCATAGTTCTCCATAAACAGGGACAATCGGAAAGCAGAATTCAAGGCACTATTGTGAGCAAACTCTGCCCACGGTAAGAGGTCTGATTGGCTCGTTCTGTGGCCCCATTAGACTGTGGGTGATACACAGAGGAGAAATCAAGCTGATTTCCTAACTGTGCACAAAAGGCTCGGGACACAAACTGACTACCCCTGTCCGAGACAATCACCTTGGATAGCCCATGTAAGCAAAAGATCTCCCGAGCAAAAATGGAAGCCAGTTCCTTAGAAGTAGGCAACTTCTTAAGTGGAATACAATGGGATATATTCAAGAACCGGTCAAACAGCATAAGCATAACTGTGTTGCCCTGGGAGTTGGGTAACTCCACAATTAAATCCATAGACAGGTGGGTCCAGGGCCTCTCTCCATTGGGTATGGGTTTTAGGAGGCCCACTGGAAGGTGTCATGGAGTCTTACGCTGAGCACACGCGGAACAGGCAACTATGAAGGTGGTTACATCAGCACGTAGACTAGGCCACCAGAATTGTTGGGAAATGGCCCAAAAAAGTTGATTCTTCCCAGGGTGGCCAGCAACCTTGGGACAATGGTAAGTCTGGAGCATGGCAGTACAGAGACTCTGGGACAAAGCAGCGGTCACAAGGTTTCTCAGGAGTAGCATGGACCTGAGTGGCAAGAATTTTGTCAACCAAAGGAGAAGTGAGACTGGTGCGAACCGTAGCCAGAATATGATTAGGAGGAATCACAGGAACCTGAACCAACGCCATTTTGGAAGTGGAGGAAAATTGTCATGACAAAGTGTCAGCCCTTACATTCTTAGTACCTGGTAAGAATGAGACAATGTAATTTAAACTAGACAAGAAAAGAGCCCATCGGGCCCTTCTGGGAGATAGGCTTTTAGCCTCAGACAAGAATGGGAGATTCTTATGGTCAGTAAAAATGAGAACCGGTACAGCAGTACCTTCGAGGAGATGTCTCCATTCTTTCAGTGCTAAAATGATTGCTAACAGTTCTCTGTCACCAATCTCGTAATTGCACTCTGCAGGTGACAATTTCTTGGAAAAATAGCCACAAGGATGCATAGCACTCTCAGAGGTAGGACATTGGGGCAGAAGGGCGCCAACTTCAGTCTCAGACACATCGACCTCAAGGATAAAAGGTAACGTAGGATCAGGATGTGCCAACACAGGAGCAGAAACAAAGGCAGCCTTGAGACTCTCAAAGGCCTTAATGGACTCCCGAGACCAACTCTTTGGGTTACTGTCCTTTCTGGTCATATCAGTCAGGGGCTTGACCAGAGAAGAGAAGTTACAAATAAACTTCCGATAATAGTTGGCAAAGCCAAGAAAACGCTGCAGAGGACGCAAACCCACGGGTCAGGCCACTGTAGGACTTCTGAAAGTTTCTCTGGGTTCAATAGAAAAACCAGCAGTGGAAATTACAGGAGTTGAACCTGTTCACAATGGAATTCCCACTTCTCCAATTTACAATAGAGATTGTTCTCTCTTCGTTTTCTGAAGGACATGACAGACATCTGTGTGGTGGCTCTCCAGGGACTTGGGAAATATGAGGATATCGTCAAGATAAACCACCACACATAACTGCAACAAATCTCGGAGGACATCGTTAATAAATTACTGGAAAACTGCTGGGGCATTACAATGACCAAAAGGCTAACAAGGACTAATTTGCAGCCAAAGGACCAGGCCCCTTTTTGCAATTCGGCACTGCGTCGCTTTAACTGACAATTGCACAATGTGGCTCCCAAACAAAATTGGCGTCCTTTTTTCCCACAAATAGAGCTTTCTTTTGGTGGTATTTGATCACCTCTGCGTTTTTTATTTTTTGCGCTATAAACAAAAATAGAGCGATATTTTTTACTTTTTGCTATAATAAATATCCCCAAAAATATATAAAAAAAACTTTTTTTTTCCTCAGTTTAGGCCGATACGTATTATTTTACATATTTTTGGTAAAAAAAATTGCAATTAGCGCTTTATTGATTGGTTTGCGCAAAAGTTATAGTGTTTACAAATAAGGGATAGTTTTATAGCATTTTTATTAATATTTTTTTTTACTAGTAATGACAGCGATCATCAATTTTTATTGTGACTGCGACATTATGGCAGACACATTTTTGACAATTTTTTTGGGACCATTGTCATTTATACAGCAATTAGTGCTATTTAAATGCACTGATTCCTGTGTAAATAACATTGGCAGTGAAGGTGTTAACCACTAGGGGGCAGGGAGGGGTTCAGTGTGACGTGTGTGTGTTTTTTTACTGTAGGGGGGCGTGACTTGGCGTTCGACATCACTGATCGTCTTTCCCGATGACAGGGAACAGACGATCAGTGACAGTCTAACTAGGAAGCACGGGGAGAGGTTTGTTTACACATGTCTGCGGGTCCCGTGGCCACGGTCACATAGCTCAGGACTGGGTCATGAGCGCCCCGCCGGCGTTGCACGTGCGACCCACGGCTGGGCTCTTAAAGGGCAACGTACCTGTACATTTGTTCTGGTCTGCTGGTACTCTATGTAACCTCCCACTAAAATATCGTACCTCCACCGCGCCAATCCCTCCAAAAATAAATAATATATAAATGTCTATATATGTATTAATATAGCAATAAATCTGTGAGAGAAAAACAGCTGCCACTCTAAAAAATATATTAAATGTGCTAAAATTATACCCAAACGTGTAATGCAAAAAGTGTTTGAAGGAAATCATCAAGTAGCGCTAGTGAAAACAATAGAAATAAATTATATAAACTAAAATGCAAAAATATATAACACCTCGAGAAATAATATTAAAGTGAAATAATGTTATACAAATAAAAAGTCCATTGATAAGTGTAGCAAAAATAAAAATCGATCTTCAAAAGAAATATATCCAATAAAAATCAATCTTTACAAAAAATCTTTCAATCTTCCATCACACCGACGTGCCTGTGATTCCTCTCCCAATAGAAGCAAACTCACCAGATGAGGTTGCTTCACACTCTCGTGGTTGGCAAAAGAGCAGTTTAACCACACCTGGGTCAATGATATGATCACTCCAAACCATATACCTCCATATGTGAAAACAAGAAATGAACAGTGCTCCACATAGTGTGATTCTATTTGTAAAACTGTTTATTAAAAATATATCACACCCACACTTCAATGGTTCAACTCACATGTTTAAAAGTGAAACTCAGCAAAACACAGCAAATATTCCACAGCAAACTGCAACGAAGGATGGCTTGGCGGTGCACAAATGGTCACCCACTTTCCAAATGCTGTTTCAAGTGCCAAAGACCTCGAATGGACGCCAATCAGCGATTGCAAAAAGTGATAAGCGGCTCCGATTACTGCACTCAGGAACGTCAGAATTTCAAATGGATTTTAGTGCCCGTGTAGCCACGCCCCCGACATGTTTCGTCATATCGACTTCTTCCTAGGGATTGGCTACACAGACACAGATTAGCTTTTAAATAGTACCCCCCCAAACAATAGAGATGCCAGTAAGGTATGGGGAGGTCATTCCCTAAGGGTGAGAAGAGTGGGCATATGTATAAAATAAATGTGCCTGTGGATCCAGGTTAACCCACGAATCTTCTAATTTTTTAGTTATGTATTCTTTTTGGCATCTGGGATCCCTATAATAATACTCATGAATATTGGTGTGACTAGACAATCAAGTGTTGTTAAAACATGCAATAAGAATGATATATGTTATTGGCTCTGGAAAAGGTCAGGTTAATCGCTTATTGATATGTGTAAGGGATATCAACTGATTGCCAATCATGTACTTCTATTGGTCTAATTTTATATAAATTTAAAATATGAATATATAAATTTATTTTAATTAGTGATTTTTAAGATATTCATAATGTTCAGTTTTTAGAGTTAAATCACCATGCTACTATAAGTAGACAAAAGCGTGAGGGGAGCTCTGATAGATTAATGCATTAAACAGCAGTTGAAGAACAATTCTTTTTGATCCCATGTCGAATAGGCAGACTATATGCAGAGGCTAGTGCCCTGTGGTCACGGAGGATACAACATGTGCGCAAGCGCAATGTATTCTGTGGGGACGGGCAAGCAAACATCTATCGAATGCTGATGCTGTGGTGGGCGCATGCTCAGGTTGCTGAGGAGGTGATGTGGGCGCAGGTGATGCACGCGCTGATGCTGAGGGGTGTGCATGCGCGGGGATGTGATGCATTGGCGCGCGCATCAAATGCGCGTGCCAATGCTGCAGGGTGCGCATGCGCGGGTCACCTAGGATGTGATGCAAATGCAGGTGTAGCGTGCTCTGGTTGACGAGCAAGCTGATGCAGTGAGGAGACCGGACCTATAGGTCGCACGCATGCGCGCACGGGGTATTTTAGCCCATGTGACCCTGGGGGGGTACTATTTAAGAGCTAATCTGTGTCCGTGTAGCCAATCCCTAGGAAGAAGTCGATATGACGAAACATGTCGGGGGTGTGGCTACACGGACACTAAAATCCATTTGAAATTCTGACATTCCTGAGTGCAGTAATCAGAGCCGCTTATCACTTTTTGCAATCACTGATTGGAGTCCATTCAAGGTCTTTGGCACTTGAAACAGCATTTGGAAAGTGGGTGAGAGCTGATGCAATATATTTTGGATCTTCTGTGACCATTTGTGCACCGCCGAGCCATCCTTCATTGCAGTTTGCTGTGGAATATTTGCTGTGTTTTGCTGAGTTTCACTTTTAAACATGTGAGTTGAACCATTGAAGTGTGGGTGTGATATATTTTTAATAAACTGTTTTATAAATAGAATCACACTATGTGGAGCACTGTTCATTTCTTTTTTTCACATATGGAGGTATATGGTTTGGAGTGATCGTATCATTGACCCAGGTGTGGTTAAACTGCTCTTTTGCCAACCACGAGAGTGGGAGGCAACATCATCTGGTGAGTTCGGTTCTATTGGGATAGGGATCACAGGCACGTCGGTGAGGTGAAAAATTGAAAGATTTTTTGTGAAGATCGATTTTTATTGGATATATTTCTTTTGAAGATCGATTTTTATTTTTGCTACACTTATCAATGGACTTTTTATTTGTATAACATTATTTCCCTTTAATATTATTTCACGTGGTGTTATATATTTTTGCATTTTAGTTTATATAATTAAGTTTTAACTAGCGCTACTTGATTATTTCCTACAAACACTTTTTGCATTACACGTTTGGGTATAATTTTAGTACCTGTACATTGATGTGCCCAGCCATGCCATTCTGCCAACATAAATGTGCTGGAGGCGGTCCTTAAGCGGTTAATCCTCACAAGATTGTATGCCCCTCTCAAATCAAGCTTTGTGAATCTTGTAAACTTGAAGCTTTGTAATCAACAGAATCGGATAGGCATTCTTAATCGTGAAACAACTGAGACCTCTATAATCAATACAATATCTCAGTTCACCACTCTTCTTCTTCACAAAGAAGAAACCAGCACCAGCAGGAGATGAGGATTTGCAGATGAAACCTTGAGAAAGTGCATCTGCAACATACTCCTCCATGGCCCTATCCTCCAAGACCAATAAAGGGTAAACCCGGTCATGAGTGCGTATGGCACGAGGTTGAAGGTAAATTTCGCAATCATATGACCGGTGTGAAGGCAAACTACTGGCTTGAGCTTTGTCAAAGACATCGCTAAAATCGCAGTACTCCTCCGGCAGGGAGGAGAGTGAAGAGGTGCAAAGGACCTTGGCTTACTTCTGGAAGCATGACCAATCAAAAGAGGGGTTTTGCCTCTGTAACCAAGGATAACAAATAACCAGCGGAAACTTAGGTGAGGAAATAACCTAAGTTATTGAATGACAAAATCTGCACAGCCTCGGGCAACAACAATTATGAGATACAATGCATAATGACTTACAATAGTGATACAGTAGTGGGTGACTGTTATTAATAGTTATCCATTATTCATTTCAGTTGTAATTCAAAGGCAAACATCCAGGCATACAGGAGTATGGGGTACATGCGGGTTAATTTACTAAAGGCAAATAGGTAATTTACCTTGCAAGGGAATGTTCCATTAGCTCAGTGAATTAGGTGAAGCTCTTACAACGTCCATTATCCAATCATGTGCAAGCAAAAATACTTTTTTTTTTTTCGCTTTTCTTGCACATGGATAATCTTTGTAAAGTGAATTTTTTTATCAAATTTTCTAAGCTAGGAAAATTATAAATTATAAAGTAAACAGCCTTTAGTAAATAGACCCCATGGAATCTTATTGTACCAACATTTATTTAAAGATTTTTCCTTTTTTAATACATATGTGTATACATATGTTCCAGTAAATATGTATTTAGCAAATGAAGACATTAAAAAAGACATCTTGTATGTTTTCTACCATGCTAATGAGAATAGTTTACATGGGAATACATATCTACTAGTAGATAGTAGACTTTTTTGAGTGATAAATGTGCAATTAGCATTTTTTTAGGAATTATTCCTGTGTGATCATTAGTTACAAGCCCCCTGGAGAATGCAGTGTTTTCTATACTACATTTAATTGTAATGCAAACATATTATATATCCTGCTACTGCTAGTCTTCCAATAAGCAAAGTTTAACATTTTCACTGGAAAGGAATTGACAATGTTTATTCAAGTGTTGCTTTAGAGAGAGAGTGAGTCAACAGTCTTTTAGCAACCATCTTGTGGGAATTGAATAAGCTGCACATTAACCTTAAGGTTTTGCCCCTCCTTCTAAACATATGAACCATTGGGCATTAATGCTTTGAGACTGTGTTTCATAATTTATGACACCTCTTTTAAAACATTTGCCTGTAGGACAAAGAAGCTTGTATGAGCATGGAGGTGAACCCACAATTACCTATCAACCATGGGAATAAACTTCCACATGCCTGGCACATGAAGCTGGTACTGAATTGTATATGAGGGAAAACTTTAAATTATAAATTGTTAATAATAAAAAGACATACAATGCTGATAATGTAAGAACAGAGGACAAAGACTGAACAGTTCTTAGAATGTCAAAGCTGATCATTAATTTTTCTCTTCAAAATGTCGGGCTATAGAACAAATTTAGCTGTGCCTGAGCTCACATGATCACTTTGAAGTTTCATTGTGCTACTTTTAAGAGTCTTGTGATGTTTTAAATAAAACTGTGCCATACAAGAAAGAGCTCTCCCATGTCATTTCCCCCCTTACCTGGTGCACTAGCTCTGCAAGTAGTTGGAAGCCTATGAACAGCAGAAAGAGAAATGGTATGTAGCATACATAAAGCAAAAAAAAAAAAAAAAATGTCTCTCCCTAAACACCCTCAAACCTAGCTGCTGCACAAATATCTGAATTCTATTTAAAAATGTTATATACAACATAAAGCTCTACTCAGAATTAAATATATAAAATACTAACAATTCAGACCATAATGCATACAACCAAAAGGAGTATTTTTTTTTGTTTAACTGTATTGTTTGTCTGATAAACTATATATGCATTGATTTGATGCACCTTTATTGATTTGCACAGCATTTTTATTATGAATTATTTAGATTTTTTTGATGCACTGATATATTGATTTAATGCACTCCTTTCAGCTGTATGTATTATGGTCTGAATTTTTAGTTTTTTTCTTATTTAATTTTGAGTAGTGCTGTGCATACATGCAGAGCCAGGATCCAGTTGTAATTCTGGTAACACTGTGTTGTGGAAGCTGGGAGATTGAGAAAAGACTTTAAAGAGCATAAACGGACATCTCTTTGGGTGTTCGGAGTATAAAGTGTGCAGTGGTGCATCTTATTTCTATTTCCTGTGGCAACCCAACATTTTGGATTTACCATCACTTTCTTTTCTGGAGACATTGGTGATCAGGATAATTAAACAGAGTAATTGTTTTTAACAGGGACACAGAAAGCAATAAAAATCAGACGGAGGATCTAACCCTTCACAACTCTATTTAAGACTAAATGCTTAAATTAAAGAATGAGTTTTGCCTTCAGTTATTTTTAAAGGACAACATGAAAATAATTAACACACTTAATATATACAGTATATGATATGGTTTTATTATTCTAAAATTATTACAGCCTTGCGGATTAGATTAAGTGGGAGATAAGCCCCCATTGTACATATAAAGCTCTAGAAATTCATAATAAAGACAAAGAAAACAAATTTAGAATTGGGCAGGATTGCCAACTCTCTGCTACTTGTTTTACTGACAAAACATAAAACATTTACTGACAGAGCACCTGAAAAATGTCAGAACTCTTATTAAATACCAAGACAATCAATATTTAAACAGTATAAACACTAACAATATCCACAAGTTGTTTACCTGGTTTACATCTAAAAAGTCAATAGAGCATGACAAAATATCAGCCACCCTGGGATATAGTTGCAAAACAAATTCTGCTATCCATGCCAAAGACAGCAATTGGCACAACTACATTGTGTTTAACAGTGGGAGTGGCTTAAAAGATTATGATTAAACAGAACCATACCCCGACCACCTACCTCTAAATGACTGTTCAGGTGGGTACACATTTCCATGATTTTGACGCTTAGTTTTACAGTGTGGCAATTTTAGCACAACATGCCAAGTTTCACTTGGCAACGCCTGTCAAAATTGTCCATTGAGTTTAATGCCAAGCAAATTATTGGCTTGCGCTTGTGACACAGTACTTCAATGCAAAATTCCTATTCTGCTGGGAAAAAAACAGGCATTCAGGAGCCAGCAGCATCACCTTCTGAATGCCTACAAAATGCCAATTTAAAGTAATTCACCATCCCAGTAATGGTCAACTGATAAGCTAACTAATGCGCCCTTTGGAACGCCCGCTCCATCTGTAACAAGCTAACATCTGTACATGACCTCTTCATCTCTCATGGCTTTAACATACTCGCCATAACCAAGACCTGGCTTCAAAATTTTGACTCAGCTTCTCCTGCTGCCCTCTCCCATGGTGGTCTCCATTGGACTCACTCCCCCAGACCCAAAAGACAGAAAGGAGGTGGGGTTGAATTCCTTCTATCTCCACAAAGCAACTTCCAAGTTCTTCCTGTTCCTCCCTCCCAGTTTGGTTCGCAGCAGAACATGCGAACAGGCAAAAAATTTGTGAACACCATTAAAGTCTATGGGACACGAATATGAAAAATCAAAAGTGCTAATTTTAAAGGCTTATATGCAAGTTATTGTCATAAAAAGTGTTTGGGGACCTGGGTCCTGCCCCAGGGGACATGTATCAATGCAAAAAAAAGTTTTAAAAACTGCAGTTTTTTCGGGAGCAGTGATTTTATTAATGCTTAAAGTGAAACAATAAAAGTGAAATATTCCTTTAAATTTCATACTTGGGGAGTGTCTATAGTATGCCTGTAAAGTATGCCTGTGGCGCATGTTTCCCGTGTTTACAACAGTCCCTGCACAAAATGACATTTCTAAAGGAAAAAAAGTCATTTAAAAGTACTCGCAGGGGCGTGGCTTGGATGGCAGCGGGACCAGACGCTCGACACTGAAGCTCCTCATCTAGTCTGCCTTATACTACAACAATCGGCACCTCCGGCTGGCTTTCAATGGGCAGGAACAAGCACAACAAAGAGCCCAGCATCCAAGGACCCAATACCAGGTCCTCCCCCGCTCCACCACCGCTGATCACGGAATATTTTGGCCCGGAGGCCACGGCGGGACACCACGCAGCCAAGAGGGCGCCCTGAATGAGCGCTTTTTCCACTCCTTCACCTGCATCCTTACCTCCGGGAACTGGAGACCACAGGTATGGCTCGGAGGGGAGTCTATCGGCAATGGGCAACTCGGGGCCCCTTTACGGGCGGCCATCTTATGGACATTCAAACCCAGCTGCAACCCCCATACCTTATGGAGCAGGCTGCACTCTACACAGGTGCACCCTCCACATCTACCTCCCAGAGGCCCGGGAATTACAGAGGCAGCCCGGGCAGTAGCATAAGGGTGGAAAACACCATGGGACCCCCCTCTCACATGCTGGCAGGGGCTCAGACTTCCAGCATAGTTCTCCCCTCTGACAGTCTGTCCCAGCCATTCCCTCCCTGCCTCATGGTGCCTATGTCACCCACACCAAGGCAGCCTACCCACTCCTCCCAGTCATCTACACCATGGGACTCCCCCACTCCTGAATGGGACCCCTGTTCCCTCCCGCAGCATTCCCAGGGGAACAAGCAGAGACTGGCTCCATCGGAACCTCTCCAGGTTGAATTACCCCATGCTAAATTCCACTCACAGCCCCCACAGTACACAGGGCAGTCAGAGCCTCAGTCTTCTCCAGGAAGAGTACGGCCCCCCCTGCTAAGACACCCTCCTCTCCTTAAGTCACGGCCTCCAGGGGCCAGCACAATACAAGGGGCAGGAACGGGCCCGGAATGGGGTGCGCAGAGTAATGGAGACTATGATTTGGACCCTGAGCCATACACGTCGTGGAGAGACTATGTTCGCTGCATGCCCACAAAGCAGGACTTTCGTATGCTCATCCAGGAGGTCCATGAAACATGCAGGTCAGAGATTAGCATGTTGCGGACGGACCTACACCATCTCTCTACCAGGGACTCGTCATTGGAGGCCGAGAGTGGGTACATCAAACTTGAGATTTCCCAAATTCACACCCAACTCGCCTCTCAAGCAAACACCCTTCGCGATTTCCAGCGTCACCTTGAAGATCCGGATAATAGGGGCAGGCGCAACAACATCAGGGTCCGAGGCCTCCCGGAAGCGACTCAAGATGAGGACCTGCCTGTTCCCCTTCAGGCTATCTTCAACAATGTTTTAGGCCACCCAGAACACCAAAAGGTCAAGCTTGATCAGGCCCATCGAGCCCTCCGACCCCAGGGGATGGGGGATAGACCACGTGATGTGATATGCAGAGTCCATAACTACACCCTTAAAGAAGAAATCATGAGAAAAGCCCGAAACATGCATTCTATTGATTTTGACGGCGCCCCAATTCAACTCTTTCCAGATTTATCATGGATCACGCTCCAGCAAAGGCGGTCTCTACAACCTCTTCTATCGCCACTAAGGGAACATGATCTCTGGTACCATTGGGGCTTTCCCTTTAGCCTCATGGCAAGAAAAGATGGGAGATCCACCATGCTCAGATTCCCGGAAGAACTCCAGTCTTTTTGCAGAGACTTGGATATTCCTGTTCCCCCTACACTCGGCTGGGAACCTCTTCCAGTCCCACCACGCCCGACCCCCTGGATCCAGGTGGCGGGCAGAAAATGCCCAGGATACCGCCCTTCTGGCACCCCCCCATTTTCCCGTGGGCATCGAGCCTAGATTCCTGGTGTGAACACTACCGCATCTGATTGTCCATGAACTGGACTGCATTACAACCCCTTAAACCTGGGTCAATAACTGAACTATAATTACAGCTATAGGTTGTGAGCACCCCCTACCATGGTGCCCCTCCCGGGCGGGTGCCAGACCAGGGGGTTCGCTTACGCTACAACCGGAGTCACCTTGTTCCTAATTTAGCATAAATGTTGCTGAATGCAACATATCCTTGCCAAAAGCGGTTTAATCTAGCCCACAGTTCTCAACTCTTGGTTCCTGGTGCAAACCATACTGGGTGGGAGGTTGGGAGTCCCCCCCTCCCAACGCCCCACCAAGGGGGGTGCCGGTTTGGGGAACTGGTCTATGCCCTGCCCTGAGGCCCTGAACCTCCGGCCCCACTTGCCCCCCCCCCACGAGAAATTGTCAGATTAATCTGTTGTAATGTTCATAGGTTATAAATATAGCTACTATGATTACTACTATAACAGTAAAAAAAACGTAAGTGGGGCAATGATTGGGGCAATATCAATAGCCTTCTGTGCTAGCTGGATGCTGGCTAACCTCCAGCAACATATATAGGCAGGCCAGGGAGCACCCCGTCTCTCCCTCGGTCATGTATCCCACCCCCCCGGGATTCCCCGAATGGCTCCCTACATGACAGTTTTGCTAATTATATCAACCCTTGGTGGGCGTATCTCCAGTGCCCCCGCCGGAGGAGGCCCCTTGGAGACTCCCAAGGTATCACCAATTCCAGGTGGGTTAAATTGTGAGATGTTACCAATACTTGTTGCACAGGTATAAACCTTATGTTTGGCTCAATGTTCTTGTCTTTCTTCTTCCTCTTATGTCTAGACTTCCCTTTCTTTCCTCCACTCCTTCTTCAACCTTTCTGGACGCCCCCTGCCCACGAGGGGAGGATCTTGGCCGACAGGCAGGGGGAGTGCAGGCAACGCAAGCATGGGAGGACATCATAATGTCATGAAGGGATTAAAGAATATGAACATCCAATCACTAAACTTTCATAAAACCTTTAACATGTTAATGTAATTTCAAAAGTAATATTTAATATTCCTACATTTGCAGCTTTGATTAAAATAATACCTGTATTTGATCTTGTTTACTTTCTGTTATATGGTAACTGTGCTTTGTCCTTGTCTCTTAGTTGTGCTCTCTTATTGTGACACAAATAAAAAGAAAAGAAAATATGGCAACCACTCTGATCTGTTTGAAACCTGTAATAGGAAATACGGGTGAATATACTGATTGTTGTTTTTATATATATATATATATATATATATATATATATATATATACACACACACACACACACACACACACACACACACACATATATATATATATATATATATATATATATATATATATATATATATATATATATATATATATATATATATATATATATATATATATATATATATATATAATATATGAGGGGTGCATTTATGAATATAATGTAAAATATGTGTATAATTACTAAGGTACAAAAGTATATAGGACTGGGGGATGTGTTGTTTATTATTACATACTGTTTATTTATTACACATCATGCAAGCATAGTCCACTGTTGTAACCATCAAACAATGTACCTGAGAAATGCAATTTAAAAGATGCTAGAGGGATTGAATGTAGTTCAGATGTAGCTGTAAATACAGTATGCTACGAAAAATGCAAAAAGTAAAAAAAAGATGAAACAAGTAATTTTTTATGACAATTGTTTGATACAGTGGACTCGCAATCTGAATGTTTGCATCTACTTTAAAATCAGCATTTGAAGCACATTTGAAGCACATCTAAAACCAAAACATGTGCTGTTTTGCTATTAAAGTAAGGATGGGTTTAAGAAGAAGTATCGCCTTATTTTACAAGATTAGGTTCATGATTAGAAAAGTATGTGCACTACTTTGTCCCATCTTCATAGGTGCCCTGGAATGCTTGTTGTGATGTCCCAACAATAATTACAAAGGGGAGTGTGAATCTCCCCAGTAGGGACACAGTCAGCAATTTAATCCTGGCAAGTGTTCTTGACCAGTGTAGCATAGATAATACCCACCTTCTGTTGTAACCCCTTACTCACCACCACTTTTTACCCCTTAAAATAACAGACCACACCGTTCTTGTGGAGTAAATGGCCACAACAGCCTTTATTAAACATAAAACTCCATTTTATTCAAAACTATGAATAACCAATTAAATACCATATAAGTCACCATAACATAAACACTGACATCAGTAACCCTCGGTTACACCCACTATTGTTGGTCAGTGACGGGGCGGAGTATTGTACCATAACCAAACATAACACCGTACATATATATATATAAATATATATATATATAAACCAGGGGGCACTGCGGGATTTTACCGAACCAAACTAGGCCTCCACTTAAACCGCCCGGAGACAAATACCTATCCCGCAGTGCAACAAAGAGTATCATCAAATTACTTTGATGTACTACAACCGGAGGGGCCATCTACTGACGAGCCCCCCACAGGAGGGGCCATCTACTGACGAGCCCCCCACACACTTACCAACTACCAAACTGCCACCGTCACTGACCCACAATAAAAACACCGCCAACCCATCTTGAAGAGCCGTCACTTTGATGCTTTACCTGAAATGACAACAAAACATTAAAAACTCCAAAACAAACCTTAAAACATAGGGAGGGTGGGTGGGAAAACTGCCTCCTCTCGTGTTTCCTACTAAATTGCGTGACTCCGATAAGCCACGCCCCCTTCTTGTATTGCCGCTCCCCCTGCTCTGATTGGTCTAGCCTGCTAGGCCACTCCCAACTCTCACTCTGGGTGTGTGACTATGCACACCGTCATGCCCGGCCCTCCCCTACATTCCCTGCTGTCCATTCGGTCCGGCCCTCTCTTGACCAGTGTAGCATAGATAATACCCACCTTCTGTTGTAACCCCTTACTCACCACCACTTTTTACCCCTTAAAATAACAGACCACACCGTTCTTGTGGAGTAAATGGCCACAACAGCCTTTATTAAACATAAAACTCCATTTTATTCAAAACTATGAATAACCAATTAAATACCATATAAGTCACCATAACATAAACACTGACATCAGTAACCCTCGGTTACACCCACTATTGTTGGTCAGTGACGGGGCGGAGTATTGTACCATAACCAAACATAACACCGTACATATATATATATAAATATATATATATATAACACCAGGGGGCACTGCGGGATTTTACCGAACCAAACTAGGCCTCCACTTAAACCGCCCGGAGACAAATACCTATCCCGCAGTGCAACAAAGAGTATCATCAAATTACTTTGATGTACTACAACCGGAGGGGCCATCTACTGACGAGCCCCCCACAGGAGGGGCCATCTACTGACGAGCCCCCCACACACTTACCAACTACCAAACTGCCACCGTCACTGACCCACAATAAAAAACACCGCCACAGCCTGAAAGGTTGACACCTCACCCTTGAAGGCACCTCCACACCCGCAGGGCCGCCCGAATACCCTCCTTTAACCCCAACGACCACAGGTCGATACCCCCATCGGTCAAGTGGACCCCATCCCTTCTAAGATAAAGGCCCACATTCGACCCAAGCTCCCGGTGACGAATCACCAACCCCTCTTGCCATGGGCCACCATATCCGACCATACCAGCAAAGTGTCGGGAAACGTCCCGTACAGGTATGTCCGATCTTTTCCAATGTCTGCAATTAGGTCCTTCACCGCCCGAAACCCCCAGGTCATTACCACCCGCTTGGATGACCGAGACCTCAGATCATCCCAGGTCTGCCCCGCCAATGTATTGAGGCCTCCCGTCTCAAAATCCCCAACTGCCTCCCCCCTGGTCTGGCATCCCCTCTCCTTGTTCCCCAACACACATATGAATGTCCGAGGATCCAGACGAGGCGTGGGAGCCCTCCATCTGAAATGACAAACATAGTGTAATTGACAAGCACCATCACCCCAACCCCGTAACATCCACCACGACTAAACAACCAGTAACTGTACCCATCCACCTCAAAATCCCCCTCTTTTTTTTTTTTTTTTTTTTAATTTTTTTTTTTTTATCTCCTCATTCCCAAACTAACTGATGCCGCATATAATAACAGAATCGCTTAGATTCCCATCTCCCCATTCGTCGCACATCCGCCTCATCCAGCCCACACCTGGCGGCTTCTGTGGCCGCCCCGATGCGGAAGGAGTGTGAGGCGTAGGCGGAGCTGTCCAACCCCATTCCCTGTAACATTTCCGAAGAACTGTCCCAAACTGAAAATCCGGACAGATTTGATCTGTCTCTATGCACCAAAAAGGGGGGCCCCTTACCCCCGGCCTTGAATCCGCAAACTCACCCAGCAGCCCTGACCGGGCACGCCATACAACCCTGTAACCCCAACAATGAAATCTGTACCCCAACACCTTTTTGATCAGTCTTAGATTTTTCCAACCACCAACACCCTGTCCGCCAATACCGTGACTTCTCCCAACATTACACCGCCAATCTTCTTCTTAGGCGGACTAACCAACTCCCCTATGCGAAACGCACCTAAAAAAAAAAAAAAAAAAAAAAAAAAAAAAAAAAATTAATGCTAACGCCACTGCCTACAACAACTCCTCATACCCATCCTAACATACCACCACCGCTTGTTGACGCAATGCTATCCAATTGGCAAATGTAATAGGCCGCCTATTATCCTTGGTCCTGTGCCAAACTTTTTTCGTAACCTGACCAAGAGGACTTACTCACCGATCTTTGAATCCATCCTGCGGCGAACCTAGTGCCAAATCCATCCAAATTTGGCATGGGACACCCTTCTTCCTGAGCTTCCGGAGCCAGTGCCCAGAATCTGTCCCACTGGAACCGTGACAAAGAACCAGCCACTGTATTTTCTACCCCCGGAATGTGCACAGCCTAGAAAACACCTTCAAATGCAAACAGCGCAAAACCAATTGTCGCCTCAACCGAAACAACCGGTACTGACGCCGACTTACTAATTATGACCTGGACTACCGCATTTTATCGCAGTTCAAGCGTAACTTCAAATTCTTGCCAAACTGTACCCATAGCTCTAAGGTGAGCACCACCGGGAACAACTCCAGCAGTACCAGATTTTTTAAGAAATCCAGGGCTCCGCACTCCGTTGACCCTGACCGTACGCCCCATAACCTGTGGATCCTGCGGCGTCAGTGACCAATTCCACGTCAGCATTGCTGACTGAACCCGATATCCACACCCACCTGCCATTAAACTCACCCAAGAACTGATGCCAAACCTGCAGGTCATCCCTATGTTCCTTATCCAACCTAATGTAATGCGTGGGGCTTTTTACCCCCCCCCCCCCCGTGGCGGATGACATCCGCCTACAACATCCTCCCCATAGGACTGATCCGACATGCAAAATTTAACTTGCCTAACAAAGACTGTAACGTCCGCAATTGAACTTACTTACGCCCATGTATCTCACTGACCTCTTTTTGTAGGTCCCTGAGCTTCTCTTCTGGCAACCTGCATTCCAAAGCCATGGAATCTATCACTATCCCTAACAAAACTCAGCTCTGTTAACAATATCGCACACACATTGGAAGCAGGAGGGCCTATGCAGAGAAAATCATCCAGACAATGGATGACGGAAACAATGTCTGTCACATCCCTAACAACCCATTCTAAAAATTGAACTAAACGCCTCAAACATGGCGCCCGAGATGGAACACCCCATTGGTAAACACCTATCCACATCAAATTGGTCTTGCCAACAACAACCTAAGAAGTGAAAACTCTCCGGGTGAACTGGCAAAAGTCTAAACGCCGACTCCACCTCTGATTTTGCCATTAACGCCCCTTTCCCATTACGCTGCGCCCATCTGACCACGGAATCGAAAGATGTGTCCGATACCGTACAGTCTTCCGGATCAATAAAGTCGTTTACCGAACCCCCTTTAGGAAACGACAAATGGTGTATAAACCGAAATTTATTCGGTTCCTTCTACGGGACCACCCCCAGCGGCGATACAACCAGGTCCGCCAATGGTTTGTCCCTAAATGGCCCCGCCATACGACCCCAAAGCCACTTCCTTGGCCAATTTCTCGGACACTACGTCCGGATGCTGCATTTTTTTGCGATAGGGGGAATAACCTTCAAGGTGCACGGAATCCTAAAAACCTTCCTGAAAACCCGCACTAATCAACCTCGCCGCCTCCCTTCACAATATTTATTTAGCAAAGGCTGCATCCTTACCCACATCACCGGAGTCGTCAGTCTTGTTACCAGGCTCTCCGGTGCGCTTCCCCTTCTTAAAACACCTGGCATACGTATGGGCTCCTCCACAGCCTGAACATTTGTGTTTGAACTTACATGTGTTTCCAAACTTGCAGGATCCCTCGTTGTACTGCCAGCATACTCCCCATTTTCTTCCGGCCAGTGATCCCGAGGAGTGGCTACCTCCGGCCCCCCCTTGAAATGGCTGCGCCGGAGCTTTTTCCGACGCCATGAGCCTCATCCACAGACTGATGTCCTTGTGATCCCATCTTAACGCCGGGCGTACTGCCCTGCGCTGCCTAAACTGCTCATCATAGCGCAGCCATGCTGTACCCCCATACACCCTGTACGCTTCACCAATGGCGTCCATGTAACAGAATAACGCCGAGCAATGCTCAGGGTTCTTCTCTCCTATTACCCCCGCCAGAATGGCGAACGCCTGCAACCAATTTGTGAACGTCCTCGGAATCAGGCGATACCGTCTCTTCTCCTCGTCGTCCTTTTTCGTGTTGTCCGGTTTCACCCTATCCAAATTACATTTTTTTAACGGTAATAGGGAGAAAATCTCCACATACTCCCCTTTCCAAATTTTTTCCCTCACTTCCTGCTTAAGATGCGCTCCCAAGGGGCCCTCGAAGCATACCTATACTTCACATTTTGCCGCATCCGCCATCCTCACAATGTCTGATCTCACCACCTGTTCCGACTAGCCCTTCTCTGACGTACTTACCATCTCCACCTCACCACCCACCGGAACCGATGCATCCAACGCAGCTGTTGTGACCGAAGTACCTCCTACGTTACCAGACCCTTGCTCAAACCTACCCACTAATGCCCGCAGGCCGTCTGCAATTCTTGGACCTGTCCCCCAGATCCTGATGCGGTTTCACTCCTCACCCGCGGTTGGTCACTGACTGCCACCCGCGGAGCCGGAGGAGCTACCCCCTCCCCCCCCCACAGGCACCATCCCCAATAAGCTTTCAATGCAGCAGTAAAAGAACCATTTTATATGACTTACCGGGCCGTCTGGGCACCGCCTCCGCCGCTGCTGACCTGACATCCGCCATTACTGCCGGGACCGTGGGCTCCTCTTCATCCTCCGACACGTCACCCTCCTATCTGCTCACATCTCCCTGCTGCGACCCAACTGGCCGCCCTTCCGGGGAGGGACTTCTAGAATACGATCGCCTCTGTCCGCGCGCTGCCACCCATGATGCCCCCCTCCCGACCACCCCGCTCCCCTGGCCCCCCAAGTCCCGTGCAGCTGGGCCGTCCCCGGCACCGCTCCTGCCATGCGATCCCCGTCCAGCACCGCCTGGTGGCGTCAGCCCACCCTTTTCGGTGTTTGCCCCCCTGGCTGCTCGTCTTACTGTCGCCGCCGACATGGTGATCCTTCTGTCCTCTCCCCTCGGCTCGTGCAGAGCTGCTGGGGGTACTGCGGTCGTACTCCTCCGGGGCGTAGCAACCCCCCTCTTGGCCGTGCCTGATTTGTAAGCCGACTTCCCTCCCCTCTGCTCGTGCAGAGCTGCTGGGGGGGGGGGAAACGCTGTGGAAGGGCCTGCTGAGCCATCCATCCTGCTGTCCCCGCTCGCTCCATCCCGCTGTGGCTCTCGTTCCACCCGGTTACCCCCCTGCTCGTTCAGAGCTGCAGGGGCTGTTGTACCCAGGGATACTCCGCTAACTAACCTAAGGAATGCTGTAGAAGGGCCTGCAGAGCCATCCATCCTACTGTCCCTGCTAGCTCTGGCCCACTGTGACTTCCGCTCCCCCCGATCCCCCCCCCCCCCCCGCTCGTTCATAGCTGCAGGGGCTGCTATACTCAGGGATATAGTTGGGCCTTGCAGGCCCGTGGCCCCGCCCCCCGCATGGCGCCCACGGCATGTGCTTCGCCTGGGCCCACCGGGAGCCCGTTTAGCTGGTGGAGCTAACTGTTCCCCCCTAGGGCTCCTAGCAATCCTGGATGAGCCTGCACTTGGGGTAGGGGAGTATCTATCAGGCGGCCTAGAGATCCTTACCGCCGTCCACCGGCCGCTGTTGTGCCTCCACAGACTGTCCCTGTAAGCCCCGCTCCGTGCGCTCGGCCAGCCCTGCCGCCGCCTGGTCCCTTAGCCAGTCCGGTCCGTTCTCCTCCGCCGCCGCCCGCAGCCGGTCTATTAGGTCACATGCATCCGCCATTTTCTTGTCATAGAAAGAGAGGAGCAGTGAGAAAACTGCCTCCTCTCGTGTTTCCTACTAAATTGCGTGACTCCGATAAGCCACGCCCCCTTCTTGTATTGCCGCTCCCCCTGCTCTGACCCCTGCTCTGATTGGTCTAGCCTGCTAGACTTCCACTCCCAACTCTCACTCTGGGTGTGTGACTATGCACACCGTCATGCCCGGCCCTCCCCTACATTCCCTGCTGTCCTTAATAACTTCACCATAATTAGACAAAATTTGTTTTTTAACCTCTGACTAGTAACATTTTCTGACTTAAGCAATACATTTGTTAAAAGACTGCAAGATGAACAAAGTTCTGTAGACATTAGTGCTGGTATTGCTCATATTGCCCAATTAAAGCTTTTTGTGATTTGGAAACTGCTTGTTTTGCAATAACTACATAAAAACAACTTTAATCCTGTTATTTTAGGCAAACATTGTGTGTCTTTTGGGATAATATCAGTAAAAGCTGAAATGACATCTTTTATCTTTCAGAACATAATTATTGCATTTGTTAACGCTACAATAAAATAATATTGTGCATATGCTGATGCCAAATATTAAAAACATAGATTATCACAACTTGTTAAATGTATTTAAAAAGAAAGCTGTTCCTTGCAGATTTAGCAGGCTGGACTTATTAATTATACAAATAATAAGCCTGTAAACTTTGCTTTCACATTGGAACCACACACCTCAGGGTGACCTTAATGATTTGATTATTACAGATAAGGATCCAAAAATTCAGAACAGCAAACTTTGATTGCTCCCTATTTCCAAAACCCAATTTTCAGGCTTGGCCTGTCTAGGTAAGGACTCTAAAAAAGTCAGCTTGAGAAGTGCCAGTAGATATGAGCAGAGACAACTGTGTCTTAAGTTTTCTCTGGATTTGGTATGTCAAGATCAGGGCTGAAAGGCTGTGTTGACACCTATGCAAATTTCCCCACATCCAATTCGCATAGCAGGAGATTATATTATATCTACAGGGCAGCTGCGAAGTGGCTTGCACAGAAATGCTGTGCGTCTTTGGCTCGGTTTAAGGGCCAAATTCAGGCAAAGATTCGTTCCTGATTCATCCCTGAAACAGAGAACAGGGACGCACAGCGTTCCTGTGCGATCCGCGGCCGTTTCTGGTGTGAACCGAGCCTCAAGACTCCAAAGAGTATTGGGTGGGATGGAGACTTAAGTCCTGTGTCCAGGCTTTGCTTATTGCTGGCAGCCTGCATGAGTGCACAGGTGTGCAGGGGCATTTGCTGCCATTTGGAGACAGACCCCTGTTAGGAGACCTGTTTGTACTGAAATCACTAAACACCCCCATATCACAAGTGGTGGAGGATGCAGGCAAATAGCAAAGCCTGGATACAGGACTGAAGACTCCATCCAATCCAATACTCTTGGGAGCCTTCAAGCTTCCAGCCCAGATCTAGACTTATGAAATACAGAGAAGATTTGTCTGCTACAGTTTTCTCTGCTCACAACATATCTGCTGCCACTTCTCAAACTGACTCTTTGAGAGTTTTGTGTCTATTTCAAACCCATTTATATAGTGCCAGGGATTCTTACTATCACTATATATATATATATATATATAGATATATCTATATCTACACATATATATATATATATATATATATATATATATATATATATATATATATATATATATATATATATATATATATATCCAGTATCTATAAATATATATATATATGGCTTTTTTGCAGGAACACAGGAGAATGCAGTTCTGGCACCTCCAGCACTGAATGTACAGTATATGCTAAGGGTGCTGGGATGTGCTGGGGGATATATTGATGTTGACTGCTGGGGATCTATTGTTGCTGGTGGACTCTATTGCTGCTTGTGGGGATCTATTGTTTCTGGGGGGGGGGAGTCAATTGTTGATGGGAGAGATCTACTGTTGAAGGATGGGTATATTGTTGCTGGCTGCTGGAGAGTCTGTTGATGCTGGGCTGAATACATTTTGCTAGGGTATTGTTTGTGGGGGATCTATTGTTGCTGGGAGATTTATTATTGATGGAGGGGTCTATTGTTGCTATGAGGGAATGCTTGTTAGTTATCTCATGGTTAACTATTGACAGATTTGTTTTTTCACTTATGCATACAGTATGTGAACACAAACTGGCTTTACCACATTTCAGTTTTCCTTTCACTTTTAAGGGTAAGTTATATTGTAGACCTTGCACCAAAGACTTGGTGACAATTTAAATGAATGGCACTTGAAATTTATTTTAAGAACCATTGCCCTAAATCTGACCATGCACTGTTAGTATTTTGATTTTGTTCAGTCAATAGGCTGAATTAAAAAAAACTAACAGATTCCTCTATCCACATAAACAAGGTAGGACCACTAGGACTTCCAACAGTGGAAACTGCAGCTGTCAGAATAATGTGATCTATGAAAAGTTTTCCTATATGTCCCTTTGACAGAAGGTGATGAAATTATTCACTTCTTTTGAGTGCAGGTGGCCACACACCGATCAGAAATCATCTGGTTCCTGCTGAATCATTGAGTTTCGGTCAGTGTAAGGCTAATAGGATCCACATTTCTGTTAGCCTTCTGTTTTATATTTTTTGGTATACTGTGGCCATATCCTCCCACCTTCTATCATCCAAGCACACCAGACATTTGGGCTGTATTACCTATGGCAAGGATACAGTTTCCAGGCACTTTTTATGCTTTAATGCTTCTAGTTCTTTCCTTAATCTGCCTGCTGCTAAGAAATGAGCAGAATCCTGGCCAAAGAACAGTTTATGTACATGGAAATTGAGGGTTGACTCCCTAGGGTTTTCTTTGACACTGCTGCTCTACCATTATATAGGTATTATAACAGTGTTTCTGTGTGAGGAGCTATAAGAGGCATTTCCCCTATTTTTATAGTTCTATGTACCACCTTATAAATGATATGTATGTATGTGTATATATATATATATATATATTGTGACAGTAGGAGATGCTGTCTAGGTGGAATTGACGGTTTGGGGGACACAGGGTATGCACATTTGCTTGGTGCAAGGCTACAGAGCATAAATGTGGACTGGAGAGAACTGCTTTTGCAGCTTTCTCCAGGTTTTGGTATTCGGTCATGGGGCTCTGTAGTTTGGAGATTCCAGAGTGTCTTGGGTGGGACGGAATCTCCAACCCTGTGTCCAGATTTTGTAAATTGCCAGCAGGGTGTGTGCTCAGGTGAGCACAGCACTTATAATGAGTGTATGGGAAGACTTCATGGCTCCCAGTTGGAGACTGCTCCACACCCAGAGAGACAGCAGGTCTCCAGGAGTCAGAGAGGTTGCAGGAGGCAGCCAGAACGTGCGACTGCAAGAAGCAGTGCAACAGCCTGAGGACTAAGGCCAGAGCGAAGCTGTGGGCGCTAAAGAGAAGCCATCCATAGTGAGGAAATCCTGTGGTCTGTGTGACCAGGACAAAGCGCAGAGGTACTGCTAAAGAGCCAGGTGGGCTAGCATTTTCTGTGAGTGTTTATTTGCTGGAGAAGAACCCCTGTGTGGGAAACCTTTATGTCAAAGACTTTCATTTGCCTTTTTAATAAAAATGGGCTACCATGCCCTTAAATATAGTTCCTGACTGGCTTGAATCACTAACAAACGCATCTACCACGAGAGCTAATGGTCCCCCATGTTACAAGTGGTTGTTGGATGCGGGCACAAGACGGTGGAATCTGGGTCCTTGCTCCACAGTGAGTTCAAGTCAGGAACTATTGGCTGTGTATCGAAGTGCAGCCAGGCAAAAGGCATTGCGTGTTGCAGGTTGTGTACCTGTGAATGAAAAGTCAATTTTTTTTTTCTTCTATGAACTGTTTGTGTGCATGAGACAGCACAATCTGTGTGTGCACTGTGCAGGTGAGGAAAGCTTGCATCAAGTGAAAAGCAACTTGCTTTAAAGTGACAGTGCTTCATTTTTTGCTGGAGGGCACAAAAGTGCAGTGAAGTGACTGCGAATATGGAGAGCCCACCAGTGTTTGAATCTGCAGTGGATTGGTGCAAGCGGCACCTAGCAGCACTGAACCCAGATAAAGAGGAAAGCAAGCCAACCCTCAGTGCAAGGAGAGAGTGGGGGCATGTTGTCTCCAAGTGTCCTTTGTCTCAGTCTCCAATACAAGGTGACAAGGCCAGACAAAGGTCTGCAACAATGTTTAGGAAGCCTGATTTGAGTCCCAGGAGTGTCCAAAAGGCTGATCAGAAGTTCAAGAAGTATGTGGTTGCCCGTAGCAACCGTGGTGATGTCAAGTGTCAAGGTGACTCGCAGAGGCTTATTGGTGAGTTAGAGGGCATGAGTGGGAGACATGCGTCTGACAGTGGTTCAGAGGAGCGTCAGGCTGTGATGGATACCTCCAGTGAGGTGGAGGCCCCTTTAAATTTCTTGGGCCCTCAAGCTGCAGTGAATGAGCCCCTCCATGTCTCTAATAAGGGAAAGGTCCCCAAAAATGTTTTGCATATTGATGTGAAGTGTATAGAAATTACAGATATGCTAGTGGAACTGCTTGAACTGGTGAAAGCTCATTCCTTGTATACCTGGGTGCCTCCATTACAGTCAGATGTGGTAGTGCTGCATGGTACCAAAGGGTGGAGCCAGGTAATGCAAGCTGTGCTGGGTAACCTTAATCGCCAGTGGAACTGGTTGGTACGGTGCTTATTAATAGTCTGGCAAGTGATCTCACAGTTCCCTGTGAGGGTGCTTCCGGATAAGGTTCAGTACGGAAGGCGCTCTGGGGGGCTGCTGGAGACATCAGAGGTCTCTCCGCCTGATGCGTTGATGGACATGTCTGCTAGTGCGGTCCGAGGTGCGGCTGAGCAGGGTTTAGTAAATGGCGCGGATACTGCCTCAACCGCTAAACCTCCTAAGAAGGAAGGGCCAGATATGGACGCGGCAAAAGCAGACATTCTGTCTGTCACCTGTAGAGAGGTACAAGTTGGGGTACCCGGAGATGCTTTTAAATATAGTATGGCGAGGAACAAAAATTGTGACATGGAAAAATGTGAGCTGGCAAAGATTGGTTTTGCTATAAATGGGTCATGTGTTGCTCAATGTCAATTGCTAGGGCAACTGCCCACAGAGATTTGGACAACAGGTGAAGGGAAGCCTTGTGAAGGTCCCATATGGGGTAGCTGCTCACCTGTGTGTTGTCCCTCCTTGGGCCTGGCCCTACCAAACCCTAAACAAGAAAGAATTGACGGTATCGGTAATTGGAGAAATGGTGGTGTATTACTGAATGTTAATGTAAATAATGACCTTGATATGGCCATGAATAATTTCTTGGAAAATGAGCATGATACACAGATGTTGAGCTCTGGGGAGTTGGTAGTCAAAGGTAAAGGCAAAAGAGTTGGTAAACCCAAGAGACCTATTGTGATGGGTAAAACAGGTATTAGTGAGGGAAAAGGTGGTTCCTCATCAGGCGTAGTGTCTGGAGCAAGTTCCCTACAGAATCCGGAAACTGAGTTGGAAGGAAGTAGCAGGAAAGGCAGGATTCCACCAGAAAAGAAATGTGAGCTCAGGAACCCCAAGAATAGAGGGAGTAGGCTGAGGATACAAAACTGTAGGACCCCGTTGCGATCCAGAGTAGGGCGTGCCTGGAAACGCACCCGAAAAAAAAATTGGGCCTACGCAGCGAACAGCTGGCGCAGAAGTGCCCCAATCAAGGATTCGGGCTGGTGTGTTCCGGCCCCTTCGGGTTCGAAACAAGGGGAGGGGATATGTGACAGTAGGAGATGCTGTCTAGGTGGAATTGACGGTTTGGGGGACACAGGGTATGCACATTTGCTTGGTGCAAGGCTACAGAGCATAAATGTGGACTGGAGAGAACTGCTTTTGCAGCTTTCTCCAGGTTTTGGTATTCGGTCATGGGGCTCTGTAGTTTGGAGATTCCAGAGTGTCTTGGGTGGGACGGAATCTCCAACCCTGTGTCCAGATTTTGTAAATTGCCAGCAGGGTGTGTGCTCAGGTGAGCACAGCACTTATAATGAGTGTATGGGAAGACTTCATGGCTCCCAGTTGGAGACTGCTCCACACCCAGAGAGACAGCAGGTCTCCAGGAGTCAGAGAGGTTGCAGGAGGCAGCCAGAACGTGCGACTGCAAGAAGCAGTGCAACAGCCTGAGGACTAAGGCCAGAGCGAAGCTGTGGGCGCTAAAGAGAAGCCATCCATAGTGAGGAAATCCTGTGGTCTGTGTGACCAGGACAAAGCGCAGAGGTACTGCTAAAGAGCCAGGTGGGCTAGCATTTTCTGTGAGTGTTTATTTGCTGGAGAAGAACCCCTGTGTGGGAAACCTTTATGTCAAAGACTTTCATTTGCCTTTTTAATAAAAATGGGCTACCATGCCCTTAAATATAGTTCCTGACTGGCTTGAATCACTAACAAACGCATCTACCACGAGAGCTAATGGTCCCCCATGTTACTATATATATATATATATATATATATATATATATATATATTGTGCCTTGAAAAAGTATTTATACCCCTTGACATTTTCCAGATTTTGTCATGTTACAACAAAAAATTTAAATGTATTTTATTGGGATTTTATGTGATAGACCAACACAAAGTGGCACATAATTGTGAAGTGTAATGAAAATGATAAATACCTTTCAACATTTTTTACAAATAAATATGTGAAAAGTGTGGTGTGCATTTGTATTTAGCCCCCTGAGTCAATACTTTGTAGAACCACCTTTCGCTGCAATTACAGCTGTAAGGCTTTTTGGGTATGTCTCCTCCACCTTTTCATATCTAGAGAGTGGCATTTTTGCCCATTCTTTGCAAAATAGATCAAGCTCTGTCAGATTGGATGGAGAGTGTCTGTGAACAGCAATTTTCAAATCTTTCCACAGTCTCCCAAGTGGATTTAGGTCTGGAATTTGACTGGGCCATTCTAACACATGGATTTGCCTTGATCTTAACCATTCCATTGTAGCTCTAACTGTATGTTTAGGATTGTTGTCCTGCTGGAAGGTGAACCTCCACCCCAATCTCAAGTCTTTTGCAGACTCTAACAGATTTTCTTCTAAGATTGCCCTGTATTGGGCTCAATCTGTCTTCCCATCAACTCTGAATAGCTTCCCTGCCCCTGATAAATAAAAACTCCCCCACAACATGATGCTGCCACCATCATGTTTCATGGGGGGGGGTGTGTTCAGGGTGATGTGCAGTGTTAGTCTTCCGCCACATATAGTGTTCTGCTTTTATACCAAAAAGTAGAGTACCTTCTTCCACATGTTTGCTGTGTCACCCATGTGGCTTCTTTTGGCTGCAAACTGCAATCAAGACTTCTTTTGGCATTGTTTCAACAATGGCTTTCTTCTTTCCACTTCTCCATAAAGACCAGATTTGTGGAGTGCATGACTAATAGTTGTCCTGTGGACAGAGTCTCCCACCTAAACTGTGGATCTCTGCAGCTCCTCCAGAGTTACCATAGGCCTATTGGCTTCTTCTCTGATTAATGCTCTCCTTGCCCAGCCTGTCAGTTTAGGTGGATGGCCATGTCATGGTAGGTTTGCAGTTGTGCCATACTCTTTCCATTTTTGGATTGACATGGGAATTTATAGATAGGCAACACCTATCCTCATATTGATTAGTGGTTCCAAATAAATAATAACTACTGCAGTAGGGAACAGACACAAAAGATACACTCCACAATTTTCTGCTTTATGATGATGCAATTGAAGGTTTTTATACAGATTATTACATAGGTATCACATTAATATTACAATTGTGCTTTTTTGGTAACAAGGGGCGTAACATAGGCGGGCTAATTCTAATAAGGACTTGAAAGAATGAAAACATGACATGAAAACATTAGTGAGGGCAGTGTGAAATACAAACAAAATAGAATACAATTATATACAGAACTTACACATTTCCTTTACAGGATGATGGATTGAACAGTGCTCCATGAGATGTTCAAAGCTTGGGATATTTTTTTATAACCTATAACCTGCTTTAAATTTCTCCACAACTTTATCCCTGACCTGTCTGGTGTGTTCTTTATTTATTTGTATTTATACTGAGATTAAAATACTCACAGGTGGACTCTATTTACCAATTAGGTGTCTTCTGAAGGCAATTGGTTCCACTAGATTTTAGTTAGGGGTATCAGACAAAAATTTAACTTTTTGAAAAGTGTGCACCCTGGTACATCTGACATAAAACAAATGCAGCATTTCGGGGAGTGTGTCCTGGTGCGGAAGCCGGATGTTCGCATAATCCTGGAGCTCCGGCAATTCAAGGACACAGCGGCACAAAGCAGCCCATCCGAGGGGCCTACACCCCGATAACACATCATGACAGCTCGGGACACCTTTGGGACCATGTCCAAAAAACTGTGTAACGATCGGAAGCCCCAGTGCCTGACAGACTTCTTCACACTGAACCCAAGTGGAGGCAGGCAAGATGGCGCCGAGGCCTACTCTCCTCCGGAAGCCTCATCACAAAAAAAGCTTCAAGTCAAGGCAATCACCCTCCCCTACTAGTCAGCACTCCTATCCTCCCACCCTATCATCTAGCAGCCCGGCCAAGTCCAAACCCAGGCTAGATGGCACTGGAATGAGCCCTGCTTCATATTAAGGGGACAACACCATGGAGATGCCGGAGTCAGCTGAATCATTCCCCACACAAAACCAACCTGTGCTGGATACTGTTGTAAAAGACATGCTTTTGTCTCTGCGGAGCATGATCCAAACTGATATGGCCGCATGTATGCATAAATTCAACAGAGACATACAAGAAGTGGGGAATAGAGTGGATCACATTGAAGCTAAAATGGAGGAATACGCAGACACCATAAATTATTTGGTCGATGCTTATGATCAGAGGGAGGGTGAGAATGAATGGATCAAAGCAAAGCTAGCAGACATGGAGGACAGGTCGAGAAGAAACAATCTGAAAATAAGGGTGATCCCTGAATCAGTGCAGCAATCTGACCTGGGCCTCTATGCAGCGATGTTGTTTAAAACTCTCCTACCAAGTCTCACAGACTTGGACGTTACTATTGACAGGATTCACCGTCTGCCTAAATTGTCACATCTGTCAGACCACATACCCAGAGATGTGCTTCTTCGTTTACATTTTTTCCATGTGAAAGAACACCTTATGACGATTATGAGGAAGCAAGACCAAATTCCCTCACAGTACCAAAGCTTACAATTTTTTGCTGATCTGTCACAGTACACACTTCAGAAAAGGAAAAGCTTAAACACAGTGACCAAAGTATTACGAAATCACAAAATCGCATACAGATGGGACTACCCGACGAAAATCACCATCACCAGAGAGAATCATACTTATGCAGTAACCTCCTTAGAAAAAGGAATTTCTCTCCTGAAGGAATGGGGAATTCTTCCTGATCCAGACAATGAAAGCTCTACCACCAGTATCCCACATCAAATTGAACGAGAGTGGAAAAAATGAACTGCAAAAAATGCCAAACCTCATGCATGAATAGGACCGGATGGTCTACATTAGCTCATTAGTCCCTATGAAAAAAGTGACAGGGAATGAAAGTCTGAACTTATTCCCCAGTAGTACCTATCAGCATAATGCTCTCTCTGGGTGATCTTCACCCACTATGTTCTTTGCACCATGAAAAGTGTTTCCTACTGTATTACAAGTTACACTGTTTTTTTTTAGTTTTTTTTTATCTCTTTGGATGTTGACGGAACTAGGAATAAAGACGGGCCACTTCAGCACCAAAAGGACTGAAACAATAATAACTACAATGAGACTTTCTCTTGGACAACTCTCAGAAGAATGGATAGAAAACACATCGCTCAATGTGAGTACATTACCAATTTTCTCAGATATGTAACTCTATTATTTTTTGCAGATCTAGTTACAACCACTAGAGGGAGTCTACACATCACAAAAAGGATCCTTACCTTACCCAAAGCAATAACCCTACCCACAAGATATGACACTTAATGTACTATCTATTAACACCAAAGGGCTCAATCACACTGTGAAATGCAAATCCTTATGGAAAGAAGCACTTTTGAACCATAGCAACATATTGATGCGCACAAGAGACTCATTTCAGTAAACAAGCCCCACCTAAGTGCAGAATTACCCTTATATTTTCACTGCTAATGCAGACTCTAACACCAAGGGCAATCTTATCGCCATCAGGTTCTCTGTGGCGTTTAGGCTACACGAAGAAATACAAAACCCTCATGGCAGATTCCTGATACTGCTTTGTGATTTAAACTCCACTACGTATACAATAGTAAATGTTTACTCTCGCAACAAACACCAAGATTTCTTCAACAAACTAATGAAAAAGGTTAGATATCATCAAAAAGGACTACTAATAGTATGCTGAGACTCCAACAATGGTCTCTACATCCCGTACTAAGCATTCTAACCCAACGCTACTGCCTTCTCTCCACAATCAAAATGTGTATGATGCATGGCGTTGCTTACATGCCGGTGAAAGGGACTTTACCTTTTTCTCCCCACCTCATCAAACTTACAATAGAATAGACCTTTTCTTCGCTGATCAACAAGTTCTGCTTCAAACCAAATCTGTTATTATAAATTCAATAACATGTTCTGACCATGCTTCTATTGTCCTCTCTATAGCAGACTTGGCTTCTTCCAACCTGAGTCCAGTATGGAGAATTAACTCATAAGTGTTACAGCAAGAAGAGATGAAGAAAACTCTCCGTGCCCATTTGCAGGATTTTTTTAAGAATAATGCTGGCTCTGTACAAGACCCGTTAATGCTATGGAACACCCACAAACAATTTATAAGGGGTATTTTTATTCAGTTGGGAGCAAGAGCTAAGAGGCAGAGGCAAAAACACTCAGCTGAACTAACAAAATAAATCTCAATTATAGACACCCAGAATAAATTAACACTTCCCCGGCCCTTTCTCAAAAATTAACGCAACTCAGATACGACCTTAGACTCCTTTTGCTAGAAAATTTGGAGAAAACATCTAAAAGATTAAAGATGACATATTATGTCAATGGTAATAGAGCAGGCAAACTTTTGTCACAGAACCTTAGAGGGTATAAATATAGAACCGAAATACCCTACGTAATTCATCCAGGAACTAAGCAAAAGGTAATACCACCCCCAAAAAATAGCAGACGCCTTTAGTTTATATTACGGAACATTATAGAACTTAAAAAATGACCCAACGACACACTAGCTAACTCCAGAAGCAGTCAACAGATTTCTAGCAGCCCAATCATAACAAAATTGTCACAAAATCAGCTTCAATCTCTAAATTTACCATTTACCAAATCGGAGATTCACAAAGTCATTGAATCCCTCCCTCCGAACAAATCACCAGGTCCTGATGGTTTCAATGGGGAATACTACAAGGAATTTATGACCCTTTTATCCCCATATCTAATCCAAATTTTCAATACCGCTGCTGCCTCTGCCGCTTTTCCACCTTAAATGCTAGTAGTACTGATTGTAACCTAGCCTAAGCCAGGGAAGGAACCCAACTCCTTCAAACTTTAGGCCAATTTCGCTATTAAATATAGATTTAAAACTCTATGCAAAATTAATAGCCTTACATCTTGTTAACATATTACCTACACTCATATACCCCAACCAAACGGGTTTTACCAAAAATAGGCAAACTTTGGACACTACCCGAAGATTGGTGAACATTATTCACATGGCTGAGGTTCAGCAAAGGCCTTCTCTGCTCCTGACATTGGACGCAGAGAAGGCCTTTGAACTTAAACACTGGTTATATTTGGCAAAAGTATTGGAATCATTTGGCTTTGTTGGCAATATCCTAACAGTCATTATGGCTTTATATTACAAATCGTCAGCTTGAGTATACCTGACCGGCATTTTATTATACCCATTTACTATATTAAATGGAACAAGGCAAGGGTGTGCATTATCTCCCTTAATATTCAACCTTTTGATGGAACCCTTAGCCCTTTACATTAGAACTCATCCAGATATTAAAGGTTGACAGAAGTGGAATCTTCCCTGGCTGCGGCACATGAAGCTTTAGATCTGTTCAATCGAATATTGAATTACAAGGTCAATGAAAGCAAATCTCACATATTAGGTTTAAGAATAGATGCTTATATGAGAACTAATCTTAGTTTGCAATACCTGTATACTTGGAGTACTAAAAAAATAAAATACCTAGGAATAAAATTGACAGCAACCGTAGACCAATTGATAGATGCAAACAATATATCCTTTCTCCATGAACTTGACTCTAAACTACATGACATAACCAAGACAGAATTTACCTGGTCTGGAAGATTGGCTGCTTTCAAAATCATATTGCTATCCCTATTTACCTGTTCAGAACCCTCCCCATCCCAGTCCCCAAAACTTTATTTTCTAAAGCCCAATCTATAATAAATAAATACATATGGCAAGGAAAGAAAGTTAGATGCGCTTTTCAAAAACTGATTAAATCTAGGAGAGTGGAAGGGGTAGGGTTTGTTCTACTTAAGGACTACTATGTATTGGCTATTCTCGCCCAATTGAGACAGTGGTTTCCACAAAACCAAAAATTAAGATGGCGTGAGCTGGAGAACTATCAATGCCCTAATACAAAACTATATGACCTACTACTAAACAGCAGATGTACAGTGGTGTGAAAAAGTGTTTGCCCCCTTCCTCATTTCCTGTTCCTTTGCATGTTTGTCACACTTAAGTGTTTCAGAACATCAAACCAATTTAAACAATAGTCAAGGACAACACAAGTAAACACAAAATGCAATTTGTAAATTAAGGTGTTTATTATTAAAGGTGAAAAAAAATACAAACCATCATGGCCCTGTGTGAAAAAGTGATTGCCCCCCCTTGTTAAAACATTCTATAACTGTGGTTGTCCACACCTGAGTTCAATTTCTCTAGCCACACCCAGGCCTGATTATTGCCACACCTGTTCATATCAAGGCATCACTTAAATAGGAGCTGCTTGACACAGTAAGGTCCACCAGAAGATCCTTAAAAGCTACACATCATGCCGAGACCCAAAGAAATTCAGGAACAATTGAGAAAGAAAGTAATTGAGATCTATCAGTCTGGAAAGGGTTATAAAGCCATTTCCAAAGCTTTGGGAATCCAGCGAACCACAGTGAGAGCCATTATCCACAAATGGCGAAGACATGGAACAGTGGTGAATCTTCCCAGGAGTGGCCGGCCGCCCAAAATTACCCCAAGAGCGCAGCGACGACTCATCCAAGAGGTCACAAAAGACCCCACAACAACGTCCAAGGAACTGCAGGCCTCACTTGCCTCAGTTAAGGTCAGCATTCATGCCTCCACCATCAGGAAAAGACTGGGCAAAAATGGCCTGCATGGCAGAGTTCCAAGGAGAAAACCACTGCTGAGCAAAAAGAACATCAAAGCTCGTCTCAATTTCTCCACAACACATCTTGATGATCCCCAAGACTTTTGGGACAACATTCTGTGGACCGATGAGACAAAAGTGGAACTCTTTGGAAGGTGTGTGTCCAAGTATATCTGGCGTAGAAGGAACACTGCATTTCAGAAAAAGAACATTATACCAACAGTAAAATATGGTGGTGGTAGTGTGATGGTCTGGGGCTGTTTTGCTGCTTCAGGACCTGGAAGACTTGCCGTGATAAAAGGAACTATGAATTCTGCTGTCTACCAAGAGATCCTGAAGGAGAATGTCCGACCATCTGTTCGTGTACTCAAGCTGAAACGAACTTGGGTTCTGCAGCAGGACAATGATCCTAAACACACCAGCAAGTCCACCACCGAATGGCTGAAGAAAAACAAAATGAAGACTTTGGAGTGGCCTAGCCAAAGTCCTGACCTGAATCCTATTGAGATGTTGTGGTATGACCTTAAAAAGGCCGCTCATGCTCGAAAACCCTCTAATGTAACTGAATTAGGACAATTCTGCAAAGATGAGTGGGCCAAAATTCCTCCAGGACGCTGTAAAAGCCTCATTGCACGTTATCGCAAACGCTTGGTTGCAGTTGTTGCTGCTAAGGGTGGCCCAACCAGTTATTAGGTTTAGGGGGCAATCACTTTTTCACACAGGGCCATGATGGTTTGGATTTTTTTTCACTTTTAATAATAAACACCTTCATTTACAAATTGCATTTTGTGTTTACTTGTGTTGTCCTTGACTATTGTTTAAATTGGTTTGATGTTCCGAAACACTTAAGTGTGACAAACATGCAAAGGAACAGGAAATGAGGAAGGGGGCAAACACTTTTTCACACCACTGTATGCCTTGTTTCCCCCTTGGAATATCACCTACTATGTGAGCTTCACTCCAAGCTTGTAAATTACTTTTGAATACTCCTATAGTTAATGCAACCTCCAAGTCCATTCCCCTACTTATCTCTAGTCTGCAATTATTAATCCCAAACTTAAAAGTTAGGCACTGGGAATCCTAAGGCATTACAACAGTAGATGACATCCAAATAGGCCCATCACTTAAAACCTTTAGAGCAGTTTAAATCGAACACGGGCTAGAACGAAATGATCAGTACACCTATATCAAAGTCTTTCTCCTATTAGCATCCATCACTAATCCCTCCATTACACTACCTTGGAGGGTATTTCTATATTTTACAAACCCTAATACTTTAATCAAAGGCATATCCTTATTTTATAATTTCTTAGATCAAAAATCATTATTTGTCAAAACCCCCTCTATGAAAACATGGGAAATAGACTTAATGACCTCCTACACGTCTGATCAATGGCAAACATCACTCACAAGTACATATGTAGCCACCAAGAGCGTTAATTTATGGGTACTCTCCCAAAAAATACTCCTAAAGTGGTACTTAACACCTACGACACTAGCCGGTTTTAATCCTCAATCATCCCCACTCTGCTGGAGACAATGTGGAAATACATCCTCGATGTTCTATATATTTTGGGCCTGCCCAATCCTGCAAACCTTCTGGTCTGCCATTTTTAAAACTATAGAGCAAATCACTGGCTCCCAGCTTCCCAAAAATCCAGAACTGGCCATCTTGTCTTTAGGAATAGATGCCGTCCCACCTCCTCTAAGGAACATAGTTTCTCACATCTTCCTAAGTGCTAGACTAGAACTAGTTAAACGCTGGAAACACATTGAAGTTCCAACTCATGTAGAAGTAATTAGAACCATAAACTTGAATATCTCATACAAAGTAACGTTTGCTGCCTTCCAAGACAATTACCACTCAAAATACCCATTCTGGAGACCTTGGATAGACTGGTATAAATCCAACAAACCCAAATAAGCATTCTCATTTCAAAACCATATTTAACTGGACTACACGGCCTTAATACAAATATTTACTCTTACAAATATGTAATCTTATAACCACTTCTAATTTTAACGTCACATCCAATTTCCTTGCCATTCTTCATGTTTTAAGTTGTTTTATTCTTTTAACAGTTAAACACTATTGTGAACCATCACAGTAATAGACTCTTAAATAATATGATATGCCTTATACTAAAAATATCACAATGTACCATCTTGCAAGATTTTATGCAATAACCTTGCTGAATCCACCCTTAGAACGCAGTGTGATCCCTTTGGGGTGTCTGGAGGAAGGAGTAACACAATGCTCGACCATACAATTGTAGTAACTAATGCTACATTTCACATTAAAATAGACAGGTTACTAGCAAAGTCACAATGTTTCAAATCTCAGTATGCAATGATGATACGATAGCCTATCTATGTTACAGAAATAAGAAGATGTATGTGTATGCACACACGATTTGCAGTGTATTGTTCACTTATATAACATTGATTTTCATTTTCTGTTATAAATGAAAAATTTTCAATAAAAACATTGAACATAAAACGAATACAGCATTTCATAACAAGAACATCATACCAACAGTCAGACATGGTGGTGGTAGCCTGATGGTCTGGGGCTGCTTTGCACCTTCAGGACCTGGACGACTTACCAAAAATGATGGAACCATGAATTCTGAGCTCTATCAGAAGATCCTAAAGGAGAATGTCCAGCCATCAGTTTGTGACCTCAAGCCCAAGTGCACTTGAATTATGCAGCAGGACAATGATCCAAAACACAATAGCAAGTCCACCTCCAAATGGTTCAAACAAAGCAAAATTTAGGTTGTGGAGTGGCCTAGTCAAAGCCTGGACTTAATTCCAATTGAGATGCTGTATCATGACCTTACACAGGCCGTTCATGCTAGAAAACCCTCCAATGTGGCTAAATAAAACAATCCTGCAAAGAAGAGTGGGACAAAATGTGAAAGACTCATTGCCAGTTATCGCAAACGTTTGATTGCAGTTGTTGCCGTCAAGGGTGGCACAACCAGTTATTAGGTTTAGGGGGCAAATACTTTTTCACATAAAGCCAGGCAGGTTTGTACAGCTTTTTTGCCTTAATAAATGAAACCATCATTTAAAAACTGCATTTTGTATTTACTCAGGTTATCTTTGTGTAATAATAACATTTGTTGGAAGATTTGAGTCATTTAGGTATGAAAAATATGCAAAATAAATCAAAAATCAAAAAGGGGTAAATACTTTTTCACAGCATTATATATAATGTATATACACACACACTAATTGTTTAATTAGTTTGCTCTTGAAAATGCCCAAAAATAGCATTTCTCTTAGTGTAAATGTACTTCCTGCCCTTCCACTTTACTGCTCTGTGCCATAGAAAATGCCATACCCCTCTTAAGTATCCTTTTAGTTATGAGGAAAAGAAGGGGTGTGTCTGACAAAGTCAGCTTGATTACAGAAAGCACTGGGCAATGTGATGACACTCTAGTGCTTATTGGGCTGTTCTGTCATATTTAGACAAACTGCTTAACTAAGGGTAGGGTAGGGCAGGGTAATAAAGGTTAAACTATAAAAATGTTGTTTCTTAGTAGAAAGCAACGAAGGTTAGTAGAAAACAACAGATACAAATTATGAAAAACACATTTTGGGAAAATTACTAGAACAAAAGAAAACATTTTATTTTAATAATCCCTCGTTCAAATGTTTTTATTAAAAGATCAACATATGGTAACAAGTATAATGTATCAATTAAAGGTATTTTAGTAGTTACATGTAAAATAAAGAAGCAGGTTATAGCATTGTATTAATATAACACAGAGATGGTAAAATTAATGTTAGATAAGTTCCCTATTTATCAAAATGATACAGAGTTTTCAGACTGTTTCAAAATTTCCTTTTATTAATATTTAGAGGATCATTATCAGTTAATGAAAGAAAATTACTGTATTTATCGGCGTATAACACGCACTTTTTCCCCCTTAAAATCGGGGGAAAGTCGTGGGTGCGTGTTATACGCCGATCCCCCCCAAAAAAGTGCAAAAAAAAAATCAAACGGCGCCGAAAAACAGCGACCGCCGTCAATAAAAAACGAGCGCTGCCGGAAAAAACCGAGCGCCGCCAAAAAAGACCGATCTGTCTGTTCGGCTCCGCTCGCAGTCCCGCCTCCCTGCGCTCGCTTCCGAAACAGCAGGGAGGCGGGACTGCGAGCCAAACAGACGGCTCGGGTTTTTCCGGCGCCGCTCGCAGTCCCGCCTCCCTGCGCTCGCTTCCGAAACAGCAGGGAGGCGGGACAGCGAGCCGAGCCGAACATATGGCTCGGGTTTTTCCGGAGCCGCTCGGTCTTTTCCGATGCCGCGGTCTTTCTAGGCGGCAAATTTAAATGTGGGCAATCTGCAAATGACGCTTGTAACCTGCAAATTACACTGACAAGCTGCAAAACACACTGGGCAAGCTGCAAAACACACTGGGCAAAGCTGCAAATCACACTGGGCAAAGCTGCAAATGACGCCGGGCAAGCTGCAAATGACGCTGACAAGCTGCAAATCACACTGGGCAAGTTGCAAATCACACTGGGCAAGCTGCAAATCACACTGGGCAAAGCTGCAAATGACGCTGGGCAAGCTGCAAATGACGCTTAAATGTAAGTGTTTTTTTCCCTAAACTTCCCTCCTAAAACTTTTTTTCCTTAAAATGCCCTCCTAAACTTGGGGTGCGTGTTATACGCCGATAAATACGGTAGGTATATTTGTGTCTGAGTTCTTATGTGTGTTAAACATTTGAATAAAGTATATGTATCAAACTACTGAGTGTGATATTTTAAATATATTCCATATCACCTGTTGCTGTTAGGTACCTTATGAAATGATAATAAGTGAGAAATAAGGAAGAGAAGAAAAAAGAAAGAAGGAAAATAAGGGTAAGGAAAGGTGGGGTGACAGAGGGCATGGGGTGTTCCAGAGGCATAATCTATTCTTATAGTTTTAATATTGTCACCTATAAAAATGTTAGTTACCATGACTGGAGTACCTGGTGCTCAAAGTTTATAGGTAAACAATGTGTGATCCATAGACCTTCACATCCTTTCAGATATTCTTTATCTAGGGCTTCCATCTTTGCATGCAACAAATGACTGATTCATTCTGTGCTTGGTTTCTGCTATGTTTAGTAAGGGAGTTTTACATGCTTTAGTCATTGTCTGTTTCACGGCCTTCATAAGTTGTATGAATAGCTTGAAGTGTTTATGAGTCGTGTAATCAGGTTTTATATTTAAAAGGGCAGTTTCTGGATCTGGTATTATTGTTATTCTAAATATTTCTGAAGCGAGTAATAAAAACTGTTTCCAGATTTTTTTTTTTATAATAGAACAATTCCCCCACATGTGTATATATGTTCCTTGTTCTGAACAGCCGCAAAAGCAGAGACCTGAGTAATCAGGCGCAAATTTAGCTATTGTAGCAGGAACCAAATACCAGCGTGAGTGTACATTGTAGGTAGTTTAAATATCTATCACATTAGGAGAAAAAGATTTGATATTGGACCAGATTGCAGTCCATTTTGTTTTATCTTTAGTTCAATCAAGATCTTTTTCCCATTTCACCATATAAGATGGTAATTTAACATCTAATTTAACAAGCAATGTGGAGTATATTGTTGATATGAGACCTCTGGCATGAGGGTCTTTCATGCATATATTTTCAAACTTAGTAAAATCATTTACAGAGGCGTCAATGCTTAGGAAAGGAATACAAAAGTTCTTAATTTGAAGGTAATGAAAATGCCCAAAAGGTAATGAAATATTTCTGATTGGGGGAACTCAAAAAGACTTGCATAAGTCTGGGAAGGAATGGATTGTTGTATTTAGGATTATGTGATGTAAACATGTTATACCTGCTTTGGACCAAGCAGGAAAAGATCTGGAATAAGTCCATGCTGGATAGAAAGCTGGGTTTTTGAAAAAAGATAGAAGTGGATTATGTTTGGATTGCAGACCATGAGAGATTTTGAGTGTATCCCAGATAGCTAGAGAATGTTTAGTGATTGGGTTTTTTAAAGTTTTACGATCTATGGGAAGTAACCATAAAATATTGTGTATGGAGAGAGGGTCACAATCTATTACTTCGATGGTAACCCACAGGGGAATCTCAGTTTTGGAGTGATATTTTTGGGATTGTGCTAGTTGAGCGGCTTTATAATATAATGAAATGTTTGGAAATCCTAGGCCACCATGGATTTTGGGAAGGTATAAGGTTTCTGTAGATATTCGTGGTTTGAGTTTCCCCCGAAGTAAATTTTAAGGAAATAGGCCGGGATGTGTATTGGAAGAACTCTGAAAAGGTACAGGGATTTAGGCTTGATTTCACATCTATGCATTTTGCTTTTGAGTGTTTTTGCAGTGCTTTTTGCGGTGCTTGCCACGTTTTTGGACACGCATTTTTACAGCAATTTTTTTTACACTGTGGTTGGTTAGCAACCAGCTATATACAGTGTAAAAAAAAACGCAAATCATGGCAAAATAGCGGTAAAAACGCGGCACTTGCGTTTAAGATGTGGGTCCATTGACTTCTATTACATGCAAAACGCAGCATTTTGCATGAAAAAAAGTCCCCAACCCTTTCCAAAAACGCAGAAGTACAAAAATGCATTGATGTGAACATGTTCCATAGGAACTCGTGTTAAAAAATGTCCCTGCATTTCTGCAAAATGCATTGAAAAACGCGCTAGTGTGAATGGAGCCTTAAGAAGTATTGTCATCTTTATTATATTTATTTCCCCAACCCATGAAGTCGGTATAGATGACCATTTTAAAAGCAAGTTTGTAGTTAATTTTAGTAAAGAAGGATAGTTGTCAGAAAATAAATCCAAGTGGCTGTCAGTGAGCTGGATACCCAGAAAAGCTATACGTGACAGAAGTTGAATCTTCCCTGGCTGCCGCACATGAAGCTTTAGATCTGTTCAATAAAATATTGGATTACAAGGTCAATGAAAGCAAATCTCACATATTAGGTTTAGGAATAGATGCGATATGAGAACTAAGCTTAGATTGCAATACTCGTATACTTGGAGTACTAAAGGAATAAAATACCTAGGAATAACATTGACAGCAACTGTAGACCAATTGATAGATGCAAACAATATATCCTTTCTCCATGAACTCTAAACTACTTGACATAACCAAGACAGAATTGACCTGGTCTGGAAGATTGGCTACTTTCAAAATGATATTGCTACCCCAATTTATTTACCTGTTTAGAACCCTCCCCATCCCAGTCCCCAAAACTTTCTTTTCTAAAGCCCAATCTATAATAAATAAATACTTATGGCAAGGAAAGAAAGCTAGATGCACTTTTCAAAAACGAATGCTATGTGTAGCCCATTTAAAGGGTAATGATTCTTGTACAATACATTTTTCTGCAGTGGTTAACGAGATGTTCAGTGCTGTAGATTTTTGAGTTTATTTTAATAATTCCAGTAGTAGCTAGTGTGTCTTTGTTAATATCTCCAGCATTTTATATTTAAACATTCCTGTTTTTGACACATTTGATTTTATTTAAAAACATTAGCATTACATTAGAAACCCAATCTACAGGTTACTTTTTTTTTTACTTAATGTTTCATGTCATTGATTTTGTTTTTTGAAAATCAGACAAGCAGATTACAACTGTTTGTTACCCATGATTGATGTAGCTCCTGTGGCTGACCTGGGGTGAAAATTGCTCTGGAAATATGTTCTGTTTTTTTAGAATTGCAATCAGTACAGTGTACCTGGCATTTGCCATGTTATTTACCAGCGCAAAAATCATGTTGGGTACATTTATGGAAAAGCTAAAAATTTCAACTTTTCTTTTAATAATTCCTGATCAAGACTTGTCTTTCAAAAGTTAACAATGAACATGTTTTATTTTTCTAATGGCAGCGTTTCAGCAGATTAACTTCAGAATGACCAGTTCTTTACCATCATCCACATATAACAGACAAATGTACTTGTGTAGATAACACATTATGTGGATGGATGATGGATGTACTATATATGTATATACAGTATATCATCATGTTACCTAAGTATGAAAAGTAAAGCACCACTGTGACAGTATGACCGATGACCTCTTTTGAAGGTAGGGATCAGTCCAAGTCAACCAATCAGTGGCTATGCTTTGGCACAGATAATGCTTTTTAACAAAAACATCCTGGCATCATGGCTGTTTTTGGTAAGCCACAGTCAAAGGAAGTCCTAAGCTACTGACATGTAAAAATCACACACTTTTCTTAACAGCATAGATCAGGGGTGCCCAACCTTTTGAAGAGCGAGGGCCACTTAAGCGACTTGGTAACCGGTCGCAGGCCACAATGACTGGAGCGGGGGGGTGGCATGGCATGCCGTTTTAGCACAAGTCGGTTTATGTCTGCCACTACTTAGAGGTGAATGGAGGGTCCAATTGGTTGGACTGTCGAACTGACAGTGTGAAAGGGGTCCAAGGCTGCTTTCACACTGATGCGCTGTGGTTTACCCACACCATGTGTGCAACGCAGTGTACCTTTGGCTTTCCTGCAGTTTGCAATAGACTTCTATTATATTCTGCAGGTTTGGTGCACTTTCAGAAAGCTCACCAAACTCGCAGGTAATTATAGAAGTCTATGGCTCGGTGCAGGTAACCCACAGGTAAACTGCTCTGCACCTGCGGATCAGTTTGAAAGCAGCCCAGTAACCACTGCAGAAAAGATATGCCCATATATACACTGTGATTTTAGTAATAAACTGACCTTTAATAACAGTATTCTGTCTATTCTATCCCAGAGCAGGAGGTCACGGGCCACATCAGAGGGCTCCGCGGGCCACATGTGGCCCCTGGGCCACTGGTTGGGCACCCCTGGCATAGATTATATGACAGTGGGGAGAGTGGAAATAGGAGATAGAATGTAGTTTATATCCTCCTTAAAAATCTCAAAAACAATAGCACATTTATTTACACCCAGTAAAACCTGCTTGTTATTGCAACTGAGATTGCAGTGCTGCAATTCATTTTTATTACTGTGCACCACAATGCACAATATTGTACATTTCATGGCTTGTGCTGGAAATAATAATGAATTTCCAATTTTCATAGATAGGAGGAGAAGCAAGAGTTGATGTCTTACTGGTAAGTTTCTGAAGGAATGGGAGTAAAAATGCATGTCTTACTATAATCCATTACACACGGATGTTTATGGTACAACATACATGTGCTGATAAGTGAGTTTTTAAAGTTAAAAGTTGACAGCTTTTAGCTAAATCCAAGCTAAATTCCATAATACTTTCCTTCCCTTCATCAATGCAAATTACCTAGCCATTGCTTCTGTCTTGCCCCAAACTTCTTTTGGGTTTGTTTTTTTCACAGCCTCTTTTGTTGGCTGGCCTGGGAGTTTAATGCATCTGTACTGGAATTAATTCATCTTGGCATGCATCGTGGTGGATGGACTTCAGCCAAAAAGTGCAGGTATGCACACCATATCTACACTTTTTTGCAGACCTACCTGCCAAAAGCAAAAAAAAACAAAAACATATTTGAGAAGCACACCCTAATGCGTTTAGATTCAAGATGGTGCTGCCATAAGACCAACGAACAATAGCGAACATATTACAGCACACACATTCAAGAATAACATTTCCTGCAGGGCTAGTTAAAAACACCTGAACATATTCAAAACATACGGGGGTTTGGTCACACTATATGGTTATATAGTGCTAAGCCCACTTACTGCGACAAAGTACCCCAAATTAGTGGGTCCTACCCTAGTAATAGAATGAAAGATCCTGTGTCTCAACCATGGGAGCCAAAAGAACCCCTCCAATGCTGAAATGGCCACAATCTCCCTCTCCACTTCTGCTGACTTCTGCTGACATGTTTGCTACATCTTCTATTGGGTTTGGCTTCTTATGTGATCTTAAATGAGTTTAAAAGTTTGTGAAAAACATAATTTTTAAATGAGCAGTGATATTTAGATTTTTAAAGTGAAAGCATAAAAATAAAAATAAATCCTTCCAATATTAGTATATCTGTAAAGTGGCAGGTCTGTACCATGTCTAGAATCTGCTGCAGCAATAATTGCATTTATAAAGCCAAAAATATTATTTTTTTCCTGCAAGCTGCCTTAATTTTGCCCAGCAACAGCTGGGGAGCCAGTGTGTATGATGAGGCCACAATGAACTGCACTGAGGACAAGATTAGAGATTTTTTGGATACATTCTGGTGTCACTTTGACTTTTTATAGAAGTAACGGGTAAGTAAAAATTGGTCTTTGGGTGTCGGGGTGCCTTCCCACCGTAACCCTATAGAGGTACTCTTCATAAAAGCAAGAATTGGCCTTGCTGTAAAAAATTGCAATGATATGCACCTTTCAAACAGGTGCAGAAAAATTACTTTTTGGGTGTTGGGGGCACCTTCCCACCGTAACACTAAAGAGGTGCTCTTGATGAAGGCCAAAAAAATTGCAATGATATGCATATGGTTGGTGTTTTTTGCCACGTTTGATGTGCCTGAGACACAGTTTGCAGATAGCAACAGTGCGAACTGCTGCATGTGTGCTGAAAAAGGCCCAGACAGCTGAGCATTGGGAAGTGGGCCAGGAGATAACAGCTGCAGAATGTGATGGGATCGTTTCCACAAATAGAGATTTCTTTTGGTGGTATTTGATCACCTCTGCGGTTTTTATTTTTTGCACAACAAATAAAAAAAGACCAAAAATTTGGAAAAAAAGTTTTTCTTTGTTTCTGTTAATTTTTTGTAAATAAATTAATTTTCTTCTTCAGTGACGGGCACTGGTATGGTTGCACTGACAGGCACTGATAAGGTGGCACTGATGAAGTGGCACCAACGAGGTGGTACTGATGAGGTGGCACTAATAGGCACTGATAGGCGGCACTGATAGATGGCACTGATGGGCACTGATAGGTGGCACTGGTATGCAGCACTGATGGGCACTCATAGGTGGCACTGATGGGAACTCATAGGCGGCACTGATGGGCACTCGTAGGCGGCACTGATGGGTCCTTTTGGGTGGCACTGATGTGTACTTATGGGTGGCACTGCTAGGTGGCACAGATGGGCACTGATGGGCACTGATAGGTGGGCACGTATGGGCACTGAAAGGTAGCATTGATGGACATGATGACACTGATGGTTGGCACAGATGACACTGATGGGTGGCATTGCTGGGCATCACTGATGCCACATGTTGTATAATGGTGCCAGTCAGTGACATTTGTGCACATGTGGATGGCCATAGGGTACATACCTGGCCATCCACATGTTGCCCCCTTCCCTGGTGGCCCTGACGGCTTCCCTGGTGGTCTAGTGTGGGCATCTGAGGGGGGGCTGCGCTGATAAACAATCAGCGCAGACCCTCCCTGTCAGGAGAGCCGCCGTCCGGCTTTCTTCTACTCGCGTCCGTTGGAGGCTCTTTACCAAGATTGGTGTAGCGGTGTGTCAGACTGACACACCGCACCACTGATCGCCACGGGCACGTGTCGGCTGTTATCCTGAAGGACATCATATGACGCCCAGTCAGGATAACTGAACCACCCCGGCCGTCATTTTGCTATAGGCCGGGTGGGAAGTGGTTAAAGTGTAAAAAGCCAACTATAATTATTCTCCGTCAGCTCTCCTGCCTATTATCCTGCATACCCTGTATAAAAAAAAAAAAAAAAAAAAGATCTGTGTACTTTCCTATTTTTAATCTGCTCCAGTCCAGTCACATCATCCTGATGCTCTGGATCCCCTGCATCAAGGAGCTCTCAATAACAGTTGTGAATTTCCAGAGATGTGACATCTCCCAAAGACTCCCATAACCCAGCTGTTGTTGGCACTTACTCCTCTCACCTGCAGCAGTCTCTCAGTGACACAGGGGAGCTGGAGCTGCGGGATCACATGACTGGACTGGAGCAGATTAAAATTAGGTAAATTCACAGATCTATTTTTAACAAGGTAGGCAGGATAGATTTGAGGAGGAGGGGGGGGGGGGCTTTTTAAGAATAAATATAGTTAGGATTTTCTTCCACTTTAAATAAGTGACTATTGTAATTTAGATGTGCTTGTAACATATAGTTTGCCAAGTTGCTTAAAGTTAATTTTATTTCTAAATTATAAGAATCATAAAAAACAAACTTTGAAGGAGCATGACAACTTTTTAATAATCTACATGTAGTGTTAGTAGTGGTGCTTTACACTTGGGATACACGGCAGAACAAATTTTGTTGAATTGAGGAAAAGAGCAGACAAAGCAATAAATCACATTTGTTCTTGCTATAATGAAATATGCTGAGCACACTGTTCTTTCAATGAAATTTGCCCTTTCTTTTTACTACCTTCTCTCCGAAGCAGACTCTATAAAACTCATGTTTCATGCATTGTTATTCAAACCAAAAAAAGCTGGTTAGACATCACACACCACACACAGACAGACAAAGTCATTTAGACGTTACAAACATATACACACTCATGCACATGCATACACACATTCATTCAGACACAATCCAACATCACACACATTTAAATAAAAACACTTAATTATTTACACGTATCTAACACCACGTAGATCACCTACACAGTCACTTAGACACCACACACACACACAGTGAGATATCACATGCAGAGTTATGCAGAAATCACATACTCAACCACACTATGAGATGTCACACAAATGTTTACACATGACACAGTCACACACACACAGTTATTCAAACATCACACACACAAACATAGACACCAAGCACACAAACACACACAGTTGCACAGACAAACACATACACACACAGTAAAGCCCCATACACACGGTCGGACTTTTTCATGGATTCTGTCCAATCGGACAAGGTTGTTGAAAAATCAGACCGTGTGTATGCACCATCGGACAGTGTTCGTCGGTTTGTCCGACGGACAAAGTCTTATCTCCTGCTGGAAAGATTTGCCGTCAACACGGTCCGATCACACCAAATCCGAGCGTGTGTACGGTTGTCCGACCGGACAAAGTGCTACGCATGCTCAGATCACATTACAAGACCAAAGCTATTGGCTACTAGCCTCTACGTAGTCCCGTCATACGCAACAAACGTCACCACGTTCAGAATGATCGGATTTTCCGACAACTTTGTCCGACCGTGTGTACGCAAAACCAACATCAGACAAAGTATGACGGACAGGATCCGACCGACCTGGTCCGCGGATTGTCCGACCGTGTGTATGGGGCTTTAGGCTGGCAATACATTATACAATTATCCTATTCAATTTCCTTTGAATGTACTTTCAACTATGTAGTTCAAGGGCCTGCCTGATTGCATACCAGTTTAAAGCATTTAGATTTGAACTGGTAAATCTAATAGAAAATTGTACAAGAAAATTGTGTAAGGTATGGCCAGCCTAATGCCGTGTACACACAACTGGACTTTCCGGCAGAATAAACTCCGACAGTCTTCCTGACGGAGTTCCGAACGAACGGACTTGCACACACAAGATCAAATCAAAGTCCTTTAGTTTCGAACGCGATGACGTACGACGGGACTCGTTAAAAGGAAGTTCAATAGCCAGTAGCCAATAGCTGCCCTTGCGTCGTATTTGGTCCAGCATACAGATGAACGGTTTTCCGTCGCAAAGATTTAAAGCTTGTTCTTTTTCTAGGTCCGTAGAAATTTTTTTAAGAAAAATGATCGGATTATCCCACACACGATCGGAATGATTCCATAGGACCTTTTCTGCTGGAAAGTCCGGTTGTTTGTACGTGGCATAAGACATCAAACACAAAGTTACTCAGACATCACACACACATGAAAAAAAAGTGCTGAAAATATTCATTTATTGATGATGAATCAATGAAAGTCATTTTTTGCACCACTACGTGTAAGCGCTAACCTGTAGTGTAAGAAAGTTTTATGTACAGAGTTGTAGCCCTGTGATTTTCTGTTTATGTGTTTGCAATAATAGGCAAGAGTTTCCTTTCAGTCTTAATGTTACATATTTACATGTAGGTGAGGTTGAAAAAAGACACAAGTCCATTAAGTCCAACCTATATGTGTGATTATATGTCAATATTACATTGTATATCCCTGTATGTTGTGGTCGTTCGGGTGCTTATCTAATAGTTTTTTGAAACTATCGAAGCTCCCCACTAGGGATGAGCCGAACACCCCCGGGTTCGGTTCGAACCAGAACCTTCGAACGGACCGAAAGTTCGCGCGAATTTTCGAACCCTATACGTTATAATGGACGCGAACGTTCGAAATCAAAAGTGCTAATTACAACGGCCAATATGCATGTTAATGTCATAAAACAGGTTTGGGGACCCGGGTCCTGCCCCAGGGGACATATATCAATGCAAAAAGAACTTTTAAAAACTAACGTTTTTTCGGGAGCAGTCATTTTAATGATGCATAAAGTGAAAAAAAAAAGTGACATTTTCCTTTAAATATGGTACCTGGGGGGTGTCCAAAGTATGCCTGTGAAGTGGCATGTGTTTCCCGTGTTTAGAACTGTCCTTGCACAAAATGACATTTGTAAAGGAAAAAAAGAAGCCATTTAAAACCACTTGCGGCTTTAGGTTTGATCTTAAGTAGAATCTGAACAGGTACATTATGAAGTGTAGCTCCATCCCAAAAAAATCTATTTTTAAGCTTTTTGGAGAACATAGGGAGGGGTTATCACCCCTGTAACATTTGCTGTCTTTGCACATCTGTTCAGAACATGTCACCTCACTTTCCGTCCCAATGACAAATGTTTTTGGAAAAGTGGGGTTTTAATTGAAACAAGGATTGGTGATAAAGTATCAGTAGAGAGGAGATACCTTTTTCCCAAATTAAATCTAACAGGATAGAATTTCCCTTCCTAGGGGTAGATTTCCTCTCACTTCCTGTTTTCTCTTTCCATTTGCAAGTAGGAGTCGTTTGTAAGTTGGATGTTTGAAAGTAGGGGCCTGGCGTATATACTCTGCAGAAATTTGCCCTATTAGATGTTGGTGTAGCCACAAGACTGGTGGGCACAGGAATGGGCCCTGCTGTGAGTTAATAGATCAAGATTTGTAATTGCATGCACCTGTTGAACTGGGCAGAAAAATTGGGGGGTGGTGGTGGTGGTGGTGGTGGACGGTTTTGCCACAAGACTGTAAGCTCTCACAGTTACTCTTGGTGGGCGCAGGAATGGGCCCTGCTGTGAGTTATTAGATCAAGATTTGTAATTGCAAGCACCTGATGAACAGGGCAGAAAAATTGGGCCTTTGGCGGTGGTGGTGGACGGTGTTGCCACAAGACTGTAGGCCCTCATAGTTACTCTTGGTGGGCGCAGGAATGGGCCCTGCTGTGAGTTATTAGATCAAGATTTGTAATTGCAAGCACCTGATGAACAGGGCAGAAAAATTGGGCCTTTGGCGGTGGTGGTGGACGGTGTTGCCACAAGACTGTAGGCCCTCATAGTTACTCTTGGTGGGCGCAGGAATGGGCCCTGCTGTGAGTTATTAGATCAAGATTTGTAATTGCAAGCACCTGATGAACAGGGCAGAAAAATTGGGCCTTTGGCGGTGGTGGTGGACGGTGTTGCCACAAGACTGCAGGCCCTCATAGTTACTCTTGGTGGGCGCAGGAATGGGCCCTGCTGTGAACTATTAGATCAAGATTTGTAATTACCCGCCCCTGTTAAACAGGGGCTGAAAAATTGTGCCTTAGGCACTGGTGCTGGTGCCACAACACTGCAACCCCTCACAGAGACTGTACTTGGAGCACAGCAGTCACACTGTTAGGTACCTGAGTGGTGAGCCTGACTTCGCTGGGAGAGGGCCTCTCTTACGGCTCTGGTTCAGGGCCCACTGGAGTGGAGACAGTGGTCCCGTGAGCACAGCGGGGTAGGAGTGCCTGGAATGGATGCTGTGGGAGACGTAGCTGATCAGTAGCGATCTCCTGGGTGTTGAAGCAGCAGAGACTGGCAGGTAGCGGAGCAGGGTCCGGATGCAGGGTGACCCCGAGATGGCGTCAGCAACTCTGGAAGTAAGCAGCATGCAGGGAGCAGGCAGAGGGGTCGTCAGGCAGGCCGGGTCTGGATACACTTTGGCAGGCAGGTAAGTGGGCACAGGCAATGGAGAGGTCAGACAGGCAGGAGATCAGCGTTCAGGTATCAGTCCAAAGCAGAGTCAACAGGCCGGAATCAGGAGTGGAGAAGGCAGCAGAGTCAAGTGGAAGCCGGATCAGGTAAACAGGAGTACACAACAGAGGCAGGTTAAACAAGGGGCAAACTGCAGACGAACAGCACTTGACATGAGCAGCTGTCATTCTTTTAAAGGCCAACTGGCGCCAAACAGCGCTAACGCGTCACGTGTGCGCCCGCGACGCACGTGCCCGCGCTCGCTGCGCACGCGCGCGCGCCTGAGGAGTACGACGGCGCGTACCCTCGTTTCGACGCCCGGACGAATCAGCGGCGCGTGTGCGCATGCGCGCGCGCCGATTCGACCGTACGTCGCAAGTGGAGCCCTGACATTGCCCCCCCACAAGGGGCAACCTCCGGGTGCCCAGTTGGTCATCCTTCTCAGGGTGTGAAATGAAAAAAGCACGAATTAGTCTTCCAGCATGTATATTGTCCTCAGGTTCCCAAGAATTGCTTTCTGGGCCGAAGCCCTTCCATTTGATTAGAAACTGTCTTTGCCCTTGTCGCCTTCTACAGTCTAGAACAACTTCTACCTCGTACTCCTCGTTTCCATCCACTAGGACAGGTTCAGGAGGCCCGGACTCCCTATTGGGGAAGGGATCGGGTACCGAGGGTTTCAATAGAGAGACATGAAACACAGGATGTATCTTCATGGTGTCTGGCAGGGACAGTTCATAGGACACCTCATTAATCTTCCTCTTTACAGGAAAAGGGCCCAGGAACTTGGGTGCCAACTTCTTAGAGGGACAGGTTAACTTTAAATTAGAAGAGGAAAGCCATACCTGATCCCCGATTTGCAGATTCAACTCTCCCCTCCTCTTTTGGTCAAAGGCTTTCTTACTGTCCGCCTGGGCCTTGGTTATGGCTTCCTGGAGGATTTGGTTGTTGCGGCTTAGGAAGGTCACTGCGTCCTGGACCGCTGGAACTGAGGACTCTGTAAGAAAATCTGGTAGAAATGTTAAATGGAACCCATAGTTGGCGAAAAACGGGGACTGTCCCGTGGTCGAGTGGCTGGCGTTGTTGTACGCGAATTCTGCTAAGGGCAGCAGAGAAACCCAATCATCTTGCACAAATGAAGTGAAACACCTAATATATTGTTCGAGGGTCTGGTTTGTGCGCTCAGTCTGCCCATTAGTTTGAGGGTGGTAAGCTGAGGATAGGGCCAGCTCAATCTTTAGACTATCACACAGTGCCCTCCAAAACCGCGAGGTGAACTGGACTCCCCTGTCCGAGACTATATTCTTGGGTACCCCGTGTAACCTAACGATCTCTCGGATAAAAACACGGGCCGTCTCTGCTGCAGATGGGGTTCCCCTTAGGGGTAGGAAGTGGGCCATCTTTGAGAGTCGGTCAACGACTACAAAGATGGCCGTGTGATCTTCAGAGGGGGGCAGCTCGACTATAAAGTCCATCGTTATCATACGCCAGGGTCGATCAGGTGCAGGTAGAGGCTTGAGTAGGCCCCAGGCCCGGCCCCTAGTAGTCTTGCTTCGGGAGCACACTGGGCATGAACTGACATACTTGGAGCAGAATTCCTTCAGACCAGGCCACCAGAAGGTGCGCTGCACCAAGTCAAGAGTCTTTCGGGCCCCAAAGTGTCCTGCTAGTGGGTGATCGTGGAGGAGGGCCAATACTTTAACCCGGATGGGTTCGGGAACAAACACCTGGCTGTCCTTCCAGAGAAGCCCCTCTCTACGATTAAATGAAAGTCCTGGGGGAAGGAGCGGGTTCAGGGAGGCCTCCCTGATCTGGGACAGTAAATCCGGCTGTAGTAGAAGGAAGTTGCTTGCAGGGAGGATGGTATCAGGAGGTGTGGAGTCTTTAGGGCAGTCGAACATGCGTGATAGCGCATCTGGCTTTACATTTTAGATCCAGGCCGGTAGGTAATGTGGAAGCTGAAACGTGAAAAGAAGAGGGCCCAGCGGGCTTGTCGTGGTTTTAGACGTTTTGCCGTCCTTAAGTACTCAAGATTCTTGTGGTCCGTGTAAATTAGTACAGGGTGGACTGCTCCCTCCAGCAAGTACCTCCATTCCTCCAGCGCTGATTTTATGGCTAGCAGTTCTCGGTCACCGACATCGTAGTTCCTTTCTGCGGGTGAAAGTTTCCGGGAAAAGAAGCCCACAGGGTGCATTAGGTCCTTATTGCCCTGGCGTTGGGAGACCACGGCCCCCACTGCTACCTCAGAGGCATCCACTTCCAGGATGTATGGGAGAGATGGGTCAGGGTGACTGAGGATGGGAGCGGATGTGAATCGCTCCTTGAGTTTCACAAACGCCTCCTGGGCCTCTGGACCCCAATGAAACCGTACATTCTGCCTTGTTAGCTGTGTGATTGGTGAGATGATGGCCGAGAACCCCTTGATGAACTTTCTGTAAAAATTAGCAAATCCGACAAAACGCTGCACACCCTTCTTGTCAGAGGGTGGCGGCCAGTCCAGCACAGCCGTTACCTTCTGCGGGTCCATCTCGATGCCTGCTGGGGAGATCTGAAGACCCAAGAATTGGATGCTCTGCTGCTCGAAGGTGCACTTCTCTGCTTTCGCGTACAATCCGTGCTGACGAAGACGGAGTAAGACTCGGCCCACATGCCCCCGATGCTGCTCAAGCGTTCTGGAGAAGATTAGGATGTCATCCAAGTATACAATGACAAAAATGTCCAGGAAGTCCCTGAAGACCTCATTTATGAGGTGCTGGAAAGTAGCCGGGGCATTACAAAGGCCGAAGGGCATAACTAAGTATTCGTAATGCCCAAAACGGGTACGAAATGCAGTCTTCCATTCATCACCTGATCGGATGCGAACCAGGTTATAGGCCCCTCTTAAGTCCAGTTTGGAGAATATGGTGGCCGCTCTTAGTTTTTGAAACAGTTCCGGTATTAAGGGTAAGGGATAGCGATTTTTAATTGTAACTTTATTTAGCTCCCGGTAGTCCACACAGGGTCGGAGTGACTGGTCTTTCTTGGTTACAAAGAATATGCCGGCCCCTGCGGGTGAGGTGGAGTGACGTATAAACCCCTTCTTTAGGTTCTCCGAAATGTAGGCCTTCAGGGCCTCTTGTTCCTTTTCGGAAAGGGGGAAGATACGCCCGAACGGAATCTCAGCCCCCGGCAAAAGTTCTATGGGACAATCATAGGTGCGGTGTGGGGGTAGGGTGTCCGCTCCCCGTTTACTAAAGACGTCTAAGAATTCATGGTATGGTTCCGGTACCGCTTGGATCAGGTCAGTATCAGAGTCCAGACAAAGAAGCGTAGCGGGTTGTACCGGAGCTTCGTGTAAGCAATGTTCCAGGCAGTAGGGGGACTGGAACTTGACCTCCCCTGTGGACCAGCAGATGGTCGGATCGTGTGCCTGCAACCAGGGGATGCCCAGGATCACTGGGAACAGGGGGGACGAGATTACGTCCAAGGTTAACAGTTCCTGGTGGTGGAGAGAAGAGATAGTGAACAGAGGTTGGGTCTCCTGGACAACTTGGCCCGATTTAATGCGGGAACCGTCAGCCAGGAAGACGGATAGTCCACGGGCCTTCCTCTGGAGAGGAATGTCGTGCCGGCTGGCAAAGGTGGTATCGATGAAACAGCTGCAGGCTCCTGAATCAAGGATGGCGTTGGTGCGAATCGTCCTTCCCAGGAACTGAAAAGACAGGGGTAGAGAGATGTGGGTGGCATGGACTGGTAAGTGAGCAGAGTTGATTGACACAGACGAAAGGCACTTACGCAGCTTGCTCGGGCAACTGTTCACAAAGTGTCCGGACCCACCACAGTACAGGCACAAATTTAGTTGACGGCGTCGGGCACGTTCCTCCAGAGACAGAGTGGGTCGCATGAGACCAAGCTGCATCGGCTCGCCGGCATCGGGAAGAGGATGGGCAGGGGCCATTGGCTGAGCGGGCATGTAACGGCCAGCCGGTAATGGAGCCCTTGCGGTCATCCAAGCCGGACGGTGGACTTGAGCGGATCTCTCGACTCTGCGTTCCCGGAGCCGACGGTCAATTTGTATGCTCAAAGTTATCAGGCCCTCCAAAGTGTCTGGGGTGCCCACTCGGGCAAGTTCATCCTTTAGGCCTTCGGAGAGGCCCATGCGGAACTGATGCCTTAAAGCCGAGTCATTCCACTGGGTGTCTGCGCTCCATCGTCTAAAGTCTGTCACATAGTCCTCGGCCGTTCTGCGGCCTTGCTGGAGCGCAGATAGAGCAGACTCGGCTGTGGTGGTTAGCTGGGGGTCCTCGTAAAGTTGCGCCATGGCTTCCAGGAAAGACGAGAGGGACTGCGTCAGCATGCTATTTCCCTCCAGCAGGCGATGAGCCCAAATCTGAGGTTCGCCCTGCAGCAGGGAGATTACGAACCCCACTTTGGTGGCCTCTAGGGAGAAGGTTCTGGGTTGAAGAGCAAAGTATAACTGGCAGGCGTTGCGGAAGACACGGAATTTGGAACGATCTCCGGAGAAGCGATCAGGAACAGGTACTCTGGGTTCAGGAGGCAGCATCACCACCGCAGGAGGAGTAGCAGGTGTTGCAGAAGGTTGCGGAGATGTAGGAGCCGCAACATTGGGGTCAGCAAGTTGCTGCACTCGACCTTCCAGTCTGGTATACCCTTCTTGCAGGGATTGCACCGCCTGGGTGAGGGCTGCCAGGTGTGAGCAGAACTCCTTCATGGCAGAGGCTTCTCCCGCAGGCTCAGTCATGGCTGTTCGTACTGTTAGGTACCTGAGTGGTGAGCCTGACTTCGCTGGGAGAGGGCCTCTCTTACGGCTCTGGTTCAGGGCCCACTGGAGTGGAGACAGTGGTCCCGTGAGCACAGCGGGGTAGGAGTGCCTGGAATGGATGCTGTGGGAGACGTAGCTGATCAGTAGCGATCTCCTGGGTGTTGAAGCAGCAGAGACTGGCAGGTAGCGGAGCAGGGTCCGGATGCAGGGTGACCCCGAGATGGCGTCAGCAACTCTGGAAGTAAGCAGCATGCAGGGAGCAGGCAGAGGGGTCGTCAGGCAGGCCGGGTCTGGATACACTTTGGCAGGCAGGTAAGTGGGCACAGGCAATGGAGAGGTCAGACAGGCAGGAGATCAGCGTTCAGGTATCAGTCCAAAGCAGAGTCAACAGGCCGGAATCAGGAGTGGAGAAGGCAGCAGAGTCAAGTGGAAGCCGGATCAGGTAAACAGGAGTACACAACAGAGGCAGGTTAAACAAGGGGCAAACTGCAGACGAACAGCACTTGACATGAGCAGCTGTCATTCTTTTAAAGGCCAACTGGCGCCAAACAGCGCTAACGCGTCACGTGTGCGCCCGCGACGCACGTGCCCGCGCTCGCTGCGCACGCGCGCGCGCCTGAGGAGTACGACGGCGCGTACCCTCGTTTCGACGCCCGGACGAATCAGCGGCGCGTGTGCGCATGCGCGCGCGCCGATTCGACCGTACGTCGCAAGTGGAGCCCTGACACACACGTGTTGCGAAGCATTTTTTTAAAAAATTGTAAGTACACGCCCCTGTTAAACAGGGGCTGAAAAATTGTGCCTTAGGCACTGGTGCTGGTGCCACAACACTGCAACACGGCCCTCACAGAGACTGTACTTGGAGCACAGCAGTCACACGTGTTGCGAAGCATTTTTTTAAAAAATTGTAAGTACACGCCCCTGTTAAACAGGGGCTGAAAAATTGTGCCTTAGGCACTGGTGCTGGTGCCACAACACTGCAACACGGCCCTCACAGAGACTGTACTTGGAGCACAGCAGTCACACGTGTTGCGAAGCATTTTTTAAAAAAATTGTAAGTACACGCCCCTGTTAAACAGGGGCTGAAAAATTGTGCCTTAGGCACTGGTGCTGGTGCCACAACACTGCAACACGGCCCTCACAGAGACTGTACTTGGAGCACAGCAGTCACACGTGTTGCGAAGCATTTTTTTTAAAAATTGTAAGTACACGCCCCTGTTAAACAGGGGCTGAAAAATTGTGCCTTAGGCACTGGTGCTGTGGCATGGATCATTGAGGAGGAGGAAGAGGATAGTCAGTGAACATAAGAGGACAGTCACTCAGCATCAGCATAGGCAGTCTTGAAGGGATGTGACATTAAAAATTATTCGGTTATATCCGCCTCAGGTGCCTGGTAGCTGGTGGTGATCCAAGACTGATTCATTTTGATGAATGTCAGTCGATCAACCGAGGCGGTGGACAGGCGCACCCTATGATCAGTCACAAATCCTCCAGCAGCACTGAATGTGCGTTCGGAAAGAACGCTGGAGGCAGGACAGGCCAGTAGCTCAATTGCATACTGTGCAAGCTCTGGCCAGTGATCCATCCTCAGGACCCAGTAAGCCAGAGGATTTTCGGTGGGAAAGGTGTCCAAGTCTGACCTTGCCCCAAGGTATTCCTGCACCATGTATATCAGACGCTGGCGATGGTTGCTGGAACCGATCATACCTTGGGGCTGCGGACTAAAAAATTGTCTGAACGCATCGGTCAGACGTCCACCTTCCCCACCGCTCCTTCTGCCACTGACCGAAGCCTCAGCAACTCGTCGCCCAGGACCAGGAGTTTGTAGCCTCCCAGTTTCTGGGAACGCGTTGCACAGACCTTTCTGCAAGGCCTCCCTGAGATGTCTCATCCTCTGCTCCCTCTGCGACGGCAAGATAAGGTCCGCAACCTTACCCTTGTACCGCGGATCAAGGAGAGTGGCCAGCCAGTAATGGTCCCTCTCCTTGATCCGAAGAACACGAGGATCCTTCCGCAGGCTTTGCAGGATCAGGGAGGCCATGCAGCGTAGGTTAGCTGAGGCATTCGGTCCGGAGTCTTCTGGGTCACTGAGGATGACATGATCGCCAGCCACCTCCTCCCAGCCACGTACAAGTCCACTGGCTTGTTGGGACTGTACATCATCCCTAAAAGACTGCTGCTGCTGATGCTGAGTGCCAGGCTCCACCTCCATGCTCACACAATCCTCCTCCTCCTCCTCCTCCTCCTCCTCCTCATCCTCTTCCTGTGTGATGGGTGGGACAGAAGGAACACTGTCCGGATAAAGGGGGCCTTGAGAGGCAAGGAAGTCCTCCTCTTCCTGCCTCTGTTCTGCCTCAAGTGCCCTGTCCATTATCCCACGCAGCGTATGCTCCAACAGGTGGACAAGAGGGACAGTGTCACTGATGCATGCACTGTCACTGCTCACCATCCTCGTGGCCTCCTCAAATGGTGAGAGGACAGTGCATGCATCCCTGATCATGCTCCACTGACGTGGGGAAAAAAAACCAAGCTCCCCTGACCCTGTCCTGGTGCCGTAGTCGCAAAGGTACTCATTGATGGCCCTCTGCTGCGTGTGCAGTCGCTGCAGCATGGCCAACGTTGAGTTCCACCTGGTGGGCATGTCAGATATTAGGCGGTTCTTGGGCAGGTTCAGCTCCTTTTGCAGCTCAGTCAGCCGAGCACTGGCATTATAAGATCGGCGGAAATGCACACAGACTTTCCTGGCCTGCCTCAGGACATCCTGTAAGCCTGGGAACCTGCCCAAGAACCGCTGCACCACCAGGTTGAGGACGTGAGCCATGCAGGGCACATGGGTGAGCTGCCCCTGTCGCAGGGCGGAGAGGAGGTTGGTGCCATTGTCAGAAACGACCATTCCTGGCTTAAGCTGACGTGGCGTCAACCACCTCTCGGCCTGCCCCTGCAGAGCTGCCAGAACCTCTGGCCCAGTGTGGCTCCTGTCCCCCAAAACACACCAGCGCAAGCACGGCATGGCATCTTTTTGCCTGCGTACTTGCGTAGCCCCTTGTACGCCTACGGAGCACCGCTGGTTCCAAGGACAGAGCACTGGAGGAAGAAGAAGAGGAGGGGGTGGAGGAGAGAGGTGTGTCACAACCAGTAGCAGTAGTCGCGTTTTGGAGGCGTGGTGGCGGAACAACCTCCAACACTACTGCACCTTGTCCTGCATCCCTCCCAGCTGCCAATAGAGTGACCCAATGGGCCGTGAAAGAAAGGTACCGTCCCTGTCCATGCCTGCTGGACCATGAGTCAGCGGTAATATGCACCTTACCGCTGACCGCCCTGTCCAGCGAGGCATGGACATTGCCCTCCACATGCCGGTAGAGAGACGGAATCGCCTTCCGCGAGAAAAAGTGGCGTTTGGGAACCTGCCACTGAGGAACCGCACATTGAACAAACTCACGGAAGGGGGCCGAGTCTACCAACTGAAAAGGCAGCAGTTGAAGTGCTAGCAATTTAGCAAGGCTAGCATTCAACCGCTGGGCATGTGGATGGCTGGGAGTGTACTTCTTTCTACGGTCCAGCAGCTGGGGCAGGGAAATTTGCCTGCTGCATTCGGACGTCGGTGTACTGCAAGTACTTGGTTGTGACACACCGAATTCTACACCTTCAGTCCTCTCAGAGCAGCTTTCAGAGAGGACTGAAGGTGTAGTGGGGATGGAGATCCCAGCTGAGGAGGAGCAAGGAGAGGTCCGCTTAGTTCTTTGGTGTGGGTCTTTTATGTGTGCCTGCCAACGAGCTGCATGGCAGGTCGCCATATGTCTGGTCATGCTTGTCGTGCCCAAGCGGCTGATGTTTTGGCCACGCGAGATACGCTTGAGACAAATATTGCAAATAGCAGTGGTGCGATCTGCTGCACTCGTCTCAAAAAAGGCCCACACCAAAGAACTTTTCTGATAACGTGCAGAGGCAGCGCCCTGCACAGGCGGAGCTCTGCGGTGTTGTACAGTTGCTGTGCTGGCCTCTACCTGGCCTCCAGGGGGCATCCTGCCTCGTTGGACATGTGACGCCGCATCCTCCTCCTCCTCGTCCTCCTCCTCATCCTCTCTCCCTTGAGGCACCCACGTGGAGTCAGTGACCTCATCATCCCCTCCCTCTTCACCACTAGAGCAAACCTGGCAGTAAGCTGCAGCTGGTGGAACTGTACTGCCAGATTCCTCAAGCTGGGTATCGTCATCCGAGCCTTCGAATCGTTGGGCATCCTCCTGGAGCATGTACCCAACACTGTGCTCAAAGAGTTCGGGGGACTCCTCAGGAGGACATGGTGGGTCTAGGGAAGGGGTGGCTGATGATGCTCTGTCAGTACCCTGAGCCTGGGTGAGAGAGGATGAGGAGGATGAGGAGGGCTTGGTCATCCATTCTACCAAGCCTTCAGCATGATGCGGCTCCACATGTCCAGCTGCCGAAAACAAAGACGCGCGTGTCCCATGGCCACGTGCTGATGACGATGCACGACCACGTCCACGTCCACGGCCACGTCCACTAGAAACAGAGCCTGCCTGCCCTGTGTTCTTGGCTCTGCACGCTCTGCCTCCCCTTGGCGGTCTTCCAGCCATTGTAGTCGGTAGTCCTGTGGGTGCTGCTGAGAAGAAAATATAGGAGCTCTGTGTGATGCCACTAACACACTAGAAGTCCTATGGGTGCTTCTGCAAAGAAAATAGAGGAGCTCTGTGTGATGCCACTAACACACTAGAAGTCCTATGGGTGCTTCTGCAAAGAAAATAGAGGAGCTCTGTGTGATGCCACTAACACACTAGAAGTCCTGTGGGTGCTTATGCAAAGAAAATAGAGGAGCTCTGTGTGATGCCACTAACACACTAGAAGTCCTGTGGGTGCTTATGCAAAGAAAATAGAGGAGCTCTGTGTGATGCCACTAACACACTAGAAGTCCTGTGGGTGCTGCTGAGAAGAATATATAGGAGCTCTGTGTGATGCCACTAACACACTAGAAGTCCTATGGGTGCTTCTGCAAAGAAAATAGAGGAGCTCTGTGTGATGCCACTAACACACTAGAAGTCCTGTGGGTGCTGCTGAGAAGAATATATAGGAGCTCTGTGTGATGCCACTAACACACTAGAAGTCCTATGGGTGCTTCTGCAAAGAAAATAGAGGAGCTCTGTGTGATGCCACTAACACACTAGAAGTCCTGTGGGTGCTTCTGCAAAGAAAATAGAGGAGCTCTGTGTGATGCCACTAACACACTAGAAGTCCTGTGGGTGCTTATGCAAAGAAAATAGAGGAGCTCTGTGTGATGCCACTAACACACTAGAAGTCCTGTGGGTGCTTATGCAAAGAAAATAGAGGAGCTCTGTGTGATGCCACTAACACACTAGAAGTCCTATGGGTGCTTCTGCAAAGAAAATAGAGGAGCTCTGTGTGATGCCACTAACACACTAGAAGTCCTGTGGGTGCTTATGCAAAGAAAATAGAGGAGCTCTGTGTGATGCCACTAACACACTAGAAGTCCTGTGGGTGCTTATGCAAAGAAAATAGAGGAGCTCTGTGTGATGCCACTAACACACTAGAAGTCCTGTGGGTGCTGCTGAGAAGAATATATAGGAGCTCTGTGTGATGCCACTAACACACTAGAAGTCCTATGGGTGCTTCTGCAAAGAAAATAGAGGAGCTCTGTGTGATGCCACTAACACACTAGAAGTCCTGTGGGTGCTTCTGCAAAGAAAATAGAGGAGCTCTGTGTGATGCCACTAACACACTAGAAGTCCTGTGGGTGCTTATGCAAAGAAAATAGAGGAGCTCTGTGTGATGCCACTAACACACTAGAAGTCCTGTGGGTGCTTATGCAAAGAAAATAGAGGAGCTCTGTGTGATGCCACTAACACACTAGAAGTCCTGTGGGTGCTTATGCAAAGAAAATAGAGGAGCTCTGTGTGATGCCACTAACACACTAGAAGTCCTGTGGGTGCTTATGCAAAGAAAATAGAGGAGCTCTGTGTGATGCCACTAACACACTAGAAGTCCTGTGGGTGCTTATGCAAAGAAAATAGAGGAGCTCTGTGTGATGCCACTAACACACTAGAAGTCCTGTGGGTGCTGCTGAGAAGAATATATAGGAGCTCTGTGTGATGCCACTAACACACTAGAAGTCCTATGGGTGCTTCTGCAAAGAAAATAGAGGAGCTCTGTGTGATGCCACTAACACACTAGAAGTCCTGTGGGTGCTGCTGAGAAGAATATATAGGAGCTCTGTGTGATGCCACTAACACACTAGAAGTCCTGTGGGTGCTTATGCAAAGAAAATAGAGGAGCTCTGTGTGATGGGACTAACACACTTCAAGTCCTATAGGTGCTTCTGGGAAGAAAATATAGCTCTGTGTGTGTAATGGGACTAACACACTTCAAGTCCTATAGGTGCTTCTGGGAAGAAAATATAGCTCTGTGTGTGTGATGGGACTAACACACTTCAAGTCCTATAGGTGCTTCTGGGAACAAAATATAGCTCTGTGTGTGTAATGGGACTAACACACTTCAAGTCCTATAGGTGCTTCTGGGAACAAAATATAGCTCTGTGTGTGTAATGGGACTAACACACTTCAAGTCCTATAGGTGCTTCTGGGAAGAAAATATAGCTCTGTGTGTGTGATGGGACTAACACACTTCAAGTCCTATAGGTGCTTCTGGGAACAAAATATAGCTCTGTGTGTGTAATGGGACTAACACACTTCAAGTCCTATAGGTGCTTCTGGGAACAAAATATAGCTCTGTGTGTGTAATGGGACTAACACACTTCAAGTCCTATAGGTGCTTCTGGGAACAAAATATAGCTCTGTGTGTGTAATGGGACTAACACACTTCAAGTCCTATAGGTGCTTCTGGGAACAAAATATAGCTCTGTGTGTGTAATGGGACTAACACACTTCAAGTCCTATAGGTGCTTCTGGGAAGAAAATATAGCTCTGTGTGTGTGATGGGACTAACACACTTCAAGTCCTATAGGTGCTTCTGGGAAGAAAATATAGCTCTGTGTGTGTAATGGGACTAACACACTTCAAGTCCTATAGGTGCTTCTGGGAACAAAGTATAGCTCTTTGTGTGTAATGGGACTAACACACTTCAAGTCCTATAGGTGCTTCTGGGAAGAAAATATAGCTCTGTGTGTGTAATGGGACTAACACACTTCAAGTCCTATAGGTGCTTCTGGGAACAAAATATAGCTCTGTGTGTGTAATGGGACTAACACACTTCAAGTCCTATAGGTGCTTCTGGGAACAAAATATAGCTCTGTGTGTGTGATGGGACTAACACACTTCAAGTCCTATAGGTGCTTCTGGGAAGAAAATATAGCTCTGTGTGTGTAATGGGACTAACACACTTCAAGTCCTATAGGTGCTTCTGGGAACAAAATATAGCTCTGTGTGTGTGATGGGACTAACACACTTCAAGTCCTATAGGTGCTTCTGGGAAGAAAATATAGCTCTGTGTGTGTAATGGGACTAACACACTTCAAGTCCTATAGGTGCTTCTGGGAACAAAATATAGCTCTGTGTGTGTAATGGGACTAACACACTTCAAGTCCTATAGGTGCTTCTGGGAAGAAAATATAGCTCTGTGTGTGTAATGGGACTAACACACTTCAAGTCCTATAGGTGCCTCTGGGAACAAAATATAGGAGCTCTGCCTGCCTGCCACGAACACACTACAAGTCCTATAGGTGCTTCTGGTAACAAAATATAGGAGCTCTGCCTGCCTGCCACTAACACACTACAAGTCCTATAGGTGCTTCTGGTAACAAAATATAGGAGCTCTGCCTGCCTGCCACGAACACACTACAAGTCCTATAGGTGCTTCTGGTAACAAAATATAGGAGCTCTGCCTGCCTGCCACTAACACACTACAAGTCCTATAGGTGCTTCTGGTAACAAAATATAGGAGCTCTGCCTGCCTGCCACGAACACACTACAAGTCCTATAGGTGCTTCTGGTAACAAAATATAGGAGCTCTGCCTGCCTGCCACGAACACACTACAAGTTCTATAGGTGCTTCTGGTAACAAAATATAGGAGCTCTGCCTGCCTGCCACGAACACACTACAAGTCCTATAGGTGCTTCTGGTAACAAAATATAGGAGCTCTGCCTGCCTGCCACGAGCACACTACAAGCCCCTCTTTGTCAATCAATCTTTGTAACTGAATCTATCTAACTCAATCTCTGCAAGTGAATCTCTCTATCTATCTAAATGCAGCAGAGTGTCACAGAAACAGCCTGCTCAATCTGCGCCGGAACAGCATGTGACCGGCGCAGACGGCGTGGCGGCGTTTTATAGGGGGGGCGTGTACTACAGCCCCTGAGCTGTAATTGGCTACAGGCGTCCTGCCTGTAGCCAATTATGGCTCTTCGAGTTTCCGGGGCTGTGATTGGCCAAGCATGCGGGGTCACAGTGCATGCTTGGCCAATCATCAGCCAGCAATGCACTGCGTCGGCCGCGCCGGCCGCAATGCATTGCGGGGGCCGCGCGCATCACACGAACGGGATGCGAGCGGCCAAAATAGTTCTGGGCTCGCCGAGCGAGCGAACGCCCGGTGCTCGATGCGAACGTGGGTTCGCATCGAGCACCGGGCCCATCCTTACTCCCCACTGATACCACCGCCTGTGGAAGGGAATTCCACATCCTTGCTGCTCTTACAGTAAAGAACCCTCTACGCAGTTTAAGGTTAAACCTCTTTTCTTCTAATTGTAATGAGTGGCCACGTGTCTTGTTAAACTCACTTCCAAATAAGTTTTATCCCTATTGTGGGGTCACCAGTACAGTATTTGTAAATTTAAATCATATCCCCTCTCAAGCACCTCTTCTACAGAGAGAATAAGTTCAGTGCTCGCAACCTTTCCTCATATCTAATATGCTCCAGACCCTTTATAAGCATTGTTGCCCTTCTTTGTACTCGCTCCATTTCCAGTACATCCTTCCTGAGGACTGGTGCCCAGAACTGAATGTATTTTATTTATTTCAGATCCTTATATAGCACCATCAGTTTACACAGTGCTTTACATATATATTGCACATTCACGTCAGTGCCTGCCCTTAAAGAGCTTACAGTCGAAGGTCCCTAACTCAAATTCGTACATACACATACTAGGGCCAATTTAGACAGGAGCCAATTAACCGACCAATACATTTTGACTGCTGAGGAGCATAGGCCTAAAGCCATAACTAGGCATATCTAGCAATAACCTTGCCCAATAAACGACACCCAGACAGGTTAAAGTGATTGTAAATGCAGAAAGTTTTTATCTTAATGCATTCTATGCATTTGGATAAAAAGCCCTTTTTGTGCAGCAGCCCCCCTCAGCCCCCCTAATACTTACCTAAGCCCCCTGTAGATCCAGCGATGTTGTAGACTGCCCGGGACTCCCCTCTTTATTGGCTGAGACAGCAGTGGGGAGGGGAGAGAAAGGGGGTGAGCTTGGCCGTAGCTCTGTGTCTGGATGGACACAGGGAGCTGTGGCTCGACTCGGGTGCCCCCATAGCAAGCTGCTTGATGTGGGGGCACTCAATAGGAGGGAGGGGCCAGGAGTGCCAAAGAGGGACCCTAGAAGAATAGGATCCAGGCTGCTCTGTGCAAATCCACTGCACAGAGCAGGTAAGTATAGCATGTTTGTTATTTTTAACTAAAAAAAAACAAGACTTTACAATCACTTTAAGTTGGAAAGGGCAAGGCCACAGCTTTATTAAAATTTTCCACATAAGCAATTTTCCACTGTAAACATTAAACCTGTGCCAGTCACAGTTGTACTGTGAGCTCCTCTTGCAGCCCTAACTAGACCTAGTCTAAAAGGCCTGTCCTTACCAAAAGTTCCAGACAGACATTAGACTGGTCAAACTTCCACTGAAGGGCATAGCCCATTAAATTAAACATTTATCGCTGGCACGGTGAAAACTGCTAGGGAAGCAGTGACAACCAAGCTGTAAAGAAAAAAAAGTTGGGGCCGGCAACTCTTCTTTCTGCTCTTCCATCGGTGAGTAAAGATTTTACCACAGAGAGTAATTTTTATAGAGTTCAGGGCCAGCGCATTATCCTGTGCCCAACTGGCCAATCATCTTGACCCATTTGGACTCATATCACCTGACCACACCCTTGGCACTAGGCCGTGCTCCCTGCAGTCAAGGCTCCCTTTCCCTATGGGATCAAAGGGCCTTCATGACTACTGAGGAGCCTAGACCTAAAGCCATAAATAACCATATCTACCAATAACTTTGCCCAATATATGGCACTCAGACAGGTTAAGTCGAAAAGGGCAAGGCCACAGCTTTATTTTTCCACACATAACCACTAAACCTGTGCCAGTCACAGTTGTACTGTGAACACCCCTTGAAACCTTAACTGGACCTACTCTAAAAAGGCCTGTTCTTACCATAAGTTCCAGACAGACATTAGACTGGTCGAACTTTCACTGAAGGGCATAGCCCATTAAATGAAACATTTATCACTGGCAAGGTAAAAACTGCCACCCACAGGTCATCAGTTACCCGACTAGTGCCCCACTGCAGTCAGCGCCAATTTAATATCAGTCTTGAGCCCAAGGTTGAAGATATCCAGGCCAATACGACTCAAATGACTGCCATCAGGGCATAACAGATTGGTATTGTCGCCTTTAAATCCCTATGACGGATGACAACACCGCCTATCTGTCGAACAAATTTGGAAACCTGAGAATTAACTTTCCATCTAAAATTCTCCAGGCAAGTTCAAGGAACAGGGCATGTTCAAATTAAGAGAGGCACAATCTCTGACCAAACAATGACCACATTTGTAAAGCCAGAGCAAAAGTGGGCGATGTCTTGTTTGATGTAAAAAATAGAGTCAACAGAATGGCCATAACCCCCATCAATACCCCCTGCATGTAGAACTAGCAAAATGGGATCAGAAACAAATTATTGAAGACAAAGATATCCAGGCAATACCTGTGACCAGCACAAACCACAAAAACCACACCAATGGACCCTGGCAATCTCGGGTGCAAAACCCAGGTTCCTCCCATAGTGCCTGATTTCAGCCCACTTTGAAGCCCAATAAACAAATGAATCTCTGATTATCCAGATCAAAGCTGGAAGAGAGACTGAAATTTTAAAAAAAAGGTGTTGGTGGACATACAAAGAAAAATGGGACGATTCCCATCTGCCAAAACAATGCAGTTCAACATTTGAGAAACCCGTGCATGAAGCGGCGGTAGCACTATACGGAAGTATTGAGTGGGAAAAAGGGGAAAGACCTCATTTGCAGAGGCAAAACCGAAAGATCCTTGCAAATTGAAATCTGCTCAAGCTATAAGAGGCAGCATGGACCAGGAAAGACGAAGCAGAGGGGCAGACGGCTGAAAAACTAGACGCCAAATGGACAGGGCAAAAAGACCACTGTATAGGTGCAGCCCTATTCTTTTACCCTTGCCGGACTGGTTGGTTTTAGATGAACGCAGAAGAATGGATACACACTCTTCCAAGATCAACACTGAAGTTGAATCCATTACAATTTTACCACTAAAAGTACAGTGCTGAGGAGTCTTGTTTCTGTGATGACTAATGCTGACAAGGGGAACATGGAAGAAACAGGCATGGTTTAGCTAGGACGGAACTAAATACCACTAAACAGGAGGGGAGAAGAGAGGGACATATCAAATACAGAAGATAAACAAATTGTAGTGGTGCTGAACTACCACTAGATGCCTTTATACATTCAGAACAACAAAAACATATTGCAGTTCCATGCAACATCAGGGGATTACATCGTAGGTGGGACACAATAAGCTTCCCCTGGTTTCCTGGGTATCCACTTCAGTACATTGGTGGATGGAGGTTTTAAGAAGCATCAACATAAATGACTCAATTTTCTTTCCTTATACCATGAGTGGAAGGAAAGAAAATCACTTGATTCTTCCATTAACACAGTCAGTGTTAATGGAGGAATGCCTTCCGCAGGGCTATGTGGCAGGCAGAACACAATGACTACTGGTGGTGGATATAGCAGCCACAAGTAAAAAAATCAACAGGCTGGTTGTACCCAGGTTGATCAATGAAACAATCAGCTTGCCATACATGGATTAAATAAATATTGGCCGGTCCCTGCCCTGACATGTTGCACAAAAAAATCTGATAGGTCTTAAGGAGTGGACAAGATATCGAGGATAAGATGTGCCCATTTCCATGCAATGAAAATCTGCTGTTTCTAGAAAAAAAAAAAAATTATATATATATAGCAGCCACAACCCACAGAGGGGTGACCTTGACTTTTGGGCTTACCAGTTACCTCCTCTTGGCTTGTCGGTGAATGTCCAGGGGTTCCCAGGGTTGATACCCACTTTGAACGCTGACACAATAAAAGTCCTTTTGAAGGTTTTTATTTCTGCAGTGGCAACATCCATCATAACACAGTCTTAGTTAGGAATAGAGAGCAAGGGTGAAGAAACTCAGGCACCTTGAACTGCTGACATCCACAGAATGTCTTTAATCAAACCCAGAGAGTAGCTACTCGCAGCTGTGGCACTTAATGCTGGACAAACCTCTAGACAGAGGTTAAGGCAGCCAGCGATGTGATCCGGAAACTTGCAAACATCTCTGACATAGAATAAACTTTTAACCAAAGGTGAATAGGAACCTTTACCCAGTACCTGGAACTTTCTCTGTCTCCTTGGCAGTACTGTGGAAGTGTGGATTATCTAGTGTCCAAACAACTCAGCTTACAGGCTCTTACTGAGATGCCAGCTTGTTGGCCCTCCTCCGAAGAGTCCTCCCCGGTCACTTACACGAGCTGCGGTGCCCCTTCAAGACTGAGAGCACACCCGGACGCCTTGAATCCTCCTTCAGTTACTATGCCTCGGACCAGCCGGTTCAGAGACTCGGGATCAGATGGATCCTTGCCCCAGACCATGCGGGTCTATGGGGTTAGTTAAACTGACCATGTTGCGGGATGGCAAACGCTCCCAGACCCGGGACCCCTCGTGGGGCTACCCCGGTCCAGGACCAGGAACAGACAGCTATGGCCGAACCCCGAACACGTGACTCCAGCACCTTAAGTACCCTTCCCCAGACTACACAGCGGGGCCAGGCGCACCCACTGATTGGCTCCGGGAAGATTGATACCTAAGACGTCCAACCAGGTCTGGTTCTAGGCCTGTCATGGGTACCTCACTGCACCCATGACCAGGCAGAACCCTAGTACAGCCCAGCCAAACTGATGCCAAAGTTAACCTGTACAATTAACCCTCAGAACCCCTTTACTGTTCTGAGGGAAAAAAATAAATTTGCACGCATAACGCACACTTGTCCAAGTGTGACCGCTACATATATATATATATATATATATATATATATATATATATATATATGTCTGGGCAACCAAGAAGAGACTGGATTTGAAAGCAGAAACAAAGCAGTGTGCTTATGCAATTAATTCAGTTCCTGCAGTGGCAAAGTGTGTTGAGCAGAGAAGGTAACTAACTACCTGAACTTACACTACTTTTTTTTTTCTACAATCAGAATGACAAAATGGTTTACAGGTTTATTTGGTTAATGCTTGTGCCTCTCATTCCTCAGTAAGCAGTCCTGGTGCTTTCAACTGTATGGTTGTGTGTGAGTGTGTGTGTGTATATATGTACAGGCTTGTGTTTGTTTGTTTATTTGATATTCATTGCAAACGTCAAACTAGGAACACAATGTATGCATGGTTTTCCACTTCTGTTGAAGGTTTGTAGGGTGCACTAAGGTCTGCACTTATGCAAACCTACAAAAGAAGTATATAAATTATCTTATCTATATTATTTTTTATTTTTTTTTGCGTATGATAACAATATAGGGTGGTGGCACATTGTTACATATCATGGGGTCTAATGTTGACAACATGAAAAATCTCTTTAATGACCATGTACCATCTTTCCCAACTGTTCTGTGAAACATACTTTCTCAAAAATCCATGCTTCAGTTAGCTGTACCTTGTTGGCAGATGTCTAAATATTCGCTTCAAGTAACTAGATGACCTTTATGTAAGAGATTGTCCTCTGAAGTCAGAGTTCCTGATGTACCATCCTTGCTATATTTGTACTACACATTGAATGTGACATTTTCTTTGTTCATAATAAAAAAATATTGAAAGAAAAATCTCTTTAAAAGCCTGTATTTGATCCTCATATTTTTCTATTAAAGCACATTTTTGCAGTTACTGGTGGTTGCTATTTGTTTTTTAATTATTTTATTTTTGTATTTTCCATTACGCAGAGCATATTTAATGTCATATATGGCATTAAGGAGGAGTCATAGTTTTGGAGGAGAGTAAAGGAGGAGAAATGGTCATAGTCATACAGTAGCTAGCAGCTGGGCAGCCTGACATTCAGCTTGGTAATAATCACAGTACCTATCTTTGATCTTGTCATTTTAACAGGTAGGGATGGCCCAGCTATTTTGATGGAGGGGAAGAAGACTGGGTAGGTATAGAGAGAATCTAGCTGGGGTAGGGGAAATATCATGGAGAAGTGAATGCAGGTCAATCCAGGGAAAGGGGGAAAGGGTCTGTATGAGCAGACATTTGTGGGAAAGAGAAAAAAATATAAATATACTATATATACAGTATCTCACAAAAGTGAGTACACCCCTCATATTTTTGTAAATATTTTATTATATCTTTTCATGTGACAACACTGAGGACATTACACTTTGTTACAATGTACAGTAGTGAGTGTACAGCTTGTATAACAATGTAAATTTGCTGTCCCCTCAAAATAACTCAACACAATCATTAATGTCTAAACCGCTGGCAAAAAAAGTGAGTACACCCCTAAGTGAAAATGTCCAAATTAGGTACAATTAGCAATTTTCCCTCCCAGTGTCATGTGACTTGTTAGTGTTACAAGGTCTCAGGTGTAAATGAGTATGTTAAATTTAGTGTCATCGCTCTAATTCTCCCATACTGGTCACTGGAAGTTCAATAGGGCACCTCATGGCAAAGAACTCTCTGAGAATATGAAAAAAAAATATTGTTGCTCTACATAAAGATGGCATAGGCTATAAGAAGATTGCAAAAACCCTAAACTAAGCTGCAGCATGGTGGCCAAGACCATACAGTGGTTTAACAGGACAGGTTCCACTCAGAACAGGCCTCGCCATGGTTGACCAAAGGGGTTGAGTGCATGTGCTCAGCGTCATATCCAGAGGTTGTCTTTGGGAAAAAGACATATGAGTGCTGCCAGCATTGCTGCAGAGATTGAAGGGGTGGGGGGTCAGCCTGTCAGTGCTCATACCATACACCACACATTGCATCAAATTGGTCTGCATGGCTGTCATCCCAGAAGGAAGCCTCTTCTAAAGATGATGCACAAGAAAGCCTGCAAACTGTTTGCTGAAGACAAGCAGACTAAAGACATAGATTACGGGAACCATGTCCTGTGGTCTGATAAGACCAAGATAAATATATTTGATTCAGATGGTGTCAAGCGTCTGTGGCGCCAACCAGGTAAGTAGTACAAAGACAACTGTGTCATGCCTACAGTCAAGCATGGTGGTGGGAGTGTCATGGTCTGGGGCTGCATGAGTGCTGCAGGCACTGGGGAGCTACAGTTCATTGAGGGAACCATGAATGCTAACATGTACTGTGACATACTGAAGCCGAGCATGATCCCCTCCCTTCGGAGACTGGGCCGCAGGGCAGTGTTCCAACATGATAACGACCCCAAACACACCACCAAGACAACCGCTGCCTTGCTAATGAAGCTGAGGGTAAAGGTGATGGACTGGTCAAGCATGTGTCCAGACCTAAACCCTATTGAGCATCTGTGTGGCCTCCTTAAACAGAAAAGTGGAGGAGCGCATGTGAATCTCTGGTGAACTCCAGCCCCAAGAGAGTTAAGGCAGTGCTGGAAAAAATTGGTGACCACACAAAATATTGACACTTTGGGCCCAATTTGGACATTTTCACATAGGGGGTGTACTCACTGTTGCCAGCGGTTTAGACATTAATTGCTGTGTGCTGAGTTATTTTGAGGGGACAGCAAATTTACACTGTTATACAAGCTGTACACTCACTACTTTACATTGTAGCAAAGTGTAATTTCTTCAGTGTTGTCACATGAAAAGATATAATAAAATATTTACAAAAATGTGAGGGGTATACTCACTTATGTGAGATACCTGTATGTGTGTGTGTGTGTAGGGGAAGTTGGAAAGGAGTGTATGTGATGACTTTGTATGTGATGATATTAAAGTGGTAGTAAACTCTGTACTACCATTTTTACCTACAGGTAAGCCTATAATAAGGCTTACTTGTAGGTACTGTAAATATCTCCTAAACTTACACAATTACATCATTGGCGCATGCACTCTGAAGGTCCGGCTTACAGTGCTGGACCTTCAGAGCCTGTGCCTGAGATGGTGACTCCCCTGCACATGCACAGGAGTGATGTCATTGCGCCCCCGGTCACTCTTGTAGTCGGAGGCTGCGCACCTGAAAGGAAGACCAGGGGAACAAGTCAGCCATCTCAGCATTGACATTTCAGGGCGGGGGGCTTTGTTCTAAGGTAAATGTCTCATAATATGCTAACATGCAATGCATTTTTCTTTTTAACCACCAGCGGTTTACACCTGCTTTAAGCAGCAATTTATGTGCCTCAAAAAAAAAAGGGCTTTACCTTCCTCTAAGCCCCCGTACACACGGTCGGAAATTCCGACCACAAAATCCGTCTGATTTTTTCCTGACAGGTTTTGTCCGATACCGGTGTTGCATACACACGGTCGGACAAAGTTGTCGAAAAATCCAATCATTCTGAACGTGGTGACGTTCGTTGCATTTGACGGAACTACGTAGAGGCTATTAGCCAATAGCTTTGGTCTCGTAATTTGATCCGAGCATGCGTGGCACTTTGTCAGTCGGAATTCTCTACACACGATCGGAAAAAGTCAGATTGGATTTTGTTGTCGGAAAATTTGAGAGCAGGATCTCGAATTTTTTCCGTCGGAAATTCCGACGGAAAAAGTCAGATGGAGCCCACACGCGGGCGGATTTTCCGACAACATGGTCCGATCGGACATTTTCCGTCGGAATTTCCGACCGTGTGTACGGGGCATAAGAATGTCATTTTGTTCAAAACAGTTTCTTTTATATGTGGTCCTCAATTAAGTCCTGATTCCTGTACCCTATGTAGCCACAGTAATATGGGGGGGGGGGGGGGGTCTAGTGTCTTTCTATTTTAAGGGAATGCAGGATTTTGCTGCGTTTAGAAGATGGTATTGAATGGATTTTTTATTTTGAGTCTAAGCTTCTCAATCCAATTTTTTCCAACTGCCCAGTGAGAGAGCTATCTGGTTAATGGCACATCTCAGAATCTCCACCTGGTGCAGTGGCGGCTGGTGAAGTTTTAGGATGGGCGGGCGCCAGACCCCGCCCTTCCTCTTTAACCCCTCCCACTTGAAAATTGGCGTGGTTTGAGCGAAATAGTGGGCGTGGCTATAAGGTGGTGTGGTTAGCGTCTGAGATGAACGAGGGATGGAGGGAGAGGGAGAGAGGAATGAAGGGACAGCAGGCCCAGATCCTACACAACAATAGAAATGTGTATTCTAGAAAGTTTAACAAATCAGCAGATAAAGATACTCCAAACACCTGGTGTTAGCACTTCAATCATCCCTGCACCATGGTTGTTATGGTGTCAGGATGATTGAAGCGCATTCTTTCTATTATTACATTGTAATATAAAATTTAATCATTCAACTCACCATAATGCAGAATCAGTGGGAGTCCTGAGCGTGTCACTAGCCACGTCGCCTGCCACCAGATGCCATTAGGTGTCCCCAGCAGAGTCCCTCCTTACATGCAGCCTCTGTCACATCTAATGCAGCCTCTGTCACATCAAATGCAGCCTCTATCACATCAAATGCAGCCTCTGTCCCACCAAATGCAGCCTTTGTCACATCAAATGCAGCCTCTGTCCCACCAAATGCAGCCTCTGTCCCACCAAATGCAGCCTCTGCCCCACCACAAATGCAGCCTCTGCCCCCCCCCCCCCCACAAATGCAGCCCCTGCCCCCCCAAATGCAGCCTCTGTCCCCCCCAAATGCAGCCTGCCTGTGCCCCCCCAATTGCAGCCTGCCTGTGCCCCCCCAAATGCAGCCTGTGCCCCCCCATAAATGCAGCCTGCCTGTGTCCCATTAAATGCAGCCTCTGCCCCCCCCAAATACAGCCTGCCTGTGTACCATTAAATGTAGCCTGTCTCCCCCAAATGCAGCCTGCCTGTGTCCCCCCCAAATGCATCCTGCCTGTGTCCCCCCCAAATGCAGCCTGCCTGTGTCCCCCCCCCCAAATGCAGCCTGTCTGTATCCCTCCCCCAAATGCAGCCTGCCTGCAGTGGCGTCACTAGGGTTGGTGTCACCTGGTGCGGAAAACATTGGTGTCACCCCCCTCCACCAGCTATAGTCCCCCCTCAGTACAGACCCCCCTCCCACAGAATAGATCCCCCTCCCACAGTATAAATCACCCTCACTAAGAACAGACCCCCCTCCCTCAGTACAGACCACCCTCCGTCAGTATAGACCGCCTTCCCTCAGTACAGACCACCCTCCGTCAGTATAGACCCCCCACTAAGTACAGACCCCCCTCCTTCAGTACAGACACCCCCATCAGTGTAGAATCCCCCCTCTTAGTGCAGTCACCCCTCCTTTAGTGCAGACCCCCCATCAGTATAGAATCCCCCCCTTAGTGCAGACCCCCCAATCAGTATAGAATCCCCCCTTAGTGCAGACCCCCACAGTATAGACACCCCCTTAGTACAAACCCCCCATCAGTATAGAATCCCCCTTAGTGCAGACCCCCACAGTATAGAATCCCCTCTTAGTGCAGACCCCCCCCCATCAGTATAGACACCCCCATCAGTATAGACACCCCCTTAGTGCAAACCCCTGCAGTATAGAATCCCCCCTTAGTGCAGACCCCCCATCAGTATAGAATCCCCCTTAGTGCAGACCCCCCCCAGTATAGACACCCCCTTAGTGCAGACCCCCCATCAGTATAGACACCCCCCTTAGTGCAGACCCCCCCATCCCATCAGTATAGAATCCCCCCTTAGTGCAGACCCCCCCATCAGTATAGAATCCCCCCTTAGTGCAGACCCCCCCATCAGTATAGAATCCCTCTTAGTGCAGACCCCCATCAGTATAGCATCCCCCTTAGTGCAGACCCCCACAGTATAGACACCCCTTAATGCAAACCCCTGCAGTATAGAATCCCCCCCTTAGTACAGACCCCCCCATAAGTATAGAATCCCCCTTAGTGCAGACCCCATCAGTATAGACACCCCCATCAGTATAGACACCCCCTTAGTGCAAACCCCTGCAGTATAGAATCCCCCCTTAGTGCAGACCCCCCATCAGTATAGAATCCCCCTTAGTGCAGACCCCCCCAGTATAGACACCCCCTTAGTGCAGACCCCCCATCAGTATAGACACCCCCCCTTAGTGCAGACCCCCCCCATCCCATCAGTATAGAATCCCCCCTTAGTGCAGACCCCCCCATCAGTATAGAATCCCCCCTTAGTGCAGACCCCCCATCAGTATAGAATCCCTCTTAGTGCAGACCCCCATCAGTATAGCATCCCCCTTAGTGCAGACCCCCACAGTATAGACACCCCTTAATGCAAACCCCTGCAGTATAGAATCCCCCCCTTAGTACAGACCCCCCCATAAGTATAGAATCCCCCTTAGTGCAGACCCCATCAGTATAGACACCCCCATCAGTATAGACACCCCCTTAGTGCAAACCCCTGCAGTATAGAATCCCGCCCTTAGTGCAGACCCCCCATCAGTATAGAATCCCCCTTAGTGCAGACCCCCACAGTATATACACCCCCTTAGTGCAGACCCCCACAGTATAGACACCCCCTTAGTGCAGACCCCCCCATCAGTATAGACACCCCCTTAATGCAAACCCCCTGCAGTATAGAACCCCCCCCCCCTTAGTGCAGACCCCCCCCCATAAGTATAAAATCCCCCTTAGTGCAGACAACCACAGTGTAGACACCCCCTTAGTGCAGACCCCCCATCAGTATAGACACCCCCTTAGTGCAAACCCCCGCAGTATAGAATCCCCCCTTAGTGCAGACCCCCCCATCAGTATAGAACCCCCCTTAGTGCAGACCCCCCATCAGTATAGAATCCCCCTTAGTGCAGACCCCCATCAGTATAGACACCCCCCTTAGTGCACACCCCCACAGTATAGACACCCCCCTTTGTGCAGACCCCCCATCAGTAAGGGCACCCCCTTAGTGCAGACCCCCCATCAGTATAGAATCCCCCCTTAGTGCAGACCCCCATCAGTAAAGACACCCCCTTAGTGCAGACCCCATCAGTATATAATCCCCCCTTAGTGCAGACCCCCCATCAGTATAGAATCCCCCATTAGTGCAGACCCCCCATCAGTAAAGACACCCCCTGAGTGCAGACCCCCCATCAGTATAGAATCCCCCCTTAGTGCAGACCCCCATCAGTATAGAATCCCCCCTTAGTGCAGACCCCCCCAATCAGTATAGAATCCCCCCTTAGTGCCTGTGTCCCCCCCAAATACAACCTCTGTATTTACCTTGCTTGCTGTTGTCCTCTCCTGCGGTGTCTCCTTCCACTGGCCGTGCTGATGATACTTCCTGTTTCCTCTCCGGGCGCATTAGGAGATACAGACAGGAAGTGACATCTAACTGAGGTCAGATGTCAATCAAATCTGAAGCGCCGAAGTAGCTTCCGCCCGGCCCCTGTAGTATATGATACTATGGCCGTGCGGATGCTACTCGGCGCTTCAGAAAACGCCGCAAGGCGGGCTACACGCCCGCAAATGTATCACCACGTCTGCAATCTCATGATTGCATAGACGTGGCGTCTCCCATAAGAGCAATGTGTCCGGCGTCCGAACACAGTGCACTTAAGGAACTTTTTTTGTATTTTTTTTTTTTTTTAAAAGGGGCATTTTTTTTTTTTTTTTTGTGGCTGCCTGGAGGGGGGGCGGTGCCCAGGTTCCCCCATATGGACGGGCCTCCACTGACCTGGTGGCAGTTACATATATAATGCTGGTTATATCTTGATCATTGTAAGTGCATGTCTGTATTGTTAAAAGAGCATTTTTAAAGGTAATACACTACTGAGCTTCTTTTTTTTTTATTTCACTATTATGGATACTTATGGACAACCGGTAGTTATTATGGAATTTGATCCTATTTTAGCTATTTAGATTACGTGGAGTTGAACAGTTGGTTGGTTCTGGAATTAAAAGTGCTACATCCCTATCTTTAACTAAAGAAGACATTGTGGTTTAGTAAAGTCTGTCTAATTTTTGGTGGAGGCACTGCAGGCTCTGATTGTAAAAATTGTTGTGAAGATTAGATTGGAACTTATTAGTTGCACTTTTGCACAACACTGGCTGTTATTGACATTTTTTTTATTTTACAAAATTCATTGACACCTAGATAGTATTATTTTATGGCATAATTGTTAATTTGTGTTCACTGATGTTTTACACTGAGCTGCATGTATGATTTGGTGTTCACTGGATTGTTTCTTATCATTTATGGGTAGAATTTAGTGCAGCAGCAGTGTCACATGTAAATTTGGAGAATGTTTTTTTTTTTGCCACATAGTTATTTGTTCTAAGCACAGAAAGGGATTTACATAAATTAAATATGGAGGATTGAAGTTATTTCAATTACATGTGCCAGCACATATCTGAGATTTGTGGGTACAAATTTATGTGGTATAGTACTAAAGTAAAATTTTAAGGGAAAGAAAAGTATTTTTTAGCATTGTTGAGGAGAGAGAAACATTTGGACATTGTGTTAAATTAGGCTTTGGGACTTATGATCTCCCTGGGGTTGAGAAAGTAACCTGTAAAGAATAGATAGTGAGTGTCAGAGTGGTCCTGGGTTATTACATAATGTGTCAAAATGCATAAGTGATGTTAAAAAGTCTGAAGGGATGGTCAAGAGGAAATGAAATGTCTTAAATTAATAACCATCAATATGTTCAGATGAAAGAGACCTGGGCTGGCAGTCAATGCTGTTAAGTAGGGCCATTGTCTAGAACCAATAAATTGGGAAGCTTAACATTTTTTTCTTACAACTAAAGCCTGGAATGCGCCATCCAAGATGCTATGGAACTCTGGGTTACCTAGTATTGAATAAAGCGGTGAATAGGTTGAACATACTGTAGGTCATATTTTTAAAAGGCCTAGAACTAGATCTAAATGGTAAGTCCAATCATCAGGTGGGTTTTACCCTAGTATTCTCACTATAGCATTTCTGTGGGCTGCATTTGATTGGGCACAACAGCCCATTAATTTCAATAGGCTGCCGTGCCTGCATTTCCCACAGAAAAAGGTGCATGCACCTTTTTAAAAAAGCGCAGGGAAATCACATGGTCATTTTGATCATGCAATTTTTTCTGTGGTTCCTGCACCTGCACACGCACTGTGATTTTACATGTGTTGTGGTGCCATTCAGAATGAATGGCAGCCTTGCGCATTTTCACAGAGCAGCACGTTTTCACTGCAGGTGGTTGTGTGTGCAGGAATCTGTATTTAGAGAAAGCTGTGAGCAGGCCTGCTCAAACATAACACATTTTTGGTATCTCCTTGTTTGCGCCAATTGATAATCTAACTAGATGGATTGCTGTATGGTATTTCAATATGTCTGGTAGGGCAAGATTTGTGTGTGCTTTTGAAAAGGAAAAGAGGCATTGTTTAAGGCAAGGCCATTTTAATGTGCCTAAATAAATTTTGTAAATTAAACATTAACTGATCTGAGGTATGAGGGTGGGATGTGTATGAGCAGAGTGGAAAACATATATAGAAATTTTGGGAGAACTGACATCAGAAAAACCAAGAGAACCAGCCCATTCTTTGGCTGTTCGACTTTGGAGTAAGGTTCATAAGATTTCTAGAAAGTGTACATTTTAATGTAAAGGTATCCCACAGATTGGTGGTTATAAGGGTTCACAAATATTTGATTGCTTAATTTGCCTATTTACATTTAAAATTGGTTTTAAGAATATTTATTAACGATAGGAAAATAGCCATGCTCATCACCTCAGATTTGTGGAAGTTGATTTTAAGAAATGAGATAGGATATAAAATATTGAGGGATATTCCTCCTCCCTACTACTGTGCCCACCCCCCCCCCCCCCCCCCCAAGAGCAAACTATGTGTCTGCCCAGAGGATGGTCCATACAGGGGAAAGAACTGTCATATCCTCTAGGGGAACTAGTAACAGGGCAGTGTATGATGAAAGTACCTTAGCATGCAAAAAACTAAGTAAAAAAAAATGATTGTATAATGCTTAAAGTATTTTTAGCGGTGACACTTTTGCAAGGTGTCCGCTATGTGTAAATTGAGTAATTTTTCTCTCAAGAACAGTAAAGGGGTTCTGATAATTAATTGTGTAGGTTAACTTTGGCATCAGTTTGACTAGGCTGTGCTAGGGTTCTGCCTGGTCATGTGTACAGTAAGGTCCACATGACAGGTTCAGAACCAGGCCTGGTTGGACGTTTTGGGTATCAACATTCCCCGGAGCCAATCAGTGGGTGCGTTTGGCCCCGCTGAGGAGTCTGGGAAAGGGTACTTAAGATGCTGGAGCCACATATTCTGGGGTTTAGTTTTGTGTGGCCGGAGGGCCTGTTCCTGGATCCAGACCGGGGTAGCCCCACGAGGGGTCCCGGTCACGGGAGCGTGTGCCGCCCCACAACATGGTTAGTTTGACAAGCCCCACAGACCCGCTTGGTCTGGGGCAAGGATCCATCTGTTTCCGAGTCTTGGAAACGGCTGGTCTGAGGTGCAGTAACTGAGGGAGGATTCAAGGCGCCCGGGTGCGTTTTCAACTTGGAGGGGCACCGCAGCTCATGTAAGTGACCGGGGGAGGACTCTTCGGAGTAGGGCCAACAAGCTGGCATCCTGAGAAGTGCCTGGTTGCTGGGTTGTTAAGGACACTAGAGAATCCACGCTTCCCCAATACTGCCAAGGAGACGGATAACGTTCTAGGTACTGAGGAAAGGTTCCTGTTTACTTCTGATTCAAGGTCAGAGACTTTGCAAATTCCGAATTCAAGTGCTGACTGCCATAATCTCTGGCTACAGATTTGTTCAGCTACTCTCTGGGTTGGCACATAGAGACTTTCACATACTTAGCAGTTCAAGGTGCCTGAGTTTCTTCACTTTACCATCTGTTCTCCCATGAGACTGTGTCTGTTGGATGTTACCCCTGCAAATAAAAAAACCTTTCTAAAGGACTTTTATGGTGTCAGCATCCAAAGTCGTTAGGTTCTAACCCTGGTAACCCCTAGACCTGGAAGGACAAGCCAAGCGGAGGTAACCAGTAAGCCCAAAAGTTAAGGCCGCCCCATCGAGGGTTATGGCCGCTACATATTTGTTAAACCTATTTCTTAAAAACTGCCAGATGCTCTATTAGAGGCTGGCATACCACACTGTATAAATCATTTCTAAAAATAAGCATTATAAATACCTATTTAGAGCTGTCTTCAGGCCAGTCATGTGACTCGTGGCCACTTTTTAGCTCCGATACACGGCCACTGCAGGAGGGACCGTGATCTCCCTCTGACATCAGCCGGGGGAGATCACGTGGCCGCTCGGCTCCTCCCACAGAAGCCCTGTCTTGGAGCTGTAAAGCAGTCACGAGCCACGTGACCGGCCTGAAGACAGCTGTAAATAGCTATTTAGAACGCTAATTTTTATAAAGGATTTACAAGAGTTGTATGCCAGCCTCTAATAGAGGGGCTTTTTAATAATAATAGCGGTGGGGGGGGGGGCGGAGCGGTGACAGACACAGAGAGTGCACTGACAGGCAGGAAGAAGAGGGTAAGGGGGGAGAGAGGAGAGCAGGGCAGCGTATGACAGAGGGAAGCACTCTGACCACGGTGGTCAGGATTGAGTAGCCCTGGTTATCGTGGTCAGTATAGGGAGGACATTGTTTTTTGCAGTTTAGAGGGGGGCATATTACACAGCACAAGCAATGTGCTGTTTAATCTACTTTAAAGGACCAGGATGTGTATTTTTTTTTTTGTTGGGGGGGGGGTTAACAAACACTTTAAGCATTAGGCTTAACATTAACTTAACACTAGAACGATTAAAAAAATGTCCATTTGTGACTAGTGAATCAGCTGGGTTGTTAATGACTCTCTCTATTTTCAGTTTGGGGGTATAGATAAGAAAGGTGAGGAGGTGAGTAGAGGTGAGGAGATAAACTCCACAACTCCTTGTCTCAGGTTGGGTAATCCATTTTGCATTGATAAAAATGAAGGTATGCCTCTTGATCCTCTCATAATATTTGGAGAGTGCATTGGATTCAGCTGGTAACAGGGTAAGGAAATGCATGGGAAGCAAAAGCAAAAAAGCTATTGGTGTTTTGGTGAGGTTATATGTAAAAGGAGAATGAGTGCAATAGCCTCTAGTGCATAGCAGGGTTATTATACTGGACAGCCAAAGAGTGTATAATGAGCCATATAATCAAGGTAGGGTAAAGCTTTTTCTGAGGGGGGGGGGGGGGGGGGGGTTGCTGATTGAAGTTATTTATTTGTCAGAGTATCCAATGGAGGCTGTCCACACTCCACTCTCCTGGAATTGGGGTGAGGCACTCTCTGTGGAAGAGCTGCAGAGGGTATATACTGCTCGATCTCTAGCCAGTAAGGTACATTAAGGAATGTTAGGCCAGTAAGGAATGTTCAGAAACCCGAAGAGGTGTCGTAGCTGAACGTGGGAATGTAACCATTAAATGTAGTGGGTAGCCCCAGGTATATGTAGCTCCAATTTGGCTGAGCCACTCCAAGGGTTTCAGAAGTTTATGCATTCAAAATGTTTGGCAGGACAGGTCAAGCAGAATGGTATTGCCATCTCCATCAAAGTTAAGGCAACCTTTGTGTTAGCTTTAGTACATATTTTCTTCATTGATCTGTTTTACCCTACACTTGTTATTCGTTATGTACCTATGTATGTAAGAGCCTAGACAACGGATTTTGTTTTCTATATCATTTCCCTTTTGAGAAATTGTATACTTTCTCGGCTTTGTAACTTGCAATGTTTTCAATAAAATCTATTGAAAAAAAACAAAAAAAAAATGTGCCCTGCACAGGACATCTCTGGGTCTTGTGCATTTCTCTATGGTGGTAGGTCCTACCCGATGTACCATGTCTATCCCCAGGACAAGTGTGGGCCCCTTGTCCTGGTAAGTGTTCAGGATGTGGATCACTGTGGTTGTTAATTCCACTCCAGTCATAGCCTCTGGAATTCCTCTTAGCTTGATATTGTTGCACTGGACACAGTTTCCAGGTTGTCTAGATGAGGCTTGGACTAAATATCCCTCCTATTAGCTTCTGCCTAAGACCTATCAAGTACAGCAACCCTCTCCTCCAGGAGCAATGATTAGAGTCTTTCATGGACACATTGCCTGAGAGGATCTGATAATCTTGCCAGATTTCAATAAGATCGCTTTTGATAGTTGTCAGAATTTGAGCTATAGAAGGCAAGGTCCTCTCTAGTCATGAGAGATTGCAATATTTGAGTGATCTATGTCCTATCATTAAAAGTTATAACTGCCAGGCTCTGACATTTCTCAACCAAACAGTGTCAGTGAAGGGGGTGGATCTGCACCATAAGTCAACTCCATATTTGAAGTGACCCCTTCAAAGTCATGAGGATGCCATTTCCTGGGGTGGAGTTAGATATTTCCACTGAAGCTGGCAGTTAGAAAGTTCTGTGAACACATTGGTCACCATGTTCATTACCCTGCCTGATTGGGGAACTAAAATACTGGTCTTGAGATGCACCCCTTGGCCCCAATTCAGATTTGGAGCTTTTTCCATTTGTAGGCATGTTGTCAGACCTGTGTAAGTCCTCAGCGTGCAGAGCTTACTCATTGTGCTTCCTCACAGTGCCATTGCCCTGCCCTACACTACACATTCCATAGTCCATTGTCCATTTCTGGATTGAGGTAGAGAGGATTTTCTTACATACAATGGAACCATGGAGAATGAATGTAGTCATTTACTAACAGGAAGCTGGATAATTACTTTGAGTTAAGAAAACATACACAAAATATATACTATATATAATAATACATTAAATAAGAGTTTATTGTCACTTTACTGTTAAATAATATTAAAAAAACAAATATAATCTGGAAACATAAGATTTATATAGCTTACAAAAAAAAAATGGGATAGTGATAATGAGTTCAGCAAGCAGAAGTGGGGGGAAAAAATGAATGTAACACTATCCTAGAAACTAATTTAGTGTGTTATTATCATCTTAATCACATTTATACAATCAAATCAACACTTACATAATTGTCAACTTCTGGTAAAGATTTAGTTTGAGTGATGTGCAAATTAAAGAAAGATACTTAAATTAGAACTAAACCCTCCTATCCTTTACAGCCAAGAAAGCTGTATTTTTATGCTGGATACACACTGCCGAAATTCAGCCTGTTGAGCAGGAACCAGTCAAACAACCAGCTTATGTCGAAAGTAGCTGTGAGTGCCGATCTGTGTGTTCTGGTGTGGGGGGGTCTACCTGTCAGAATACATTAGCACAGCAGGGAACTTTGCTGCATCAACATCGCTTGTGTTGGTACCTCAATCTGTCCTTTTTTTAATTCAGCTTGCTGGGTTGCAGTGTGTACCAGGCTTGTTTTATGGAAGGCCTGAGAAAGGAGTGCATGCTCTGCAATGCATTGCCACGCCCACCTATTACGCCCAGTCATGACTTCACATCTGACTAGGAAGCCCCTGCATCTCCCAGTGCAACTTCACAGTGGGACCTGGTGGACTTAAACTTACAGCAGTGGACCTCCTTTATGTATACATGCCTATTTTTTCACTTCATCATGTGGGTGCATACATTTTAGCCCAAAAAATGTGCTTTTAACCTGCTATACTTAGGTGGCGCTTGTCCTTCTTCTCTCTTTTTGAGTCACTTCTTGCTCTTTGGACACAGCAGCCATTGAGTGGGCATTCTTCACTGACCATGCTGTCAGCGTGGACTCATCATCCATTGCCCCATTTTAGGACTACTTTCCAGGACTATTTACAAGAGTGGACTCTGACACCCACTCCCTCTCATGCACCAACTACATTCCTGTTTATCTATTTTATCTGCAGTTGCCATGGTGCTGAACATGTGATCAGTTATGAGACCAGCTATTTGATGGCTGGAAAGTTTGGTTGAGATCACTAACAACTGTGATTGTTATCTTTCATGACATGCAGCGAATGTAACTGTTTTGAGAAACAGTTAAAATAATGTAATTTAGTTCCACTTTCATGCTAGATATAAACATTAAAATTAAAACATTACAGTATCTTACAGTCATGCAAAACACAGCATTAATAGTATGTAAACTATATATACATAGATACATCTATGTGTATATATATATATAGATATATTTATATAGATTGATATCTTTATAGATCTATATATATATATATATATATATATATATATATATATATATATATATATATATATATATATATATATATATATACTGTAATAGTGAGAATCCCTGTCACTGTGAAAAAGGATGGAAAATGGACTTAGAGTCTGCACGTCGGCAGACTGCAGAGCTACAGAGCATAGCTTTGAAACAGAGAAAACTGTTTTGGCAGTTTTCTCCAGGTTTTGCGTGGGACAGAATCTCCAACCCTATCTTATAGATAGTCAGCAGGGTGTGTGCCCAGGTGCACACAGCACATATAACGAGGGGCTGGTGAGAGCAGAGAGTGGAGGAAGGTGGAGTGTGTGCAGCTTGTTGCTGCTGCTGTATGAAGACAGACCTGTGCCTGAAAAGTTGTCTGCCCTGTGTGAGACTACATCCCTGGTAAGGGGGGGACTTTGTGTCTGAAGGACTCGGAAGGTTGGGATGGCTACAAGGGCCTATGAGACCAGAGAAGGGTCTGGGAGGCTGGGAGAGCCAAGGCGACTAGCAAGTCCAAAGGGGAACAAAGGAAGTCTTGAAGTCTGGGGGACCGTAAGCAAACCCAGGGGTCTGGAGAATCCTGTTGAGGAAAAGAGTAGGCCAGTTCAGCAGGAAACTGCAAGGCAAAGTAAGCCTAGGAGCCAGGAGGCTTGGCATTTTCTATTGTATTAATTTACTGGAGAAGAACCCCTGTGTGGGAAATCCTGTGTATAAACTTTTATTTTGTTCCTGTTAATAAAAATGGGCTGCCATGCCCTCAAACCTGATAACTGACTGCTGTGGACTCACTACGTGAAGACGCATCTACCACTAAGTGAACCACCCCAATATCACAATACATATACATATTTTTTCAACGGATGTTAGCAGTGGACAAAAACATCCCATAGTGAAACTAACAACCATAGTGAATCAAAGTATTTTTCAGTTGACTACGGTAGCTAATCTAAATGTTAATGTATTGTGCCAATAATGTATATCAAAATGTTTATCATGCTCAATGGATATGAAATAGAAACCATTGGTATTACACAAAGTAACATCACCTCACCGATTTCCTGCACACAGAAAAAAATGTGCGCTTAGTGCAAAAAGAGGTAATGCGACAACCTATATTCTGGACACAAAGGAATTACAAAAATAATAAATTTAAAAGGTGTGCAAAACCAATTTCTCTGTAGAGATTAATACACAAATAAGTGTGTAAGAAATAAATTAACTCATGTTAAACCCTAACGGTATAGTGAGATGGCAGTCCCATAAAATATAATTCACTTGTATATTTAGCGGTTCCCCCTGTGAGGGCTGCTGATTAACTCAATTCCCCACTGGCTACCCCGACTCTGCAGATCCTCTCTTACCTCTGACACCTTGGGTTCCATCCTGCAATGTGGCATTAGCAATAAGAAACTCACACAATATTACTGAACCACTCAGAAAGGTTTACTGAGATAAGTAATGGAACACAATAAAGAGCATGTATGATTGACAATAGTTAACACTTTATGCACATACAGTATCTCACAAAAGTGAGTACACCCCTCACATTTTTGTAAATATTTTTTTATATATTTTCATGTGACAACACTGAAGAAATTACATTTTTCTACAATATAGTAGTGAGTGTACAGCTTGTATAACAGTGTAAATTTGCTGTCCCCTCAAAATAACTCAACACACAAATTGGGCCCAATTAGACATTTTCCCTTCCCAGTGTCATGTGACTCGTTAGTGTTACAAGGTCTCAGGTGTGAATGGGGACCAGGTGTATTCAATTTGGTGTTATCGCTCTCACTCTCTCATACTGGTCACTGGAAGTTCAACACGGCACCTCATGGCAAAGAACTCTCTGAGGATCTGAAAAAAAGAATGGTTGTTTTACATGAAGATGGACTAGGCTATAAGAAGATTGCCAAGACCCTGAAACTGAGCTGCAGCATGGTGGCCAAGACTATACAGCAGTTTAACAGGACAGGTTCTACTCAGAACAGGCCTCGCCATGGTCGAACAAAGAAGTCGAGTGCACGTGCTCAGCGTCATAACCTGAGTTGTCTTTTGGAAATAGATGTATGAGTGCTGACAGCATTGCTGCAGAAGTTGAAGGGGTGGGGGGTCAGCCTGTCAGTAATCAGACCATACTCCGCAGACTGCATCAAATTGGATTGCACGGCTGTCGTCCCAGGAGGAACCCTTTTCTAAAGATGATGCACAAGAAAGCCCACAGTTTGCCAAAGACAAGCAGACTAAGGAAATGGATTACTGAAACCATGTCCCGTGGTCTGATGAGACCAAAATAAACTTATTTGGTTCAGATGGTGTCAAGCGTGTGTGGCGGCAACCAGGTGAAGAGTACAAAGACAAATGTGCCTTGCCAACAGTCAAGCATGGTGGTGGAAGTGTCATGGTCTGGGGCTGCATGAGTGCTGCCAGCACTTGGGAGCTACAGTTCATTGAGGGAACCATGAATGCCAACATGTACTGTGACATACTGAAGCAGAGCATGATCCCCTCCCTTTGGAGACTGGGCTGCAGGGCAGTATTTCAACATAACGACCCCAAACACACCACCAAGACAACCACTGCCTTGCTAAAGAAGCTGAGGGTAAAGATGATGGACAGGCCAAGCATGTCTCCAAACCTAAACCCCGTTCATCTACATCTGTGTGGCCTCCTTAAACGGAAAAGTGGAGGAGCGCAAGGTCTCTAACATCCACCAGCTCCGTGATGTCATCATGAAGGAGTGGAAGAGGACTCCAATGGCAACCTGTGAAGCTCGGGTTAACTCCAGCCCCAAGAGGGTTAAGGCAGTGGTGGAAAAAATTGGTGGTCACACAAAATATTGACACTTTGGGCCCAATTTGGACATTTTCACATAGGGGTGTACTCACTTTTGTTGCCAGCGGTTTAGACATTAATGGCTGTGTGCTGAGTTATTTTGAGGGGACAGCAAATTTACACTGTTATACAAGCTGTACACTCACTACTTTACATTGTAGCACAGAGTTGTCACATGAAAAGATATAATAAAATATTTAAAAAAATGTGAGGGGTGCTACAGTTTATTGGGGAACCATGAATGCCAATATGTACTGTGACTGACATACTAAACCAAGAGGAGGTAGATTTTCTTATTCCGTTGGCCCCACGTACCCCTATCATTTATTATATCCCAAAAGTTCATAAAAACCCAACCCCCAGTCGACCTATAGTGAGCAGCATTGATTCTCTTACCTCTAGGGTTGGAAAATTTGTGGACCGCTTTCTACAGCCAGTTGTGACCAAAATCCTGGCTTTCCTGAGGGAATTCTATGCAGATCATCAGGGAAATTTCGGAGGTTAGGGTGGGAGAGGATGTCTTGCTGGTCACAGCAGACGTCTCCTCCCAATATACTATTATCCCTCATGAATTGGGATATAATGCTGCAAAATTCTTTCTCACTAAGAAACTTTCTGCTAACACCCCCTCTTCTACTTTGGATTTTGTCATGAAGTTGTTACAATTTGCCATGGAACATAACTGTTTTTATTATGGAGGGGGATATTATCTGCAGAGTACCGGAGTAGCTATGGGGGCTAAATTTGCTCCCAGCTTGGCTGGTCTGTTCATGGCCCTCTGGGAAAATGATAAACTTTTTTCTCTTAATGTGTCCGCCTCATATTATGGCAACGGTACATTGATGACGCCTTTTTCCTCTGGAAGGGAGACAAGGAATTATTGTGTATCTTCATGACAGGCTTAAATGATAACAATTGGGGGATTAAATTTACGTATGAAAGTAGCATGACATCAGTAAATTTTCTTGATTTAGTTATATACAAGGAAGATGGGTTACTAATGTTGAAACCTTCTTTAAAAACACTGACAGAAATGGGTATATTCCAACTACAAGTGGGCACCACCCAAATTGGCTGAAGGCCATACCCAGGGGACAATTTCAGCGTATAAGGTGAAACTGTACTAAGTTACAAGACTTTGAGTCTCAGGCTGCTGTGCTGAAAGATCATTTTATTGAGAAAGGATATACACCTCTCTCGTTAGAACAGGACTTGCAAGAAGTCTCCAATTTGGATAGGCAGAAGCTACTGGTCCCTAAGGGTATGAATAAGGAAAGTACCTGGAAAAGACCTCCAATGGTCGTTCCTGACTACCTTTTCGTCTCACTTTTGGTGGGGCAATAAAATCATACGCAAACATTGGCAGGTTCTGAAGTGTGATAAGATCCTTGGGCCTGAACTGCCAGAACTGCCAAAGGTTTTATTTTGCAAAAATCATATTTTAAAAGATCTATTGGCACCTAGTGTCATAGATCCACCCCCCAAAACCAAAATGTTTGGCAATCTTAAAGGCTTTTTTTCTTGCAAAAGATTTGCAATGTGTGCATCCTCCATAACTATTAAAACTTCCACATTTGTGTCACATGTGACCTCCAGATTTTATTAAATCATGGATTTCATAACAAATGAGAGACTGTAGGGGTAATATAACTTCTTAAGTGTCCATGCGGCTACCAGTATATTGGCAGGACCACCAGGGCACTAAATGTCAGAATAGGTGAACACCAGTCCAATATCCGACGGGGGTTCAATGGACATAGTGTCTCGTGGCATTTCCGCCAATTTCATAACAGGGATCCATCTTTGTTGGAGGTAATAGCCATAAAGAAATTTGTCCCCCATTGACAAGGAAATAATCTAAAACAACATATCTTACGTAGAGAAACTCGCTGGATATTTGATATCCAATGTTATAGCCCCTAGGACTTAACATTGAGTGGGATATCAATTGCTATATAGATAATAACTAATATATTTGATTTGTGCCCCTGCATTATTCCTCTCACTAAATCAGTAAATATCACCTTGGCTCAGTCTACCCCTTGCCTCCCTGCAAGATGGTGTTAATATTATAATTTTTTATCGTGTATCTGCATCTACCACTTTGCAGCTATTTCAATCAATGTATTTTTTTATATATTTTTATATATGTATATTTCCATATATACAGGAAGCTTTTAATGATGGACTAGCAAATAGAGCAAATATATATATATAAATAAATATATATATATATATATATATATATATATACATACATATATTCCAATAGGATACAATGGTTACACCAGTTTTTACTTAATTATTAATTTGTATTAAATTTTATTAGATTTGCATATATATTTTTTGTCCCATTTAAATATATATATACATACATATTATGTATCTCGTCAGTGTGGAACTAACGCTGATGTGCCTATATAGATATATATTTGTTTTTTCAAAGTATATATAGGTTGAGAATGATGATCTTGTATATATCCATTTGTATATTTTTTTTTTTTTATTTTAAGTTTATATTTATTTATTTTTATTTTTATTTGTATATGTCTTTGGTGGCATTGGTTTAGCAGGAATATAACCTATATATGGAAGTGTTTTTCTATTTTCAGAACATGGATGTTTTCTCAGTAATTATTTTCTGAAGGTTAGCACTATGATGATTATGTTAGATTTTTAAATGTTTAACTAATTTTAAGATGATAATATTGTTCGGTCTCTACTTAGTAATTAGTAGCTGCTAGGTATGGGGAAAATACTCAGTAAGCAGGTGATCGTGTGATGTTATATATCATGCTGCACCAGTGGCACAATGGAAGCATCAGTAAATGTAAGCTTCCGGTGTCTTTCTCTTGCCATTTGGATATAAATAGCATAATGGGTGACGTCTGGTCCTAGTCTCCTTTCCCAGTCTAAACCTCTTACGGAGAAACGCGTTGGGTGGAGCTATAGGACCAAACATTAGTATGTAGCAGCTGGCTGGCTTGAGCTGCAGCTGCAGTTTTTTATATCGATACACCGCTTGTTTTGAGAATTGGATGTCAGCTATGTATTAAACCACCAATTTTAAAACTGGAATAAAGAAGTCTTGTTTTTAAAAAGTACTGCACCATAAAGTTTTTTTCTGCCTTATATGTTTACGTGCGAGTGATTCCAGCCTGCTCAGGGTTCCATGAAACAGGAATGGCACCATAACCAGATGAGTTATCCCTTTTTCTCACACCAGGGGAGTGGATGATCCATATCAAGTGATCGGACGAACATATCGCCCAGTGCTGAGGATCCACCCTCATACATTCCCATATGATCTCTATCATCTGGGATCCTATGGATCTAGTAAGCGGCCACCTGGTCTGATTTTACTTCTTTGGCTGATGTTTGCTGGATTGATCTAATGTGAGGTGTTTTCATGTAAAGCAGGGGTCTCCAAACTGCGGCCCAAGGGCCAGATGTGGCCCTTTGCTAGCCTTTATCTGGCCCTTGGGGCACAATTCCTCCCACTGATATGAGGCACTATTCCTCCCACTGATACCAACAATGGGGCACTATATCTTCCACCGATACCAATGATGGAATACTATTCCTCCTACTAATAGGGGAAATACTCCTCCTCTTATTGACCATCAACCCTGAGGCCATATTTATTCTCACTGATGCTGGGCCCGTGAAATTTTCTGCCCCTACCGACCACAATCCGGCCCTCTAAAGTCTGAAGGACAATAAAGTGACCCTTTGTTTGAAAAGTTTGGAGACCCCTGGTGTAAAGGAAGAAAAAGGAACCTCTGCTATATTTTGTGTCACTTGGCAATTTTTGCTACATTGAAAGGGATTCTTGACCATTTTTGCTATAATATTTGACTATTTTGCTACATTATTCCTAATACCCCTATTTATATGGTCTATGGACATTGGAATTTATTACGGACATTTATTTGAGCTATGTTATAAGATTACATTGATAAGTAATTGATTGATTTTTTAATTGATTTTTTAATTGACTTTATTTTTTGATTTATTGATTTAAATTTTCACCTAGTAAGCTAATTGGGTAGTGTTGTACACCAGTTATTGCAATAATTTATTGGTAGTATGTTAATTCATTCAGGGTTGTGTGAACCGTGATTATTGACTTATTTATTTAATACATTTAGGTTGCACAATTGAAGTTTCTTTACATACATGGTAATCAAGCCTCTCACTTTTTATATTTATTAACCCTAGATTCTTCAGTAACACTCGGTCACCTCGTTGCAAGTCCTGTATCTTTACTTTCAAATCAAAGTTTAGTTTATTCTGAGATTCTCTGGTAGAAGCATCTGTCCACATAGCCCTTATGTGACGTTAAAGGGGTGTCGTCAAGGGAAGTGCCAAAAGCCAGGTCAGCAGGAAGACAAGCTTCTCTCTCAAACATGAGGCGATAGGGGGAGTAACCAGTATCATCACTCTCCATGTTATTGTAAGCATGCACCAGTGCTGCTATATGATTACCCTAATTCTGTTTCTTCTCTGGGGACAGAGTTCCCAACATGTTTAGCAAAGTTTGATTGAATCGTTCAGGTTGAGGGTCCCCTTGAGGGTGATATGGTGTAGTACGAGACTTCTTAATACCCAATAGGGCACACAATTTATGGACTAGTTGACTCTCAAAGCCTCCCACTGATACCAACAATGGGGCACTATATCTTCCACCGATACCAATGATGGAATACTATTCCTCCTACTAATAGGGGAAATACTCCTCCTCTTATTGACCATCAACCCTGAGGCCATATTTATTCTCACTGATGCTGGGCCCGTGAAATTTTCTGCCCCTACCGACCACAATCCGGCCCTCTAAAGTCTGAAGGACAATAAAGTGACCCTTTGTTTGAAAAGTTTGGAGACCCCCGGTGTAAAGGAAGAAAAAGGAACCTCTGCTATATTTTGTGTCACTTGGCAATTTTTGCTACATTGAAAAGGATTCTTGACCATTTTTGCTATAATATTTGACTATTTTGCTACATTATTCCTAATACCCCTATTTATATGGTCTATGGACATTGGAATTTATTACGGACATTTATTTGAGCTATGTTATAAGATTACATTGATAAGTAATTGATTGATTTTTTAATTGATTTTTTAATTGACTTTATTTTTTGATTTATTGATTTAAATTTTCACCTAGTAAGCTAATTGGGTAGTGTTGTACACCAGTTATTGCAATAATTTATTGGTAGTATGTTAATTCATTCAGGGTTGTGTGAACCGTGATTATTGACTTATTTATTTAATACATTTAGGTTGCACAATTGAAGTTTCTTTACATACATGGTAATCAAGCCTCTCACTTTTTATATTTATTAACCCTAGATTCTTCAGTAACACTCGGTCACCTCGTTGCAAGTCCTGTATCTTTACTTTCAAATCAAAGTTTAGTTTATTCTGAGATTCTCTGGTAGAAGCATCTGTCCACATAGCCCTTATGTGACGTTAAAGGGGTGTCGTCAAGGGAAGTGCCAAAAGCCAGGTCAGCAGGAAGACCAGCTTCTCTCTCAAACATGAGGCGATAGGGGGAGTAACCAGTATCATCACTCTCCATGTTATTGTAAGCATGCACCAGTGCTGCTATATGATTACCCTAATTCTGTTTCTTCTCTGGGGACAGAGTTCCCAACATGTTTAGCAAAGTTTGATTGAATCGTTCAGGTTGAGGGTCCCCTTGAGGGTGATATGGTGTAGTACGAGACTTCTTAATACCCAATAGGGCACACAATTTATGGACTAGTTGACTCTCAAAACCTCTTCCTTGGTCTCAATGGACTCTCCACGAGCACCTTAGCCACAGTGCTGGCTTTCTTTAGTAGGATAGGCCTGTGCATAGTGGGTGGAGTGATCGGTCACAACCAAGATACTGTTTCTTCCACCTGTATCGGGTTCCAGGCACAGAAAGTCAATGCAGACCAGATCTAATGTCTCCTGACTCTGTAAATGACCCCCTAACTGGCAAAGTTTTCTGCTGGATACAAGTCAGACAGAAGTGACAGTAACTCTCTACCTCTACTCTAATTAAGCAAAATGTCCTTTCTGTTCCTAAGTGGCCATGGTCATCATGTAAGGACATTAGACAGTAGGACGATGTTTTTCTGGGAGGAACAGCTGCCACTTCTCCTTCTTGTCTCCAGATGGGCAAAGCCTGTATAACACTCCGTCTCTGATTTGTAATCGGTCCCATTCCCTGTGCAAAGTCTTTTCTCCCTTTTAGAGGCTTTTCAGCAACAGTCTGGGATCCTTCTTGTTCAAAGCTTGTACCACCAAATGACCCAATGCGTCCTGCTCTTGGTCTCTCTTCAAATCTCTCTATGTCAGTTGGGGTAGGTCTTTTCCTCTCACCAGTGTCAATCCGCAATAGCGTCTTGGTATTCCAGAGGGGTGAACCCCAATGTATTCAGCAGCCACTCCTATTTTCATCTTCTGGTCCAGGCCCTGACACGAGGCTCGCACTCCTTATTCAGTTACATAAGTTCATCCCGCTGGGTCTTCTTCCTTCCTATGAGGCCTGCAGGACAAAGCATCCACATCTCGGTTCCCAACACCTGGCTGATACTTCAGACTAAACTGGAACCCTGCCAAAGCTGCTAACCACCTGTGTCCTGTGGCATCCAGCTTTGCCGAGGTCAAGATGTAAGTTAAGGGGTTGTTGTCAGTCTTAACAATGAACTCAGCTCCATACAGATAGTCTCTCAACTTATCCACCACAGTCCACTTGAGTGACAAAAATTCCAATTTATGGACGGGGATAATTATTCTCCAATGGGGGTAAGGCTCCTACCAACATAGGAGCCTTATAGCGTAGGCCAAAATCCTCTATTTTGTTTCTGATACAGTACTCCTCCCAATCCTTCTCTACTGGCCTCCATGTGCAGCTCATAGGGCAGGTCAGTGTCAGCGTAGGCCAAAACCGGGGCCTCTGTGAGACTCTTCTTCAACTAACTATAATTGCTGAAGTTGCGATGCCAGATAATACAATCTGGCATTAGGAACAGCCAGACCTCCTTCATTTTTATTCATCTGCAAAAGTTCCAGTCTAATGCAGGGGTGTTTATATCTCCAAATAAGATCTCTGAACAAACTATCTGTTTGTTTATAACATTTATGAGGTAACCAAACAGGGCAATTATGCAACAAATATAATTATTGTGGCAACCATATCATCTTTATCAGATTAGCTCTACCTATTATCGTTAATGGCAATTTACTCCAAATTTTCCCCACTTGCTTAAACCGCTTGAATAGTGGAATTAAATTCCACTCTACATATGTATTCACCTGAGTTGTAACTTGTGTGCCTAAGTATTTAAATTTAGAAACTACAACTATTTGAGAGGCAGATATTGGCAGGCTGTTCTCCAGGGGGTCCACAGGTAAAATAACTGATTTATCCCAATTCATTTTAAAGCCTGAAAATGAGCCATAAATATTAACCAAGGCCATCACTGCCTCCAGAGAGGATGATTTATCTCCCAAGAATAGCAGTGTATCGTCAGCATATAAAGCAATCTTATCCTCTCCTAGAGATCTACGATACCCAAAAATATTAGATGACTGACAAACAGCTGCAGCTAGCGGCTCTACAGCCAGAGCAAAAAGCAAAGGTGTTCCTCTTTGCAAAGAAAAAGGCACGATAAATGTCCATTTACCCGCACACGTGCCACCGGGGCAGCTTATAGAGGTTGTATCCATCTTTTAACCACTTAAGCCCCAGACCAATTTGCAGCCAAAGGACCAGGCCCCTTTTTGCGATTCGGCACTGCGTCACTTTAACTGACAATTGCGCGGTCGTGCGACGTGGCTCCCAAACAAAATTGTCGTCCTTTTTTTCCCACAAATAGAGCTTTCTTTTGGTGGTATTTGATCACCTCTTTGGTTTCTATTTTTTTTATTTTTAATAGATTTTTATTGATCATACTAAGAAGTAAAGCAAAACATAAACATTGCGTATTAGTACAGACAAATAAATCTTGCAGCAAATAAACATTTAGTTGAGAAAAAGACCTTGAATCAAACATAGAAATTGCCGTTCTAGTATGGGGGGTCTTATTAGATGGTAAACACGAGAATGCAACTAAAAAGAACGTAAAACATTTTCTCCTCCTCTACAAACTCATCAGTTGTCGGGTAAAGGGCAGGCTCCCCAGTCCCAGCACCCCTAAAGGGAGCTAACTGTGCCGGGTACCGGAAAACACTATCCCCCCCCCCGCTACCAAAAATATAGTGGATCTATAACAACTAAGAAACGCAACAAAGGTCATTGCTCATGAGAGAGCCTGTGTTTGGTATAGGGCAACAAGTAGGGGAGGAGAGTAAACGATAGTAAATTGCTTGGCAGACAAGTTTGCTAAACTTGATCTCTATCGATTTGTCTAGTACTAGGTTTAACCTGAAAAGAACAATTTTGAGGGAAATGAGGGAGAACAGAAACGGACAGAGAATAGAGTATAAGAAGAGAAAGTGAAAGAGAAGGAAAGAGAAGAGGAAGAGAGCCAAGAAATAGCTACATATGAAGTGGTACCTACTCACCCGCAATTAGGCTGGTGGCGCAGAATCATGCAAGGACCCAGAGATATACCTATTCCAAGGTTCCCACACTGCTGTGTGTCTATCCACCGTATCCAGGAAGATGCTTACCATTCTTTCCTGGGCCATAATCCAGGATATTTTTTTTTAACTAGCCTCAGGGAGACTGTGGGCTGCTTCCATGCTCGGGCAATCGTTAGTTTGGTTCCAATTAGTATGAACCTAATAAGATTTTGAGTTAATTTTGGAACCCCTTGTTGTGGGAAATTAAGTAAAGCATATTGGGGATTTTTGGGGATGGGCATCGCTGTAATCTTCCTAATAATATGGAAAACATTATTCCACAAGTTCCTAATTTTCTGGCACTCCCACCAAATATGTAGAATAGAACCTACATGACCACAGTTGCGAAAACATATGGGGGGCGCGTTTGGGTAGATTTTGGCCAGTCGCAAAGGTACCATATACCACCGCATTAGGACTTTTAGGTTAGCCTCAACCAATGCTGTGTTAAGTAGACCTTTTGAGGCAGCAACCGATGCCTTATGCCATTCAGCTAGGGTCCATCGTTGTTGTATATCAGTTTCCCATTACCGCATGAAGAGCGTTTTGGAGTCAGCCTGAGCAAGTGCACGGTAAATCACTGATATACCCCCCCCCCCCTGCTCCATGGCTTGGCCACACCAAAGCTCGTAATCAGTGATTGATGGGGGTTTAGAATTAGAGAGCCCTAAGGATCTGACAAAGTGGGAAAGTTGTTGAAATCTAAATTTCTCCGTTCCTGGCATGTCAAGTTTACTGGTGCAGTGGGCTAGAGAGATGGGGCCCGATAAGGTTACAAAGTGACCAATCCTGTATATTCCCTTATCTAACCACCAGCGAAAGGCCTTAATGTCTTGTCCAGGAGGAAAGAGGGGATTCCTGAAAATGTGAGAGATAGGCTGCCAGCAGGAGATCAAGTGTGGGTTAGTTTTAAGGGAGTCCCAAAGGGTTAGAGAGTGGGAAAGTGTGGGTGCTAGTAGGGCCGGTCTGTCCCTGGTTGGGCACCATAAAATATAGTCAAGGGTGTAACTAGGGATGGCCTGCCTCTCCACGTGTACCCAATCTGGGTGAGCAATTTTAGAATAGATAATGGATAATTGGGATAGTTGAGCTGCCTGATAATACCATAGAACGTTCGGTACTCCTAGTCCTCCCTGGTTTCTGTTGCAGTAGAGAGTTCCTTTGGAAATTCTATGTCCCTTGGATCCCCAGATATACTTCATAATTTTGGACTGAAAGTTACGGAGGCGGTCCTTAGGGACGGGGAGAGGTAGAGATCGAAAGAGATAAAGGATACGTGGGAGTAGGGTCATTTTCACAGAATTTACCCTGCCCAACCAGGAAAGGTGCAGCTTGTCCCAAAATGCGAGGTCTTCCTCCAGTTTGCGGAACGTGGCAGGAAAATTGGCCAAGTAAAGTATATCTATAGATGCCGTCAAATTGATTCGTAAATAAGGGAGCGCAGATTCCGTCCAGCTGAACCTGAAATTGTGTTTGAGTTGAGATACCAGCTGAGGTGGTAAGTTAATGTTGAGCGCTAGGGACTTGGAGTAATTGACCGTGAGTCCTGATACTTTGCCAAAATCATCCAGTAACTTGCATATAATTGGAAGAGAGGTGTTTGGAGAACAAAGTGCACTTATGAGATTTTGGGCCACATTGGATCCCTTTTATATCAGGATGAGCTCTGATGGCTATGGCCAGAGTTTCAATGATCATGGCAAAGATCAGCGGCGATAAGGGGCATCCCTGTCTCGTGCCACGAAAGATTGGGAAGGGGTTCGAATAATACCCCTGTAACTTTATTTGGGCTTCTGGGGTTGAGTATAAAGCATTTATAATGTTTAAAAAGTACTGACCAAATCCCCATTTTTCTAGGGTAGGGACCAGAAAAGACCAGGAGACCGAATCGAAAGCCTTCATAAGATCTAGGGAGAGCGGGAATCCCTGTTGTTGGGGGCCCCCGTCCCATCTCGATCTTAAGAGCGAAATTATGTCCACTGCCCTCCTGATCTGATCTGGCCCCTGTCGCCCGGAGATTTATCCGACCTGATCACCATGAATGTAAAGGCTAATGAAGTTGGAGATTCTATCGGCCAAAACTTTGGTCAAGATTTTAAGATTGTTATTGATCAAAGATATGGGCCTATAGTTGGAGGTACAACTGGGGTCCTTTCCTGGCTTAGGTATTACGGTAACGAATGCCAAATTCATGGCTTTATCCAGGGGTAAACCTGACCTGAGATGATTAAAGAAGCGTGCTAGATACAGGGCAAGTATTTGAGAGAAGTGTTTGTAATACGGGGCGGAGAAGCCATCCGGGCCCGGAGCAGTATTAGTTTTAGGTTTAATGACCTGTTCCACATCCTCTGCAGAGATTGGGGATTCAAGTTCCTCTCTGTGCCGTTCCTTCAGCTTGGGAATTTGCACCGACGCTAAGAACGAGTTTATAGCATCAGGGGAGGGTCCCGTTCCTGTTGTGCTATAAAGAGTAAGGTAGAAGTTATGGAAAGCTTCCATGATTTTTTTAGGGTTCTGAGAGAGGGTACCGTCACCTAATTGTATTTTAGGGAGAGTATAAGATCAGTTTTTTGGGGTTAATCATTTGGCTAACAATGTTCCGAGTTTGTCATTTTGGTGGTAGAAGCGTCCTCCCATCTGAGGTCCTTTTCCGCTATTGCGGTGAGAGCCAAGTTCGAAAGCTGTGCGAGCAGCATCTAGTCTAGCAGCGGAGCTCAGTGAGGCTATGGATTTATGCAGTTTGCTTAGGGAAGCAAATTCCCGTTCCAGCCTTTCGATATCAGCCCTACGAGCCTTGCGCAGTCTAGTTGAAATTTGGATTAGGTGACCTCTAATCGTAGCCTTATGGGCAGTCCACAGAGAGGAGGGGGAGACATCGTCCACATCATATAAGAGTAAATACTCCCGAATGTGTTTTTCTATTTCCTGGACCTGGGTGGGGTTGCTGAGAATAGAGGCATTCAGTCTCCAGTGAAACCCTGTGCGTGGCGGTGGGCTGCCACATAGAGACATTAGGACGAGAGAATGGTCCGACCAAGCAGAGTCCCTAATAACCGACCGCTGAACCAGCGGGACGTGTTGTTGGTGAATAAAAAAGTGATCGATTCTCGCAAAGGTATATGTGGGCTAGAGTAGTGCGTGTAATCTCGAGCCCCGGGATTAAGGTCCCTCCAGATATCCACCAAACCGAAGTGAAATAATTGCTTGGCTACTTTTAGACTCTGTTTGGGCGTATTCGGTTTTTGTCTGGGGGGGGGCGCGTTTTATCGCTACCTGCATCAAAAGCTATGTTGGAGTCAATAAATGACTATGCCTTCTGTGAGTGGAGTCAAAGTTTGAAAGAGGGATTGAAAGAATTTCACTTGTCCCTTGTTTGGTGCATAATAAGAAATGAGGGAATAAAGTTGCTCATCTATGAGGATTTTAATTAGCAGGAATCTGCCCTCCGGGTCCCTGAATTCAGAGATCAGGGAGAACTGGGTCCTATGTGAGATGAACAGGCCAACACCTTTAGTTTTGTTATCAGAGTTAGCTAAATAAAATTTGGGGAATTTGGCGTGAATGAAGGAGCGTTGATAAGATTTAGGGAAGTGTGTTTCCTGTAAGAACAAGATATATATTTTTTTGAGTATGATAGTGTTGGAATATTTTTTTCCATTTCATCTGAGAATTAAGGCCCTGCACGTTGTGGGAGGCTATGCATAGGGATGGTTGGGTTAGCCATGGAGCAGAGTGAGGGTGAAGGCTTGCAACCTTTGACCACTTACCTTCATGCTAGAAGCCAACTGACGCCCAAGGGTTGTATGCGGGGATAGCCAAGTATCCCTTCGGTCACTGCGGGTGAGAGAGACCACTTCTGAGAACGCAAAAAAGGAAGTAGAGAGTAAGGAAAGTATAAAGAAAGAAAAAAGAGATAGAGCAAAATAAAGAGGGTAATCCTGAGGAAGAGGTGAAGATAAAGTCACCCCGCCTGAAGAAAAAATCATGGTGTTCCCCACTAAGGAGGAAGTACCCATACAAGGAAAGACAAGACCACAACGGTCAGCCAGTCCAAGTGTGGGGGGAATGCACAAGAGGCCAACTCCAACCTCTGCACCCCTAATTAATAAACATGTAATAACAAAAAAGAGTGAACACCTAGGCCAACTGGTATGAGGTCCCTGTTAAACAACAATATGATAGACCAGGACTAATGGTGCAGTAAGATACTATTAAGAGGGCAGGTATATGTAAAAATAGAAGCAAGAGTCCCTTGCCCATGGGTCCAACATAAGTCCAACTCAAGAGACATACAAAACAAACAAAAAAAAAATGTAACTGGAAAATAGGGGACCCATAGGTGATAATCGGTCCTGGGGTTTTGCAGCTTGAGCCAGTGGTTTAGAAAAAAGGCCTGGTCAAGGTCACTTCTAGGAAATTAGGCCCAACTGAGTCAGTAATGCAGAAAAAACAAAAAAGCGTGAAAAGGCAATAATGCCTGGGGTCTAGGGGGGTCCTGACCCAACAAAGAAAGTTAAAAATTGTAGTGAAGACGAGAGAGTCCCCTCAGAGTCATGGAGGAAGTCCATCTTTAGCTTTCTTGCTTCTGGGTGTTGTCCAGAGGGAGGTGAGAGGGCTAGATGGTGGCGGGCGTTTGGACAATCCAGAGGAGGAAGCCTGCATGGGGGATGGAGGATCCGCAGGGATGAGGGAGAGCTTTCGTAGTAGAAGTTCACCTTCTTGGAGTGATGAAAATCGAAATGATTTGCCATTGAAATCAAATTTCAAGCCAAAAGGGAAGAGGCACCAATATTTGATGTTTCTTTGCGTCAAAACCGTCAGAAGTGGTTTAAGAGATCTCCTCTTCTGGATGGTGAAGGGTAAGATTTCTGCGTAGATTTTTATCTGGTGTCCCAGTAGTTGTATCTGCGGGGTCGTCCGGGCCCTCCACATGACCTCCTTCTTTATGCTAAAGTAGTGTGGCTTTACTACGATATCACGCGGAAGACCATCCTGGCGGGGGAGTCCCAGAGCCCTATGTGCACGATCCAGCTCTAGCCTGTGAGTAGGGATGAGCCGAACACCCCCGGGTTCGGTTCGCACCAGAACCTTCGAACCGACCGAAAGTTCGCGCGAATTTTCGAACCCTATACGTTATAATGGACGCGAACGTTCGAAATCAAAAGTGCTAATTACAACGGCCAATATGCATGTTAATGTCATAAAACAGGTTTGGGGACCCGGGTCCTGCCCCAGGGGACATATATCAATGCAAAAAGAACTTTTAAAAACTAACGTTTTTTCGGGAGCAGTCATTTTAATGATGCATAAAGTGAAAAAAAAAAAGTGAAATTTTCTTTAAATATGGTACCTGGGGGGTGTCTAAAGTATGCCTGTGAAGTGGCATGTGTTTCCCGTGTTTAGAACTGTCCTTGCACAAAATGACATTTGTAAAGGAAAAAAAGAAGCCATTTAAAAACACTTGCTGCTTTAGGTTTGTTCTTAAGTAGAATCTGAACAGGTACATTATGAAGTGTAGCTCCATCCCAAAAAAATCTATTTTTAAGCTTTTTGGAGAACATAGGGAGGGGTTATCACCCCTGTAACATTTGCTGTCTTTGCACATCTGTTCAGAACATGTCACCTAACTTTCCGTCCCAATGACAAATGTTTTTGGAAAAAGTGGGGTTTTAATTGAAACAAGGATTGGTGATAAAGTATCAGTAGAGAGGAGATACCTTTTTCCCAAATTAAATCTAACAGGATAGAATTTCCCTTCCTAGGGGTAGATTTCCTCTCACTTCCTGTTTTCTCTTTCCATTTGCAAGTAGGAGTCGTTTGTAAGTTGGATGTTTGAAAGTAGGGGCCTGGCGTATATACTCTGCAGAAATTTGCCCTATTAGATGTTGGTGTAGCCACAAGACTGGTGGGCACAGGAATGGGCCCTGCTGTGAGTTAATAGATCAAGATTTGTAATTGCATGCACCTGTTGAACAGGGCAGAAAAATTGGGGGTGGTGGTGGTGGTGGTGGACGGTGTTGCCACAAGACTGTAAGCTCTCACAGTTACTCTTGGTGGGCGCAGGAATAGGCCCTGCTGTGAGTTATTAGATCAAGATTTGTAATTGCAAGCACCTGATGAACAGGGCAGAAAAATTGGGCCTTTGGCGGTGGTGGTGGACGGTGTTGCCACAAGACTGTAGGCCCTCATAGTTACTCTTGGTGGGCGCAGGAATGGGCCCTGCTGTGAGTTATTAGATCAAGATTTGTAATTGCAAGCACCTGATGAACAGGGCAGAAAAATTGGGCCTTTGGCGGTGGTGGTGGACGGTGTTGCCACAAGACTGTAGGCCCTCATAGTTACTCTTGGTGGGCGCAGGAATGGGCCCTGCTGTGAGTTATTAGATCAAGATTTGTAATTGCAAGCACCTGATGAACAGGGCAGAAAAATTGGGCCTTTGGCGGTGGTGGTGGACGGTGTTGCCACAAGACTGTAGGCCCTCATAGTTACTCTTGGTGGGCACAGGAATGGGCCCTGCTGTGAACTATTAGATCAAGATTTGTAATTACCCGCCCCTGTTAAACAGGGGCTGAAAAATTGTGCCTTAGGCACTGGTGCTGGTGCCACAACACTGCAACCCCTCACAGATACTGTACTTGGAGCACAGCAGTCACACGTGTTGCAAAGCATTTTTTTAAAAAATTGTAATTACCCGCCCCTGTTAAACAGGGGCTGAAAAATTGTGCCTTAGGCACTGGTGCTGGTGCCACAACACTGCAACCCCTCACAGATACTGTACTTGGAGCACAGCAGTCACACGTGTTGCGAAGCATTTTTTTAAAAAAAATTGTAATTACCCGCCCCTGTTAAACAGGGGCTGAAAAATTGTGCCTTAGGCACTGGTGCTGGTGCCACAACACTGCAACCCCTCACAGATACTGTACTTGGAGCACAGCAGTCACACGTGTTGCGAAGCATTTTTTAAAAAAATTGTAAGTACACGCCCCTGTTAAACATCACACGTGTTGCGAAGCATTTTTTTAAAAAATTGTAATTACCCGCCCCTGTTAAACAGGGGCTGAAAAATTGTGCCTTAGGCACTGGTGCTGGTGCCACAACACTGCAACCCCTCACAGATACTGTACTTGAAGCGCAGCAGTCACACGTGTTGCGAAGCATTTTTTTTTTAAAAAATTGTAAGTACACGCCCCTGTTAAACAGGGGCTGAAAAATTGTGCCTTAGGCACTGGTGCTGGTGCCACAACACTGCAACCCCTCACAGATACTGTACTTGGAGCACAGCAGTCACACGTGTTGCAAAGCATTTTTTTAAAAAATTGTAAGTACACGCCCCTGTTAAACAGGGGCTGAAAAATTGTGCCTTAGGCACTGGTGCTGGTGCCACAACACTGCAACCCCTCACAGATACTGTACTTGGAGCACAGCAGTCACACGTGTTGCGAAGCATTTTTTTATAAAAATTGTATGTACACGCCCCTGTTAAACAGGGGCTGAAAAATTGTGCCTTAGGCACTGGTGTGGTGGCATGGATCATTGAGGAGGAGGAAGAGGATAGTCAGTGAACATAAGAGGACAGTCACTCAGCATCAGCATAGGCAGTCTTGAAGGGATGTGACATTAAAAATTATTCGGTTACATTGCTCAATTGTTCAGAGGTTCAGTGTTTAAGTCTTTTACGGATTTACAAGGGGAATTTGCGATTCCCAGGGTATGCTTCTTTCAATATCTCCAGCTGCGACACGCAGTGCAGAGTGAGCTCAGGCTCTCCTCTCTCACGTTGGTAACACATCCACTAATGAATGATGTGCTGGCGGCAGATGACAGGAAGGGCATGATCTCCAGGGTGTACGTGAGATTGATCAACATATCGCACGATGCATCCAAATTAGCTTGCAGACACGGCTGGGAAGAGGACTTGGGTCCCATAGACGGAGAGCAGTGGGAGCTGTGTTTGACCTCAGCCCCATTGGTATCGGTCTCTGCCTCCCATAGACTATCCCACCTATTTCTACTTCATAGGGTCTATAGAACTCCAACCAGACTACACAAATGGGGCCTAAGGGATTCTCCATTGTGCCCGAAATGCACAAGAGAAGAGGGGGATTTGTTACATATGATGTGGAAATGCCCGAAATTATTCCGGTACTGGCAATTTGTTTTAACAACCATCTCACAGGTGTTCCAACTCCCAGTAATAAACGACCCGATTGTATGTCTCCTTGGTGCATTGGAAATACCAACCCTCTCACCCAGTGGACATACGGCAATACTGCGTCTATTATACCTAGCACGTAAGGCAATTGCACGCTTCTGGATTACACCTAGGGTTCCCACAGGTAAGGGCTGGGTGGATATGGTAAATAACATGCTGATACGGGAAAAGCTCACTTACCAGCATAGGAACGCACCCAAAAAATTCTACAATCTGTGGCAAAACTGGCTGGACATGCCGGGGCTGGCACCGGCCCAATTAATAACTGACAGGCTATTACAAATGTAACCTGATGCAATTCTAACGATTGATTAGCTGATCTAGATTAGGACAGCAACACAGGCACTGGCATGATATCTCGTGACATAAGCATAGACAAGCACGAGGCACTAGAAGAAAAAGGCACCCCCCTACTATCTCAAAAGACAAAAGAGTCTAGCTATCTATCTCTTCCTCAGTTATTCCTATAAGATGTTTTCTTTTTTGTTTCCTCTTCCTTTTTTCCTTTTCTTTGGTTTTATATGTATCCGTGGTTCAGCTATGTAGAATGTATCTCTCGTGCCCAAGGCACCTTTATATGTGCGCACCGCAGAGTATATAATACTGTTATAGTCAGCTAATGACATTATACCATGGTTAATCATAATTGTGATGAACCCATTCACTCATTCTAATAAGATGTACCGTACTCCTTTACTGAAATGTGGATACTTCTGTATGTTGTTATTTTGTACGGTTTTACCTGTTCAATTTTTCAATAAACCTTTTTCTGATTTAAAAAAAAAAAAAATTATTCGGTTATATCCGCCTCAGGTGCCTGGTAGCTGGTGGTGATCCAAGACTGATTCATTTTGATGAAGGTCAGTCGATCAACCGAGGCGGTGGACAGGCGCACCCTATGATCGGTGACAAATCCTCCAGCAGCCCTGAATGTGCGTTCGGAAAGAACGCTGGAGGCAGGACAGGCCAGTAGCTCAATTGCATACTGTGCAAGCTCTGGCCAGTGATCCATCCTCAGGACCCAGTAAGCCAGAGGATTTTCGGTGGGAAAGGTGTCCAAGTCTGACCTTGCCCCAAGGTATTCCTGCACCATGTATATCAGACGCTGGCGATGGTTGCTGGAACCGATCATACCTTAGGGCTGCGGACTAAAAAATTGTGTGAACGCATCGGTCAGACGTCCACCTTCCCCACCGCTCCTTCTGCTACTGACCGAAGCCTCAGCAACTCGTCGCCCAGGACCAGGAGTTTGTAGCCTCCCAGTTTCTGGGAACGCGTTGCACAGACCTTTCTGCAAGGCCTCCCTGAGATGTCTCATCCTCTGCTCCCTCTGCGACGGCAAGATAAGGTCCGCAACCTTACCCTTGTACCGCGGATCAAGGAGAGTGGCCAGCCAGTAATGGTCCCTCTCCTTGATCCCAAGAACACGAGGATCCTTCCGCAGGCTTTGCAGGATCAGGGAGGCCATGCAGCGTAGGTTAGCTGAGGCATTCGGTCCGGAGTCTTCTGGGTCACTGAGGATGACATGATCGCCAGCCACCTCCTCCCAGCCACGTACAAGTCCACTGGTTTGTTGGGACTGTACATCATCCCTAAAAGACTGCTGCTGCTGATGCTGAGTGCCAGGCTCCACCTCCATGCTCACACAATCCTCCTCCTCCTCCTCCTCATCCTCTTCCTGTGTGATGGGTGGGACAGAAGGAACACTGTCCGGATAAAGGGGGCCTTGAGAGGCAAGGAAGTCCTCCTCTTCCTGCCTCTGTTCTGCCTCAAGTGCCCTGTCCATTATCCCACGCAGCGTATGCTCCAACAGGTGGACAAGAGGGACAGTGTCACTGATGCATGCACTGTCACTGCTCACCATCCTCGTGGCCTCCTCAAATGGTGAGAGGACAGTGCATGCATCCCTGATCATGCTCCACTGACGTGGGGAAAAAAAACCAAGCTCCCCTGACCCTGTCCTGGTGCCATAGTCGCAAAGGTACTCATTGATGGCCCTCTGCTGCGTGTGCAGTCGCTGCAGCATGGCCAACGTTGAGTTCCACCTGGTGGGCATGTCACATATTAGGCGGTTCTTGGGCAGGTTCAGCTCCTTTTGCAGCTCAGTCAGCCGAGCACTGGCATTATAAGATCGGCGGAAATGCACACAGACTTTCCTGGCCTGCCTCAGGACATCCTGTAAGCCTGGGAACCTGCCCAAGAACCGCTGCACCACCAGGTTGAGGACGTGAGCCATGCAGGGCACATGGGTGAGCTGCCCCTGTCGCAGGGTGGAGAGGAGGTTGGTGCCATTGTCAGAAACGACCATTCCTGGCTTAAGCTGACGTGGCGTCAACCACCTCTCGGCCTGCCCCTGCAGAGCTGCCAGAACCTCTGGCCCAGTGTGGCTCCTGTCCCCCAAACACACCAGCGCAAGCACGGCATGGCATCTTTTTGCCTGCGTACTTGCGTAGCCCCTTGTACGCCTACGGAGCACCGCTGGTTCCAAGGACAGAGCACTGGAGGAAGAAGAAGAGGAGGGGGTGGAGGAGAGAGGTGTGTCACAACCAGTAGCAGTAGTAGCGTTTTGGAGGCGTGGTGGCGGAACAACCTCCAACACTACTGCACCTTGTCCTGCATCCCTCCCAGCTGCCAATAGAGTGACCCAATGGGCCGTGAAAGAAAGGTACCGTCTCTGTCCATGCCTGCTGGACCATGAGTCAGCGGTAATATGCACCTTACCGCTGACCGCCCTGTCCAGCGAGGCATGGACATTGCCCTCCACATGCCGGTAGAGAGACGGAATCGCCTTCCGTGAGAAAAAGTGGCGTTTGGGAACCTGCCACTGAGGAACCGCACATTGAACAAACTCACGGAAGGGGGCCGAGTCTACCAACTGAAAAGGCAGCAGTTGAAGTGCTAGCAATTTAGCCAGGCTAGCATTCAACCGCTGGGCATGTGGATGGCTGGGAGTGTACTTCTTTCTACGGTCCAGCAGCTGGGGCAGGGAAATTTGCCTGCTGCAATCGGACGTCGGTGTACTGCAAGTACTTGGTTGTGACACACCTAATTCTACACCTTCAGTCCTCTCAGAGCAGCTTTCAGAGAGGACTGAAGGTGTAGTGGGGATGGAGATCCCAGCTGAGGAGGAGCAAGGAGAGGTCCGCTTAGTTCTTTGGTGTGGGTCTTTTATGTGTGCCTGCCAACGAGCTGCATGGCAGGTCGCCATATGTCTGGTCATGCTTGTGGTGCCCAAGCGGCTGATGTTTTGGCCACGCGAGATACGCTTGAGACAAATATTGCAAATAGCAGTGGTGCGATCTGATGCACTCGTCTCAAAAAAGGCCCACACCAAAGAACTTTTCTGATAACGTGCAGAGGCAGCGCCCTGCACAGGCGGAGCTCTGCGGTGTTGCACAGTTGCTGTGCTGGCCTCTACCTGGCCTCCAGGGGGCATCCTGCCTCGTTGGACATGTGACGCCGCATCCTCCTCCTCCTCGTCCTCCTCCTCATCCTCTCTCCCTTCAGGCACCCACGTGGAGTCAGTGACCTCATCATCCCCTCCCTCTTCACCACTAGAGCAAACCTGGCAGTAAGCTGCAGCTGGTGGAACAGTACTGCCAGATTCCTCAAGCTGGGTATCATCATCCGAGCCTTCGAATCGTTGGGCATCCTCCTGGAGCATGTACCCAACACTGTGCTCAAAGAGTTCGGGGGACTCCTCAGGAGGACATGGTGGGTCTAGGGAAGGGGTGGCTGATGATGCTCTGCCAGTACCCTGAGCCTGGGTGAGAGAGGATGAGGAGGATGAGGAGGGCTTGGTCATCCATTCTACCAAGCCTTCAGCATGATGCGGCTCCACATGTCCAGCTGCCGAAAACAAAGACGCGCGTGTCCCATGGCCACGTGCTGATGACGATGCACGACCACGGCCACGGCCACGTCCACTAGAAACAGAGCCTGCCTGCCCTGTGTTCTTGGCTCTGCACGCTCTGCCTCCCCTTGGCGGTCTTCCAGCCATTGTAGTCGGTAGTCCTGTGGGTGCTGCTGAGAAGAATATATAGGAGCTCTGTGTGATGCCACTAACACACTAGAAGTCCTATGGGTGCTTCTGCAAAGAAAATAGAGGAGCTCTGTGTGATGCCACTAACACACTAGAAGTCCTATGGGTGCTGCTGAGAAGAAAATATAGGAGCTCTGTGTGATGCCACTAACAGACTAGAAGTCCTATGGGTGCTTCTGCAAAGAAAATAGAGGAGCTCTGTGTGATGCCACTAACACACTAGAAGTCCTGTGGGTGCTTCTGCAAAGAAAATAGAGGAGCTCTGTGTGATGCCACTAACACACTAGAAGTCCTGTGGGTGCTGCTGAGAAGAAAATATAGGAGCTCTGTGTGATGCCACTAACACACTAGAAGTCCTATGGGTGCTTCTGCAAAGAAAATAGAGGAGCTCTGTGTGATGCCACTAACACACTAGAAGTCCTGTGGGTGCTTCTGCAAAGAAAATAGAGGAGCTCTGTGTGATGCCACTAACACACTAGAAGTCCTGTGGGTGCTTCTGCAAAGAAAATAGAGGAGCTCTGTGTGATGCCACTAACACACTAGAAGTCCTGTGGGTGCTGCTGAGAAGAAAATATAGGAGCTCTGTGTGATGCCACTAACACACTAGAAGTCCTATGGGTGCTTCTGCAAAGAAAATAGAGGAGCTCTGTGTGATGCCACTAACACACTAGAAGTCCTGTGGGTGCTTCTGCAAAGAAAATAGAGGAGCTCTGTGTGATGCCACTAACACACTAGAAGTCCTGTGGGTGCTGCTGAGAAGAAAATATAGGAGCTCTGTGTGATGCCACTAACACACTAGAAGTCCTATGGTGCTTCTGCAAAGAAAATAGAGGAGCTCTGTGTGATGCCACTAACACACTAGAAGTCCTGTGGGTGCTTCTGCAAAGAAAATAGAGGAGCTCTGTGTGATGCCACTAACACACTAGAAGTCCTGTGGGTGCTGCTGAGAAGAAAATATAGGAGCTCTGTGTGATGCCACTAACACACTAGAAGTCCTATGGGTGCTTCTGCAAAGAAAATAGAGGGGCTCTGTGTGATGCCACTAACACACTAGAAGTCCTATGGGTGCTTCTGCAAAGAAAATAGAGGAGCTCTGTGTGATGCCACTAACACACTAGAAGTCCTGTGGGTGCTTCTGCAAAGAAAATAGAGGAGCTCTGTGTGATGCCACTAACACACTAGAAGTCCTGTGGGTGCTGCTGAGAAGAAAATATAGGAGCTCTGTGTGATGCCACTAACACACTAGACGTCCTATGGGTGCTTCTGCAAAGAAAATAGAGGAGCTCTGTGTGATGCCACTAACACACTAGAAGTCCTGTGGGTGCTGCTGAGAAGAAAATATAGGAGCTCTGTGTGATGCCACTAACACACTAGAAGTCCTATGGGTGCTTCTGCAAAGAAAATAGAGGAGCTCTGTGTGATGCCACTAACACACTAGAAGTCCTGTGGGTGCTTCTGCAAAGAAAATAGAGGAGCTCTGTGTGATGCCACTAACACACTAGAAGTCCTGTGGGTGCTGCTGAGAAGAAAATATAGGAGCTCTGTGTGATGCCACTAACACACTAGAAGTCCTATGGGTGCTTCTGCAAAGAAAATAGAGGAGCTCTGTGTGATGCCACTAACACACTAGAAGTCCTGTGGGTGCTTCTGCAAAGAAAATAGAGGAGCTCTGTGTGATGCCACTAACACACTAGAAGTCCTGTGGGTGCTGCTGAGAAGAAAATATAGGAGCTCTTTGTGATGCCACTAACACACTAGAAGTCCTATGGGTGCTTCTGCAAAGAAAATAGAGGAGCTCTGTGTGATGCCACTAACACACTAGAAGTCCTATGGGTGCTTCTGCAAAGAATATAGAGGAGCTCTGTGTGATGCCACTAACACACTAGAAGTCCTGTGGGTGCTTCTGCAAAGAAAATAGAGGAGCTCTGTGTGATGCCACTAACACACTAGAAGTCCTGTGGGTGCTGCTGAGAAGAAAATATAGGAGCTCTGTGTGATGCCACTAACACACTAGAAGTCCTATGGGTGCTTCTGCAAAGAAAATAGAGGAGCTCTGTGTGATGCCACTAACACACTAGAAGTCCTGTGGGTGCTGCTGAGAAGAAAATATAGGAGCTCTGTGTGATGCCACTAACACACTAGAAGTCCTATGGGTGCTTCTGCAAAGAAAATAGAGGAGCTCTGTGTGATGCCACTAACACACTAGAAGTCCTGTGGGTGCTTCTGCAAAGAAAATAGAGGAGCTCTGTGTGATGCCACTAACACACTAGAAGTCCTGTGGGTGCTGCTGAGAAGAAAATATAGGAGCTCTGTGTGATGCCACTAACACACTAGAAGTCCTATGGGTGCTTCTGCAAAGAAAATAGAGGAGCTCTGTGTGATGCCACTAACACACTAGAAGTCCTGTGGGTGCTTCTGCAAAGAAAATAGAGGAGCTCTGTGTGATGCCACTAACACACTAGAAGTCCTGTGGGTGCTGCTGAGAAGAAAATATAGGAGCTCTGTGTGATGCCACTAACACACTAGAAGTCCTATGGGTGCTTCTGCAAAGAAAATAGAGGAGCTCTGTGTGATGCCACTAACACACTAGAAGTCCTATGGGTGCTTCTGCAAAGAAAATAGAGGAGCTCTGTGTGATGCCACTAACACACTAGAAGTCCTGTGGGTGCTTCTGCAAAGAAAATAGAGGAGCTCTGTGTGATGCCACTAACACACTAGAAGTCCTGTGGGTGCTGCTGAGAAGAAAATATAGGAGCTCTGTGTGATGCCACTAACACACTAGAAGTCCTATGGGTGCTTCTGCAAAGAAAATAGAGGAGCTCTGTGTGATGCCACTAACACACTAGAAGTCCTGTGGGTGCTGCTGAGAAGAAAATATAGGAGCTCTGTGTGATGCCACTAACACACTAGAAGTCCTATGGGTGCTTCTGCAAAGAAAATAGAGGAGCTCTGTGTGATGCCACTAACACACTAGAAGTCCTGTGGGTGCTTCTGCAAAGAAAATAGAGGAGCTCTGTGTGATGCCACTAACACACTAGAAGTCCTGTGGGTGCTGCTGAGAAGAAAATATAGGAGCTCTGTGTGATGCCACTAACACACTAGAAGTCCTATGGGTGCTTCTGCAAAGAAAATAGAGGAGCTCTGTGTGATGCCACTAACACACTAGAAGTCCTGTGGGTGCTGCTGAGAAGAAAATATAGGAGCTCTGTGTGATGCCACTAACACACTAGAAGTCCTATGGGTGCTTCTGCAAAGAAAATAGAGGAGCTCTGTGTGATGCCACTAACACACTAGAAGTCCTGTGGGTGCTTCTGCAAAGAAAATAGAGGAGCTCTGTGTGATGCCACTAACACACTAGAAGTCCTGTGGGTGCTGCTGAGAAGAAAATAGAGGAGCTCTGTGTGATGCCACTAACACACTAGAAGTCCTATAGGTGCTTCTGGGAAGAAAATATAGGTCTGTGTGATGGGACTAACACACTTCAAGTCCTATAGGTTCTGCTGAGAAGAAAATAGAGGATCTCTGTGTGATGGGACTAACACACTTCAAGTCCTATGGGTGCTTCTGGGAAGAAAATATAGGTCTGTGTGATGGGACTAACACACTTCAAGTCCTATAGGTGCTTCTGGGAACAAAATATAGGATCTCTGTGTGATGGGACTAACACACTTCAAGTCCTATGGGTGCTTCTGGGAAGAAAATATAGGTCTGTGTGATGGGACTAACACACTTCAAGTCCTATAGGTGCTTCTGGGAACAAAATATAGGATCTCTGTGTGATGGGACTAACACACTTCAAGTCCTATGGGTGCTTCTGGGAAGAAAATATAGGTCTGTGTGATGGGACTAACACACTTCAAGTCCTATAGGTGCTTCTGGGAACAAAATATAGGATCTCTGTGTGATGGGACTAACACACTTCAAGTCCTATGGGTGCTTCTGGGAAGAAAATATAGGTCTGTGTGATGGGACTAACACACTTCAAGTCCTATAGGTGCTTCTGGGAACAAAATATAGGATCTCTGTGTGATGGGACTAACACACTTCAAGTCCTATGGGTGCTTCTGGGAAGAAAATATAGGTCTGTGTGATGGGACTAACACACTTCAAGTCCTATAGGTGCTTCTGGGAACAAAATATAGGATCTCTGTGTGATGGGACTAACACACTTCAAGTCCTATGGGTGCTTCTGGGAAGAAAATATAGGTCTGTGTGATGGGACTAACACACTTCAAGTCCTATAGGTGCTTCTGGGAACAAAATATAGGATCTCTGTGTGATGGGACTAACACACTTCAAGTCCTATGGGTGCTTCTGGGAAGAAAATATAGGTCTGTGTGATGGGACTAACACACTTCAAGTCCTATAGGTGCTTCTGGGAACAAAATATAGGATCTCTGTGTGATGGGACTAACACACTTCAAGTCCTATGGGTGCTTCTGGGAAGAAAATATAGGTCTGTGTGATGGGACTAACACACTTCAAGTCCTATAGGTGCTTCTGGGAACAAAATATATGATCTCTGTGTGATGGGACTAACACACTTCAAGTCCTATAGGTGCTTCTGGGAACAAAATATATGATCTCTGTGTGATGGGACTAACACACTTCAAGTCCTATAGGTGCTTCTGGGAACAAAATATATGATCTCTGTGTGATGGGACTAACACACTTCAAGTCCTATAGGCGCTTCTGGGAAGAAAATATAGGTCTGTGTGATGGGACTAACACACTTCAAGTCCTATAGGTGCTTCTGGGAACAAAATATATGATCTCTGTGTGATGGGACTAACACACTTCAAGTCCTATAGGTGCTTCTGGGAAGAAAATATATGATCTCTGTGTGATGGGACTAACACACTTCAAGTCCTATAGGTGCTTCTGGGAACAAAATATATGATCTCTGTGTGATGGGACTAACACACTTCAAGTCCTATAGGTGCTTCTGGGAAAAAATATATGATCTCTGTGTGATGGGACTAACACACTTCAAGTCCTATAGGTGCTTCTGGGAACAAAATATATGATCTCTGTGTGATGGGACTAACACACTTCAAGTCCTATAGGTGCTTCTGGGAAGAAAATATATGATCTCTGTGTGATGGGACTAACACATCAAGTCCTATAGGTGCTTCTGGAACAAAATATATGATCTCTGTGTGATGGGACTAACACACTTCAAGTCCTATAGGTGCTTCTGGGAAGAAAATATAGGTCTGTGTGATGGGACTAACACACTTCAAGTCCTATAGGTGCTTCTGGGAACAAAATATATGCTCTCTGTGTGATGGGACTAACACACTTCAAGTCCTATAGGTGCTTCTGGGAAGAAAATATAGGAGCTCTGCCTGCCTGCCACGAACACACTACAAGTCCTATAGGTGCTTCTGGGAACAAAATATAGGAGCTCTGCCTGCCTGCCAGGAACACACTACAAGTCCTATAGGTGCTTCTGGGAACAAAATATAGGAGCTCTGCCTGCCTGCCAGGAACACACTACAAGTCCTATAGGTGCTTCTGGGAACAAAATATAGGAGCTCTGCCTGCCTGCCAGGAACACACTACAAGTCCTATAGGTGCTTCTGGGAACAAAATATAGGAGCTCTGCCTGCCTGCCACAAACACACTACAAGTCCTATAGGTGCTTCTGGGAACAAAATATAGGAGCTCTGCCTGCCTGCCACGAACACACTACAAGTCCTATAGGTGCTTCTGGGAACAAAATATAGGAGCTCTGCCTGCCTGCCACGAACACACTACAAGTCCTATAGGTGCTTCTGGGAACAAAATATAGGAGCTCTGCCTGCCTGCCACGAACACACTACAAGCCCCTCTTTCTAAATCAATCTTTGTAAATGAATCTATCTAACTCAATCTCTCTAAGTAAATCTCTCTAACTAACTAAATCCAGCAGAGTGTCACAGATCTATCCTGCTCTATCTACGCCGGAACAGCATGTGACCGGCGCAGACGGCGTGGCGGCCTTTTATAGGGGGGGCGTGTACTAAAGCCCCTGAGCTGTAATTGGCTACAGGCGTCCTGCCTGTAGCCAATTATGGCTCTTCGAGTTTCCGGGGCTGTGATTGGCCAAGCATGCGGGGTCACAGTGCATGCTTGGCCAATCATCAGCCAGCAATGCACTGCGCCGGCCGCGCCGGCCGCAATGCATTGCGGGGCCGCTCGCATCACACGAACGTGATGCGAGCAGCCAAAATAGTTCTGGGCTCGCCGAGCGAGCGAACGCCCGGTGCTCGATGCGAACGTGGGTTCGCATCGAGCACCGGGCCCATCCCTACCTGTGAGCCCTGATGTCAGGGATGAGGGTTTTGATGAGAGAATGAACTGCGTCAGGGATGTCCGTTATGGACTCAGGCAGACCCCTGATCCGGAAAGTGAGTCTTCCGGACCTGTTTTCAAAATCGTCAATTTTAGCAAGAGCTCCTTCCAATTGATCGTGCAATTCCTGAAAGCGATCGGAATTCTGGTTTACTCGATCGATTATGGCATCGACTCTTGTTTCAATACTGTCAATTCGGGAGCCCAGTATTTGGAGGTCAGCCTTTATATCAGAGGTGATTCTGGTTGCAGTTTGAGCCAAGCCCTTGTCTAGCATTTCAGCAAATTTGGAGAACATGAGGTAAATGTCCTGGGGTTGAGGAATATGCTGGGGCTGTGAAGTGTGCTGGGCTGCATCCTGGTAAGAAGCATTAGGCCTGGGGATGTGAGCTTCTGTGGGGGAAATTCCCTGCATCTCCTTCAGGGTCTGGTTGAGAAGGGATACTGTGGTGGCTGGGGACAGTGGGCCTCCGCTGATTGTGGGTGAGGGGACCCCTCCACATACCTCCTCATGCAGTCTGTCACTCCAGGGAGAGGTATTGCTGTGAGGAGAAAATGCCTCATGAGGCGGCCGCTCCGCCGCCATCTTGAGATTTTCGGCCGTTCCCGGGAGCGTCGCTATGTGGGTCCCAGGCCTCTCCTCACTACCCCCTTGGGCAGTAAAACTTACCCTGATGCTGGCGGGCACCTCCGGTCCAGGTCTGTCGTCAGTGGCAGGCGGTGTTCGGCTGTGGGATGTGTGGGCGGGATGGAGCGGTGCGGAGCCCTGTGTTTAAGCGTCCATCACAGGGCGCTGCGCATGCAGTTTTTATTTTTTGTGCTATAAACAAAAATAGAGCGACAATTTTGAAAAAAATGCAATATTTTTTACTTTTTGCTATAATAAATATCCCCCAAAAATATATAAAAAACTTTTTTTTTCCTCAGTTTAGGCCGATACGTATTCTACATATTTTTGATAAAAAAAAATCGCAATTAGCGATTATTGATTGGTTTGCGCAAAAGTTATAGCGTTTACAAAATAGGGGATAGTTTTATAGCATTTTTATTAATATTTTTGTTTTACTTGTAATGGCGGCGATCAGCAATTTTTATTGTGACTGCGACATTATGGCGTACACATCGGACATTTTTGACACATTTTTGGGACCATTGTCATTTATACAGCAATCAGTGCTATTTAAATGCACTGATTCCTGTGTAAATTACACTGGCAGTGAAGGAGTTAACCACTAGGGGGTGGGGACAGGTTAAGTGTGACGTGTGTGTTTTTTTTACTGTAGGGGGGTGTGGCTTGGCATTCGACATCACTGATCATCTTTCCCGATGACAGGAAACAGACGGACTTTTGCCGGCGGACCTAGTCCAGCGGACAATCCCGCCGGACTTTCCAGCTGGGTCCGCTGGACTTTCCGAGCGTGTGGACTTGCCCACACACGTGCGGACTTGCCCACACACGCACGGACGGATAATCCGCCGGCTAAAGTCCGCGGGACTTTTGAAAATGAACGGACTTGCCGCTCATCGGCAAGTCCGTTCATTTAGCACGTGACTTCAGGTACGTAGCTAGCGTAGGCAGTAAATGCCGGCGCGCTAGCTCCGTCACCTGTCATGGATTTAAAGGGAATCCCCACGCCGAAAAACGGCGTGGGGGTCCCCCCCAAATCCATGTCAGACCCTTATCCGAGCACGCAGCCTGGCAGGCCAGGAAAGGGGTGGGGACGAACGAGCGCCCCCCCCTCCTGAGCCGTACCAGGCCGCGTGCCCTCAACATGGGGGGTGCCCTGGGGAAAGGGGGGCCGTGCGGCCCCCCCACCCCAAGGCACCTTGTCCCCATGTTGATGAGGACAAGGGCCTCTTCCCGACAACCCTGGCCGTTGGTTGTCGGGGTCTGCGGGCGGGGGCTTATCGGAATCTGAGAGACCCCTTTTATAAGGGGGCCCTCAGATCCCGGCCCCCCACCCTATGTGAATGAGTATGGGGTACGGTGTACCCCTACCCATTCACCTAAGGTGTAAAATGTAAAGTAAAAAAAAACACACACACTTTTGAAAAAATAGTTTATTGCACTGCTCCGGGGGTCTTCTTCCGTCTTGGGGGTCTTCTCGCCAGACTCCCCCGCCATTTACCAAGCTCTTTTACCGAGCGGGGGAAGTCCCGGAGGATGCTGGGACTGTGACATCGCAAGGGGGCGGGGTCACCATGTGACATGAACATGTGACCCTGTCCCCATGCCCCTATATAAGTCCCAGCGCAGAGCGGCACAGGCATTCCAGGCAGAGAGAGCGTCGGGTCAACATCGGAAGAAGAAGAAGAAGAAGAAGAAGAAGGACAAGAAGAAGGAGAAGGCGCCGGCGGCGCGGAAGACGACGACCGCCGCAAGAACAGAAGAGACCCCCGGAAGACCCCCGAAGGCGGATCGAGAACCCCAGACGACGGCGGCGACGACGAAGAAGGTAGCCGGACTTCCCCCGCTCGGTAAAAGAGCTTGGTAAATGGCGGGGGAGTCCAGCGAGAAGACCCCCAAGACGGAAGAAGACCCCCGGAGCAGTGCAATAAACTATTTTTTCAAAAGTGTGTGTGTTTTTTTTACTTTACATTTTACACCTTAGGTGAATGGGTAGGGGTACACCGTACCCCATACTCATTCACATAGGGTGGGGGGCCGGGATCTGAGGGCCCCCTTATAAAAGGGGTCTCTCAGATTCCGATAAGCCCCCGCCCGCAGACCCCAACAACCAACGGCCAGGGTTGTCGGGAAGAGGCCCTTGTCCTCATCAACATGGGGACAAGGTGCCTTGGGGTGGGGGGGCCGCACGGCCCCCCTTTCCCCAGGGCACCCCCCATGTTGAGGGCACGCGGCCTGGTACGGCTCAGGAGGGGGGGGCGCTCGTTCGTCCCCACCCCTTTCCTGGCCTGCCAGGCTGCGTGCTCGGATAAGGGTCTGACATGGATTTGGGGGGGACCCCCACGCCGTTTTTCGGCGTGGGGATTCCCTTTAAATCCATGACAGGTGACGGAGCTAGCGCGCCGGCATTTACTGCCTACGCTAGCTACGTACCTGAAGTTACGTTCGAAATGAACGGACTGCTCCGTGTGTGGGCAAGTCCGTTCATTTTCAAAAGTCCCGCGGACTTGCCTACTAACGGCGGGATTGTCCGCTGGACTGCCAAGTCCAGCGGATAATTTTAAAACCAAACTTAAAACTTTGGCGCCAAAAAGTCCGCCGGACTTTGGCGCCAAAAAGTCCGCCGGCGCCCACACACGAGGGGATTATCCGCTGGACTTCAGTCCAGCGGATAATCCCGCGGGATTGTCCCTTCGTGTGTACGCGGCATCAGTCTTACTAGGAAGCACAGGGAGAGGTTTGTTTACACCTACCTATCCCCGTTCTTCAGCTCTGTGACCCGATCGCGGGACACCAGCGGCGATTGTGTCCACGGGTCCCGCGGCCACGGTCATGAAGCTCAGGACCAGGTCGCGAGCGCGCCGACCCACGGCTGGGCTCTTAAAGGACAACGCACCTGTACATTGATGTGCCCAGCCATGCCATTCTGCCGACGTAAATGTGCAGGAGGCGGTCCTTAAGTGGTTAAACAGGGAACCAAAACCAAATTCTTCTAAGCAATTCCACAAATAGTCCCATTCTATATTATCAAAAGCTTTTGCCGCATCAAGCAACAACATAGCTCTATTGCCCAAGTTTTCAGACGGGTCATGCAAATTAAGAAATAGGCATCTTAAATTCACTCAGTAGATCTATTTGAAATAAAACCAGATTGATCTATATGCACTATCTGAGATAGTACTACCGTTAATCTAATGTCTAACACTTTTGCCAATAACTTCACATTCGGTGTAGGTAGTGATATTGAGCAATATTATTTCAGTGTTATTCAAATTTTATCTGGTTTTAACAAGACTATATTAATTGCTTCATTCATAGAGGGTGGGAGACGACCACTTTCCAATGCTGTATTAAATACCTTGAATAATTCAGGCAGCAGATCAGCTCCATGCACTTTATAAACTTCCCCCGGTAACCCATCTGTAACTGGGGCTTATTAGGTAAGCTAGCAGAGGCAAGCTGGAGTTCCTCTAATATCAAAGGTTGATCCAGCATCTCTCTGTCAGCCACTGATAATTCTGTTAAAGTAATAGAATTAAGAAAAAATTGCAATTTCGTTTCTTTATAGGAAACTTTTTTGTAGAAATCAAAGTTTTTGTAGAAATCAAAAAACACTGTTGAAATCTCCAAAGTATTCCGTGCCCTTTCAGTTGGTGAAATTTAATTCTACTACTTGTGTCATTGGTTTCTGGGCTTTTACTATTGCTGCTAGAATGTGGCCCGTGTTTTCACCATGTTCAAAATAAGGTTGCTGAAGAAAAAAACTTTTTTTGTTCTGCTTTTTTATGAGAGACTTCAGCATATTTCTGTTGTTTTTGTATCCACATCTGTTGTGTTTCTGTGGTAGGGTTTGCTATGTATTGAAGTTCGGCCTTTAAAACATCTTAAGTTACTAGACGTTCCCAAACTCTAAATCTTTTTTTGATCCTTGAGATTTTAGAGATAATTATACCTCTCATATAAGTTTTTAAAGAATCCCAATAGATTTCTGAAGATACAGAAGGCTTATTGACAGTCATATAATTCAAAATATCTGACCTTATTTTCTGTTGTGAAGTGAAGAGATCAAACCAATAAGGATTGATTTGCCATAAGGTCTGAGTCTTAGTTGGATTTAGAGCTAACTTAAGAACCAGCGGGTCAGACAGTCCTCTAGCTGCATAGGTCACCTCAGATATCGCAGGCAACATCATAGAGGTGACTAATGCCAGGTTTATTCTAGACAAAGTCCCATGGGTGCTAGAGATGCAAGAAAACACTCTTTCATTAGAATGTAATGTTCTCCAGGCATCCATGAGGCCAATCCCTCGGATATAGCTAGCAAAAGAAGTGCATGCTGGAGTTAACGGTATTGCAGCCATGCCAAATCTATCCAAGGAGACGTTGAGATAGTTATTAAAATCTCCTACTATTAACCAAGGAACGCCAGTTTTAGTAGAAGGTAAAATTCAATAATTCTTTAAATATCTCAGAGGAGTATGGGGGTGGTATGTATATATTAGCTAACACATATAATTTACTATACATTGTACAGTATAAAGCGACCTTTAGTGTCCATCTGTACCTGCCTGCACTAGAAATGATATCATTTGCTATCAATATAGATACTCCTCTAGAATGTGTAGTATATGTGGAGTGATATTGTCTACTATATTGTACACGCTTCAAGTAATTCAATTTATGTGTAGTTAAACAGGTCTCCTGCAGGCAGATAATAGACAGAGAAAACTGCTTCAATGTCGTAAACATTGCTTTTCTCTTTGCTAGGTCGCTAATCCCCCCTAATGTTCCAAGATACCAAAGCTTGCATCATATTTAATAAGTTACTGCAATTTCTAGCTTTAGGGTCATAACTCTGAGTAAATAGTCCTCTGAATTTATTTTAACTATGTGGTGGGCTCATACAAACAATCTGTATAACAAGCAAAACAACAAAAACACAAAAAAAAGAAGAAAAAAAAAAAGAAGATATCCCAAAACTTGTGCCAGCCTCACATAGACCCCAAGAAAACAATCATCCCCTTCAATGCTCATCGATCATCTCCTGACGGGTCTTACATGTAAACCCATCACAACATATGCATTGTGACTTTTTTTAATTGTTGGTATCAGATATTGGAAGTTGTTAAAATAAGTCTCCAAAAAAATGACATATACCTTAGTGTATTCCTACAAAAACAAAAAGCAAAATCAACCCAACATTTCCCACAGGAAGAAAACATAGAGTCCCTTCAGTGGAAAAAAAAAAAGAAAAACATTTTCAACTGGACTCTCTCATCCAAGTCTGCATCAAAAAAGAAAAATCAAACTAACCACCTCCCATCTGTAGAATAGAGGAAGAGGCATGTAGAGGGGAAAAAAAAGGGGGGACATTTTTCTTATTCTGTTTTATTTTATTTATGGTGTCTATCCAGCCATTCAGTGGCAGCCTTTGAATTGTCAAAACAAATGTGCATTTTCATTTGCTTCAACTCTTAGTTTAGCAGGGTATAACATTTTAGTGATCTAACTCTTCTGAGAATAAAGTCTCTATCTCATTGATTGAGTAGTCATTAGGGATGAGCCGAACAACCCCGGGTTCGGTTCGCACCAGAACCTTCGAACGGACCGAAAGTTCGCGCAAATTTTCGAACCCTATTCGTTACAATGGACGCGAACGTTCAAAATCAAAAATGCTAATTATAACGGCCAATATGCATGTTAATGTCATAAAACAGGTTTGGGGACCGGGTCCTGCCCCAGGGGACATATATCAATGCAAAAAGAACTTTTAAAAACTAATGTTTTTTTTGGGAGCAGTCATTTTAATGATGCATAAAGTGAAAAAAAAAGTGAAATATTCCTTTAAATATGGTACCTGGGGGGTGTCTAAAGTATGCCTGTGAAGTGGCATGTGTTTCCCGTGTTTAGAACTGGCCCTGAACAAAAAGACATTTGTAAAGGAAAAAAAAAGAAGCCATTTAAAACCACTTGCGGCTATAATGTCATGTCTTGTCCTGGACATATGGCTGAAAATCCTTGAGAAAAATGGCATGGCTACCCCATCACCCCCCACCCCAGCCCCTTTGGGTCTTATATGGATATTAAGGGGGACCCCGCACCCAAAATAAAACCCTATACCTACAACCCTATATACTCTGAACAGCAGTATATAGGCGGTGCAAACAAGAGAGGGACTGTAGGTTTGTTCTTAAGTAGAATCTGAACAGGTACATTTTGAAGTGTAGCTCCATCCAAAACATAGGGAGGGGTTATCACCCCTGTAACATTTGCTGTCTTTGCACATCTGTTCAGAACATTTCACCTCACTTTCCGTCCCAATGACAAATGTTTTTTGGAAAAGTGGGGTTTTAATTGAAACAAGGCTTGGTGATAAAACATCAGTAGAGAGGAGATACCTTTTTCCCAAATTAAATCTAACAGGATATAATTTCCCTTCCTAGGGGTAGATTTCCTCTCACTTCCTGTTTCCTCCTTCCATTTGCAAGTAGGAATCGTTTGTAAGTTGGATGTTTGAAAGTAGGGGCCTGCCGTATATACTCTGCAGAATTTGCCCCATTAGATGTTGGTGTAGGCACAAGACTGTAAGCCCTCACAGTTACTCTTGGTGGGTGCAGGAATGGGCCCTGCTGTGAACTATTAGATCAAGATTTGTAATTACACGCCCCTGTTAAACAGGGGCTGAAAAATTGTGCCTTAGGCACTGGTGCTGGTGCCACAACACTGCAACCCCTCACAGATACTGTACTTGGAGCACAGCAGTCAGACCTGTTGCGAAGCATTGCTTAAAAAATTGTAATTACACGCCCCTGTTAAACAGGGGCTGAAAAATTGTGCCTTAGGCACTGGTGGTGGTGCCACAACACTGCAACCCCTCACAGATACTGTACTTGAAGCACAGCAGTCAGACCTGTTGCAAAGCATTGCTTAAAAAATTGTAATTACACGCCCCTGTTAAACAGGGGCTGAAAAATTGTGCCTTAGGCAACGGTGCTGGTGCCACAACACTGCAACCCCTCACAGATACTGTATTTGGAGCACAGCAGTCAGACCTGTTGTGAAGCATTGCTTAAAAAATTGTAATTACACGCCCCTGTTAAACAGGGGCTGAAAAATTGTGCCTTAGGCAACGGTGCTGGTGCCACAACACTGCAACCCCTCACAGATACTGTATTTGGAGCACAGCAGTCAGACCTGTTGTGAAGCATTGCTTAAAAAATTGTAATTACACGCCCCTGTTAAACAGGGGCTGAAAAATTGGGCCTTAGACAACGGTGCTGGTGCCACAACACTGCAACCCCTCACAGATACTGTACTTGGAGCACAGCAGTCAGACCTGTTGCGAAGCATTGCTTAAAAAATTGTAATTACACGCCCCTGTTAAACAGGGGCTGAAAAATTGTGCCTTAGGCACTGGTGCTGGTGCCACAACACTGCAACCCCTCACAGATACTGTACTTGGAGCACAGCAGTCAGACCTGTTGCAAAGCATTTTTTAAAAAAAATGTAATTACACGCCCCTGTTATACAGGGGCTGAAAAATTGTGCCTTAGGCACTGGTGTGGTGGCACCCAGAAACAAAAATGTTCTTCCAAGCTATCAAGGAATGGATCATTGAGGAGGAGGAAGAAGATAGTCAGTGAACATAACAGGACAGTCACTCAGCATCAGCATAGGCAGTCTTGAAGGGATGTGACATTATAAATTATTCAGTTATATCCGCTTCAGGTGCCTGGTAGCTGGTGGTGATCCAAGACTGATTCATCCTTATGAAGGTCAGTCGATCAACCGAGTCGGTGGACAGGCGCACCCTGTGATCGATGACAAATCCTCCAGCAGCACTGAATGTGCGTTCAGAAAGAACGCTGGATGCAGGACATGCCAGTAGCTCAATTGCATACTGTGCAAGCTCTTGCCAGTGATCCATCCTCAAGACCCAGTAAGCCAGAGGATTTTGGGTGGGAAAGGTGTCCAAGTCTGACCTTGCCCCTAGGTATTCCTGCACCATGTATATCAGACGTTGGCAATGGTTGCTGGAACCGATCATACCTTGGGGCTGAGGACTAAAAAATTGTCTGAACGCATCGGTCAGACGTCCACCTTCCCCACCGCTCCTTCTGCTACTGACCGAAGCCTCAGCAACTCGTCGTCCAGGACCAGGAGTTTGTAACCTCCCAGTTTCTGGGAACGCGTTGCACAAACCTTTCTGCAAGGCCTCCCTGAGATGTCTCATCCTCTGCTCCCTGTGCGACGGCAAGATAAGGTCCGCAACCTTACCCTTGTACCGTGGATCAAGGAGAGTGGCCAGCCAGTAATGGTCCCTCTCCTTGATCCGAAGAATACGAGGATCCTTCCGCAGGCTTTGCAGGATCAGGGAGGCCATGCAACGTAGGTTAGCTGAGGCATTCGGTCCGGAGTCTTCTGGGTCACTGAGGATGACATGATCGCCAGCCACCTCCTCCCAGCCACGTACAAGTCCACTGGTTTGTTGGGACTGTACATCATCCCTAAAAGACTGCTGCTGCTAATGCTGAGTGCCAGGCTCCACCTCCATGCTCACACAATCCTCCTCCTCCTCCTCCTCCTCATCCTGTTCCTGTGTGATGGGTGGGACAGAAGGAACACTGTCTGGATAAAGGGGGCCTTGAGAGGCAAGGAAGTCCTCCTCTTCCTGCCTCTGTTCTGCCTCAAGTTACATAGTTACATAGTTAGCTAGGCCGAAAAAAGACACAAGTCCATCCAGTTCAACCATAAAAAAAAAAGAAATAATAAATAAAAATAAAATATATCGTACAATCCAATAAACCCCATATTATACCCACAGTTGATCCAGAGGAAGACAAAAAAACAAAAACAAAAGAGCATGCTCCAATCTGCTACAGCAGGTGAAAAAAATCCCTTCCTGATCCCCCTAGAGGCAATCGGATTTTCCCTGGATCAACTTTACCTATAAATGTCAGTACCCAGTTATATTATGTACATTTAGGAAAGTATCCAGGCCTTTCTTAAAGCAATCTACTGAGTTAGCCAGAACCACCTCTGGAGGGAGTCTATTCCATATTTTCACAGCTCTTACTGTGAAGAAACCTTTCCGTATTTGGAGATGAAATCTCTTTTCCTCTAGACGTAAAGCGTGCCCCCTTGTCCTCTGTGTTGACCGTAAAGTGAATAACTCAACACCAAGTTCACTATATGGACCCCTTATATATTTGTACATTTTGATCATATCCCCCCTTATTCTCCTCTTCTCAAGGGTGAATAAATTCAGTTCCTCTAATCTTTCCTCATAGCTGAGCTCCTCCATGCCAAGTGCCCTGTCCATTGTCTCACGCAGCGTATGCTCCAACAGGTGGACAAGAGGTACAGTGTCACTGATGCATGCACTGTCACTGCTCACCATCCTCGTGGCCTCCTCAAATGGTGACAGGACAGTGCATGCATCCCTGATCATGCTCCACTGGCGTGGGGAAAAAAAGCCAAGCTCCCCTGACCCTGTCCTGGTGCCGTAGTCGCAAAGGTACTCATTGATGGCCCTCTGCTGCGTGTGCAGTCGCTGCAGCATGGCCGACGTTGAGTTCCACCTGGTGGGCATGTCACATATTAGGCGGTTCTTGGGCAGGTTCAACTCCTTTTGCAGCTCAGCTAGCCGAGCACTGGCATTATACGATCGGCGGAAATGCACACAGACTTTCCTGGCCTGCCTCAGGACATCCTGTAAGCCTGGGTACCTGCCCAAGAACCGCTGCACCACCAGGTTGAGGACGTGAGCCATGCAGGGCACATGGGTGAGCTGCCCTGTCGCAGGGCGGAGAGGAGGTTGGTGCCATTGTCAGAAACCACCATTCCTGGCTTAAGCTGGCGTGGCGTCAACCACCTCTCGGCCTGCCACTGCAGAGCTGCCAGAACCTCTGCCCCAGTGTGGCTCCTGTCCCCCAAACACACCAGCGCAAGCACGGCATGGCATCTTTTTGCCTGCGTACTCGCGTAGCCCCTTGTACGCCTACGGAGCACCGCTGGTTCCGAGGACAGAGCACTCGAAGAGGCTATGGAGGAAGAAGAAGAGGAGGGGGTGGAGGAGAGAGGTGTGTCACAACCAGTAGTAGCATTTTGGAGGCGTGGTGGCGGAACAACCTCCAACACTACTGCACCTTGTCCTGCATCCCTCCCAGCTGCCAATAGAGTGACCCAATGGGGCGTGAAAGACAGATAACGTCCCTGTCCATGCCTGCTGGACCATGAGTCAGCGGTAATATGCACCTTACCGCTGACCGCCCTGTCCAGCAAGGCATGGACATTGCCTTCCACATGCCGGTAGAGAGCCGGAATCGCCTTCCGTGAGAAAAAGTGGCGTTTGGGAACCTGCCACTGAGGAACCGCACATTGAACAAACTCACGGAAGGTGGCCGAGTCTACCAACTGAAAAGGCAGCAGTTGAAGTGCTAGCAATTTAGCCAAGCTAGCATTCAACCGCTGGGCATGTGGATGGCTGGGAGTAAACTTCTTTCGACGGTCCAGCAGCTGGGGCAGGAAAATTTGCCTGCTACAATCGGACGTCAGTGTACTGCAAGTACTTGGTTGTGACACACCTAATTCTACACCTTCAGTCCTCTCAGAGCAGCTTTCAGAGAGGACTGAAGATATAGTGGGGTTGGAGATCCCAGCTGATGAGGAGCAAGGAGAGGTCCGCTTTGTTCTTTGGTGTGGGTCTTTAATGTGCGCTTGCCAACGAGCTGCATCGCAGGTCAACATATGTCTGGTCATGCTTGTGGTGCCCAAGCGACTGATGTTTTGGCCATGCGAGATACGCTTGAGACAAATATTGCAAATAGCAGTGGTGCGATCTGATGTACTCGTCTCAAAAAAGGCCCACACCAAAGAACTTTTGTGATAATGTGCAGAGGCAGCGCCCTGCACAGGCGGAGCTCTGCGGTTTGATTCAGTTGGTGTGCTGACCTCTAGCTGGCCTCCAGAGGGCACCCTGCCTCTATGGACATGTGCCGCCGCCTCCTCCTCCTCTCTCCCTTCAGGCACCCACGTGGAGTCAGTGACCTCATCATCCCCTCCCTCTTCACCACTAGAGCAAACCTGGCAGTAAACTGCAGCTGGTGGAACATGACTGCCAGATTGCTGTCCTTGAGCATCCCCTCTCTCTGCGCCGAAAACAAGGACAAGCGTGTCCCTTGGCCACGTGCTGATGACGATGCACGACCACGTCCACGACCAGCACTGTTGTCTCTAGAAACAGAGCCTGCTTTCCCTGTGTTCTTGCCTCGGGACTGTCTGCCTCTCCTTGGTGGTCCTCCAGGCATTGTAGTGGGTAGTGTATATTGTGCTGGAGTCACACAGCACACACACTAACTCCTGCAGATGGATGCCTTAGATGACAGCAACAGGGCCCTATGGCAGATAGAGGCTGCCTTAGATGACAAGAACTGGCCTGACACACACACACACACTAGCTCCTATGTGTGCTGACACACACACACTAGCTCCTATGTGTGCTGACACACACACTAGCTCCTATGTGTGTTGACACACACACACACACTAGCTCCTATGTGTGCTGACACAAACACACTATAGCTCCTATGTGTGCTGACAACACACTATAGCTCCTATGTGTGCTGACACACACAGACTAGCTCCTATGTGTGCTGCTGACACACACACTATCTCCTATGTGTGCTGACACAAACACACTATAGCTCCTATGTGTGCTGACAACACACTATAGCTCCTATGTGTGCTGACAAAAAATATAGCTCCTATGTGTGCTGACACAAACACACTATAGCTCCTATGTGTGCTGACAACACACTATAGCTCCTATGTGTGCTGACAAAAAAATATAGCTCCTATGTGTGCTGACAACACACTATAGCTCCTATGTGTGCTAACAAAAAAATATAGCTCCTATGTGTGCTGACTACACACTATAGCTCCTATGTGTGCTGACAACACACTATAGCTCCTATGTGTGCTGACAACACACTATAGCTCCTATGTGTGCTGACAACACACTATAGCTCCTATGTGTGCTGACAACACACTATAGCTCCTATGTGTGCTGACAAAAAAATATAGCTCCTATGTGTGCTGACAACACACTATAGCTCCTATGTGTTCTGACACACACACACACACACTAGCTCCTATGTGTGCTGACACAAACACACTATAGCTCCTATGTGTGCTGACAACACACTATAGCTCCTATGTGTGCTGACAAAAAAATATAGCTCCTATGTGTGCTGACACAAACACACTATAGCTCCTATGTGTGCTGAAAACACACCATAGCTCCTATGTGTGCTGACAAAAAAATATAGCTCCTATGTGTGCTGACAACACACTATAGCTCCTATGTGTGCTGACAACACACTATAGCTCCTATGTGTGCTGACAACACACTATAGCTCCTATGTGTGCTGACAACACACTATAGCTCCTATGTGTGCTGACAAAAAAATATAGCTCCTATGTGTTCTGACACACACACACACACTAGCTCCTATGTGTACTGACACAAACACACTATAGCTCCTATGTGTGCTGACAACACACTATAGCTCCTATGTGTGCTGACAAAAAAATATAGCTCCTATGTGTGCTGACACAAACACACTATAGCTCCTATGTGTGCTGAAAACACACCATAGCTCCTATGTGTGCTGACAAAAAAATATAGCTCCTATGTGTGCTGACAACACACTATAGCTCCTATGTGTGCTGACAACACACTATAGCTCCTATGTGTGCTGACAACACACTATAGCTCCTATGTGTGCTGACAACACACTATAGCTCCTATGTGTCCTGACACAAACACAATTTGGCTCCTATAAATCCCTGCCTGCCTGCCTGGGATGGGACAGAAGGTTGGGACAGAAGGTCGGGACAGAAAGTTAGGGAGCAATGCTGTACTAACAGCACTGCAATGGGTGCTACTGCAATGCTGTACTAACAGAACACACACACCAGACTAATCCCCAGCAGCAGATAATGTCACACTCAGCAGTGCAATCAGCAGAAATGATCAGTATTCAATGAATCAGCAATGGTTTAGCAATGAATGAATCAATCAGCAGTCTGCCTATTCACTCTATCAAAGCCGGAACACATGTGCACTGGTCCGTCGGCGCGGCGGCCTTTTATACAGTGGGGCGTGTACTAAAGCCCCTGAGCTTTAATTGGCTACAGGCGTCCTGCCTGTAGCCAATTATTGCTCTCCTCGCTGCCGGCGCTGTGATTGGCCAAGCATGCGGGGTCACAGTGCATGCTTGGCCAATCATCAGCCAGCAATGCACTGCGCCCGCCGCAATGCATTGCGGGCCGCTCGCATCACACGAATGTGATGCGAACGGCCCAAATAGTTCTGGACTCGCCGAGCGGGCGAACGCCCGGTGCTCGATTCGAACGTGGGTTCGGATCGAACACCGGGCCCATCCCTAGTAGTCATATTAGAAATGGCCGCGGGGGAGAGCCTGCTGGTAAGGGCCTACTAGGTAGTGCTATTTCAACCGAGAATGACATAGAGAGATGTTCTTTCCCAATCGTCTCCCATAGCCATGTTTTCACAAATTATGTGGGGTTAACTCCCTCAGAGTGCTCTGGGAGACCCACCAACCTAATATTATTAAGTCAAAGATGATTTTCAATATCTTACAACTTGCCAGTATTAATATTGGATTTTTTCATCGCTTCTTTAATGTCTTTATCCAATGGCTGTGAGAAATCCTCTAAATCGTTAACACGATCTTCCAAAGCTGACGTTCTTTCTCTTATTTTCTGTACATCCTGCCGGAGGAAAAGATTAATACTTCACATATATACACTGAGCAAATGATACCTGATGTGGTAGAAAAGGATAAAAGCGTGAAACAGCATACTGATAATCAGTTGAATGGCCGGCCTTTATTAACAACATCACCAACGCTCCTAGAGCCGACATTACTAGATGTGCTAAAAGCAGTACAACAATGCCAGAATTATATATGTAACTTAACAGGGCAAGTGCAGGGCATTAAAGAAGAATTTACTTTTCTCCGGCAGAATAAGTTACATATAGAATTCTGCCATTGTTGTACTGATCTAGTAATGTCGGCTCTAGGAGCATTGCTGATGTTGTTAATATAGGCCGGCCATTCAACTGATTATCAGTATGCTGTTTTGTGCTTTTATCCTTTTCTTCCACATCAGGTATCATATGCTCAGTGTATATATGTGAAGTATTAATATCTATTCTCGTACAAGAATCTTCCAACTATTCACTGATATCATACTGAGGGGCTTTATTTTCATAATCTTTTGATAGTAATGCAAATTTTGCAAGTTTGGCCGTGGCACCTTCTCTTTTGAAGATTTTCCACTTTGTGCTTGTTAAAAAGGTCTGCCATCATCTTGCATAGTGGCTTTGGCATTTAGGACCCCCTGTCCCTCCTTGCTTTTTATGGTTTTATTTCCACCTCTCCTTTCCATACTTCTTTCTCTTTCTTTCCTTCTCCACTTTTTTTCCTCCTTTTCCTTCTTCTTCCCTTCTCTCCTTCCTCCCCATGTTTTAGCCTCTCTGCTTGTTCTTCCTCTCTGACTTGTTTATTATTTAAGTTATAATTATACAACAATTATAACTATAATATACATATATATATATATATATATATATATATATATTTGTAATTATTCTGCTGATCACGGCCGATTACACCTCCTGTCTCCCCACGAGCCTTTCCAATGTTTTCCGAGACTCATTGGGGTGCTCCTCAGGCACCTCCCATTCACTCTCCTGCTGGCACCTCTTCTGCTGCCAATTCACCAAACACCACGATAACAGGAGGTAAGGGGGAGGCCTGTACACAGAGCTGGATAGCGGGGAAACGCCTGACACAGGATGGCACAATCCACTACCACCACCAGGTGAGAGAGGAGGGAGGAGACCTGGCAAACCCCTGTCAGGGCAGCAGGTACAGCAGGGTATAGTTAAGTATAGCAGACAGCGGCTCCACACTGATCGACCACTCCTGTCAAGGTATTCAGGTTAAACAGAGGGGAATATAATGAAGCAAATGAGGGACTGGAGCCTTTTGAAATCGTCAGATCCAACAAATGGCCAGGTATAAGCTGCTAACTTTCCACATCCACAATGGTTCTCTACACATGGGCAGCTATACTTAAGGGAGAGGATTTTTAGAAGGAAAGTTCAAAGCATATCAAAGCAGCTGTCACTCGAACACATTTGGATTTCTTGAAGATTAGTCAGAATAGGTCACAGGATGGGGAGCCGGAGCATGCCCTACATACGTCCACTCACATCAAGCTTCCAGCACAGACTGTTTATTTGGTCCAACTTAGTAACCTCCAATACTTTGCATAACTATACCCAGAGGGCTGTTTGGGGTGCTAAAAATCTAAGTTGTATATATGTTGGATTTACTGCCGTACAGTGTTGGTAGTGGGTCCAAATTATCAATTCAGAAAATGTATTGTCTTCTGGGCACAGAATAATGGATGAGGGGAAATTGTGTTGTTTTTCCACCTATGCCATCCCCTCATCCATTGACAGAATGCCTTATATTCTGTAAAAATAATACAAAACATTTTCTGAATGGAAAAGGTAAAGAGAGAATGGCCCGCTATCTTCACTGTATGAGGGGTGGAACCCATAGCAGCTGGGCACGAATATCAAAGCTGACAATGGTGTCCAGTATATTACAACTTACATTTTTATCATCCCCCCACTTTACAATCCGCAACAGTTGTCCTCTATCCCCGATAAGTTTTGTTGTCACCCTTGAACCTTTCTTACAACATGTCCATAAAACCCTGACATTACTGGTTTCAAGGCTCACAGTTACCATCACAAAGTCCCCTTGACAGGTCTTCCTTGGTCAGGCTGAATTACTACTCCTTCCCTCTAGAAGCATGCGCTCATAGGACCTACGCAATGCAAATTGACCAGATCATTTTCCTACATGGGAAGCAGCAGTTACCCCTCTCCCCTTACCCCTATAGTGGCCCACCTGGAATATCTGCCCAGACTGACTGACTTTTTCAAACTAGGACAGCCAACGACCTCATGAGTATGAGGGACTTCTTAACCAATACTGAATAGTGTACTTTCTCTCACTTACCTGCAATACAGTAGGTCCCAATTCTGGATCACTGGCAGCAGTTATGACTGTTCCATTTTTTACACTCCCTCCCTGCACCATAACAGTTCCTCAGAGACCTAACACCTTTTGAAAAGGCCTGAACAGTGGAAGGTCCAACACGTGTCCATTGTCCTTTTCCTACAGAGAATTCCTGAATGTTCACTCTCAGAATAACCTGGAGTTCCTTTGTAAGTGAGAGACTGACTTGGGACTAAAATTTTCAGACAAACAAAAAGATAGATTCTTTTTTTTTTTCCAAACTTCTTTTATTGACAAGAGGAATACAAGAACACCATAGAGGTGTGTTACAATCAAAAAATCTGGGTCAAATCTTATCAAACAATATAGGCATCAAGTATGACACTAAGAACAATAATAGGTTGTGTCAACATCAGGGAGTTCTACTACAGCAATTTTAACAAAGAAATAGGACAATTTTTCATAGGTAAAGAGTAAAGAGTGAGACGTCATAGGCTGGTATGTTTTTTCTATTACTCCGTCCCTAACATGGTGCATAACAGGTGCGTAATCTGAAATGTTTATGTCTATTGGGAGGGGGGGGGGTAGATCCTACACTGAAATTGTCTACTTGTATATGTATATGCATGTCCTGTAAACCCATTATAGTTAGGTCTGGTCTTGTAACGTATGGTGCATTGGTGATGACGGGTGTGAGTGACGAGGGGGGGGGGTTCAGGGAAAAGGGATTGTGGGAGGCAAGGGGTGCAATGTTTATGTATACTGTTGGGTTAAGGTTTGAGTATGGGCGCATGTGTGTATGTGCTCGTTATGGGAGAGACGTATATGTTTTAGCTGTTTGGGGTTTGTATTTTGTCAACATGGCATGTTTGGTATATGTGGGCAAGGTTTAGAGTCAGTTAATGTGAAAGGTGTCCTAAGTTTAGTGGTGCGAGAAATGGGGTTTTAAGGGAGAGGGAGGTTCATTGTTTGCTGGTATTCTTTGGAGGATTGAAAATGAGTCCAGCAAGCCCATAAAGTGGAGAATTTGTGTGGGGAGTTTTGAGAGATTGAGATGATTTCCTACATTTCTGAGATTGTATTTTTACGTTTACCAGTCTGACATGAAGAAGACTCTGGGGGTGCCGCATAGTTTAGCTCTGCACATTTTAGCTGCATTGACTAGCATCATGGCTAAGGATTTATGATATGGTGCATCGATGGATTCGTGGTGGTGTAGTAAGAATTGCGCAGGTGTAAATTCCAGGTGGCAGGTAGTTATCTTTTCAATTTGGTTGTGGACCTGTTTACTAAATTTTGGAGATGTGAGCAACTCCACCAAATTTGCAGGAGATCACCTGTTGCTTGTAGGCACCTCCAGCATTTGTCCGAGGTGGATGCGTCAAATATGTGTAAAGTAAAGGGGGTAAGGTACCATCGGGAGACAATTTTGTAATTGTTCTCCTGGATGGAGACATTTACGGAGCCCTTATGTACATGCCGATATATCTTTTCCCAATTGGTGATTGTTAGATTTGTTAATGTATGTAAATCTTGTGCCCAGGCCTTACAGGCTATCCCCTTACCAGCCTGTGTGTGGTTCCAGAGCATGTTGTGAATCATGGAGATGACGTGGCATTGAGGTGTTTGTATACGTTTTCAAAGGGGGTAAAAGCTTCAGACAGGTTGTTTTTACATTGAATAGAGGGTAAATATTGCTTAATTTGCAAATTAAAGTTCAATTCAGCCAAGGAAATATTCATGTTTTCCTGGGTGTGTAGCTTGCCATTTCATAAAAGGTGGTTTATGCGTAAACCAATGGCAGGTTGTATACTGGATAGTGGGTGTGGAGCCATCCTTGGGGGGGGGGGGTTTACGGGCTCATTAATATTAGTGATAAAGGTCCCAGGGACAGTTTGAAGTCTTGGAAAGTTTGATTTTTTTGCAGACTTTGGTGAAGCAGGCTAATGAAAGGCCTATGGTAGGATGTTCTGTTAGATCTTTTGGTTGCTGCGGATCCAGAGTTACCCAATCTTTCACCTGGTGGTGGGTGTGCCAGTCTATGATACGCTGCAGGTAAGATAGATTCTTAGTGTTCACTCACAAGGCATCAATATGTAACAAATATTAAGTAATTTTCTATAAGATCGTCACCAGATGGAATAGAATGCCAGTTAAACTAGCCAATCTCTTCCCCTAATCCTCTGCGACTATCTAGTGGTGTGTTACACATGTTTGCACCTTTATGCATAACTTTTGAGAACCGTTCCTGGAGATCATACATCACACCACGGGTTGTTCCCTGATGGATAACCTGGCAGCCATCTTTCACCACCTTACTTCTATGTCAAGTCAAAGCTTGACATAGAACTCTGGATTCCAAATCTAAAGGGGTTAGTGTGATCCTTGCCCATAGTGCTAAATTGTCCCTGAAAGACACCAAGGCTGAGGGTCATGGCAGATATCTGTTTGTGAAGGTGGCGCAAGAAGAAACTGAAGTGACCTTGGCAAAGCTCTATGCCCCTAATGCTAATCAGATTACTTTTCTGATGGTATGCCTGGAGGACTTTACTGCCTTTACAGAGGTCATTCTCATATTAGGTGGGGACTTTAATGTCACATTGGACCCTCCTCTGGACACTTCTCAAGGCTCCTCCCATCTTTTTATATGCATTTCTTAAACACTTTAAACAACTTCTCCATGTGGAGCAGTTAGTAGATGTTTGGCAGGTGCTCCACAATAAGGAGAAAGATTATATCCTCTTCTCAGTGGCATATCAGACTTACTTGCACATTGAATATTACTCCCTAAACAGTTATCCCTCCACTGCATATATAAGACCTACATTGATTGTACTTTGTTGGATCATGCTCCAGTGGAGATTTTTCCTCCCGCCCAACCCCTATAAGACCTGGCAGTGGAAGCTTAGCAATTCTCTTATTCACAGCCTCAGAGGGGGGCGGAGCCACCCATTTACATAACCAGGTGGCCCTGCCCCCCTCTGACGCCCCGGGAAAGCCATAGGGAAGTCCCCGTGTGCCAGAGGGGGTGGAGTCACCCGGAAATGTCACAGAACTATCAAAGCAAAGTTGCATCATATGGCGGGAGCCTCCCATGGAGGTGGGACGGTCGCGGCTTTTTTTTTTGTCCCAAGCCGTGTCTTGTAATTTTTACCATTTTGACACTTTTCTTGTGAAATGGTAAGGGTACATTTGTACCCCGTTCCCATTTTACACGGGGGAGGCCAGGATCTGGGGGTCCCCTTTTCCAGATTCCGATAAGCCCCCCACCCGCAGACCCCCACAACCACTGGGCAAGGGTTGTGGGGATGAGGCCCTTGTCCCCATCCACATGGGGACAAGGTGCTTTGGGGGGCTACCGCAAAGCACCCTCCTCATGTTGAGGGCATGTGGCCTGGTACAGTTCAGAATAGGGGCCCTTTCTCATCCCCCCTCTTATCCTGTGGCCTGCCAGGTTGCGTGCTTGGATAAGGGTCTGGTATGGATTTTCGGGGGACACCCACGACATTTTTTTTTTGGCGCAGAGTTCCCCTTAAAATCCATACCGGACCTGAAGGGTCTGGTATGGAATTTGAGGTGGGCCCCTACAACATTTTTTTTTATTTTGGTGCAGGGTTCCCCTTAATATCCATACCAGACCTGAAGGGCCTGGTATGGAATTATTTTTTTTAATTTTTGGTTCGGGGTTCCCCTTAATATTCATACCAGACAGAAAGGGACTGGTGATGGACTGAGGGAATCCCATGCCATTTTCTACAATGACTTCTTTTATCTGTATTGCCGGGACCGACAATTTATTATAGCCGCAAGTACTTTTAATTGACTTTTTTTCCTTTAGAAATGTCATTTTGTGCAGGCACTGTTCATATAGGGAATATTATATTATATTATAAGGAATATTTCACTTTTATTGTTTTACTTTAAGCATTATTAAAATCCCTGCTTCCAAAAAAAAAAAACTTCAGTTTTTTCCATTGATACATGTCTCCTGGGGCAGGACCCAGGTCTCCAAACACTTTTTATGACAATAACTTGCATATAAGCCTTTAAAATTAGCACTTTTGATTATTCATGTTCGTGTCCCATAGACTTTAATGGTGTTCGCGTGTTCGAACAAATTTTTTACCTGTTCGCATTTTCTGCTGCAAACTGAATCGGGGGATGTTCAGCTCATCTCTACCTATCATTAGATATGGCCTTGCTGTTCGCCCCGCAGTTGGTTTGCGGCGAACTTTGTGCGTTTGCTATTCGCCAAACCGGCGGACATATGGCGCTGTTCGCGCCCGCCATATTCTTTTACATTGTGAAGAACTTTGACCCATGACACATCCATCATGTGGTACAGGACAGCCAATTGAGACATTTCAGCACATGGACATACCCCCTACCTTATAAATAGACCTGATCTGGCTGCCATTTTACATTCTGTCTTTTGTCGGTGTAGGGAGAGGTTGCTGTGTGGAGCAGGGACAGTCTGTAATCACTAGCTATTAGGTCCACAAAAGTCCTTTTAAGGACTGGTATAGGTGTACTATTGTTTGGTGTGCAGTATATAGGGGTGTAATACACTTATAATATACTTTCAAATATAGAAAGCATATTATAGTTAATTTATATTGTGCAGCATTGTGACTGCAGTGCTGAGCGATTCTGCAGCTGTCTTTTCTCAGTATAGGGAGAGGTTGCTGTGTGGAGCAGGGACAGTCTGTAATCACTAGCTATTAAGTCCACAAAAGTCCTTTTAAGGACTGGTATAGGTGTACAGTACATAGGGGTGTAATACACTTATAATATACTTTCAAATATAGAAAGCATATTATAGTTCATTTCTATTTTGCAGCATTGTGACTGCAGTACTGAGCAATTCTGCAGCTGTCTTTTATCAGTGTAGGGAGAGGTTGCTGTGTGGAGCAGGGACAGTCTGTAATCACTAGCTATTAGGTCCAGAAAAGTCCTTTTAATGAATGGTATAGGTGTACAGTACATAGGGGTGTAATACACTTATATAATAATTTCAAATATAGAAAGCATATTATAGTGCATTTCTACTGTGCAGCATTGTGACTGCTGAGCGGTTCTGCAGCTCTTTTGTCAGTGTAGGGAGAGGTTGCTGTGTGTCGCAGGGACAGACTGTAGCGACACAAATCGAAAATGAATATAGGTCCACAAAAGTCCTTTTAATGAATGGTATAGGTGTACTATTTGGTGTGCAGTATATAGGGGTGTAATACACTTATAATATACTTTCAAATATAGAAAGCATATTATAGTGCATTTCTACTGTGCAGCATTGTGACTGCTGAGCGGTTCTGCAGCTCTTTTGTCAGTGTAGGGAGAGGTTGCTGTGTGTCGCAGGGACAGACTGTAGCGACACAAATCGCCAACGAATATAGGTCCACAAAAGTCCTTTTAAGGACTGGTATAGGTGTACTATTTGGTGTGCAGTATATAGGGGTGTAATACACCTATACACCTAAGGGGAACTGCACGCCAGGTGAAACAGCAGCAAGGCCGAGTCCAAACAATTAGAAGACCTGAGACAACTATTGCTCAGGTCACTTCTAAATTTGGGATACTCGCTACAATAACTTATAAAAAAAGAAATGATGGCAACTTTTCCTAAAGCAGGATCATCTACTGCACCCCCTTCATAGCCTGGCCTGGCCTTGCCTCTCCTCCATGGCCTTCATGCGCTCCTGAATTGATGAAATTTCACAGATAAAAAAAGAATGCTTGTCGTTGACGATCCCAGATTCGCTTAATACTTTTGGTATGTCAGTGTCCATGTTGTGGGACTATGTGTGCACAGCTAGTAAGTATTTTGTGGCTGCAAATATGACCTGGAGGTTTTTAATGTTCGCCTGCCATTAAAATGAATGGGACCCGCCGCAAACCTGCTTCCATCAGCTCATCCCCCACAGTTACAACCTTTTTACCACTTGCCCCACCATAATAGATTGTAAGCTCTTATGAGCAGGGCCCTCTTAACCCTCTTGTATTTTATTGTAATTGTACTGTCCTTTCATATTGTAAAGAGATGTGTAACCTGTTAGTACTATATATATCCTGTATAATAATAATAATAATAACAATAACAATAATAATAACAACAATAACAATAATAATAATAATAATATTAATATAATAATGTGGGAAGCCCACAAATGTTTCATATGGGGAATTTTCAGTGCCCAGGGTCAGACAAAAAAAAAAAAAAGACGTTTCGGACAAGTGGCCTTTATGTAGGCCTAAATACAGACTCTTAAAATTATTCACAAACAATCCCAAGTCCAGGCGACACTCAAGGAACTACAAGCTCTCAGGGAGCAACTTGGAACCTTGCTGTCCATCAAACTTAAAGCTCAATACACAAGATTCCAGTTCCATTTCTGCGAACAAGGTAAAAAAAACAAGGAAAATGCTAGTTGAGTGCTAGAGAAAGCTAGACTTGTGTCGCATGTGATGCACATTGATGCGAGTAATGTGAAACCTCTCCATTCTTCTCAAGCTATAGCAAACCCCTTCATGGAATTCTACAGATCTTTGTATAATTTGACACCTGCCAGCCCAGTACCACCCAGGGATGGCAAATTGTATTCAATCTGCCAATTCCTCAGGTGAAAGCCAGCTTAAAATTACTTAAGGATATGAAAACACAGGATCTCTTTGCTTTATTACAAAACTTTCACCTATATTTTGACTCAGCCTTTCCTTCAAACTTTTTACACACACTTTGTGATGGTTATCACTTTTCACCATACACCCTACAGGCAACTATAATCATTTTCCCCATAGAAGGGTTAGGATAAGACACAATGTGCAAATTTTAACCCTATGCCGCTGTTCAATGTGGACCTAAAACTTTTCACTAAAATCTTAGCTATAGGCTTCAACCTTAAATCCAATGGCTAATCCAACCTGATCAGGTTTGCTTCGTACCCCCAGGGGACAGACACTATCGATAGCCTCAGCCATCCTCTGAAGGCATTGGTGGCAAACCTTGCACTGCATATTTCTCCCTCTCTCTTTTTTTGTAGTGTTCTATGTAATGTGAAAGACGGATCCTCTCTGTAGATCTGGACCTTTCTGCTGGTATCCTCAATATCTTATTCTTGTTATTCTGATCTATATCTCTATCCTTGTGTAGGTACCAATGTATTTTTTGTATTTTTTTTCTGTTGACATTCCACATATTCTGTGGACCTTCCTTCAGATGTTGTGGTTATTTTTTGATCCACATTGTGCTTTGTATTCTTGTGAAAAACTCAAAATAAACAACTAAAAAAATGTTTCCAAAGGAAAGCTCCATGTGTTTATATAAAATATATTAGGCTAAACTTTAAAAGCTTAAAGTTATAAAGTTCAAAATGAGGCATCATTCCAGTAATCAGTAATAGTCTGAGAAAGAGACTCACACGTCATGTTAGGCTGAAGTGCCTTTTAGCCACTTTTTGTGTTATCATTCCTAATTGATATATCTTCTATGCTGTTCGTATTTCTGCCTTTTTTTAAATTCCCTTTACCTACCTGAAAATCTTCACCCAAGCAATGTTTACAATGTGATGTACAAATGCTGCCAGTGCCACCAGACTTGCTGATGTCTACATCTTTTGCAGTCCAGGCAACTTCATGGCATCAAGCTATGACTGCCTATTTACTGACATCCGGGTTGAGTGATGCTGGATGTCATTCAACCTGGAACTGGGGCAGCAACTACTGGACTCATTATACTTTCTCAGGGGACAGCACTGAAGAGAATGTAAGTATTGCAGTGAAAGCAGCATTCATTTTTTTTATAGAGGATATGGGGATTTTTTTATTTATTTAATTTCAGAAACTAGAATTTTGTGTTTTATATGGAAAACATCCTTCATAATGAGTCACAGGGTACATTGAGTATCCTGCAAAGGTACAAAATGTAGCAAAAACATTAAGTAATGAATGGCGTTAAACATTCTCCTCATGTTTTCTTGTATAAGAGCAACGTATCTATTTACAGTTTTTATAATCCTCACTAATTGCTGTGATCATAGAGCTGAATAAATTATTCTGTTTGCCTTTATTCACATTTTTTTATACATTGGTGTAGGCTCTGTGTTAAATTTCCATTCAAAATACATTACCTTGAACTAAAAATGTATCACATAACTATTACTTTGGTATTATTTACTTTTTAGTTCTCATTAATTCTAAACTAATGTCGGCTCATTTTCTGTGTATATTTACAGTTGTGCTCATAAGTTTACATACCCTGGCACAATTTATGATTTCTTGGCCATTTCTCAGAGAATATGAATGATAACACAACAACTTTTCTTTAACTCATGGTCAGTGTTTGGCTGAAGCCATTTATTATCAATCAACTGGTTTTACTCTTTTTAAATCATACAACAGAAACTACCCAAATGACCGTGATCAAAAGTTTACATACCCTGGTGATTTTGCCCTGATAACATGCACACAAGTTGACACAAAGGGGTTTCAATGGCTATTAGAGGTAACCATCCTCACCTGTGATCTGTTTGCTTGTAATTAGTGTGTGTGTGTATAAAAGGTCAATGAGTTTCTGGACTCCTGACAGACCCTTGCATCTTTCATCCAGTGCTGCACTGACGTTTCTTGATTCTAAGTTATGGGGAAAGCAAAATAATTGTCAAAGGATCTGCAGGAAAAGGTAGTTGAACTGCATAAAATAGGAATGGTATATAAAAAGATATCCAAGGAATTGAGAATGCAAATCAGGAGTGTGTAAAAAAATCTAATCAAGAAGTGGAAAATGAGGGGTTCTGTTGAAACCAAACCACGGTCAGGTAGACCAACTGAAGTTTCAGCCGCAACTGCCAGGAAAATTGTTCAGGATGCAAAGAAAAACCCACAAATAACTTCAGGTGAAATATAGGACTCTCTGAAAACATGTGGTATGGCTGTTTCAAGATGCACAATAAGAAGGCACTTGAAGAAAGATGGGCTGCGTGGTCGAGTCGCCAGAAGAAATCCATTACTATGCAAATGCCACAAAGTATCCAGGTTACAATACGCAAAACAGCACAGAAACAAGCCTCAAACTTTCACACAAAGTCAGTTGGAGTGATGAGACCAAAATTTAGCTTTTTGGGCACGACCATAAAGACTACATTTGGAGAAGAGTCAACAAGGCCTATGATGAATGGTACACCATTCCTACTGTGAAACACAGAGGTGGATCGCTGATGTTTTCGGGATGTGTGAGCTACAAAGGCACAGAAAATGTGGTCAAAATGAATGCAATATGTTTTTAGAAAGTACTGGAGGAACATTTGCATTCATCAGCCAAGAAGCTGTGCATGGGACGTACTTGGACATTCCAACATGACAATGATCCAAAACACAAGGCCAAGTCAACCTGTCATTGGCTACAGCAGAATAAAGTAAAGGTTCTGGAGTGGCCAGCTCAGTCTCCTGACACTCAATATCTTTGAGCCACTAAGAAATTACAGGAACTGGAGGCTTTTTGCCAAGAGGAATGGGCAGCTTTACCATCAGAAATGATAAAGAGCCTCATACACAAATATCACAAAAGACTTCAAGCTGTCATTGATGTTAAAGGAGGCAGTACACGGTATTAAGAACTGGGTATGTAAACTTTTGATCAGGGTCATTTGGGTAGTTTCAGTTGTCATTATGATCTAAAAAGAGTAAACACAGTTGATTGATAATAAATGGCTTCAGCCAAACACTAACCATGAGTGAAAGAAAAGTTTTTATGTTATGATTCATATTCTCTGAAAAATGGCCAAGAAATCATACATTTTGCCAGGGTACGTAAACTTATAAGCACAATTGTATACTGACTAGATAGAATTAATGACGGGGGAAGATCGTACACTGCATTTACAGTAGAACTTCAGCTATTTATTTTAAAAGGCAAATGTTTCAACTGGCCTGTATATTCGAACATGAACTCTCTAAACATTCCTATTGGTGGCAATAAAATTATTTTAGGGGTTATGATAATGTTACCTGTTTCTTTCTGTTGAATATTGGTCTGTATTAAATAAAATAGTGAGTGTAATCATTAATACATCCATCAAACAATGGCAGCTGATAGGAGATTTCCTTTTGGAAGTTTACTGTAAACAGGTCAACAAAATTTGATTTTTTTGTTAGTGGTTAGTGCATTTTTTCAGTTCACCATTTGCTTTACTTAAAGGAGAAGTTTGGGAATTAACAAAAACAAACATACATACTCCCTTCTATGGCTGCAGCATCACTGGGATTCTACAGCGGTTCCCCACCAGCAATAAAACTGAGAAATGAGCAATCACATGACTGCTGATTGCTCAGTTCTCTGTCTGCTCTGAACAGAGAGCAGTGACTCTCAGTCAGCACTGTACTATGCCTCCAGTGCTCACTGGAGTACCATGCTGGGGAGGGGATGGGAGCAATTGACTCAGGATCCCATTTGCATGCTGAAAGGTGTGAGCCAGCTACTGGTCAGGCATCTAGGGGGATATTGACATTATTGTCATGACCCTTTCTCATCCTGGAGTGGCCCCGCAACATCAGGCTTTAGTGCAAAAGTAAGTGCTCTCATGTGACCCAGAGGTGAAGTATGACCAAAAAGCTTCTCTTTCAATGTACCTTCCAGTCATACAAATAAACATTTGCATTTCAAATTGTTCAGGGGGCATTACCTACTCACTAAATGGCTATAGTGCTAATCCAGCTAGCTGATCTGCTTGTTAAGTGCCTAGAGTTGCTAGTGTCCCTTCTTTGAAAGTGTGTTTAAATAGGAGTCAAAAAAGTAGACTATGGATGGCCAAACATTTTTTGAAATTGACTTAGTGGCTGGCCCCGTTGCCCTGTCACACAGACCAGGCAGAAAATTGTCAGCTAAACAGCACCTGTAGCCAATCAACTGCAGCCAATGTTAAAATATTCTGATAGCCATCACCAGTGGCTGTCAGAATATAGTAGCCCAGTAGGAATAGTCTGCTAGATTATTTTGTTCAGCCCACGGGCCACATTGGATCATGGGAATTATTTTTTTACAATTCAGAACTTTTTGACAAGAGGTTGCAATTCCCCATGGAAACACTTTAAAAGTTTGCAAAATCTGGATGCAGTAACTTATCTAATCTTAAGATTGACATAAATATAGGAAACTTTTGCAAATTTGTGTTTTTTTTCTAATGCATTGACAGTCTACTGAATACTTCTTCCTGTTACTTGGAGTTGTTTTTTAATAAACAATCTTTTGTGCTGTGTGATCTCTCTGTACAGTTGTTTTTCATGTATGAGTCAACCACACCGCTGTGTGACCTTTATGTATGGATGGGTTTTAATGTATGAGTCAGCTATTCTGCCGTGTGTCCTGTATGTATGTGTAGATGGGTTTTCCTCTATGAGCTAGCTATTGTGTTGTGTCATTTCTATGTAGGGATTTTTATTAATGTATGATCAAGCTTTTCTGCTGCGTGATCTCTGTGTATGTGTTGGTTTTAACCACTTAACTCTCCTGCACAAATCGTCGTCATTGTACATCTGCTTGTGCAGGCGGGCCTGGGCGGACTCGATGTCTGCAGGCCACCCGCGATCGCGTAGTACAAAGGCACAATGGAGATCTGCTTTTGTAAACAAGGCGGATCCCCATTCTGACAGGGGACATGACAGAGGTCTATTGTTCCCTGTGATCGCTGTCATGTCCCAGGCAGCCCAATCCCCCCTAGAGTTAGAACACGCTGAGGGAACACACTTAACCCCTTGATCACCCCCTAGTGTTAACCCCTTCCCGGCCAGTGTAATTTTTACATTAATCAGTGCATTTTTATAGCACTGATCAATGTAATAATGTTACTGGTCCCCAAAAATGTAATTTGGGGTCAGATTTGTCCACTGCAATGTCACAGTTCCATTTAAAATTGCAGATCGCCGCCATTACCTGTAGAAACAATAAAAAAAATTAAAGTTCCTAAATCTATCCCATATTTTTTAGACGTGATAACTTTTGCGCAAACCAATCTGAATACGCCTATTGTGATTTTTCTTACCAAAAATATGTAGAAGAATACATATCAGCCTAAACTGATGAATGCTTTTTTTTATATATTTTTTTTGGATATGTATTACAGTAAAAATGTAAAAAAATGTTGCTCTTTGTTTGTTTATAGCGCAAAAAAAAAAAACGCAGAGGTGATCAAATACCACCAAAAAAAAGCTCTATTTGTGGGGAAAAAAAGGAAGTCAATTTTGTTTGGGTACAATGTCGCATGACCCTGCAATTGTCAGTTAAATTGACGCATTGCCTTATCGCAAAAAATTGCCTGATCATTAAGGGGGCAAATCCTTAAGGTGTTAATATATAAGTCAGCTATTGTGCTGTTCGACCACTATGTATGACTTAGTTTTCATGCATGCATGATAGATTGTACTATGTGACCTCTATATATGGATATGTTTTCATGTTTAAGTCTTGGCAATCAAGTGTGCATCGTTTATATTCCACATTAGCAAATGAAAGGAAGAATTTATTATATGCAACCAATTATTTAAAACAAAATAATGTAACATACTTTTGTCATAATTAGCCACTTTAACGAGCCATTAATTTTCCTAGTTTACTGAAACACATGTATGCAGAAATGGTGTCCTTTTTAAATACAGTAACCTGAGAATCAGTTCTTCACGGTCCTGCTAAGTGCTTAAATTATAGCTTTCTTGATTGCATAGCGCAGTTTGCTATCATAAGCTTAAAGATCAAAAACCCCATGCAACAAATGAAGAAATAATGCTGGGAAAACCATCACACATTGGACTATTTAAAAAAAAAAAAAAAAAACTTTCCTAAAGCATTCTAATTATTATCCTTGTATTTCAAAGTTCAGTCTTTGCCCAAGAAAAAAATGGCCATTTCAGCTACATAGTTTTGCTTCTTATACAGCTAAAAGGTGCTAATTTCAAAAGCTATTTGACTCTGTAATATACTGTACAGTGACATTTCTGTACTAAGCTTATCATATTGTTTCTTTTTGAAAAGAACTTGAAAGTAAATATCCACAGGAAAACATAATTGACAAAATGTCAATGACAAAATGTACTGTATATGAGTCCATTAACATTTGTACAGCTCAGTAATGTATGTTAACATGTGTTTTGGCAAATTTGAATGGCCTGCCAACACACCCCAGTATGTCCAACTTTAGACATGAACCTTATTTTGTAATGCAACTACCGTGCATTGCCGTTTAGTATGGCACACTACAACACAGGTGCATTGAAAAAGGTGCATTTGAGTGCCATTCAAAATGAGTGGCATAGCACCAACACAGGTAAAACTCTTATGGGACCAATCTCAACATCCTCCAAAACATATGAAACTATTTTATCAGTCTTCACTCCCCTCAGTTATGGCACATTTCACACCCTTTTTTATTACCAGGCCACCTTTTTATTCAGTTTTTAGTCATGCAACACTTTACCCAAATTAATGTTATATTATTTTTTAAGATGGTTGAAGCTTTCCTTTGGTGCTATTTAATAATCACTGAATTTCTTATATTTTTTTTACTTTATATCAAATTAAAACCCACAATCTGAATTAAAAAAAAAACAGTAAACACCCCCAAGGTGATATACCTTGGTAATGGTGCACTAGGTACATTACATGTGCAGGTAATTTTTAGGAGCAAGAGGTGAATGGTTTAATGTACAGGTCACATGCAATAGAAGGATGGACATAAAGGGTTTCATGTACAGATGTGCAGGATAAGGGAGGCGAGGAGCTAATATACAATATAGGGGCTGATATATAACACTTTCATGACTAAGCCTATTTCTGACATTTGGTGTTTACAAGTTAAAATCCATATTTTTTGCTAGAAAATTACTTAGAACCCCCAAACATTATATATGCTTTTTTAGCAGAGAATCTAGAGAATAAAACGGAAATTGTTACAATATTTTATGTCACACGGTATTTGTGCAGTGGTGTTTTAAGAGCAACTTTTTGGGAAAAGGATACTTTCATGAATTAAAAAAAATACAGAAACAGTAAAGTTAGCCCAATTTTTTTGTATAATGTGAAAGATGATGTTACGCCGAGTAAATAGATACCAAACATGTCACGCTTTATAATTGCACACACTCGTGGAATGGCGACAAACTACGGTACCTAAAAATCTCCATAGGCAACACATGTAAACATCCCTTGTGACAGTAATAGGTGGTGACAGGTACTCTTTATGGAGGGATCGGGGGTCTAAAAGACCCCAAATCCCTCCTTTGCACAAAGTATTCAGATCACTTTTTTAAATCCGGCGCCATTGGCAGCCGAGTAAACAGGAAGTGACGTTGTGACGTTGCTTCCGTGTTTACATACAGGAGACTGGAACCAAGCCATTTCCGGCTTTGTTACAGTCTGTCTCTAGCCCCCCCGAAGCGGTGGTTGTTCGATCGTGTCTCCCGATGGAATGGGAGGCCCGGTAAGAGCGGCATGAGGCGGCGGGAGGGGGGGATGTCCTGAGACGCAGCTTCCAGCACATCCTGCTCCTGAATACCTACAAGCTGACTGGACTTAAAGATCCTTTCATCTGTACTAAGAATCTCTACCTGTCATCCTCATCATTTTATTCTCAAGGTGAGGTCAGGAGCTTGCCCACCTACTTGGCCCTACACAACTCACTAGTTCAGTGCGTAGCACTGCTTATTCTCTGTACATGACCCAATAGCAGCCTTGGCTGCCCATTGTGCCTGCATCGCCAGGAATTTCTTAAACATGTTCTCCTTGTTTCTTCCCCTCCTACCCCTTGTTTTGACTCTCCATTCCCTCCTAGTCATCACATTGACAGCTGACCATACAAATGCAGATCTCTACCCATGGACTCTGATGAGAATAATACTTCCTCTTTCTGCAACACCCATATCTGGTCCACCAAAGGGAACTGATCCGCTCAAATATGTTGCATGTGACTTTGCAGTGCAGTTGGTGATCTTCTCACATTCCGGATACTCAGTTCCTTTCTCTTCCCCACTTGATGCAGTATTTTATAGCAACCCCATAGCTGATAACCAATATCTGTCATGCCCTTGAAAATTATATCTCTCAATACTAAAGGACTCAACAGCCCTTTTAAACGTGCTGCTCCTCAAAGCAGATGTAATTTTTGCTCAAGAAACGCATTTTGCAACCAATAAGTGCCTGCGACTGAACTTCAGACATTTCCCTCATGTATACTTGGCCAACGGGCCAAAGAAAGCCTGTGGAGTTCTCATCGCTATTAAAGAATCTGTAGCCTTCGGCCACATCCGAATTATATCGGACCCCCAGGGACGATACCACGTTCTCATTTGTGAGGTAAATCAAACAATCTTTACACTCGTTAACCTCTACGCCCCGAATGTATAACAGAGAAAATTCTTACTCCCACCACTCACCAAGGCCCTGGAAGAAAAGCAAGGCATTATACTTATTGGTGGAGACTTTAATACCATTCTCAACCCGGACATGGACTCTTCTACCTCTACAAGGAGGAACGAGCATACCATAGCTTCACTTCTACACAAGCATGAACTCTTCGACATATGGAGATGCTTTCATGGTTCGGAAAAGGACTTCAATTTCCTATCGGCAGCTCATGCTTCCTACTCGTGTATAGACCTTTTCTTAACTGATAAAATATCCTTGCAAAATGTTATCCGTGCTGACATTGGTACAATTTCTTGGTCGGATCATGCTCCAATTACCTTGGAATTTGATGACAGTCTTCGTAACTCCCCCCCCCCCCCCCCCCCCCCCCCCTCTGGAGGCTAAACACCTCCCTCCCGGAGAACAAGAAATTGTACCAATCGATTGTACAGGAGCACCATAATTTTTTCCAATTTAATGATACTCCGGAAATTAGTAAGTATACCCTGTGGAACACATACAAGGTGTATATGAGAGGGGTTTTAATCAAACTAGCTTCTTATGCTAAGAAACAGAGAATGAGGCAGATTGATATCCATCAAAAAAAGCAATAATAAAAATAACCCATCCCATAGCTTAACAGAAGAGATTCTTCAGGAGAGGCAGAAACTAAGATCCCTTTTGATGTACAAATTTGAAAATCATCTGAAGTATCTCAAAGCTAATTATTATGGCCTACATAACAAAGCGGGTGCCTGGTTAGCTAGAAAGGTCAAGACGCTCCAGCTTAAGTGTACAGTAACAACACTTAATCACCCTACGTCTCAAAAGACCCTATTTAACCCAAAAGACATTGCTAATGCCTTTGCCGATTATTATCAATCTCTCTATGATCTGTGTAAGGATAAAATACCCCCAACCTACTTAGAAACTTATTATTGACTTCCTATGTACTGTGAAACTTCCCAGCCTGAACAATGACCAACTAAAATCTATTTCCACACCATTTACCATCCAGGAAATATGTAAGGTTATTAATAAACTACCAAGCCACAAATCTCCAGGAGATGATAGCTTCTCAAATGAATATTATAAACACCTTGTCAATGAAATTGCCCCGCACTTACAATCTGTCTTCAGTCTTGCCTCCTCCTCTGGATCTTTCCCCCCTGAAATGTTAAGAGCCGTAATAGTAACCATTCCTAAACCAAATAAAGACCCCACTTGTTCATCTAACTACAGACCCATATCACTCCTTAATTCAGACGTAAAGATATATGCCAAACTATTAGCGCTTAGATTACAACAAATACTACCTTACCTTGTCCACCCTGACCAAGTAGGCTTTGTCCCAAAATCGCCAAGCCCCAGATGGAACTAGAAGCCTCATCAACCTAATCTCTCAGGCGGGATTCTCTCAAATGCCTTCTCTGTGCCTCTCTTTGGATGCGGAGAAGGCATTTGATAGGGTCCACTGGGGATACCTTAAAGCTGTGCTAGACACCTTTGGTATCAGTAGATGGCTGCAGACCGCTATCCTTTCACTTTACTCCACTCCCTCTGCCAAAGTTCTCACCTCAGGTATCACTTCTAAACCAATCCATATAACCAATGGAACCAGGCAGGGCTTCCCCCTGTCACCCATGATCTTTACACTCCTTATGGAACCGTTAGCAGAAAGAATCAGAACACAACCCAATATAACAGGCATCTTTGTGGCAGGATCTGAACATAAAATCAGTCTGTTCGCAGACGATGTCATGCTTATCCTTTCCAACCCTAAATCTTCATTACAAGGAACACAAAATCTCCTAGATGCGTTCAGCGCAGTATCCTATTATAAACTAAATGCATCAAAGTCCCAAATTTTAGGCATCAACATTCCACCCCCCTTACAGTCAACCTTAGCTAAAATATTTCCTTTTCCTTGGTCCCCGAGTTCACTAACATACCTAGGTATACAACTGACCCCACATACCCCTCAGCTATACAAACATAACTATAAGCACTTCTTGGATTCCCTGCCCCACCAATTAACTCAACTAAAATGTCATGAACTCTCAACTGCAGGGAGAATAGCGACTTTAAAGATGCTGCTTCTACCTAAAATCTTGTATCTATTTCGTACCCTACCTATTCTTTGCCCCGCAATTTCATTAAAACTACACAAAAACTCCTCACACAATATGTATGGAATCACAAACCTCCAAGATGCTCTCTCAACATAATGATGAGGCACAGGAATGAGGGAGGAAAATTTTAGGCAAAACTTTCACAGAAACCTATTGGGAGAAAACCTTTGCTATCACGTATGCTTCGACTAGATGCACCAATCATTGGGAAATGTATCAGAAGGTTGTTCACTCATGGTACCTCACGCCATTCAAACTCTCTAAGTTTTATCCCTCACATACCGCCCTCTGTTGGAGGAATTGCGGAGAGGCTGGTACATTATTCCATGTACTGTGGTCCTGCTTATCATTGAGATCTTTCTGGAATAAGATCTTTTCCATTCTATCAGACATAGGGGGTAGGCTCATAGCTCCTAATCCTGAACTAGCAATCTTGCACGTGACTATCCAAGAACTACCACAACAACATCAGAGCAATAACGACACAGCTACTTCTTGCTGCTAAACTCACGATAACAAGACTGTGGAACAATGCTAACCTACCTTCCCCTTTAGATACTATTCGCACATTAAACCACCAATGTGAAATGGAAAAATTACTAGCTACTACCAACCTTACAGGTGCATCATTCCGAGATAAATGGAATCTTTGGCTTTCCAACTCTAAGTGTTCAGTCAAGGTCTGATAATGTACCTTAAACTCGGAAGTATTGTAAACTTAATTTGAAGTACTATCATGGATATGCTCTGTGATGATGACAATTTCATTCCCCCCTTCCTCCTTTCCTCCCCTCGCTTACCCCTTCCCCCCTTTATGTTCAAAGTATCTGTATTTCATCTAGTTGTTAACGGAATCAGTCACTTTACATATGTATGCATGATCTTTATATTGTTCTTATGAGTTATCCACTATTCTAGTTGTTTTGTTAACAGTGTAACAACTACTGTGACTTGAACCTGTTTGTGTTCACTCTATTACTGTACCATTACTTTATTGATACAATAAACACATTGAAATATAAATGAGAAAAAATAAAATAAAAATAAAAATAAACATTAAGTACAAGAACTGTATTGGCACACAAATCTGACACTATACTGAAATGAGTGTTTGTAATGGTTACACTCAATGATTACTTTTACTGACCCCTGCAGGCGCGTCTCCAAGTGAGACCAATGCTCAGAGCAATAAACTCTTGGCAACTGGGCACCTTCCCACTTCCAGCAACGTCCGAGCAGACACCGTAGCATCTGCAATACACTATATAGTGCTAACAAAACGATGTAACACAAAGTAATTACTCAAGAGCTCCCCCTGTGTAGAAATGCAGTTCTTTGTATGTAGCTGTAACACTGTAAGGCCTTACAGCAAATTATATAGTTTCTTGTCTTCTGTCTTCAGCTAGCCATTATACTGTATTTGTATTCCATAGGGTTTGCATATAGTAATGTAACACAGAATGATTAACAACAGTAACTTCAGTTGTAGAATGCACTTATGAACTCCTTTCCTGGGAATGTACCCCCACCGTCAGTCAATTGTTAATGAAGTTAGGCTTTGAGGCCTATCTGAGCATAGCCTAATTGGCTTGGGCCTGTTCCGTGGGACTACAGGTCTCAGTAATACTATGAAATTAGTCTAATGCCGCGTACACACGGTCGGAAAATCCGACCACAAAATCCATCGGATTTTTTCCGACGGATTTAGTCCAACACTGGTGTTGCATACACACGGTCAGACAAAGTTGTCGGAAAATCCGATCATTCTGAACGTGGTGACATTTGTTGCCTATGACGGGACTAGGTAGAGGCTAGTAGCCAATAGCTTTGGTCTTGTAATGTGATCTGAGCATGCGTGGCACTTTAATAACCGTCGGAATTCGCTACACACGATCGGAATTGGTGTGATCGGACTTTGTTGTCGGAAAATTTTTAGAGCAGGAGATAAAACTTTGTCCGTCGGACAATCCGATGGAAAATGTCCGATTGTGCCTACACACGGTCGGAATTTCCGTCAACATTGTCCGATAGGACAGAATCCATCAGAAAATACGACCTTGTGTATGGGGCTTTAGAGTGTGAAATGCTGTATATACAGTTGTCCTAAATGACTGATGGTGATAAATAGAATCCACCTGTGTGTAATCAAGTCTCTGTATAAATGCACCTGCTCTGTGATAGTCTCAGGGTTCTGTTGAAAGCGCAGAGAGCATCATGAAGACCAAGGAACACACCAGGCAGGTCCGTAATACTGTTGTGGAGAAGTTTAAAGCCGGATTTGGATACAAAAAGATTTCCCAAGCTTTAAACATCCCAAGGAGCACTGTGCAAGCGATCATTTTGAAATGGAAGGAGTATCAGACCACTGCAAATCTACCAAGACCTGGCTGTCCCTCTAAACTTTCAGCTCAGACAAGGAGAAGACTGATCAGAGATGCAGCCAAGAGGCCCATGATCACTCTGGATGAACTGCAGAGAACTACAGCTGAGGTGGGAGAGTCTGTCCATAGGACAACAATCAGTCGTACACTGCACAAATCTGGCCTTTATGGAAGAGTGGCAAGAAGAAAGCCATTTCTCAAAGATATCCATAAAAAGTCTTGTCTAAAGTTTGCCACAAGCCACCTGGGAGACACACCAAACATGTGGAAGAAGGTGCTCTGGTCCGATGAATCCAAAATCGAACTTTTTGGCCACAATGCAAAACGATATGTTTGGCGTAAAAGCAACACAGCTCATCATCCTCAACACACCATCCCCACTGTCAAACATGGTGGTGGCAGCATTATGGTTTGGGCCTGCTTTTCTTCAGCAGGGACAGGGAAGATGGTTAAAATTGAGGGGAAGATGGATGCAGCCAAATACAGGACCATTCTGGATGAAAACTTGTTGGAGTCTGCAAAAGACCTGAAAGTGGGACGGAGATTTATCTTCCAACAAGACAATGATCCCAAACATACAGCAAAATCTACAAAGGAATGGTTCACAAATAAACGTATCCAGGTGTTAGAATGGCCAAGTCGAAGTCCAGACCTGAATACAATCGAGAATCTGTGGAAAGAGCTTAAAACTGCTGTTCAGAAACACTCTCCATCCAACCTCACTGAGCTTAAGCTGTTTTGCAAGGAAGAATGGGCAAGAATTTCAGTCTCTCGATGTGCAAAACTGATAGAGACATACCCCAAGCGACTTGCAGCTGTAATCGCAGCAAAAGGTGGCTTTACAAAGTATTAACGCAAGGGGGCCGAATAATTTTGCACGCCCCACTTTTCATTTTTTTATTAGTTAAAAAAGTTTCAACAATCCAATAGATTTCGTTCCACTTCACAATCGTGTCCCACTTGTTGGTGATTATTCACAAAAAATTCAAATTTTATATCTTTATGTTTGAAGCCTAATATATGGCAAAAGGTTGAAAAGTTCAAGGAGGCCGAATACTTTCGCAAGGCACTGTAACTTCTGGGCAACAGCCCCCTCACCACACCAGGCCTGGATAACTTGATACCTCCGCTCCGGTGATCTCAGTCCTGCTGTCAGCCAGCTTCGTCATGCTGCACCGCTCCGCAAGATTACTGGGACCTTCCTCATGCTCCGTCAGGTGCTCTGGATCCTCTGGTCAGATCGTACTGCTTCTCCAGCACACTGTGGTTACACTCTCAGTGGTTGCTGCTCTGCAAGATGTAGGCCGCGGCTCTTCAAGCGCACACCCACAGATCCCTGTAGGCAGGTCACGTGTCCCAGCAAAAAGATACATAAAATGGCTGTGCCGTGCCATGCCTTTTATTACCTACCCAGCATGCAGTTCAGTCACTCAGTGTTCATGGGTAGGTGGGTAGCCATTGTATTTGAAAAGCTAATTGGTTAATTACTTTATTTTTGCCTGGTGCTGAAAAGACCCAAGATGCATATAAAATTGCTAGTAAAACCTAAGTTAATGGTATTAATACATTCACACTGGGGATTGGCTCAGTGTTCATTCAGAACTTTCAACCCCTCCACATTGTTGTGTCCATTAGAGAAAATAAAAAAAATGAAGAAAAAATTATAGAGCTATTATCAGAGATACGTTAATGATGCTAAATTTGACCTGGGTATCTGGGCATCAATATCATGTGGGAAGAAAAGGTTTAATATTCATATACTGTATATTCTAGGGGGTTAATGAAAAATAAAAATATATCTCATTATGTTTTTTCAGGATAAGAATAATGTCCCTTCCCAAAAGTCAAATTGATTCTCGGGATCAACAGTTATATATAAATATATTCTAAAAATAATATGAGATTATATAAATTATAAAGAAAAGATGTGATAACCACCAAGCACAATGTGGATTGGGACTTTAAAGGAAACTTTAAAACCAGCTAATACAATTGCATAAAAGCATGAATTTTATTACATCTATTTAAATATGTGACAGCAGTACAAACATTAAAATTGTGGGGCGTGGCTTGGTGCCGACAAGACATGGACGCTTAGTCTCCTCCCTCTGTCCCACGGAGGTCCTGCGATCTGCACAGCGGAGCTCCCCACACAGCAAAAATGGTGAAACCGAGGGACAAGCTATCCCAGTCCCAATCCCCGAAGGGCCCCGATCCCAGAGGGGCCCCGATCCGCACTCCGGCCGCAGTATCCCGAAGCTATTCCGGTCCCAGACACGCAAGGCAGAGGCTTCGGCCTACACAGAACCACGCGCCTCCAGCCGCAGCCCGACTGCCAGGAGAAGCTCGCAACTTACGGAGAGCCCCTCTACCTCACATCCACTGAGTATGAGCGACCTCCAGTCAGTGGCAGCTGACATCAAGAGCTCCTTTACATCGGCCATCACTGATCTCAGGAGAGATATACAAAGGATGAACACGCGGATGGATGAACTAGAAGACACCACAACCCGCCATGACACCTCCATACAGCAATTGCAACAAACATCCCAGGCCTACAACACTCAGCTCAGAGACCTGAATAGGCACATGGAGGACCTGGATAACAGCGGACGCCGGCACAACCTACGGGTAAGAGGTGTCCCCGAATCCATAGAACAGAGCCAGCTAATGCAAACCACAATCCAGATTTTTAATGATGTCCTTTGCAGACCCCCTGAGACCCCCATCGAATGTGAGCGTCTCCATAGGGCTGTCAAACCCAGAGGCAGAGATACGGATCCTCCTAGAGATGTTGTTTGCTGCCTAGTGAATTTCAGATTGAAGGAGGACATCCTGAGAAGAGCTAGGGACTAGCTATTTCAGGGAACAGAGATTAAAATATTCCAGGACTTGTCTCCAATAACCTTGCAAAACAGAAGAGACTTGCACCCCCTACTTGACTTGCTACGTCGTAAAGGAATCCAGTATTGCTGGAAATTCCCATTCTGCCTTTCGGCCTCAGCGGCAGGGCGCACTGCCAATCTAAGGGTACCGGAAGACCTCAAGGGATTCTGCAACACACTGCAAATACCACTCGTTGAACTGCCTGACTGGTACAGTACCCCTCATCTCCAGAGAACCAACTCTATGGACGCCATACCGGTAAGAGACGACTTCCAAATTAGAAGACGCAGATCATCTTCCCCCGGACCACCTCCTCAAAGGGATCAAAGGGACAGAGATCGTCAAAGCCCTACAGCCTCTCCCACTCACAGGCAGAGCAGGCCAGACGAGCCCTAAGACTACTTCAACTGAACTAAGCTGGCGGCGTATTCTACTCCTGGAGCCGTCGCTTCTCTCAGACCCCCGCTTCCTCATCCCACGCTCTATCCGACTAGATCAGGTCTACAATCTTACCCTCACCTCTCATCCAACCTGAAATGGCTCTTCTGGCAAAATAACTGACTCCATACACCCAACATGGGCTGACATTGCACCTGTATTAACGTTGGTGATATGGTCAAGGGATATATACACCCCCCAACATACAGACCCACCAACGGAAATTTTGCTTCATGGAAAGATGGAAATATGGAAACATGGAAAGACGACCCTCCTCCGTAGACGTTTACAGTCTCGTATGGCTTCTGACTCCAACGCATTTTAACAAGCAGAATCCGGCGCAAGAAGACAGTACCTGCATTAACTCCTGACCATCCTGAATGCCAGCTACACCCTTGCCACCCCTTCACACCGGATTCAACCCACAGATCACAACTCGGAGCAGACACTCGACAACTCAAAATGGACACTTCCTAGATGGGCCCATCCTGGGACCCTTTATCCCCGATCTCCTCTACCACCCTACTCCTCCCTCCCCCCTCCCCCATCCCTCTCCCTCCCCTCCCTTTCCTCCCCATAACCAGGTTTTGTTCCCAGGACTACAGGTTCTCTGCAACCACTACGGACTGATGGTTTGATCTGGGTATATACAAGTATCGTAAATGGCTTTATTCATGACTTCACACCCTTCTGTCTCCATATAACTCTATCCTCCCAACAATTCCGCACCTGTAATATATATGGGTACAGAAGGGCCCATCACACATGGAGTATATCTCTCCCCATGAATACCCTTTATAATCTACGAGGGGCCTATGCCAAAATCCTTCAAGTGGGATGGCCATACATGGTATAGAAATGTGCTACTAATTAACCATCTCCTGGACCCTACCAGGGAGCCATATCCCAACTACCTGATGCCCATAATTTTCTATTCTCTGATGAATCCTTGGTGAGTGATACCCTCCCAGCCTAGGCCACTGCTTAAAAGCATGATCACATGAGGTACAATACTGACCCATCACCTGATTTCTCCAAACTAAGGCAAACCCACAGGTCTTTGCTTTATTGGCTTTTTATTCCATTCCCCTAGAATACACCCGCCTCCGTAATTCATCGTAGGCGAATCAGTATGGAAGCAGTCTCCCTTACATCCTGAGGGATTACTTTAATCCCCAAGGCAGAATAATAGCCTTGCCTATTCAAGATTAAATATTTCACATCAACAAGTTTGACCTGTGAAGTCATGTTTCTCTATTATATGATTGCTTAACATAAGGGTTTTTATAGTTCATCCTGTTTACTCGCTCACTCTCACGAAATGATCCTCCTTTAGGACACCTTTCCGGAGCTACACCTTCTCCGTACATAGTACAGAGTATGTTGCTTATAATGTTTACATTGTTTTTAAGACTACTGCGATACGACGTGGACCTAAGACCGCTAACCAACCTTGCTTAACTTTTCTCTCTTTTGCCAATAAGCAGGTACTCGCTCCAAATGGTATAGAGATACCTGACGACCTCCAATGGACTAGACTTCCAACAGACCTACACTCGGACACCTTCCACTTCCGTGCACAACGGGATATTGACTACCACCGTTGACCCACATTGGACCTCACTTCCCACAACAGGGTAAGGTAGCTGGGCTACTCATACCTCCGGTCTCTACACCCCCTCACCAACAACCTCTACCCCTCTATCCCCTATCCCCCTCTCTACCAGCATCCCCCCTTCATCTTACCCTCCCACTCCACACCTTCCCCCTTTCCCTCCCAGAGGCTCGCCTCCTCTGGTCTCCACCACAGCTCTCAACTTAACAACCAAGGATTCCTCAAGGGCCCCAGATCCCCAAAGGGCTTCTCCCTCCCACAACAACCGCATTTCTAAAAAAGTGACCCGCTTCACATCATATTTAACATAACAACTCTACGGAACCCCGCTACCATGACCACTCCAGACCCTACTTCGCAAACCCACCACTCTCAAGGTGGTCTCCTAAAACGTGAAAGGATTGAATATCCCCGAGAAGCAAAGTCAAATCTTGAATATGATGTCAAATTTAAAAGCAGATGTGGTGTTTCTACAAGAAACCCACTTCTGTACGAACAATATACCCAAACTCACAAACCATAAATACCCTACCTCCTTCCACGCCACCAACCCATTAGCCAAAACAAAGGGGGTCTTGATTATACTCTCTAAAAACCTTAATTGGCAAATGATAGACTCCCTCATAGACCCAGAAGGTCGCTATCTATTCCTGAAAGGCACCATTCACAATCATATGGTCACCCTAGCCAATATTTATAGCCCCAACACTGCCCAAGTCAGCTTCTTCCGCTCCACCGCAACCATCCTCGCTGGCTTCCAATCAGGAATCACAATGAGGAGATTTCAACGTGACATTACAGCCCCCCCTAGACTCTTCATCTGGATCAACAACCTTACCCTATAGGGCAATAAAGCAAATTAACACACAAATACACGACCTCCTCTTGCATGACACATGGCGCACCCTTCATCCCAACGAAAAGGATTACACCTTCCTCTCTATACCCCATACCAAGTATTCTAGGCTAGACTACCTCTTTCTCTCCCAAAAATATCTCCCTCTCTTAAAATCCGCTACCATTGAACCCCTGATCCTCTCAGATCATCACCCAATTACCCTTTCCCTAACATTCCCAGAAAGAAAATTGCATAAAAAAATCTGGCGCTTAGCCTTCTTACATCAGAAAGTGACACCAACCTTCTCCGCTCCAGCCTACGCAACTACAGGGTAGGCTGCGGTGGAGACCAGAGGAGGCGAGCCTCTGGGAGGGAAAGGGGGAAGGTGTGGAGTGGGAGGGTAAGATGAGGGGGATAGGGGATAGAGGGGTAGAGGTTGTTGGTGAGGGGGTGTAGAGACCGGAGGTATGAGTAGCCCAGCTACCTTACCCTGTAGTTTCCAGGAAAACGATAACCCTGAGACATCACATATTACCATTTGGGAGGCACATGTGTCATCCATGGGAAGTTCCTAACACTTACAGCCAACAGAAAGAAAGCACAACAGACAGCATTACTAGAACTGACCAACAAAATAAGGAAATAGAACTAGCCCACAAACACTCACAAGCTCAGGACACCTACTTGGAGCTCACACAAACTAGGAAACTACTCCTTGAGATACTTGACCGCAAAACACGATGCAAATTCATACTAGGCCAAAAGTTATTCTATGAGCATGGGAATAAGTGTAGTAGACTGTTAGCCAGAGCCATTCAAACTAAGAAAGCTAATACAAATATCCACACCATTAAGGACTCCCTAGGCAAATCAAGTTCGGCCCCTGCAGAAATAGCATCACAGTTTGAGAAATTCTACCTGCACCTATACAACTTACCCCATTAACCCGAAACCCCTGCAGGCCAAAACAAAAGAAAGACCCTCATCACAGGCTTTCTAAAGAAACACAGTCCCAAATCCATCTCACCTGAGGACGCTCGTGAATTAGACAACCCCATATCTGAGAACGAGCTTAAGAGGGCGATCAAACAACTGAAAACAGGCAAAAGTCCTGGCCCAGACGGTTTCTCTGCACCTTATTTTAAAACATTCTCAGATACCCTCTCAGCCCCATTCCTAAAGGCTTTCAACTTCCTCACCTCAACAACCATACCCTTCCATAGACTACTAGAAGCGCATTTAGTTGCAAATTACAGACCGATATCTCTACTCAATGTAGACCTGAAATTATTCACCAAAATCTTGGCTAACCGTCTCCTTCCCCTCCTCCCTTCAATAATAGGGAAAGACCAAGTAGGTTTTGTCCCTGGCAGAGAAGCCAGGGACAACACTTTTAAAGCAATTAACGTACACGACTGGCTATCCACCCAGAAACAGAAGGGCTTTTTCCTGTCGCTGGACGCGGAGAAGGCGTGGGATTATCTTGGGGCCGCCCTACGCCACCTAGGACTCAAAAACCACATGTTCAACTTCATTATGTCTTTATATACTACGCCAACTGCCAAAGTCAGAGTGAACGGCCACCTGTCAGACGCCTTCTCTATCCGGAACAGTACGAGACAGGGTTGCCCCCTGTCCCCAATCCTTTTTGTCTTAACGTTAGAACCCCTCCTTCGCTGTCTATGTTCTAATGAAAACATAAAAGGCATACCTATAGCTGGACATACTTACAAGTTAGTGGCTTTTGCCGATGACATACTGTTATTCCTAAGAGACCCACTAACTTCAATCCCAAACCTCCTTAGAGAATTTGACCTATTCCAACACATATCTAACTTAAAGATACATTTCTCTAAATTGCAGGCTCTCAACGTATCCCTCCCGATAGACCTAGTCACCCACTGCCAAAATAATTTCCCCTTTGTATGGAAACAAGATGCCATCACCTACCTGGGAATCCAGCTGACTACACACTTATCAGACCTTTATGCAAAAAAATTCTTACTTCTGTTTCACACCATTTCAGATGATCTGAGTAAATGGGACAAACCCCACTTTTCCTGGTTTGGGCGCGTGGCCATTTTGAAAATGAACATCCTCCCCCGCATCCTGTACCTACTACAAACTATACCCATCAAGCTTCCCGCAGCGTTCTTCCAGACAATCAAACAACTGTCAATAAAATTCCTATGGAAACACAAACGCCCAAGGATAAGCTTCGCCCAACTCTCAAAACCCAAAACTAAAGGGGGAATTGGCCTCCCAGACATTCGAAACTACCCACGAGCCTGCCATCTGGGAAGAATTGTAGACTGGTCAGTTCACGAGGGGATAAAAGACTGGGTGAGATTAGAAGATTCCTTTTCATCCATACCGATTAAGTCCGCTCCTTGGATCCTCCCCTGCCACATTCCCAGATCCATAAAAGACCACCCCCTTATCGAAGCCACGCTGACTAACTTCAGAGAGGTATGTAAAAACTTCCAGCTTTCCTCAAACCCGGGACCCCTCACACCCATACAGCATAACCCTGCCTTCCCTCCTGGGATGTCCAATCACTTTTTGACAGACTCATGGTCACATAAAGACATTTACACGCGCCATTTTTACCAAGATGGGAATTTCCTAGACCGCAACTCGCTCCCAACTCATTCAGACAGCAATCCCATCCCACACTGGACTTACTTCCAGATCCGCCATTTTCTTAGAACAATAAACCAAAACTCCTCTGTTTCCCGTGACACAACCCCATTCGAGAACCTTTGCTCCCAATCCACACCACAACAACACATAATCTCCAACATCCATTCCATGCTCTTTGCATCAATCTCCCCTAGAGACGGGAAGGCCTGCCAGGCGTGGGAAAGGGAACTACAAATAGACCTATCTGAAGAAAACTGGGAATGCATTTTCACAGTAGCTCACAAAGGCTCACTAAATGTCACGACACAAGAAAATAACTACAAAACACTATCTCGGTGGTACCGAACCCCTGAACTAATAAACAGGTTTAACCCAGAGACATCAGACAAATGTTGGAGATGCTCAAATGAAAAAGGCTCCCTCCTACATATTTGGTGGTCATGCCCAATAATACAGACTTTCTGGACGCAGGTTCATGACATCACTTCTCAGGTGACCACCTACCATATAGAGTATTCTCCAGCTCGGCTCATTCTCCACCATTCCTCTACTTCAGCCCACTCATATAAGAAATCTCTAGGGGTACATATGATTAATGCTGCTAAATTATGCATTCCAGCACACTGGGGATCACCCCATGCCCCAACTATCTCTGAATGGCTTACACGTTTGGGGAGAATAGCTGAGATGGAGGAGCTCATCCACATAGCCCGAGACTCCCCAGCAAAATTCTACCACACATGGGCTTGCTGGACCCACTTCTGCACCACAGAGAGATATAAATCCCTCATGGGCTTAAACCGCCCTGATACCTCCAACAGGTGAGCAGGCCACCTCAAACACATCGCCCTAGAAGACTACCCATGCAAATTTGATTCATATCTTACCATACCCCCTTCAGGAATAGACCCCAAAATGAAATCCCCCCAGACAGGGACTCCTAAGCGAGACCCTCAATATCCTCAATGCTCGGTGGAGCCTGGGGAGGCGACTCCCTCGGATTTTCCTTCCCCCTCCCCCTCCCCCTACCGTATAATTCTTTCCTCGCCCCTCCTAAGCATTTCCCTCCCCCTCCACCCCCCTACCCGACTATGACTCCCCTACCCACCCCCAAGACTACTTCGGCCCAGGTGTTTGACCACCCTCCTTACTCCTCACATCTTACAAGACAGATGAAAATACCCTTCATCCAGCCTCACCCCACTGTAAAGGCGCAACACTTCCCAACGTGACTTAACCAAACAGATGGAATGTATGTGTAAATACATAGAAAATTAAATTAATACCGCGCTAGAAATAAAAAATAATGAGTGAAAAAATATGTGGCAAAAGCTGCAGCCAGTAACCGTACAATATCTACCAGGCAACAAGACATAAAAATAAATAAAAAGCTGCGCTAAAGGACCCCACTGGTGTGAGCCCTCCAAATAAAATCATTCCTCAAGTGTTTGAAAGCGTGAAGATAAAGACCAGGTGTAGACTAATTAGAGGCACCACCTATTCTTAATCATAGAAAACCCAGACAATGGCACCAAACCAATGAATCTTAAAAAGGATTACATGTGACACATATCCATTTTAAATAAACCCCCATAAAGAAATCCGCAAACCCACATATATATATATAGGTGACAGTGAAAAGGATATGTAGCAATATCTGTGAAAATGAATGTATATAATGAATACAAAAGAAACTAGATGATAAAGTTCTTAAATCTGAGAGTCAGTTAATTGATTCCACAGTCCTGAGAATAATAGCAAAATCAGGGGAATGTTCCAACTTAAGTTCCAATCCTATATTCCAAGATGAGAGATCATCAAATGGTAAAGTGAGTGAGGCTCCTTACCTCATCTGATGGACTCCCTTAAGAGCAGAGTCTACAGCGCAGGCAGAAAACAATCCTCTGCAAGGATATAGGTGATTCATCAGCTCTTCTCCGTTCCAGTCTGTCTTCTCCCCCCAGGGGAACGAACGCGGCCCGGAACTCAGATGCCAATCTTCAGATTCCCCCGGCCGCTGCACACGGGCGGAGCGAAATTGATTGACAGCGCTGGTGACCGATCCCAGGAGTCCTGCCTCGTCTGAACACACCAGGACTTAGGGGGCTCCCCAAAAGAGCTGCAAATTCACGGGGGCCCTCCGAGATGGCACCTGCAGTTAAAAATCAGCACTCAGGCCCCTCGGCCATGAGTGGAGATGTGAGGGGAAAGAAAAAAACGGACCCAAATAGTGAAACACCGCTATGAACAGGGGGATGTTTTATTGAAAAAATATATACATAAACCCAAGATGCAATTCTTAAGGTCACAGTGTAGTACAAAGAAAAACTTATTCACATGAGTATTAAAAAATAAGCTTAACTTGTACACAAATATAAAAGAAATTAAAAAATCATTAAAAAAAACGGTTAAATTAAAAACAAAATATACACCCGTGCATGGGAATCTAGTGGACGTGATGGTATCAACATAACCTGCCCGACATTTGTTTTCTGCCTGCGCTGTAGACTCTACTCTTAAGGGAGTCCATCAGATGAGGTAAGGAGCCTCACTCACTTTACCATTTGATGATCTCTCATCTTGGAATATAGGATTGGAACTTAAGTTGGAACATTCCCCTGATTTTGCTATTATTCTCAGGACTGTAGAATCAATTAACTGACTCTCAGATTTAAGAACTTTATCATCTAGTTTCTTTTGTATTCATTATATACATTCATTTTCACAGATATTGCTACATATCCTTTTCACTGTCACCTATATATATATATGTGGGTTCGCAGATTTCTTTATGGGGGTTTATTTAAAATGGATATGTGTCACATGTAATCCTTTTTAAGGTTCATTGGTTTGGTGCCATTGTCTGGGTTTTCTATGATTAAAAATAGGTGGTGACTCTAATTAGTCTACACCTGGTCTTTATCTTCACGCTTTCAAACACTTGAGGAATGATTTGATTTGGAGGGCTCACACCAGTGGGGTCCTTTAGCGCAGCTTTTTATTTATTTTTATGTGTAAATACATGGCCTCTCCTAGACTGAGCTACATACAGGAGTTACACCCGAAATAGCTACTTAGAGTTATTTAGTTCTAGTTTTTGTTACACTGCTGAGGCCTCCAGCCTTACGACTAGCTCACCTGCCAAGCTGACATCCTGAGAGTAAGGCAATATCATTGTGTAATTGTTCACATTGTTTAAACACCTACTGTATGTATCAAATTTTGTATAAACACTTTGTTCATAATAAAAAACTTTTATGGAAAAAAAAAATTGTGATGAAAGCTATAACGGCTAAATCTTTGGGTGTACAAATATATACATATATATATACAGTGATTGACAGTTTCTCCTCTTTGTTCCGACGCGTTTCAGGAAAAGTGCAATCCTTTCATCAGGGGTAATGTAGAAGAGAGATGAAAAAATTGTTTCTGAAATAAAGCATAACATTCATCAGAAATAGCTACATCATGATGCCACAAATTCTGCTTGTAAACATCTCAGCGATTACATTCCATTTGCAATCAGTGAAATTTGATACAGCCATCTATAATATAAAAGCAGAGTTCACTTTTGGCCAAAGGTGGAGATGGTCCATATGCCCCCAGAGGTGGGGCCCTGAATGACCAGCCACGTTAAAAATTTGAATGAGCAATCTAAAGTGGAGATTAAATAAAGCTTAAAACTAGATCTATAGGATTAGTCATGGTTAAAGTAGAATAAAGCCATGCAAAATAATTGAAACCCAAGCAAAACAAAGGCAAATGTAGAGTTGATGGTAAAGAGTGTAATAATAACAGCCCCACATGAAAATAAAGCAGTCCATGATAGATTAATTATTGCAATTCTAAGCAGTCCTGCCCCAAAGGTGCACAATCTATCCTCATATAAAGGACCTGTATGAAAGCATAAACAGAGGAAGAGGAGTATGTGAGTCCACGAATCTGGCTTACCTGTATGTGCTGCTGTGTGCTCTTGCAAAGAGAGTAACTCCATCCAGTAAGGCAGAAGTGCAGATGCACATTGCCTTGTTATCCATAAATATGGTGTCGAGGGCATGTGGTCTGGTATGGTTTGGGGGGCTCACTCATCCCCCCTTTCCTGACCTGCCAGGCTGCATGATCGGATAAGGGTCAGTTATGGATTTTGGGAGAACCCCACTCTGTTTTTTGGCATGGGGTTCCCCTTAAAATCCCTTAAACCCTTCGGGTCTGGTGTGGATTGGGGGGGCGCCTTATGCTGTTTTAAAAAAAAAAATCTATTGCTGGCAATGGTATGGTATTGCTGGCAATTTAAGGCTACTTTAACACCGGGCGGTGCCAATGTTAGCAGTAAAGTGCCGCTCATTTTAGCTTTACTGCCGTTATAGCAGTGCTTTGGTGTCACTTTTTGGGTGGTAGCAGGGAGTTTTTAACCCCCAAAAAGAAGTTAAAAAGGAGTTAAAAGTGTCCATGATTTAGCGCTTCCGAATCACATTTCAGGCGCTTCAGAAGCGGTGCCCATTCATTCCAATGAGCAGGGGCAGTTTGGAAGCAGTTTATACACCACTCCCACACTGCCCCAAAGATGCTGCTTGCAGGACTTTTTTTTCCCATCCTGCAAGTGCACCACCCCAGTGTGAATGCACTCAAGCTTTCACACTGAGTGGCTTGAGAGGCAGTTTTCAGGTGCTTTCCAGGCGCTATTTTTAGCGCTAAGATACCTGAAAACTGCCTCAGTGTGAAAGGGATCTTAATGTCATTTATTTTTTTTCTTTAGAAATGTCAGTTTTACTGCAGTCGTTTCTATGGTATGGTTCATGGTACACATTGTGCAACTTTACAGGCAGACTAAGGGGACCCCAGGCACTATATTCAAAGGAATTTTCCATTTTTATTGTTGCCCTTTAAGAATCATTCAAATCACTGCTCTTGTAAAAACAATCTCTTTTAAAACTTTTTTTGTTTCAAAGTTTTTATTGAATTTTAAAAAATGCACAAAAACACAAATTAGTAGCGTTAACTGTCAGTCTGTGACATTGTAGGATAAGTAACATATGCTCACAAAGGTAATAGGTCAGCTCAGCCATGAAGAGAGTATTGCGTGATAGGACTAGTTGAAATAATTAGAAAAAACAAGAAGGGATCGTATCAGGAAATGGGCAGTGTCCATCCCATCCTGACACCCCATATGGGATCTAACTGTGTCAAAAGGGATAGAGAGCACACCAGACTCCACAAATGACTCCTCGTAAAGAAACACCATTACGCAGTACTCATCCAGTTCTATGAGCAAAAGAAGAAGAAAAAGATGCTGAACTAGAGATCACAAATCAGAGCAGTAAGAGACCATGCTTGGTGAAAATTTCAATCTAACAGCTTATCCTATGTTACATCACTATTCACTAACAGGAACTACCTAGAGTGCAAGTTCTAAGTAATCAAAAGAGGGTGCTGAAAGGATAATCTTTGGACAGGAAGTGAGATAAGGAGAAGAAGAGAGAAAGGTCAAATAGAAAGGGAAAGTTAAAATGACACTATGGAGCATCTATAAGTAATAGATTGCTGTTGTTTATCGCAAAGGCACTTTAAGATATGTCTGCCAGGGTTCCCAGACAGTTACAAATTTATCATAGGTGTCCAGGAGAAGATTAGATGTCTTCTCCTGGGTCATTTTCCAGGATATTTTTCGTTTACCTGCTACAAAGGATACTGAAGGCTTCTTCCAGGCACGGGCGAGCATCATCTTAGCTCCCAACAACATGAAATGGATAAGCTCCCGTAGGGGTTTACTACAACCGGCCAGCCTGCTATTCAGTAGCACCAACTCAGGTGTTTTTGGTAGATCTTGACCAGTTACTTTGCGCAGAAAACTGAAAATCTTATTTCAGAACCCCCGAATCCAGGGTTACTCCCTCAAGTGTGAAAGAATGAGCCCAAAATGTTGCATCCTCTGAAGCACAGTGGGGAGGTGTTCGGGAATATATTGGCCAGGCGAGCAGGAACCATATACCAGCGTGTAATAATCTTTAGTTTGGCTTCCATCAAGGAGGTGTTTACCATACCTTTAAAAGCTTGTTTAAACATAGAGAACCAGGTTTATTCTTCCCAACTGACCTCCACATCACATTCCCAGTTTAGGGCATATGAGGGTTTGTCTAGGTTCTCCACCAGTGCTGCATTGATTAATGATATTCCTCCTCTCCGATCCAAGGCTTCAGAGCACCATCTTTCATACATGATAATTCTCGGTAGACATGTGCACAACAAAAAAATTTGTTTATTTTCGTTTCTTTTTTTTCGTTTCCGAAAAAAATGCGTTTTTTTAATTTCGTTTTTTTAGTTTCTGTCGATTCATAACGATTCGTACATTCGTAAGTCGTTGTTGTTCGGATTCGTAACGATTCATACATTCGTAAGTCGTCGGTGTTCGTATTCGTAACGATTCGTACATTCGTAAGAGTTATTTTTTCGTTGATTCGTTTTTTCGTTAGTTTAATTTTCGGACGCATTCGTATTTATTCGTACATTCGTAACATTCGTATATTTGTAATCGGAGCATAATTCATAATTTGATGTAATGTGTATGCTATTATTACATTTTAATAATTTACGAATCGAAAAAAAAAGTTACGAATCGAAAAAAAATAAGTTACGAATCGGAAAAAAAGTTACGAATGTACGATTTTTTTTGTTCAATAGAGACACCGAAAATTACAATTCGAAAAAAAAAAAAAAAAAGTTACGAATTGAAAAAAAAGTTACGAATCGAAAAAAAAAGTTACGAATCGAAAAAAAAGTTACGAATGTACGAATTTTTTGGTTCAATAGAGACACGGAAAATTACAAATCAAAAAAAAAAAAAAAAAGTTACGAATCGAACAAAAAAAGTGACGAATCGAAAAAAAAGTTACGAATCGAAAAAAAAGTTACGAATGTACGAATTTTTTTGTTCAATCCATTCAAAGCACGTTTAGCAGCACCATTGTAAGGGACACGGAAAATTACCAATTCAACAAAAAAATTTTTTTGTTCATTTTCGTTTTTCGGATTTTCTTCATTAGTACATTCATTGTTTCTAATTTGTTTTTTTCGGATTTTCGTTGTTTTTCAGATTCGTTCGATTCGAATGATTCGTTAATCGGATTAGTACGATTCGAACAATTCGTTACGATTCGTTATTCGCATTCGTACAATTCAAATGATTCGTTCATTCGTACGAAAACGAACTAACGAAAATAACGAGAAAAACGAAAAAAAAAACTAAACAAATTGCACATTTCTAATTCTCGGTGGGTCAGGTTTTGAGTCCCAAATGGATGCTAAGAAATGGCGAATTTGGTGTAGGCGAAACCTTTCAGAAGGGGGCATATCCAGCTTACTGACACAATGACTTAGCATCAGGGGTCCCATAGAGGACATGAAGTGGCCTATTCAATAGAAGCCCTTGTCCATCCACCATTTGTATGCTCTAATGTTCATACCAGGAGGGAACTGTGGGTAGTTAAACAGATGGGTTAACGAGTGGATACCCAATATCAAGTGAGCAGATTTGTATAGAACGTCACATAAAGCCATTTAATGTGAAAGGGTAGGGGCTAGAATTGAGGGCCTATGTTTGGGGGGAGCCCATAACAAAAAGTCAATGGTATGTAATGGAACCGCCTGTCTCTCCATGTTGACCCAATCTGGTTTATTATCGAAAGCGTAGACAGTAGAAAATTGTGACAATTGAGCTGCCTGGTAGTATCTCCAGAGGTTTGGTAATCCCAGACCTCCACGTGTGTATCCTCTTTATAGAACGCTTTTAGGGCATCCGTAGTCTTTGTTTCCCCAAATAAATTTTGTTTTGTTATCTGAGATTGAAACTTCTCTAATTGAGGCTTCTTTACCGGAATTGGAAAGAGAAGAAGATATAGGATCCTGGGAAAGAGGGCCATTTTAAACGAGTGCACCCTACCCAGCATTACAGGTCACCCTGTCCCCAGCTGGACATATCCACACCCATTTTTGTTAAACATAGGAGGGTAATTGCTATTATATAGTTGGTCTATATTGGCTACCAAGTTGATACCCAGGTAAGGAATGTGTGACGAATACCAGACAAATTCAAAGTGGTCTTTTAGCCGTTCAACCAATGGCTCCGGGGTGGAAATGTTTAACGCTGCAGATTTGGTCATGTTTACTTTAAGGCCAGAGACCCTCCCAAAGTCATGTAAGAGTTTAACAATATTAGGAGTAGACCTAAGAGGGAGCTGATGAACAGTAGCAGGTTGTCTGCAAATAGGGCATGTTAATGCGAACGTTAGCCACATCTCACCCCATGAATGTCAGGGTGCTCCCTAATTGTAATTGCCAGTGTTTAGATTACAATGACAAAAATTATAGGGGAGAGAGGACATCCCTGTCTAGTCCCCTTTGAGATGGGGAAAGGCTCTGTGTAACAGTTTGAAGCTTGACCTGGGCTCTTGGTTGATTATATAGAGCTTGTATAATTTGCAGAAACCTTGGGCCAAATCGCCATCTATTAAGGACCTCAAGTAGGTAAGAACAGTCAACAGTGTCGAAAGCATTCTGTAGGTCTACTGATAGCAGGAACCCCTCCTGATGTGGACCCCGTCCCATTTTGACTACAAAAGGGATACTATATCTACCGCTCTAAGTATCTGATCTGGGCCTTGTCTCCCCGGGATGAATCCCACCTGATCTTTGTAGCTACCTATAAATTTAGATAATCTATTGGCTAGTTTCTTTTTCAATATTTTTAGATCATTGTTGATCAGAGATATAGGCCTGTAATTGCTGACATCCAAGTGGTCCTTACCTGGTTTGGGGATAACTGAAACATTAGCAAGATTGGCCTTGTTGTCCAGGGAGGACCCCTCACGAAGGGAGTTGATTTATGTCTGTTTTCCAGCTTAGGGAGTGGAATCTCGTCTAGAAAAGCAGATAGACCTGAAGGTCGGTATCCCCCCTCCCCCTATATAGTTTGGCATAAAATTCATGAAATGTGGCCATAATCCGCTGAGGGTTTTGCGTAAGAGTTCCCTCCTGGTCACGTATTTTGGGAAAGGAGAATGAGTGGGGCCTGGGGACAACTTGGCAGCCAGTTTGGGGCCTATTCTGTCTTTATGCAAATAGAAATGGACATTCCTTCACTGTATATGTTTTTCGGCCTGGGTGGTCAAGGCAAGATTAAAGGCGACCCTCACAGATTCCGGTAAAGTCTTAGACTCGTAAGTTGGGTTCTTTTTATAGTTTTTGGATAGTATAAGAAAGTCACGTTCTATCTGCCTGTCTTTCCCGCTTAAGCTTTGTGGAGAGTTGAATAATCTTACCCCTAATCACTACTTTATGAGCTTTCCAAAGAGTTGAAGGGGTGACTTCCCCATTGTCATTGACTTGGACATATTCCCCTAAGTCTTTTTCTAGCATGGCTATTTATGATAGATTCATTCAGGCGCCATCTATATGGTCCTTCGGGGCCCTGTGTATTCATTAGGAAGCATATTACCATCGAGTGATCGGACGGAGAATCATCTGTGATGATCGACATGGTAATAAACAGAATTGTTGGACTCACTGTAAAAATATGATCTATTCTCGCTAGAGTTAAATGGGAAGCAGAGTAATGAGTATAGTCCTTCGTAGACGGGTTATATTCCCTTTAGATATTGTGTTGCGTTAGTTAAAATATGATTTTTTTAAACATCAGACCTAACATTACATGGGAGAAATTACAAGTTTAGTTGATCAGATTCTCTGGTTTGAGTAGAATTCTCAAACAAATGCTGTTTACATACAATGGTGTTAGATAGCATTAAGCGGCTATTGTCTCGTCAGCTACAGCAAACAGGTTGAGAGTGTCTGTCAGACTGAAAAGAATGACTGTTATATTGATGACAGGATTTGGTTTGAGTAAAGAATGGGTAGCTAGCAACAGTCCATTGTCTCGTCAGCTACAGTAAACAGGTTTGGAGGGTCTCTCAACCTGAAAAACAATGACTGTTATATTGATGACAGGATTTCGTTTGAGGAGACAATGGTTAGTTAGCCCATTGTCTCGTCAGCTACAGTAAACAGGTTTGGAGAGTCTCTCAACCTGAAAAGAATGATTGTTAGTGGGTTGTTAGCTTTGGTCAACAAACAGGGGTATAAAATGGATGGGTAGAGACACAGAGACTGGAAATCATCATGCTGTAACATCAGGACACACATCATCATGCTTTGAAGATCAGAAGAAGCCGCTCATGATACAAGAACAGAACCTGATCTCTCAGAAGAAATATTGCCAATTGGAGATCATGAACATTCAGTAACAGAAGAGTAACCTTGCTAGATAGACGCAGGCGATACATTTGGGGGCTCGTCCGGGATCTACATTTGGGGGCTCGGCCGTGACTGTGCTATAGTTCAATTGAAGCAGAGCTGTTTTTTCTGTAGTGTGTAGCTTGTGCTAGGTAAAATGCTGCGTAAGCTGTTTAGGAAAAGCAAGGCTGCAGAGGGTCCTGGTGACCAGAAGGAAGTGTGCAGCTTACCTATTTGGGCCAGAGACAATGAGTGGGAGCCTCTTGCTAAAGAATTTGTGAAGTATGCTTCTCCCTTGAAGCTGACTTGGGGTGATAAAGTCTCAGATCATTTTGTAGATTTTAGCCTTAAGGGGTTGGATTTAAGTAAAAAAGAGAAGAGAACTGTGTCCAAAGTCGGATGGTATTTTCTTCACGGGTTTTACATCGAATCACATAGAAGGGAGAAGGCAGAGGCAGAAGTTAAGGTATTAAAAGACCAGCTAGCAGTTGCTTCAGAGTGTGTACGTTCAACTGCTAGTCGGGCTGATGATTTGCAAGAGCGGTGTGCAGCCCTCATGACCAAATCAATTAATGCCTTAAGGAAAAGGAAGGGCCGTAAACCTGTTAGTAAAGCCAGGGTACGTGCCATTGTCACATCCCAAAATTGGGACTGTGAGGATGTGCTCTCCTCAAATGATAGTGAGGATGAGGAGATAGAGTTTGATGTTTCGCATGATGATCTGCTAGTGCGAAAGAAAAAGTATGCCAGACCTCTCATTACTAAGCATAGGAAACGGCAACATGATAGAGAGGATATGGCAGATGGGGAGGTGCATTATCGCAACCCCAGAGATGTTGAATTTGAAGAAGTACGGGAGTTTACACAAACTGAACTCCATGAGCTGGCAAAACAATACAAACAAAGGTCTGGGGAGCCTCTAGTGAGTTGGCTCCTACGCTTATGGGATGAAGGGGCGGACAGTGTTGTTTTGTCAGGTAAGGAAGCAGTGACTATGGGAGTGTTAACCCATTATCCACAATTGCGTCAGGCAATGCGAAAAGCCCGAGAGTTTAGCGTGAATTTTTCACTGTTAGACCTCGTGAGAGATGGAATAGTCCGAGTATACTCTAGTCCTACTGACCTGGAAAATACCTACTCCTGGAGATCGATAGCAGAGGGTATTTCCAGGTTACGTGAGATGGGTTGTATAACCGGATTAAATACGTTTCCAGAATGGATGGGTCCAGATATGGAACCCTTCACGTCTGCTCTGCGCTCTAAGCTGATGAAGTCTGCACCATTTAATCTCAGGGCTCCCTTATTGTCCTTGTTGGGAGGCCTGGGATTAAACAGCAAGATTCATGAAGCTACAACCCTTTTAAGCCAGTTGGGGGAGCTAGAGGAGACTAAAAGAAAACCTGTCAGGGCAGTAGATAAGGTCAAGGCCAGACAGGAAGAATACAAGCAGAAAAGAACAGAGAAGAAAGGGAATGGGGTAGAGAAGACAGGGGGTGAAGAGAAAACCAGGCTAGTTATTTCTAGGAAAGAAATGTGGGTGGACCTATTAAAGGCAGGAGTACCTAAAGATGAGATAGATGGCATTTCTACTGCAGAAATGCTGAAGAGGTGGAAAGATTTAGTAGGTAAAACTGTCAGGGTTAGAAACACTACTGCTAGTGAAGATAACATCAGCCTAGACTTAGAGGAAACAGAACAGACACCTCCTGTTAGCCCAAAACCAATTCCCAAAACTGAACGAGAACACAAACCCAAATCCCTTTATTCTGGGGAGGAGTTAGAGAGATTTAGAAAAGGGGATTGGGAGGTTCCTTATCCTTTATGAAGGGAAGGTGAGTCTCCTGTAATAGCCGTGAGGGCAGTGACAGCAGGAGACCGACGCCCATATGCACCTGTCACTGTATGGTGGGGGAAGTCATCTTCTCCTACACATGTAATGGCTTTAGTTGATAGCGGAGCCGAAGTTACACTTTTGCAAGGAAATCCTTCCCATCACAAAGGAGAATTGATTTATGTAGAAGGTTTGGGGGGGCAAACTACACCAGCAGTTAGGATACGGGTAAAATTGGCTATTGGCAAGGGATCAGGATTTATGCTTGGGATGGATGTACTTCAAGGTCAGTCAATTCAGACTGAAAGAGGTACATTCACATTTGGGTATCCTGATAAAGCGTATCTGGTAAGGGCGGTGAAGGCTGTGGTCAGAGGTCATGCAAAATGGACCCCTGTCTACATTCCTCCACCAGAGAAGCCAGTCTGTTTCAAGCAGTACAAACTTCCTGGAGGCCACAAAGAAATTGGGGAGACTATTCAAGAACTATTGAGAGTAGGGATCCTTAGACCTGCTGTAAGTCCTTTCTCGTCTCCGGTGTTCCCAGTAAAAAAGCCTGATGGGACATATAGAATGACTGTGGATTACAGAGGTCTAAACAAAGTGGCACCTCCATTGAAGTCAGCTGTACCAGATATGATCTCAATTGTTGAAAAAATTGCTAAAGATGCAGGAGAATATCATGCTGTGATAGACCTGGCTAATGCTTTCTTTTCGATTTCAATAGACCCAGAGTGTCAAGACCAGTTTGCTATGGTGTGGGACGGCCGCCAGTACACTTTCACTGTCCTTCCGCAAGGCTATCTTCATTCTCCAACGATTTGTCATGGACTGATTGCCCGAGATTTAAGCACCCTGAATTTGAAAGTCGCTGTGTTTCACTACATTGATGACATCATGATCTCTGGAACAAAAGAAGATGTAACTGAAGCACTGCACCTGCTGATACATCACATGGAGAACAGAGGGTGGGCTATCAACAGAGACAAAGTCCAAGGACCTACCACAGAGGTGAAATTCCTAGGAATGATGTGGACTGGGCAACAGAGGAAAATTCCAAAGACAGTTGTGCAAACTATCCAGGCGCTGTTGCCCCCTACTACCAAAAAGGAGGCACAGAAGTTCATTGGAGTTGTGGGGTTCTGGAGATCGTTCATCCCACATCTTGGACTGATTCTGAGGCCTATATATAATGTCACCCGGAAAAAGACTGAGTTCTCATGGGGTTCAGAGCAGCGGACTGCATTCCTGGCTGCTAAAGAAGCTATTTTGCAGCATCAGGGATTAGGACCCGTGAGACAAGGAGTACCATTTCAGCTGGATGTAGTGGAGCAGAATGGTACCATATCTTGGAGTCTGTGGCAGCCAAATGAAAAGAAAGGACTAAGAGCAATACCCATTGGATTTTGGTCCAAACAACTGACAGGGGCACAGAAGAGATACACGCCCCTAGAGAAGTACCTGTTTGGGGCCTACACAGCACTTCAACATGTAGAGACCATTACAGGAACGGACACAGTCACCATCCATACTGCATTGCCAATAGCAGGATGGGTGAGAGATAATGGACTGATCACTAGGGCAGCTGTAGCCCAGAACCAGACACTGATGAAATGGAAGTGGTACCTTCAAGAAAGAGGGGGTATTGCAGCTGGGGATGTTAGAGACATTTCAAAACAGTTGGCAGGGCTTGTTACTTTTACCAGCACCCAGCCAGAAGAAGAAATTCCTGTGCTGCAGTCATCCCCCATTCAAGAGGCTCCACCCTTTGAGTCTCTGTCAGAAGACATGAAGCAGTCAGCATGGTTCACTGATGGTTCAGCCATAGTCGCCTCGTCTGGGCGTAAATGGACAGCAGCAGCCTACAACCCAAGTACAGACACAGTCCTGCAGGAGACCGGAATTGGAGGGTCCAGCCAGTATGCAGAGTTGAAAGCTGTAGTGATGACGCTTCAGGAGGATCCTTCTTCCCATCTCACTATCTACACTGACAGCTGGGCGGTTTTTAAAGGACTGACAACTTGGATGCCCACGTGGAAGTCCAATGAATGGATGATTCATGGAAAGGTGGTGTGGGGAGGCAAGGAAGTCTGGGACTACATCTGGAAGGAAGCTCACTCGCGCACCATAAAAGTGGGGCATGTTGATGCACATGTGCCCCTAGTCCCAGACTTTGAGAACTATAACAGAGTTGCAGATGAAATCGCCAAAGTGAAGGCAGTTGTGCCAATTGATCCTGTCTTGATGAACTTGGCCAACTGGGCCCACAAGCAATCCGGACATTTGGGTCAGAAAGCAACATATGAATGGGCACAGCAGAGAGGCTTGCCTATATCCATGGACATGATAAAGACTGTAATAGGGAACTGTACAGTGTGTGGAGAAGTGCGACAATGGCCATTACAAAAGTACTCCACCGGGTCGATTAAGAGGGGTGAGAGGCCTGCAGAGATATGGCAGATTGACTTCATCGGTCCCCTGCCCCGGGGAAACAATGGACTGAGATATTGTTGCACTGCAGTGGACACCTATTCAGGACTTATGCTTGTTCATCCTTGCAAACGTGCAGATCAAGCTGCAACGCTTCAACTGCTACAGAAACTTGTCGTTGCTTATGGTTGTCCCAAGCAAGTCCAAAGTGATAACGGCTCACACGTCACCGGATCAACAGTACAGCAGTGGGCCAAAGATTCTGGAGTGTACTGGTTGTGCCACATCCCATACCATCCACAGGCAGCTGGTTTGATTGAAAGATACAACGGGCTATTGAAGGACCAGATACGCAAACTTACACCCACACATACACTAAGGGGGTGGGATCGGGTCCTCACACACGCAGTCATGTTGTTAAATTCTAGGCCAATAGGCAAAAGCACACCATATGAGAGGATGGTAGGGGCTGGGGCACAGATTCCACAGCTGGAGTGCAGAGTTCAGTATTTATGTAAGGTTCCTGAAAAAACAGGGCTTAACAGATACCATGTTACTGCTTCCCATGACATAGAAACCAAGAGTGACGTATCTGAAGCTGAAGCCTATCTAGGAATGAGAGGGAATCTGGCAGGAAGGTTTGAAGTTATATTTGCATTGGCAGATGAGCTTCAAGACAGTGGCTGGGACTCTGACTGGTTAGTGGATACTTCTCAGCAAGAGTGGAAAGTGAGGCTACATAACATAAAACCTTCCAAAATAAACAGCAGTGATCTTCTGGGAAATATCAGTATATTTCCTCTCCTCCCTATTGATGTTCTGTGGGAGGGTCAGAAGTGGGTACAGGCAGGGGGCAAAGTGTTAGTCAGATATCCAGGCAAGAAGCCATTTAGAGGAGAGATCGTAGCTGAAGGGCCTGGATCTACTGTTTATGTATTATTAGAGGGAACAGATAATCCGCTTTGTTTTCCACTCCACAGGCTGTCTCCGATTTGATCCAAAGGAAGACCAGAGAAAAGTGATTACAAGATGGAAAGAATGAGGGAAGATCGCAAGAGCTGTGGAGAGCAAGGCCTTTGATGTATTACATGCCTGGACTTGTTTCTACAGAACTTTAGAATGGACTTTCTAATGAACTTTTTAAGTTAAAAGACTGAAACATCTTCTCAATGACAGAAATTGGAGGTGTTGCATTCAAGGAAAATTAATGTTTAGAATGAGTTTTATCAAATGATATGGAGTCTGAAAGAAAAGAAAAAATCTAGGGCGGAATGTGTTGCGTTAGTTAAAATATGATTTTTTTAAACATCAGACCTAACATTACATGGGAGAAATTACAAGTTTAGTTGATCAGATTCTCTGGTTTGAGTAGAATTCTCAAACAAATGCTGTTTACATACAATGGTGTTAGATAGCATTAAGCGGCTATTGTCTCGTCAGCTACAGCAAACAGGTTGAGAGTGTCTGTCAGACTGAAAAGAATGACTGTTATATTGATGACAGGATTTGGTTTGAGTAAAGAATGGGTAGCTAGCAACAGTCCATTGTCTCGTCAGCTACAGTAAACAGGTTGGGAGGGTCTCTCAACCTGAAAAACAATGACTGTTATATTGATGACAGGATTTCGTTTGAGGAGACAATGGTTAGTTAGCCCATTGTCTCGTCAGCTACAGTAAACAGGTTTGGAGAGTCTCTCAACCTGAAAAGAATGATTGTTAGTGGGTTGTTAGCTTTGGTCAACAAACAGGGGTATAAAATGGATGGGTAGAGACACAGAGACTGGAAATCATCATGCTGTAACATCAGGACACACATCATCATGCTTTGAAGATCAGAAGAAGCCGCTCATGATACAAGAACAGAACCTGATCTCTCAGAAGAAATATTGCCAATTGGAGATCATGAACATTCAGTAACAGAAGAGTAACCTTGCTAGATAGACGCAGGCGATACAGATATCTACTAGCCCCTGGGAATGGAGAAGTTTGGCGATTTTGAGACTTTGCTTGGGAGGACGCAGTAAGCGATTGTGACCATTTCCTGATTTGTCTAACATGTTATCTAGTGCAATATTGGAGTCCCCTCCCATTAGTAGAGTTCCCTCAAAATTAGAGAAAAGGAGAAAGGGTGTTTATCATGGAGTTAAAAAACTGGGCTTGTCCGTGGTTCGGAGCATAATAGGAGACAATTGTGTACGTGGCTCCTTTCAGAGAGCCTGCCAGGAGAATATATCTACCCTCAGCGTCTCTGATTTCTTTTTGGGGGAGAAGGCAGTGTTTTTAGCGAAAAATATGCCCACCCCTTTAGTCTTGTCTGTCACATTAGCTAGGTAGAATTGGGGAAATTTGGCATGTATAAATTTTGGGTTGTATTGTTTGGGGAAGTGTGTTTCCTGTAAGAGGAGTATCTCAATATGTTGGGAGTGGGAGGTCTGAAAGTATTTCTGGCACTTCAGTGGCGAGTTCAGTCCTTGGACCTTGTGAGAGGCTACCTTAAAGGGAGTTGGCGTGTCAGTGGGTCAAGCCATGGATCAGAAGGGAAATGAAATGAAGCACTGTGTAGAGACCTACCTTCCTCCATATGAAACTGGTCTGAAACCAAATAAGGTAGATGAGGAGGCATACCCTCAATAACAGCGTAAATATATTGCTTCCATAGTGCCTGAAAGGAGAAAGAAGAAAATAAGGTGAGCCAGGAAATGAGGGAGAGAAGGAGAATAGCAAAAAGAAAGGGTCCGGGAAGGTCATGGGAATAACTTCCCACTGGGCTCCCCAGTGACAAAGAAATGGGGACAGGCGTGCCTATCCCCACTCTAAGGCAAAGCCACACAAGATTCTGCCTGGGTGGAAGAACAACATCTGCCATCAGGAGTGTCAACATTCAACTCCCGAAGTGGGCCTGGTTAACATAAGTCTAATGAGGGACAGGCCAAACATACAATTAAATGTTAAACAGGACCTATACCTGTCCCTGAATCTAGTAACATACTGTCCAGTGAACTAAGTAACCCATTAGAGGAACTGAGAATTCAAAGGTGAGCAAATAGACTACCAAATGAAGAGGTGGGACTCCCTAAGAGGGCTTTCAGACCAAGCCGCCCATAGCATCGATGGTAAAATGCAGCGTTTTTAGCAGTGTTTTAACATTGGATTTGCCGCACATTTCGGTGGCTAGAGGGGGGTAAAAGCGGCCAAAAAACGGTTAAAACCGCCTGCAATACGCCGCAATAGTGGCGTTTTGCTGGCGGTATTGCAGCGCTGCCCCATTGATTTCAATGGGGAGCAGCGGTGGAGGAGCAGTAAACACACAGCTCCTTCACCGCTCCAAAGAAGCTGCTGGCAGGACTTTTCCTAAATAGAGTTGAGCGGACACCTGGATGTTCGGGTTCGACGGGTTCGGCCGAACTTCGGAAAAATGTTCGAGTTCGGGACCGAAATTGACCCAAACTTGACCCCAAACCCCATTGAAGTCAACTTTTGAGGACTAAAATGGCTCTAAAAAAGTAATGGAAAGGGCTGCAAATGGCAACAAAATGTTGTTAAGAGCATGGCAAGTGCTCTGCAAACAAATGTGGATAGGGAAATAACTTAACCACTTCAGCACCGGGCCATTTTACACCCTTCCTTACCAGAGCACTTTTTGCGATTCGGCACTGCGTCGCTTTAACTAACAATTGCGCGGTCGTGCGACGTTACACCCAAACAAAATTGACGTCCTTTTTTTCCCACAAATAGAGCTTTCTTTTGGTGGTATTTGATCGCCCCTGCGGTTTTTATTTTTTGCGCTATAAACAAAAGAAGAGCGACAATTTTGACAATTTTGAAAAAAAAAACACAATATTTTTTACTTTTTGCTATAATAAATATCCAATTTTTTTACTATTTTTTTACTCAGTTTAGGCCGATACGTATTCTTCTACATATTTTTGGTAAAAAAATCGCAATAAGCGTATATTGATCGGTTTGCGCAAAAGTTATAGCGTCTACAAAATAGGGGATAGTGACACTTCGGACACTTTTGACACATTTTGGCTGCAGGGGTTAATGTGTTCCCTATAGGAGTGATTCTAACTCTGGGGGGAGGGGACTCAAGGGGAGGAGACCGATCATGTGTTCCTCCGTACTGGGATCACATGACTGGTCTCCTCTCCGCTGACAGGTCCCGCACGGTCCCGTTGTTTTAACGGGCAATCGCGGGTGCCCGGCGGACATCGCGGTCGCCGGGCACTCGCACCGGGTCCCGAGCGACGCCGCGGGCGCGCGCGCGCCCCCCAGGCTTCCGGGAATGGAAGGACGTCATATGACACCCACCCAGGATGGGAGATCCACCTTGTGGGAGTCATATGACTATACGCGGGTAGGGAAGTGGTTAAAATAACATAAAAAAAATTAAAAATTTAAATAATATGCTGGAGGCCCTCTTCTCAGCTGAAGAAGTACAGGAAGTCATTAAGAACCTCAGAAACTCAACGGCACGATGCCACACATATGGTGGGAATGCCCCAGAACACGCCCTTTCTGAAAAAAAATATTCAATTTAATGGATAAGCTAGTGGGAAAATAAAATACTTTGAAAAAAAAAAAAAAAAAATTATAATCTTGACCTAGGAGGACGAGGTCCATATGGAGTAGGAGGTTGAGGTGGATGTGGCTGTGTAGGTGGAAGCGGCGGTGGAGGAGGACGAGGTAGCCAACACTGGTTCAAAAATACAACAATGGCTGGGTAAGGCCGGTGATGTGTCAAATTCTGTCCCCCGTCGGATAGTGTCTACGCTTGCTCAGTATGTAGGACAAGGGGATTTCGAAAATCTCCGAAGATGAACGGCGCCTGCGCGGTGACTCCAGGTTAAAGCCACACCATCCGAGGTTGAAGCCGAGCCAAGCGAGGCCGTGCCCGAAGAGTGGCGAGCAAAGCGAGCCCGTGAGGGGCCCTGTTACTATGTGCTACCGTATGTCCACTTGGATGGTGGGGCTTGAACCTGCACTCACGGCGCAGGTGCCATTCATCTTCGGAGATTTTGTGAATCTCCTTGTCCTCCGTACTGCGCAAGCGCTGCGCCTGTGCAGTAAGTGTCCGGACACTAACCGATGGCTGGACAGTTTTTGTCAGAACCCCGATATACATGTCTATTCTGCACAAGGTATGGGATCCATGCCTGGTTCATTTTAATGAACGTGAGCTTGTCCACATTGGCTCTGGACAGGCGGCTGTGCTTGTCTGTGATAACGCCCCCTGCCCTGCTAAATACACGTTCAGATAATACACTGGCTGCAGGGCAGGCTAGCACCTCCAAGGCATAAAGGGCAAGCTCAGGCCATGTGCCCAATTTGGAGACCCAGAAGTTGAAGGGGGCAGACCCGTCATTCAGTACGTGTAGGCGTGTGCACCTCCTGCTAAGATGTTCCATCTCAGCTGGTGGTGCTGGTTGTTGTGGCGTGCTGACAAAGCTTTTCCACATTTTGGCCATGATAACCCTGCCTTCTGAGGTGCTGGCGGTGCCCCAGCTGCGTTAGCGACCTCTTCCTCCTCCTCTGCCTTTGCCTTGTGCTTCCACCGTACCCCCGCTGTCAGGTGGGAATGCTACCAGCAGCGTGTCTACCAGCGTGCGCTTGTACTCGCGCATCTTACGATCACGCTCCAGTGAGGTAATTAAGGAAGGTACGTTGTCCTTGTAACAGGGATCCAGCAGGGTGGACATCCAGTAATCAGCACCAGTTAAAATGTGGGCAACTCGGCGGTCGTTGCGGAGACACTGCAGCATGTAATCGCTCATGTGTGCCAGGTTGCAGCATGTGTTTTTGCAATAGCAGAATACACCCAGAGTATGTAAACGGTGTCTCTCAAAACCTACAAAAATGCAGAAAATTTTATTCAAAAAAAATGTTTTTGCCCTAAAAAAAATTTATTTGAATAGAAGAAATATATATTTATTTGAATAGAAGAAAAATATATCAATTGGGTATGTCACACCTGCAGATATGCAGAAAACACTGCAAACATTTTATTTTTTTGCACTAAATGTGTGTTTTTGCAATAGCAGAATACACACAGAGTATGTAAATGGTGTATCTCAAAACCTGCAAAAATGCTTTTCAAAAAAAATGTTTTTGTCCTAAAAAAATTTTATTTGAATAGCACAATAGAAGAAAAATATATAAATTGAATATGTCCCACCTGCAGATATGCATAAAACACTGCTAAATATTTTCTTTTGCCCTAAATGGGTGTTTTTGGAAGAGCAGAATACACCCACAGTATGTACAGGGTGAATCTCACAGTAACATATACAGTGCTAGTGCACTGAGCTTGCAGATAAAAGTTATATTTTCTCTGGCACTGGGCTCATGGCAGTGTAAAAAGACTGTGCACTGAATCTGAATCTGGACTCCTAGATAATTCTCTCTCCCTCAAAGCAGCCACATGAACCTTGCCCTACACTCTCTATCTTTACTCTCAGTGCAGTGTAAAAATCTTGTGCACTGCACCCACACAACTAAATCTATGTAGATCGCTGACTATTTAGAATAGATTTCATGAATCTGGACTGACTCCTATCATGTAATTCTCCCCCTCACAGCAACAGAAGCCAGGAACCTTTCCCTACACTGTCTAAAGCAGAGTGACATGCTGTGCTGTGTGCCTCTAGCTTATATAGAGGCTGGGTCACATGCTGCACTGGCCAATCACAACCATGCCATTAGTAGGCATGGCTGTGATGGCTTCTAAGGGCACACAGCAGCTTTTAAAAATGCGCCATTACATCGCTGAACACCGGACCCTAACCCGAACATACAGCCAATTGTTCGGGTTCGGGACCCAAAAACCCAAAAGTCCGGTATGGACCCGAACTTTACAGTTCGGGTTCGCTCAACCCTATTCCTGATGCCCTGCCAGCGCACCACTCCAGTGAGAAAGCCCTCAGGTTTTCACACTGGAGACAATGGAGCAGCAGTTTGAGGGCGGATTGCAGGCAAAACGCTCTTGTGAGAAAGGGGTCTTAGAAGTGAAATCACAAGCTGACACCCGTAACTACAAAGAAGGGAAGGGATAATGTCGGAAGATCTTGGTGGATGAGAGTGGATGAGGTGCATCTTTTGGGCTGTTGTTTCTGCCACATCGGAGCCATTGGACTTTGCGGTGAGGGGCGCTTTGCTGATCCAGTATTTGTGGACCTGAGGACGAAGGTGGTTCCTGGGAGATGAGGCCAAAATGTTCTAATAAACGTTCACCATCTTGAAAAGTGGAGAAGCCATGTGTCTTGCTTTTGTATACCAAGGAGAGGCGAAAAGGAAACAACCACCGATTTTTGATGGACTTCTGGGTTAAGACTTCAAGAAGCGGTTTCAAGGTTCTCCTTCGTTGAATAGTAGAAGGGATATATCTGCAAAGACTTGGATTGGGTGACCCAGGATCAACAGCTGGAATGCATTTCTGGAGGTGCGCATTACTTCTTCCTTTACGCCGCAATAGTGAGGCTTAATCACTATGTCCCTGGGTAGACCGTCTGAGCGAGGGGGATGCAGGAATGTCCAGCTCTAAGCAGTGCTTCGGGATATCAGGAATGATGTCTTTTATAAAGGTAAGAACTGCCTCCTGGATGTCCGTGACAGATTCTGGGAGCCCTCTGATTTGGAAATTGTAACGTCTAGAACGATTTTCCAAATCGGCAATTTTGGAGAGGGCTGTTTCTAGTTGGTCCTGTAGGTCTTGAATGCGAGAAGTATTCTGATTTGGTCCTGGCTATTGTCTGATCCGTCTTATGTCATCAATCCTGGATCCAAGGTTTTGGTAGTCTGCTTGAATAGTGAAAGTAATTTGAGAGGCGGTTTGGGCAAGCCCCTTGGAGAGCATTTTGGAGAAAATGTTAATCATAAGTTGATGTGATGGAGAGAGTGTGTCTGAAAGCTCTGAAATGGCAGGGCTAGCTGCAGGGTCCCTCATGGGGGTGGTGATTAATTCCTCCAGTGTTCTCTCAAGGAGTACACAGTAGAAGCTGGTGATAGCAGTTGGGGGAGCATAGCACTGACAGTATCCTGCCCTGATTGAGAAGTGTGCTGTGGGCCTTCATCAGTGCCTGCCTTTATTTCCTCTCCCCTGTCCCCTTCCTCAAATGGAGCACCTGATGCCATCTTGTCAGCTTCTGGGGTAGAGCTGAGGAATCCTGGGTGGCAGGACAAATTCCTCCTAACAGTCCCCGAGTGCATGGGCACTGTGCCCTGCTAGTCTCCCTGATTCCTGTCCCCAGATGGGAGAGGAGACAAGCTGCTGTCTGTGGGTGTGGGGAGTCGTGGCTGGGCTTAGCAGGCTGGCACTGAGGGGAAGCTGAATAGGCCGGGGTCTGGTGGAGCTCACCCCACCTATCATGATCGCTCCCAGCATCAGGGAAGTGGTCCCTGGTGTGTCTGCCACTCCGGTAGTCACAAGGAGAGGACCAGGAGTCTGTCCACCCTCATCCGCGGGTTGTGTAGGCCTTACTGGGAGCAGGGCCGAGAGGCTGTGTCGGCAGGGTCAACACGGGCCCTTCTGTCTCCTATTAGTTCTCTCTTTGGGTGTGGGGGCCTCCTCTGACAGGTCCGCTGTCTGTGTAACCAGGGGGGTGGATTGGGGATCCATCTTGTAGCTGCATTGGTGACGAGCAGGCCGGAACGGGACAGAGCTCCAAGCTAGGCATCCATCTCATGAACTCCACGGATGCGCACTCCTAAAGCCTTTTTTTTGCATTGATATATGTCTACCAGGACAGTATCCGGACCCCCCATACCCTTTTTATAGCCAATTACTTGCATATACAGTAAGCCTTTAAAATGGGGACTTTTGATTTTTAAAGTTCTGGTCCCATAGACTTTAATAGAGTTTGCCATTCGGGGTAAAGAACTTTTTCTCTGTTGGGGGGTTCTGCTGTGAACTGAACAGGGGGGTGTTTGGCCCATCTCTGCTCTCTACATTAGTATCCAAATGCTCCTTCAACTAATGCTAACAGGTCATCTAGGGCCTCATCTTCTTGTTGTCTTCTCGTGTCTTAGTTGGTTCTTGTTTTTGCGTGTACTTAGTATACAGACTCTTGACTATGAGCTTCTATGTGAATAGCTGCAGGTTTTCGATAATTTCAAATTTATTTATATCAGAGTCTGGACAAAAACTTAGACTTTTTCAGAGTACCCCAATTTTTTTTCTAGAGAAAATATGTAATCAGAAAAATGTATAATCTTTAATTCAGTATTGGGGCCAAGGATTTTGTTTGCCAATTCTTGGTTTCCTTTGTTCTGTTGTGTTGAATGATGTGAGCAGGGTCTAAAAAATAGTGGTATTAAGAGGTGAAGCAATGGGGAGTGCTCCCTTTGAGGAAAGTTAAGCAGTATTAGCTACAGTGGCAGAGCCCCCTCTCTTGCTCCAGTGCTACAGGGGCAGATTGGAAATCAGTGCCTGACAGTGACTGCTCTCCACTTATAGCCGACCAAGAACCGAGGAATCAGTGGTAATGTGATCACTCAGTTCTCAATCTTAGAACCAACATGGGACAGCTACAGCATTGGTGTAAACACAATTGTCTGTATTGTGCTGGCAAATCTCATTATCAGTTGTAAGCTAGATTTAAACACTGTCTTTTGAAGGGTTAAACAATCTCATGGCTTGGGTTCTATATTTTAGATTAATGCACTTTAGAATAATGCTCCTTCTTCTGTCCCTTATTTTTATATTGTCATCTTTTCAAAGCATGGAAGCTGTCCTAAGAGTCATATTTATAAATCTGATCCAAAAAAAGGTATGAAATATATATATATTTTAGGTACACCATGTGAATGGGAACACATAATAAGCATATAGTGGGGGTTCTCAAATCTAACTGCAACTTGACAACTTTTTTTTGTAAATAATTATAAACAGAATAACCAATAAATAAAACTAAATAAAACTGGATACAAGTAGTAATTTTAAATATGCTGTGCATACCAGGAAAAGATGAATGCAACTGATTCTGAAACTCCCCTATGAAATTTACAAAGGTTTGGTATCTTTGGATCTCTCATTCTCTAAAGCCATGATGAAAGTTGCTTTGAACAGATATATTAGTATTGTTATGCAGTTCAGTGAAGTAAATCTTTACTTTAGTGAAACTATTTTATTATAAGCCTACAGAATTTATCAACTTTAAAATAGTAAGATCTGAATAATAATAATAATAATAATAATAATAACATATTATTAGCATGTCATGTAACATTGTAGCATATAGCTACAGTTTTTAGAGCAAAAGTGAAACAGCGGGTTTACTAAAATAAAAATAAAAAATACAGATCAAGTACTACAAATGTGTTTTCAAGATTTAAGCAGACTACATTGCAGATCCTTACCTGATTTTTTTCTGGAGACATTATTTTATACCTTGCATCACCTTTTTGAACCCAAGAGCTAAATAGGAATAACTGCCGCTACATTTAATACCTGACTGATCTCGTTATTCTATTAGGAATTGTGTTGCCTTCAGTATAAGGAATCTTAGGCCAGCCATAGACGGTTCGAATCTTGGCCGTTTTAGCAGGAACTGGCTGAGATTTGAACCGTGTAAGGGCAGGCTGAATGTACCAAGTTTAAAAATCAACAACTTGGGTACAACCAGCCTGCCGGATTTACTTTCAATTAGCTAGCGGCTGTTATAGCCACTAGCAATAATCAAAATGGCTGCTATAGCCACTAGCAATAATCACTGTCTTCTCCTGGCACCCCACTTGCTCCCCTGCTGGGATAAGACAATATCTCAGCAGGGGGGATTCCCCTGTCAACACTCACTGTGTTAATAGTAGAATCGTGCATCATCTATGGCCTGCCTTAAACTCAATATCAACAAAGGGAAATGCCTATTGCAGTGGAGTGCAGAGGTTGCCTGTAATTTGAATTCCAACTCTCTGCAGACTTCTGGGAAATGTAGTGAGTCAATAAAACAGCACTACTATTTTCTAAATCTCTGAAAAATTTGAATTTATTTTCCTCACTAGCATTTCAATGCTAGTGAGGAAAATAAATTCAAATTTTTCAGAGATTTAGAAAATTGTGGTTGGCTGCTGATTGAAATGTAAAGGAAAGGTCTACTAGCATTAAATAAACAAACTAATTGTGTAGCAATTATATATTGTAGGACATTCATAGTAAAGTAAAGTAAGATTTTTCCTGTTCCTATTTCCCTATTCCTATTTTCCTATTCCTATTCCTATATTACTAATTATAAGATTGTCAAGGAATCATGCTACTGGCAACTTGCTAAGATGAACAAGATTCTTGTTTGGTGGAGGAAGAATTAGGAGGGAGCTTACTTTTGGCAGGTAAAATAGTGCCGTGTAACATAACATGGGTGAGTCAGCCAAATCATACATAATAAGGTAAAAATTGCAAAAAAGACACAGATATAAAATTTTACCATTTGGAGCAGTATGGTTTACCCCGCTGGTGGGAACACACAAAAAGTTCCAACGAGCCACCTTTTTAGAACAAGCTCTGGACAAGTTACAATGTTCAGTTTTCATGCTAGCTAATGTAAAGAGATCTGAATGTGGGATCATATTCTAAGCTTTGATCAGGTGGTCATTGGGTGTGAGGAGCATTTTTGGCTCTTTTAGTAGCCATATGTTATGTGGACCAGCCAGTTCACTGTAGCATAAATGTAAAGGTGGACTTCAGGCTGGTGAACAGTAGCAGTAAAAAATATTTTAATATACATCATGGGGGTTTTTCCCCACTTACAGTTCCGGTGACAGTGGTCATGAAAATACTTAGATAATCTCCCTAGCAATACCATAGACAGCAATAAAAGCATGACAGATGTTCTAATCACCCCCACTCCATCCAAAGCTAAAAGAAAAATGTTTTAGTTTCTTTTATACCCTTTAATGAAAATTTCAGTTTATTAGGGTTTAATAGCATCTCACATTTTTAAGCCATGAAAACGAATACCAACAGCAAACTTAACACAAGCACAGCTGACAAGGCTCTGCCCTACAGTAGACTACAGTAAAAAACAAGAAAATTGACACTCTGAATATTTTCCATTGCATCAAAACAGTTACAAACTTACATTGTTTTGACTGCCATAACCTGTGACAGTTGAGTGGTTGTTATGGGATGGTAAACTTTGTTCTTTGATGACTTTGTTAAAATTAAAAAAATATTAATGTTATATTTTTACATCTTTGAATGTGTATGTTTTAAAGTTTAATACACTTGTTAAAAAGTATATATTTATTATGTTATTGTATTTTATGGTTGGACAAATAACTTTCAAGTAACTTCTTGAGTTTAAATATGATTTAGCATAATTTTAAGCTAAATTTAATTTTAATGCAGGCAAAGATGTTTCAGTTTGAAAGGAAATGTGTACCAATACTAAGTAGTAATTTTAAGGAAATGTTGAATCTCAAAGTGCACTTCATTGGTTAAATGCACTGCACAAATAATAAACACCCGCTGCCGTTCCATTAGTTGCTAAGCAACACATTTATATGTTCTGTTTGAAGGCAGTTTTAGTAAATAATATACCTAAAAAGACTATCTGTTCTTAACCTATGTAGAGCTTAAAGGAATTTCATGCAACACTTTTGTATCCCAAAGGCTGCCCTTTCAGCTTGTGAGTGGCTTAAAAATGGACCAAATAAGAACCAACATTTCCATTTAAAGAATGACCTTTTAAAGAGTAAATGTATTAAAGTTTACTAGTAGTAAAGGAAAGGAAACAAAAAATACAAAAGGAAAATTAATTTTTTTTGTGTTTTTTTTCTAAATAGCTACAATCCTGGTAAAACTGTATGCCTCAAAGATTTGGAGTTGGCAAATGTAATTGCAAATAGAACAATGTTAACGATTGGTCTAGTTTGTAGCATCACAAAAAAAGACATAATACAAGCTGCAGCTGCAGCTGTGTTCAATTTGAATAGTCCTAGCAAAATCACAAACTGGAAGCATGGTGTTCTATAATCTTGGGTCTTTGATGGCACCATAAAGTGATGAAGTGTAACCTCGCTAAAAAAAGACATTGTCAAATGCTGTATCTCTGCTATACTAGTCACAGCATCAGACATCAGCAGTCATCTTACAATTCTCATCCATTAATGTGCATGGAATAACAACTGATGTTCTGAATGTTTTTCTTTTCTGCTCTATTTTTTAGTAGTAATAGGTAAGTGCATGTTGGTACTGATGAGAATGAAGTCTGCTGCAATAATAATATTTTTTCACAGAGGTGTGAAATAGAATGTAAAACAATGATCTCTGTAGAAATAACTTTAAACAAACATTATTTTTAATCCAAAAACAAATATGCAACAATTGTGCTTCACTTCTGCTGCTACTGTAAATGTGTACCTAAGTTTGACTGAGACGCTAAAGGAATATATATTTTTTCGCCATGGACAAATATGAGTAAAGTAAATATCAAGACAAACTATTTTTTTTTGGGGGGGGGGGGGCTATAGAGTGGGCTGGGTTTAAAACTCCTACTGGATATTTAATGCTATCTGGGGCTCCATTATTTCCACAAATTGTCTCTTGTTCTGACCACACAAAACAGGGAGTTAGAGAAAATATGCAACATGGACACAGACAAAAATCAAAAGTCTTACAGAGATTTCAGTGCTCCCCTTCTCTACTAAAGACAATTATATGTATTTTTGTCTTTTCTGCTGATGGAGAATTACCCTTATGCCATGTACACACGACCGGATTTTCCGTCGGAATAAACTCTGACAGTTTTACCGACGGAGTTCCGACGGAATTCCGCTCAAGCCGTCTTGCCTACACAGGATCACACCAAAGTCTGAGCGTCTAGAACGTGTGATGTACAACACGTACAACGGGACTAGAAAAAGGAAGTTCAATAGCCAGTAGCCAATAGCTGCCGTCTCGTGCTTGCTTCAGAGCATGCGTCGCTTTTGGTCTGTCGGAAAAGCATACAGATGAGCGGTTTTCCCGATAGGAATTGATTCTGTCGGAATTATTTAAAACATGCTCTATTTCTAGGTCCTTCAGAATTTTAGAAAAAAAAAAGTCAGATGAGGCCCACACATGATCGGAATATCAGATGAAAAGATTTTGTCTGACTTTTTCTGACTTTTTCTGCCGGAAAGTCCGACCGTGTGTACCTGGCATTACTTCCGATCTGGTAAAACTCTGTCAGCGGGGCAGAAAGTGAGAGAAAATCTCTCCAAGCCTGGGACAGCAGTGAAAATCTGACAGGGCTTCTAATCTTTTTCCACTTTGTCCAAAACTAAGAAAAACATTTTTTGGCTTTGACATGTTAACAAAAAAAGGATATTGTTTGTTTTTACTAGCAGTAATCAAACATGTTTTAAAGACTGCATGTCTGAATGTTACATTGCAAGGATATTGTTTCGTGCTGGCTATCAGCAGAAAGCATAAAATAAAAATATATGCTCTGAGGCTAGTCAACTAGCCTCAACTAGTTTTTTAGGGAATCATGCTGAATTTCTTTCTGAATCCACAGCACAATAGATTAAATCCTGACAGCCTGTTGGGATTGTTCCAATGTGTATAAACTTTCAGTTCCCAATTTAATTTTCAAATGGACTGCAGTCACAGCATTTGTATAGTTAACCATTCATCAGTTTACAACTGTCAGTCATCCCTGCCTGCTGCATGCATTTTTACCTATGTTGCCAAAATTGTAGCACATTGTAAAAATAAATCTTTACCCTCTTGTGTTATGTTTTTAACTTGAAAATATTTTTTTGTTTTTATTTTAGTATGTTGCTGTGTCAGTTTAATTGCAAGCCCAACATTCTTATAGCCAATAGATGAATTTCCCTGAGTGCTTTGTTGGCCCACTGCCATTCTATAAAGCATGTAGAATAATAATTTAGTTGAAGTTTTGTTAACTAGTTTCTATTGAGTTAAGTGCACTTACATCCTCAACATTTCCATCTGCTATGATTTTCTAATGGCAGGGTATAAAACTCTAATAACACTATGAAACCAATTGACTTATTTTAGGAATTGTGATTTGGATAATGAGATAACAAGAGATATAAACACAAATTGGTAAAAAAACTTGATTTTAGTACTTTGAATGATATCCATACTAAATTGCAGGGTAGTTACTAATTCACAATAATTTTTTATGTGAAAAAAAAAAATGTTTTCATAGATGCCAGTTAGATAACACGATAACATGAACATTATTAAATGTATGATACATTTTGAAAAATGGCTTCCTTTTAATAAAGTGTTGAGTTTCCTAATGTTCGGATTTCCTAGTGCTCCTATAATTATTAAATAGCAAAGCTGTGACAAGGAAATTAAATCTGTATTTAAAACTGTAGGCTACATACAAACACAGTAGGGTTTACCTGTGGGCAAAATATTTAAACAGAGTTTTTTAATATAATTGAAATTATATTCTCCCCGGTATATGAACATGTATAGATTTTAATATAATGACAATAATATACCCCCTGTTGTACCATTTAAGAATAGAAAAGGTCATCACGTTGTTATATGGTTATAATATAAATATATACATATCTCAGTGAAGCAAACACACTTCACTGTGACATAAAGGAAAAACACTTACAGCAACCTAGAAAGAATGGGTGGATGGGTCCAGCAGGAAACATTGTCTTCTAAATACCTATGTCAGCAGCTTTAGTATGATTCCTGGCAGATTACCTTTACATAGTTCACATGTAATAAAATAAAAGTATCACTGGGTGATCTGTTTAATGCAGCCGAGAAACTATATTGTTCTTTGCTCAATATTATTTTCTTTTTTAAACTTGTATATGGGAAAACAATATGCACTTGCTTTAAAACAGGAAGCATACAATTATCACTTCCTTATGAAGCCAAAAATAAAGCTTTAGCTCTAATAGCAGGATAGCAGACAAAAATATACACATTGTTTGTGTTTTGAGTTTTGATTGCACAGTTTACTGGCTACAGGGGCAAGTTCAGAGGGTAGTGATAATGGGGAGTACTCGGAATGGCCGGGCTGGAAAGCGGGGTCCCCCAGGGTTCTGTCCTAGGACCAATCCTATTTTTTTAACCATTCAACGTTTATTAACATCAAAGAATAAACATACAAAAATATACTTGTTACACTTCTTTGGAAGGGTATCATTAAGATATTACATATACCGTGGTGTGAAAAAGTGTTTGCCCCCTTCCTCATTTCCTGTTCCTTTGCATGTTTGTCACACTTAAGTGTTTCGGAACATCAAACCAATTTAAACAATAGTCAAGGACAACACAAGTAAACACAAAATGCAATTTGTAAATGAAGGTGTTTATTATTAAAGGTGAAAAAAAATCCAAACCATCATGGCCCTGTGTGAAAAAGTGATTGCCCCCCTTGTTAAAACATACTATAACTGTGGTTGTCCACACCTGAGTTCAATTTCTCTAGCCACACCCAGGCCTGATTATTGCCACACCTGTTCACAATCAAGGCATCACTTAAATAGGAGCTGCTTGACACAGTAAGGTCCACCAGAAGATCCTTAAAAGCTACACATCATGCCGAGACCCAAAGAAATTCAGGAACAATTGAGAAAGAAAGTAATTGAGATCTATCAGTCTGGAAAGGGTTATAAAGCCATTTCCAAAGCTTTGGGAATCCAGCGAACCACAGTGAGAGCCATTATCCACAAATGGCGAAGACATGGAACAGTGGTGAACCTTCCCAGGAGTGTCCGGCCGCCCAAAATTACCCCAAGAGCGCAGCGACGACTCATCCAAGAGGTCACAAAAGACCCCACAACAACGTCCAAGGAACTGCAGGCCTCACTTGCCTCAGTTAAGGTCAGCGTTCATGCCTCCACCATCAGGAAAAGACTGGGCAAAAATGGCCTGCATGGCAGAGTTCCAAGGAGAAAACCACTGCTGAGCAAAAAGAACATCAAAGCTCGTCTCAATTTCTCCACAACACATCTTGATGGTCCCCAAGACTTTTGGGACAACATTCTGTGGACCGATGAGACAAAAGTGGAACTCTTTGGAAGGTGTGTGTCCAAGTATATCTGACGTAGAAGGAACACTGCATTTCAGAAAAAGAACATTATACCAACAGTAAAATATGGTGGTGGTAGTGTGATGGTCTGGGGCTGTTTTGCTGCTTCAGGACCTGGAAGACTTGCCGTGATAAAAGGAACTATGAATTCTGCTGTCTACCAAGAGATCCTGAAGGAGAATGTCCGACCATCTGTTCGTGTACTCAAGCTGAAACGAACTTGGGTTCTGCAGCAGGACAATGATCCTAAACACACCAGCAAGTCCACCACCGAATGGCTGAAGAAAAACAAAATGAAGACTTTGGAGTGGCCTAGCCAAAGTCCTGACCTGAATCCTATTAAGATGTTGTGGTATGACCTTAAAAAGGCCGTTCATGCTCGAAAACCCTCTAATGTAACTGAATTAGGACAATTCTGCAAAGATGAGTGGGCCAAAATTCCTCCAGGACGCTGTAAAAGCCTCATTGAACGTTATCGCAAACGCTTGGTTGCAGTTGTTGCTGCTAAGGGTGGCCCAACCAGTTATTAGGTTTAGGGGGCAATCACTTTTTCACACAGGGCCATGATGGTTTGGATTTTTTTTCACCTTTAATAATAAACACCTTCATTTACAAATTGCATTTTGTGTTTACTTGTGTTGTCCTTGACTATTGTTTAAATTGGTTTGATGTTCCGAAACACTTAAGTGTGACAAACATGCAAAGGAACAGGAAATGAGGAAGGGGGCAAACACTTGTTCACACCACTGTAGTAATCTGCATCTAACATGTTACCCAGTGACTATTTAGACATCAAACTTAGGTAGAAACATTTACCAAATTGTCATCTAGAGATTAAGTTGGTAGTTAACCATGTTTACACATTCGTGAGTTGTAGATCATTCTATGATCAGCTCAATCAATAGGTCGAGGTAATAGAGGAAGGGAGGGAAAGAGAAAAGTACAGATATAAGAGGTTATAAAGGGTAGGAGGAGAGGTGAGGGGTATAGAAGGTACAGGTGGGTGGTGTTCGCACGTCAGCACATTAAGATGTATGGGTCTCAAAAAAAGAAAAAGAGGATCTAAGTTGTCCTCTTGACAGGTGTCGTTGTATTTGATCTCAAGGAGCAGGTCCCTCGGGACTAATTTCTAAGGTCTTCGTAATATTGTGTATATCTAAAGGTAAGCCATGGCATCCAGGTAGCATGACATTTTTCAACTGAATCGTTAGATTGTGCTATAGTTTCCTCCATGTCACATATGTCTTTAATTTTTGATAGCCATTCTTTTACTGACGGAGTGCTAGTAGATTTCCAGTGAAGCAGTTTAAGAGACTTAGCCGCGTTCAATAAGTGTCTGGTCAACGATTTTTTATATCGCCTGAGCGAAAATGAGGTGACATGGAGTAAACAGCAAGCAGCATCTAGTCTCATAGAGGTCTCTGTTACATGGTATATGATATCTGTTACCTTTGACCAGTATTGAGCTATCATTGGACACTGCCACCAAATGTGTAGCAGGGTTCCAGTCTCCTTCTGGCATCGCCAGCAGAGATCCGAAGCTTGGGGTACCATTTGTGCAATTTTTCAGGTGTAGCGTACCAATGTGTTAACAATTTGTTTGAGGTTTCTTGTATTCTAGTGCTTAATGAACATTTGTGAGCTAATATGCATACCTTTTGCCACTGTTTGTCGGAGATCACTATACCCAAGGCTTCTGACCACTTCTCTCTGAGTCTCTCCGTAGGGCAGTCATCTGAGACTTGTAACCACGAATAGGCCATGGACGTGGCTCTCTGAACAGGAATCCCCTCCAGGCACACTGATTCCATCTCTGTTAATTGTTTAGTAAAGTACTGTTTATGAGATTTCTGATTGAGATAACTGCGTAGTTGGAAGTATGACCACATAGGCATGTGCTGTAGATCATTGTCTATTTCCAGGAGCGTAAAGTCTTTTGGTTGTGCATTTTGGAAGCAATGTTTGGCTATTAGAGGTGTACGTGGGTTTGTTGCCCTCAGAAACTGTCTTCCCCTGCCCAGTGGGAAGTCTGGGTTCTGGTATATAGGTGTGAGTGGGCTCAAGGAGGTAGAAAAACTAGGGTCTTTAGCTAAGAGGTGAAAGATTTGTAAGGTAGTGTTAGTCAGAGGGTGTTGCTTCATGTCCAGAGGGTAGCGAGATTCTGGAATCCACGGAGAATACCTCAGCTTTAGTGAGCAGAGGTCATTCTCCAGGGCCACCCAGTCCTTGATGTTATCGTGGCAGTGCCAGTCTATTATCCTGGCGATATGTGCCGCGTGGTAGTACTTTTTGAAATTTGGCAGGCCCATCCCACCTTTTCCTTTAGGTTGATTCAGAAGTGTGTGTCTGATGCGTACCTGTTTGTGCGCCCATATAAATTGGTTTTGGAGCGACTGCAGTTGCTTGAAGAAAGCCGGTGGTATGTGTATTGGTAAAGTCCTAAAGAGGTACAATAGTTTGGGCAGGACCACCATTTTACAAATGGCAGCCCTGCCAAACCACGCAAAATTTTTGGGGTGCCAACTTGCTATGTCCATTGTTATTGTTTTGAGGAGTGGGGGGAATTTGCACTCAAACACCTGAGAGACCTGCGAAGGCCACCACACCCCCAGGTATCTGAGCGCTTTAGTAACCCATTTGAAGGGGTTGTTATCTATCACTAGTCTGAGCGTTTGTTCTGGTATGTTTATGTTCAGAGCCTCTGATTTGAACAGGTTAATTTTCAGGTTAGAAATATAACCATATAGAGAGAATTCCTTTAAGAGGTTCGGGAGGGATATATGTGGGTTAGGAAAAAGAGCAATTCGTCCGCATAAGCGGCTATTTTGTATTCCGTGTTTGTTATGCGGAATCCCTGGATATTGGGATTAGACCGTATCATCCGGATGAAGGGCTCTAGTGAAAGTATGAATAGTATGGGTGACAAAGGGCATCCTTGTCTCGTACCATTGGCTATTTGCACCTTGTCTGAAAGAGCTCCATTAATACGGAGCCTAGCCGTTGGGTTTCTAAATAAGGTCTCAATCCAGGATAACATATGCGTGCCCAGCCCGATATGTTTGCACGTCCCTAACATGAAATCCCAGGCTATTCTATCGAAGGCCTTCTCCGCATCCGCGGAGAGGAGAAGGCCTTCGATTTTTCGCACATGGGCTGCATGAATAAGATTGAGCGACTTTGTCACGTTATCTTTCGCCTCCCTCCCAGGCATGAAGCCTGCCTGTTCTGGGCCTATCAGAGTATGAAGACAGGGTTTCAGTCTGTTGGCGATGATTTTGGCCATTATTTTCACATCTAAGTTCAGCAAAGAAATTGGTCTGTAACTTGTGCAAAGAGATGGGTCTTTATCGGGTTTTAGCAGCACTGTGATATGAGCTTCTAGAAGTGACATTGTGTTAGCTCTTTGGACCATGAAGGAGTTCAGGGCTTTCGTGAGGGGACCTGTCAAAATTTCAGTAAATGTCTTGTAGTAGATAGAAGTATACCCATCGGGGCCCGGACTTTTCCCTGTTTTCAAGTCTTGAATTGCAAGCTGGACTTCGTCCAAACCTATGGGTTGGTCAAGAAGTTCACAGTCTGCGTCTGATAATTTGGGCATTTTGGAAGCTGTTAGATAGTTCTGTATGGATTCCTTCCTATTCTCTGTTAAGTCAGCCGGCCTGTGTTGTTGTGGGAGGTTGTAAAGTACTCCTGGATGTGTTTAGAAATCAGGTCATCTGTAATGTCTAATCTGCCTTCCTTGTTGGATATGCCCATTATGTTGTTTCTAATTCGTGGACCTTTCAGTGCCCTAGCTAAAAACTTGCCAGTCTTGTCGCCATATTCATAATACACCTTTCGTTTGAAGAATAGTAATCTTTTGAAGATAGTTTCCATAGATTGTTGTAGTGTTTTCTGTGTGTCTAGTAGTTCAGTCGCTACATTCTTGGTCAGGGATAATTAATGTAGTTATTTATAAATAATATGAAATATGGAATATAACTCTCAGATGAGGTGTAAGCGCCTCTAGTGTGGTGTAACAATCCCTGGTAAGAAGCTCATATAGAATATTATTATTGATCTCCTAATAAATCAAAAATTGGTAGTGGATAATATAACAAAAACTTCATATAGTGATGAAAAAAACGAAGGAAACCGATTCCTATAATAGTGTCAGATAATTAACCAACAATTTGTGACACCCAGCATGTCCAATATGAAAAACTAGCACCAAAAAATGACCTCTTGGTCGTGACCAAGTGCTAATTGAATATGTTCATACAATAGACATAAAATGAGACAATATTTAAGTGCTCCCACAGATAAACATAATCACTCAATAAAAATATAAAAAATAGTCATATACAGTGTACCACAACTGTGATGAATAGGAATCACACTAAATGATAAACCAAACTCCTCCTTAATAAAATCCAGATCCAGGACACACCAAATACCTGGACATGAATAGGTGATAGGTGATAAAAAATATATATAGTGTCTCTAAACAAAAAAAATCACCATAAAAACAAAATTATTATTTAAATCAAAAGTTCGTAGAATATTTGACATCAGTTGAGTGTTGAATTGCACTTTTTCTTAATAACTGTGAATCCCTTCACCGCATAGAAAAATTCTTCTTTCACCCAGGTGATAGCAATAGTAAAACTGGCCGCTTACCGGAAGGTGTTGATTGTTTTAACTAAAAAACAATCACATGCGCTTGTTACAGGACATAGCCTGTTTGGATACACCAAAGGGAAAAAACTTGGAGACACCTCCTCCTCCTCCTCTCAAATTGGCTCAGATCAGGTCATGGATGGGTATATATGTGGAATTGAAAAAACACTTCATAGTGTAATTTTGCTTTTTATTTTTAAAACAATATAACACAGAAAGCCAAATGGCCACTCACATTAACCGGTGCCCGCCCAGCACTGGGGCTGCTCGCCTTGATAAAACAGTGGTAAGGTTTTTAGAATAGATAGCTCTCCCTCTGATGGATTCCTGGGCCGATCGGCGTGCGTGTTACCTCCTCGCGCCGTCAACCAACAGAGCCGGATATCCTGGGAAGCTTACGTTCAGTGTAGTGATCAGGTACCGCCGGTACCTGACTACACTGAACGTAAGCTTCCCAGGATATCCGGCTCTGTTGGTTGACGGCGCGAGGAGGTGACACGCACGCCGATCGGCCCAGGAATCCATCAGAGGGAGAGCTATCTATTCTAAAAACCTTACCACTGTTTTATCAAGGCGAGCAGCCCCAGTGCCGGGCGGGCACTGGTTAATGTGAGTGGCCATTTGGCTTTCTGTGTTATATTGTTTTAAAAATAAAAAGCAAAATTACACTATGAAGTGTTTTTTCAATTCCACATATATACCCATCCATGACCTGATCTGAGCCAATTTGAGAGGAGGAGGAGGAGGTGTCTCCAAGTTTTTTCCCTTTGGTGTATCCAAACAGGCTATGTCCTGTAACAAGCGCATGTGATTGTTTTTTAGTTAAAACAATCAACACCTTCCGGTAAGCGGCCAGTTTTACTATTGCTATCACCTGGGTGAAAGAAGAATTTTTCTATGCGGTGAAGGGATTCACAGTTATTAAGAAAAAGTGCAATTCAACACTCAACTGATGTCAAATATTCTACGAACTTTTGATTTAAATAATAATTTTGTTTTTATGGTGATTTTTTTTGTTTAGAGACACTATATATATTTTTTATCACCTATCACCTATTCATGTCCAGGTATTTGGTGTGTCCTGGATCTGGATTTTATTAAGGAGGAGTTTGGTTTATCATTTAGTGTGATTCCTATTCATCACAGTTGTGGTACACTGTATATGACTATTTTTTATATTTTTATTGAGTGATTATGTTTATCTGTGGGAGCACTTAAATATTGTCTCATTTTATGTCTATTGTATGAACATATTCAATTAGCACTTGGTCACGACCAAGAGGTCATTTTTTGGTGCTAGTTTTTCATATTGGACATGCTGGGTGTCACAAATTGTTGGTTAATTATCTGACACTATTATAGGAATCGGTTTCCTTCGTTTTTTTCATCACTATATGAAGTTTTTGTTATATTATCCACTACCAATTTTTGATTTATTAGGAGATCAATAATAATATTCTATATGAGCTTCTTACCAGGGATTGTTACACCACACTAGAGGCGCTTACACCTCATCTGAGAGTTATATTCCATATTTCATATTATTTATAAATAACTCCTTTTTGTTATAAGATTTGTAGCGCCCCAAATACAAAACCTTACCATTCATCAAATCTACGGATTTTAAAGGGAGCAGCTTCTGTAGTCAATTAATATTTAATTGATTAAGGATGATATACTAGTGCTTCATTAGCGCATTATTCATCACCTTAACACTAAAACATCTCATATATATATATATTGCTATTTTTTGAATATATATTTTTTGGACTGTATAGTTTTCTCTCCTCCAAGCGCGGGGTTGAGATAACCCTTTTTCTTGGGGTTTTCTATACCCACATAATTAATGTAGTGCCTCCAGCTGTGATATTTTGTCAATTAATCTAATAATTTCTTTGTCTCTGTTTTTTTTTGCGTTGGGCACCCATTTTCATTAAAATACCCCTCATGGTACATTTATGGGCCTCCCATATCATTAGAGGGTCCACATCCTGTGTAGTGTTATGTCTGAAATATTCTTTCAGGTTGGAGGTTACTTCTGGCAGCAGTGTATGATCTGTCAACAGAGAGGAGTTTAGTCTCCACGTAAGGGGGCCTTTTCTTGGGGGTTCAGCAGAGATCGTAAGGGAAATAGGAGAGTGATCCGAAACTGTTTGGATCCCTATCTTAGCTCCATTAAGCCGATATAGGTCTCTGCGAGAGATAAATAGATAATCAATCCTCGTGTATTTAGCGTGAGGTGCTGAATAAAACGTATAATCTCTACCGTCAGGGTGGAGAAAGCGCCAAGAATGAATTAGATGCAGGGAATGTAAAAGCTTTTTGAACGATCTCAACACCTTATATGTCATGTGTGATTTGCCCGTGGAGGTATCGTATAAGGGGTTCAAAGGGGAAATAAAATCACCTCCCAAAATAATACATCCGTCGCTGAATCCCTCTATTATTCTTATTAGTTTCCTGCAGAAGGTTAGATGTAGTCTGTTGGGGAAGTAAACATTAGCCAATGTTATTGGATTACCATTATATAGGCCTTTAAGGAGTATATACCTCCCTTCCGGATCTGTCAGTTTGTCTTTCAAAACAAAGGGAGCCTCTCTACTAACCAGTTCGGTTCAGACCTAAGCATTAGTATACTATTGTGTAGGTGTAGACTTGTGTGTCCTGTCGTGACAATGGTCTCGACAGGATACACTTTTGAGGGGTAGGGGGAGGCAGCACCCTATTCTGGCAATGCAGGACAGGCGGATCGTCTAGTTAACAAGTAGTGGTAACGAAATGTAGAGGGTGGGAGACCGCAGCCTGTAATTTCAATCAGAGGGTGCTAGTTGTGCCCTTTGACACTAGGGTGCCCTATGGATTACCGGCTCTTCAGCCACAAGCACGTTAAAATTCTATAGTCTAATCAATTAAACTTTTAAACCAGTTAACGTTTTTAGAACATTTTAAGGAAAGAGCTTTAGAGAGTCACTGCACATGTCCAACAGCCCGGTGGCCATAAAAAAAAAAACAGGCCAAAAAAAAAAAAAGAGGGGAAGGGGGAGTACTGCTTTTTCTGTCATCTCCGATCTGTCCGTCTGCTCCAGTCAATTCGGCCATCCAAGTCACGGCTCTGTGCATCATGGCATGATGTGTAGCATATCCTTGTATCTTCCTCATGTGAGGTATCTTTCAGTTTCAGTAGCATCTCACCCATAGGACACAAGACGTTATGAACATGCCTAAATGTTGTATCCTACAGAGCTATTCATGGTAAGTATAGACCGGCAGGTAGGTATTCCAAGAAGTGTTGATAAAGGGTGTGGGGACACAATATAGATCTACTATGAACTCAGCTAGTTACTAACTACTTAAAGTGACAGTAGTGACCACAGTTGATTACTCATACATTGCAAATGTTATAATGTGTCAAAATCTTCAAAAAATTGGTTCGTTGTGTCTATGTAAACAAATAAATAATAATATCACAAACCACCTGTATGTGAACCAGTAGAGTGTATAAGTATTGCCTGCAAAGTGCAACACAAAAAAGAGCTACCAGAGCTCTATTGTACAAAATATACAAAACCACAATTTAGGCATAAGTGAACCTAATCCTGTACCATATATCGCAATGTGTACATATATCTAAATTCAAAATTAATAACTAGCGACCAAGCCCATGTGCCAAGTCTGTTGTATAAAGTGCAAAAGTGCCAGGTTATCAAGTGATCCCAATGACTTGGGTACATTCAATATTCGTGACAAAAATATATAAAATTAACACAAAATAAATAGTGATAATCCATAAAACGCAAAGTTCATATAGTAGTCCTTGCTGAAAAAAGCCACATTCACTCCTGTAGATATAGCTTGTGCACCGTCACCAGACAAATTCTTGATCCACCCAATGTGAGAACCAGCAGTAATAAATGGCCTCTTACCAAATGGAGTTGATTACTTTGTTTAGAAGCAATCAAAATGCGCTTTCACAGGATTGTGCCTGTACACTGAGTGACACACCCTCACTCAAGGACTCTCTTCCTTCTATCAGATCAGCTCAGATGAAATGGAATGGAAACATAGATGGGAATATAAAGAGAGGCGCACCTCATAGCGTAATAACGTTTTTATTAAAAAATATATCATAAAAAACACAGCAGCCAATTGCTCACTTACATTTTCCGGTGCCTACCCGGCACTGAGGCTACTTGCAATATGTTAAAATTCGATGGAGCAGCGGATCCTTCCCTCCAGATTATTTAATCCCTTAAATAAGCACACTTTATTTTGGTACTAGCGCCCCTTATATATTAAACTATCAATTAAATCTTGCAGATTTCGCAGGGAGCAGCTGTACTGGGTTTATGGTAATATTATTAGTATAGACCATTTGGCAATTATCCTAAGCGCGGAGCCTGACTAGCCAATATCAGTGGCCGTCTACAATTTCTCATTCCAAGAAGTGTCATGATGCTGGTTGAGGGTCTAGGCAGCTTTTGACACGAAGGCTTGCATACAATCAAAATCGTTCCAGTGTGTATGGACGTGTAATCGACCCAATTGCATTAGTACGATCACTTGCTTGTTGTGCCTATGGTGAAAGTATGAGTGAGCTGTGTGACCCATGGGTACGGAACCAATGGTGGACTCTTGTGGGTTTGCAGCATGACCAGTACATACGCTTGTTGGATGGTAGCATGAGAGGAGAGTATAGGAACAGACTGGATAAGCAGGTCTGTGCAATTAAAATCCCAGGCTTAAAACATGGACAGCAGTAAGAACATGGACAGCAGCAAGAGCGTCTGTCGTTTTGAGTAAATTCGATCTCGTCCTCGTGTTCCCCCGGAAGCGTGAGCTCTGCTGTTGTTCGGTGTGCCTGCTATTGATCCGCTAGCACGGTTCTGCTTTAGCTTCTTTTTTTGGTGCCTTTTCTCAGGGGAAGTTAGCGGTGAGCTTGGAGGGCTATGTTCCGGGGGGGTAAACGGAATTCCTGATACCACTCAGGGAGTTCTACTCGGCCCAAGTGTAGTGCAGAGCAAAACTCGTCCAGGTCCTCAGGTAATCGCAAAGCGTGTTGTCTGCCGCTGTATGTTACGATTAAGGCAAATGGGAACCTCCATGTGTATCTGAGGTCTTTTTCGCGTAGTCTGTCCAGCAGGGGGCGAAGGGCCCTCATGTTCCTTAGTGTTATTTGGGAGAGATCATGAAAGAGCATTATGGGCTCACAATTGAAAATGATCTGTTCGTTTCTGCATGCTTTTTGCATTATCTCCTCCTTTAATGTAAAGCTCTGCAGGCAACAGATTACATACCGTGGCAGCATATTATCAGGACCTCGAGCTCTCAGGGCCCTGTGTGCCCATACAAATTCTATGTCTGTGTCCTCTGGCCTCTCCAATAAACTGTTAAACACACATCTGATGGCCGGGTTGATTTGGTCAGCTTCAACTGTCTCAGGAATTCCCCTCACCCTGATATTACACCGTCTCCCCCTGTTATCAAGATCTTCCAGGTGCCTATTCATTTCAATGAAGTGATTGGAATGCAAGAAGGCAACCCTGTCTAATCTGTGGATGGCCTTTTCCCTGTTTCCCTGCAGATTCAGCGGCTACCATGCGGTCGTTTAGCACCAGGAAGCTGGACTTGAGATCTGTGATGGCCGCTGAAAACGACGATTTAATGTCCGCTGCTATTATGGCCATGTCGGAGTATGTCAGGGGGAGATTGGGGTGTGAAGGTCCCCTACCGTTGTCCTCCGTTGCCGACTAGGAGTCCTCACTGAAGTCTTCTGATACACGTGTTGGCGCCATCTTGGGGCCTGTACTACCAGACAGCGAGCGGGAGTGGCTTTTAAAGATGTCGGAGATATTCCGTCCTTTCAAGGCTGCTGCTGACTTCCGTGACCTGGTGTGCGGGGTCCGGTAACCCAGTTTGCTCATTATCAGGGGTTGAAAGTGTCAAAGAGCAGGTGTTAGGCCGCGGCTTCTCCGGAGCTCCTCTAGTAAGCTGCCATCTCCGTTGCGTGCCAAGCCACGCCCCCGGACCAATCCTATTTAATTTATTTATAGACAACCTGGAGGATGGGATAAACAGCTCAATCTCAGTTATTGCGAAGGATACTAAGCTAAGCAGGGCAATAATTTCTCTGCAGGATGTGGAAACCTTGCAAGAAGATCTGAACAAAGTAATGTGGTGGGCAACTACATAGCAAATGAGGTTTAAGGTAGAAAAATGTAAAATAATGCATTTGGGTGGCAAAAATATGAATGCAATTTACTCACTAGGGGAGAACCTCTGGGGGAATCTAGGATGGAAAAGGACCCGGGGGTCCTAGTAGATGATAGGCTCAGCAATGGCATGCAATGCCAAGCTTCTGCAAGCAAAGCAAACAGAATATTGGCATGCATTAAAAAGGGGATTAACTCCAGAGATAAAACAAGAATTCTCCCACTCTACAAGACTCTGGTCCGGCCGCACCTGGAGTATGCCATCCAGTTCTGGGCCCCAGTCCTCAGGTAGAATGTGCTGGAACTGGAAAGAGTCCAGAGAAGGGCAACAAAGCTAATAAAGGGACTGGAGGACCTTAGTTATGAGGAAAGGTTACGAGCACTGAACTTATTCTCCCTGAAGAAGAGACACTTGAGAAATACCGTAATGGCGACCCCACAATAGGGATAAAACTTTCCAGCGAAAGGGAATTTAAAAAGACATGCGGCCATTTATTAAAATTAGAAGAGAAGTGGTTTAACCTTAAACTGCGTAGAGGGTTCTTTGCTGTATGATCGGTAAGTATGTGGAATTCTTTTCCACAGGCAGTGGTTTCAGCAGGGAGCATTGATAATTTCAAAAAAACTATTAGATAGGCACCTGAATGACCACAACTTACAGGGATATACAATGTAATACTGACATAAAAGCACACACACAGGTTGGGCTTGATGGACTTGTATCTTTTTTTAACCACACCTACTATGTAACTATGTAACTATGTTCCTGTATGTCCTTCTGGCAATATTTGCATCAAGAATCATAGAATTCATCATTGTAAGCAGTTGACTGTTAGTTATACTGGCCCTACAGAGGATACAAAAAAATAAAAAATAAAAACGATTTCTGTTTCTAAGCAGATGGAACTGAACAAAAAGACAATAAAAAGGATGCAATAAGTCCCTATTCATTGGTTTGTGTTTTGAGTACAGTTTACTTGAAAATGAATTCTTCAAGTGTAACTTGCACATTTTTCCTACAGTACATATATATATATATATATATATATATATATATATATATATATATATACACACACACACACACAGACTTGTGTTAACAACTTTGCAAGGAAAGGACAATCATAAGGTAAGACATCTAGAGACTGCATTGATTAGTCTATCTATCTATCTATCTATCTATCTATCTATCTATCTATCACTCAGCCCCTGGCCAGCGTGAATTCTTCCACATGTCCTCAACATAGGGTGTACCTTGCCAGAATGAATATATTTGGATATGACCATACTTGATCAATGAGTTCACAGGACCCCAGTTACATAATTGACCATATGTAGTGATGTCCAGATATTGGCAATGACATCACTTGAGAATCCCCCCCATTTGTTTATAAGAGCTGCTGTCAACTGGACCCATAATTTCCCATGAGGGAAGAAACTGGACAAGACAGTTGACAGGTGGTGTTTTTTTTTCTGTGGGTCAGTAGTCATCAGACTTTGGGCATCGTGAGTGACGTGAATGACATGACTGATGGTGGATTAACATTGTACGATTTTTGTTTTGTTGGGCTTGTCAAACACTGTATGTTTTTATTTAAACTTTACTTTTTATGAATGAAAAGGGATACTATGACCCCTTACTCATGGGGAGCTGGTATCTGGGTACCCCTTATTGTTAAAGAGGGATTTCAGATTCCAGTAAACCCACACCCTTAGACCCCCTAACCGCAGGGCCAGGGTTGTATGACAGAGGTCCTTCACCTTCATCAACATGGGGACAATGGGCTTTGCCAGGTGTGGTCCTATCCTGGTAAAGTACCCCCTTATATTGATGGCATGTGGCCTGATATTGTTCATGAGAGGAATTAAATGCTCATACCCAGATAAGTGTCTGGCATGATTTTTTTGGGTGGGAACTTCAAATCTTTTTTTTTTCATACCTAAAGGGTCTAGTATGGATTTGTTGGGGACCAACATATTTTTATTTATGTAGGTACACATCAACATATAAAGCGTGTATGCGATTCTGTAAATGCATTTTGTGATATTCAATATGTTATATATGATTTTATATGGTATAATGAAATGTTCTTTGCCAAGACTGCTTTTGGTATACATCTCTCAATCCAATTCCCCCTTTTTTGTTGGAACCTATAAAAGCAACACTGTTTTTATATCCTACCTGTTTACTTTATACAGTGATTGGCCTCATTTAAAGTCCCGCTGACCGCTTTTCTTTTTCTTCACCATCAACATATATACCAGACTCTCATCTAGAATAAAGGGTTATTGGTTTTAGATTCAACACCAGAACTTTAGTAATGTTCACAGAGCCCATCTCAAATCAGATCCAGGTACAATCAGAGTATCTCTATCTATCTATCTATCTAGGTCCAGTCCACTCCATGGAATATACTATGTAGAAAGAAGATTTGCATTTATGAAAATGCATTTCTCTCACAATCGTGTGTCTTTGTTTTAGATATACAATATATTTATATAAAAAACTGTTACAGTGAAAGTACACAATAACTCTGGGCTTGTTTAATGAAAGAAAATCAAGAGGATGCCAAGAACGGTGTTATTATATATAAATATAACCTAATTTCATGCCAGATTGCAAATGTTAGGAAAGAGTACAATCCAGTATAAAATCAAAAGGTGCATCAGCCAAATAATTCTACTAAACCTAATTAATCAGTTTTGTTTTACTACGCTACTTTTATTTATTTGGATTTCAGAAACTTATTGTAAATGTTGAGATGCTCATCTTTACATATTTTTCTACAATCATTTATTTTATTATTTATGTATTTATTTTTAAGGTGAATAATGATGATTTCATTGTATTGACTAGAATATAATGACGATGAGCTGATGTGTGCATGATCTGCAGCAGATCAGTTCTCAGCTTATATTGTCAGGTCTGGGAATTCACTAGACTTGGTCCACTGGGTTTTTACATTATCTTAAAGTGTACCTAAAGTATAACTGAAGGCAAAACTTTTATAGATCTGAAAAGAGTGGTAAAGGATTAGAATGTCTGTCAAGACTTTATTGTTAACAATGTACCAAACCAAGCCACACAAACATCCATAGGTAACCATTATAAAGGATTGGTGCTTGTGTTAACTAGTTTCTGTGTATATTTACATACACCTCAATCATTGTAGGAGTATTTATATATACACAGCTAGATCTGAGAGTTCTTACACAAAAGAGGTAGTCCCATCCACAATACACCTTTATTGATAGGGTTACATAATATATACAAATGACACACTAGACAGTATTTACAACACAATGTACAGTATAAGTCCCCTGGCTTATATATTTACAAATTACCCACAAAAAAACATATTTACAATACAATGTATGATGCATGTATGCCGTTAGTTTACCTCTTAACTTCAGGTCTGGTCATGGTGACTGCTGTATGTCCCAACACAAAGAAAACCCACAGCTTGGTGATAAAGCATTATATCCCCCCACCTTTCTGTACTGTGGATAATATAATGCTCCCTAATTGGTCACTGTACCTAACAAATGTATAATGGGCAAAGCCTGATTGGATGATTCAAAGAAGTTTGCTGTTTACATAATCTCACAGATCTTACATTGTGATGTCAGTACACCACAACTTTGCTGGCACTGATCCCAGAACTGGGACCGGCCCAAGGCTGATCATTAGAGAGGTAGCAGGGGGTATAAAAGGAACATACAATAAGCGCTGCCACATTGTCCTTTTTGGGTTGACAGTTATACTTTTATTATACCTGTTCTCCCCCTTTGCTACATTTTCCATATACATACTTTCTATATGCTAATGTCTTTGATGTTTTTTTTGGCATCGTCTAGAACACTTCTAGAACACTATGGATTTGCTTGTTTTTGATTTAAATAACAAAGCCACATGTACCTTTTAGATAGATGACATGATGTGCATAATATGTTTATAAAGATATACTGACATATATTGAACTTGGCATATGTGATTGGACCTTATTATTATTAGATCTTATTATCATATTATGTTATTTTACTTATGGGAACAATCCTTGGCGATAAATATTGAAGGGGTCCTATTATACCTAATTAGAAAGTATGGCTCTATAAATGTCAGTCTGTCTGCTCTTGTTAACAGTTCTGTATATCTACAGCACAATATATGGTTCCTTAAAGTTGTCCACTCTCTATAATATATTTGCTTCTGGTCAAGCCCATCTTCTTTCATTTACTTTTGGAATTGCGGGCTGATTGCCACCAAGGATGTCATATTGTTTTTAATTGCTCATATATTTACATGTGTTTGTATGTTTCTGCTGTGCATGTTTCATCTATCCTAAGCTACCGACAGAAATGTTCAAAAAATATTCATTACACTGTATGAATATGATATAATATGTTACAGATACTCATCTCCCCCTGTTTCCCAAAGAAGCAGGCTTTGACCCGAGAAACAAGTTGAATATAAAATACAAATACCAAGACCAGATAATAGAAATACTTATTTTATAAACAAATTATGTATTGTGGCTTCTGGGAAAAAAATACCTAATACTCAGTGTATGTATACTGTATGATAAACAGCATTGTTTATGTTTTTACTGAATTAATTATATAAGTATTTTATTGATATTTCTATTGTGACAAATAAATATATATGGTTTTATCAAGAAATTATAATGGATGATACCCTAAAAGCCCTTTAGTTTATTCATTGTTAGGGTTTTTACAAATGTCCATCAAGTTGGGATTTTGGTATCAAATTCATTAAAACACTATATGTTCGGTTTACTCGACAAGATGTCAAGATAATTCTACCATGTGACACTTTCTTGGAAAAACATTCTGGGGTTTTGACCATTCCATAAGCTAACTAAAAAAAGATCTCGCAACATCCAGTACAGATGGAAATTCCCAATCTGCGAACAACTTGATATCCCCCCTGTGGATATTCCTGAATGGTACGCAAGCTATTTTCCTACAGAGCCATGGCAGCAAGTTTCACATAACTCCTCTCCCAAATCGCAAAGACACCGCTCTAGAAGACGCCGACTTGACCCCACGTCTCCTGATGCTCGACCCTTCCGAAGAGAACCACCCAGACGCAGCCCTGGACCTCCAGACACCCCGCGCCGAAACCACCCAGATGCATAATCCACATTCCTCCTCATCGTCATGGGACCTCAAAGCTCGTTTTTGAAGAGGAACTCTATATTCCACTGACATTCCAATTCACCCACCCCCCCCCCTTTTTTTTTTTTTTTTTTTTCCTCTTTTTCTTTTATATCCCTTTTTTCCAGCACTACGTCAACATGCCCGCCTACACTAAGGCCGAGTGCTCTCAAGGCTATGGACAGCTTCCAGAGATCGCGAGACACCCAGCGGCTCTCCAAAAGTCAGAACAGAAGACCGACACCGAAGACCAAAAGAAGCCAACGTGCACGCCAGCTCCTGGAAGAAGCAAGCATCCCTCGGGTAACAGTACAAGGACTTTAGCATCTAAGTCTCACCCAAGGTACTAACGCTTACATTCCACAGGTTTTTTTGGAGCGAACTTCAGCCTATATCTAATGCCTTATGCTTACTTGTGTTCTTTCTGAACTTAACCTGGTTCCCTAGTACGTACCTGCTATACACACGTCTCGGGTCGGCCACAGCGGATGGGGAGTTAACCCTCCCCCCCTGCTGGGGCTGATGCCGAGACCACATCATGATACCTGTATAACTGTTGCCTGCCGGTGCTGCACTCGGGCCGCCCTCCCCCAGGCTCTCCACTAGATACTTACAGACCCAAAACGAACACTGTGGCGAAAACTCTTAATTGATACACCAGTACCTACTATATAACCTTTCTTAACTTACACACGTGAGGATCATTAAAATCGCTACAAACTCACAGTGGTTCAGCGTGCTGTGGGGCCAGGGGTGATCTGGGTGCGGGGACGGCAGACATGAGATTAAAGGAGCTATGACTAAGAGGAGGGAAGAAAAGATACTGTAATTCCCTTTAGTTGGTTCAAGTGTATATCATCAACCCAAAGCGGCTCCTCCTCGCACGTATATATATATGTAGCTATGACCCCCTCCCCCCCCCCCTTTTTTTATGAAGGAAAAGAGGAGAGAGAAAATGTCTCTTGTTTTTTGTTCTTGTTTTCTTCATACACCAATTTGTACACAAATATCTTTAGTAAAATTTAGCAAAGTTACCCGCTCCACCATTACAAAGCTTATGTAGAATAGAATCCACTTCGTGCTCCATTCACGTTTCCCATGATGCCACTTTCTAGACCATGATTTCTTTGCCTCTTTCCGAGATGCACAATGCCTAATGTCACATATTGTCCCTAGACGCTATTATAGCCCTTTTCTCGTCCATATCAGTGCGACTCCACTGTTTTCCCCCCTAGACCACCACCCCCTCATAGCAGTCCAATCGGACTTGTGCTACCTTCCGGACCACACCCATTAGGTGGATAGGCACGCCTAGTCCACCTCCGGACAATAATACTCAGGAGACTTCTAGTACGTGCTTTGAAGCACGTCTGCTGAGTGACCACCTACTTTCCCTTCAACCCCGTCTTCCGCCTCCCTCCCTTCTCTTCTCCCCTCTCTCCCCCCCCTTTTTTTTTTTTTTATTTTTATTTACTTATTTTTTTTTTTTTCTCTTTACTTTTCCTTCCTTAGCCTTGCCTCTTCTCCCCTTTTCTCCTCTTACAACGGGACTCGTTCCCCTCTCCTCCCCTGTGCACGCACATCCCGATAAGTACTCCACCCTGTAAGCCTATCCCACAGCAGAACCTCGAGAGGCCCTCGGTGCCAACACATACCGACCAGATCATGCAGAATAAATCATTTACTGATAGACTCACACTTAAGTGCGTGTCACTTAATGTAAAAGGACTAAACCTCCCGGAAAAAAGATCACAAATTCTCTCAGCACTTACCAAACACAAAGCGCACTTTTTGCTACTACAAGAAACACACTTTAAGTCCAAGGCTGTCCCTAGACTGTCGAATCACATTTATAGGCAAGCGATCCACTCCACCAATCCAACTTCCAAAACTAAAGGGGTATCCATTTTGATCTCACAAAGGGCAGACTTCCAACTGACTGATTCGCTCGTTGATGTAGAGGGTAGATATGTCTTCTTAAAAGGCAGATATGCAGGTAAACCAATCACCATAGCGAACGTATACTGTCCGAACGAACACCAAGTGACCTTCCTCAGAAGAGTCTGCGATCTCCTAACCACATTTCAGGAAGGCATATTAATACTGGGAGGCGACTTTAACACACCATTAAACCCACTACTGGACTCCTCCACAGGCACCTCTACCCTCCCATTCAGAGCCCTGAGACAAATCAAACTCCAATTGCAACACCTGTCCCTACATGATACATGGCGCACATTACACCCGACGGTTAAAGATTACACCTTTTTCTCCTTCCCACACCAGAAATATTCTAGGATTGACTACATATTCCTATCCCAGCCAGATCTATCGTCGCTATCACAGGCCTCCATTGAACCAATGTTTTTATCCGACCACCACCCTATCACGATTACCTTGACCTTTCCGGAGACTAAACAATTGACCAAAACATGGAGACTGAATCCCTCCCTCCTAAAAGATACGGAAGTTTTGAGACAAATCAATGACAGGCTTCATCTATACTTTCAGGAGAATGATACCTCAGATATCTCTCCCATTACGTTATGGGAGGCACACAAATGTGTGATCAGAGGGAAACTAATAGCTCTAGCCACGACTGAAAAGAAAAGACAACAGGCACAGACTACTTCTCTCATTCAGACAATTAACCGACTTGAAATCGCACACAAACTCTCGACCTCACAGACTACTTTACAGGACCTCTTATCTGCTCGCTCCACACTTCGGGAAGAACTAGGGAAACGCACCAGACGGAGGTACATTCTCCAACAGAAAGTGTTCTATGAACATGGTAACAAGAGTGGGAGGATGCTAGCGCGTGCGATACAAACCACTAAATCATCCTCCATAATCCACCACATCCGCACTCCACAAGGCAATATTTTATCTAAAAATGAAGACATAACCTCTCAATTTGAAAAATTCTATGCCTCCCTGTACAACTTACCGCAAGCCGCGCCAAATTCGCCCGCCACCGAGGACCGCACCGCCCGAATAAAAGACTTCCTGTCACAATACTGCCCCAAACCTATATCTATCAACAAGCCGAAACATTAGAACGCCCATTGTCTGATGAGGAACTTAACCACGCGATTAAACAAATGAAAGCAGGGAAATGCCCTGGCCCCGATGGCCTATCCCTAATATATTATTAAAACCTTCTCGGAAAAACTATCACCTAGAATGCTAGCAGCCTTTAATACTCTCTCTAACACATCCACCTCTACAGGACGTATGTTGGAAGCACACGTAGCGGTCATACCCAAGCCAGACAAAGATCCCTCCCAAGTCTCTAACTATAGACCTATATCCTTGCTTAATGTAGACATTTACAGACGACGAATGGGAAACTGTTCTCACAAACACACACAAGGGCTCAATGAACGTTGCAATACAAGAAAACGGTTACAAAATCGTTACTAAATGGTACAGAACACCATCCCGCCTACACCACTTTTCTCCTACAATCCCTAACATATGCTGGAGATGTAACAACGCTAATGGCTCCATGTTACACATATGGTGGGAATGCGCAGTAATTCAACCATTCTGGACAGAAGTGCACTCGGTGATAAAAACGTAACTACATACACGTTAGACTACACCCCGGCGCAATTCCTGCTGCACCATACAACCCTGTCCAACCGCTCCTACCACAAGTCTCTGGCCATGCATATGGTCAATGCAGCCAGACTTTGCATTCCAACACACTGGCGCTCGACGCACAGCCCAACCATTAGGGGAGTGGTTGACCAGGGTTGCAAAAATTGAAGAATTGGAAGAACTAATCTTTACCTCACAAGATCGCATTCAAAAATTCACCTCGACATTGGCTTTGGATATGCTTTAACTTTAAAAAACTAAAAATATTCCCTTTCCCTACTGAAAAAATACAAACCAAAACACACAAGACTCAACAGCTGGTTCAGAAAATCAGTTTTTTCTGTGAAGCCTATTTCCCAGCTGCAGCTGACTAAAAGTGAGTTGGAATCTACCTGACATCATTGACCATTTATGGGCATGTCCACATAAAGTCAACAATGTCACCCAGGAGATCCCTCTCCTTTATTTATATTAGCTCTCATCAACTGGGCCTTTTATTCAGTGAGACTGAAGCTACGAGACAGGTGACCTTTGGCATGTCAGCAAGCATTGGGCATCATGCCTGATGTGGATCTATATCACTGAACAATGGGATAAATTGTGGATGCACATTCTGTTTTTTTAGGACCTGTTTAAACTGTTTCTGTTTTTATTTACATTTTACATTTTTTTTGTGCATGATTAGGGATACTATGTACCCCTTACTTATTTACATAGGGGTTTGGTATCTGGGGGCCCCTTATTCTTTTTATTGTTTACAAACTTTTATTGAAGGATCGTACAAACAATTTACATGAGAAAAAGTGCAATAGAAATTACATAAATAGACAAACAATGTGTCAGAGAAGTCACAGACTCTCATCCAAGATAAGCAAACTATAAAGTACAACAGTGTTGAAAAGAGCCCATGGTTCATCTGTGACATAGTATGAATGTAAACCCATTGCTAGGATATGAATTTCCATTGATGCTTGAAAATTGAGTATCCAATTTTAATTAAAAAGGTAAATGCACAACCGAACAAAAATGAAAAAAAAAAGAAATAAAGGTTGAAGCATACTGCTGTAATAGATAATGTGTAAGCATAGATCAAATTCCTGTCATTGTCAGAGGTTTGTCAAATCTAGTATCCATAGTTACAGTTGGAGTGACCCTGCCAGGTGGGCTTGGCTACGAGCCTACCCAGATGAGGGCCAGGAGTCCCATTTCTTCTCAAAAATCTGCATGGAGTCCATAAGTGTGTGGTGAATGTGTTCCATCAATTTAATCGCCTCCATGCGATAAAGAACCTGTGGCCAGGGGACAGATAGTTTACGCCAATTCAAGGCAACGGCCCAATGTACCGCACTAAACAGTGTATGGATTAATTTTTGCTCTGTGGGTGTGGCCCCCGGGATATCTGCAAAGAGAATGCATATTCGTGCCGTCAGGGTAACATTGTTCCCTGTGATCTGCTGTATCCTAGTAGACACCTGTTGCCACAAAGGACCCAAGGCCCTACAGCTCCAGAAGGTGTGGAGGAGAGAACCCTTCTCTCCACAGTTTCTGAAGCAAGTGTCCGGAAGCAGGGGGAACATTTTGTGGATCTTAACCAGGGTGTAATACCATCTGGTGTGCAATTTTACCACAGTCTCCTTGATTGCTACTGAACGGGTGCACTTATGCATATAATCTATCATGTCGCTCCAGTCTTCCTCAGAGACTGTCTCTTCCAGATCAGCCTCCCATGCTATCATAGCCTGGGACTTAGATTCTGAGTGGTAGTCATTCAAATGACTGTAAATCATGGAAATCACCCCTCTATCTCTGGTCCCTTCAAGACAAAGGGCTTGAAAAGTTGTTTTAGGGTTCGCTCTCCAAAGTGCGATGGCGTTCTGATAAAAATGGTGTATCTGCAAATACTTGTAGAACTCAGAGCGGGGAATACCCCAGTTCTGGTTCAGGTCCTCAAAGGACCGTAGACCAGCCCCCTGAATTAGTGAACGCAAGGTCACCAGGCCCCGTGAGGACCAGTGAATAAAGTCCAGTCCCACCCCAAAGGCCCCCGGGAAGTCCGGGTCCCCCAGGAACGAGGATAGGGGAGCTGGTTTAGAAGTTAGACCGAACTTGTCCCTAAAGAGGGTCCAGAGATAGATAGATTGCCCAACCACCCCATTGAGTGCTGTAATATCCCTATGATGGACCGAACCAGTCCATAAGATCCCTGGGATATAGTAAGGCCTAATGGAGTCTCTTTCAAAGCGCAGCCAGGGGGTCCAAGGAGAGGGGATATGCCATTGGGCAAGCTGGACTAATCTGGCAGCCAGAAAGTATTTCCATAAATCCGGGCAGCTCAGTCCCCCTCTGTTTCTGGTTCTAAACATCCAAAGTTTATTCAGTCAGGGTTTTTTGTCTCTCCAAATGAATTTTAGCAGTTCCGACTGTATGGTTCAAATAGTAAAACAGGACACATACAGAGGGAGGGCCCTAAAGTAAAACAGCAGTTTGGAGAGAATAGAAATCTTGACCGCCTGAATACGGCCAAGAAATTAGATGTGGTAAGGGGCCCATTGAGTCAGTAGCCCTTTAATAGCAGAGAAGACCTGTGGGTAGTTTTGGGTGTACATCTGTTTAAGGGAAGGAGCTAGTTTCACCCCCAGGTATTGCAAAGAGGAGATTGTCCAGGAGAATTTAAAGCTACTTTGGAGGGACTCTATTAGAGGGTGCGGTAAATTGATGGGCATAGCTACACATTTGGAGGGATTCACCCCCAAGCCAGTTTCAGTCTGGAACGCATCGAACGCATCTAACGCAGCTAAAAGGTTCAGGAGGGAGGTCAGGGGGTCAGTCAGAAATAGTAGGACATCATCTGCATACAGACTTAGTTTATAGGTGTTGTCATTACTATCATATCCTTTTATGTTGGGGTTAGCAGAAATATATCTAGACAGGGGTTTGATTGCCAGGGCGAATAATAAGGGGGATAAAGGGCAGCCCTGTCTGGTTCCCCTACCTAAGGTGAAGAATTCAGAGGTACAACCGGGGAGTTTAATACATGTTTGGGGATGCTTGTACAGGGCATGGAAGCCATTCACAAACTTACCCAGGATCCCAAACCTATGTAGGATCCTGTCTAGGTACGGCCAGAGGACGCTATCGAAAGCTTTATTGATGTCTAAGCTAAGCATAAGGACTTTACGTGAGTGGAGGTTGGCGTCTTGAATAATGTTGGTGGCCAGGTGAATATTATCTGTAATCTGTCTAGTTGGGATGAATCCGGTCTGATCGGGGGAGATTAAGGTCGTGATCGTGGCTGCCAGTCGGTCTGCTAGAATGCGACTGAATATTTTCAGGTCATTGTTAATGACCGAAATGGGCCTGACATATTGGCCATTAGCATGTCACTCGGAAAGGCTTCACCTGATAGCACTTTATTGTATAGTTTTGTCAGTCTAGGGGCCAGTAAGTCAGCAAACTTATTGTAATACAAGGCTGAGAAGCCGTCAGGGCCTGGGGTCTTTGCTGTTTTCAGTGAAGTCATGACAGCCGTCACTTCCTCTACCGTACAGGGGGCATTCAGGGATTCTAGTTGGTCAGCTGTCAGTTGAGGCAATAAGACTGAGTCAAGCCATGTCGTGGGTTGCGGGGGGTCAGGCGGCTTAGGGGCCTCCATTAGGGATTGATAGTAAGACTTAAACAGATGTAGGACTTCTTCGGGTGTGTTGTGAGGTTACCCTTACTATTCCTTATTCTGTAGGTGCGTGGGTTGAATAGATTGTTTCAGCTTTCTCGCAAACATGGTCGACGAAGAGTTACTGTACAAGAGAAACTTGGCCTTAGACCATCTCAAGGATTTTTCAGTTTGTTCAGTGAGGATAGTATTCAATGCTCTTCTCTTTTGATCAATCTGTTCCAGTAACTCAGGTTCCTGAGAGAGACCATGTCTGTGATACAGCCGATCCAAATCCTCTGTGAGGGAATTAATGGCTTGAAGTCTCTGTTTTTTACGGTCAGAGGCCAAATGCATCAGTCTACCTCTCAGAACCACCTTATGCGCGCCCCACAGTGACGCCGGGGAGATTTCCCCGTCCTCATTATGTGCAAAGTATTCTGAGATGTAGCCACCAATCTGAGACAAAGCTATTGGATCTGTAAGAATGGAGTCATTGAGTCTCCAGGTCCCCAGAGCCTTCGGGAGGCCTATATGGGCGAAAGAGCATGATACAATTTTCATGATCTGACCATGGGCAAGAGTGAATTCTGGCAGAGGTAGAGTTAGCAGTCATGATTGTCGCGGAAAGAATGTAGTCCACCCTGGAGTAGCTGTCATGCGGGTGGGAATAAAAGGTATATTCCCTAGCTCCAACATTATGAGCCCTCCAGGTGTCAATCAGCTGGTTGGATTTGATAAGGTGCTGGAGGGACCTCGGGAAAGTGTTAGAAGCATGTCCAGTCCTACTCCTGTCGAGGGCTGGATGTGCCACCAAATTAAAGTCCCCCCCCCACAATCATATTTGAGGAGTGGAATTTATCTAGGGCGAGAAAAAAACGTTTAAAAAACGTGGCTTGGGCGTCATTCGGTGCATACACTGATGCTATAGCGATAGTTTCTCCCTGAATATTACCTTTAACAATCACAAAACGGCTGTCAGGGTCTTTGTATAGCTGCTGTAATAAAAATTTTACAGTATTCCTAAAGAAAATAGCAGTTCTGTGGGTCCTGGACTCAAATGTGGTGAAATATCCTTGGTGGTAGGCCCTATCAAAATAATGTGGGTGGTTTTGGGTAGAAAAATGCGTCTCCTGGAGAAGCAAAATATCTGCACCCAATCTCTTATATGCTTTAAAGGCCTTTCTTCTTTTGATCGGAGAGTTAAAGCCCTTTAGGTTATGTGAAATTACTGTAGTACCCATGAGGCTGGATTAAAAGGTAGCGTACATACAAGTAAGTGTAAGATGAGTCCAGAATCCGCTAGAACCCCCCCATGCAGGGTGAGTCAAACCCCAGCACCTGTACAGTGACCAATGCAATGACATGTGTATTATTAGACCTAGGTCAAAGGTTGAAACCGTAGGCGCCCGCCAATCCCGGGAGGAGCCAGGAGCAGGCTGAGCACCCAGGAGTGTCAACCAGTGAGTAGAGAAAAAACAATGGGTAAGAAGCAGTACAAAACTTGTAGAGTAAAAAAAGACAAAAAAAGAAAAAGAACATACAAACGAGCGACCATACAACAACTGCAAGCGATGTGATTTCAACAGTTGCAGGCTTGGTTCCATTTTGAGCAGCATCACTGCCAAGGGGGTCAGGGGTAAAACAGACACCCTGACCAAAAAAACAAAAGGCCTGAGAAAGAGACAGGAAAGGGCCAAAATGAAAAAAAATGCCCTCTCCTCTCCCCTTCTTCCATAATTGCAATAGTGAACTCGGACCAGTTGGTCCAAACCTCCAAGCAAGGAGAGAAAACCGATCCATCCAATTGATCAGAGCAGGGTCTCCAAGTGCAGCATCCAGGGACGACAGGGTCTCCATCTGACTTGCTTGGAGTGGGGGGTAGTTCAAACGGACGCATATGGACGTCAGTTCAAGGGAGAGACAAATCTTCTACACATTTGCATGCAGGCCGTGTAAATGTCCATCTGCGAAATCGGGAACAGTGGAGGTCAGTGAACAGTGCGGCGGTCCCTCCTGGGAGGTGGAGTAGCCCAGATGGCTGGCGAACGGGGGGTAGACGGCATCCTGGGGTGGTCAGCTGCATTCAGGAGGCCCAGTTTTACCAGAAGATCTTTCCCCTCAGAGATTGTAGTGACCGTGTAAATGGTACCATTATGCGGAACTTGCCCAGGGCCACAATCTCAATGGACAGTGTGCTGGTGGATTTATGCAGTTCCGACTAAAATTTCCTGGCCAGCTTATCATACTTTGAGGAAAAGCTATCTTCCTGGTAAGCTTTGGTGAGCTGATTAGGACACTCACAATCCCCCATGGAGTGTTCCGGGGATGAGGCTGAGGCTTGCGAGCACGCCGGAGCCAGCTCAGCCTGGGCGCCATCTTGGGACATCTTGTGCTGTTCCCTCACGTGGAGTAATTAATTTGTTAGGGATCTTTGGGCTGGTTTACCACAGCGATTCTTAGGGCCCGGCATGCGCTGGGTGTTTGTTGGATTCAATCTGGGATCCACACATCTATACATGGACAATTTCCCGGAGAACAAGATCCCTTGTGGAATGTAGCCAGTTATACCTCATATTGTCATGAGTCTAAGGCTATTGTATGTGATTAATGGCGGCTCCAATCTGTCTCTGCGAAACAAAGGCTAATTTAAATAGGTGTGAGCTACCAAAGATCAAAATTCCAAGATTAAGACAGCAGTCGGATTAAGTGCAATTCTGGACAGACACTGCCCCCCAGAGACCACTTGTGGCAGTACGATCAGAATAAATGGAGGCGTATACCAAGGAAGTAGGTGGGAGGTGCTGTGATTGAGGTGTGATTGACAAAAAGGGTTTGCACACACAACTGATTCTCTTATTCCACCTGGAGGTCAGCTGCGAGGGTCACGTTAAGTAGATCATTATATTGTATTTTAACTGTATAGTATTCCATTGTATTGTAGCCTTGCTGTATGTTATGTAATTGTGTAACCCCCTTTTAATACACGTTAGCTTTCTTATTTCCTTGGGAAATAAATAAGATTTGATTATTCCTAGACGTGTGTTTGGTTTCATAACTAAATGTATTATTGTGATACTAATAGTAGCATGCGCTCATAGTTTTAACAGACTGACTAATCTACAGAGACTAGACAAAGTTGATGCATAGAGATGAGATAATAGATTGTAGTGGTATATCGTTTTCTATAATTATTATTGAATTCCACATTTGGCACCCATAGATTTAGACAAACAGAATATCGTTTTTTTTCTGCATTGGATTCACAACCCTAAGGCATTTCTCTTTGTTTCGAGTCTCATTAACACAAATCCTCAAACATCCAGAACGGAAAATCGTCTCTAGTGTGGACAAGATTGGCGCTGGCTCGCGAATTCTGAAACCACGCTTGGATGGTCATGAAAATTCTGTGAAAGATCTCATCGGTGAAGCGGACGCGTAGAACCTGGTGAGAGCTGTGGCTGATATATGTATGTATGTTAAATGTTTGTAAGTTTGGCCGGTAACCAGTCACTGTGACTGGCGAGTGAAAGAGAATGATCACCCCTTGGGTTATATTATATAATCGATAAATTGACAGGACAAACCACACAGCGCTGAGGAAAAAGTGGGAACATATATTTTTATTTTTTTATTTTTTTTATATTTTTAGTTTTTTTTTAACCCATGTGAGTGTGAAATAGCTGTCTGTTCCGATAGGAGTTTAATGTGGCCTGCAATTTAAGAGAAGACAGTATTAAGAGTGTTTTCTCTGGAGAAGTTTGTAGTTAAACGGACTTTTATATATATATATTTTTTTTTTTGTGTTTTGTTTGTTGGTCTTCTGTGTGGAACTACAGGTGAAAAACTAGACTTTGAACAGCTTTTATCTGAGTCTCTGTGGGGGGTTGCTTATCTGTTTGTTCATCTGTGTGTGTATTGTCTGAACAACTGTTCATTGTACCTAGTTGCAGATTAGCATGTCAATGGATATCCTTGAAGAGTTTCTTAAAAAAAATGCTTTTATTCAATTCGATTGTTTAGTGTCTCCGAATGCATTAACACATCAGTTTAGTGACTTGTTGAAACATTGCAATACTTATAATGATGCCATAACATTTAAAAAAAATCAAAAAAAGGCAGGAAACAGAGATTGTCAAATTTGGTGAGAATGCTAGTAAAAATGAGAGATATTGCTGAACGGAAGGAGGTTGAATGGTATAAGGAGAGATCAGAATTAATAGGACAGATAGAAAATGTGAGTAAGGATATTTCAGCTATAGCTGCGAATGTGGACGTAAATGTTTGTGAGTGTGATGACATGAGGTATGAGATTGAACAATTGGTGACTGAGAATGGTTTGTTAGAACAGGGATTGGATGAATGGAAGGAATCATGTATGTTGAGAGAACAGTCTATCGCAGCGCTAGAAAATAAAGAGGCTGGGAATGAAAATGCGATAGAAAAACTTAAGACAGAGTTACAGGAATGTAAAATTCAGCTAGCCCAAAAAGATAATACCATTGTGTCTTTGAGAGCATGGGCAATGGAGAACGTGCACAGCCATTGCTGTGCTAACAAGGACACACATTCAGGTGTGACACAGGAGCAGAGAGAAAGGATGCCAATCGAACAGCAACCAGTCTGTTCGGCTGACAGTCCTGAAATTCCCCCAAATCAAAGTTCTTCTCTCTTCACTCCTGTGCTAGACAGGACTGGGCAAGGATTAGGAATTATAAAAAGGGAGGGTAGCACCCAAACCACAACACTCTCCATACAAGATCGCACAAATCTGTGCCAGATTTTGGGAAAGTTTGACACTAGCGCTTCACCCATTAGTCTCTCAAACAGGCTGGAGGCTGTAGTGACACAGTACATTTTGAACAATAGGGATGCATGCGCACTCCTCCGCGCATGGCTTCCATTGCAACTGTGTGAAAAACTGCAACCACCAGTTGGGAATCATAGAGGTCTATCTCCCGAGTTAAACTCAAATTGGGGGAACTCGGCAGATAGAATGAGGGAAATGCAGCGCATAATGGGAGGAAGAGATACTAGGGGTTCAGACGCCCTAGAAAATACAAAATTTAGGAGGGGAATTGATCCAATACTTTTTAGCAGTGAATACTTCGCCATTTATAAAGCCACATATAATTGTACTGATATGTCTCCTGATGATAGTAGTTTTCTGTGTTCTATGGCTAATAAGTGCATATGTATTGATTACCATACCAGAATTGCACTGAGGAACGCCACCTCGTACCAGACCTTTATAAACATATTAAGGGACTGGGTTCGGGAGGCAGATCAAGACAATAGGCCCCACAAAAGAGTTGCAGAGATAGTTAAAAGCGAAGGTACAGTGAGATTTACAGGCAAGTGTTATAGATGTGGGAATACAGGCCATGTAATCAAGGACTGTAAATTGCCTAGGAGAAGCATGGGTGAGAAGAAACCTTGGCATAAGAAGGAACAGCGAAAAACCTGGACCAGATAAGGTAGAAACGGAGCCGAACGAGGCACCTGATGCTACATTATGTGGTCCACTTTTGAGGCCCCGGTGCTGTCCCTAGTATGTCAACTGGATAGGGACAAAAGCGGCAGACCACGTATCCGAGGGGCGATAAGGGGCCAACGCACAAATGTACTTTTGGATACGGGGGCGGCTGTCAGCATAACAAATATTGAACTTCAAAAGGATCCTGCTGGGAGACAAATTTTCCTTAGAGGATTCGGGGGACAACTAGTACCTTCTGAGCAATCAATACCTGTGAACATAGAAATAGAGAGGTTATGTGTGGACCACAGTTTGTTTCTTTCCCCAACGCACGAGGGCACTATTTTGGGCTCTGATGTCATGGGGGCACATGGACTGATTCTTGATCTATGTAATTGGGTACTGTGGAAAGGGTCTAGATACAAAGGCAAGGCACACATGCTCATGGACAGCTGTGAGGTTGCATCAGTTAAAACCGATGAAATCCTTGACCTGCAGGCAATATTGAAAACAGAGGACCAAATATTGGCTAAAATCTTATGGCAACATAACAAAGTGTGGGCAACGTCTAAAGCGCAATGTGGTAGAGTTTCAAACATGATTGTTAAAATTGAGGGCCCTGATCCGCCACCTCAGCGTCAGTATAAAATTCCGCCCGAATCTATCCCATACATAGAGAGCAAAATGCAGCCCTCTTGCCAGTGAAGAAGGAGGGGGGGTGGAGGTCCACTGTAGATTTCCGTGCGCTAAACAGATGCACCCCATCTATTACAAATGTAGTTGCTAAAATGCCAGACACGATGACAGCACTGAAGCCTTCAGCAAAGGTGTATTCATCAATTGACATATCAAATGGCTATTTTTCAATTCCCGTGCACGAGGATAGCCAATACAAGCTAGCCTTCACGTTTCAGGGAAAACAATATGCATTCTGTCGTTTAGCTCAGGGGTTCAAATCCAGCTCTACATACTTCCACATCTGTATGGTGGACATTCTGAAGACATTTTCTGAGCCAGAATGCATCATTCAGTATGTGGACGACATTTTGCTTCAAACAGAGACAAAAGAGCAGCATTATGCTCTGCTGGAGCAACTCCTGACACTAATTGAGAATGCAGGTCTGAAATTAAACCCCAAAAAGGCACAATTGATGAAGGATTCAGTATGTTTCTTGGGTGTGATAGTTTCACAGGGGGGAAGAACTCCAGATCCAAACAAATGTGAAACTATCAGGAAATTACCAAGACCGATTACTAAAACTACGCTGAGACAATTCCTGGGAATGGTCGGTTTCTGCAGGGACTTCATTGAAGGCTTTTCAGAAAACGCAAGACCCCTGTATGACTTTCTAAAAGGAGAAAAGAAGGAAACAGACCCCTTAGACTGGTTGGGAGAGCATCAACAAGCTTTCACCAAGCTAAAGGTGAGTCTGATGCAGGCCCCGGCCTTGAGCAATCCGAATGCCGATTTGCCCTTTGCACTACAAGTGTATGCCTCTGCAGTAGCAATAACAGCGGTGTTGCTGCAGGAGAGGCAGGGAAAATGGGTACCGGTGGGATACTGGTCCAGGGTACTAAGCCCGGCAGAGAGGGGATTTGATGAATGTGTCAGGAACCTTTTGGCAGCGCACTGGGCGGTTCTCGCCACAGAGCATGTTGTGGGGTTTGGTAAAATCATTCTGCAGACACCCCATTCTCCAATTAAAATGCTTTTGGAACGTACCCTCAGTGGAGTATCCTCCCAAAGGGTAGCCAGATGGCTAGTGAATTTAACACCCAGGAATCTGGCTGTGACCCACAATGCCACCTACACTCTCCCACAATTGATGCAATATGAGGGGGAGCAGCATGACTGTGGGGAAGTACATTGGACCAGAACACAGGAGGTATTTAGGTTAGCATCAGGTACTGGAGACCTTAAAATCTGGGTGGATGGATCAAGGTACTGGGATGAAGGAAGTTTTCACACAGGGTATGCCCTGTGGTGCCCCCAGACCAATGAGAAAATCGTAACCAAATGCCCTCGAAGCTTTTCTGCCCAAAGAGCTGAACTGGAGGCAGTGAGAGAGGCCATCACTCATTTCAGTTCAGGTCCCATAACCATATTCTCTGACAGCGCCTATGTAACAAGGTCTCTGACTGAATACATGCCTTTGTGGCAGTCAAGGGGCTTCAGTGATGCCTCTGGGAAGGACTTGGTACATAGTGCGGTGCTAAGAGATATATGGGAAAGAGCAAATGTGGAACCTCAGAGAGTTGCTATCATTAAGGTGAGAGCACACCAAAGAGGTGGAGAGGAGGTTACTGTGGGCAACAACAAGGCAGATGAGCTGGCAAAGGAGGCAGCCCTGATAGGGGCCAAATGGACACCCTATGATACTGAAGGGAGGCAGGCCTGGGAGTAACATAATTCTGAGGAGCATGAGGTGAAAGCAGGTTCACATGAACTCCTGCCGGTGCTAAGGATGCCTACCCCATGCTTAGCAGGTGAACAAAATAAGGATGAGGCCTTGAGCTCAATCAAAAAGCAGCTTAGAACAAAAGCGGCAGATGCTCCCCAAAATTATGTATTAGAAGACGATCTACTGTTAAAAGAAACTTCAGAAGGACGAAGGTTTGTAGTGTCCTCCCAGCATCAAAAAGATTTAGCCCTGGAAAATCACAGGTTAACAGGCCACATGGGTGTTCAGGGTACCTTGAAATTTGTGCAAGCTAGATACTGGTGGGAGACAATGGGAAACACAATCTCACAGGTAGTGCAGGAATGCTTAATATGTGCACAAATGAACCCTAGGCCAAAGGGACAGAAGCCAATATTAGCAAGGGTACCGGTAGCCAATGGACCCTGGGAAAACCTACAGATTGACTTTGTTGGTCCGTTACAGAGTGCCCCTGGGGGATACAGATATCTACTCGTGGTGGTGGACGTCTTTTCAAAATGGGTAGAGGGTCTGCCCCTAAGAAAGGACTCTGCTACTGCCACGGCTAGAGCTTTGTGGACCGAAGTCTTTTCAAGATGGGGGTTCCCCAAAGTCCTGGAGTCCGATAGGGGGACTCACTTTACCGGCAGGGTCATGAAAAATATTTGTGAGCTGCTGGGAGTAGAACAGAGATTCCATGTTCCATACCATCCACAATCGGCAGGGATGGTTGAGAGGATGAATCGAACACTGAAAGAGAGGCTTAAAAAGATGGTACTGCAATCAGGAAAGAACTGGCTGATTCATCTGCCTTCAATCCTGATGGCCGTACGAGGATCTACAGCGAAAGGTACATCATTAACCCCATATCAGTTAATGACGGGGAGAATGATGAACCTCAGCCATCCAGCAGACCCAATACTTAGTACCCCCTTGAGAGAGAGTGCTGAAAGGGACCGATTTCTGGTCCAACTGCAAGAACAGGTACAGAGGTATTTGCAATTTGCTGCAAGTAACATGGCATCTAAAGAGAAGGAGCAGCCTTTAAAGCCTCCCGTTAGCTTGAAGATTGGAGACAGGGTTATGGTAAAGAACTTTGTTTCCAAGTCTTCATGGGACGCAAACTGGACGGGACCGTTCACAGTCACTATGACCCTTAGTGATCAGGTGGTCAAAGTGAAGCGGCTCGTAGATAACAAGGGTGCAAAGGGCATGAAAAAGAGGGAGATAGAGAAATGGGTTCATGCTGATCAATGTAAAAGGTATTGCTGATAAGAATTGATTCCGCTCTTGTTCTTGTTTTCCAGAGTCCTGGTGGAGCAAAGATTGGCAAAGTCTCTGGAGAATGGATGGAAGGATCATACTTGTTGTGTTGGCGATCCATCTGAGCCATGTAACATCTCAAATTGATTCTGACGAATATTCAGGGGATGATGTGGAAAGGGAGAATCCTGAGGAAGACCATGCATCCACTTCAATTATATCATCAATGTTGAACTTGTTAGGCCAGAAGGGGATGCAGGGGGGAGATGAAAGAAGGAGAAAGGTCAGGATTATATCAAAGAATCCTAAATTACCGGTCACGTAACAATTGGGTCACCATGGCAATTTGCAATACAAAGTTTCTTTTGGTTTTGGACGATTTAATCCTAACTCAACATCGCAAGGATGTGCGTACAAGCAAAACTTGCAAAATATCATACCGGAATCTCTCCAGCCGTTTGTAGATGTAACTATATATATGAATGAAACTGGTTATTGGTTAGGAAAACAATACAATCTATCCAAACCTTGGGAAGCAAGGGACGTAGGATATGGGGTTTTTGGTGAAGAATTGAAGGAAGGGAAGTATGTTTTTATGTGTGGCATATATTGGCATGACCAAAGTAATAGGGCGCAGAGACCCAGGAGGCTGACACTTAGGCACAGTAAGGTGTCTGTTGGCCAAACTAGGGAGCTCCTGATGACACATCAATGGGGTGAAAATTTCCTTGTGGGGGCAGTATCTCGGTCCTATCAGTCCTACAGAGAAGCTCTTGGTTACTGGACATGTGGGACACCAGAGATGGACCTGGGGGAGATACGCCTAGTTGATGTCTCACCGGAGAGGTTAAAACCCTGCATAGGTGATGCCAGTGGCTACACACAGGAACATACTCCGTTAGAGAAGGGGGAACCACTACAAATAGATCTAAGCTTGTCACAGACACTGGCTACCAGGGTACAGTATGCTTTCACCACATGGCACTTCAATGTCTAGCAATGGTTGGTAAAATCCTACTACCCTATATGTGCTGAATATACACTAAATCAAGTACGGTCAGTATATCAATGGCTTTCTCCCAGAGATGGGCGGACACAGAATGAGGTCCATGAAGGACGCTTATTTCTGAGGAGTAACCGAAAGAGGAGGGATGTATTCAGCACTATATTAGGGGGAACAGGAACTGGGATGGGTGTTATTAATGGAGTGGACATCGATCTCCTGAGGAACAAACTCTCAGCCATAGCTTCAGACAGTAAACGGGGCTTTGTTGCTCAGAGAGAGATCAATGACATTCTTGATAATATTCAACAACATCACATAAATACCCAGGTAAAAGTAGCTCAAGATTTTATACGCCATTTTAAGAGGTTGGTGGACAATGTGGTGATACAGGGCAAAAATATGTCATGGGCTCTGGCATGCACTCAGGGACAGGCGGAACTATCAACCAACATCAAACTGATTGTACAGTCCCTGTATGGGGGGAAGTGGCCTTATGAATTAGCATCACAGCTCAGTAAGATTTTACCAAAGCACATCTCTTACACTAATCCAAGTTGGTGGTCAAATGCCTGGATGGGATGTACGAATTTGGATTATGAGAGATGTTATGCTTCCTCGTTGATCCCATATACAGAAGTGCAGACTCAATCTGTGTATTCGTGATATCAATGGGCTTACTGACTGGGGATTCTACTTTGTTGCATCTGAGGCTAAATTACCCACATGTGATCAGAGAGAATGGGAGCTGGAGGCAGGTTGATATTTCCCTCTGTCGGAGGCATGACCATGACATCCTATGTATGCCAGGCCAATACACGGTAGTAAAGGAGAAATGTTGGGAGGATGCGTCACTCTGTGTACTGGATGGGGAGAACATTGCCGGGAAGGGAACACCGGGGTATTATTTGGGGCATGGGAGAGTTTGTTTCTTTGTCCTAAAGGATACTAATATAACATTAGTCATGGAGATAGGATGTTCTGTGAACCTGACAATAGCAAGAGGAGCGTGGTGTACCTTTGGCGATGTCTCTGAAATCCAGACACAGAAATGGAAGTATGTGATACCGCATATTGCCAATCTGTCTGTGGATGTCAAGCAGAACCTCCCTGTTAATCTGAGAGCCCTGAACCTTGGTATGGGAAGGAAGATACAGGAGTGGTTAGCAGATTGGGATAGAGATGAGAGCCTTATGAAGATGCTGCAGCAAGAGAGAGCTAATGCTACTATAGCCATATACCATAATCAAAATTAAATAAAGGAGGTAGTGCATCAATTAGAAAATGATGTGGGAGGGTCTTGGTTGGAGATAATATTTGGACATTCCAGTAAGGCCAACATCATTTTGAATTATTTGTTACATCCCGTTGTGGTGTTACTCATTATTGCTGCAGTTTCGTCATTGGTTCAAATTGGTATGTGTTGTTGGACTAGACATTTATATAAGAAGGTCTCGCATCTATCTATGCAAGTGGAGGGACGAATTGACGGTAAGGTCTCTTCATATACGGTAGAGGCTTTGCTGCCAGTTCAGAGCCCTGAAATACCACTGACGTGCCGGAATTGCGGTAGGGAAGGCCATTGTGAACAAACCTGCCTAATTCCGACCCGTATTTTCAGCAAAGAGGTATAGGAGGTTGGGAGCAGGATACGCGAGTTGAGGGGTCAAATGTATATATGTATATATTATGGTAGTCGGTTGATTTATGTTATGGTGTAGTGTGATAAAGGTGTATTTTAGGCTAGTAACATGGGCGAAAGGCCCTCCTCGAGACTCTGTGTTGGAAAGCGGGGTGATGTGTTACCCTGAATGTGTGATGGTGAATGGTGAGTGAATGAGCACCCCTTGCCTGTACTGCATCTCGTCATGAAGATACCAGAAAGGAGAAGATACCAAAGACACAGAAGGGTGACATGGAAGCTGTCACTGAAGAAGGATGGTGGTGTGTCACTAAGTGGCAAAGCGGCACGTGTTGGAAAGCATGACACGATAAGACCATTATGGACTGTTCCATAGGAGCTGTTGCTGCACAGGTTGAAAAACCACAACGCGTTAAGAAAGTCAAGGACTGTTCTATGGGTACTGGTTTGGAAACGCATGTCAGGGAGAAAACAGTTATGGACTGTTCAATAGGAGCTGGGTCGGAAGAAGGGTGTAATGCGCCTGTTTAGGCGCAAAGCGGCGTATGTTGGATTCAATCTGGGATCCACACATCTATACATGGACAATTTCCCAGAGAACAAGATACACCCCCCCCCTTGTGGAATGTAGCCAGTTATACCTCATATTGTCATGAGTCTAAGGCTATTGTATGTGATGAATGGCGGCTCCAATCTGTCTCTGCGAAACAAAGGCTAATTTAAATAGGTGTGAGCTACCAAAGATCAAAATTCCAAGATTAAGACAGCAGTCGGATTAAGTGCAATTCTGGACAGACACTGCCCCCCAGAGACCACTTGTGGCAGTACGATCAGAATAAATGGAGGCGTATACCAAGGAAGTAGGTGGGAGGTGCTGTGATTGAGGTGTGATTGACAAAAAGGGTTTGCACACACAACTGATTCTCTTATTCCACCTGGAGGTCAGCTGCGAGGGTCACGTTAAGTAGATCATTATATTGTATTTTAACTGTATAGTATTCCATTGTATTGTAGCCTTGCTGTATGTTATGTAATTGTGTAACCCCCTTTTAATACACGTTAGCTTTCTTATTTCCTTGGGAAATAAATAAGATTTGATTATTCCTAGACGTGTGTTTGGTTTCATAACTAAATGTATTATTGTGATACTAATAGTAGCATGCGCTCATAGTTTTAACAGACTGACTAATCTACAGAGACTAGACAAAGTTGATGCATAGAGATGAGATAATAGATTGTAGTGGTATATCGTTTTCTATAATTATTATCGAATTCCACAGTGTTCCGCCAGGGGTGTTGAGTGTTTCAGTGCTCGAATTGCGGTCGTAAGGCCCCGGGGAATCAGCAATTGTCTCCGTTCCTTGCGGAGCTCCTAGCCCTTGCTTCTGTCCAGGTTCGCGCCGCCCATGCGCCCCCCGGGGCCCCTTATTCTTAAAGGAGGCTTCCAGATTCCAATAACCCCTCTGCCCACAGAACCACAACCCCCTTGTCCTCATCAACATGTTGACAAGGTGCTTTCCCCCCATGTTCAGGCCAAGTGGCCTGGTATAATTCAAAAGTGGGGTGAACCTTGTCCCTCCCCTGTCCTGGCCTGCTAGGGTGCATGCTTAGATAAGTATCTGGTATGGATTTTTTGGGGAGAGTCACACTAAAATGTATACCAGACTTAAAGGGCCTGGGAATTCTGTTTACAAATGAAGCAACTGGAATCTGTCATTTTGTTGGCAATTTAAGCACACTTTTTTCTCTGTAACTCTAAATTGTGCTGTAGTAGGTTGTATATATTGCACAGATGCACCACTTCACAGACAGGCACCCCCAAGAATGTTATTTAAAGGACTTAAAAAAGTATATACAACAAACCAAATATAGCGCTGTCCCCACTTTTCACATTCCAACAGTGTTCAATGTATGATGTGTTAGACCAACTCAGGGTGTTGCAGCTCTCCCGCAAGTCCACTGGGTGGCAGACATAAATCTAAAAGTACATGACAAAACACAAGAGAGAGCGCACACCAACCCAAGTGTATTATTGTTTTAATTGAGAGTTCAAATGTATAACATACAATAGTTGCACTCACTGATATCCAATGATAAAGCACATGTATGGCTCCACGGTGACCTCCTCTCCTGCTCCATTCAGATAGGCTGGCTCACTGGAACTTCCGACATAAGATGGGTAGTGTAAATGTGTCTCAACCAGCCTATCCGAACGGAGCAGGAGAGGAGGTTACTGTGGAACCATATATGCACTTTATCATTGGATGGCAGTGAGTGCAACTATTGTATGTTATACATTTGAACTCTCAATTAAAACAATAATACACTAGGGTTGGCGTGCACTCTCTCTTGTGTTTTAAAGGAATTTAAATGCATTTTAAATGCTTCACTTTTAGCAGTTGCTGCCAAAAATATTTTTTTTGTTTTGTTTTGGCACAAGTCCACCATGGAGTTGCCCAACCATCCCCGCCATTTGTTTGACAATCCCTCATCTAAATGGCCATTACTGTTTTTTAACATTTAGCTCCCATGGATTTCAATGAGATTTGGATTTAGCACCTAAACTTTAGTAATGTTTGCTGAACCTGGCTCAAACCAAACCAAGGTATGTTTGGCTCACCACTATTGTTCACTTACTACAGGACAGAAATAGAGGAACCTTCTCATTGGGATGCAGAAGAAAAGATTTTTAACCATTTCCTACTGTATCCAAAATGAAATAAAAAGGTTTCGGCTTTAAACTATGTTTTTGACAGTGATGAATCCAAAGTTACACTGTTGCATAATTATAAAATATAACTTATAAATGTGTAGAAATTTACTAGAAAGCTGATGACAGCTTTCCTGCCTTACAAAATATTTTTTCCCTTATAAAAGGGAAGGTTTAATTATATAGCTCAATGAGCTTAACTGGTTCCCGACCGGCTCCTGTAAATATACGTTGGCAGAATGGCATGGCTGGGCAAAGTACCATTTTGTATGCTTTCAACATGTCAGCTTTATTTAGGTGTAAAAGGGTTTTTACCATCTATTCAAGTGTTAATTTTCAGACTTTGGATGTTCACAGGTGCTTCCCTAAATGCTATCTTGTTATACACATATTTTATTCATTTGTTTAATTGTTTGGGTGTGTATATAGCTTTGTATGTATATTCTGCACATTAGCTATGACTAAGCACCGTGTTCATTGTGAAACATGTCAGCGGCTGTGCAGTTAGTCTGTACATAAGCCCAGATGCTATGATTTTAATCATATTTTTGCAATAAAGTCAAATATTTTGGAGTGCGGCTATCCAGCTATATTTTTTTTACTTCTGGGCAAAGTAACGTACAGGTACGTTACTTTGAATTTCCCGCCGTGCGCGCGCATGCCTGCCGAGAGCTCCGTGACCCCGGTCGTGGGTCCCGCGGACTCGATCACCGCAGGGATACAGGCAATCGTGTCACGGAGCTCAAGAATGGGGAGATGTAAACAGCCTCTCCCCCTTCTGCCTAGTGACAGCACACTGATAGGTCTGCTCCCTGTCATCGGGAGCAGCGATCAGTGTGGTGTCACACACAGCCACGCCCCCATACAGTTAGAAACACGCCCCTAGGGACAATTAACCCCTACACTGCCACCTAGTGGTTAACCCCTTCATTGCCAGTGACATTTTTACAGTAATCAATGCAATTCTATAGCATTGATCGCTGTATTAATGCCAATGGTCCCAAAAATGTGTCAAAATTGTCCAATGTGTCTGCCAAAATGTCACAGTCATGATAAAAATAGCTGATCGCCACCATTACTAGTAAAAAAAAAATATTAATAAAAATGCCATAAAACTATGCCCTATTTTGTAGACGCTATAACTTTTGCACAAACCAATCAACAATCGCTTATTGTGATTTTTTTACCAAAAATATGTAGAAGAATACATATAGGGCCTAAACTGACGAAAAAATATTTTTTTATACATTTTTGGGGGATATTTATTATAGCAAAATGTAAAAAATTATGTTTTTTTTTCAAAATTTGGCTCTCTTTTTGTTTATAGCGCAAAAAATTAAAACCGCAGATACCACCAAAAGAAAGCTCTATTTGTGGGAAAAAAAGGATGCCAATTTTGTTTGATGAACACGTTTGCACGTCTCATGACCACGCAACTGTCAGTTAAAGCGGCGCAGTGCCGAATCGCAAAAAACGCTCTGGTCAGGAAGGGGGTAAATCCTTGCGGGGCTGAAGTGGTTAATTATTTATTGACTCAGTATGAACATAATAAAAACACTATATACTATAAAAACATAATATGATTTTATTTCTATTGAAAAATTATTTCATTATATTACATGGTATTGTAGCTGAACATTGTATTGTAGCTGAATTTATGCTTATAGTGTAATATTAGTAAAAAAGGAGGTTTCCTCAATGCAATGTGACCATTCCCAACAGGCTGTTCTCTAAGGCATTTTAGTGGTCACAGGCATTCTTACATCATCAAGCACAATATAGGGCCAAAAGCACTGTACCATATGTGGGGACACCAAGGGATAGCCCACGAGCATGCTAGCTTCTGGGGGTGAGAGAGATTAGGTGAGTAAAAGTCCTTGTTACTGATACCTCAGCTATAAACAATCATTCAACCTTTGCAAAACAGGGTGATGCCCACTTCAGGGGAGTATTTTTCTTTACCCTTTAGTTCAATTTTTACACAAAAGAGTGTCTTCTGTCTAAGATTTAAGGAATATAAGTAACCTTGTTTAAATGATTTTGAAAACATACTACACAATTTATGTGGGCAACAAATATACACCACTAGAAGCAAAATCCAGCTCACGTCTAGCATTAAAAACACTATAAATTAAAAGAAGAAGTACAGCGAAAGTTTGTTCTGCACTCCTGTGACCCCTTTTCAGCCAACAACGGGCTGAAATAAATTTAAGTAAAACTTTATATAGCTAGCCCCAGTGGATCCTATCAAAGGCCTTTTCTGCACTTAAAGCCAGAAAGATATACGATACGTTGTGTAGCATCTGGTGCCTGGCCAGGATGGAAATTTTGAGATGACACTGGCTGATTCCCTGGATTCAGGAGCACAATGAGGGTGGCTTTCAGCATTACTGATGGTAAACAGCTTATCATTTTCAGCTCAAAACCCATTGGGCCCAGTGCTTTGTTGTTTTGGAGATAATGCATGGCATCAACTATCTTTTAAATAGAGAAGAGGGCATTCAAAGATTGTAAATGTGTCTTAGCGACACAGAGAAAGCAAAAAACAAGATTTCCAATCTCAGCTGCGACCTGAAGTGACGTAACTTGGCTCCTCCCTAAGCCGGGTGACTTTACTTCCGGCTGTGGCTGAGACCGTAAGTCATGTTGTTTTTTTCTTTCTCTGGAAATTTATGCTGAATGCCACAAATTTTAAGAGAGATTTCATGTGGAGAATAAAATTATCATCAGGTGTTGTTAGACCTTTGAGGTCTTTCCCTGAGGTGAGCTGCTAGAGTGCACAGTGGTGGATAGTGATTGGCACATGGGAGTTCAATTTTACTTCACAAGAAGTTATCAACAGTGCACGGTTGTCATCACTGGATGTTATTTTACTATTTAACTATACTTTTATGGACAATTACCTGATGTTTATGTAATTCACTTGATTTTTACATTATGTTTATTGAGATTTACAGACACTTATTTGATGTGTCAGACCATTGTTCCTAATTTTTACTGACAGTCTTCTGACTGGAATGATACCAGCATGTTGGAGAAAAGCCAATGTAGCACCACTATTTAAAAAGGGCCCAAAATACATCCCTGGGATTTACAAACCAGTTAGCCTAGCATCAATATTATGCAAGCTCTTGGAGGGGATGATAAGGGACTATATACAAGATTTTAGTAATGAAAACTGTATCATTAGCAGTAATCAGCATGGATTCATGAAGAATCATTCTTGCCAAACCAATCTATTAACCTTCTATGAGGAGGTGAGTTGCCATCTAGATATAGGAAGCCCCATAAACGTGGTGTATCTGGATTTTGCAAAAGCATTTGACACAGTTCCACATAAGCATTTACTGTACAAAATAAGGTCCATTGGCATAGACCATAGGGTGAGTACATGTATTGAAAACTGGCTAGTTCAGAGGGTGGTGATAAATGGGGAATACTCGGAATGGCCAGGGGTGGGTAGTGGGGTCCCACAGGGTTCTATGCTGGGACCAATCCTATTTAATTTCTTCATAAATGACCTGGAGGATGGGGTAAACAGTTCAATCTCTGTATGTGCAGACGATATTAAGCTAAGCAGGGCATTAACTTCTCTACAGGATGTGGAAACCTTGCAAGAAGATCTGAACAAATTAATGGGGTGGGCAACTATATGGCAAATGAGGTTTAATACAGAAAAAATTAAAATAATGCATTTGGGTGGCAAAAATATGAACCTCTGGGAGAATCTAGGATCGAAAAGGACCTGGGGGTCCTAGTAGATGATAGGCTCAGCAATGGTATGCAATGCCAAGCTGCTGCTAACAAAGCAAACAGAATATTGGCCTGGATTAAAAAGGGATTAACTCCAGGGATAACGTGATAATTCTCCCACTCTACAAGACTCTGGCCCACCCGCACCTGGAGTATGCTGTCCAGTTCTGGGCACCAGTCCTCAGAAAGGATGTACTGGAAATGGAGCGAGTGCAAAGCAGAGCAACAAAGCTAACAAGGGTCTGGAGGATATTAGTTATGAGGAAAGGTTGCGAGCACTGAACTTATTCTCTCTGGAAAAAAGATGCTTGAGAGGGGATATGATTTCAATTTACAAATACTGTACTGTGATCCCACAATAGGGATAAAACCTTTTTGTGGAAGGGAGTTTAACAAGACACATGGCCTCTCATTAAAATTAGAAGAAAAGAGTTTAACCTTAAACTACGTAGAGGGTTCGTTACTGTAAGAGCGACAAGGATGTGGAATTCCCTTCCCGATGTGGTGGTTTCAGCGATGGGCATTGATAGTTTCAAAAAACTATTAGATAAGCACCTAAACGACCACAACATACAGGGATATACAAGGTAATACTGACATATAATCACACACATAGATTGGACTTGATGGACTTCTGTCTTTTTTCAACCTCACCTACTATGTAACTATGTAACTATGATAATTATGAAATTTATGTGATTTTTGTTTTATGCACAATTTTTGGAACTAAAGAACTGGTTCCTGGTGGGAACTACCCAGTAGGGTTATATTTGCATCATTTACATGTACAGTATCTCACAAAAGTGAGTACACCCCCACATTTTTGTAAATATTTTATTATATCTTTTCATGTGAAAACACTGAAGAAATTACTGTAAAGTAGTGAGTGTACGGTTTGTATAACAGTGTAAATTTGCTGTCCCTTCAAAATAACTCAACATACAGCCATTAATGTCTAAACTGCTGGCAACAAAAGTGAGTTCACCCCCAAGTGAAAATGTCCAAATTGGGCCCAAAGTGTCAATATTTTGTGTGGCCACCATTATTTTCCAGCACTGCCTTAACCCTCTTGGGCATGGAGTTCACCAGAGCTTCACAGGTTGCCACTGGAGTCCTCTTCCACTCCTCCATGATGACATCACGGAGCTGGTGGATGTTAGAGACCTTGCACTCCTCCACCATCCGTTTGAGGATACCCCACAGATGCTCACTAGGGTTTAGGTCTGGAGACATGCTTGGCCAGTCCATAACCTCTACCCTCAGCTTCTTTAGCAAGGCAGTGGTCGTCTTGGAGGTTTGGGGTCGGTATCATGTTGGAATACTGCCCTGCGGCCCAGTCTCTGAATGGAGGAGATCATGCTCTGCTTCAGTATGCCACAGTACATGTTGGCATTCATGCTTACCTCAATGAACTGTAGCTCCCCTGTGCCAGCAGCACTCATGCAGCCCCAGACCATGACACTCCCACCACAATGCTTCACTGTAGGCAAAACACACTTGTCTTTGTACTCCTCACCTGGTTGCTGCCACACACACTTGACACCATCTGAACCAAATAAGTTTATCTTGATCTCATCAGACCACAGGACATGGTTCCAGAAATCCATGTCCTTAGTCTGCTTGTCTTCAGCAAACTGTTTGTGGGCTTTCATATGCATCATCTTTAGAAGAGGCTTCCTTCTGTGACGACAGTGATACAGACTAATTTGATGCAATGTGCAGCATATGGTGTGAGCACTGACAGGCTGACCCCCCACCACTTCAACCTCTGGAGCAATGCTGGCAGCAACCATAGTCTATTTCCCAAAGACAATCTCTGGATATGATGCTGAGCACGTGCACTCAACTTCTTTGGTCGACCATGGCAAGGCCTGTTCTGAGTGGAACCTGTCCTGTTCAACTGCTGTATGTCTTGGCCACCATGCTGCAGCTCAGCTTCAGGGTCTTGCCAATCTTCTTATAGCCTAGACCATCTTTTTGTAGAGGAACAATTATTTTTTTTCAGATCCTCAGAGAGTTCTTTGCCATGAGGTGCCATGTTAAACGTCCAGTGAACAGTATGAGAGAGTAAAAGCGATAGCACCCAATTTAACACACCTGTTCCCCATTCACACCCGATACCTTGTAACATTAATGAGTCACATGACACCAGGGAGGGAAAATGCCTAATTGGGCCCAATTTGGAAATTTTCACTTAGGGGTGTGCTCACTTTTGTTGCCAGCGGTTTAGACATTAATGGCTGTGTGTTGAGTTATTTTGAGGGGACAGCAAATTTACACAGTTATACAAGTTATACATGTACACTCACTACTTTACATTGTAGCAAAGTGTAATTTCTTCAGTGTTGTCACATGAAAAGATGTAATAAAACATTTTACAAAAATTGGAGGGGCATACTCACTTTTATGAGATACTTTATATATTATTTATTATATTATATTATATTGATTTATGCACATTATATGAATTTGCAGCACTGAGGTTTTATACTCTTCACTCAGAGTTATTTATATTTGTAATATAATATTTTTTACATTTTCTATTATTCTATAATAAATTTACTATTTATTAAGGTAGCGCCATATTTTATTTTATTTCCCTGTTCTTTGTTTACTTACTCTTCATACTAACAATATTTCCCATGTAATGTATGTATGTACCTTACTAAGTAGGATGCACGTAATACTGCTTAATTTTGAACCGGGACTCTCCATATTCAATAACCTTTGTTTTCTACAGTCACATTTGTTACGCCAAACTTCACTTTTACACTTACTTCTTTTGACACTATGTCTAGTGTAACTGTATCCTAGTTACTTATATCGAGATTTGTCAATTCTGATGGATAGCTGCATCCTATATTGAAAACTTAATAAAATGTTTTGCTTCAAAAAAAAAAGAAATAAAAACAGTTATCTATGCTTTCAACCAGATGAGTCCCCCAAAGAAACAAACCAAATAAAAAAAATATAATACAAGGGGGTTAGAGCACAGTGAGCATAATCTAATACAGTGGTGGTTAACCTGGGCACCCCAGATGTTTTGGAACTACATTTCCCAAGATGCCCAGTTACACTTCATGGTGCATTAGCAGCATGGGAAATGTAGTTCCAAAACAGCTGAGGTGCCAAGGTCCACCATCACTGACCTAATCCTTCATCAAAACATAATACTACAACTTCAGGTATCTGTGCCCTTCTTAAAGCTGTTGTATACCCGCAGAAACTTTTTTTTTTTTAACACACAACGCATACTAGCTCATTATGAAATACTTACCTTAGAACGAGGGGTCGGTAACTCACCTGGTCCACACCGAGGTAGCTGACATGTTGCCTCGGCGTGTCTTCTGGGTATCGCGACTCCATCGCTGTGAGTGTCTGGAGCCGCGATGTTGTCATTCCCACGCATTCGCACGGGAGATTTCTTCCCGGAACGGTTCGGATTCTGCCGGCCTTTCAGCTGAGAATCCCCCGTGGGCATGCGACGCTGCAGTCAAGAGTGCATTGCACTGGGAATATCTCCTAAACCGTACAGGTTTAGGAGATATTTTTTTTACCTACAGATAAGCCTCATTATAGGCTTACCTGTAGGTAAAAGTCATAGTTTAGACTATACAACCGCATTAATTACTGAGTAGGGTTTACTTGGTTGCAGTTGGCCAGCCTGAACATTCATTGCAAAATATGTGAACTAAGGATCCCTCATTTATAAGGCAACGTTTGATTATGTAATGGTTAGAAAGTGGTTACACCTCTTTAGTAGCTTATGTGTTGTATATATGAAAGCTATTTAGGACCTTAACAAGCATATCTCTATTTCCAATGCATTGAGCAGATCAGAATTTGAAAAGAGCAGGGATACCATTAGTTGCAGTATTTTATTTAATGGAGCAATAGGTTAGGCTCACCGTGCTGTAACCCCCTTGTGTACAGTATATATACTTAACCACTTCAATACAGGGCTTTTAAACACCCTTCCTTACCAGAGCACTTTTTGCGATTCGGCACTGCGTCGCTTTAACTAACAATTGCGCGGTCGTGCAACGTTACACCCAAACAAAATTGACGTTCTTTTTTTCCCACAAATAGAGCTTTCTTTTGGTGGTATTTGATCGCCCCTGCGGTTTTTATTTTTTGTGCTATGAACAAAAGAAGAGCGACAATTTTGAAAAAAAACACAATATTTTTTACTTTTTGCTATAATAAATATCCCATTTTTTTTTAAAAAACGATTTTTTTCCTCAGTTTAGGCCGATACGTATTCTTCTACATATTTTTGGTAAAAAAATCGCAATAAGCGTATATTGATCGGTTTGCGCAAAAGTTATAGCGTCTACAAAATAGGGGATAGATTTATTGAATTTTTTTTTTTTTTTTTTTACTAGTAATGGCGGGGATCTGCGATTTTTTTTTCATGACTGCGACATTGCGGCGGACACTTCGGACACTTTTGACACATTTTTGGAACCATTCACATTTACACAGCGATCGTTGCTATAAAATTGCAATGATTACTGTGTAAATGTGACTGGCAGGGAAGGGGTTAACACTAGAGGGCGCTGGAGGGGTTAATGTGTTCCCTAATAGACGTGATTCTAACTGTAGGGGGAGGGGACTTAAGGGGAGGAGACCTATCATGTATTCCTCTGTACTGGGATCACATGATCGGTCTCCTCTGCACTGACAGGACGTGGAGATGTGTGTTTACACACACAGCTCCACGTTCCCGCCCGGTCCCGTTGTTTTAATGGGCAATCGCGGGTGCCCGGCGGACATGCAGCACGCGCGCGCCCCCCAGGCGGCCGGGAATCCGAGGACGTCATATGACGCCCACCAAGGATGGTAGATCCACCTTGTGGGCGTCATATGACGGCGGGCGGTATTGAAGCGGTTAAGATATATTTTCAGAGAAAATGGGGGGCGTGGCTTGGCCGAGCAAGGAGATGGCTGCCTGAGAGAAACGCTCCCGTCGCTGCCTCCCTATCATCAGCTGTACCGGAGATATTCACTCCTAATTCATTACTTCGGAGATGGGAACGGCATCCCGCCACACATCGACATCCAGGTCCCGTTCACCGCGGGAACCAGCGGGCAATAACGGCCAAAATATCCCGGAGATGTTCCGCGCCCAGAGAGGTAACATGGCGGCTTCCCGCCGCACCACCTCACAGACCGCAACCCCGCCAGCCTCTGACCCAACATTATCTCCTCATCTGATGCCTCCGGAGCTGTCGGGTCAACACGAGCCTCACACTCCACCTCACCTGAACATACAGGACTTGCGCACAATAGCAGCCGACATAACAGACACCTTGGCGGCCGCCATTGCTGAGCTGCGGGTAGACATTCACACGCTGACTGACAGAGTGCTGGAGGTAGAAAAAATCACATCATGTCACGACACGGTCCTCCGCAAAGCCACCCACAAGATTGATGTACACACCATTCAACTGCGAGAGACACAGCGTCGCATTGAAGAACTCGATAACAGAGGACGCCGCCATAACCTCAGGATCCAAGGCTTTCCAGAGAGCGTTGACACAGACCGCTTATCCCCTGAAGTGACGGCACTGTTTAATTCTCTGCTGAATAGGCCGCAGGACACTCGCATTGACATGGAGCGGATCCACAGGGCGTTGCGCCCTAGAGGCCGAGACACTGACCCCCCGCGGGATGTCATATGCTGCATCGTTGACTACAAATTGAAAGAGGACATCCTGAGACAAGCAAGGGGGACCCCACGATTACTCCACGACGGAGCGCCCATCCAAATCTTTCAAGATCTCTCATCCATCACCTTGCAGCACCGAAGAGATTTGAAACCATTGCTGGAAACCCTACGTGCTCAAGGTATACAGTATCGATGGAAGTTCCCTTTCTGTCTGTCTGCCTCACATCTGGGCCGCACTGCCTTGTTGAAGGTACCTGAAGATCTACACCACTTCTGCCGTACCCTGGATATCCCCATGGTAGAGGTCCCGAATTGGTACGCGGACTACCGCACCTACACCCCAAAGAGACGCACACCGACGGACGACCAGATGGAAGTTCAAGATGCCGGGCGCACCAGACGGCATTCACCATCTAGCTCCAGGCCGTACTCCGCCCGCCGTGCGACACACCATGGCTCCAGTCCAACCACCTCTCCGAGATCCCGGAGGACCCGCAGAGACCACTGACATCGACATCGCTTTATACCAGGTACAGATGTGGATCCCTTACACCTGACCCCACTGCTGAAAGATTACTAACTGCTCCTGATTCATCTACCAAGTTCCGATTTTGGTGCTCAAATGTTTTTGGGGATTGTACTTTGCCATTGCCTATGCTCCCCTCATGCATTACCTCCGCAAAATGGATGCCTACTCTAAGATGGTTGCTGTCGTCAACACTGCGGTAGGCTGAGGCTCATGTACACTGCCCACTATGCTACGATATAATCAAGCCCTTACCTACTACTGCTGACTTCATGATCACAAAGCGGCTTGCAACTAAAACTTCTTCAATTCTTTTTTTTTTTGTATGTTACACTCTGCCCTAGCCCGCACTGGCAATCCTTATACTCTATAGCACCCACAATGTCAGTGAAGTGACTGTTAGGTAACGTATGCTGGACCTGTGCCTGACATGGGGACTGTTTTTCTACTATCAGGTCCCCTGATCTATATATTTCTTTATTATTGGCTGCGGGAGGGTGCGATGAATCCAAATAAGAGATTACTTGATTGTTTTTTGCCCTTTTTTTTTTCTTTCCTCTTTTTTTCTCTTTTTTGCCTTGCGGGGAAGTAGGCTTTCCCCAATGTAAGCACTAAGGGGCAAACTCCTTTTGCCCACACATTATACCCTACCATATGCCCTCTTGCTACAGCAAACATACTTATATATATAAGTCAAGACTCCTATGGCGGAGAATTAGCCTACATACTTGAACTGTCCCCCTGTGAACATGAGGGCCCCACTTAACACTCCCCACAATCTCTTTATAATACTACCAGGTTTCCTGATTTATATGCTTCCTTACTCTCGGCTTCAGGAGGGTTCGATGAGTCCCCACTAGGACATGCTTCAGTGCCTTGATGGAAAATGTATTTTCCTAGATGTGATCGATAAGGGGCGATTCTCTCCTGCCCACATACTATACTCTACCTTATACCCTCTTAATATGGCCAATATCCTTGTTTGAGTAAGTGGAACCTGCTATGGCAAAGAGCTAGCCTATGCATCTGAACTATACCCCTTTGCACATGTTGGCCCCACTAAGCATCTCCCGCAGCCTATATACCATACTATGCAAGGCCCTAAGCTTACGGGAGGACGTGATGTGGGGGTTGTCTTACATCCCTCGATCGACCTTTCCTGCAGGCCTTGAAAAAGGCTCCCGTTAAACTAACGGCCTTCCTAGAGATGTCTAGTAGATTATGGTTTGACTCCAGCATACACTGAAATGTTCTGTAACCCAATGTCCTGAAATTTCTAGCACTCATGCCTTTGGTGGAAGGAAACCTACATTATAACTGCATCCTGCTCTTCTTTCCCTCCATCACAGGTATAGGACATACGGGCCACCCCTCAGTTGTTTCCCCTGGGCATATGCTTGGCAGTTTTAGACTTTATGACCAATTCATAAATGGTACAAGATTGCTGTTTCTTTAATGATTGCATCTTCAGCTACCCCCTCAGGTACACAGTTCTGTCGTTAGTATACAAACGGTATACACACATGATTCTACTGAACCCAATTTCCACCCAGTTCAGCAGCTATTTCTTATGCAGTGATCATTTGGGTATTACCACCATGTTCCTCTTAGGAATATGCTCCCCCTCTCTCACATCCCTCCTCTTTACAATCCACATCTGGTTGCCATGTATACCAGGTCAAATCTCCCCTAGTATACTAAGACTCCCTTCTACCATGTTGCTACGAGTCCGCACGAAGGACTGTCCGTAGGTTTCTCTAAAGTTTCATTGCTCTTATCTCCTTTTATGGGCTCTGCAAGGAGGCAGCGACGGTAACTCTAATACTGAACCTCTACTACCTCTCGTTTGCTCAGTTATAGTCAACCCCCTGACAGATTAGTGCACTATTGCATACTATTATACCTCACACCACAATCATTATCTGCCCGCTGTTCATCTCTAATCTACTACATAGTGGATTAGACTAATTTACGTTCTCTTTCTCTCCCCCCTCCCTCCCCAGTCTACCTCTGACCCCTCGGATAGTACCACCTCTATACTTCTAATTTCAGTTACCTGATCCATCCGGTGGTTCTTGAGTATATGCGTCCTTCCCCTCTATTCCTGTTCATTCCTCGTGTAGCATGGCGGATGCGGTCCCCACTTCTAGAGGCCCAGCAGCTCACTTTGACAAACAACCTTTTCCTCAAGTGAGATTCTCCTCGATAAATATCCGAGGTCTAAATATCCCTGAAAAACGGCAGAGAGAGAAAACCCATATCGCCTTTATACAGGAAACTCATTTTCGTTCTGATGGGATTCAAAAACTGCACAACCATCATTTTCCCACAGTATACCATGCCACTACGAACACCTTGAAATCAAAAGGTGTCGCAATACTTGTATCTAAACACTGCCCCATAAAAATTTCTGAGATCAAACAGGATGTCGAGGGTAGATTTCTCTTTCTTAAAGGCACGCTTTACGAACGTCCGATCACATTTGCAAATCTTGTGCCCAACAAACGACAGGTCCCCTTTTTTCGGGAAACACTACAATTGCTTACTGAATTCTACTCAGGTATTCTCATTGTTGGTGGAGACTTCAATGTCCCCCTTTCGCCATCCCAAGACTCATCGAACGGGTCAACTTCCCTACCTTATAGTGCACTTAGAAATATTAAGAAACAATTACAAGACTTGACATTACACGATACGTGGCGTACACTACATCCAAATGATAGGGACTTCACGTTCTACTCTACACCGCATAACAAATATTCCAGACTGGATCATTTCTTCCTTTCACAAAATGACCTGACACTTCTTTCCACAGCCACCATTGACCCTATGATCCTCTCCGATCATAATCCCATATCCATGACGCTTACTATGCCGCTTGCCCGTAACAAATGTCCGATATGGCGCCTGGACAACTCTCTACTGACTGATCTAGAGATCACACAGAAGGTTAGCTCCCGACTAGTACAGTACTTCAGAGAGAACACTAATGCAGAATCCACTCCTTCCAACACGTGGGCCGCACACAAATGTGTAATTAGGGGGGAACTAATCTCTTTGGCAGCCCATAGGCATAAACTGAGACGACAACGCATTGCAGCATTATCAGCAAAAATTCATTCACTGGAACGCATACATAAGGCCTCACTTGCGCACAGTGCTCTCTCAGAATTACTCCAAACCAGAGATGACCTTAGGGAGGAATTACATAGGAGACTTCAACGGAAATATACACTAACTCAAAAACTCTTCTACGAGTTTGGTAACAAATCAGGCAGACTACTGGCCAAGGCATTACAACGACAAAAAGCTTCCTTTACCATACATAAGATTGTTGACCCGACCAGTACCACACACGCTTCCTCCGACAATATAGCCAATCAATTTGTTTCTTATTTTTCCAAACTCTATAATCTGTCACCGACTGATGTGACGACCCTCACTTCTGACCGTCAGGAAGCGATCTCGGATTTTCTATAACAATATGGCATACCGCCAATCTCAGCTGACGATTCGTCGTCACTAAATGATCCGATCACGGCTGAGGAAGCGATAGCGGCTTTGAAACAGCTCAAAACGGGCAAGAGTCCTGGCCCAGATGGACTAACAGTCAGCTACTATAAAACTTTTCAGGACATGCTCCTCCCCCCTCTTCTCAATGCCTTTAATTCTTTCACCTCCTCTGACCGAATAAATGACGACCTCTTAATGGCACATATCACTCTCATTCCCAAACCCGGCAAGGATGAAACCATGGTATCCAACTATCGACTCATCTCCCTCTTGAATGTGGACATGAAGTTGTTTGCTAAAATCCTTGCTAATCGTATCCTCCCTTTATTACCACAGTTAATATCTCTTGATCAAGTTGGATTTGTTCCTGGCAGAGAAGCCAGGGACAACACCATCAAAGCCCTCCTTATCCACCGCTGGCTTTCCAAGTCTTCTACCACTAAAGGTTTCTTTCTTTCATTGGACGTGGAGAAGGCGTTCGACAGAGTGGCTTGGGATTACATGTTCAAATCTTTGCAGGCTGTGGGATTCCCTCCCAAATTTCTGCAAATGATCATGACCTTGTATTCACACCCCACAGCACGTATAAGATTCAATGGCCGCCTGTCGGACGCCTTCTCCATTTCGAATGGTACCCGTCAGGGTTGCCCGCTCTCGCCCATCATATTTGTGCTCACCTTAGAACCCTTCCTACGTAGGCTCCGGGCAAATCCCGATATTAAGGGCGTAGACATCCGCAATACACACTGTAAGCTTGCAGCTTACGCGGATGATATTCTCCTCTTCCTTTTCGATCCTATTATTTCCATTCCCAACCTCCTCCGTGACTTTAACCTCTTTTATAAACTTTCCAACTTGAAAATTAACTTTTCAAAATCTAAAGGCATTAACGTTTCCTTGCCATTACCAATAGTACATCAATGTAAACAAAACTTTCCCTTTCATTGGGAACCCAGTGCCCTAACATACTTAGGTATACAATTACCCACTAATCTAGATGAGCTATATAACCTAAATTTTCTTCCTATTATACGGAATATACAAAGTGACCTCGTCAAATGGACCTCGGGTCAATTCTCGTGGTTTGGACGCGCGGCCATTCTAAAAATGAACGTACTACCCCGCCTGCTATACCTTTTGCAGGCTGTACCAATTACACTCCCTACTTCCTTTTTTAGGACATACAAGAGGATATGTCGGAACTTCTTGTGGGCCTCGAAATCCCCTAGGATAAGTTGGGACAAACTAACAATTCCAAAATCCAAAGGGGGGGTGGGCCTCCCTGATATCCGTAAATATTATTCTGCGTGTCATCTCACCAGGATAATTGACTGGCACATCCATAAAGACACCAAAGACTGGGTCAACCTTGAGAACTCCTCTGACCCAACTCCACTCGCTCACCTACCTTGGATCCCCACAGCCAAAACACCAAGAGTGTACTCCTCTCATCCGCTTACGGGTACAACCCTGCATATTTTCAAATCTCTCGCTCATACTCGTGCTTGGAACCCTTGTCCGGGCCCATTGACTCCATTGACAGATAATCCTGACTTCCCACCAGGGATTTCCCCACGTCCCACAACCGATGATACTACGCCTCTTCCACTCCGAGCTTCCAAATTCTTTCATAACAATGCCCCTCTCTCGTTTTCAGATATTCCGTCACGTCTTCCTGACTGGCACGTGCCTTTCTACAAATTCTTACAAATCCGACATTTCCTCAATACTGCCAATCCTCAAACACAATGGTGTAGAGACCTGAATCCCTTTGAAATTCTGTAAACTAATGACTCCCCCCTGCGACGACTTATCTCTACGACCTATGCAATGCTATTTGCGGACCACGACCCCAAACACACGGATATTGTCAGGACTTGGGGAAGGGACCTTGCCATAGACTTGTCCAGAGACGAATGGGAAAATATATACAAATGCATCCACAAATGTACTGTAAACATTTCAGCCCAAGAAAATTGTTATAAAATCTATGCAAGATGGTACCGCACGCCTGACATAATACATAAATACCATCCCGAGGTCTCTCCTCAATGTTGGCGCTGCGGGTTGGACACGGGTTCCCCAATTCACATCTGGTGGCACTGCCCACTAATTTCTCCTTTCTGGGAAAAAATCCACCTAGCTATATCTCAGATTTCCACATACACTCTCGCATTCACACCTGCTCAATTTCTTCTACATCACACTACGCTCCCATATCCCGTTTATCGGAAGTCGGTCATACCACACTTGCTAAATGCCGCAAAACAGTGCATTCCACTGTTCTGGAGGAACTCTAACCCACCTACACTGACAGACTGGGTCTCGCGAGTGGACAAGATCTCAGAAATGGAAAATCTAATACACCAAGCTCACGATACGCCCACCACTTATAATGCTATTTGGGCTTGCTGGTTACACTTTAAAACATCGTCATCTTACCAAGACATGCTTCGTCTACCCTGAATTCTCACATTTTTGGATATGCACCTAAAAATGCACCTCTTGAATTCTGTATCTGTTGTTTGTTATGGACCACATCCGCCATGCTCCTCAATACCCTGATATTCGCTTCACCTACCTCTTTGGACTACACGTCCCACCCTTCCCTTGCAACCCTCTTCTTAGATAAATATAATTTTTTCTTGTTTATTCTTTCTCCTTTTCATCTCCTCCTTAACACCTATACTCCTTCTTCCCCTTCAGGATTCCGAGACTGTACCATACTCCTCCTGGGCTTGGCTACATAGACACATAGCACTCCACAAAATAGATTGCCACACTTTTTCTGATGGTTGCACTTATCGTCCCCCTCCCTTTGCACAGCATGATCCCATTAGGGGTGCAGGGGTTGATGGGACTTGACCAAGGGATCTGCTTGTGGACTCTCAAGCTCCTATATGTAATAGGTACCCTTCGCTGCCTCCTCCATGGAATCCCTCATATACTCCTTGTTAACAACTTGTTACTTCTTCTATGTTGATGACTGGCACAAATTACCGCCAGATAACGTTTGCTTTTTATTAAGCTAAGTTTATTATCCTTGTTATACGATGTTTGTACGAACTTTATTCAGACTGTTGTAAATGTACATACGCCGCATGTATTGGCCATGTGGCCTTGTTGTGCTTTTTTGTACATGTTTTTACATTACCAATAAAAATATATTGAGAAAAAAATAAACAGAAAAAAAAAAAAAAAAGATATATTTTCAGAGTTTGCTCAAGTGGTGATCACCTTCCCTGGGAAAAAGGCAGTCTAGCAGCAAGTCTTTTCTTAAAATTCTGATTTGTAGACAGTTATATTTAAAAGGTTGCACAGAAAACAAACAAAACAGAAAATCAAAGAAAAAATCTTTGCCATCCAGGCATTAACTAAACAGATTCCTTCCTCACAGGTAAAGGGCTTCTCTCAGTCACCAACAAAAAAACATTTTGCAAACCTCTTCCTTCTCTTACCGAGCAATCTCCACATGTAGCTCTCTTGGGTATTAGCTTCCCTGAATCCCAGGCCAAAGCAAACTATTGCTCCAGTCCTTCCTTTTTTATACCACTTGCTGTTGGTCACAAGTGGGAAGCAAAACCCGCCTTGGATCCTAAACTGCCAAGGTGGCCCCTGAAAATCTTAGTTTCCCACATACGAAAGGATGTGAGGTGATACAGTATATAGCGTTTCTCAATCACCTCGCCTTTCATTATGTCACCATTTTGAAACAAAGGGCATATATGTTTTCTGGTATTATTTGGAGTGAATAATTAAACAGGAACTGCAGTCTGCTCGCATAAGTTGTAATAAAAACATCTTTGCCATTTTGAAGCTTCCCTCCAACCACTATGCATATTATGTTATATATACTGTGATTCTGTTCTTGCCAAATATGCAGCAGAAATCTTTATACACTGAGTCTGGCTGAGAGCATTTAAACTGTGGGCAGCTGAAGCTGCTGCCTGTTCACTTCCTGGATTTACACAGACACACAGAGGCACGCCTCCAGCTCTGCAGCCCTGCAGCTTTCATTGGCCCTTTTATGTCTCATCCTACCTCCCTTCCTGGAAAACTCTCACAGAGTGATAGAGAGAGCTGTGCATGATCTCATTTGCCTAGGCTTAGCAGAGGATTTAATAGATGGAAAGTTAAAAAAATTACTGAAGGTCTGCTTTAATAGTGCAGCACGTAAAACCCCACAGGGTTTCTAGCCCTTTTCTAAAAAAAACCCATCTAATTTAGCTCAGTGAACAGTGCCTTGAAAAAGTATTCATACCTCCTTGAAATTTTTCACATTTTTCACATTTTGTCATGTTACAACCAAAAACATTAATGTATTTTATTGGGATTTTTTGTGCATTTGTATTCAGCCCCCCTGAGTCAATACTTGTAGTACTACCTTTTGCTGCAAGTACAAGTCTTTTTGGGTATATCTCTACCAGCTTTGCACATCTAAAGAGTGAAATGTTTGCCCATTCTTCTTTGTAACATAGCTCAAGCTCTGTCTTTTGCAGACTCTAACAGGTTTTCTTCTAAGATTGCCCTGTATCCCACAACATGATACTGCCATGATGGTGTGTTCAGGGTGATGTAGTGTTAGTTTTACGCCACACATAGCGTTTTGCTTTTAGGCCAAAAAGTTTAATTTTGGTCTCATCTGACCAGAGCACCTTCTTCCACATGTTTTCTGTGTTTGCATGTTTGCTGTGTCCCCCACATGACTTTTTGTAAACTGCAAATGGGACTTCTTATGGCTTTCTTTAAACAATGGCTTTCTTTCTGCCACTATTCCATAAAGGCCAGAATTGTGGAGTGCACAACTAATAGTTTTCCTGTGGACAGATTATCCTACCTGAACTGTAGATCTCTGCAGCTCCTCCAGAGTTACCATGGGCCTCTTGGCTGCTTCTCTCCTTGCCTGGCCTGTCAGTTTAGGTGAATGTCCATGTCTTTGTAGGTTCGCAGTTGTGCCATACTCTTTCCTTTTTTTAGATGATGGAATGAACAGTGCTCTGTGAGATGTTCAAAGCTTGGGATATTTTTTTATAACCTAACCCTTCTTTAAACTTCTCCACAACTTTATCCCTGACCTGTCTACTGTGTTCCTTGGCCTTCATGATGCTGTTTGTTCACTAAGGTTCTCTAACAAACCTCTGAAGGCTTCACAGAACAGCTGTGTTTATACTGAGATTAAATTACACACAGGCGGATTCTATTTACTAATTAGGTGCGTTCTGAAGGCAATTGGTTCCACTAGATTTTAGTTAGGAGTATCAGAGTAAATGGGGCTGAATACAAATGCATGCCACACTTTTCAGAGATTTATTTGTAAAAAAAATGGAAAACCATTTATCATTTTCCTCTACTTCACAATGATGTGCCACTTTGTGTTAGTCTATCACATAAAATCCCAATAAAATACACGTTCGTTTTTGGCTGATAAAATTGGGAAAATTTCAAGGGGTATGAATAATTTTTTTTAAGACGCTGTATACAAAGGAATATGGTGGTGCTAATATATGGTTTAAGAGTCTAATAAGTTATGAAAATTACAGCGACATGTACTACAGCTTTGTGAACTGAGACTTGATGGATTCTGTGACAGACTGATGGATTAAAGTTCATAACTTATCATTTATAGCATATAAATAAAGTACATAGTGACAGCAGCACTGAACAGACTTACACTATATTATATACAGTAACATATATTGTATATAGTAACATACTGTGTATAATTTTGGACTTTCATAAATATGATACACTTGCATATAAAGTCCAGAGAGCCACTGCACACCAAAATTCATGTTCAATTGGCATGCAATTTTATTTTGCAATGCATGTAAAATACATCTGCTAGGGCATCCTTCCTTTCAGCAAGTAGTATATAAACATAATTGTTAACATATCCAAGCAACATACAAATACAATGTAGAACTAAAGCTAATTGTAATTACCACTGCAATTGTAATTACCGTACCACTCCCTTGGTTACTACCCATAGTGTAAATACAATTTTTTTAATAAGGATAAAAATCAACACCTGATCTGTACAGAAATTAAGTGAAAGGTTATAAGTAGGGTTGAGCGAACTGTAAAGTTCGGGTCCGTACCGGACTTTTAGGTATCCCGGACCCGAACTATTGACTATATTTTCGGGTTTGGGTCCGGTGTTCGGCGATGTATTGGCGCTTTTACAAGCTGCAGGGCAGCCAATCCACGCTAGTTTCACTAGTGTGCCCTTAAAAGCCATCCCAGCCATGCCTACTAATGGCATGGCTGGGATTGGCCAGTGCAGCATGTGACCCAGCCTCTATATAAGGTACAGGCACACAGCACAGCACCTCACTCTGCTATAGACAGGTTCCTGTGCTGCTAAGAGAGGATTTCATTAGGAGTTAGTCTGATACAGTCAGTCAGTCCACATTCCTTAAATTTTCTTCAAATTAGTTAGATCAGTGAGCGATCTATATAGCTAGAGTAGAGACTAGAGAGTGTCTTTATTAACCACTTCCCGCCCATAGTCATATGACGCCCACAAGGTGGATCTCCCATCCTGGGTGGGCGTCATATGACGTCCTCCCATTCCCGACCGCCTAGGGGGGGGCGCCCGCAGCGTCGCTCAGGACCCAGTGCGTGTGCCCGGCGGCCGCGATGTCTGCCGGGCACCCGCGATTGCCCGTTAAAACAGCGGGAGCTGTGTGTGTAAACACACAGCTCCTCGTCCTGTCAGTGGCGAGGAGACCGATCATGTGTTCCCAGTACGGAGGAACACTGATCGGTCTCCTCCCCTTGTAAGTCCCCTCCCATCACAGTTAGAATCACTACCTTAGGGAACACATTAACCCCTGCAGCGCACCCTAGTGTTAACCCCTTCCCTGCCAGTCACATTTACACAGTAATCACTGCAATTTTATAGCAACGATCGCTGTGTAAATGTGAATGGTCCCAAAAATGTGTCAAAAGTGTCCGAAGTGTCCGCCGCAATGTCGCAGTCACGAAAAAAAAAATCGCAGATCGCCGCCATTACTAGTAAAAAAAAAAATGCAATAAATCTATCCCCTATTTTGTAGACACTATAACTTTTGCGCAAACCGATCTATATACGCTTATTGCAATTTTTTTACCAAAAATATGTAGAAGAATACGTATCGGCCTAAACTGAGTAAAAAAAAATATTTTTACAAAAAAATTGGATATTTATTATAGCAAAAAGTAAAAAATATTGTGTTTTTTTTTCAAAATTGTCGTTCTTCTTTTGTTTATAGCGCAAAAAATAAAAATCGCAGAGGTGATCAAATACCACCAAAAGAAAGCTCTATTTGTGGGAAAAAAAGGACATCAATTTTGTTTGGGTGTAACGTCGCACGACCGCGCAATTTTTAGTTAAAGCGGCGCAGTGCCGAATCGCAAAAAGTGCTCTGGTAAGGAAGGGGGTAAAATTGCCCGATGCTGAAGTGGTTAAGGAAAAGAAAGAGGCAGAGAGAATAATTCAAGAGATTCCTAAATCAATTGTACCCTGGCTGGGGTGCAGTGCACAGTCTTTTAACAGTGCCATGAGGCCAGTGCCAGACAAAATATAACTTTTACCTGCAAGCTCAGTGCAGCATCACTGCACTGCATATTTTACTAAGAGATACACCATACTCTCTGTGTATTCTGCTATTGCAAAAACATTGCAAAAAAATTTAATTTTGCTCTAATTTGTGCATGTTTTTTTTTCCAATAGCATTTTCTGCATGTTCATACACGCTTTAGACACCGTGCGTGTATTCTGCTATTGCCAAAAAATAAAATCTTTCAGTGCTTTGTGCATGTGTGCAGGAGTGTGACATACAATCGATCGATATTTCTTCTATTGTGCTATCCCAAAAAAAAAATTGTAGTGACTTTTTTTTTCCATTTGCATTTTCTGCATGTTCATACACGCTTTAGACACTGTGCGTGTATTCTGCTATTACCAAAAAATAAAATATTTCAGTGCTTTGTGCATGTGTGCAGAAGTGTGACATACAATCGATCGATATTTCTTCTATTGTGCTATCCCAAAAAAAAAAAAATTGTAGCGACATTTTTTTTTTCCAATAGCATTTTCTGCATGTTCATACACGCTTTAGACACTGTAAGTGTATTCTGCGATTGCCAAAAAATAAAATATTTGTGTGAGTGTGACATACAATCGATCAATATTTCTTCTATTGTGCTATCCCAAAAAAAAATTGTACTGAAATTTTTTTCCCCAATAGCATTTTATGCAGTTTAGCAGTTTTTGAGATACACACTTTACATACTGTGGGTGTATTCTGCCATTGCAAAAACACCCATTTAGGGTGAGATCATAAATTTTGAAAATATGAGCAGATCTTTAAAAAGTGGACGTGGCCCCGGTCGTGGTGCTGCTGGTGGAGCTCCTGTTGCAGGGAGAGGACGTGGTCGATCTTTGCCAGCTACACGCACTAGTGAAACACCTTCCTCAGGTGCGAGTAGGCGACAGAGCCTGCAGCGGTATTTTGGCATGCCTAATGAGGCTGTACGAATGTTGAGGCCAGGACAAGTACAGGCGATAGTAGATTGGGTTGCTGACAGTGCCTCCGCTTCCTTCACATTGTCTCCCACCCAGTCTCCTGATGAAAGTTCAGAGTTGGCACCTGCAGCCGATGTCCATCAGTCTTTCACCTCACCCCCTTGCAAATCAGCCAATCAGTCTGAGCCCCAAATCATGCAGCAGTCTCTTCTGCTTTTTGATGACTCTGTTAGCAGGGTTTCCCAGGCCATCCACCTAGCCCTGCCCCAGAAGTGGAAGAGATTGTGTGCACCAATACCCAACTGCTTATGTTTCATGATGAGTACATGGGAGGACCATCGCAGCACGTCTTGGATGATGACGAAACACAGGTGCCAACTGCTGCTGCTTTCGCCATTGTGCAGACCGACAAGGAGGGCAGGGGTGAAGACTGGGTGGAAGATGATGTGGAGGACGATGAGGTCCTTGACCCCACATGGAATCAACGTCATGCAGGTGACCAGTGTAGTTCGGAGGATAGAAGTTTGGCGCATGTCCTTCCACCACCGAGAATTGGAGGGCACTTTAGTTTGCCTCCTGTTGCTAACTCCTCCTACTCCGCCTCCTCATCCTCTACCGCCTCCTCATCCGGTCAGCGTAACACCTTCACCACCAACTTCAGCACAGCCAGGGCTAAACGACAGCAGGTAGTTTTAACATTTTCCTGTTTGGGGGAAAAAACCCACACCACGCGGGAGTTGTGGAGGGACATGGAACAACAGACCGATGAGTGGTTGGTGGCAGTGAGCCTCAAGCCCGGCCTGGTGGTGTGCAATAATGGGCGAAATCTCGTAGCAGCTCTGAGCCTAGGCGGTTTGACGCACATCACTTGCCTGGTGCATGTGCTGAACTTGGTGGTCCAGAGGTTCCTTAAGAATTACCCCGATATGCCAGAGCTGCTGCAGAAAGTGCGGGCCGTCTGTGCGCACTTTCGGCATTCTCACCCTGCTGCTGCTCGCCTGTCATCGCTGCAGCGTAACTTCGCGTGAGTCGCTCTGCGGAACAGCACCACTTCACCACCAATAACTGGGCCTCCATGCGAGACCTGTGTGCCTTGTTGCGCTGTTTCGAGTACTCCACCAACATGGCCAGTGCCGATGACGCCGTTCTCAGCGTTACTATCCCAGTTCTATGCCTCCTTGAAAAAACATTTGAGGCGATGAGGGAAGAGGATGTGACACAGGAGGAGGAGGAGGAGGAAGAGGGTTCATTTCCAAGGCTTTCAGGGCAGTAATTTACAAGTGGCTACGAGGGTGGGTTCCTGCACCAACAAGCGGCAGGTACACAATTGTCTGGCAGCAAGGACACAGTTCTGGAGGATGACAAGGTAGAGGATGAGGAGAAGATGGAGGCGGAGGAACCATGTTCACAGCAGGGTGGCACCCAGACCAGCTCATGTCCATCACTGGTGCATGGCTGGGGGGATACAGAGTACACAGACGATACACCTCCCACAGAGGACAGCTTTTCGTTGCCTCTGGGCAGCCTGGCACACATGAGCGATTACATGCTGCAGTGTCTCCGCAATGACTGCCGAGTTTCCCACATTTTAACTGGTGCTGATTATTGGGTGGCCACCCTGCTGGATCCCCGTTACAAGGACAACATGCCGTCCTTAATTACCTCACTGGAGCGTGATCGTAAGATGCGCGAGTACAAGCGCACCCTGGTAGACGCGCTGCTGGTGGCATTCCCACTTGGCAGCGGGGGTACGGTGGAAGCACAAGGCGAAGGCAGAGGAGGAGAAAGAGGTCGCCAACGAAGCCAGGGCACCGCCAGCACCATGGTCGAAATGTGGAAAAGCTTTGTCAGCACGCCACAACAACCAGCACCACCAGCTGAGATGGAATGTCTTAGCAGGAGGCAGCATTTCACCAACATGATGGAGCAGTATGTGTGCACACGCCTACATGATGTACTGAATGACGGGTCTGTCCCCTTCAACTTCTGGGTCTCCAAATTGGGCACATGGCCTGAGCTTGCCCTTTACGCCTTGGAGGTGCTGGCCTGCCCTGCAGCCAGTGTATTGTCTGAACGTGTATTTAGCACGGCAGGGGGCGTTATCACAGACAAGTGCAGCCGCCTGTCCAGAGCCAATGTGGACAAGCTCACGTTCATTAAAATGAACCAGGCATGGATCCCACAGGATTAGTCCGTACCTTGTGCAGAATAGACACGTATGCCGGTGTTCTGACAAAAACTGTCTGGCCATCGGATAGTGTCCGGCCACTTACTGCGCAGGCGCAGTGCTTGCGCAGTATGGAGGACAAGGAGATTCACAAAATCTCCAAAGATGAACGTCGCCTGCGCAGTGAGTTCAAGCCCCACCATCCAAGTGGACATATGGTAGCACATAGTAACAGGGCCCCTCACGGGCTCGCTTGGCTAGGCTTCAACCTCGGATGATGTGGCTTGAACCTGGAGTCACAGAGCATCGTCTTCGGAGAGTTTCGAAATCCCCTTGTCCTACGTACTGAGCAAGCGCAGTACAGGGCGGTCACTATGCGACGGGGGACAGAATTCGACACATCATTCACCACTAGCCTTACCCAGCCATTGTTGTATTTTTGAACCAGTGTTGGCTACCTTGTCCTCCTCCACCGCCGCTTCCACCTACACTGCCACATCCACCGCCACCTCAGCCTCCTACTCCATATGGACCTCGTCCTCCTAGGTCAAGATTATAATTTTTAAATTTTTTTCATTTCCAAGTATTTTATTTTCCCACTATCTTATCCATTAAATTGAATAATTTAAAAGTGCGTATTCTGGGGTATTCCCACCATATTTGCGGCATCGTGCCGTTGAGTTTCTGAGGTTCTTAATGACTTCCTGTACCTCTTCTGCTGAGAAGGGGGCCTCCAGCATTTTATTTTTATTTTTTTATGTTATTTTAAGTTATTTCCCTATCCACATTTGTTTGCAGAGCACTTTCCATGCTCTTAACAACATGTTGTTGCCATTTGCAGCCCTCTAGCCCTTTCCATGACTTTTTTACAGCCATTTTAGTCTTGAAAAGTTTGGGTTCCCATCGACTTCAATGGGGTTCGGAGTTCGGGGTCAAGTTCGGGTCAAGTTCGGTCCCGAACCCGGACTTTTTTTCAAAGTTCCGCCGAACCCGAACATCCAGGTGTCCGCTCAACTGTAGTTATAAGAACTTCATTTAACAAATACAAGTCATCAACTCAACTTTTTTTTACGGACATATGTCTATATTTTTAACCTCTGCGGCTATTGTTTTTATTGTACCCTTCTTTTGCCTTTACAGAAGTAATTAAGTTACAAAATGACTTCTGTAATCCATATAACCTGACTAATACAAGTAATGTCCTTGCAGTAAAATATTAAAGTCAAACATAAGAAGGATACAAGAATATAAAAAAAAAATTAATAACAGTTTGAACAATATTTTTTCAACATAATAAAATATGTGTTTGGTATTAATTTAACCCAGCAGAATATAATGTGTCATATTTGAAACATTTGTGTCTGCATTGTGTTTTACTTAATTGACTGCTGTAATAAAGCCTGCTGGGAAGGCTTCACAGAAAACCTAGGCAGCTTTTGCTACAGGCAATCTTGCTGCCCCAAATTCATCTACTGCAGTGATGATTTTATGGATGGACCAAAAGGTTAACAGTTTAAATCCTAGTCCCTGTAGATAAAGATAATAAGATCCCATTTGATGGTGAAGGCTTTGAAGTGAAGTAGAAACATTGTAGTAGGATTTTATTTGGTTTGTTTAGACTTTCAAACCCAATGCTTGTGGTTCTCTAGGCAGAAGACAAGCATATTTGTCAAGTTAAATCATTTAATAAAAACTTTGTGAATATTCTGTAATAATATGACAATTCATTTTTATAATATAACTACACTTCAAACTTCCAAACAAATTCTACAAGCCAGAGAAAAAGTCAGTTTGGTAAAGGACAACTTCATTGTTAGTGAAGCTGTCCTTTTAATTTACCCCATGACCTCCCTGATTGGCAAATACCAACTTAAATATTTACTTTCAGCCCAAATCTCAAGTTTGTCACTGTACATCCCTGCCTGGGGCAGCACAGTCTTTGCAGAAAAAAAACAGCTACTATTGCACATGCATGCCACTCAGCCTATTCATTTTAAAGACTGCAGCTGTATTGTTTGAACTGATGGGGGAACCCATAGGTATAAACATGCCATAGAAATAAATGAAACTAATGAGGTGCATGGAGCTGGACATGGCTGGGACTCAGCAAAGGCTGTAACAAAAGACAACAAAAAATAAAATTGTCTTTTACTCTCGCATGCTTGCTTTTCTAAAGTTCCACAGCATGAGTTTTCATTAGGGTTATCACTTTTCTAGCTTGGAATTTGAATTTGTGTCATTGGGTTCTCTCATATACTGTCAGCCACAGTACATGAGAGAAGCCAATGACACACAAGTACTATAAGAAAAATACAGAATTTGAACCAGTGAACATATTGGTCTTCATTATCACAAGTTTGGATTTGGGGTAATTTAGAAGATAAATATACTGGTAAGTAGTTGATTAATAGGGCAGCTGGGTGCAGAAAATTAGCATTATGTTGACAATTAATGTTATTGAAACCTAAACTGGTGCAATCATTTTTTTCACATCTGCAAAAATACGAAAGAAGCAGGCTAAATTCATATTAAGATAGAGAGCAAATAATGGTAAATTAACTGTGAGTCTACCCAGATCCCTTTTTTAAAGCACAAATCTGCAGATGTTTGGTGCACTCAGCTTTTAGTGCAATACAGAGCTTTCATCATTATCATCCTTAAAGTGACCCTCTCACTATACTAAAGTAAGGCACACTTGAAAAAGAACAGTGTGACTATGCACCTTCAAATTTTCAAATGAAGCCCACAAAGAAACCAGACCACACAGTGCTCAGGTTTGGCCCACCTTTGTCACTATTAAAAAGCTAGTCCAGAGTATTGCTGTACAGTTGATACTGGAGAGCATGCATTTTAACTCTTACTGGTGCACTTCTCTCACACAGAGATCTTCCATTTCTATCATTGGCTAAAGATTGTGCTCATACCCTTTTCCCTCCATGCAAACCTCTATTGCTGCTTGGGATTTTTTTGATAAAGATTAAACCAAACAGTCATATCTTTGCATTGATCTCCCCCAACAGCATATGAATATATTATTTCTTCACTAAGGATTTTTTTAAAAACCCAAGAGGCAAATTACACCCTGAAAACATACCCTACATGATGTGTCACTAGAATATGCTTATGAATTATTACAAATTAGACATTTCCAATATAAATACACAGCTGTGATCAAGGCTTGTAAGCCAGAACGCGTGGGTCCCTGTATATTTTTAATCACTTTTTATATGCACCAATAAAGAAGCAACAAGGACATTTGGAGTTGCCGGCTCTAGTCTTTGAATTTATATCTCACCACTATGTCTCTATAAAAGGGAGGAATTTCTTTGTTGTACCATTATCTTTATTATAGTGAACCTAAGCTGAAACCTCTATCATTCTTAAATTGGAGAGATATATAGGAAGGGAATTTTCTTCTTCTGATTGGCAAATGGTGATCTATTACAATTATACCTCCACCCATTATGTGAATCACTAGGATAATGCCTTGAAAATCCTCTACAGAGCATATATGACCACTTACAAATTATCTAAATTTACCCATATACTTCCTCATTGTATTGGCACCACTGTGGCAGGTACTATATATCATACACTTTGGGAATGTAAGAGACCCAAAAGTTTTTGGAACAATGTATTCTCCCTTATCTTCAGAGTAACAGGCATGTTAACATACCCTTCACAACATCTGGAACTATTGAGCATAACTATAGTTGTGTTCCCTGGTCGATGCAAGACCATAGTCTCACATAACTTAATTGCATCAAGATTGATCATTACAAATAAATGGAAGTCAACCTCCACCATTAATCTTTTAGAAGTGATTCATAGAGTTAATACTCAGGAGGAGATTTACTAAAACTGGAGTGTGCAAGATCTGGTGCAGCTCTGCATAGAAGCCAATCAGTTTCCAGGATTAATTGTCAAAGCTTAATTGAACAAGCTGAAGTTATGAAGCTGATTGGCTACCATGCACAGCTGTACCATATTCTGAGTGTTCCAGTTTTAGTAGATCTCCCCCTCAGTGTCTTAATAAACAATTTCTTTCTACTACTTAAAGTATCAAAATGTTCCACTATAAGGCTCCAGGCACACTGGCTTAAAAATCACTGCTTCTACAGGAGTTTTGTGTTCTGCCTGTAGAAACAGCTCAATGTTATCCAATGTGTCCATGTACATTAGGACAATTCCGGGCATATTATAAGCTCAACGCTTAGAGGCAGGAATAAAAACTTCTGATTGGATCTTTCTGGCAGAAAAACTCTCCTAAACTTGCTTAAAGTGCATGTAGCCATGGTTACACCATGGTCAACATGGTTACAGCTGAGTAAGATTCCTGGAATATAATGCTTTCTGTGATCTTTCCATGATCTTTGTAGATGTTGATATTGATGTACGGACTTGTACAGCGCTTGTACTTGTTTCTTTGGAAGAAAATTTTACCACTTATCTTTACAGACTTATTTTGACCAAAGCTATGTAACTTGATATTGTACACTAGACTGTGCTAGAAGGTGTATATGCACCATCTCTATTGTCTTTCACTGCATTGACCTAATGTTCAACGTTTGAAATATATGAATAGCAATGCACTGACACATAAACAGGTAGTGGCTGGAATAGGTTGAAGATCAGCACCAATGACATACAAAAATGAATGAAAAAAGGTGAAAAAAATGGTAATTATTTATTATATACTGTGCTTTATCAAAACTAAGGGGTTGACTGACTAAAACTTGAGAGTGCAAAAACTGGTGCAGCTGTGCATGATAGCCAATCAGCTTCTAACTTCAGCTTGTTCAATAAAGCTTTGACAAAAATAATGGAAGCTGATTGGCTACCATGAACAGCTGCACCAGATTTTTCACTCTCCAGTTTTAGTAAATCAACCCCACTGGCTCCTAGCTTTTAACCCTTAAATCCTATTGTCTTAAGACAAAGCTTTTACAAAAACAATCTGAAAGCTGACTGGTCTGTATGCAAAGTTGCACCAGATTTTGCACTCTCCAGCTTTAGTACATCAACACCTAACTTTCTTCAGATTTGGACTTAGATTTACTTTAATCAAACTCTGGCAGTATTCACTACAGGCTGACACTAATAGGCTGATTTAGAAATGGAGTTTAGAATCTTTATTCAATAAATTGTGTGAACATTCACTTCAGTTATCCAATTATGTGAAAAGCTAATTTCTTTTTGTTTATTTAATCTATTTATGAACGAATAACTAAATTTAATATTCACACAATCTATTGAGTAAAGGATTACTGGCTTTTCATAAAGCAGGCTCACACTTTCTCACTTTTCACCTATACACATGCCCTAAACCATCATCATAATTTTATAGTCACATTGCTTACTTATAATTAGATGATACTTATATCAATGCAAACGGTCAATACACCAAAAAACATGAATACTAAAAAAACATACTAAAAAAAACAGTGGCATTCATAATAAAAATACAGTGTTTATTCATAACTATAATAATTATAAAATGCTTAAAATATGTGAGAAAGTAAGCAAGAAAGTACTGTGTGCAAAGTCCACAACAATAAATTAATTCCAGTGGAAACAGGAAATAGTAAACTGTGCATGCAGTGAATCAAAACAGTGGTACACTTCTTTCTCCCTTCAAGTGAATGTACTCACCAAATGGACTGACCCCTTAAAGGCTAAGTGCATCATTGTGAAAAAAAATCACTGTGGCTGACAGCAACAACGATCGTGTGTCCAGAAGCAAACTTACTGGGGTTGATTTACTAAAACTAGCGCAAAAGCTAGTGCAGCTGTGCATGGTAGCCAATCAGCTTCTAAGTTCAGATTGATCAATTAAGCTTTGACAAAAAAAAAACTGGAAGCTGATTGGCTACAATGAACAGCTGCACAAGGTTTTGCATTTTCCAGTTTTAGTAAATCAACCCCACTGGCTCATAGCTTTTCACCCTTAAATACTGTTGTCTTAAGACAGTGAGGTTGATTTACTAAAACTGGAGAGTGCAAAATCTGGCGCAGCTGTGCATATAAACCAATCAGCTTTCAGGTTGTTTTGTCAAATCTTAATTGAACAATCTGAAATTAGAATCTGACTGGCTACCATGCACAGCTGCACCTGATTTTACACTCCTCAGTTTTAGTAAATCAACCCCAGTGTGTTCTCTAACAACAATATGCTCCTGCTGGCATAGTGTCCCAATATGACACACTTTTTTAAAAATCAATACGTTTTTATTGAATATTTTACAGAACATAAGTGAAAAAACATGTAGAAAAATATTTGCTTAGACATGCATTTCCTCAGTTTATGGCACAGTCTTGAGGATTATTCCTTAACAAAGTCTGTACTGTATACAATAGACATGTTAACCAAGGTAAAAAGTGTAATATATAATATATAACTTGCTGGATCAAGAGCGAGGAACACAGCCCCCCTGCCCATGCACCCCAACCAGGAACACACTGCGATCAGGAGGTGAGCAGCGTCCCCCATCCCTCTTTTGGGGGTTATTGCACTGTTTTCATTGTTAGATAATGTCTAGTGTTAGTCTAAGTATTATATAAAAAGAAGTGATGTTCAAAAAATAAAAAAAATATATATAAATATAAATTTAGTTTTATGTTTTATTGTGTACCAATCTACCCATATTTCCCATATTTTTGGGGCTTTACTATGATTTATAAACAAAGAAACGGGGCTGGAATAGACGTGTGCAATATTGAACGAGAAAAAGAAAACACAAAAAATGTGCAGCTGCTGATAAGAAAGTGCTATAACCTTCAAAAAATGCTCAAACCAATAAAACAGCGCTGGCAAACAAAAATTGTGAAAAAATAATAAATGGTCCCACAAAATTGACAAACATCAATAATGTGTGTGAAGTGGTTACATGTCTGACACAAACCAATCCCATAAAAAATAAACTAGCATCAAATAATATGTGTGATAAATTATTACATAAGTGACATGATTGAATAATAACCATAAAATTATTTCATAGATACCAAAATTGAATAAGTGATCAATGTGGTAAGAAAATATATAAAAAAAAAAAAAAAAAAAAAATATAATGTGAGTAAGTCCAGTTATTGTCCCAAGAACCAAAATAAATGTACATATGAGCTCCTTCTTGGAATAGACTCACCGGGCTAGCAGACAGACAAGCAGCAAAGCAGAGGGCAGATATGCAGACAAACTGTGGTTCGGCAAGTAGGCACAAAAGCAGAGCTGAACTGAATAAACAAGCCAGTGGGATGAGAGGATCCAGGGAGCGATGCATGCACACAAGGCACAGTGATGTTCGGGCTAGCAGACAGACAGAGCAGCAAAGCAGAGGGCAGATATGCAGACAAACTGTGGTTCGGCAAGTAGGCACAAAAGCAGAGCTGAACTGAATAAACAAGCCAGTGGGATGAGAGGATCCAGGGAGCGATGCATGCACACAAGGCACAGTGATGTTCTTGGAGATATTGTACCGATAATAGAAGAGAGCAAATTTTAAAGTGTTGTAGAAGGATTTTTAAAATGCGCGCTCTGCGCTACTTACAGGATGCATAAAGGAAGGCAAACTTCTCAGATACTTCCGCGGTTGCAGCTGGCTTAGCGTGCGCTCCACGGGAACAGGAAGTGGCGTCAGTGGTTAGATCCTTGGCCGGAAATTACGTCGACGCGTTTCGCCCCTCCTCCAGGGCGTCATCAAAAGACATCACTTCCGGCCAAAGGGATGTGATATTTATACTAGATGGAGAGCAGAAAACCCCTCCTTTTACCAGGTGTAGCTAGATGGAGATCAGAAAACCCCTCCTTTTAACAGGTGGAGCTAAACGCCAAAACATGATCAGAGGGGATAAGATCACTTATTGTCCTGCATGATCATCATATGAGTTTGCATAAAGCCTTTAATAAGCTGGCGATAAAAAAAGGGGGGGTAAACCCCGACAATTACAATGTACAGTAAAAACAAATAACACATAGTGTATACAATATACAATATGCCGTAAATAAGCAAAATTGTTAAAAAAATATATATATAAAATGTAATTAGAATTACATATATATAAGAACATAATCCCAGGATTAGGAATTTGAACTTGCAGTATAATATATTATCCCTTAAAAACTTATTTTAAAATGAAAATTGAAATTAAAGTAATTGATTTGTCCCAAAAGTTTGGAAATCCCTCTCCCGGACATTAACTGAAAAAATAATTAAAAAAAATAAAAATATAAAAATATATAAAAAAATAAAATAAAATTAAAATAAAATAAAATTAAATAAAATTAAATTTAAAAAATAAAAAATAAAATAAAAAAAAAAATGAAAATAAAAATAAAATTAAAATTAAAAAAAATAAAAATAAAATTAAAATAAAATAGAAATAGAAAAATGAAAATAAAATTAAAATTAAAAAGAAAGTAAAAAATATAATAAGAAAAATAAAATTAAAATAAAATATAAAAATAAAAATCTAAATAAAAATAAAAAATGATATATAAATAAAAATATATAAATAAAAAATAAAAAACAAAACAAAACTGAAATGCCCAGAAATTGGGAGGGACCAAACTACCAGTTGGACAAAAAGCAATTTAAATCCAAATCAATATTGATACCCAAAGGACTTAAAGTCCGCAGTCTATGGATCCATTGTGTCTCGTTCTGGGAAATTGAACGTTTTAGGTTAGAACCTCTCCAGTGCTGTTCCACCTTGTCAATTCCACAGAACGTCAAGACACTAGGATCTCGATCATGGAACATTCTGAAATGGTTGGAGAGGCTGTGGTGTTTGTATCCTTTCCTAATTCTGTTAACATGCTCCCTCAACCTCACCCCCAGTGGTCTAGTGGTTCTCCCCACATATTGGAGCCCACAGGGGCAGGCAAGCAAATATGTCACGTGCGTGGTCCCACACGTGATAAACTTTTTGATCTCATAAGACTTTCCAGTAGAAAAAGAGCTAAACTGCATGATTTTTCTTTTCCTGGATTTTGATGTTCTACACATCATGCATCTCCCACAGCTGTAAAAACCTGTCTGGTCCAAAAAGGTGAACAATTTTTTTGGGGGGTTCACAACATTATGTGCCAATTGCAGTCTCAGGGTGGGAGGCTTGGTGTAAATAAAATTAGGCCGACTGGGTAATACCGATTTTAGCTCTTTGTCTTCCATTAAAAGAGGCCAGTGTTTTTTTATAATTTTCTCAAATTCTTTATACTGGCGATTATATCCAGTTAAAAAAGCTGTGCCAAAATCTTGTTGCTTTTTAGGTTTCTTCCTAAATAAATCATCTCTATTCATTTCTCCAATATCCTCTTTAATCCGCTTGAGATCTTCCAGATTGTATCCTTTATCTTGAAACCGCTCTAGGATCAGGTTCGCCTGTGAGTTGTAATCTTCTTTCTTGTTACAATTTCTCCTGACCCTGAGCATTTGGCTTTTAGGAATTCCGCCTAGCCACCTGGGATGGTGGCAACTGGTAAGTGGAATGTATCCATTCCTATCTACATCTTTAAAAAATGTGCGTGTGAACAATTTATTTCCTTCCTTAAAGATTGTCAGATCCAAGAAATTTATCTCCTTGTCACTAAAAACTTCTGAGAAGGAAATGCCAAACGGATTAATACTCATTCCATCCAGGAAAAATTTAAAAGATTCTTGCGATCCTGCCCAAATAACTATGATGTCATCTATATATCGTTTATATAGTTTCAGCTGTGGGATGTTTAGACTATAAATGGCCTCCTTTTCCCAGAAGCTCATGAAAAGATTGGCAACCGATGGGGCATATTTAGCCCCCATCGCGACGCCCTTCTTTTGTCTAAAAAATTATTTTTCATGCCAGAAAAAATTATGACTCATAGCCAGATCTAAGGTTTGCAGAATGAATGTTTTTTGTTTTTCTTTAATATTAAGATTTCCCAATGCCCAATCAACGGCCTGTAGGGCATGGGCTTGCTGGATATTGGTGTAAAGAGAATTTACGTCTATACTTGCTAGAATACAGTTCTCATCCACGGTCATTGGCCTAATAAGCTCTATTAAATCCTTGCTATCCTTGAGATATGCAGGGCATTGGGTGGTGAGTGGCTGTAAAAAATAATCCAAATATTCACCAATTCTGGAGAACAAAGATTCAATTCCACTTATTATTGGTCGCCCAGGCGGCTTCAGTGGATTTTTATGTAATTTTGGTAGCTGATATATCACTGGAACTCTAGGAGCATCTGGGATCAAATATCGTGCTTCTTTTTTCTTCAAGATGCCATCAGTTGTTGCTTTCTTTATTAATTTCTTCAGTTTATCTTTAAACTTCTTAGTGGGGTTTCCTTTTAGTTTTTCGTAGGTATCTTGGTCTCCAACCAATATATTGAGCTCATCTAGGTAATCATTTTTGTTGAGTATTACTACTCCACCGCCCTTGTCGGCTGACCTAATTACTATGTTCTTGTTCTTTTCCAATAGCTCCAACCCATTTTCCAGATCTTTTTTCCACCTATTAGGTCGTAAGGTGAGCTTCTCTAAGTCCTGTTCGACCAACGACTTGAAAGCTCCCACAAAATGATTATTGGAAATTTGGGGATTGAAGGTGGAATTATTTTTCAAAGAACTGTGTAAATAGACCTCAGAACATGGTTCTACTGGTGGCTTGTTTTTGGCATAAAATTTTTTAATATTGATTTTCCTAATAAATTTTTGAAAATCGATAAAAACATCGAATTTGTTCAAATTCCTATCCATAGCAAATTTTAGACCGTGGTCTAAAACTTTTAATTCATCTTTCGTGAAGGTGGCATCACTGAGATTAAAAATTCCTTCCATTAGGTTTCTCTTTTTCGCTTGCTTTTTACCTCCTCTGCATCCTCTAATTCTTCTATTCTTCCTTCTTCTCCTAACATCTGGGGGGCCATAGGGTGCCAGGGGATCCATTCCTCCTCCTTCCTGTTCGGTTGGCTGGGATTGTGCTTCCCCCGACCTCTGGGTGTCCCACCACCCCTCCCCCTCTGCGAAGGTGGTCCTCCAGATCCTCTCCTCTGAAAATCCCCTCTTGTGTTATTGGGGTACCATCCTCGTCCCCTATTTGGTGGTGGCCCATAGCCGGGTTGATTTGTAGGCCAGGGCTGACCACCATAATTACCTCCTCCTCTATGGTCATGTCCTCTCCAATTGGAGGGAGGAAAATAGTTAGATTGTCCCTGGGGCCAAAATTGGCCACTGGAGTTACTTCCTCTAGTGTCATGGCCTCTCTGGCCATGAGATCCTCTGTTGGATGTATAACCATATTCATACACCAGGGGTTCATATCGATTGTGGGTGGAAACTCCATATTGGGGTGTCATAGAAACATGATGGTCCCTATACTGGTGACTGCCCCTCTCATCATCCCTAGAGGAACCATCATATCTTCTCACCGGAGTTTTGGGGATTCTAGTATTATCCAGCATTTGTTCTGGGATTGCTGCTGGATTTCTAGCAGAATTACTAGATCCTTCAGCCACCTCTTGCCATTTGTAGACCTTATGAGTTTTGTAGTCATTGGAATCCCTCAGAAACTTTTTGATTTTTTTCTTTTGGGTATCTTTGTCTACTTTGTCTGCAAAATCTTGCAGCTGTTTTAATCTTTCTTTATGTTCTCCTGATGCAATTGAAGGGCCCAATTTAGATTTAATTGTCTTGATGTTATTTTCAATCAATAGCAATTTTTTCTCCTTTCTGGCAATTAACATACCTAAAAGTTTCCTCTCACTATGGTTGAAAAAGGAGAACCATTCGCTCTCTAGGTCTCTATCCACCAGACCGTCATTGGGAGTAATATCCCATCTTAAACATCTAGGGGTGATTTTATCTTTTACATATTTATTCAGGGTAAATATGTCCCACCAAGTTCTAATTTGTTTGTCAAGAGCATTTTTTAAGTGCTTGAAATCTTGGTTAATATCTATAGATTCATTATTTTGTGAGAAAAAATCATCTGCATTCAAGTTTCTACTATTAGTGAAAGTGAAAATTTCCATAGCTGCCAAATACACTCCCAAAAAAAGGGAAAATAATATATAAACAAAGAAACGGCGCTGGAATAGACGTGTGCAATATTGAACGAGAAAAAGAAAACACAAAAAATGTGCAGCTGCTGATAAGAAAGTGCTCTAACCTTCAAAAAATGCTCAAACCAATAAAACAGAGCTGGCAAACAAAAATTGTGAAAAAATAATAAATGATCCCACAAAATTGACAAACATCAATAATGTGTGTGAAGTGGTTACATGTCTGACACAAACCAATCCCATAAAAAAATAAACTAGCATCAAATAATATGTGTGATAAATTATTACATAAGTGACATGATTGAATAATAACCATAAAATTATTTCATAGATACCAAAATTGAATAAGTGATCAATGTGGTAAGAAAATATATAAATAAAAAAAAAAATATATATAATGTGAGTAAGTCCAGTTATTGTCCCAAAAAAACAAGAACCAAAATAAATGTACATATGAGCTCCTTCTTGGAATAGACTCACCGGGCTAGCAGACAGACAGAGCAGCAAAGCAGAGGGCAGATATGCAGACAAACTGTGGTTCGGCAAGTAGGCACAAAAGCAGAGCTGAACTGAATAAACAAGCCAGTGGGATGAGAGGATCCAGGGAGCGATGCATGCACACAAGGCACAGTGATGTTCGGGCTAGCAGACAGACAGAGCAGCAAAGCAGAGGGCAGATATGCAGACAAACTGTGGTTCGGCAAGTAGGCACAAAAGCAGAGCTGAACTGAATAAACAAGCCAGTGGGATGAGAGGATCCAGGGAGCGATGCATGCACACAAGGCACTGTGATGTTCTTGGAGATATTGTACCGATAATAGAAGAGAGCAAATTTTAAAGTGTTGTAGAAGGATTTTTAAAATGCGCGCTCTGCGCTACTTACAGGATGCATAAAGGAAGGCAAACTTCTCAGATACTTCCGCGGTTGCAGCTGGCTTAGCGTGCGCTCCACGGGAACAGGAAGTGGCGTCAGTGGTTAGATCCTTGGCCGGAAATTAAGTCGACGCGTTTCGCCCCTCCTCCAGGGCGTCATCAAAAGACATCACTTCCGGCCAAAGGGATGTGATATTTATACTAGATGGAGAGCAGAAAACCCCTCCTTTTACCAGGTGTAGCTAGATGGAGATCAGAAAACCCCTCCTTTTAACAGGTGGAGCTAAACGCCAAAACATGATCAGAGGGGATAAGATCACTTATTGTCCTGCATGATCATCATATGAGTTTGCATAAAGCCTTTAATAAGCTGCTCTCCATCTAGTATAAATATCACATCCCTTTGGCCGGAAGTGATGTCTTTTGATGACGCCCTGGAGGAGGGGCGAAACGCGTCGACTTAATTTCCGGCCAAGGATCTAACCACTGACGCCACTTCCTGTTCCCGTGGAGCGCACGCTAAGCCAGCTGCAACCGCGGAAGTATCTGAGAAGTTTGCCTTCCTTTATGCATCCTGTAAGTAGCGCAGAGCGCGCATTTTAAAAATCCTTCTACAACACTTTAAAATTTGCTCTCTTCTATTATCGGTACAATATCTCCAAGAACATCACTGTGCCTTGTGTGCATGCATCGCTCCCTGGATCCTCTCATCCCACTGGCTTGTTTATTCAGCTCTGCTTTTGTGCCTACTTGCCGAACCACAGTTTGTCTGCATATCTGCCCTCTGCTTTGCTGCTCTGTCTGTCTGCTAGCCCGGTGAGTCTATTCCAAGAAGGAGCTCATATGTACATTTATTTTGGTTCTTGTTTTTTTGGGACAATAACTGGACTTACTCACATTCTTTTATTTTTTTTTTTTTTTTTATATATTTTCTTACCACATTGATCACTTATTCAATTTTGGTATCTATGAAATCATTTTATGGTTATTATTCAATCATGTCACTTATGTAATAATTTATCACACATATTATTTGATGCTAGTTTATTTTTTATGGGATTGGTTTGTGTCAGACATGTAACCACTTCACACACATTATTGATGTTTGTCAATTTTGTGGGATCATTTATTATTTTTTCACAATTTTTGTTTGCCAGCTCTGTTTTATTGGTTTGAGCATTTTTTGAAGGTTAGAGCACTTTCTTATCAGCAGCTGCACATTTTTTGTGTTTTCTTTTTCTCGTTCAATATTGCACACGTCTATTCCAGCGCCGTTTCTTTGTTTATATATTATTTTCCCTTTTTTTGGGAGTGTATTTGGCAGCTATGGAAATTTTCACTTTCACTAATAGTAGAAACTTGAATGCAGATGATTTTTTCTCACAAAATAATGAATCTATAGATATTAACCAAGATTTCAAGCACTTAAAAAATGCTCTTGACAAACAAATTAGAACTTGGTGGGACATATTTACCCTGAATAAATATGTAAAAGATAAAATCACTCCTAGATGTTTAAGATGGGATATTACTCCCAATGACGGTCTGGTGGATAGAGACCTAGAGAGCGAATGGTTCTCCTTTTTCAACCATAGTGAGAGGAAACTTTTAGGTATGTTAATTGCCAGAAAGGAGAAAAAATTGCTATTGATTGAAAATAACATCAAGACAATTAAATCTAAATTGGGCCCTTCAATTGCATCAGGAGAACATAAAGAAAGATTAAAACAGCTGCAAGATTTTGCAGACAAAGTAGACAAAGATACCCAAAAGAAAAAAATCAAAAAGTTTCTGAGGGATTCCAATGACTACAAAACTCATAAGGTCTACAAATGGCAAGAGGTGGCTGAAGGATCTAGTAATTCTGCTAGAAATCCAGCAGCAATCCCAGAACAAATGCTGGATAATACTAGAATCCCCAAAACTCAGGTGAGAAGATATGATGGTTCCTCTAGGGATGATGAGAGGGGCAGTCACCAGTATAGGGACCATCATGTTTCTATGACACCCCAATATGGAGTTTCCACCCACAATCGATATGAACCCCTGGTGTATGAATATGGTTATACATCCAACAGAGGATCTCATGGCCAGAGAGGCCATGACACTAGAGGAAGTAACTCCAGTGGCCAATTTTGGCCCCAGGGACAATCTAACTATTTTCCTCCCTCCAATTGGAGAGGACATGACCATAGAGGAGGAGGTAATTATGGTGGTCAGCCCTGGCCTACAAATCAACCCGGCTATGGGCCACCACCAAATAGGGGACGAGGATGGTACCCCAATAACACAAGAGGGGATTTTCAGAGGAGAGGATCTGGAGGACCACCTTCGCAGAGGGGGAGGGGTGGTGGGACACCCAGAGGTCGGGGGAAGCACAATCCCAGCCAACCGAACAGGATGTTAGGAGAAGAAGGAAGAATAGAAGAATTAGAGGATGCAGAGGAGGTAAAAAGCAAGCGAAAAAGAGAAACCTAATGGAAGGAATTTTTAATCTCAGTGATGCCACCTTCACGAAAGATGAATTAAAAGTTTTAGACCTCGGTCTAAAATTTGCTATGGATAGGAATTTGAACAAATTCGATGTTTTTATCGATTTTCAAAAATTTATTAGGAAAATCAATATTAAAAAATTTTATGCCAAAAACAAGCCACCAGTAGAACCATGTTCTGAGGTCTATTTACACAGTTCTTTGAAAAATAATTCCACCTTCAATCCCCAAATTTCCAATAATCATTTTGTGGGAGTTTTCAAGTCGTTGGTCGAACAGGACTTAGAGAAGCTCACCTTACGACCTAATAGGTGGAAAAAAGATCTGGAAAATGGGTTGGAGCTATTGGAAAAGAACAAGAACATAGTAATTAGGTCAGCCGACAAGGGCGGTGGAGTAGTAATACTCAACAAAAATGATTACCTAGATGAGCTCAATAGATTGGTTGGAGACCAAGATACCTACGAAAAACTAAAAGGAAACCCCACTAAGAAGTTTAAAGATAAACTGAAGAAATTAATAAAGAAAGCAACAACTGATGGCATCTTGAAGAAAAAAGAAGCACGATATTTGATCCCAGATGCTCCTAGAGTTCCAGTGATATATCAGCTACCAAAATTACATAAAAATCCACTGAAGCTGCCTGGGCGACCAATAATAAGTGGAATTGAATCTTTGTTCTCCAGAATTGGTGAATATTTGGATTATTTTTTACAGCCACTCACCACCCAATGCCCTGCATATCTCAAGGATAGCAAGGATTTAATAGAGCTTATTAGGCCAATGACCGTGGATGAGAACTGTATTCTAGCAAGTATAGACGTAAATTCTCTTTACACCAATATCCAGCAAGCCCATGCCCTACAGGCCGTTGATTGGGCATTGGGAAATCTTAATATTAAAGAAAAACAAAAAACATTCATTCTGCAAACCTTAGATCTGGCTATGAGTCATAATTTTTTCTGGCATGAAAAATAATTTTTTAGACAAAAGAAGGGCGTCGCGATGGGGGCTAAATATGCCCCATCGGTTGCCAATCTTTTCATGAGCTTCTGGGAAAAGGAGGCCATTTATAGTCTAAACATCCCACAGCTGAAACTATATAAACGATATATAGATGACATCATAGTTATTTGGGCAGGATCGCAAGAATCTTTTAAATTTTTCCTGGATGGAATGAGTATTAATCCGTTTGGCATTTCCTTCTCAGAAGTTTTTAGTGACAAGGAGATAAATTTCTTGGATCTGACAATCTTTAAGGAAGGAAATAAATTGTTCACACGCACATTTTTTAAAGATGTAGATAGGAATGGATACATTCCACTTACCAGTTGCCACCATCCCAGGTGGCTAGGCGGAATTCCTAAAAGCCAAATGCTCAGGGTCAGGAGAAATTGTAACAAGAAAGAAGATTACAACTCACAGGCGAACCTGATCCTAGAGCGGTTTCAAGATAAAGGATACAATCTGGAAGATCTCAAGCGGATTAAAGAGGATATTGGAGAAATGAATAGAGATGATTTATTTAGGAAGAAACCTAAAAAGCAACAAGATTTTGGCACAGCTTTTTTAACTGGATATAATCGCCAGTATAAAGAATTTGAGAAAATTATAAAAAAACACTGGCCTCTTTTAATGGAAGACAAAGAGCTAAAATCGGTATTACCCAGTCGGCCTAATTTTATTTACACCAAGCCTCCCACCCTGAGACTGCAATTGGCACATAATGTTGTGAACCCCCCAAAAAAATTGTTCACCTTTTTGGACCAGACAGGTTTTTACAGCTGTGGGAGATGCATGATGTGTAGAACATCAAAATCCAGGAAAAGAAAAATCATGCAGTTTAGCTCTTTTTCTACTGGAAAGTCTTATGAGATCAAAAAGTTTATCACGTGTGGGACCACGCACGTGACATATTTGCTTGCCTGCCCCTGTGGGCTCCAATATGTGGGGAGAACCACTAGACCACTGGGGGTGAGGTTGAGGGAGCATGTTAACAGAATTAGGAAAGGATACAAACACCACAGCCTCTCCAACCATTTCAGAATGTTCCATGATCGAGATCCTAGTGTCTTGACGTTCTGTGGAATTGACAAGGTGGAACAGCACTGGAGAGGTTCTAACCTAAAACGTTCAATTTCCCAGAACGAGACACAATGGATCCATAGACTGCGGACTTTAAGTCCTTTGGGTATCAATATTGATTTGGATTTAAATTGCTTTTTGTCCAACTGGTAGTTTGGTCCCTCCCAATTTCTGGGCATTTCAGTTTTGTTTTGTTTTTTATTTTTTATTTATATATTTTTATTTATATATCATTTTTTTATTTTTATTTAGATTTTTATTTTTATATTTTATTTTAATTTTATTTTTCTTATTTATATTTTTTACTTTCTTTTTAATTTTAATTTTATTTTCATTTCTATTTCTATTTTTATTTTAATTTTTTTTTTATATTTTTTTAATTTAATTTTATTTTTATTTTCATTTCATTTTTATTTTTTTTTTTATTTTTTTTTTTAAATAAATTTAATTTTATTTTTTATTTTAATTTTATTTTAATTTTATTTTTTTTTTTTTTTTTATATTTTTTATATTATTTATTTTTAATTATTTTTTCAGTTAATGTCCGGGAGAGGGATTTCCAAACTTTTGGGACAAATCAATTACTTTAATTTCAATTTTCATTTTAAAATAAGTTTTTAAGGGATAATATATTATACTGCAAGTTCAAATTCCTAATCCTGGGATTATGTTCTTATATATATGTAATTCTAATTACATTTTATATATATATTTTTTAACAATTTTGCTTATTTACGGCATATTGTATATTGTATACACTATGTGTTATTTGTTTTTACTGTACATTGTAATTGTCGGGGTTTACCCCCCCTTTTTTTATCGCCAGCTTATTAAAGGCTTTATGCAAACTCATATGATGATCATGCAGGACAATAAGTGATCTTATCCCCTCTGATCATGTTTTGGCGTTTAGCTCCACCTGTTAAAAGGAGGGGTTTTCTGATCTCCATCTAGCTACACCTGGTAAAAGGAGGGGTTTTCTGCTCTCCATCTAGTATAAATATCACATCCCTTTGGCCGGAAGTGATGTCTTTTGATGACGCCCTGGAGGAGGGGCGAAACGCGTCGACGTAATTTCCGGCCAAGGATCTAACCACTGACGCCACTTCCTGTTCCCGTGGAGCGCACGCTAAGCCAGCTGCAACCGCGGAAGTATCTGAGAAGTTTGCCTTCCTTTATGCATCCTGTAAGTAGCGCAGAGCGCGCATTTTAAAAATCCTTCTACAACACTTTAAAATTTGCTCTCTTCTATTATCGGTACAATATCTCCAAGAACATCACTGTGCCTTGTGTGCATGCATCGCTCCCTGGATCCTCTCATCCCACTGGCTTGTTTATTCAGTTCAGCTCTGCTTTTGTGCCTACTTGCCGAACCACAGTTTGTCTGCATATCTGCCCTCTGCTTTGCTGCTCTGTCTGTCTGCATGCATCGCTCCCTGGATCCTCTCATCCCACTGGCTTGTTTATTCAGTTCAGCTCTGCTTTTGTGCCTACTTGCCGAACCACAGTTTGTCTGCATATCTGCCCTCTGCTTTGCTGCTCTGTCTGTCTGCTAGCCCGGTGAGTCTATTCCAAGAAGGAGCTCATATGTACATTTATTTTGGTTCTTGTTTTTTTGGGACAATAACTGGACTTACTCACATTATATTTATTTTTTTTTTATATATTTTCTTACCACATTGATCACTTATTCAATTTTGGTATCTATGAAATAATTTTATGGTTATTATTCAATCATGTCACTTATGTAATAATTTATCACACATATTATTTGATGCTAGTTTATTTTTTATGGGATTGGTTTGTGTCAGACATGTAACCACTTCACACACATTATTGATGTTTGTCAATTTTGTGGGATCATTTATTATTTTTTCACAATTTTTGTTTGCCAGCGCTGTTTTATTGGTTTGAGCTTTACTATGATTGTTTTGGGTTGATGCATAGAACTTCTCGTACGCTGCATGAGTATTAGTCGTAGTTATTACATCATGAAGAGACGGGGTTAGTTGATCTCTCCAATGGCGCATTATCGTTAGTCGTGCACTCAAAAGAATGTGTACTGCTATGGTCCTGTACTCTGGTGGAATTAACTCTATGTTCAAAGATAAAATTGCATTTTCCGGTGACACGGGTACTTTAATATTCAGTACTTGTGAAATTGTACCATAAACTCCCTTCCAAAAGGGGATTATATTAGGGCAGGATCAGAGTATATGGTACAATGTTCCCACAGCACCACAGTTTCTCCAACAGGTATTGGAACTTTGTGGGGAGAATTTAGCTATCCTATAGGGTGTCCATCTGAAGAGGATTTTCTGTGATAATTCCCATAGATTTACACTCTTTGTCGCAGCGTACGTGATGTGTAGTGCCTTTCGCCATTGTTCCAGAGAGTAAGAGGTATCTAAGTCCTTCTCCCAGGCAGTCATATAAGTCATTTTCAAAAGTGGCGAGTTCCATTTGTGATATTAAGTGGAGTGGAAAGTACCCCCAAGGTGTAAACCTGGGCAGAGGGCTTGGAGTATAATGCCATAATTGCAGAGAATATAGTGCCACTGAATCCAAACTTCTCCAATACCTTAGCAAGATATCCCCAATGTATCCGATCGAATGCCTTCTCTGCATCCAAAGCTAGGAGCAGAGAAGGTGTTCCCTTCAGGTTTGCTTGGTGGATTATATAAATTAGGTGCCTAGTAGCATCAGTAGTTTGACGTCCTTTTGTAAATCTGGATTGGTCCATATGTATAAGCTGTGGAAGTTTGTCTATTAGCCTTAGTGCACTCAGTTTGGCATATGGTTTCAGGTCATTATTAAGTAATGATATCGGCCTGAAATTCTGTGGAAGAGATGGTTCCTTCCCTGGCTTGGGCAGGGTGATTACAAGCACTTTCAACATTTCTGATGGCAGCTGCAGCATCGAAAATAGTGGTTAGGTGGGGTGAGAGGATGTACTTGAATGTTTTATAGTATTCTCCTATATATCCATCAGGACCTGGGGACTTGTTTAGTGGTAGCATATCAATAGCTTGAGACACTTCCTGGATTGTGACGGGAGAGTTAAGGTGCATTAGTTGTGTTGGGGTTAGTTGGGGAAGTGACACTGTCTTCAGAAAGCCATTTATTGCCTCTGGGGTTGGTTGAATGGTATGTGGAGTATCTGCCAAGTTGTACAGAGATCCATAATAATGGCTAAATGTGTCGGCTATGTTTTGTGGGCGATGATGTTTATCTTTAGTGAGCGGGTGTAAGATGTACGGTATCTTGGTTTTGTACTTGCAGCCCCATAAGAGTTGTGCTAGAAGTTTCCCCGCCCTGTTACCATTTACATAATAATTCATGTTTAGACGCCTAGTAGACTTTTCAAAATGTCCTAATAATAGTATTCAAAGCTCATATCGAAGTTGGGATAATTGTTTAGAGATTAAGGTGTGGGTTTTTGTTTATTACTGATTTCTAAGTTGTGAATTTTGTTTGTGAGATCCTGTAATTGCTGTTGGTACTGCCTCTTCCTCCTTGCCCCCAGTTTAATAAAAATACCCCTCATGAACGCCTTATGGGAATTCCACAGTGTAAACTTATCATCTACAGAATCTACGTTTTCACTAAAATATTGCAATAAATGTTGTTCCAATATAGTTTTTTTAGGCTTTTCCTGTAAAAGAAGCGGGTTAGCTTCCCAGATTGGAACAGGGTTCGAGGAGAATGGGTCACTTATTGTCAGCACTACAGATGCGTGGTCTGACCACGTAATATCATTTATGGATGTTTCTACAGTTCTGGTCAAGGTCCATTGATCTACTAGGAAGAGATTAATTCGTGAGTATGACCTGTGTGTTGAAGAAAAAAAGGTGACGTTTTTTACCCCTGCATCTCCAGGCGTCAAATGAGTTTTGCTGATGTATAGTATTTTGAAGCGTTTGGGTTGTTCTGGTAGGGGTGGAGGTGAAATCAAGGTGTGAGTCTGGGTTAAGGTTGAAGTCCCCACATATCACCAGAGCTCCTTTTGGGTGGGCCCGTATCTTTCAAAAGGTTTTGTTAATAAAGGGTATTTGGTTAGAGTTTGGGGCGTAAATATTCACAATAGTGTACGTTGAGGAGTTAATATCGCAAATAAGTATTATGAATCGTCCTTGTGGGTCCGCAATCACTTCATGTTGATGAAATGAAACAGTGTCCCTTATTGCAATAAGAACTCCTCTTTTTTTTGAATCTGCGTTTGCAGTAAACATATGGGGGAACTGCTTATTTGTGCATTTTGGGGTAATGAACTATTGAAGGGCGTTTCCTGTGCACATAGGACGTCACTTTTGAATTGTTGGGCTTCCTTTCATAATGGCTTATGCTTGACAGGGTGATTAAGTCCTTTGGTATTTATAGAAAGAAATGTCACCACCATGTGGACAAAGAAGGTTTAGTTGTTTGACATTCTGTTTACATATAAGTTCTTTTGTTAGTGGAGAGCTCCCTCAAGTGGTCAAAACCGGTATAGGTTGTTTTGCTAAGTGTTAGTGCAGACCAGAGAAGTGTTGTACTACATTTTGAAGTGCTGGCATCTTTCTAGTTCTATTATCAGCCTGGCTATGCTGGCGAGGTCTCTATGGAGGTGTTGATATGGGAGAAACAGTAGTGGCTCAGTCTGAGAGCTGTAAAGGAATCTGTAAGTTCTGACTGTGTTGGAAAAATATAGTAAGAAGAAAAACAAAACTGACTATTAACATAAATTTGAACGTTGAATAACATTTTAAAGCTTTTCAAGTGAACATTGTGATCCAAGCATGGGTATTTCATACCCGAATACAGCATTTTGATGCTCAAGTGGTTTCAAGGGGGTGAGTTTGTGAGCCGAGAGAGGCTACTCTTCCCATAGAACGGAAGAGAATACTTATTTGCTTTCCAGGTATTCAGTGTCTTTTAGAATTCTTAGCCATGACCTTTTGCCATTCAGAATCCGCATGAGGAATACTCCTAGGGGAGTCAGGCCTTCTGACAGGCTCTAGAAGTATCTTCCATTCTTTGAGCAGAGATAGACCTTTTTCCAGGGAGTCTATGGTGAAGGTATGACCCTCTTTGGTAATCATGATTTTTTGTGGGAAAGCCCCATCTATAGTTGAGCTTATGATTCCTGAGGGCTTTGGTGATTGTGGTGAGGCTCCTTCTTTTCTGGAGGGTGTATTGCGATAAATCTGCAAAAAATTGCAGATTTTGATACTGCGGGGGAACATGCTCCTTGGTGAGCATTACAAACATATTTTTTTCTTTTGCGGGTAAAAAATGTAAACGTAGTATTACATCCCTAGGGATCTGGTCAGGGAGGTATGAAGGTTTAGGCAGGAGATAGATCCTGTCTATGATCACATCTATATTCCTGAGTTAAGGAAGGATTTCTTTAACCACATGCCGACTGGGCCATAGCCAAAAGACGGCTACAGCGTGGTCAGGTTATTCAGCGCTGCTCTGTGACAGTACTGTGCAACACTGTGCAATAGTCTGCCAACACTGTGCAATAATCCAGAAATTTTGTAGATAGGGGAACCACCGCTCCAGCATAATCCACACAACTGAGGTTTGCAGCTTCTCCTAAGATAGAGAGACCTAGGTGCAGGCACGGCATGGCACATACTAATGACGATAGATTGAAAAGACTCTGGATGGCCGCACTCCAAAATAAATTTCAATGCCTTTTATTTGTGAAACAAAATCACACAAATGTGGGTCACAGCAAAGCAAAAATCGCTAACGTGTTTCACACTACCAGGAGTGCTTACTCATAGCTATGAGTTTTTGGCCGTTCAGAGTCTTTTCAATCTATCGTCAACACTGTGCAATAGTCTGCCAATACTGTGCAATACTCTGCAATACTCTGCAACAATGCAATACTCTGCCAATACTCGCCAATACTTTGCCAATACTCTGCCAATACTCTTCCAATAAATTTTAATAGAAACAATGAATTTATTTAATTTTTTTACCAAATTTTCAGTCTTATTTGATTGATAGCGCAAAAAAATTAAAAACCCAGCGGTGATTAAATACCACCAAAAGAAAGTAATTGTCATTCAAAGTGTGAGAGCACTGAAATCTGAAAATTGGTCTGGTTAGGAAGGGGGTTTAAGTGCCCAGTGGTCAAGTGGTTAAACAGAGTAGTGGTGTACTCACGCAGGTCTCCTTGCTGCATATACTCTGGGATCCCTCTGATTTTTAAGTTATTCCTTCCATTTCTGTCCTCCATGTCAGCCATTTTAGATTTGAGCCCTTCTATTACCTCCTCTTTTTCATCATGGGCATCTACTAAATCGTTTACAGTGGCTGCAAACTCCCCCATCTTGTTTTAAATGTGCCCCACTCTGGATTCTACAGCCTGTATCTCTTTATTGAACTTTTGCATGCAGGACATCATGTCAGTTTGGATTTAGCTCCTTAGGGACAGTAACATGTCCTTTAGTACTGTGTCCATAACTGACTGATTATTTGTTGGGAACACCTCAATGCTGTCAGGGATCTCTCTAGTGTCCTCCCCAGAAGCAGTGCAGGGACTAGCTGTGGGGCTGTATCCAGAGACATCCATGAGGAATTTGGCTTTAGCTGGGCTTGCAGACTGAGGGGTATTAGGGTAGGATTGCTGGCTGCCTGGGGGCCCACTATTTTTGCTGATAGATGCAGAGTTAGCTGGGGTGTAGTGTGTTTTATTGGCCCGGGTTGGATTTACGGCCTACGCCATCCTGCCTACCTCCATGTGTCTGCCAAGTAACAAAATCTGTCAGTTTCTGAGGCTTCCTGAGTTCTTTTCTTTTCCTGGCCATGGTCACTGATGTTATGGTGTGCAGATCGCTCCATTTTTTGGGTGAAAACCCCCTCTGGAAAGTTGCTGTGTGCTGCTGTCTGTCTGTGGGAAGAGGAGCTCAGCTCTCACACTTCCATCTCTCTCTGCAGCCGGCTACGCCCCTATGACACACTCTTTAAAGTGGTGCTGCCACAGCTTCATTTTGAAAGCCTGCTACTCTTTAAATAGTAAAGGGGAATGTTTTTTACATTTAACTGAAATGCAATTGATTGCAAATAAATTCACAATTTAGTCTCATATTCTCATAAAATAAATCTTGGCTCCTATATGATAATGACATACTACTACTACTACTACTACTACTACTACTACTACTAATATTTATAATACTATAATTTGCTACATTGAAGGACAGTACTAAAGAGTATCTGAAAGCTGGCTGTGTATTATAATTGTCTCTAAAATAATTACAGAACTTTATGTAAAAGACAGTAACTGTATTTAATTATTAATCTACTGCATAAATACATAATAAGACCTCAGCATAAAAAATGGACCTTTTGCAATACTTGTGATAAGTTCCAATACGCATAAATATTGAATTCAGAAAAGCAAGCCAAGCTAAATATTATAATATGAGAGGATGGCAAGTGAGGACAGCGTAAATCTCCTTGCGCAAGAATGGCAAGTTGATAAAAAGCTTGTTGCTTTGTATTCCTTTCAGCTACCAGACTAAAAAGAATCTATTACAGAAAATCTCTCAGTTGATGACTAATAAAATAATCAATGACTGTCTATTTTCCATAAGATGATCTAATCTGGGTTTTATTCAGATGCAGTTAAAATACTTTTATACATATGTTAAAAAAATTATAACATCAAAAACTGTTGCCACCATTTTTTAAACCATCAAGTCATATAAAAGGTTTGTACACTTTCAAATCTTTTCATTTTTAACTAGAAATAGTGTAGTCCATGTGTCATTTGTTTACCTTACCTTGTAATCATAGACTCACATGTTGCAGTTGCAGGTTGTAGTCTCATGGCTGATCAATTCCCCTATGTCCATGTATTGGTGTGGCTAGCCTGTCCCTATTTGCAAAAGGGACAGACAACTTATTGTTTTGGCTCACACTGCATTCAGTGCATGACTCAACACCTCTGTGTTTCATCAAACATGCGGCAATGCCAGTTATATTAAACAGTATGGTGTGCTCTCTGTTATGTTTCAGATCTAATTGCTGTTTCAGTCTAATGCTCTGTAGGTGAGAGCTAAAAAGCCAGGGACTGTGGGCTATGTCATTTCACAGGAAATGTTGATTTTCAGACTTCAGACGGAGGTCCTGCTTTATCAGGTTTACAGTGCCATGTGTCAAAAACTTCTAACACAGAAATGTGAATATTCACTCTACTATATTATATGTATATAGGCCAACACATGACATCCCATAACTACATATAACATGCACATATTATGCAGGTGAAAGGTAAGGTAGGTAAGAAGGTTTATAAAAAAAAATAGTGTATATAACAGGGTAAATGGCGCTGCCTCTCACCTGAACATTGAACCTCCCAAATGAATCACTCCACCAAGTGAGTGTATAATAGGTAGATACTTAGTTACTATGGATGGCGTATCCCGTCACCTGAAGGGCGACTCCCCATAGAGATTCACTCCTCCCAGGTGAGTATGCAAACGGGTAACTGGTGTCTAATCCTGTCACCTAAAAGGTGATTACCCAATGTCTCACTTATGCAAGTGAAGTTTAAAGGTGTGTGATTAACCTGTGATCTATATTGGGTAATCTGCTAGTATAGCTCCATATTCAGCACTAACTCCTAAAGTGTAAAAAGTGATGCTGCTTTCATTAAATCATCTAGTACAGGCAATATTCATTCCTAAAAATCCATATTTATGCAAATTCATGTATAATAAATTGATAGTGAATTAATTATGAAAAGGAAATGCCGCTCACTAAGCCTCCAGACCTTAATAGGTGCTCCCGCCCTACTGTGAACTCTCAGGTGCTGGCTCTGCGCAAATCTGTAGAAAAATAAATCCTGGACTGCCGCACTTCATAGAAAGGCATCTTTATTGTAGAATTTAAAAGTCCAAAAAAACAGTCACATCAGGCAAGGACAAACAGGGGTAAATGACTAACGCATTTCACATCGTTAGATGCTTAATCATAGCTAGCTCGCTTTTTAGCTATGAGTAAGCATCTAAAAATGTGAAACTCGTTAGCCATTTACTCCTGTTTTTATTTCAATATTTCTTTATTATTTTCAGTAAAGTGAACAAGATATACATTTGTAACAACATGTCAGATGTTCCGACTGGAGCAAGCGAAGGCAAAGCAGTAGAGTTAAGAAATGCAGAGATAGTCACATAGGTTGGACTAAACAGTGGTGGATCATGCTTAATTTGTGAACATAGTAACATAATAACTCAATAACTCCAAACGGGGGGGGGGGGGATTGTGGGTGAAGGAGCACCAGCAGAGTAGGTGATTAACTACACCATAGAAAGGGGGTAGATAGGAGAATAAAGAGGAAATATAAGAATGAGAGAGAGTTGCATTACATTACATTTTGGATGTGTGAGCCAGGCATGCCAGTCATCTAAAAACTTTTTCATACTTAAATTTTTCCTAGCAACTAGTCTCTCCATTTCACATTGAAGGTTTAGGTCTGTAAGCATTTTTGCTGCGAGTAGTAGATGGACTATCACTACTCGTGATTTGGGCGGGAATTTTCTATTCCAAGGTGTAGTAATGCCAGTGAGGGATTAGGGGTTGTTGAAACCAGTGATATAATTGAGATTAGGGCAAATATTTGTTTCCAGAATGAGCTTAGGGATCTGCAAAACCATAAAATGTGTGCTATGGTACCAGTACATCCACAAGATCTCCAGCAGGTAGGAGGATGTCCCGGGAATAATTTGGCGAGACGGTAGGGTGTGAGATACCATCTGTGAATTGTTTTTTGTATGATTCCCAGTGGTTAGAGCAATGGGAGGCTGTGAAGGTGTGCTTAAAGGCGCAAGTCCACATGTTGGGGTGACAGTAATGCTTAGTTCTTCTGCCCATCTGGAGAGAGAAGGTATTTGGGAGTAGGGCCAGTTGTTGTTAAGTATAGATTACATTGTAGAGATACCATGTTTTGGATATGTTGTGTATGCGTAGAAGTTGTGTATTGGTTCAGGAATTTTTGCCTCAGTAGAGATGTTAGATTTTTGAAGAAAGTGTGAGATCCTCATGTATGTAAAGGCTTCCGTTTGTGGGAGGTCGTATTCAGTTTGAAGATTTGTAAAGCTTTTTATAGTTTTGTTAGTGTTGTAGAGATCCGAGATATAAGTTATATTTTTTGTCTTCCAGTTTTGTAGGTTTAGATTTGGTACTTGTGACATTAATGTTCTGAGAGGGATTTGTATTGTATGATACGGGTGGTCTGAGGTTGTCTTCTGGGTGAATTTTTTCAAGACCGTTAGAGAGGCTGTGATTGAAGGGGGATTAGACATTGTGTTAGGAGGGAGGCCCACTGACGTGGCAAGGAGGGTATCACACAGAGTATTTGGTTTGAAGGAAGATGATTCTTTGAGTGACCAAGCCTTATTGGGATTTGGGTGCCACCAGTAGTATAGCTGGTCTAGGATGAAAGCATAATAGTAGCTTTGAATGTGGGGAAGGCCTACTCCTCCTTTTTTGTGATGTCTGGTTAGAATATATTGAGCGCATCTGGGTGGTTTAGTTTCCCAGATATATCTGGAAAGTTGTTTTTGTATGGTCAAAAAAGAGTGGGGTGTAGGTAAGATTACTGTGCAAAATTGCTAGAGTAGCTTGGGGAGGATTAGCATTTTAAAGGATGCGATTTGTCCTAGTTTAGAAAGGCCTGTTGTGCGTAGTTGGTTTAATAGTTGGGGGAGTAATTTTTGGAAGGCACGATAGTTAAGGTCATAGAGTTGAGGCAGTGAGGGGGATAATTTTTTCCCTAGGTACGGGATAAACTGTCCTGTCCAAGAATAAGGGAGAATACTCTCCAGGAGGGATTGTTGTCTATGTGTTAGGTTAAGTGGAAGGATTGGTGACTTAGAGGAATTCATTTTGTAAAAGGAGGCAGAGCTAAATTGATTGATGGAATCTTGGATTGCGGGCATGGAGAGGGCTGGGTTTGTGACCATGAGTATGACCACATCAGCAAAGAGGCTTACTTTATGTTCTATGTCATTGTGTTTGATGCCTGAGATGCACTTGTTCTCTCTAATCCTTGCCGCAAGAGGTTCCATTATTAGAGCAAAAATGAGAGAGGAGAGCGGGCATCCATGGCGGGTGCCATTGGAGATCCCAAACAGTTTAGATAGTGTTCTGTCAGTTAATACTCTAGCTGAGGGGTTTGAGTAAAGGGAGAGTATGGGCATTTTGAACCATCCTGTGATTCCAAATTTAGAAAGTACTTCCCTCAGGAATCCCCAATGTACCCTGTTGAACGCCTTCTCTGCGTCCAGGGATAGTAGCAGAGAAGGCGTTCGTGTTTGGGTGACCTGATGAGTCAAATTAATGACTCTTCTAGTTGCATCCGGGGCTTGTCTGTCCGGAATAAAGCTGACTTGGTCTGGGTGTACTGGAGAGGGAAGAACTTTTAACAATCTAGAGGCAATGACTTTAGCAAAGAGTTTTATGTCTGTGTTGAGGAGCAAGATGGGTCTGTAGTTGGTTGTGAAGGTAGGGTCTTTCTCTGGTTTGTGAATAGTGGTGATGATTGAACGCAGCATGTCAAGCGGTAGAGAACCAGAGGCGGCAGCAGAGTTGAAGAGGTCAGTGAGGTGGGGGGAGATGAGTGTGGCAAATGTTTTGTAGAATTTGTTGGTGTAGCCATCTTCCCCTGGTGATTTGTGGAGAGGGAGGGTGTTGATGGCTTTTAGGACTTCATCATCGGAGAATGGTTGGGAGAGGTTCTCCAGTTGTGTGTGGGTTATATTCGGAAGATCTACAGTGGATAGGAAATTTTGTATGCTTTGGTCAGTTGGTTGAGGGGTAGCTGCATCGTTTGAGAGGTTGTAGAGAGAAGAGTAATAGTCGCTAAAGTTGTTAGATATATCCTGCGGGTTTGTCAGGAGTTGTTTGGTGGTGGGATGGTGAAGGGAAGTTATTTTACTTTTAATGCATTGATCTTTAACTTGCCGAGCTAGTAACGCTCCAGCTTTATTGTCTAAGGCATAGTATTTGGCTTTAGTTAATTTAAGGTTGTTCTCAAATTTAAAGAGTAGAAGTGAACAGAGTTTTTGTTGCTGTTCTAAGAGCTCATTGGCCAATTTATGAGAGGGGGCTATTTTTTTCTGGTTTTCTAACAGAGTAATTTGGGAGAGGACCTCGTCAACTCGCTTAGACCTCTGGTTTTTAACATTACTGTGTAGTTTAATTAGTATGCCACGTATGTAGGCTTTGTATGCTGACCAAAGTACAAACCTATCAGTGTCCGGCTGGTTGTTCATTTGGAAATATGAGTGGTGCTCATTATTGAGTTTTTGAACAATGTTTGGGTCGTAGAGGAGGGAGGTGTCAAGTCTCTATATTCTGGTTGTCCTGGGTCTGCAGTTTCCCACAGTAAGGGAGACAAGTGCATGGTCTGACCATGTGATGTTTCCATTTTTGGATTCTGTCACGTCCTGGAGGGTGAGTTTGACAAGGAAGAAGTCGATTCGGGAGTATGAGAGTTGAGAAGAGGAGAAAAATGAATAGTCCCGCTCATTGCTTTGGTGGCATCTCCACGGATCATACAGGTCGTTTGCTTGAAGAAAGGGGTTCAGAACAGTTCGATGGTTTCTGGTCGTGGACATAGTATCCAATGTGGAATCTCCAATTATGTTGAAGTCTCCTCCCATAAGTAGTCTCCCCTGTCGGAGTCGTGTAATTTTCTTGTAGAGTAGTTTGTGGAATTGTAGTTTGGTTCATAGACATTGATCAGGGTGTAGGTGACTTGATTAATTTCACATAAGAGAATCAGAAAACGGCCATGGTGGTCCGCAGTGGATTGATGTAGTTTAAATTGTAGTGTGTTCCGTATGGCAGTGAGGACTCCATTTTTCTTCTTCTGACCCGAGGCTGAAAAAACCTGGTCGTAATTGTTTAGGGCAAATCTTGGAGTTTTAGCAGCGGCAAAATGGGTCTCTTGTACTAAGAGGATATCGGCTTTTTGGTTGTTAGCCTTTTTGAGAAGTGTAGATCTTTACTGTGGGGAGTTTAAGCCTCTGGCGTTAATAGAGACAATTTTGAAAGCCATTCTTGGAGTGTAAAGGTATGGTGAGTAGTCCCTAGGTGAAGGTGATGAGTGGTAGGTGTGGGTCAGTCCGCTAATTTGGCTCTAATTTGCAAGAACAGTGTAGGTTGTCCCTTATTTAGAAAAGTAGATTCTCGGGTGTAGTTTGATGGAAAGTTGGGTGGAGATAGGCTGGTGCTGGGACAGTGGCTGGTCTGAGGCAGGAAAGGAACACTGAAGATTGCTGCGGTGGGGGGAGAGAGAACATGCAGGGAGTTGTGACAGGCAGAGTCTGCTGAGGCTCTTTCGTTCTGAGTCTAGTCTTAGCAGGGCTGGATGTTGTGGGCGAGTTAGGGAGAGAACACTCACCCTGTGTGTCGGAAGACTGGTGGAGCCCCGGAGACAGCATTGGGCTCTGACAGGGATGTGAGGAGGAGATCCGCGCTGTTGTTTCCCGGCCGCCAACGGCGCCATTTAGGCCGCTCATCATGCCTGGTGAGGGATAGTAGTCAGTCAGTTTTCTGGGGAGTGCGGATGTTTTCCTCCTCTTCAACATGGCCGCTCGCTGTGTATAGTTAGGCTGCTCGTGAGGTGATTTGCCATTCTCTGGAGCAGCTGTATATGTCGCTGTGGCTGGATATACTGCAGAGCTGTGGATCTAGGCAGCCATCCATACGAGCCGTCAAGCTACGCCCCTCCATTTACCCCTGTTTATCCTTGCCTGATGTGACTGTTTTTTTGGACTTTTAAATTCTACAATAAAGATGCCTTTCTCTGGAGTGTGGCAGTCCAGGATTGCTTTTTCTACAGTGAATTCATTATGGTATTTAAAAAAAGAAAATAAATAAAGCAAAATCCAGTAGGAAAAAGTATTTTAAAAAGAGTGTAGAAAAAATGATTATTAGAAAACAACAATAAAGTCCAGTCTTAAATGGTGTAAGTAATTACAAATGAAAAAGGTGACTTGTGCTTGTCCAAGGTGACTTGTGCCTGGATTTATCCACTAGGGATGGGCCCGGTGTTCGATTCGAACCCACGTGTGAATCGAGCACCGGGCGTTCGCCCGCTCAGCGAGCCCAGAACTATTTGGGCCGTTCGCATCACATTCGTGTGATGCGAGCGGCCCGCAATGCATTGCGCCGGGCGCAGTGCATTGCTGGCTGATGATTGGCCAAGCATGCACTGTGACCCCGCATTCTTGGCCAATCACAGTGCCGGCAGCGAGGAGAGCAATAATTGGCTACAGGCAGGACGCCTGTAGCCAATTATAGCTCAGGGGCTTTAGTACACGCCCCACTGTATAAAAGGCCGCCGCGCCGTAGGCCTAGTGCACATGTGTTCCGGCTTGATACTGAATAGGCAGACTGCTGCTGCTGATTCATTGGCATTGCTGATCCATTGCTGATTTATTGCTGTTTCATTGCTGATTCATTATCATTACTACTGAAGTGAATACTGATCATTTCTGCTGATTGCACTGCTGCTGAGTGGTGACATTATCTGCTGCTGAGTCTAACTGCTCTGTTTCTGGGGATTAGTCTGGTGTGTGTGCTGTTAGTACAGCATTGCAGTAGCACCCTGTCCTATGCTGTTAGTACAGCATTGCACCATAACCTTCTGTCCTATTGTGATCTAAGGCAGGCAGGGATTTATAGGAGCTAGTGTGTGTGTGTCAGCACACATAAAACCACCTCAGTCACTCTATCTGCTATAAGGCCCAGTTCTTGTCTACGAAGGCAGACAGGCATCTCCAGGAGCTAGCTAGCTTGTGTGTGTGTGTGCTCTGTTAGTACATCACACCTAAAACCACATCAGCCTCTGTATTTGCTCTAGGGCCCAGTTGTTGTCAGTCATATAAGGCAGTCTCTATCTGCCGTAAGGCCCATTTCTTGTCATCGAAAGCAGACAGGCATCTCCAGGAGCTAGCTAGCTTGTGTGTGTGTGTGCTCTGTTAGTACATCACACCTAAAACCACATCAGCCTCTGTATTTGCTCTAGGGCCCAGTTGTTGTCAGTCATATAAGTGTCACGTACCTGGTGGTGCGAGCCCGAGATTGCAGGGAGAGGCCTCCCTTGCGTCTCCCACTCCTGGTCCCCTGGTGTGGGAACAGGAGAGACAGGAGTGAGGAGGAGCACGGGTGCCTGGCAGGATCAACAGACCGGTGGGAAGGAAGCAGGTTAGCTGAGCAGGCAGGATCTCTGAGAAGCAGGCTCACAGGTAAACTGGATAGCAGAGCTGGCAGGATCACAGGAAGCAGGCTCACAGGTAAACTGGATAGCAGAGCTGGCAGGATCACAGGAAGCAGGCTCACAGGTAAGCTGGATAGCAGAGCTGGCAGGATCACAGGAAGCAGGCTCGCAGGTAAACTGGATAGCAGAGCTGACAGGATCACAGGAAGCAGGCTCACAGGTAAACTGGATAGCAGAGCTGGCAGGATCACAGGAAGCAGGCTCACAGGTAAACCGGATAGCGGAGCTGGCAGGATCACAGGAAGCAGGCTCACAGGTAAACTGGATAGCAGAGCTGGCGGGATCACAGGAAGCAGGCTCACAGGTAACCGGATAGCGGAGCTGGCAGGATCACAGGAAGCAGGCTCACGGGTAAACAGGATAGCGGAGCTGGCAGGAACTGGACAACGGCTTGGCAGGTAAGTTCACAGGTACACTTGGATAGCAGAGCTGACAGGAACTGGACAACGGCTTGGCAAACAGGTTCACAGGTAAGCTTGGATAGCAGAGCTGACAGGAACTGGACAACGGCTTGGCAAACAGGTTCACAGGTAAGCTTGGATAGCAGAGCTGACAGGAACTGGACAATGGCTTGGCAAACAGGTTCACAGGTAAGCTTGGATAGCAGAGCTGACAGGAACTGGACACAGGAAACGGAACCACGGACTGGACTGGAACCAACAGGTGAACAGGCTCGTTTACAGAGGGTCAGACTGCAGACAGGACAAGGCTGAACAAGGAACCAAAGTTCATCAAAAGTCAGGTAATAGATCTGAACCAGGGCAGGGTACAATGGATCAGGCAGGAGGATGGTCACTGGAAGCCGGGGTCGGGTACAGGCAGAAGGCAGGATAGTCCTAATGGCAAGCCGGGTCAAAGGAACAGGTATACAGGATCAGGTCTCACTTTAACACACCACAACGCTGTAGAGCAGACAGCAAAGACCGTCTGCTCAAGTCAGGCTTAAATAGGCCGGCTGGTGCTAACTAGGGCGCGCGCCCGTCTCCTTGTGCGCGGTTGTGCACGTGCCCGCGCCCGGGCGCGCATGCGCATGCGCAATGGAATCTGAGGGCCAGGACGGCCCGGATTTAGATTTCTGGCAGGATCTTCATGACATTGCCCCCCTCCTAGGGGCAACCTCCGGGTGCCCCTCTGGGCAAATCTCTCAGGATGAGCTCTTTTGAAGGCTTGAACTAGACTCTTAGCATGGATATTACACTCGGGCTCCCAGGAATTCTCTTCAGGACCATATCCTTTCCATTTGATTAAGAACTGGTTCTGATTTCTCCTTTTTCTAACATTTAGTATGGCCTCTACCTCATATTCTTCCTCGCCATCTACCAAGACTGGATCTGGGGGTACCGTCCTTCTGTTGGGAAAGGGGTTGGAAGTGGAAGGTTTTAACAGGGAAACATGAAAGACTGGATGGACCTTGAGGGAATCAGGAAGTTCCAACTCATAGGCTACTTCATTAATCTTCCGTTTGACTGGAAAGGGACCCAAGAACTTAGGGCCCAGTTTCTTTGAGGGACAAGCCAACTTCAGGTTCAAGGTGGAGAGCCACACTGTGTCACCTGGTGCCAGTATCAATTCTCCACGCCTTTTTCGGTCAAAGACTGTTTTGTTATGTTCCTGGGTCCGAGCCATGGTATCCTGCAGGAGTTGGTTATTGGAAGCAAAGAAGTCAATCTTCTCCTGGACTGCGGGCACAGTACATTCAGGAAGAGAATTGGGCAGGAATGAGGGGTGAAAGCCATAGTTGGCGAAGAAAGGTGTCTGTTGGGTGGCCGAGTGGATAGCGTTGTTATATGCAAACTCGGCAACCGGCAACAGAGAGATCCAATCGTCTTGGGAGAAGGAAGAAAAGCATCGAAGATATTGTTCCAGAGTCTGATTGGTTCTTTCGGTCTGCCCATTGGTTTGAGGGTGATAAGCGGAAGAAAACGATAGCTCAATGTTGAGAGCCTTGCAGAGTGATTTCCAGAACCGAGAGGTGAATTGTACCCCTCGGTCGGACACTATGTTGGCTGGTACCCCATGGAGTCTGATGATTTCTCGGATGAACACTTGTGCGGTTTCTGAGGCAGAAGGGGTACCCTTCATGGGAACAAAGTGTGCCATTTTTGACAGACGATCAACTATCACGAAGATCGTAGTGTGGTCCTCTGCTGGGGGCAGTTCCACAATGAAATCTATGGACAGCATTTTCCAGGGGCGATCTGGGACTGGTAATGGCTTGAGTAAGCCCCAGGCTTTGGTTCTGTGACTTTTGCTCCGAATACACACAGTACATGTTTCCACAAATTTCCTGCAGTCTTCCCTTAGCTGGGGCCACCAGAAGGTACGTTGTACCAATTCAGTGGTCTTGGTGACACCAAAGTGTCCAGCAAGCTTGTGATCATGGCACAATTCCAGGACGGTTACCCGCAGACCCTCGGGAATGAAAATCTTATCCCCATGCCACAATAGCCCATCCTTGGCCTGCAATCCAGGACCGGGAGTGGGTAAGAGGCCACTGGAAGCCCGCCTGAGCTGGGACCGTAGGTCTTCCTGTAGCAGGAGAAAGTTTCCAGGGGCAAGGATAGTGTCTGGAGGGGAACCATCCTGGGATTTGTGATACATACGAGACAGAGCGTCCGGCTTCGCATTTTTGGAACCCGGACGATATGTCACGTGAAAAGTAAAACGAGAGAAAAATAAGGCCCAACGGGCCTGTCTAGGTTTTAACCTCTTGGCAGTTTTTAAGTACTCTAGATTCTTGTGATCTGTGAAGATCAGGATTGGGTGAATAGCCCCTTCTAGCAGGTAACGCCACTCCTCGAGGGCGGTCTTTATGGCCAGTAATTCCCGATCCCCCACATCGTAGTTCTTCTCGGCTGGGGACAATTTCCGTGAGAAGAATGCCACGGGGTGTAGCAGGGCTTTGATGCCCTGTCTCTGGGACAGGATGGCCCCTACAGCTATCTCTGAAGCATCCACCTCGAGGACAAAGGGCAGAGAAGGATCTGGATGCTTCAGGATAGGAGCTGAGGTAAAGAGCCCCTTGAGGGCCTCGAAGGCCCCTTGGGCCTCAGGGGACCAGTAAAAACGGGTACCTTGCTTGGTGAGTTGAGTAATGGGCGTCACTATGGCCGAGAATCCCTTGATGAATTTGCGATAAAAATTGGCGAAGCCAATGAATCGCTGGATCCCCTTTTTATCTGCAGGAACTGGCCAGTCCAGGATGGCTGAGATTTTCTGGGGATCCATCCGGATGCCTCTACTGGAGATGATCAGACCTAGGAAGGGTATGCTTTCTACCTCAAAGAGACACTTTTCTGCCTTGGCATAAAGGCCATGTTGCCGAAGACGGCCCAACACACTTTTAACATGTCCACGATGCAGCTCTAGGGAGGAAGAGAAAATTAGTATGTCATCAAGATAAACAACAGCAAAAACATCAAGGAAGTCCCGAAGCACATCATTTATGAAGGACTGGAAGGTAGCGGGGGCGTTACAGAGTCCAAACGGCATCACCAGGTACTCGAAGTGCCCAAATCGAGACCGAAATGCCGTCTTCCATTCGTCCCCATCCTTTATACGTATTAAATTGTATGCCCCTCTGAGGTCCAGTTTAGAAAAGATGGAGGCCGTGCCAAGCCTCTGAAACAGTTCAGGTACCAGGGGAAGCGGGGTAGCGATTTTTAACTGTGACCTCGTTTAGGGCACGGTAGTCCACACAGGGCCTGAGAGAATGGTCCTTCTTTTCTACAAAAAATATTCCTGCACCTGCAGGAGACGTAGACGGGCGGATAAACCCTTTTTTCAGATTATCATCTATATAGTCCTTTAATTTTCCCTGCTCCACCTCTGTTAATGGAAAGACCCTACCGAAAGGAATCTTGGCCCCGGGAAGAAGTTCAATGGGACAGTCATAGGGTCTATGGGGTGGCAGCACATCTGCCTTTTGTTTGCTAAACACATCCAGGTAAGCATGGTAGACTTCAGGGATGGACTGGCGTAGACCTGCCTCGTTTTCGAGGCAGAGCAGAGCAGAGGGACCTGCGGGGACCAAGAAGCCGCAGGACCTTTGGCAGTAGGGGGAAGAAAAGGCCACCTCTCCTGTGGACCAGTTGATGACCGGGTTGTGTGCTTGCAGCCAGGGGATCCCTAGAATGACTGGAAACAAGGGGGAAGAAATTATGTCCAGACATAACAGTTCCTGATGTGACTCTGAGATCACTGTGTGCAGCGGGGCAGTCTCCTGAGTCACTGGGCCAGATTTGATGGTAGATCCATCTGCCAGGTGGACAGACAGGCCTTGTTTTCTCAGGCGGAGAGGAATTCGATGCCGGGCAGCAAAAGCAGAGTCCATAAAGCAACTACAGGCACCAGAGTCAATGATAGCTGTGGTTTGTAGGGTCCTTCCTGAGAACTGGAAGGAGACAGAAAGGGCAAGATGAGATGAAACCCCGGTCACAGGATCCACATAACTGGAGAGAATAGTAGGGAACTTACGGAGTTTAGCCGGGCAGTTCCGGACATAATGACCAGGCTCTCCGCAATACAGGCACAGATTGTTGCTGCGGCGTCTCTGGCGTTCTGCTGGGGTGAGAGAAGGCCGCAGGAGTCCAAGCTGCATGGGTTCTGATGCTGAAGAAGGATGAGTAGGTTTAACAGGGGGAACAGTGCGGAAATGACTTGGACCCCTGGGGAGCATCCAGGTAGGTTTTGGGGACCCCAAAGTTCGTTCGGCCCTACGCTCCCGTAGGCGCCGGTCAATTTGGATGCTTAGGTCTATGAGGGAATTCAAGGTCTGGGGTACCCCCACTCTGGCGAGCTCGTCTTTGAGTGCGTCTGAGAGGCCCATGCGGAATTGGTGACGGAGGGCAGCATCGTTCCAGTCGGTGTCGGCACCCCAACGCCTGAACTCAGCTACATAGTCCTCTGCTGGTCTTCGACCCTGTTGGAGAGAACGTAAGGCGGCCTCCGCAGTGGTTGAGAGTTGGGGGTCCTCATAAAGCTGCGCCATGGCATCAAAAAAGGTGGAGAGACTGGTCAATGCTGCATCCTTTTGTTCCACGAGACGGTGGGCCCAGATTTGGGGATCCCCAGTCAGTAGGGCTATCACAAAACCCACCTTGGTGGTCTCTAAAGAGAAAGTCCTGGGTTGCAGGGCAAAATGGAGTTCACAAGAGTTACGGAAAGTTCTGAAGCTACCACGGGCACCCGTAAATTTCTCTGGGGTAGGTACCTTGGGCTCAGGTGGTAGCATCACTATAGTCTGGGTAGGTGCAGGCCCCGTTGGGGGTATTGCTGGGTGAGGAGGTCCTTGGGTACTGGATGGACCAGACAGGGCCAGTACCCGTTCCTCCAGCCGGGTGTAACCCTGCTGGAGGTTCTTCACCGCTTCGGTCAGACCTGCCAGGTGTTGGCATAGCCCCTCCATGGCGGGGGCTCCCTGCTCGGGCTCAGACATGGCTGTCTGCTACTGTCACGTACCTGGTGGTGCGAGCCCGAGATTGCAGGGAGAGGCCTCCCTTGCGTCTCCCACTCCTGGTCCCCTGGTGTGGGAACAGGAGAGACAGGAGTGAGGAGGAGCATGGGTGCCTGGCAGGATCAACAGACCGGTGGGAAGGAAGCAGGTTAGCTGAGCAGGCAGGATCTCTGAGAAGCAGGCTCACAGGTAAACTGGATAGCAGAGCTGGCAGGATCACAGGAAGCAGGCTCACAGGTAAACTGGATAGCAGAGCTGGCAGGATCACAGGAAGCAGGCTCACAGGTAAGCTGGATAGCAGAGCTGGCAGGATCACAGGAAGCAGGCTCGCAGGTAAACTGGATAGCAGAGCTGACAGGATCACAGGAAGCAGGCTCACAGGTAAACTGGATAGCAGAGCTGGCAGGATCACAGGAAGCAGGCTCACAGGTAAACCGGATAGCGGAGCTGGCAGGATCACAGGAAGCAGGCTCACAGGTAAACTGGATAGCAGAGCTGGCGGGATCACAGGAAGCAGGCTCACAGGTAACCGGATAGCGGAGCTGGCAGGATCACAGGAAGCAGGCTCACGGGTAAACAGGATAGCGGAGCTGGCAGGAACTGGACAACGGCTTGGCAGGTAAGTTCACAGGTACACTTGGATAGCAGAGCTGACAGGAACTGGACAACGGCTTGGCAAACAGGTTCACAGGTAAGCTTGGATAGCAGAGCTGACAGGAACTGGACAACGGCTTGGCAAACAGGTTCACAGGTAAGCTTGGATAGCAGAGCTGACAGGAACTGGACAATGGCTTGGCAAACAGGTTCACAGGTAAGCTTGGATAGCAGAGCTGACAGGAACTGGACACAGGAAACGGAACCACGGACTGGACTGGAACCAACAGGTGAACAGGCTCGTTTACAGAGGGTCAGACTGCAGACAGGACAAGGCTGAACAAGGAACCAAAGTTCATCAAAAGTCAGGTAATAGATCTGAACCAGGGCAGGGTACAATGGATCAGGCAGGAGGATGGTCACTGGAAGCCGGGGTCGGGTACAGGCAGAAGGCAGGATAGTCCTAATGGCAAGCCGGGTCAAAGGAACAGGTATACAGGATCAGGTCTCACTTTAACACACCACAACGCTGTAGAGCAGACAGCAAAGACCGTCTGCTCAAGTCAGGCTTAAATAGGCCGGCTGGTGCTAACTAGGGCGCGCGCCCGTCTCCTTGTGCGCGGTTGTGCACGTGCCCGCGCCCGGGCGCGCATGCGCATGCGCAATGGAATCTGAGGGCCAGGACGGCCCGGATTTAGATTTCTGGCAGGATCTTCATGACAATAAGGCAGTCTCTATCTGCCGTAAGGCCCATTTCTTGTCATCGAAAGCAGACAGGCATCTCCAGGAGCTAGCTAGCTTGTGTGTGTGTGTGTGTGCTCTGTTAGTACATCACACCTAAAACCACATCAGCCTCTGTATTTGCTCTAAGGCCCAGTTGTTGTTAGTCATATAAGGCAGTCTCTATCTGCCGTAAGGCCCGTTTCTTGTCATCGAAAGCAAGCAGACAGGCATCTCCAGGAGCTAGCTAGCTTCTGTGTGCTCTGTTAGTACATCACACCTAAAACCACATCAGCCTCTGTATTTGCTCTAAGGCCCAGTTGTTGTCAGTCATATAAGGCAGTCTCTATCTGCCGTAAGGCCCATTTCTTGTCATCGAAAGCAAGCAGACAGGCATCTCCAGGAGCTAGCTAGCTTCTGTGTGCTCTGTTAGTACATCACACCTAAAACCACATCAGCCTCTATATTTGCTCTAAGACCCAGTTGTTGTCAGTCATATAAGGCAGTCTTTATCTGCCGTAAGGCCCATTTCTTGTCACCTAAGGCAGCCATCTGCAGGAGTTAGTGTGTGTGCACAATATACACTACCCACTACAATGCCTGGAAGACCGCCAAGGAGAGACAGACAGTCCCAAGGCAAGAACACATGGCAAGCAGGCTGTGTTTCTAGAGACAACAGTGCTGGTCGTGGATGTGGATGTGGTCGTTCATCGGCATCAGCACGTGGCCATGGGACACGCTTGTCCTTGTTTTCGGCAGCTGGACATGTTGAGCCGCATCATGCCGAAGGCTTGGTAGAATGGATGACCAAGCCCTCCTCATCCTCCTCTTCCTCTCTCACCCAGGCTCAGGGTACTGGCAGAGCAGCTGCCAACGCGTACTCAATGGCATCATCAGGCACCCCTTCCCTAGACCCACCCTGTCCTCCTGAGGAGTCCCCCAAACTGTTTGAGCATAGTGTTGGGTACATGCTCCAGGAGGATGCCCAACGTTTTGAAGACTCGGATGATGATACCCAGCTAGAGGAAGGCAGTAGCGTGCGCGCAGAGAGAGGGGATGCTCAAGGACAGCAATCTGCCAGTCATGTTCCACCAGCTGCAGCTTACTGCCAGGTTTGCTCCTGTGGTGAAGAGGGAGGGGATGATGAGGTCACTGACTCCACATGGGTGCCTGAAGGGAGAGAGGAGGAGGAGGCGGCGGCACATGTCCAACGAGGCAGGATGCCCTCCGGAGGCCAGCTAGAGGCCAGCACACCAACTGAATCACACCGCAGAGCTCCGCCTGTGCAGGGCGCTGCCTCTGCACGTTATCACAAAAGTTCTTTGGTGTGGGCCTTTTTTGAGACGAGTGCATCAGATCGCACCACTGCTATTTGCAACATATGTCTCAAGCGTATCTCGCGTGGCCAAAACATCAGCCGCTTGGGCACCACAAGCATGACCAGACATATGTCGACCTGCCATGCAGCTCGTTGGCAAGCGCACATTAAAGATCCACACCAAAGAACAAAGCGGGCCTCTCCTTGCTCCTCATCAGCTGGGATCTCCAACCCCACTATATCTTCAGTCCTCTCTGAAAGCTGCTCTGAGAGGAATGAAGGTGTAGAATTAGGTGTGTCACAGCCAAGTACTTGCAGTACACCGACGTCCGATTGTACCAGGCAAATTTCCCTGCCCCAGCTGCTGGACCATCGAAAGAAGTTTACTCACAGCCATCCACATGCCCAGCGGTTGAATGCTAGCTTGGCCAAATTGCTAGCACTTCAACTGCTGCCTTTTCAGTTGGTAGACTCGGCCCTCTTCCGTGAGTTTGTTCAATTTACGGTTCCTCAGTGGCCCAAACACCACTATTTTTCTCACGGAAGGCGATTCCGGCTCTCTACCGGCATGTGGAAGGCAATGTCCATTCCTCGCTGGACAGGGCGGTCAGCGGTAAGGTGCATATTACCGCTGACTCATGGTCCAGCAGGCATGGACAGGGACGTTATCTGTCCTTCACGGCCCATTGGGTCACTCTATTGGCAGCAGGGGGGGATGCAGGACAAGGTGCAGTAGTGTTGGAGGTTGTTCCGCCACCACGCCTCCAAAATGCTACTACTGGTTGTGACACACCTCTCTCCTCCACCCCCTCCTCTTCTTCTTCCTCCATGGCCTCTTCGAGTGCTCTGTCCTCGGAACCAGCGGTGCTCTGTAGGTGTACAAGGGGCTACGCGAGTACGCAGGCAAAAGATGCCATGCCGTGCTTGCGCTGGTGTGTTTGGGGGACAGGAGCCACACTGGGGCAGAGATTCTGGCAGCTCTGCAGGGGCAGGCCGAGAGGTGGTTGACGCCACGCCAGCTTAAGCCTGCGACAGGGGCAGCTCACCCATGTTCCCTGTATGGCTCACGTCCTCAACCTGGTGGTGCAGAGGTTCTTGGGCAGGTACCCAGGCTTACAGGATGTCCTGAGGCAGGCCAGGAAAGTCTGCGTGCATTTCCGCCAATCGTATAATGCCAGTGCTCGGCTGGCTGAGCTGCAAAAGGAGTTGAACCTGCCCAAGAACCGCCTTATATGTGACATGCCCACCAGGTGGAACTCAACGTTGGCCATGCTGCAGTGACTGCACACGCAGCAGGCAGAGGGCCATCAATGAGTACCTTTGCGACTACGGCACCAGGACAGGGTCAGGGGAGCTTGGATTTTTTTTCCCCACGCCAGTGGAGCATGATCAGGGATGCATGCACTGTCCTGTCACCTTTTGAGGAGGCCACGAGGATGGTGAGCAGTGTACCTCTTGTCCACCTGTTGGAGCATATGCTGCGTGGGATAATGGACAGGGCACTTGAGGCAGAACAGAGGCAGGAAGAGGAGGACTTCCTTGCCTCTCAAGGCCCCCTTTATCCAGACAGTGTTCCTTCTGTCCCACCCATCACACAGAAAGAGGATGAGGAGGAGGAGGATTGTGTGAGCATGGAGGTGGAGCCTGGCACTCAGCATCAGCAGCAGCAGTCTTTTAGGGATGATGTACAGTCCCAACAAACCAGTGGACTTGTAAGTGGCTGGGAGGAGGTTAGCTGCCTCAGCTAACCTACGTTGCATGGCCTCCCTGATCCTGCAAAGCCTGTGGAAGGATCCTCGTATTCTTCGGATCAAGGAGAGGGACCATTACTGGCTGGCCACTCTCCTTGATCCACGGTACAAGGGTAAGGTTTCGGACCTTATCTTGCCGTCGCAGAGGGAGCAGAGGATGAGACATCTCAGGGAGGCCTTGCAGAAAGGTCTGTGCATTGCGTTCCCAGAAACTGGGAGGTTACAAACTCCTGGTCCTGGACGACGAGTTGCTGAGGCTTCGGTCAGTAGCAGAAGGAGCGGTGGGGAAGGTGGACGTCTGACCGATGCATTCAGACAATTTTTTAGTCCGCAGCCCCAAGGTATGATCGGTTCCAGCAACCATCGCCAGTGTCTGATATACATGGTGCAGGAATACCTAGGGGCAAGGTCAGACTTGGACACCTTTCCCACCGAAAATCCTCTGGCTTACTGGGTCTTGAGGATGGATCACTGGCCAGAGCTTGCACAGTATGCAATTGAGCTACTGGCCTGTCCTGCATCCAGAGTTCTTTCCGAACGCACATTCAGTGCTGATGGAGGATTTGTCACCGATCACAGGGTGCGCCTGTCCACCGACTCGGTTGATCGACTGACCTTCATAAAGATGAATCAGTCTTGGATCACCACCAGCTACCAGGCACCTGAAGCGGATATAACTGAATAATTTATAATGTCACATCCCTTCAAGACTGCCTATGCTGATCCTGAGTGACTGTCCTGTTATGTTCACTGACTATCCTCTTCCTCCTCCTCAATGATCCATTCCTTGATAGCTTGGAAGAACATTTTTGTTTCTGGGTGCCACCACACCAGTGCCTAAGGCACAATTTTTCAGCCCCTGTTTAACAGGGGCGTGTAATTAAAATTTTTTATGCAAAGCTTTGCAACACGTCTCATTGCTGTGCTCAGAGTACAGTATCTGTGAGGGGTTGCAGTTTTGTGGCACCAGCACCAGTGCCTAAGGCACAATTTTTCAGCCCCTGTTTAACAGGGGCGTGTAATTACAATTTTTTAAGCAATGCTTCGCAACAGGTCTGACTGCTGTGCTCCAAGTACAGTATCTGTGAGGGGTTGCAGTGTTGTGGCACCAGCACCAGTGCTTAAGGCACAATTTTTCAGCCCCTGTTTAACATGGGCGTGTAATTATAATTTTTTAAGCAATGCTTCGCAACAGGTCTGACTGATGTGCTCCAAGTACAGTATCTGTGAGGGGTTGCAGTGTTGTGGCACCAGTGCCTAAGGCACAATTTTTCAGCCCCTGTATAACAGGGGCGTGTAATTACAATTTTTTATGCAATGCTTTGCAACAGGTCTCATTGCTGTGCTCAGAGTACAGTATCTGTGATGGGTTGAAGTGTTGTGGCACCAGTGCCTAAGGCACAATTTTTCAGCCCCTGTTTAACAGGGGCGTGTAATTACAAATCTTGATCTAATAGTTCACAGCAGGGCCCATTCCTGCGCCCACCAAGAGTAACTGTGAGGGCTTACAGTCTTGTGGCAACACCGCCCACCACCAAAGGCCCAATTTTTCTGCCCTGTTCAACAGGTGCATGCAATTACAAATCTTGATCTAATAATTCACAGCAGGGCCCATTCCTGCGCCCACCAAGAGTAACTGTGAGGGCTTACAGTCTTGTGGCAACACCGTCCACCACCACCACCAAAGGCCCAATTTTTCTGCCCTGTTCAACAGGTGCATGCAATTACAAATCTTGATCTAATAATTCACAGCAGGGCCCATTCCTGCACCCATGGCCCATTTAGCCATGCCATTTTTCTCAAGGATTTTCAGCCATATCGCCAGGACAAGACATGACATTAAAGCCGCAAGTGGTTTTAAATGGCTTATTTTTTCCTTTACAAATGTAATTTTGTGCAGGGACAGTTCTAAACACGGGAAACACATGCCACTTCACAGGCATACTTTAGACACCCCCCAGGTACCATATTTAAAGGAAAATTTCACTTTTTTTTTTTTCACTTTATGCATCATTAAAATGACTGCTCCCAAAAAAACGTTAGTTTTTAAAAGTTCTTTTTGCATTGATATATGTCCCCTGGGGCAGGACCCGGGTCCCCAAACCTGTTTTATGACATTAACATGCATATTGGCCGTTATAATTAGCACTTTTGATTTTGAACGTTCGCGTCCATTGTAACGAATAGGGTTCGAAAATTCGCACAAACTTTCGGTCCGTTCGAAGGTTCTGGTGCGAACCGAACCCGGGGGTTTTCGGCTCATCCCTATTATCCACCAGTGTGCAAAGAATCAAGTGAATTCTGTACTCCCCTTCAGTTCCCCACTCACCAGATTCTAGCACCCCTGCAGGGGTAAGACACATATACTGAGTATACTGTCCGTATCCGAAACGGGCACCTCCTGGGGTGGGTCTCTCTTGCTGTAAAGCTGGCTTCTCCCATGGCAAAAACACAGGGTATCCTCATAAACCAAACAAACAGGAGTTTGTAAATCCGGATGGTTATTTCTTAAAAAATATATTTTAAAGTTTAAAAGCAAATTAATATCCAAAAAAACTGACACAGTCAGCTATAAAACTGGCCTGCCTAGGTTGCAAAACACGAGCTCCCGGCCGGCTTGCATTCCATAGGTTGGAACTCTGCAACCGGAAATGACGTAAGTGCATACCAAGCTCCGCCTTACGCATTTTGTCAAAGGACATCACCTCGGAGACCAGAGCACACAGGGCTGCATTGGAGAATGGGCACCGTCCCTCCTATATAGCTAAAATATTTTTTCAAAATTGTGTGGTTTTTTACTTTACATTTTACACCTTAGGTGAATGGGTAGGGGTACATCGTACCCCATACTCATTCACATAGGGTGGGGGGCCGGGATCTGAGGGCCCCCTTATAACAGGGGGCTCCCAGATTCCGATAAGCCCCCGCCCGCAGACCCCGACAACCAACAGCCAAGGTTGTCGGGAAGAGGCCCTTGTCCTCATCAACATGGGGACAAGGTGCTTTGGGGTGGGGGGGGCGCACGGCCCCCCTTTCCCCAGGGCACCCCCCATGTTGAGGGCACGCGGCCTGGTACGGCTCAGGAGGGAGGGCGCTCGCTCGTCCCCACCCCTTTCCTGGCCTGCCGGGCTGCGTGCTCAGATAAGGGTCTGAGATGGAATTGGGGGGACCCCCATGCCGTTTTTTCGGCGTGGGGAGTCCCTTTAAATCCATGCCAGGTGACGGGGCTAGCGCGGCATCATTCACTGCTCCGTCTACCTGCAGTTACGTTCTAAATGAACGGACTGCTCCGTGTGTGGGCAAGTCCGTTCATTTTCAAAAGTCCCGCGGACTTTGTCCAGCGGATTGTCCGTCGGAGAAGTCCGGGCATGTGTGGGCAAGTCACACGCTCGGAAGTCCGGGAGTGTGTGGGGAAGTCCCGCTGGACTAGGTCCGGCGGACAATCCACCGGACTAGGTCCGGCTGACAAAGTCCGAACGTGTGTACGCGGCATTAGAGGCACCTCTCCTCTCTTTTATACTCAGTTGTGACATGGCACTTCTTGTACATCAAGACATGGCTTGTATATCAAGTCAAAATGTATTAAAAAATGTTGCTCATCTTGAAAAAAGCTATCCAACCAAGTTACTCTCAAACAAAGGTTTTACTGTACTATAAAAAATACAATACACAACAATAATTGATTGCATGCTATTTAGAAAGAGATATTCAGTAGTATGCAACTAGTACTTACTACTACTACTATACTATATAACAGGGTAAGGCCTGTTTAAACTGCTATTTAGAAAGAGAGAGAGATAGCATTCAGTAGTTTGATTTTGTTATATTACACACTAACAAGTGTATGATTTTTTTAAAACATGCTACTAGTAGTAGACAGTACTAGTAATACACTACTGAATATCTCAAACAAATAGCATGCAATCGATCAATGTTGTATATATATATATATATATATATATATATATATATATATATATATATATACAGTATCTCACAAGTGAGTACACCCCTCACATTTTTGTAAATATTTTATTATATATTTTCATGTGACAACACTGAAGAAAGGACACTTTGCTACAATGTAAAGTAGTGAGTGTACAGCTTGTAACCAGTGTAAATTTGCTGTCCCCTCAAAATAGCTCAACACGCAGCCATTAATGTCTAAACCGCTGGCAACAAAAGTAAGTACACCCCTAAGTTAAAATGTCAAAAATGGGCCAAATTAGGCATTTTTTCCTCCCCGGTGTCATGGGACTTGTTAGTGTTATAAGGTCTCAGGTGTGAATGGGGAGCAGGGGTGTTCAACATGGCACCTCATGGCAAAGAACTCTCTGAGGATCTGAAAAAAAGAATTGTTGCTCTACATAAAGATGGCCTAGGCTATAAGAAGGTTGCCAAGACCCTGAAACTGAGCTGTAGCACAGTGGTCAAGACCATACAGCCCGCAAACAATTTGCTGAAGACAAGCAAACTAAAAACATGGATTACTGGAACCATGTCCTGTGGACAAGGTGTCAAGCGTATGTGGTGGCAACCAGGTGAGGAGTACAAAGACAAGTGTGTCTTGCCTAGTCAAGCATGGTGGTGGAGTGTCATGGCCTGGGGTTGCATGATTGTTGCTGGCACTGGGGAGCTACAGTTTATTGAGGGATCCATGAATTCCAACATGTACTGTGACATACTGAGGCAGAGCATGATCCCCTTCCTTTTGAGACTGGGCCGCAGGGCAGTATTACAACATGAGAAATTTCAAAGGGTGGGGGGGGGGGGGGGGAACATGCTAAGGCATTTTTCAATAACAGGTTTGATACACCAACGAAAACCCATCATCCAGTTCAGCATGCACAATACAAGAAAACAGTACCACTTCCAAAAAGTGCCCCGAGCACACCTTTAACCTTCACCTTCAAAAAGGCTTATTAATGCAATATATTTGAGTGTGTTACTGCATGTTTAAAGCTGTATATATCAGTGCATTACTGTACATTTAACGTAATAAATACCAGTGTGTTACTGCATGTTTAACGCAATATATTTGAGTGCATGTTTAATGCAGTATATGTCAGTCCTTTACTGCACATTTAATGCAGTATATTCGAGTGTGTTGCTGCATGTTTAACACAATATATATCAGTGCTTTACTGTATGGTTAACACAGTATATTTGAGTGCATTACTGCACATTTAACGCAGTATATTCGAGTGTGTTACTGCACGTTTAACACAGTATATTTAAGTGCCTTACTGTACATTTTATCGTAGTATTTATCAGTGCATTACTGCACATTTAACGCAGTATATATGGTTGGGTTACTGCACATTTAATGCAGTATAAATCGATCTTCATTGAGGCTCATTATTCGGTACCAAATTTTCTATTCTAAAGTTCTGCCGCAAACCGAACAGGGGGTCGCTCGGCCCAGCACTGTGCACAGCTGCATCTCTTCTTTTCCCTCCTTTCTACTCACAGGGACTGAGGCAGCAGCAGGAGTAATGGGCTTTTGCTGCTGTCAATCAAATGCTGTGAGGAGGGAGCAGGGGGAGCAGCTGAGTCATGCTGTGTGTGTCTATAGATGCACATAGCCCAGCTCAGGGGCAAACCAGCACATCTGACCCCATAGCAATTGGTTTTCTATGGTGGCAAACACAAAATAAAAGGAGTGGTCAGCTCCAGTGGGGGACCCCAAAAGAGATAGTTCAGAGCTGCTCAGTGCAATACTATTTTTTTTTTTTAATTCTTTAAGGTCCCTGGATAGTTATGGTGTCTGACCTCTTATGCCCCGTACACACGGTCGGATTTTCTGACGGAAAATGTCCTATCGGACAAAGTTCTCGGAAATTCCGACCGTGTGTAGGCTCCATCGGTCGGAAAATCTGACGGACAAAGTTTTGTCTCCTGCTCTCAAATTTTCCGACAACAAAGTCCTATCGGACTTTTTCCGATAGTATGTAGCGAATTCCGACGGACAAAGTGCCACGCATGCTCAGATCACATTACAAGACCAAAGCTATTGGCTACTAGCCTCTACGTAGTCCCGTCGTACGCAACGAACGTCACCACATTCAGAATGATCGGATTTTCCGATAACTTTGTCCGACCGTGTGTATGCAACACCAGTGTCGGACAAAATCAGTCGGAAAAAATCTGACGGATTTTGTGGTCGGAATTTCTGACCGTGTGTACGGGACATTAGAGGTATCGTGGATCTTTGTTACCTTTTTTCATGACCTGTCTGAATCCCGAACCACCTAAATAACACAGCACAAATTATTTGCAGCAGCTGATCCTACCACACCTAAGTAAGACTGAGGCCCAGTTACTTGAAGCCCCATTTACTGAAAAGGTGAATATGAAATTCAAATAGCCATTGCTGACTTGCAATGTCCAAAGCCTCAGGAACTAATAGTCTGCCCACAGGGTTCTATGCTACTTATCAAAAATATTATTATCCCCAAGCTATTAGTGTTATATACTATTTTTTTAAATGACTACCTTACCATGTTCAATGCAGGAAGTTCTTATTATACCAATACCAAAGCATGGTTAAGACCAGCATTATTCTGAATCCTATAGACCTAGTTCACTTATGCAGGGGGATGTGAAGACAATTTCCAAAATATTATCCCCATTGAAACTACGTTATACAATTCTTCATGCATTTAGATCAGACAGGATTAATTACCGGTAAAATTGCCATAATTAATACCCATCACCTCTATACTAATTTGCAAGTGACTCATGGCCAACAAAGTTCCAGTGTGATATTGGTATCTTGACACAGTTTACGTCTTTGATTCCACTGACTGGCCCTTCCTTCTGCAAAATCTACAGAAATTTGACTTTAGCCCCAGATTCCTGAAATGTGTTAATATTTCTTATGCCGCGTACACACGAAGGGACAATCCCGCGGGATTATCCTCTGGACTCAAGTCCAGCGGACAATCCCCTCGTGTGTGGGCGCCGGCGGACTTTTTGGCGCCAAAGTCCGGCGGACCAAAGTTTTAAGTTTGGTTTTAAAATTACCCGCTGGACTTGGCAGTCCGGCGGACAATTCCGCCATTAGTAGGCTAGTCCGCGGGACTTTTGAAAATGAACGGACTTGCCGCTCATCGGCAAGTCCGTTCATTTAGCACGTGACTTCAAGTTACGTAGCTAGCCTAGGCAGTAAATGCAGCCGCGCTAGCTCCGTAAGCTGGCATGGATTTAAAGGGACTCCCCACGCCGAAAAATGGCGTGGGGGTTCCCCCCAAATCCATGTCAGACCCTTATCCGAGCACGCAGCCTGGCAGGCCAGGAAAGGGGTGGGGACGAATGAGCGCCCCCCCTCCTGAGCCGTACCAGGCCGCGTGCCCTCAACATGGGGGGTGCCCTGGGGAAAGGGGGCCGTGCGGCCCCCCCACCCCAAAGCACCTTGTCCCCATGTTGATGAGGACAAGGGCCTCTTCCCGACAACCCTGGCCGTTGGTTGTCGGGGTCTGCGGGCGGGGGCTTATCGGAATCTGGGAGCCCCCTTTAATAAGGGGGCCCCCAGATACCGGCCCCCCACCCTATGTGAATGAGTATGGGGTACGATGTACCCCTACCCATTCACCTAAGGTGTAAAATGTAAAGTACAAAAACACCCACACTTTTGAAAAAATATTTTATTGCACTGCTCCGGGGGTCTTCTTCCGTCTTGGGGGTCTTCTCGCCGGACTCCTCCGCCATTTACCAAGCTCTTTTACCGAGCGGAGAAGTCCGGCTACCTTCTTCGTCGTCGCCGCCGTCGTCTGGGGGTCTCGATCCGCCTTCGGGGGTCTTCCGGGGGTCTCTTCTGTTCTTGCGGCGGTCGTCGTCTTCCGCGCCGCCGGCGCCTTCTTCTTCTTGTTCTTCTTTTTGTTCTTCTTCTTCTTCCGATGTTGACCCGTCGCTGTCTCTGCCCGGAATGGCAGAGCCGCGCTGTGCTGGGACTTATATAGGGACATGGGGACAGGGTCACATGCTCATGTCACATGGTGACCCTGCCCCCTTGTGATGTCACAGTCCCAGCATCCTCCGGGACTGTGACATCACAGGGGGGCGGGGTCACCATGTGACATGAGCATGTGACCCTGTCCCTATATAAGTCCCAGCACAGCGCGGCTCTGCCATTCCGGGCAGAGACAGGGATGGGTCAACATCGGAAGAAGAAGAAGAACAAGAACAAGAAGAAGAAGGCGCCGGCGGCGCGGAAGACGACGACCGCCGCAAGAACAGAAGAGACCCCCGGAAGACCCCCGAAGGCCCCCTTAAGCCCCCGCCCGCAGACCCCGACAACCAAAGGCCAGGGTTGTCGGGAAGAGGCCCTTGTCCTCATCAACATAGGGACAAGGTGCTTTGGGGTGGGGGGGCCGCACGGCCCCCCTTTCCCCAGGGCACCCCCCATGTTGAGGGCACGAGGCCTGGTACAGCTCAGGAGGGGGGGGGGCGCTCGCTCGTCCCCACCCCTTTCCTGGCCGACCGGGCTGCATGCTCGGATAAGGGTCTGAGATGGATTTGGGGGGGACCTCCACGCCGTTTTTCGGCATTTACTGCCTACGCTAGCTACGTACCTGAAGTTACGTTCGAAATGAACGGACTGCTCCGTGTGTGGGCAAGTCCGTTCATTTTCAAAAGTCCCGCAGACTTTGGCCGGCGGATTATCCGCCGGAGAAGTCCGTGCGTGTGTGGGCAAGTCCACACGCTCGGAAAGTCCGGCGGACCCAGCTGGAAAGTCCGGCGGATTGTCCGCTGGACTAGGTCCGCCGGCAAAAGTCTGCACGTGTGTACGCGGCATTACTCTTACCCAACAGCTTGCATTCTGTATATGTCAATGGCTGGACATCAGATTTATTTCACCTGATCAGAGGCACTTGGCAGGAATGTCCCTATACCTCCCTTCCTGAAATTGTATGCACCCAGCCAGGAATTCAAGGATGTTCTCATAAGCCTCGTACACACGATCGGATTTTCAGATGGGAAATGTGTGATGACAGGCTGTTGACGGAATCTGACCGTGTGTATGCTCCATTGGACAATTATTGTCGGATTTTCCGCGGACAAATGTTGGATAGCAGGTTTTAAAAATGTTCGCGGACAAATGTCTGCTGTTGGATTTTCCGAGCGTATGTACACAAGTCCGTGGGACAAAAGTCCAAAGTACAAACACGCATGCTCGGAAGCAAAGACGAGCCAGAAGTGGCCGGTCTTGTAAACTAGCATTCGTAATGGAGAATTAACATTCGTGACATGGCAAATTATGAAATCTCGAAATGTAGCGCACTTTCTCTTCTTCTTTAATGGGATAATAATGAAGCTGCTTTGATGGTGATACTGATGGAGTTATTGCAAACTAATTTTCAAAGGCTTTTTTTTTCTAGTGATATCAAGAATAATATTATATTATTTTTTTTATAATTTTTTTTTTTTTTGGCACGGCTACCACGGCACTATTATCCCGTAGTTTTTAAGATCAAAGATACAACTATGTTGGTGTCCCTTGTCAATTTTACATCATATTTTTTTAAATGTAACTGCCTACTCCCAAACTGTCATTTGAAGAAAAAAACATAGCCAAGTATTATTCTACACAATTTTTTTATTGTGCATTAAAAAAAGAAAACAAATAAAATTAGACTTGCTATCTGCCAATAGAACTTAACCAAAAGGTGCATTCTCTGCATCCAAAAATATAGAAAATATACCAAATTAAATCATTATTCAACCAAAAAAATAATGTCAAAGCAATAACTCCAAGGCCAATAATAAATAACACGTTATCTCGTCCGATTCTGCAACCTGTCTGGTTGACGAACGGCCGTTCAGAAACGAACTGAAAAGCCCGAACTGAAAAGCGTGAAATGAAAAGCGTGAAATGAAAAGCGTGAATCAACACTCACCATACTTCTACTAACATGAAATTAGCAGAAGGAGCCCAAAGGTTGGTGCTACAGATCTGAAAAACCACATAGTACATCAGTACATTCGTGTTTGTTGGCTGACAATTCATTGCTATTTGTATGCAAGAAAAGTTTGGGCCAACGCTCTTCGGACAAAAGGCCACAGTTTTGTTGGCCAACAATCTGATCATGTGTTCAAGGCTCAAGAGATAGTTGGTTTATATGCAGACCAGGGACATTCTGTGCAGCTAGCTCTGAAGATAATTAACCATTTCGGGAAGTTCTCTGGCTTGTCTATAAACTGGCCCAAATACTAGATTCTACAACTAGACTTCTTCCCACCTAATCTTGCTTCCTCTAACTTAAAATAACTAATATTATCAAATGTCTAGGGGTATAGGTGTCCAAAGAAGTTTTTGATAGTTACCTATCTCTGAATCTTTAGATTAATAACTACCATTACAACTAAAATCCAGATATGGTCTAGTTTACCACTGGGATTCATGAGTTGTGTCAATTTAATCAAGATTGTATTGTTGCCTAAAACCTTAAGCATGCTATGGCATTTTGTAGTATGTATTTCCCTTAAATGCTTAGAAATGATGTAGTCTCTTTAAAAGCCTTTTTTTGTGTGGCGGTGGCAGTCTATACTTAAATGACCATTAGATCTTGGTGGCCTGAAGTTACCAGATTTTAATTTGTATTATATAGCCTCACAACTCACATATACCATACTAGAGGAATTCAGAACTATCCAGATCCTTCACTACCAGCTGCAAAGCACTTGTTGCACCGTTTATAGTTTATTTCCAATAGGTACCATGGCACATCCTCTAAACCAGAAACAGATAGGCTTTTAATGCAGTGCCTAAAAATGTCAGGTGCTATACTCACTAAAACACATTTCATCTCTTCATGCTCACACCACCCTTTAGCACAATAGCCTCTTTTAGTTGCTGGGTAGAGGAATAGATTACAAATTACTTGCCTAGACCTTTTTTTATGAGCATGGTAACATCAAGCATAAGCATCATTCAAACTTCCCAATCATATGTCAAATCATATGGTTTTTCCATTATATCCAGCTTTGGAGAGCTGTCTACCCCCAATTCTTTGACCTAGTAGGGGACTTACTTGATTACCCAATACTTAACACTACATTTGATCCTAATTCAACTAAACTGATTTCCAGAATTTGCAAACATTTGCTTGAAGTATGAAAGAAAGTATTTTGAGACAAATGGGGTTAAATTACGAATAGAGGGTGCATAATCGGGTGCAGATCTGCATAGAAACTAATCGGCTTCCATTTTTTTTGTCAAAGCTTAATTGTACAAGCTGAAGTTAGAAGCTTATTGGCTACCATGCACAGCTGCATCAGATTTTGCACTCTCCAGTTTTAGTAAATGAACCTGCTGTTTTTAAAGGCTAGTGTGTGGATTTCTTAGTGTTCAAGCAGTGTGCCCCTTTGTATTGTCTCTGTGCTCCTTGTGCTTTCCCCTGTGAACCCCAGTTATGTGCAAGCATTTCCTATGTGTTTCTTTGTGTTGACTCAGTATTCCTTATGCTATCAGTCTTGTGTATCCTTTCCCATGATCCCGTGCCTGTGCCTGTTTTCTTCATGTTCCCTGGTCTATTTATTACCTTTGGGATCCAGTGAATTCCTGCCAATGTCTTGTCTCTCTTCCCCTCTGTACTTTAGTTCATTCCTGCTTGTCTACTCTGATTCGCTGTCAGTTCCTCATTATCTGTATTTGCATTCCCTGCCTGTAATTCTCTCATGTGCCTCTGTGTTTTAACATACACTCCTGCTTGTTAATCTGTGAACCCACTCCCTGGCTGTGGCCTGATCAGGTTAAATGGAGGATTTAAACTTGGACAGCACCTGCAGAGCAACTCACCTCTAGGAGCTCTGGTGAAGACCAGGCGATGTCTTAGACATTGCTCCTTGGCCCTTCTTAGCACTCTCACCATCGCTAATAAAGTAGCCAGCCAAGTCTTCTGTTTTCATGCTGTGGTTCTTGCCACCATTCACCCAACAACTGCAAATCCTGGCCAGCCTCTCCACCCCTAGTGGGAGCAAATTCCCAATCTGTGGCACATATCTTAGGAAAACCTCCTAGATGATTGATGTAGGCCCCTTGGATCACTGCGAGCTGAAAAGGGCACTTATGCCTCATAAATAGTTTTTTCTGAAGTTTTCCGGTTTTCTGAAGCTTACCTAATTGTATATATTACATAGATCCTACTTGACCCTAATTTACTTGTCAAAGAATATGTGACAATATAGCCCTTAATTCAAGTTGTCAACAGCATCCAGGTTGTCAACAGCCTTCATGAATTAATTGGCTCCCTACTAGGACTAGACTCCAGGTCTGCATATTGGGCATTACTGACCACATCAGTTTGAACTGTTATACTAAGGTTTTATTGCTATTAAAACAGCCAAAAAGATAATTAATATCACATGGCTAAAAGTTCTCCCACACTAGCATCTTGATTGACTCATATGAACAATACTTGATGTTAATGGACGTAATTTATGAACATAAAAATGCTTTACAATGGTGCCTGACTGCACTCTAAATGTATGGTGTGTTGACAACTTGTGTGACTTGCAAAACCTGTGCTTTTATTCTGTTTTTCTTTTGTGATATGTGACATTGTTTAATGTATGTTCTACTTGCCAATAGTGTTGGGCAAGCAGTTCGGGCCGAGCATAGGTTCGGCATAGGTTCAACCTGAACATTGCCCACCGTGCACTCTACAGTGCACTGCATGCTGCACAGTGAATTATAGGGCCCTAATTGGATGAAGCAATGGGCACAGAGCACTGTCAGAGCCCTGATTGGACAAAGTCATGATAACTTTGGCCAATCATGGCTCAGTGCTTATGGTCCCACTCCAAACTATAAAAGGTTCCTTCCCACTAGCTACTGGCTAGTTAGTCTGTTATTGGGACTCGAAGTGTAGGGTGTCTGTGTGGTGTTAGTGGAGTGGTCCGTCCTCAGGCAGGGCACATTTGTCTCTGTTTAATGATTTTTCCCATGCTATCCAGCCATAGCATGCAGAGGAGGTGGTGGACTTGCCTACTAAACCATCCTCATCCTTCTCATTCTCTATCACTTCTGACACTAGACATTTCTCAAAATGTATGAGTCCTGGATTAGCCAGCAGCTATCTAGCCTCTAATGCCGATGTTGCTGATTAAATATGTTGGGGATGTGAAATCTGTCTTGGCTGCCTAGCTTTGTGGGTGTTGATTTTATCTTGAAGTAATTTTTTTGGTGTAGGTTTCATGGGCACAATTAACACCCAGGGCCCAATTTCTCCTCACCTGTTTGACAGGTGCATGTAATTTCATATTTTTACAGCAAGGCCAATTCTTTCTTTCTTCAAAAGTACCTCTATAGGGTTTATGGCATGAAGGCACCACCAACAACTAAAGCCCAATTTTTCCACAACTGTTTGACAGGTGCATATAATTTCATTGTTTACAGCAAGGCCGATTCTTGCTTTCATCAAGAGTACCTTTATAGGGTTATGATGTGAAGGCACCACCAACACGCAAGGCCAAATTTTTCCGCACATGTTACAAAGTCTGCTAAAGAGACACCAGACTTTTTTTTGTTTTCAAATCGTTAATCGTGGCCTGAGTTGGTTTGGCTTCTTCACATAAGGCTTGCTCACTGTGGTGCAAAACTTTATAATTTCCATCCAAAGTCTGCCAAAGAGACATCAGAATTTAGCCAAAAAATCTCTAATCTTTTTCCGCGTGCAATAAAATGTGGCCTCATCATATAGAATGGCTCCCCAAGCTGTTGTTTACAAAATAAAGAAAGCCTGCAGGGAAAATCAATTTAAATGTCATTTATTTTCTTTATATGTCAGTTTTGATGCAGCGGGTTCTATACACGGTTCAGATGGGCCACTTCACAGGTAGATTAAGGGGACCCCCCAGGAACTATATTTTAGTGGATATTTTAAATTTTTATTGTTGCACTTTAAACATAATTAAAATCACTACTCATTTTAAAACAATATTTAAAAAAACGCTTTTATTGCATTGATACATGTCCCCCAGGACAGTCCCTGGGCCCCATATCCTTTTTATGGCCAATAACTTGCAAATAAGCCTTCAAAATAGGGACTTTTTATTTTTCAAGTTTGGGTTCCATAGACTTTAATGGGGTTCTGGGTTCGGGTCCAAACTTTTTTCCCTGTAAGTGGGTTCTGGTGGTGAACCGAGCATGGGGCTGTTCGCCCCATCACTACTTGCCAAGCTGTACTACCATACTGTTTTGCATGTGCACTATATTCATTTCAATATAAAACAGTCTGCTACTAGTAGTCACTAGGGATGAGCTTCGAGTTCGAGTCAAACTCATGTTTGACTCGAACATTGCCTGTTTCGCCTGTTCACCGAACCACAAACAATTTGGGGTGTTCGCGGCAAATTCGAAAAGCCGCGAACACCCTGCAAAAGTCTATGGGAGAAATCTAAAGTGCTAATTTTAAAGTCTTATATACAAGTTAATGTCATAAAAAGTGTTTGGAGACCTGGGTCCTGCCCCAGGGGACATGTATCAATGCAAAAAAAAGTTTTAAAAACGTCAGTTTTTTTGGAAGCAGTGATTTTAATAATGCTTAAAGTGAAACAATAAAAGTGTAATATTCCTTTAAATTTTGTACCTGGGGTGTGTGTTTAGTATGCCTGTAAAGGGGTGCATGTTTCCCATGCTTAGAACTGTCCCTGCACAAAGTGTAATTTTTTCAGGAAAAAAAGTAATTTAAAAGCACTCGCGGCTATAATGAATTGTCGGCTCCCGTAATACAGAGAACAGTCATTGAAAGTCATTGATAAAAAAAAAAAATCTGGTGCATTCTTGTCTCTTTATATAATGTTCATAGAAATTTCAATTGATAGTTGAGTACTAATCCACAAATGACAGCATTGCCAGCATTGTCAGCATTGAGAACTAGCTGGATAATGTAACCATTATATAGTTTATACATAACATATTGATTAAGTTTATTGGAGTGATATATTATTTATGGTAGGTGATACACTGCTTTCCATAGAATAAACCAAATAATAATGATATAAAAATAATAATGTTAATATCTTTGAAAACTATCTTCATTTATTGCAGGATTTTAAGGCATAACAATGTTTTATAATCTGGCAAATGAAGGGACCTTCTGCCTTGAAAGCTTGAAGTCATTTCCACTTTGTTCACCTTATCTATTAAAGGCATGTTCCTTAAATTGCATTAGAAATGTATATTTACCCATGACAGTACTAATTTTAGTTGCATTACATGAATGCACTGCTAATTTTTGATGTAAGTCCAACAGCAGAAAACTTGCATTGAATATTCAAAACACCACTGAGACTCCTGGTAGTCTTTTTTTTCTGCTTGCTTTAAAAATATAAAGTAACAACAACTTTGCAACCTTCCAAAATGTAGACAATATAATTCCCTTTAAAAATGGAGAGACTAGTGATATATTGTTTCTGATTACTTAGAGAATGCCCATCCATCTTCAAGGGCCAGAAGAGCAGGTCAGGGACTTCAGGGAAATATTATACTTTTAAAATATTGCTGCAAATCAAGAGATGGTCAATTGATCATGAGAGATGTGCTTGATGTGATATATTAAGCAAGCTGTTTTAGATGTTTACAACTGACACATTTTTAGATAAACCCCATAAATCACTGTGATATAAACAGGAGGCACAGTGACTTCAATTTAAAGATACACACATATAGAAAGGCCAGAAATGTAATGGAACCAATATAACGGCTTAATGTTGTCAATATAAAACAATGGGATATTAAAATAAATTTCTTGCTGGATTTTCTTTATGGCTGCAATCTGTTGAAAAACTTGATATTGGCTCAGCATGCTGAATTTTTAAACAGGCAAGCATCAAAGCAACAACATAACTGATGATAAAATATTGAATGTTAAAGGAAACCTTTCCTGTGAGAAATGTAGAGGCTTTATAGTTTTTCGTTTTACAAATATGACTTGATTGACTCTCTTTCTTTCTGACTTCTGAAATTACTGTGAGTTTCCAAATCTTCTAACTTCTTCTCTACAGATCATACAATTACTCATAAAGCATCAGGGTGGCTAAGTCATTGTAATTGTTAGGCAACATGCATCAAAAGATCAGAAACGGTATGAAGTCTCAGGATCCTTCCTCTACTCTGGTGATAGGAAACAAACAGAGCTCACACAATGATGTCAGGCCCCATGTTCTAATGGCATTCCTCTGTGAGCCTAGACCACCAAGATGGTGCACCCTCAAAGAGAGTCAACTCAGAAGACCAGCGGCGAATGATAGGCACAGCACACAAAAGGAGTTCAGTATTTCGAAGCTGCATTTTTCATTTTAGCGGATAAGTTAATAATATAAAAACCAGTGGGGAGGGGTATTGGCGCTGTTCTGGAATAAATAGTGAAAAGGGGTAGAGTTGTGAAGAAATTCTGGGATATTGAGTCCCAAACCAGAGCTGAAAGTGCAAATGCAAGGAAAAGGGAAGGTGAACCAATAGAGAAATACTGGCAATGTTTATCACAGTATATATCTTAAAGTACTTAATAGTGTTCGAGATAGTGTGATAGATATAAATTCAGAAATGAAATACAATAAAGTGCACGTGCATCAATAGGTACAACTGTTAGCTGGTTGTATTCAAATAGAGAAAATATGGCATAAGCTAAATTGAATAAATTGCACACAATGTGTATATGTACAGTATATGTTGGAAAGTCACAGAGCAAGTGAGATAAAATTATATAAAAAACTAGTATATTCAGGCCATCAAGTCGCCCATTAGTGTGGGTGAATAAATAAATGTATAAATGTCACAAGCTAAAAAATAAATAAATATATACTTGTCACATAGTAAAAAATATATATATATCAGTGTCGCAAGCTAAAAAAATAATAATTAATAATAAATAAAATATAAAATATAATATATATTATTTGCAAATGTGTGAACAAAAGTGTGAAATTCAGGGAAATGGAAGTCCTCCGTGTATCAGGTAGATCCGGAATACAGGAGCAAATGGATAAATGAATAAGAACAATCTACATAATATCAGCCTGGTGAAAATCTGGGAAGTAAAACATCAATCTTGACAAAGGATGGAAGAATTTGTAAAGGTCCAGTGTTCCCCTCTCTCCGACCGTGCCCCTTATGTGATTGCACTCACCAGAGCACCCAACCCCTGCAGGGGTAATGGGCGTAGAAGTAGTGGTCCAAGCAGGCCTCTGTCATCTAGGCTGGGGGGTCCTTTATCCGGGGGGTTCCTGTCAGCTGGATCTTTATCCTTCAGTCCTCCAGGTGTTCTCAGCAGGATATGAGTAAAATGGTGTGGGGAAGGGACACACTCATAGGGTGACACCATTTTCAACAAGCGGTATATTTATTAAAAGATATTCTATACACGATTACCACCAAGTGGTCTAAGATAAGGGAAAAAAGGGCTAGCAAGCGGCGTGTGAAAAGCCTCTCTTCCGTAAAGGCAGCGTGCGTTCCACGGCCGAGAAAAGCACAAAACCGGAAGAGAAGGCTGCACTGGATGTGATGTATTGCGGAAGAGAGGCTTTTCACACGCCGCTTTTAATGCATGGGCTTGCTAGCCCTTTTTTCCCTTATCTTAGACCACTTGGTGGTAATCGTGTATAGCATATCTTTTAATAAATATACCGCTTGTTGAAAACGGTGTCACCCTATGAGCTTGTCCCTTCCCCACACCATTTTACTCATATCCTGCTGAGAACACCTGGAGGACTGAAGGATAAAGATCCAGCTGACAGGAACCCCCCGGATAAAGGACCCCCCCAGCCTAGATGACAGAGGCCTGCTTGGACCACTACTTCTACGCCCATTACCCCTGCAGGGGTTGGGTGCTCTGGTGAGTGCAATCACATAAGGGGCACGGTCAGAGAGAGGGGAACACTGGACCTTTACAAATTCTTCCATCCTTTGTCAAGATTGATGTTTTACTTCCCAGATTTTCACCAGACTGATATTATGTAGATTGTTCTTATTCATTTATCCATTTGCTCCTTTATTCCGGATCTACCTGATACACGGAGGACTTCCATTTCCCTGAATTTCACACTTTTGTTCACACATTTGCAAATAATATATATTATATTTTATTTATTATTAATTATTATTTTTTAGCTTGCGACACTGATATATATATATTTTTTACTATGTGACACGTATATATTTATTTATTTTTTAGCTTGTGACATTTATACATTTATTTATTCACCCACACTAATGGGCGACTTGATGGCCTGAATATACTAGTTTTTTATATAATTTTATCTCACTTGCTCTGTGACTTTCCAACATATACTGTACATATACACATTGTGTGCAATTTATTCAATTTAGCTTATGCCATATTTTCTCCATTTGAATACAACCAGCTAACAGTTGTACCTATTGATGCACGTGCACTTTATTGTATTTCATTTCTGAATTTATATCTATCACACTATCTCGGACACTATTAAGTACTTTAAGATATATACTGTGATAAACATTGCCAGTATTTCTCTATTGGTTCACCTTCCCTTTTCCTTGCATTTGCACTTTCAGCTCTGGTTTGGGAACTCAATATCCCAGAATTTCTTCACAACTCTACCCCTTTTCACTATTTATTCCAGAACAGCGCCAATACCCCTCCCCACTGTTTTTTATATTTCCTGGCTGCACCTAGGTGTAGTTTTTAGGGGGGCAGCAGTTCCATTTCCTAAGCGTGGATACTATTCTCAATTTTAATAATATAAAAAAAACTGAGAACAGTCTAAACATTTTGTATGTGTTTTCTAGAGATGAAGAGATCGCTGAAAATCCACCCTGTAACACCTCCTAGATATCCTCCCAAATCTTACATGAAAATACCTCCTAGAGGACAACTATAGGTTTGGTACTAATTGTCCTTTAAGGCAAACCCCCACCTCCTCGCACAGACTCCAGCATACATAAGTTGTTGAAGTAGTGTGCATAAATAAAAAAAAACTCCCTAATTTTTAAATAGATTTCTGATCACTGTTAGGGATTTAACACATGCATCTCATATATAAACAAAAGGTACAGTAAAAAAAAACTGCAAGAACAAAATAGCATTAGTGTGTGCTGTGATTGGAATATCACAATATGCATGCACAGATATGCCCCTTGTGCACTTACCCAAATTCATATGCTGCTGTTTTTCATGATAAATATCCATATATGCACCATATGTTTTGCTCTGAGAAAGTAGTAGGAGAGGTTTTTTTTTGCTTGTTTGATTTTTTTGGATCTGCTGCTTTACTAAGTTCATATGCTTTTCATGATTAGTAAATTCCCTTTTTATTAACACACAAACACACACACACACACACACACACACTCCTTAGTGCACCTTATCAGAATGAATAGCATACTAGTAGCTTCATTTGGAACAAACAAGGAAATTAAGACTTCATTATATGCATTGAACATTTATGTACAATTTGTTACAGAGGACCAGGAAATGCTTTCACTATGCATGTATTCATAAGTGCTCATGTGAACCCGCAATGCAAGAGTTCCATAATAAATGATCCTTGCTGCTGTTTGTTTAGGTTAGTAAACCAAGGTTTTGCTATCAACCTTGCCAGTACCTTCATATGCTGTCAAATCTACATCCAAGTAATTAATACATTCAGAATGGTAACTGCAGGTACATTTCAAATTAAGGTTGCTCTGATTTGAGTGTGATAAAAATAAATTCAAAGTGTCTTTAAGTGTAAGTACCATTATGCTCTGGAAGGGCACAGAAGATCATTTGAATGTATGTATTATTAATTTATTTATTAATACATTCCGAACAATAGATTGGATATAGATGTATTTCTGAAATGATTGTCTAATTATGCACATTAACTATATATATATAGTGAACATTTTGTGTATATATACATATATGTTTTTTGTTTTGTTTGCTAATTTGAGCAGGAAGTTTCTCTGTTTGTTCTCCATGTGGAACCACTTATCCTTAATTGTTTATAATGAGTTGAACCCAACCTCTGAAATGAATTCCAGAGTGGGTGAAAGAGAACATATATGTGATGTTGTTAAATGTGTTGTTTTGCTATGAGGAGGGCTGTATTGGCCGAAACAGGTTAGTGTATGCTGTGTCATTTTATATGTAGCCAATAAAGAATCATTGTGAAGAGTACACCACACAGCCAGCTTTATTTGCTATGGATTTTCTGTACAAAATATTTTTTTTCCAGTTGTAGTGAATCTTTTCAAGTGTCATAATTCATGTGAGGGATGTCATTAGTGTGACCTTTATAAGTACATGTAAGTTAACCTAGCACTCATCCTTTTTCATTGACATAATTTACTAGACATAAACAGATTAAAAAATGTAAAGTATAATGAAAGCAACATTTATTTTTTTTTTTTTTTGAATAGAGTAGCGTAAATGTAGAATATTAATAATAGTGTCTTGAAACACATTAGGAAGTGAGAACAGTTCTCTCCAAAGTAGGGGATTCCTCTCTTCGATAGTTGTCATTAGGGATGAGCTTCGAGTTTGAGTCGAACTCATGTTCGACTCGAACATTGCCTGTTCGCCTGTTCACCAAACAGCGAACAATTTGGGTGTTCGCGGCAAATTCGAAAAGCCGCGAGCACCCTGTAAAAGTCTAAGGGAGAAATCTAAAGTGCCAATTTAAAAAGCCTATATGCAAGTTATTGTCATAAAAAGTGTTTGGGGGCCTTGGTCCTGTCCCAGGGGACATGTATCAATGCAAAAAAAGTTTTAAAAACTGCAGTTTTTTCAGGAGCAGTGATTTTAATAATGCTCAAAGTGAAACAATAAAAGTGTAATATTCCTTTAAATTTCACACCTGGGGGGTGTGTATAGTATGCATGTAAAGGGGCACAGGTTTCCCGTGCCTCGAACTGTCCCTGCACAAAGTGTCATTTTTGCAGAAAAAAAAGCTATTTAAAATCACTCGCAGCTATAATGAATTGTCGGCTCCCGTAATACAGAGAACAGTCATTGAAAATCATGATAAAATCATGATAAAAATGATGAAAAAAATGAAAAAAAAAAAAGTGTGGGGTTCCCCCCAAATTCAATTACCAGGCCCTTCAGGTCTGGTATGGATATTAAGGGGAACCCCGGGTCAAATAAAAAAAAAACATGTGGGGTTCCCCCTAAATATCCATACCAGACCCTTCAGGTCTGGCATGGATTTTCAAGGGGACTCCACGCCAAGTAAAAAAAAATGGCGTGGGGGTCCCCCTCAAAATCCATACCAGACCCTTATCCGAGCACGCAACCTGCCAGGCCGCAGGAAAAGAGGGGGGACGAGAGAGCGGGGGCGTGGGGCTTATCAGAATCTGGAAGCCCCCTTTAACAAGGGGACCCCCAGATCCCAGCCCCCCCCTGTTTGAAATGGTAAGGGGTACAAAAGTACCCCTACCATTTCACAAAGAAAGTGTAAAAAATAGTTAAAAAACACACTGACACGGTTGGGAAAAGTCCTTTATTAAAAATAAAAAAAAGATTCCAGCGGTGGTAATCCACTCTTGCTATCCAGCAATGGGTGGTCTCTTCTCGTCAGAGGGGGGGCGGGGTCAGGTGACGGAGTGGCCCGGTCCTCCTCTGCTAAGACAGATTCCCTCAGTGTCTCCATGGAGGCAGGATGCACTGCGCTGGACGTCAGAAGAGATAAGCCATCGCTGGACCCACCCGCAGACCCCCACAACCACCGGCCAGGGTTGTGGGGAAGAGACCCTTCTCCTTATCAACATGGGGACATGGTGCTTTGAGGGGTCACAGACCCCCAAAGCATCCTCCCAATGTTGAGGGCATGTGGTCTGGTACGGTTCAGGGGGGGCACTCTCTCATCCCCCCTCTTTTCCTGCAGCCTGCCAGGTTGCGTGCTCGGATAAAGGTCTGGTATGGATTTTAAGGGGGACCCCCCACACCATTTTTTTTTTTTATTTGGCGTGGACTTTCCCCTTAAAATCCATGCCAGACCTGAAGGGTCTGGTATGGATATTTAGGGGGAACCCCACGTCATTTTTTTTTTTTTTATTTGACCCGGGGTTCCCCTTAATATCCAAACCAGACCTGAAGGGCCAGGTAATTGAATTTGGGAGGAACCCCACACTTTTTTTTTTATCAATGATTTTCAATGACTGTTCTCTGTATTACGGGAGCAATTCATTATAGCCGCAAGTGATTTTAAATAGCTTTTTTTCCGGCAAAAATGACACTTTGTGCAGGGACAGTTCTAAGCACAGTAAACATGTGCCCTAGACATGTGCAATTTGTTTCTTTTTTTTTCGTTTTTCTTTTTTTTTCGTTATTTACGTTATTTACGAACGAAACGAATGAACGAACAATTCGCTAAAATTTTTTACGAATAACGAATCGTTCGAATCGAACGAATCCGAAAACAACGAAAATCCGAAAAAAAATAATTAGAAACAATGAATGTATGAAAGAAGAAAATCCGTGCGCATGCGCGGCGCTTCCAAGATGGCCGCCATCATCTGAAGCTCCGCTCCACCACAGCCCGCCGCTGCCCCCCGGAGCTGACAGAGGGCTTGATTTAAATACACCTCGGGCCATCCATATAGGGGAACACCCCAGGAACCCAGCGCTATATCTATCGTAGCCCAGGAGGGCTCCGTCAAGCCATATACCGGCCGTTCCCGGCCCCCTCAGAGGATCCAAAATGGCCACCGGCATCTGAAGCCCCGCTCCTCCACAGCCTGACACTGCTCAACGGAGCAACCAGAGCGCTCAATTGCCCCTCTCTTTGTGCCATCCGCATAGGGGGACACCACAGAGACCCAGCTCTTGCTATACCGCGGCCCAGGAGGGCTCCAGTGTGCCAGATGACAGCCGTTCCCAGCCCCCTCAGTTATGCTAAGATGGCCACACGAAGCCCGCAGGCCTCTGAGGAGATTACACAATCCATTGCTGACCAGGACCAGGATGGGCATCTGTTTTCAGGTACCGAATTCCCCCCCCTGCAGGCAGTCAGTTCTCCCTCCTCAACAGAATCCCTGCTAGGGGGACTGTGCCCAGGCTACCCCACAACCCCACAGATGGATCCTAACACAGGCATGTTGCTCACAGTCAGTGAAGCACAGGAGGACATACCTACCCCCACTGACTTCCCATCTATGATGGTTGCTTTTTCACAAATGTTATCTAAAAGTCTGGCCCTAAACGCTGCTCAAATCACTACATCTATACAAGCTTCTCTACATGCTGATCTGCAGCAAATAGGGCTGAGGATAGACACCATAGAACATAAATCTGACCAAGCAGTGGCTCAGATTAACCGGAACTCTGCCAGATTGCAAGAAGTACAAGATCAATTGGAAACGGCAATCGCCAAAATCGACGACCTCGAGAATAGGTCGAGACGATATAACTTTCGGTTAAGGGGGCTCCCAGAATCTGAAAAGGATGTGCATAAAGCGGTTAAATCCTTGATTAAAAGCCTTATCCCTGACATCCCTGATCACCGTTTGGAGCTTGACAGAGCACACAGAGCACTACAGGCCCCCCGCTCTGACGGTCTGCCCCGAGATATTATTGTCAAACTACATCATTACTCAGTCAAAGAAGAAGTTATGAGGAAAGCACGATACTCTGATAATCTCACTTTACTCGGGCACAAGATTCAGATCTTCGCTGACCTTTCCCCTTTAACAGTTCAAAAGAGACGAGCAACGGTTTGAAAGATCGTCTTTCAAACCGTTGCTGCAGGTGTTACTAGATAAAGAAATAGCTTACAGATGGTCTTTCCCGCTTCGCTTGAACTTTTCCTACAAAAACAGAAGTTTCTGCTTCTCCTCTTTCCAAGAAGGCGAGCGTCTCCTCACTCATCTTGGCCTGATTCAGCTGGAACCTACACCTGCTCTGCCCGTCAGAGGACCACCTTCCTCATCTAAGAGACCCCCGCCAGCAAGCCCTTTGCAAAGATCCTGGATGAAGCAAGGTCCCAAACGCACCAAGGAAAACGTACCGCCTTGAGCAATCTCCTTCCTCCTCCATGTGTTCTTCACTGGACTTCCCCCCCGGTTTTGGGACATTACTTGGGGTGAAGGACTGGTTAGGACTCCCCCTTCTTCCCCTCTTCCTTATAGAGGGAGGATTAGGGGGGTCCACCTTCCCTGCAGTAAGAACTGCCTTTGTTCATGGTTCAGCTTTTTCCCTTTTAGCATGCCTGGTCATAGGGCATTTTTCTAGCCCTAGGTTGTGAATATGTATTACCAAGTTTATTGAATTTTATTTATTTTTTTCTTTGATACACATCAATCTACCCGGGTTCAGGTACACTCAGGGTCGCTCTGGGGGATTCCCCGGGATATAGGAGCTTACTATATGTTCAAGTTATTCCTTTTTTACTTCTTGTTATATATATATATTTTTTTATTCGCTGGAGTCTGGCTCGCTCACAGGCTCCTACACCTGCGGGGGGGATGCGGGACGGGCCAGTCTAAAGAGAGTCGCACGGCGGGACTCTAACATGTGAGGTATTTTCTAAGTAGTAATGGAGCTCACTCCCCCTGGGAGCGCTCTGGCATTTGCTCATAAAGGGACTTCTTGGACCCCTAAGACGCTACTGAGTTGAGGTGGGAGGGCTGTGGTGGACCCAGTGCGCCTCAATTGGATCAGGAGCCCATTTGGCATACCTGAATCCTCCTCCGGATTTTCCTTGATAGGAAAATCAGGTACCACAGGGTTTAGAGTGGGTTTGGAGAATCCAAACCGACTTGGGGTTGGGAAGGGGTCAGGGGACCCCTTTGTTTTTTTTTATGCTATGAGTCTAATGTCGTAAGGACACATCAGCTTGTTACTAATGTTTTTATTTTTCTTACTTCTCTCCTTTTCCCTTTCATCTCTTTTCTCTTCCTTTTCCCGGTCACATTAGGCGGAGTTCGTGGATCTCACAGTCTCTTCCAGTCATCGCTCCCAGGTTCCAGGTACTTCTCTATATGCTCCGGGGGATATACTCGGTCTCCTCTCCTATGCTGGCAGGGTAAGCAACAAAATGTCTGTATAGTCCACCCCCTTCTGATCTATGCCTGATACACCTACATTGTCAACTACCCTAAAAATCATCTCTCACAACACGCAAGGTCTCAACTCCCCGATTAAGCGTAGGAAAATCTTCCAATTTTAACTTTCAAACTGTTTTTATTATTATAAGAAGTCAGAGACAAACATGAAAACTGAATAATGTACATATTGCAGACGGGAAGGCCTCCTGCGGTTAGAAATACAATACATGGTCTACAATCATTGCATACAACAGTATAAACTTATCTGAGACTCAGCGGGTAGAAATCTGAACGAGAGCCATAAAGAGATATATGAATCCTACAAATTGAACACGAAATGAACTGGCGGGACCGCCACAGGGCAGAAGAGGTTCCCTCCCTCCCGACACCCCTAACGGGATCTGACTGCGTCAGAAGAGAAGGAAGACCCCCACAACCCCTGGGTAGTACCCGAATTTGCTAAAACTGAAAGGTAGAAGGATTCAGGCTCATTTCGCAGGAGCCAGAAGTACTCTTAGTAGATGTTGAATAAAAACAGTCACCTAATTTGCATCTTATGCAATAAGAGAGACAGATAGAGAAGAGAAAGGACAGGAAGAAGAGAAACCTAGAAGAGGGGGAGAGAAAGGAGATACAGGAGGACAAGGATGAGTGGTGTGGAGAAAGGAGATGTGCCGGTCGGTATGTGGAAAGGAATATATTAGGTTATATGGTCAAGAGGAAGAGTGATCTCGTATTCCCGGTATGAGAGAAACTCCCACATATCGGGCCCAAGGCTCCCAGACCCTTTGGAATTTAGCTGAGGTATCCGTCAAGATACCGGAAAGTTTTTCCTGGGACATGATCCAAGAAATCTTCCTCTTGACCGCATGAAATGAGGGCATCGGTTTTTTCCAAGCAGTAGCAATTGAGATTTTAGCACCTAAAAGCATGAAGTGAATTAACCTCTGAGCTGCTTTGGGTAGGTTCGGGATTTGTGAATTTAATAAAGCAACCTCTGGAGATCTGGGTAACTGGCAATCCGTTACCTTGTATATCATGATGAAGATTTTTCTCCAAAAGGGGCGGATCCTAGGACATTCCCACCAAATGTGGGCCATAGATCCCAATAGCTGGCATCCCCTAAAGCACAGTGGGTTCGCAGACGGGTAGATAGATGCCAGTTTGGTAGGGGAGAAATACCATCTGGTCATTAGTTTAACACTGGCCTCCATGAGGGAAGTATTTTGAATGCCCTGAAATGATTTGGTGAAAGCCGTTTGCCAGGTCTCCAGATTGAGGTTGAATTTGAAATCTGCCTCCCAAGCTGTCATGTAAGAGGATTTATCCGTTGGGTAAGTGAGGGCTGAGTATATTAATGAAATGCCTCCCCTCTGTTCCATAGCTTGTCCGCACCACAATTCATATCCTGTAAATTTGTGAGGAAGAGGTTTTTCCTTCCATATTGAGTTAAGAAAATGGGAGATTTGATGGAAGCAAAATCTTTCATGGTCAGAGAGATCCAGATGTTGTTTGCAGTAGTGAAGGGAGAGTGGACCCTTGGAAGTAAAATAGTGCCCTATCTGGTATAGCCCCTTATTAAGCCACCATTGGAAGGCAGAGATGTCCAGGCCGGGAGGGAAATCGGGATTATGAAAGAGGTGTGCCAGAGGGCGACCCGCGGAGACCAATGACGGTAATATGCGAAGGGTATCCCAGAGAGAACACGAATGAGACAAAGTGGGAGAAAGGATGGGGGGCCTAGTTTTGGGGGGGCACCAAAGTAAGAAATCTAAAGTGAACGCGGGTGTGGCCTGACGCTCTATTGCTATCCAATCTGGTTTTTCATATCTGGAATATATTGTGGATAGTTGGGCCAGTCTAGCTGCTAGGTAGTATTTATGCAAGTTTGGCAGGCCTAATCCACCTCTGCGTCTATGTAGAAAGAGTGTGTTTTGTGGGATGCGGTAGCCCTTATTACCCCATACAAACTTCAGGATGCTACTTTGGAGCGAGCGTAGGTGGTCCTTTCTGACAGGGATAGGGAGCGCGCGGAAGAAGTAGAGTATTCTGGGGAGAAGGGTCATTTTTACGGAATTGATTCGTCCCAGCCAGGATAATTCATGTTTGGACCATAGCCTAAGATCAGCCTCCAGTTTCTTATAGAGTTTGGGATAATTATGTGCGTATAGGGCTTCCGACTTGGCTGTCAAGGAGATACCCAGATAACTAATGGAGGTGTCGCTCCATATAAATGGAAAAGAATGTTGGAGGGAAGAAACAATGTGGGAAGGCAGGGATATATTGAGGGCATAAGATTTGGAAAAATTAACTTTGAGCCCTGAGATTTTGGCAAAATCTTCTAGTACTCGGTAGAGGTTGGGGAGTGTAGTGATGGGGGAAGTTAGGAAGAGTAGAATATCATCGGCGAAAAGCCCGCATTTATGTGTTTGGTCACCACATTTTACTCCTTTTATATCGGGATTATGGCGTATGGCAATCGCTAGGGTTTCGATGACTATAGCGAAGATGAGGGGAGATAAAGGACACCCCTGTCTGGTGCCCCGTGTAATGGCTATGGGTTGTGAGTAAAAGCCTTGGAGGCGGAGAAGGGCCTTAGGTTGAGAATAAAGCGCATGTAGAAGACCAAGGAAGCGAGTCCCAAAGCCCCAATGTTCAAAGAGTTGGAAGATGTATTGCCAGGAGACCGTATCGAAGGCCTTCTGAATGTCTAGGGATAGGAGAAAGCCAGATTGTTTAGGGCCCCCCTCCCAGTTAGATTGTAGGATCGAGATGATATCAATTGCCCGTCTGATTTGATCGGGGCCCTGCCTTCCGGGTATGAATCCAACTTGATCTTTTTGGACGTATTGGCCAATGAAAGAAGCCAGCCTGTTGGCCATAATTTTGGTTAGGATTTTTATATCATTGTTGAGAAGTGAGATTGGCCTGCAATTACTTACATCTTCCAAGTTTTTGTCAGGTTTGGGTAAAACTGTGATGAAAGCCGTATTGAGATGGGGGTCTAGGGGGACACCATTGGTCTTAAAGTTGCAAAAGCTAGTTAAATGTGGAGCTAGGGTATTCGAGAATGCTTTGTAATATGGTATCGATAAACCATCAGGGCCCGGGGCTGAGCCCTTTTTGAGATCCTTGATGACCTCCAAGACCTCCTCCACCGATATGGGTGTTTCCATCTTTTGTTTATGGGTATCAGACAGAGAAGGTATTGGGAGGCCCTTCAAGAATTGCAGAATGAGGTTATCGTTGGGAGTAGGTGGACTGCTATATAAAGAGGAGTAAAAGCTCTGAAAAGCAGCAAGGACTTTATTAGGATTAGTAGTGGGCGGTTGACCTGAGATTCTGATTTTGGGTAATGTTTGAAGTCTGACTCTGGGGGAAAGTCTAGTGGCTAAAAGGGGGCCTATTTTGTTCGCCTGAGTGTAAAATTTAAGTCCAGACCAGCGGATAGATTTTTCAGCTTTGGTGGTTAGGGCTAGGTTGAGTTCCAATCTGGTCTTGTCGAGAAGGGCGGTGGGAACTCTGGTGGGATCTCTCTTGTGCAAAGCCTTAAGGCGGGAGTATTCCTTGTCTAGCTTGAAAATTTCTGCTTGTCTTTCCCGTTTGATGCGTGAGGCGACCTGAATGATCTTGCCCCTAATAAAAGCTTTGTGCGCTGCCCAAAGCGTTTCTGGGGAGATATCCACCGATGTATTAAGAGTGAAGTACTCTTGTAATGCCTTCTCAATTTCCCAGACTACAGTAGGATCTGAGAGCAAAGACTCATTAAGCCTCCAATGTCTGACAGGGCCCCCCATAGTTGTCGTGAGGATTGTCACGACTACCAGGGAGTGGTCGGAAATGACTGTGTCTTTGATGTATGCCTTAGAGATGTGAGGTAGGAGAGATGCCGGGGTTAGGATATGATCGATCCTTGCGTATGATTGGTGAGGTGGGGAGAAGTGGGTGAAGTCCCTTTTCGAGGGGTTGAGTTCCCTCCAGGCATCAGCCAGGCCATATGTGTGTAGCAATTTAGCTATTCTAAGACTTTCTTTAGAAGGTCGCCTAAGACGGGACTGCAGGGGTTTGGATTTGTCTAGGCCCTGATCAAAGGCCCCATTGGAGTCACCTCCAATAATGACCGTCCCTTCTAGATGAGGGGTAATGGTGTGTAAGAGGGATTCAAAGAATTTGGTTTGCCCCTTGTTCGGAGCATAGTAGGAGACCAGGGAGTAGAGGTGGTCCCCCACCATGCCCTTCACCAGAAGGAACCTTCCATCTGGATCTATAAGGTCCGAGATCTTAGTAAATTTGCAGGTCTTTGCGATCGCAATTGCTACACCTTTGGTTTTAGTTACTGCGCTTGCTAGAAAAAATTGGGAGAAATGTGAGTGTAGGAATTTCGGGTTGTACCGGGAGGGAAAATGCGTTTCTTGTAGCAGGAGGACATCTAATTTGAGGGATTTGTAAAAATCGAGTACTTTCCTTCGTTTGGTTGGGGAATTTAGGCCCTGGACATTGTGGGAGGCCACGTGAAGCCTAATCGTAGGACTATCAGCCATGGAACAGGGGGAGATCAAAACAGCTGTAGAAGCCCTCACTTACCCCGTGGAGATTGAGAGACAGGACCGCATCAGGGAATTCATCACACCGCGTAGAATAAGGTTGGCCGTGCAAGATTTCATTTTGTCGAATTATTCCTAGAAGAAAAAATAGCGTTAGGCACATCATCTCAAGAGTGAGCAGTCGGGAGGGAGGAGGGAGGGGAGACAGAATAGAATCAAAAAGTTCTCCAGAATAAAGAAAGAGGGGTTCGGAGGAGGAGAAGCCCTCCGAGGCCCATGAATTACGAACAATAGGTATCTGACCCATATAGGATCAGATAGCCCAACCCTCAGACACCAAAGGGAGTCAAAGGGTAGGGGAGGTACGCAAGGGTACCCTCACGGAACCAGGCACCCCAATAGGGGAAAAAACCCAGACATAAAATATCATTAAAAAAAAAATCGGTAACTCAGTGTTAATAGTAGCTAATCTGAAAAAAAAAAATTTGAGGGGACTAAGCCCATGCAAGAGCCTGTTCCCCTGGGCTGTTGAACCCCCTCCCGTTGACAGAGTAGTGATTATTGGGAAAGGTAGTCAGAGACTAAAACGAGAGAGCTGCTTCTGCGGAAGGTGAGAGAGGGGGTTAAAGAGCCCAAAAAAGTGATCCAATTAGCTAGCGCTATGGAAAACAGTTAACCGTCGAGGCCAAATAGGACAAAGTTCCAGAAATGACTAAGGTCCCGGATAAGCGGGGAGATCAGCCCCCTAGTAAAGGGGGTGCTTTCCTCCGGTCCTGTCCAGGAAGCCGGGAGAAAGTACAGGGAGAAGATAAAAAGGCAGTTCAGACGAAGTTATGTTTCAGGTGGAAGCATCTTTGGCCTTCTTGGCTTTTCCTGTCACCCACAATGGGGATTGCGGGCTGGTGGGCGTCGGTCTCTTGTTGGAATTGTGGCCGGCGTTGGAGGTATCCATCTCTGCTTCGTGGGTGATGATTTTCAGGTGTAAAAGTAGTTTCTCTCCTTCTGGAAAGGTTGAAAAGGCGTAGTGCCTTCCATTAATTGAAAACTTAACAGCGAAGGTGAAGGCCCATCTATACTTGATATCTTTCAGTGACAGAGCATGGAGGAGGGGTTTTAATGATCTTCTTCTTTGGATCGTGGAGGGGGAAAGGTCCGCAAAGATCTGAACTTGGTGACCTAGGCAGAGCACATTTTGAGCGGATCTGGCTCGTTTCATTACTTCCTCTTTGATAGAGTAGTGGTGGGGTTTGACAATCACATCCCTCGGGGTGCCGTCTTTTCTGGGGGGTCCAAGGGCTCTGTGAGCCCTGTCCAATTCCAAGTGGGGGGCAGAAACGTCGGGTATAAGCTGCTTGATGAGGTCCTGAACTGTGTCCGCAACGTTAGTTACAGTCTCTGGAAGTCTGATGTTGTATCTCCGCAACCTATTCTCAAGGTCATCTATGCGAGCCATGGCCAGGTCAAGTTGTTCTTGAACGGTGTAAATGTGGTTTGAATTCTGATTGGTGATGGCGATTGTTTCCTCCATTTTGTGTTCGATCGCGTCGATCCGTGTTCCCAGGTTGATGAAATCAGCTTTCAATTCCCCTGTTATTTTAATTGCCGTTTGGGTTAAGCCTCTTTCCAATAGCTCAGAAAACTTGTGAAACAGAGCATCCATGTGGATTATAGGATCTCTGTGTGGTGCACTCTGTGAGGGGAAGCCTGCATGGGCTGCTGAGTGAGGCTCTAGAGGGGATGAGGCATAATTGGTGAATGATCTCTCCAGAAGAGATGCAGTGGATGCTGGGGAGGGGGTGATGGCTTGGGGGGGTCCCCCATGTCTTTCTGGGGTTGTGGGGACAGGGATGTGGAGTGGCTCTGACCTGTAGTCCTCCAGGCCTGTGGAGCAGAGATGTTAATAGCTGTGCTGTGGCGGCCATCTTGGAGTCTCCCCTCACTCCTGCCGAATCAAATAACGGCCGCAGGTTTTTCTTAATTGTTCCCCCGATCATCCGGGATTGTGCCCTGGGGTGGTGTGAGTCGGGCCTGACGGTTTGGGGGCGTTGCGAGCACCGAGCGGGACGCTAGGGGTGCCGGTATTCCGTGAGGCGGCGGAGCTCTAGGCAGTCGCGGCCATTTTGCGAGCCCCGCGCATGCGCACCTTCATCTTCCAATTTTATCACTCTTTGCATGCTGACGTCCTCCTGCTTCAGGAGACACACTTCCCCTCTACTTTTAGACCCACTTTTTTACATCAACGCTTTTCACAATTTTTTTTAGCATCGGCTGAGAACAAAACTAAAGGGGTTGCGATTTGTTTTGCTAAACACATAAACCTCTCCCTCACGAACACTATAGTCGATCCCCAGGGACGCTATATTCTAGTTTCCGGCTTTATAGATGGGGAACTCTATACCTTCGTGTCCTATTATGCGCCGAATAAGGGTCAAAAATCCTTCTTAGAAACCCTCCTTACTAATCTACATACGCATCTCAAGGGGACGGTTTTCCTGGGTGGGGACACGAATATGGCATTCGACTTCTCTTTGGACAAGCTGGCTGACGGAAAGTCCAAACCCAAACGCCCTACTAAGCAGAGTGTTAAAATTGCTAAAATGCTCAATGAGGCGGACCTGATCGATATCTGGAGGGAGACCAACCCACATGTTAGAGACTACACACATTTCTCAGTTCCCCACAACTCCTTTGCCAGGATAGACCACATCTTCACTCGGGCCACTACACTCCCTCTCATTAAGTACTCCAGGATCATTGATACGTCTCTCTCGGACCACTCCATTGTATCCCTATTGACAAGTAGACCAGCGGGCACTGACAGCCGTCCACGTTGGCGTTTACGGGAAACCCTATTGAACGACCCTGTACAATGTACGTTACTGGAAAATGCTATACAAGAATACTTTACTTTAAATTCGACAGAAGGGATATCTCCTGCTACCATCTGGGCAGCTCACAAAACTGTTATCAGGGGTAAACTGATTCAATTATCCTCTAAAATCAGGACGGAACATAGGGCTGACACAGTGAAACTTACGGAGGAATTCGGTAGATTATCTAAGGAGCACAAACGTAACCCCACTGCTAACTCGCTAGTAAATTAGATACGGCACGGGCCCACCTAAACTTGTCATTGACTACCTCGGCAGCCCAACACCTTAATTGGACTGGGGCCAAATTTTAATGCGCAGAAGGATAGGATAGGATCCAGACTGGCGGCTAAACTTTCCCCTAAAATACGCACGCAGGCCTTCCCTAAACTAAAAGTGACCTCTGGGGAACTTTCACAGAATCCGAGCAAGATATTGGACACCTTTAAACATTTTTACACAGATCTTTACAAATGTAGTCCCAGTACCTCCACAGCTCTGAGGGATACTTTCCTCAATAACCTCCCTTTGCCCTCCCTGGATAAAGATCATGCTGAACTCCTGGAGAGCCCGTTCACCCACGAGGAAGTTCTGGACACTATTAAACGCCTTAAGCTGGGCTCCTCACCGGGTCCGGATGGCCTCTCCACGGGTTATTATAAGAAATTTGGACACTGCCTAGTACCCCATTTAGCTAGACTGTTCAACTCCCTCAGGGATGGAGCCACTCTGAATCCGGACTTGAACTCGGCTTACATTTCAGTCATACCGAAACCGGATAAGGATACTAGTGAGGTGGGCAATTACCGCCCTATATCTCTTATTAACAATGATATCAAAATAATGACAAAGATTCTGGCCAACAGGCTCTCCAGCTTTATTTCATCATATGTTCACAAGGATCAGGTAGGCTTCATCCCTGGGAGACAAGGACCGGACCAGATCAGGCGGGCAATTGACATTATATCACTGCTCAATTCTCAATGGGATGGGGGTCCTGCACAAAAGGGTTTTATACTTTCAATTGACTTACACAAGGCGTTCGACTCAATAGATTGGGCATACCTGTCTGAAATCCTACGGCGCTGGGGATGTGGCAAATATTTTCTTAATCTTGTTGATTCCCTTTATTACGCTCCTACAGCGCAGGTGCGCCTATTAGGCAGATATTCAGAGTCCTTCCCTATAGGCCGAGGGACCAGACAGGGGTGCCCTCTATCGCAGCTTTTATTCGCGATAGCAATAGAAACTTTAGCCATTGCACTGAGAACAAACCCAGACGTTAAAGGGGTTAATTGTGGCCCCCTGGAGCACAAATGTGCACTATATGCAGACGACCTTCTCCTCTTTGTCACTTCCCCCCTGACTTCAATGCCAGTGATCCTTCGGATTCTTCGTGAATTCAGTGGAATCTCGGGTCTACGGGTTAACATGAATAAATCACTGGCCTTGAATATAACTCTCCCTACGGACCTTATCAAACAGATCATGGACAATTTCTCTTTTGTTTGGGCACCTCACCAGATTCCATACTTGGGTATCAAGCTTACCTCAAATATAGGAGGTCTATTCCAAGCAAATTATCCCCCCATGGTACAGAAATGTAAACAGGATATGGAGAGATGGTCTAGATGTGCTCTATCCTGGCTGGGTAGGATTCATGCGGTCAAAATGACATTGCTACCTAAGCTCCTATATCTTTTCCGCTCACTACCAATCCCAATACCCAAACGCTTTCTTACGAAACTACAGTCAGACATATTACGTTTTATTTGGGGTAATAAAGGTTACAGGTGTCCTTCCATTACACTCTATAGATTAAAGTCGCAGGGGGGATTGGGACTACCCAACCTGTGGGGATATTATCAGGCTGCTAGACTAGCACAAATATCCTTAGCCTACTCATGTCATGACAAGCCAGATTGGCTTGCTATGGAACGACATTCTGTCCCATTGAACGCGATAGATTTTCTTTTAGGCTGCGCGCCGAAAGACAGACCGGCCATTATGGCACCCACTCTTTCTCACTCTATAGCACTTAGCTCCAAACTTTTTTCCCTTAGCTCCCTAATTTCTCCACTGAGACCCCTAACTCATATATTTCACAATCCTGATTTTCCCCCTGGGATGAACATTGAAGCGTTTAAATGGTGGACCGACAAAGGCCTATATCGTATTGGACACTTTTTTTCCCCTGCAGGGCCCCTCTCACTGACACACTATAAGAAGAAATTAGATTTACCTGACTCAGAACTTTTTAGACATGCACAAATCTTCCACTTTATACACTCAATCTGGAACACCAAACCCCTGCCCCCCAATATTACTCCTTTTGAACACTGGTGTATCACTACGGAGGATCAGAAGGGAGGTATCTCGTTGATTTATATGGCACTTATGACTAAACAGTCCAAACCCTCCTATGCCCAAGCCTGGGAGCACGACATGGACGAGTCCTGGGATACTACGACGTGGTTTCGCGCCTCGACAAGAGCATTTAAAGGTATACTTAACATCTCTCTTATCGAAGCAGGTCTAAAAGTTCTAACACGATGGTACTATGTCCCTTCCAGGCTAGCGACTCTTTTCCCAGGCACATCACCGGTATGCTTCCGAGGTTGCGGATTGGAGGGCTCAATGATCCATATTTGGTGGACCTGTCCCCGCATACGATCATTTTGGCACAAAGTTTTCTGCACTATTAGTTCATTGACGGGCACTATTGTTGTACCGCACCCTCGGTGGGCACTATTTAATTTTCAGATCCCGAAGCTATCCAAAGCATCACATAGGCTGTTCTTGTTCTTATTCTTAGGTGCTAAAATGACTATCGCCAAGGCCTGGAAGACACATACCATCTCTTTTCGGATGTTTAAAAGAAAGGTTACATGGGTCATGGTTCAAGAACAAATTGTTGCTAAACTCAATGACAAAACTGAGCAATTCAGGGACATTTGGGAACCTTGGGCGACCCTTTGTAATATCTCCCTCATTCCTGGCGTACCCCCGGGAGCTATGAACTTCCGAAGCTCTAATAGATGAGTATGGCTTTGCTTTCCTTCCTTCTTTTCTATCCCCTCACACGTTTCCCCCCCCCCCCCCCCCTTTTTTTTTTTTTTTTTTTTATCGCCTCTTGGCGAGTGCATTCACCTTCATGCTATCTTATGGATTGGACTCTCGACACTTTATCTGAATCTGTAGCTTTATGGTGAATATTACACCACCACTTCCGCTCTGACATGGACCCAGGGTTCATTTTGCATGGGATAGCTCTGTGTCCTCGACTCCTGGGCTGCAGCAGGATCCCAATTGGGGCTCCTAGGAGCACGGGGTTCTCAGGGTTCTTCTAGGTCTGGCTCACGGTCAGGGAAGGTTGGGGTACAATGGATCTTTACTTATTGGTCTGCAGGGACGGATACCCATTGATTGAGATGACATCCACGGTTACTTTGTCAAGCTGATGTGATACTTTTATTTATCTGTTCAATGGCTCACCTGTATACTTTTTTTTTATTGTTGTATACGTTACACTTGTTCCTTCTTTGTTATGTACATGATAAACCATAATAAAAATTTTCAAACGAAAGAAGAAAATCCGAAAAACAAAAACAGGAACAACGAAAATCAAAATGAACGAAAAAATTTGTACATTCGTAACTTTTTTTGTTGAATTGGTATTTTTCCATGTCCCTTACAATGGTGCTGCTTAACGTGCCTCGAATGGATTGAACGAAAAAATGTGTACATTCGTAACTTTTTTTTTCGATTCGTAATTTTCCGTGTCTCTTAAAATGTAATAATAGCATACACGTTACATAACATTATAAATTATGCTCCGATTATGAATCTACGAATGTTACGAATGTACGAATAAATACGAATGCATCCGAATTTCGAATGAACGAATAAACGAAAATTAAACTAATGGAAATACGAATCAACGAAAAAATAACTCTTACGAAAATACGAATCGTTACGAATACGAACACAGACGACTTACTAATCGTTACGAATACGAACACCGACGACTTACCAATTTACGAATCGTTACGAATCAACGGAAACGAAAAACGAAACGAAAATAAACAATTTTTTTTGTTGTGCACATGTCTTATGTGCCCCTTTACATGCATATTACACTTTTATTGTTTCACTTTAAGCATTATTAAAATCACTGCTCCTGAAAAAACGTCAGTTTTTAAAACTTTTTTTTGCATTGCTACATGTCCCCTGGGGCAGGACCCGGGTCCCCAAACCCTTTTTATGACAATAACTTGCATATTAGCCTTTAAAATTAGCACTTTTGATTTTGAACGTTCAAGTCCCATAGACTTTAATATGGTTCTAAAGTTCACACAAACTTTAGGTCTGTCCGCAGGTTCTGGTGCGAACCGAACAGGGGGGGTGTTCGGCTCATCCCTAGTTGTCATCACAAGTGTTCCCACTAGAAGATCTTTTCTTGTTCCACTGATAACTCCAAATTTTAGATATTCCATCACTTTCAATCCAAGTGACAATGGACAACGGGACAAAGAGGGCAAATCCCAATAGCAGAGAAGCATTCAGCAATAAAACCTGTCAGGGTTTCTAAACCCTCACCACATATGCAAAACAAAATAAAATATTGCCTTTAGATGTTCATTTACTTTCTTCTTCTAGAAATTTTAAAACTGTTGTTTTTGGTTTAAATGTAAGTACATAAACATTGGATGTTCTCCAATAGTAATTTAAATGTTTAATTCAATACTAAAAGCTGAGATGTGCATTTGTAAATTTTTTCACAAAGTAAAACTTTAACTTTTCAATAATAGAATTTACGTTAAAATGAGAACTATATACTCTTTTCACAATTTAATAATCTTACTATAAATATCTCAGTTTCTAGTACTTGTAACAGTTTTTTTGGTAGTCCACAGAAGAAGCAGTGCAGCTGTTATACACTTATAGTGCTTGAATGTTGACTAAGCAGTCTTCTGAGATTATTCAAGTACTACAAGATCATATTAGTAAATAAGACTGGAATATCCCTGGTGTAAAGTAAGTCAAATACGTTATAATATTTCTGATGTAATATCTGTTTTGCAACTGAACACACATATATATATATATATATATATATATATATATATATATATATATATATATATATATATATATATATATATATATATATATATATATATATAAATCTTTAAACTCATTTTAGTATTGTACTTATGGCATAAATTAATATTCATGCCAATGTGCTTGCTTAATATTACCAATAATTGGATTCATTAAGTTCCATTTAGATGGATGAAAATCATAATCTATTCTGACTTCTAATTTAATATGCAAATGAAAGTATACCACAAAGATTTCTATGCATTGTTATTAACTAGGTATATGACATTTTTGTTTACATTTTAGAATGTAATGCAAGTGAGGTATGAAAGCCCTAACACAAATCTATAACAAATGTATATGTTTTAAGGCATTAAATGGAAATTCCCCACAAAATATCTGTTTGGGTGGAGCTGTTGGGCTGAATCACTCAATGTTTTTTGTAATATGGTTACAAAGTAATTGTTTTCTATATAAATACATTTTATTGTTAAACAAAAAAAAAACATTATAGACTTATTATGTCACTTAGATTTTATAGAATAGACATAAATATTTTTTTCCAAATATGTTTATCTGTTATACAGATTTAAATATAGAAAGCTTTTGGCCCTAGTCCCAGAACTGGCTTCACACTCTGACCAGAATCAAAAAGAAGAAATATTAGTAAATACTATATGAAATATGATGCTGGTTCTGTTTGAACAAAATACATGATGGTAAAAGGTTAATATTATTTTGATTGTATTTAAGTTTGTTGCCCCCGAAAAAGGGATTTTAGTTTTAATAAACAACTTTTTTATTCCCTCCCTTATTACCATTTTAATCTGTAAAAACTCTTGCATCAATACTCACATCTCTATGCAGTGCAGTTTACTCCAATTTCATTCTGTAAAATTTAAACCTAAGCAGGTATGAAACATATAATCTAACACAATTCCTAAGTCTAGGTTCACACCTATGCAGTTGCATTTGATGCATTTTTCAGGCATGTTTTTCAGTGCATTTTTCATTTTTAAACCAGCTTTTTTTGCATTTTTGCATGCAGTTTTCATGCATTTAGCGTTTTGCATTTTTTTTCCTCTTTAAAGGCACTGTTAAACACACTGTATAAAGCTGGTTGCTAAGGAGGGGAATGCTTCCCTAGCAACTGATGAGTCATCAGCTGTCAGCGGGTTTCCTGCTGAAAGCTGAATTGAAAAAAAAAACTGGCAGCAAAAATGTTTTGGAAAAAAACAGCGTGGGGTTCCCACAGGTCCATACAGGGCCCTTCGGGCATGCCGAGCATGCCTCTTGGCAGGTCAGGAAAGGGAAAGGAGGAGCAAGCACCCCCCTCCTGAACCATACCAGGCCTCAACATGGTGGTATGGGTGCTTTGGGGCAGGGGGGTTCTGCGCTCCCCCACCCCAGAGCACCTTGCCCCCATGTTGATTAGGACAGGGGCCTCTTCCCGACAACCCTTGCCCGGTGGTTGTCGGGGTCTGTGGGCAGAAGGCATATTGGATCCCAGCCCCCACCATATGTCATTGGGTATCAGGTATATCGTATCCCTACCCATTCACCAAAAAAGCAGTGAAAAGTAAAAAAAAAACAAAAGCCATTTTTTGACAATTCCTTTATTAGTAAAATAGCTCTGAACAGCCGTCTCTCCCGATGTTGTCTCTCCCGATGTCATCTCTCCTGATGCCCTCGCCTTCTTCCACTGCCATTTTCTCCCCGAGCCATTATCTCCCGGTTTTGTCATCTTCTTCCTCCTCCTCCTCGCGTCGTCGCCGCCATCTTCTTTTTCTTCTTCATTGCCGTCGCCGGTTACCTGTTAAAAAACAAAAAAAGCTGGTCTTGTCGCAAAGCTGTCTTCCACTGTTATGTTACCCGAACTCCAGTGCCCTTTTTTATAGGCATGGGGCATGGTCATCCAATGACGTCGCCCAGAGAGTCCACCCCTTGTGACGTCACATGTCACAAGGGGTGTTCTCTCCAGGCGACATCATTGGATGACCACGCCCCATGCCTATATAAGAGGTGCCGGAGAGCAGGGAACATAGTAATGGAGGAAGACAGCTATGTGACAAGATCAGCTTTTTTTTGTTTTTTAATGGGTAACCGGTGATGGCGAGGAGAAAGAAGAAGAAGACGTTGGCGATGACGCGAGAAAGAGGAAGAAGGCGACAACACCAGGAGATGACAGCTCGGGGAGAAAACGGCAGCAGAAGAAGGCAAGGGCCCCCGGGGGAGACGACATCAGGAGAAACTGAGGCTCAGAGCTATTTTACTAATAAAGGAATTGTTAAAAAATGGCTCTGTTTTTTTTATTTTTTTACTTTTCACTGCTTTTTTGGTGAACGGGCAGGGGTACAATACCCATTCACATAGGGTGGGGGGCTGGGATCTGGGGGGTCCCCTTGTTAAAAGGGGCTTCCAGATTCCGATAAGCCCACAGTCCCCAACAATCACTGAGTAAGGATAGTCGAGAATAGGTCCTTGTCCTCATCAACATGGGGGTAAGGTGCTTTGGGGTGGGGGCACAGAGCCCCCCGCCCCAAAGCAGCCATACCCCCCATGTTGAGGGCATGCGGCCTGGTATGGTTCAGGATAAGGGTCTGGTATGGATTTTTTTGGCGTGGGGGGGTCCCCTCTGAATCCATACAAGACCCGAAGGGCCTGGTATGGACCTGGGGGGAACCCCACACTGTTTTTTTCACACTGTTTTTGCCGAATTTTTTTTTTTTTACATTCAGCTTTCAGCGAGGAACCCCACTGACAGCTGATGGCTCATCGGTTGCTAAGGATGCAACGGCTGGCATCCCAGACCTCTGCTTAGCAACCAGCTATATACAGTGGTAAAATAGGAACTGCAAAATGCAAATCGCATCACAAAATCACCACTTGCATTTCTGGTGCAGCTCCGTTGAAATCTTTTAGCCGCAACTCGCGGGAAAAAAGGTCGCCAACCCTTTCCAAAAACGCACCTGCTACAAAACACACAGATGTGAACTAGTACCATAGGAAACCATGTTAAATGGACTGATGGACTGTAGTGCATTTCTTTAAACTGCAAAATGCACTAAGAAATGCATAGGTGTAGGGTACTGCTGGAGTATGCACATTTCCACAAAATGCTCTCGTGAAAACAATATTTTGCATTGATTCATGTCCCCCAGGGCAATACCCGGGCACCCATACTCTTTTTATGGCCATAACTTGCATATAAGCTTTCAAAATGGGGATTTTTGACTTTTAAAGTTCGGGTCCTATAGACTTTAATAGGGCTCGGGTCCGAACTTTTGCAATGTTCGAGAGTTCTGGCGCGAACTGAAGTGGGGGTGCTGGGCACAACTCTATTCCTTATCAGCCCCGATTAACTTCTTTAATTCCCTGCTGTACTCTACTATCATCATGAACCACCTGGCGATAACAGCAAGGTGAAGTGAAAGAAAACAAGGTTAAAAAAAACAATAAAATAATGTTAAAATACTAAAACAAACAAGAAACTTTATGCATACATATCATACCTGCACACATAATACACATAAACAAACAATTAGGACCAGGGCCAAGACTAGGGGAGGCAGGGGGGCACACGCCTGGGTGACACATCTAGGGGGGCACTGCCAGGGGTTCCATCATCCCCACCCGCACTGGGAAGCGCTGCTCTAAGGGTGTCACTTCCGCCCGTTCAAGTGTAATGAACAGGCAGCACATGCTGCATAGTTGCCAAACTATAACCAAATAGGAGGGAGACTGCAAAGGCGCACTGCAAAGGGGTTTGTATGGACTAGGAAGTTGGGGTTGGTATGGCAAAGGATTATGGGCCCTGGGGGGTGCAGAAGAGGCCCTGTTCTGAGGGGGGGTGCAGAGGAGGCCCTGGACTGGGGGACACAGTGGAGGGCCTGGACTGGGGGGTGCAGTGGGGGCCCTGGGCTTATGGGGGGAGCGGAGGAGACACTGGACTGGGGGGCAGAGGAGGCTCTAGACTGAGGGGGTGCAGTGAAGGCCCTGACCTGGAAGGTGCAGAGGAGGCACTGAAGTGGGGGGTGCACAGGAGGCCCTGGACTAGAAACGGGTTGGTATGGCAAAGACCCTGGATTAGTATAGAAGGCCCTGGACTAGGTGGGGAGTACACAGGAGGACCTGGACTGGGAGGTGCAAAGGAAGCCCTGGACTAGCAGGGGAGTGCAGATGAGGCCTTGAACTAGGGAATGCAGAGGAGGCCCTGGACTAGGAGGGGAGTACACAGGAGGCCCTGGACTGGGGGGTGCAGAGGAGGCCCTGGACTGGGTGATGCAGAGGAGGCCCTGGACTAGGAGGGGAGTACACCGAAGGCCCTGGACTGGGGGGTGTAGAGGAGGCCCTGGACTTGAAAAGTTGTGTTGGTGTGGAAAAGAACCTGGATTCGGAGGGCAGCATACAGAGTAGGCTCTGAACTTGGGGTGGCTGTAGAGGAGGCCTTGGACTAGAAGGGGAGTGCAGAGGAAGCCCTGGACTTGGGGGTGCAGAAGAGGCCCTTGACTAGTAAATGGTGGTTGGTGTGGCAAAGGCCCCTGGATGGGGTGGGGGGGTGTACAAGGGAGATACTGAACTAGGTGAGAGGGTGCCTGGAGGTCCCAGATTAGGAGAGGGGGTATCTGGAGGCCCTGGACTAAGACAGCAGGTGTCTGGAGGCCCTTAACTATGAGAGGGGGATAGTGGAAGCCCTCTGGACTAGGAAAGAGGGTGCATGAAGGACCTGCCAGCTTCAGGGAGAAAGAGCCTGGATCTAAAGCCTGGGCTAAAGAATAGCCTGCCTGGACCCTGGAGGGTGAGTGTGACGGAACGTCCCTACACTCCTCTTGAGTGCGTCTGTCATATATCACTTCCTTCCAGTCTGGATACGGATATCAGATATTCCAACCGCTCCCAAGCACCAAACGAGACAACACTTGCTTGGTGCCAACATGGACTGATCTTTATTTGACATGTCACACAATTTTATATAGCCAGATGACTCAAAGCTAACCTAATTAGCATGAGCTAATTACCTTAATCAACACTGGACTCCTTCATTCAATTGCAGGGTTAATTAGCACATACAACAATAGGTGAAATATTCTTTAGAATTACACAAGGCAACAGACAGGCTGTCTGGAGTTGACGACATTAGCATCTGACAGTGTGTGGAATACACCTTACAAGCCAGACCAGCCTCATTTACACAATAGACAGGTGGCTTGAGTTAATGACATTGAATGGGACACAAGGTGTCAGATGCTAGTCTATTTCTAATGCCAAATGCATATACAGAGAGTGTATTTTGGGGGGCCCGTGATCAGCTGGCAGGAGGCTAGCATGTAGTCCTCTCAAAAAGCCCGTGTCCCGGCTAGGTCTGTCACATTTCTCCCCTTTCGGCAGGAGACTAACACAGGAGGAGACCCCAGACGGGTTGACTCCGAAGTAAGTCCATAGTTCCAGTCCTCTAATGCCTGTACCCACACAGTACCCCAAACAAATTGTTTCAAACAGAGTATTACTCACCCAGCCAACCTCTGCCTCTCTCATAGAACATATCTGCCGCTGGGGAGAGGCCTGGACTGGCCCTCCTCCCTGGAGTCTTTTCAGCCGCTGGAGAGAAGACAGGGTGACTGGGCTCACTCTATCATGCTGTTGGGCATATGGGCCTACTGCCCATCATCCCTGGGGTATACAGGTGGAGACTGAATTCCCATCCACCTTTACAGGAAATCTGTCCTGTGTCAGTTGAGGGCAGAGGCCAGCAGCGCTCTGTTCCGTTGCCAGCAGTTCAGCTGGGCGTAGGAGCTTCCCTACATCATCTGCTCCAGCTAACTGTTGGGGAGAGAGGCCGACTGCCCCAGCTCCCTGGAACTGCTGTTACCGGTGCTGGGCAGAGGTTTGTAGCACTCTGCCCGGTTGCCAGCACTTCTGCTGGTTTTCTGTTAGTGGAGACCACAGGCCCATCCACTGACACCAGATCAAGCTGCAGATGTGAAGTGCAGATTGCATTCTCTCCTTGGGTCCTGAGCTGCTGCTCGGGAGTGACCACCACCTCCTCACCCTGGGCCTCCGGAACTGCCACAGGTGTGGGGCAGAGGTCTTGGACCCTCTGTTCAGTGACCAGAGCTTCAGCTGGGGAAGTTCCTTGCAACTCCATGGATACTGGCGTTGGTGCTGGGCAGAGCACAGTGAAGTTCGGCCCTAATACCAGCTCTTCTGCTGGAGGCTCATCAGGTTGTTTTTCCTCAGCAGAAAAGTCTATCAAATCCCCAGTCTCTGCAACTGGTGTCTGGGGATATAGGTTCACCATCTCCTGTCCATGGAACCCAGAAGATGCTATCAGTGCTGAGCAGAGGTTGGCCGAGCTCTGGCCGGTTGTCAGCACTTCAGCTTTGGGGATGGCAATTTCCAGATTTTCCACTGCCGATTCTCTGGCATGCTGCTGGACAGGCACCTTCCTCCATCCAAGATCATCCCATGCAGAAACAGGATCATCAAGGTCAGTCAGCACTTGCTGCATCCGCCATAAGACCTCCGCGTCCATAGCTGCAGGGGCAGGTTGGCAAAGCACACTGTTACTCTGCCACATTGCTGACTCTTCAGACAGGATTTCAGAGTTGTCCACTGGTAGTTCCGTATAGTCCCAGGCAAAGGGAGCCCAGCCCTGGCACTGAGCAGAGTCTAGGAGACGTCTGTAGGCCATCTCCAGCTCCCATTCCTGATCGGCCAGAAACTCCAAATCTTCCAGTGCCCAGTGCACTTCCGAGACGTTCAGTAGCCCTTTTCTGAAATCCATGATTTCATCCAACCGCCACTCCAAATCACTCCCAAAGTTAGAGTCCCCTGTCAGCTTCACATACAACAGTCCCAGGCCACCGTAGCTTAAGCCTTCCGTTGGGCTGTCATCTGCTATCCAAGGGCATGCTTGGGATACATGCCACCGGAGGGCTCTGTAACTCTCATCCAGCTTCATCTCTGCCCAGACCAGCCTGCTTAATTCAGCTGTCTGCTCCTTGTGCGGTTTTTCTCCCAAAAACAGCACCCGCAATCCATACTGCGACCAGTACCTTTCCTGGTTGGAGGGGAGAACTTTTCCCTGGTGACGCCGCTCACGGGCTAGCGCTTCCTTCCAGAGTTCGCAGCGAATAGAATCAAACCATCCCAGCAGGACCTGCTCTGATACTGGTCCTCTGTGCTGTAGCTGCATCTCTCGCAACCTCCTCCTGAATTCCTCTTCCATGGCGGCTGGTATCTGTACCTCTCCTCCTCTCCTGCTATCCGGACCTTGGATCCAGGTGGAGGTTTGGATGTCCCAGACTGCAGGAAGCATCCCACTGCTTGCCAACAATGTGACGGAACGTCCCTACACTCCTCTTGAGTGCGTCCGTCATATATCACTTCCTTCCAGTCTGGATACGGATATCAGATATTCCAACCGCTCCCAAGCACCAAACGAGACAACACTTGCTTGGTGCCAACATGGACTGATCTTTATTTGACATGTCACACAATTTTATATAGCCAGATGACTCAAAGCTAACCTAATTAGCATGAGCTAATTACCTTAATCAACACTGGACTCCTTCATTCAATTGCAGGGTTAATTAGCACATACAACAATAGGTGAAATATTCTTTAGAATTACACAAGGCAACAGACAGGCTGTCTGGAGTTGACGACATTAGCATCTGACAGTGTGTGGAATACACCTTACAAGCCAGACCAGCCTCATTTACACAATAGACAGGTGGCTTGAGTTCATGACATTGAATGGGACACAAGGTGTCAGATGCTAGTCTATTTCTAATGCCAAATGCATATACAGAGAGTGTATTTTGGGGGGCCCGTGATCAGCTGGCAGGAGGCTAGCATGTAGTTCTCTCAAAAAGCCCGTGTCCCGGCTAGGTCTGTCACAGTGAGTTCACAATATAACAAGGGACATTTATCAATTGTCATAAGTAATGCCAAACAGGAGCAGAGAGACACGTCGTGTGATACATGTATTGCTTGTTTGGCTATACTTCTCCTGAGGATCACAGCTGTGCAGAACATTTTGCACCCCTGTGACACGTTTTCAGCTGACAGCGGGCTGTCGGCTGTCATCACAGAGCTAATCCAGGCTGGGGGGGATCGCAAATGATATGGTTGGGATCCACTCACATGCCTGGACTGGCACTCAACTCAACCTGAGGCAGCCGCTCCTGCCCCCTCCACAGCCCAGTGTTTCAGTGAACACAGGGGGGCAGAGCAGAGAGCCAGAGGCTGACAGTCACCAGCTCTCTGCTCAGGGAGCACTGAGAACTGAGTGATCACCAGCAGAGGAACAGATGCAGCATCTACCTACGTACTGCAAGTATGATTTAAAAAAAAAACATACCACACATCTCCTCTTTTTCCTGCTATCTAGCCCATATGACAATTAGGCCTCATTCACATAGAGCATATGCGTCCATGCCCAGTGTGGTGGCCATGTACCACGTGGGGATACTTGGTGTTCTGTGCATCCCTGTGCAGGCAGTCCAGTCAAAGTCAATTGGGACAAAGTAGCTGCATGGACATAGTCGCATGTCAAAATTTTACATGCAGACAGGAAGGGATGCATGTATCTGAACGCACTGTGTCTGCATTGAGATATGTGCGCCCACTTATATAGGTGAAGCTCTCTGGTTGATGCAGATACCAGATACTGAAAAAGTGGCTCAGAATACAGGACCTGTCTCAGCACCTGTTTGAATGAGCCCTTAGGGGAATATATCAAAATTAGAGACATAATCTGGAGCAGCTGTGCATGGCAACCAATCAGCACATAGCTTTCATTTTCAAAGCTGAACAAGCTGAAGATAAAAGTTGATTGGTTGCCAAGTGCAGCTTTTAGAGAGTCTGACTGCACCGTTTTTTATAAATTCCCCTCACTGTATTTTACATTTCTTACTCCTGATTACTGCATTCTAAGTACAGCCCAATCTTTGTTAAAGTGGCTGTGCACAAGGTGTTTTACCCTTATGCATTCTATGCATGAAGGTAAAAAATCTGTGCAGCAGCCCCCCCAGCCCCACCTAATAATTACCAGAGCCCCCTCTCAATCCAGTGATGTCCATGAGAGCCTTGGCTCTCCAGGGACTTGCACTTCTGATTGGCATTTGGCAGCAGCAGGAGCCATTGGCTCCCACTGCTGTAAATCACAGCCAATTAGCCATCAGGAGATGGAGTCAGTGGGAGTGCGCCTGCTTGGATGTTCCCAAAGCAAGCTGCTTGCTGCGGGGGCACCTGGAGGAGGGAGGGGCGCAAGCAAGGGAGTCGAGAAGAGGAGGATCCAGGCTGCTCTGTGCAAAGCCATTACACAAAGCAGGTAAGTATAACATGTTTGTTATTTAAAAAGAAAAAACAAAACAAAACTTTAACATCACTTTAAGGCTCACTGTGTGTAGTAAAGGATATGCAATAAAACATATTTTTTTTTATTTGAATAAACTTAGTGTACTGAGGTTTGTACTGTCTGTTACATACTGGTACTTGCTTGTGACAGTCATTAAAGCATATGGCCATTTAAGCCCATCCCACTGTTGATGCAATCTGACCACAGCCACAGATTTGGTGTGAAGTCGCTATTTTGCCACATACCATCTTTCTTGGGTGGGGGTGCAGAAAAATGAACAGCCTCGGGTGCCAGATGTGCTAGCTATGCCACTGATTAAAGTGGTTGTAAACCCTTACAAACCACTTTGACTTACAGGTAAGCCTAGATTAAGGCTTACCTGTAGGTCCAATAAATATCTCCTAAACCTGCATGGACCTCTTATTTAACCCCATAGAAGTGTGGTTTGACCACCACATCTCCGTGCAGTCCATTCGATCGAGGGTGGTGAAGAGCTCTGTGAGCCCTGTCTGGCTCCAGACGATGGTCCTGGATATTAGGGATAAGTTCTTTAATAAAAGATCTGACCGCTTGGTGGGTGTCCTTGACTGCTTCTGGGAGACCTCTGATGCGGAAATTATATCGCTTGGATCGGTTCTCCAGGTCGTCGATTTTGGGGATAGCAGTGTCCAATTAGTCCTGAAAATCCTGGATGCGGGCCGTATTCTGGTTCGCTCTGTATATCATTTGTTCGACCTTTTGTTCAGTAACCTCAATTCTGGAGCCTAAATTTTGCAGGTCGGCCTGAATGGTAGAGGTTATTTGAGAAGCTGTTTGTGCCAGGCCCCTGGACAGCATCTTAGAGAAGGCATCCATCATTGTGGCAAAATCCAGGGGGCCTGTGGGAGACAGTGGGCTTAGAATAGCAGGAATGACAGGACTGGCCGGGTGTCTTCTCTCAGGGGAGGTTAATATTTCCTCAAGGGTCCTTTCTAGTAAGGATTCCATGGACGCTGGGGATAACAAGTGGGGAAAATCACTAACCGTGACAGACTCAGGGCCCTGCAGAGGAGCTGCCAGAGCTCCAGAGTCAGTAGCTGCGTCCACGGCTTCCGCCCCTCCTCTTTAGTGTGCAGTGTGCCGGCCGCCATTTTAAGATTCCCCTCAGCAGCCCGGCCAAATTCTGGCAGTCGGGAGAGATCTCTCCTCACGGTTCCTGAGGACATGGGAACAATCACAGGCCATCACAGGATCAGGTGAGCCCTGTGGGAGGTGCGGGAGATGCCGCTATCATTTTCTGGGTGGCCAGAGAGACCGAAGCGGGATGGAGCTCTGATCTCAGGCGTCCATTACGGATGCTCCGTGCATGCGCACTTATTATCTTGCATTTTTTTACCTCAAATAGGTTGGTTGGTGTTGGTGTCCCTTGTTAATTTGACATTGTATTTTTGAAATATACCTGCTTACTCACAAACAAAATGTCATGTTTGAAGTAAAACACATAGCCAAGTATTTGTCAAAACAAAAATTTTAAATTTATTCGGGGTCCTAACAAAATAAAGAGGAAGGCAACGCTGGAGAAATAGTTGGAATTGTCAAAGCCTTTGTACCCCAGGACAGACATCAATTATTTGACAGGCAAAATTGGTGACCTGAGGAGTCCATTTAATAGGGAGCACAATATGGTCCAGGACTCAGAGAGATCAGGAGCAGCAGCAGATGACATATATGTCCCGAGGCCGTGGGCTTACAACAGCCTGCGTCTTTTGCCAGACCACACCAAATCCTGGCCATCACTCTCAACTTCTTTCTGTGCTTCCTTCCATGCTGCTGTCGTGGGTTTGGTGGCTGTGTTGTTGGAGGTGTTGCTGGAGGTGGTGGTGGTGTTGCTGGAGGTGGTGGATGACTAACATGGTCCAACTCACACACGTGACTTTTAGTTGTGAGTTGGCCCCTTGTCCCCTTGTTTAGGGCCTGAAGCATTACCTCCTCACAGATGAAACATTGGCCCTCCTCCATTTGTTCCAGTTTACTGGCTGTCAGACAGCCATATGCTGCTGCTCCTGATCTCATGGAATCCTGGAACTTCTTGCGCTCCCTATTATATGTGCTACTCAGGCCACCAATTTTTGCCTTTGAATAGGTGATGTCTGCTGTGGGAGTCACCGGCTTCACTAATTCCAACAGCACTGCCTTCCTCTTTAGCTTGTTGGAGTAGTCTCTGTTTTTGACTTGCCAGACATGGCAGCTCCCTGTACTTATCTATAAAGTTTGTCAGGAAGTCAGGGTCAGTAAATTTATCCATTTTCTCTGCAGGACACAACACAAGACAAACCCTAATGTCAGGCTAAACTCTCCTAATCTTGTCCCAATATAGGCCTCAATCTATAAGCAGTATAGGCCACTAACCACTGATGCCCCAAGTTAAAATTGTACCTTCATTTGCACGATCGGCGCTTTCGCTACTCCATCCTCCGCTCATAGATTGTACGTACGAGGCACACGTTTTATGCTTTATATACACTGCGCATGCGTGAATCTCCACCCCTGACCTTCTTTCTATAGTTTTCCCCACCCCTTCTCTTTCGGCAGAGTGGGAGAGCACATGGCGGAGAGATAGCAGGTGCATGCAGAGAGCAGCAACGAGCAGGAAAGCCCGGAGCAAAAAACGTCCCGATCCAGGAGGAGATATGAGGCCTAAAATATGTCCTTTGTAGAGATAGTGGAGATGGTGGACATCTTGAAGAGGGCCGACTGTGATGGGAAGTATGGACCGTACAGCAACCACAAATGTGAGAAAGGCCAAGATCATGACTAAAGTTGTGAAAAGTCTGCAGAGGAATTTTGGGGTACAATGATTCAAGGAGCAATTGAGGAAACACTGGTCAGACCTGAAATTGAGGGAGCACGATCAGTACAGAAGGATCAAGAAAGTGCTGCTCCATGTGCTTTTCTTTACTGTTGTACAGTTTAAAATGGCAAGTTTCAGGTTTGTGGGCACAGTAATCGTTCGTAGTAAACATTGTTCGTTCGCCCACTAATACAATGTTTTTTGCAGATGCAGGTTAACTACATTTGTTCATGCCTATTTGTATTAAAAGAAGTTTAGTACATTGTTGTCTAGATGGGGTTGTAACTAGAATGAAAGGCAAACTTGATTCAGTGTAAGGAGAGGAAACTCAGCAGCTGTTTACACATCTGGATACAGGAGTACTAGTGTGGGACACCAGAACAACCTTTTTAGGGTGTCCCACGCAGGTGCTTCAGTGGATACTAGGGGTCTCTCCATGTGTAAAACTTTAACAAAAAAGCTTTGGAAAGGGAAAAATACATGTTTTCAGCTTGGAACTCTGCCAAAACAGACAACTGTACGACACTTCCAAGCAATGTTTCATATTACTATTTCTTGCCTCAAATATCTGTGTGCTAAGTATACCCTTTTTGTATTCACATAGGGGAGAAAATAATCGGGACATCTGAGGACACCAGGAACCCCACACACCATGAAGAAGATGTGGATGGAGAGGTTCATGAAGTGGGTGAAATAGTGACCACAACAGGTCAGTGTCTGAGACCACAGCTTCAGGTAATAGATGTATGCCTGCATATTTATAATACATGGTGTGTTTTTTTTTTTTATTTCTAGGTGATGTGGAAGAAGAAACTTATTTCAACAGTACAAGTGCACAGATCTTCATTGGTGAGATCATGGTGTGCAATCAGGATTTAGAAATGGTCAAGCTAAATATCACTGATGTCTAAAAAAATTACCAACATCACTGATGTTTTAGGCAGAATCTGAAACCAACAAACATTGAAAAGTTGCTTGTTGTATTTTTTATTTTTGCTAAAGTTTTAAAGTAATTTGAAAGCCAAATTTTGAAGATGCACCAGGTGTGTCTCCATGTGCTATCTGCCATCACAGGATATCATGTATGTGTTTTGTGGGTGCAACCCCTTCCTCCAAACTAAAGTAGTTTTGACTCCTAATTTGTGTGCAACTTCAAAATTTGGCTTTTACAGGGGTGACATCACCATCTGATGAAGGCAAGATGAACACAGTTTTGACATACTAATGTATCATATGGCCTTGAATTTATCAAAGTTGAACTTTGTAGGTTCCTGAGTCGTGTATGTTATGGATTTAAACATGCTTGTTTAGCCAAAAAAAGGCTATATCTACTGTCAAACATAAATGTTAGAAAACCAAAGATATTGGTTTGTTAAAAACCCTTTTATAACGCACATGTGAATGTGCAAGGAGTAAAATGTTTTATACTCAACAATGTGTGGCTTCTTCTTTCAACGCTCAATACCAGTTTTTGGAGTAAGGTGTAGTTACAGTGATAATGGGGGTATTTACTAAAGGCAAATCCACTTTGCACTTTAAGTGCACTTGGAGTGCAAAGTGAATTTGCCTTTAGTAAATAACACCCACAGTGCTATAACATTTGCCCCAATCAGGCCATTTTAGGGACTCAAAGCAATCAATTCATGGAGCTGAAAAGGATGCTTATTTTTTGCATTAATGCATTACATACATTAACAACAAAAACATTGTGTGTGTGTAGCAGACCCATAGCTCAACATAATAGTTAGCTGAATAAGAGATTGTCACCTCAATCAATATACAGCTAAAAGAAACACAAGCAGTAAATCAAATGAAATATGAGTTCAGTTATGAAGACGAATTGGAGTCCCGCTACGTTATCTTCCGGAGGTGGCAACTTCAACCTGCCATTCTGGATCCGTCTGTAAAACTCTGTCTGGGAGATGACTCCACCATCTGACATCCGGACATTTTTCCCCACGTCCACATTCAAAAACTCGTATGTCGCCGACACAACCACCAACAACACTATACCCCTTATAATTATGATAGTATGACCCCGAGTTGGGGGGTGGGACGATGCGGACATGTTTTCCATCTATTGCCCCGCAGTTGGGGAAGTCCCACTGCTGGGCAAACTGGGAGGTCACAGTCTGCAATTCCTGTGGGTTTGAAGGAAACTCTGGAGTCAAACAAGAAAAAAAAAAAGTAGTACTTTTGCACATAACATTGCAAGCAGATTAGACACAAACATTCTTGGCCAACAAAAGTATAACATTTATTGAAATTAGTATTTAAAGTCCACTTATCAGATTCATCACCCCCTCTGGTGGCCCATTGTAAACATTTTAGGGGGGAATTGTTTTGGACAGGTAACCGTCTCCACTCCATTGAGAGATGAATGCATAAATAATGTGGATTACTTTGGCCATCCCCTCCTTACTTACACTATTGTGAGCCCACTGGACAGGTAAGAAGTGTCATAATAAAAAAATTTGGATACGCACTGTACAAATTGAAGCACATTTTTACATTCTTCAACCTATCAAGATAATAGGAGAAAAAAACTTTAAACAGTACCATTTGAAAGTATTCAGGCAGGCACTTGCACTACATGCTTTGGTGAATTCATCCAAAAATATGAACACAAAAGAGGTAGGTATAGTGTGTATGGGTTTGGCAAAGTCAGCAGATAGAGTATTGTTATCGGCTGACTTAGCGGTTGGGGGCAGGTAGGGTTCCAAATGAGTTTTGCCCCCCCAAAAAAAGCCTCTTGCACTCTGCCTAAATTTAAGGCCAACAATAACATTTGGACACATTTTAGGGGGTGTTTAGGGTAAGCACTAAAATGTAGCTGACAAAAAACATTGTAAAGTGACTAGGCTAGGTGTATATGGGCCCAGGATAGCATGCTGGGGAGGTTAGGGAAAGCAAATATGCATGAAGGACAATAAAGGAGCATTACAATCTTCCAGCATGCATGAGAACAAAGAAAACATTCACAGCATATTACAATCATGGTAATTAGGAAATTATGAAATAAATACAATACATTAGCAAACATTAAATACATATAATTTAATGTTAAAGAATAAAACTTACCTTAATATAGTCCTTCTGCAGGACCTGAATAATGGCAGAACAGGACTCTGGAATAATGATTCCCAGAGCCTGGGGGAGAGTCCAGTCGTAAATATCCTGGAGACTTCTCCCCTTTGCCAAGTACTGCAAGGTGGCGACGAGCCTCTGCTCGAGAGTGATGGCTTGCCGCATTCAGGTGTCCTGCTTCATAATATAAGGGGACAGCAAAGCCAACAGACGGTGAAAAACGGAGTCCATCATATGGAGATTATTCCTAAAATCATCAGGATTGTTCTCCTGGATCTCCCAAAACAAAGGCATGTGCAAGAATTGGTCACGCTGGAGCAACCAATTCTTCGTCCATATACTCCTCTTTGCCCTGTTCATGGATTCGACTTGGGTCAAAGCAAGAACCCCAACACCAAGCCCAAGCACAGCACGAACTCTACGATGAGTACGTACCCACAACATGGCTTGAAAACGGTCGGCTGCTCAGAACAAACTGACTGAAAGGACCTGAGAAATACGATCTGAAAATCAGAAACGAGCGGACGAGAATGCACTGAAAAACAGGAGCAAACTATTAACCACTTAAGGACCACATCCTGCACATTTACATCGGCAGAATGGCACGGCTGGGCACAACAATGTACAGGTACGTTTCCCTTTAAGAGCCCAACCGTGGGTCACACGCGTGACGCTGCCGGCGTGCTCGCGACCCGGTCCTGAGCTCCGTGACCGCGGACCCGATTGCCACCGGTGTCCCGCGATCGGTCACAGAGCTGAAGAACGGGGAGAGGTAAGTGTAAGCAAACCTCTCCCCATGCTTCCTAGTGAGGCTGTCACTGATCGCCTGTTCCCTGTCATAGGAAAAGACGATCAGTGATGTCACACGCCAAGCCACGCCCCCTACAGTAAAAAAAACACACACAGGTCACACTTAACCCCTCCCCGCCTCCTAGTGGTTAACCCCTTCACTGCCAGTGAAATTTTTAGAGTAAACAATGCATTTTTAATGGCAATGGTCCCAAAAATTTGACGTGTCCGCCAAATGTCACAGTCACAATAAAAATCTCTGATCGCCGCCATTACTAGTAAAAAAAAAAAAATATTAATAAAAATGCCATAAAACTTTCCCCTATTTTGTAGACGCTATAACATATATATTTGTGCAAACCAATCAATAAACGCTTATTGCAATTTTTTTTTACCAAAAATATGTAGAAGAATACGTATCGGCCTAAACTGAGGGAAAAAAAAGTTTTTTTTATATTTTTTGGTAATATTTATTATAGCAAAAAGTAAAAAATATTGCATTTTTTTTTAATTGTCGCTCTATTTTTGTTTATAGCGCAAAAAATAAAAACCTCAGAGGTGATCAAATACCACCAAAAGAAAAAAAATTACGCCAATTTTGTTTGGGAACCACGTCACACGACCACGCAATTGTCAGTTAAAGCGACGCAGTGCCGAATCGTAAAAAGGGGCCTGGTCCTTCAGCTGCAAATTGGTCCAAGGCTTAAGTGGTTAAATAGAATGCACTGAAATACAGGAACAAACTGACAACACGCACTGAATAACAGATACAAACCCACAAGCACAAACGGTAAAGCAGAAACGAGGCTGAAAAGCGCAAATCGTCTCTCACTAAACTTCTACTAACACGAGATAAACACGATTAGCAGAAGGAGCCCAAAGGGTGGCACACTGGCTATTGGACTTCCTTTTTATAGTTCCGTCGTACATGTTGTACGTCACCGCGTTCTTGACGTTCCGAATTTCCGTCAACATTTGTGTGACAACTTTGTGTAATTTTATTTATTTTTTTGTAATTTTTCAATCACAAAAAAAAAAATATTCAATGGGCTCAACATGCCTCTGAGCAATTTCCTTATGGTGTCTACTTTCAAAAATGGGGGTCATTTGGGGGGTGGGGGATTTGTACTGCCCTGCCATTTTAGCACCTCAAGAAATTAGACAGGTAGTCATAAACTAAAAGCTGCGTAAATTCCAGAAAATATACCCTAGTTTGTAGACGCTTATAACGTTTAAATATCCACTTATTGACTTTTTTTTACCAAAGACGTGTGGCTGAATACATTTTGGCCTAAACGTATGACTAAAATTGAGTTTATTACATCTTTTTATAACAAAAAAAAAGTGCTCTAGTCATTGAGCAGCCAAATCCTCCGGGGCTGAAGTGGTTAATTAACCTTTTTCTACCAAAATTGTAGGGATTGTATTTCACAGTTTATATTTTGAACCTTATCACGTACAGTTTTGTAATTAATCATTTTCCCACATTATTTGTCTAGGCTGTGTGTTGAAGCCGTTTGTGGGTGAAATTAGGTATAGACCCGCATCACAACAAATTTGGCTACTGTGGTCCCAGGAAAATTATTTATCGCCCCATTAAATCTGTTAGCTATGTTTAAATAATATATTTTACTTCAAATTGACAACATCTACCTGGAGACTCCCCAAGACATACTTTGCATTCCTTGCGGCTGGAGAAATTCAGAGGATTGTTTCCCCGAGCGACAGGAGATATTGTGTTTTTGAACTTAAGGCGTGAGTACCGCAAATATTTTTTTAACATAGTCATTTGGACTACCCTTGGGTTATTTGTCAAATATTAAGGAAAATATTTTTATTGCCGTGTTCATGTCTTTGGTAGGGTGTATGAAATATTAATCACCAGAAATCCCCGTTCTGTATGAAATTGTACAATTATACTTATAAATTAATAAAAAATATTACTTATTCATTTTATTGGGAGATATTTATACATTGGTAAGAATTCCCCATAGATTAACAAACTCAGGAAATTATTGTGGTATGTTGCTGATTGTGTGAACAAAGTTCAAATTTTTACTGTAAGTTTGGAGGCACTGAGCAAAACACTAATATCTTAATAATTAAAATTCCCCATATGTATTATTAAGATTCCATATCACACTCACAACAACATTTATGAGCTATTTAGCAAATATAACTGCTCTAGTAAGATACTATTTATAATTACATATTCATATACAATAATCAATATGCATCATTTTTATATGTTCTCAGTTTCACATTCCTGCTTTCCAGGTCTGGAGAAAACTAAAATTCCAGAGATTTTGTAGGGGCCCTTGGTATTCAAAAAAATCACAACATTTAAGACTACACACACAAAAGTTATGTTGACAATCTTATTTAACACATTTACTGTCAGCATACTGTACTGTATGTGCTCTGTGATGAGCTTCGAGAACATTGCCTGTTCGCTTGTTCACCAAACAGCGAACAATTTGGTGTGTTCGCGGCAAATTCGAAGAGCCACGAACACTCTGTAAAAGTCTATGGGAGAAATCTAAAGTGCTAATTTTAAAAGCCTATATGCAAGTTAGATTCCATTATTGTCATACAAAGTTGTCATACAAAGTTATTGTCATACAAAGTGTTTGGGGACCCGGGTCCTGGGCTTCCATTGTGATGTACGGGTGACACCCCCCACCTCTGATGTAACGCAGGTTTCCGTTACATCAGAGGGGGCGGGGTCACCCGCACGTCACTGGGAAAGCCCAGCTTCCCCCTTGCGTTGCGTCAGAGGGGGGCGGGGTCAGGTGACGAGTGCCCTGGTCCTCCTCTGGTAAGACGGGATTCCCTCAGTGTCTCCATGGAGACAGGATGCGCTGCGCTGGACGTCAGAGAAGAGATCATCCATCGCTGGACCCTGGAGAAGAGACCACCCATCGCTGGATACCAAGAGTGGATTACCACTGCTGGAATCTTTTTTAATTTTTTTTTATTTTTAATAAAGGACTTTTCCTAACGGTGTCTGTGTGTTTTTAAAAAATGTTTACACTTTCTTTGTGACACTTTTGTACCCCCTTACCATTTAAAACAGGGGGGGCGGGATCTGGGGGTCCCCTTGTTAAAGGGGGCTTCCAGATTCTGATAAGCCCCCTGCCCGCAGACCCCCACAACCACCGGCCAGGATTGTGGAGATGAGACCCTTCTCCTCATCAACATGGGGTCACAGACCCCCAAAGCATCCTCCTAATGTTGAGGGCATGTGGCCTGGTAAGGTTCAGTAGGGGGGGGCGCTCTCTCGTCCCCCCCTCTTTTCCTGCAGCCTGCCAGGTTGCATGCTCGGATAAGGGTCTGGTATGGATTTTGAGGGGGACCCCCACGCCATTTTTTTTTATTTGGCTTGGAGTTCCCACAAAATCCATACCAGACCTGAAGGGTTGATTTTAGACCCTACAATTGATTATAGCCGCGAGTGCTTTTAAATAGCTTTTTTTCCTGCAAAAATGACACTTTGTGCAGGGACAGTTCTAAGCACGGGAAACATGCGCCCCTTTACAGGCATACTATGCACACCCCCCAGGTACAAATTTAAAGGAATATTACACTTTTATTGTTTCATTTTAAGCATTATTAAAATCACTGCTCCTGAAAAAAACGTCAGTTTTTAACTTTTTTCTGCATTGATGCATGTCTCCTGGGGCAGGACCCAGGTCCCCAAACACTTTTTTTATGACAATAACTTGCATATTAGCCTTTAAAATTAGAACTTTTGATTTTGAATGTTTGAGTCCCATAGACTTTAATAGGGTTCTAAAGTTCACATGAACTTTAGGTATGTTCGCAGGTTCTGGTGTTAACCGAACAGGGGGGTGTTCGGCTCATCCCTAGTGCTCTGTAATAGATCCTTATCCCTGCACTCTTCTCACCTTTCATAAGGGTTGATTTACTAAAACTGGAGCATGCAAAATCTGATGCAGCTCTGCATAGAAACAAATCAGCTTCCAGGTTTTATTGTCAAAGCTTAATTGAACAAGTTGAATTTAGAAGCTGATTGGCCACCATCTAAAACTGTACCCAATTTTGCATGTTTCAGTTTTAGTAAATTAACCTCTGTGTGTCACTTTGCACGGATTTACAGGAGGCTGATACCAAGATGAATTCACATATTTACATTAGTTGCATTTACAATGTATTCACTTGTTATTGTTTTATATGTAACTGAAGTTCACCTTTAAAGCTACCCTTTTACCGATTCAATCTTTGTAACTGCTCTGGATAACCAAACTGGTTCTTAGTTCATGATGTCATCAGTATCTAAAACTGACTTGATGATCAATTTTTTTGCTTATTTTTAAAACAACTAAATTGATGACCACTTATTAATGAAAGATGTTAATTAGCAAAAATAGCAGCAGGTTGTGTAGTACACTGCTAATCAATACAGATTTAAAAGGCAGCTTGTTAGGAGACCATAATTATAATTATTGAATAATCTGAAGTAACAAGGACACTTTTTTCCCACATGCACAGCAGACTGAATGTCTAACAAAACTTTAATTACAAATCGCAAAGACATTATAAATGCATTGTGCAATTTTTATAGTATTAAAACATGTCTTGATTCTCAATCTTTAGCCATCCGACTACTGGAAAACTCGGGTGAGCCTGCACTGTCCCCATCCACTACCCGGTCCCTACTGCACGAGCCTTTGGGAAAATTGAACGCTTTGTCCAGCTGATTAGGCCCACCTACAGGCCGGGACCGGCTCTACACAGCGGACAACCGCCGCCATCTTGAGGCCTGTGCGGCCTCCGTCATCCCCGGACTTGAGTTCCGCAATCGGCGGGACGGGAGGGCCCCTATCCACTCATACTGAGGCAAACTAACCCTGGGAAAGTTCTGTGCCGCGTGGTGTAAACGCCCGCGGCCGCCCGACAGGAAAGGCCGCGGCTCCGGCCTAGTGTAGGTAACGGCGGCCATCTTGCTACACCCGCCCTCGGACTGCACTAACAATCTGGGCCCCCCAGAACGGCCTAGACGCCCCATAACACCCTCAGCCTGCTCTCCTGCTGCTCACCACCAGGACCACCCACGGATATTTCTCCTCAAAGGCCTGCAAGGAAAACATTGCCTCAGACCTAGTGTTTGGCGGCCATCTTACTCCACCCAGAGCCACAACACCATTGCAACCAGGCTCCCCAGACCATCTCTCCCTCTATAACCACCTGCGCTCATCCACCTACTGCTACCTCTATCACCCAGTGGCACTCACCCATAACGACCTGTAAAAGTAACGCCAGCCCGATATATAGCGGCCATCTTAATACTCTTTTTATACGCCCTCTACGACCGGTGAGCTGGCCGGAGAATAAGATGAATACCTGAACCGCATGCTCGTCAGCCAGGGGACATAACCTAACGCCGCAGGCCCCACTCACTGCTCCACTCACAGCCATCCTTTCTCAGAACGACTTGGAGAACAAAATGCTGCAATCCAGAAAGAGGTACACAGACCGAGTACCTCAAAAACTAACCGAATTTGCCTACAAACCCGCGGAGCGGGACACGCCGATCCAAAATGGTGCCGGTTCGATTGCACAACGTGAGGCATATACGGACCTCCTGGATGCCATCCCGGAAGAACATCCTCCATCAGGTACCTCCACAGACCCCCCAGTCAACCAAGATAGTGACCCCCTGCTTGGCAGCCCTGCCAAAGCTAAAATGCGGCTTGACACACCGCCGCAGTGGCCGCTGCACTCACAAAATGAGACCCAAGATCTACAGCCCTTCCTCTCTGATCAGGCCCTGCAATCCTCCATGGCATCATTCCCCACCTCAGGCCAACCTGTCATGGATACGACACTGAAGGACATGCTGCTCTCCCTCCAAACCTCCCTCATGATGGACCTTTCCACTATGTTCTCAACACTCACCTCTTACATCCGCACATTGGATACCAGAATAACCAACACTGAGAAAAGCCTATCTGATTGCACTCATACAGTGAACGACATCATTGACACTTATGATGAGATTAAAGAAGAACAGGCATGGATGCGCGGTAAACTGGCCGATTTAGAAGATAGGTCCCGCAGGAACAACGTTAAACTGAGGGGGGTCCCCGAGAATACACCCCCTGCAGACTTATTCCGTTATGCGTAAGACCTAATGCATATAATTGTACCTTAAGCATCTCCGCGAGATGTCATAATAGACAGGATCCACAGGATTGCTAAACCACCTCACCTGGCAGCCTCAGTCCCCAGAGATGTCCTCATGAGGGTCCACTTTTACCATATCAAGGAGAAGCTACTGATGGGGGTCAAAGGCAAAACACCATTACCAGCACCTTATACTGGGATACAACTCTTCCCAGACCTTCCAAATATACCCTCCAAATGAGACGTCTAGTGAACCCTGTCACGAAAGGCCTACAGAATCACAAGATACAGTATAAATGGAGATATCCAGCCACACTCCTCATCACCCGCAATGGGAAAACTCACACGGTTAATGATCTAGACAAGGGCCTCTGACTTCTCCACACCTGGGGTATCCTTCTTGAACCTCCTGCACCTCCCTCTCATGCCAGAGGACCTCACTCATCCTTCAAACATCCGGCCCACCCCAAAGTCTAACTGGACAAACACCGCACAACTGTGGTGGCCGACAACGCAACGTTTTGCAAGTTCCCCTGCGAGCTGACGACCTATTACCCCTGTTTACAATCTCCAGCCTTACTGACTCTTTACACCCCCAACGGAGGCTATTGTGGTGCTATGCACCCCCTCTGCGAATGGAATCTTACATCCTACTAGTTTTTTTATTTTTTTTTCTATCCTTTTCACCTTTTGACGCCACCATATCTCTTTTCTTTTTTAAGATTATTTATTTTTTACAATTTCTCACTTTATCCGCATAACTAACTTGGCTTTATAGTGTTGCTCTATCCGCAGCTATCTACTCCGCTCTCCCAGCAGTTATCTGGACCACAGAACATCATCCTCTCGCTGCAAGCAATACCCAGACTCACCTCTAACAACTAACTGTAAGTGTTAACCTACACCCCTGCAAACACCTCACACACAAGATGGCACTCAACGTTCTCTCGCTTAATGTCAACGGGTTGAACCACCCAGCTAAACGTCACTCACTGTGGAGAACTGTCAAGGCTCTCCACAGTGACATCGTTTGCATCCAGGAAACCCACCTTCTACCTGAGGACACCTGTCTCTGCAAAAGTCACCAGTTCCCACACATCTTCTTTGCTTCCCACTCCACTAAAACCAAAGGTGTAATGTTAGCAATCAAAGACTCTGTAGACTTTCAAATGTTACACACCATATCAGACCCTGACGGTCGCTTTATAATTCTTGTCTGCAACTTGAACCAAGTAACGTACACCATCATCAACGTATATGCCCCCAACTCCCACCAACTAATCTTTCTACGTAAAGTGCTCCGCACTGTGAACCCCATACAGAAGGGCCATCTGATCATATGCAGAGACTTCAATATAGTCCCTGATGTCGACCTAGACTCCACATCTACTGCAAAAAGGCACAGTTCACCTCTGAAGGACTTTATTTCCTCTCAAGCCCTATATGATGTCTGGAGGTGCCACCACGGCTCCGAACGTGACTATACCTTTTTATCTCCCAGGCATCGTTTGTACTCAAGAATTGATCTTTTCTTGTCTGATAAATGGCTCCTGCAAAAAATTTCCAGTTCTGAGATCCACACCACGACATGGTCAGACCACGCCCCACTTACAATTACTATAGATGATTCCAAACTCCAACGCAATACCTACCTCTGGCGTGTGAACAACTATATAATCCAGCACAGCAACTACATACCAGAGATATATAGCCATATCACAGATTTTTTCTCACTCAACAAAGGCACAGTGTCTGACCCTGGCGTGGTGTGGAGTGCTCATAAGCCTTCATAAGAGGGATGCTGATCAAACTAAGCTCTCTCCACAAAAAGAAGAGGACGCAGCGTTTAGACAAACTAACGGCCCAAATAGCCACATTAGAATCAAACCACAAACGTAATCCCAAGAACACACTAGCTGACCAACTACTGACATTAAGGCAGGAACTCAGAACCCTACTACTCCACTCATGAATTCCTCCACAAAAAACTAAAAGCGACCACATACTCTACCTCCAACAAAGCGGGGAAATACCTCGCACAACGACTCAAAGGCAGACGTGCAAAGACCAAAATTTCCCAACTCCTACACCCACATACAAAAATACCCCTGCACAATCCACAAGATATAGCTGACGCATTTAGCACCTACTACGGCGACCTCTACAATTTAAACCGAGACCCACACACTCCTCAACCTTCCCAGCACGAGATTGACAAATTTCTACAACACCTACACCTACCCACTTTGACTTCAGAACAACTACTGGCCCTCAACGCCCCGTTCACAGACCAAGAAATACAGATGACTATCAACTCCCTTCCTACAGGGAAAGCACCGGGCCCAGATGGGCTATCGGGAGAGTATTATAAACAATACTCCCCCCAACTACTACAACACCTGACTGAACTTTTCAACAACGCTGCCTCCTCTTCTGGTTTCTCTAAAGAATACTTAAACGCTCTTGTAATAACAATACCAAAACCAGGGAAGAAGTTGAATATCCCCCAAAACTTCCGCCCAATCTCCCTGCTCAACCTTGACCTCAAAATGTATGCAAAAGCAATAGCTACGAGACTACTCCAGATCATGCCCACCCTTATACATAACGACCAGACAGGTTTCACAAAAGGCAGACAAGCCTCAGATGCTACCAGACGGATGCTCAATATCATACACCATGCTGACTCTACAGGAACGCCTTCTCTGCTTCTATCCTTGGACGCAGAGAAGGCGTTCGACAGAGTCCATTGGACATACCTCCGAACTACCCTCCAGAAATTCGGATTCGAAGGCTGTATACTTAACGCCATTAATGGCATTGTACTCTAACCCTGAAGCCCAAGTCTTCACTGAAGGCATGCTTTCGTGTCCGTTCCCCATCACCAATGGCACACGCCAGGGCTGCCCCTTATCCCCCCTTATATTCAACTTACTCATGGAACCCTTGGCTGAACATGTCCGCTCTAATCCCATGATCTCGGGTCTCCAAGTCGGTCCAATCTCCCCCAAAATCAGTTTATTCGCTGACGATGTCATTCTAATTCTTACTAACCCGACTTCTTCCCTGGCCGAAGTACAAAAGTTGTTAATCTGGTTTAGCTCAATTTCATATTATAAGGTGAACACTACTAAATCTTTCATTCTCGACATCCACATTGACGCTACCATCAGAAACCTACTACAACTACAATATTCGTATACATGGGCAGACAAAGACATCTCCTACTTAGGAATCACACTACCAAGAACGCTCAGACATCTATACTCATGCAACTTCCTGCCACTCCTACAAACTATTCAATCGACATCCCAATCGATCACGCAACACAAACTCTCTTGGTCTGGCAGGCTAGCAGCCTTTAAAAAGATCTGTCTTCCCCAAATACTGTATTTCTTCAGAACCCTTCCCGTCCCACTCCCCTCCTCCTTTTTTAGAATCCTTCGAACCATCTTCAACAAATTTCTATGGAAAAATAAAAAGCCACGATGCGCACACCAGAAACTAATCAAACACAAACTTGCAGGTGGAGTGGGCTCCATAGATTTTGAGGATTACTACCTGTCCGCCATTCTAGCCCAACTGCCCAAATGGTTTCAACCAGGTCTGAGCTCATCTTGGACGCAATTAGAAAGCTTCACTCTCACTCGACCCAATCTAAAAGACTGGCTCATGAGCACCCCCCTAGGCACTCCAATCCCAACCTCTATCCCTCCAACCATGAAAGCCTCCGCTTACGCTTGGAAAAAACGGACAGCTCTACCAAACCCTTCCCCACCCGCCCCCCAATTTAATATTCCACTCGGAACCTTATCATTTTTATCGCCAGACCTACCAACCGCAAGATGGACCCTCAAAGGGATCCACTCCCTACAGGACCTCATCCAAGTCGACTACCTCAAACCTTTCCCACAACTTCAGATTTAATACGACCTCCCTATCTCGGAACACTTTAATTATTTGCGTATACACCACTGCCTGCACACTATATCACTCCCCCTATACACTGTTGATGTTAAATCCTGGGACTACCTTACCAACCCCACCTCTAGAACTAGAGGCATATCCCATTTCTACAACCAACTACACGGTAAAACCGACTTTACCAAACTTGACCCTCATCACAGATGGGAAACAGACCTCGCACTCACCTTCTCTGATTCTCAATGGCAAAGTGCACTCAAGTCTATCTACAAGTCCACTAAATGTGCTGCCCTATGGGAACTCACACAGAAAATTTCACTACGGTGGTACCTCACACCGTCCAAACTATCCTCCTTTGACCCACGTAAACCCTCCACCTGCTGGAGGTGCAATTCAAACGTTGGAGATATGCTCCACATTTTCTGGGCCTGCCCCAAACTACAAAACTACTGTAATAACATATTCCAGCTCATCGCGAATGTTTCCAAACGCATAACCCCTCTGTCACCGGCACTTGCAATCCTTAATCTAACTGTTGAAGACCTTCCCTGCCCCTCAAGATACATGACAACACACATTCTTCTTGCTGCAAGACTTAACATTACCAGACACTGGAAATCTGATGCCGCACTGACATTATCCCAAGTCGTTGACTTGGTAAACCTGCATCACAGCTACAAAACAGTGACGGCATCCAACAACACTCAATCCACCAAAACAGCCCTCCACTGGCAACCCTGGACTAACTGCTCATCAGCTGCTACTAGTTCTTAATGACTTCAATACATAGACCGACGATTTCCTCTTGACCGAGCAACACTACTGGACCCTCCCTACTCTCTCTTTCACCTAGACTGCCAAATTACTTACACCCTACTGAATTTTTGTATCCACGCTTGCACCGGTCCACTCCTGTGGCACTAATGAACCCGTTTGGGGTGCCACTCGAGTGCTCAGGTTGTTATACTTGAAAATATTTCTCCTTGTTCGACCTTTCTACATGTTAATTGTTCATACTGCATACTGTTTGATATATGCCACTGAACAAGTGTTTGATTGTTCAACCCAACTTTTCTGATACCCGCAACGTCGTTGCGCAATGTGCAATATTTAATTGTACACTGTATTATTCTGAAAAATCAATAAAAACTTATTGTATAAAAAAAAAAAAAACATGTCTTTATTTTCATTATTAAGACCCCATACACACTATTAGATTTTTTGCAGGTTTTTATCTTTAGATTTACCAAAACTATGTAGTGCAAGGGCCTGTCTGATTGCATACAAATTGAAACTCTTAACGTTTGACCTCATATTATATAGTTTTGGGAAATCTAAAGACAAAAATCTGCAGAAAATCTAATAGTGTGTATGGGACTCAAGAGACTACAGCCCACTGTTTGAAAATATTCATTAACCCTTTTACTGCCAAAAATATAAGGGTTACATAAGAAAAGAACTGACTGCAGCTGGCCAGTGCCGTAACCTTTATGCCCCCTGCATTTCCTTAGGCTATGGCCATATGGTCACTTCAGTGACCGTAAACCTATATCAGAAGGGCTCCTAGACTCTGCTGATTAATGTATAGTTGTGATCACAGCGGTTCATAAAAAAAATTGACTGGCCACCCCCCGCTGCCCCTGCCATCTGCCACTGATCCTCCTAGCTGTGTGCCTACAAGCTGATCCCCTCCATAGCCCACTCTCTCCTCTGTTTCCTCCAATCCCTGATGTTCTTTCCCCACCTCTACTGGCAGAGACAGCAGGTTTTGAAGAGGCAAAATAAATTAAAAAAATGCCTTGCCACCATGCTTACTTAGTAAAAGGGCTGTTAATAACATACCTCACCCCATGTGGATTAGATCTCTCAATAACACTACAAACAATGCTCACTGGAAGATCAAGGTTAATAGTTTCAGATCTCAAACCATATAACCTCTATTGACCAGTAACCCAATCTGACAATATTTCAATACATGCATACTGTGTAGGTTATTCTCTGGGGGAATGCAGCAAACATTGTCTCTATCAGTTCACATAGCTAGGGAAGCTCAGTCCACTGTGGCTTTGCTTGAGGCCCTGTTTACACCTGAGGGATTTTCTGCTTGGAGCTTGTTGCTTTAAACCCCCTTACACACGGTCGGACATTCCAACATTAAAATCCGTCAGATTTTTTCTGACGGATTTTGTCTGAAACTGGTGTTGCGTACACACTGTCGGAACAAAATTGTCGGAAAATCCGATTGTTCGGAACGTGATGACGTTCGTTTGTTGCGACGGGACTACGTTGCGGCTAGTAGCCAATAGCTTTGGTCTCGTAATTTGATCTGAGCATGCGTGGCACTTTGTCTTTGTATTTTGTTGTCGGAAAATTTGAGGTCCAGCTCTCAAATTTTTTCTGTCGGAAATTCCAACGGAAAAAGTCTGATAGAGCCCACACACGATCGGATTTTCCGACAATATAATCCGATCAGACCTTTTCCGTCGGAATTTCCGACCGTGTGTACAGGGCATAAGACATTCAAGCAGCCAAATCCAATTCATTTCAATGGCTCCTGTTCACATATGAGCATTCTGTCACCTGAAGCAAAATGCCTGTCGCTAAGAAAAGTACATGAGCTTCTTTTTGCACATTACAAGCATTTACATTACAAAACATCTTTAAAAAAAAAAATTGCATTGATACATGTCCCCTGGGGCAGGACCTGGGTCCCCAAACACTTTTTATGATAATAACTTGCATGTAAGCCTTTAAAATTAGCACTTTTGATTTTTCACGTTAGACTATAACAGTGTTCCGGTGGCTTTTTGAATTTGCCCCGAACACCGCATATTGTTCGGTGTTCGCCGAATATCCCGAACAACCAAAGTTCGGCCCGAACTTATGCTCGGGCCGAACTGTTTGCCCATCCCTAATCACTACCCTCTGAACTTGCCCCTTTTTTTTTTTTTACAAAGAAACACAACTTTATTCGAAGAGTAAACAAGTACAGTAGATATAAAGACATTATCATCGGCAATGGTACAACTGTGAGGGATAGTAACATTGTTTTCATACCCTATGTCAAACACATTAAAATGCATGTTCCGGAACATAGGTGTGCAGTTTACGATCTTTTGCATTACCCACTTACATATAGATAGCGTTTGGTTGTTCACGAATGGGGTATATTTCAAGTTACATATCACCGGAGGGCGGGGGTCCACCCATCCTGTCATGTATTGTGGTATCATTAAGGAAGTCAATCAATCGGGGATTTCGCTGCAAGTGTCTGCATTTCCCAACCATGAGTCCCATATTTTCCCATATTTTGCAGGGCAGCCCCTGTGGGCATATATCTCTTTCTTAAGCGGTAGAACATTGTTAACCGTTGTTATCCATTCCCGAATTGTTGGCGGTGAGGCCCTCAACCATCTCCTTGCTACAAGTAGTCTGGCCAGGAACAGCGATTCCTGTAGGAAAATTTTATGGTACTTATCTGAGTCCGGGTCAGGGAATATGCCTAGCAAACATTGTTTGGGGCAGAGGGTCAGAGGAGATCCCATTTTATCGTGAATAAATTTCACAATGTGAGTCCAGTAGTCTTGTATAACTGGGCATGACCATATCAAGTGGAAAAAGGTGCTGGAGGGGCTGTCGCATCTAGGGCAGAGTGGGTTTTGGTCGGGTTTGTATTTGGCCAGTCGAAGGGGGGTGAGGTAAGACTTATGCAAAATATAAATTTGTGTGAGGCGGTCTGAGAGTTTGGTGGAGACTTTTTTGTGAGCTTCTAGAGCATCTTCCCACTCATCATCTTCAATTTCTCCTACGTCACCCACCCATTTATCCTTCAGTCCATACGCTATTAGTACCGCAGAGGGGCGGAGAAGGCAGGTATAGAAGATGGATATAAGTTTTGAGGGATCTTGCCCCAATATTATTTCTAAGACGTCAAGTCGTTCTAGATTGGGGGGGTTGTCTCGGAATTGGGCCTGTAACGCATGGCGGAGTTGGAGGAATCGGTAGTGCATGGAGTTGGGCAGGTTGAAGTCTTCCTTCAGCTGTTGGAAGGATTTGAGAAAGGTCCCCGAGTACATGTCGGACAGTATGTTAACTCCCTTAGTAATCCAGAGGTGGCGGTCGGGAATGGTTTGAAGTTCCTTGAGGCCTGGGTTATCCCACAGTGGTGTGTCGGAGTGTGTAGGTGGAGCTTTCAGTTTGTGTCTTGCTACTTCCCAGGTCCTGCAGTAGCTATACAAAAGTCCCTTACGACTGCCTAGTGTCCAGGGGTCTGATGGTTCGCGAAAGATAGTCTGAAAAGGGTGATCGAATCCACGAACATGTGGAGAGCATAGTAACGTCATACACCTTTCCCTATCCTGTTTGTCGATGTGGTGCAAGTGGGATAGTTGTGCAGCTAGATAGTAGAGACCGAGGTCCGGCAGAGCTGCCCCTCCCAGGTCAGTGGGATTTTTGAGTACTTTCCAGGATAGTTTGTGGCGGGTATTCCCCCAGACGAATGAGTTGAGAATAGCTTCTATAACTTTAAATATTCTGAAGGGTAGATATGTGGGGGCGTGCCAGAGTACATAGAGTAGCTTAGGCAGTAGGATCATTTTTATAAGATTTACACGACCCATTACTCCAAGGGGTAGCTTGGCCCAGGTCTGTGTCTTAGATTTTATGGTCCTGATTAGCGGTTCTAGATTGTGGCTTGTGAAGTCTTCTGGGTGGCGGGTAATTATGATTCCTAAGTACTTCATGGAGCTGACCCTGATTAGAGGGGAGGCCGCCTGTAATTGCGTCGGGACACATGGATCAATGGGGAGGATTTGGGATTTATCCCAATTTATTTTGAGGCCCGAGTACGTGCCAAAGGTCTGTATCAATTCTAGGGCTTTGTGTAGGGATGGGCCTGCGTCCGTCAGGTATAGCAGCATGTCATCTGCATACAGACTGACAGTTTCCACAAGTTCTCCTCGTCGCAAGCCTTGTATGCCTGGGTGGTCTCTCAAAGAAGCAGCTAGGGGCTCCACCGCCAACGCATACAGTAGGGGGGAGATGGGGCATCCTTGCCGAGTACCCCTAGAGAGAGGAAAGGGCTCAGATATCTTCCCATTGATTAGGATCTTGGCGCTGGGGTTATGGTATAGCAAGCGGATCCATCTTATGAAGTTGGGTCCGAACCCAAACTTAGCCAGGCATTCCCAAAGGTAGGACCATTCGACCGAGTCGAATGCCTTAGCGGCATCTAGGGATACCACTACCCGGGATCCCACCTGGTCATGTTCAGCTTGGATATTCATGTGCAGCCTCCGGAGATTATGTGCCGTGTTTTTACCTGGCATGAAACCGCTTTGGTCTGTGTGGATCAGTGATAGAATCACTTTATTTAACCGCAGCGCCAAGACCTTGGCCAAAATTTTAATATCTAGTTGAAGAAGGGAAATTGGTCTATATGATTCAGGGAGTGCGGGGTTTTTGTCTGGTTTGGGTATGAGTACTATGTGGGCCTCGCTCATTGTGGGGGGTATGGCTCCCGTTCGGAACATATGGGCGTATAACTCGCACAGCCTGGGGGTCAGCACATCAGCATATGTGGTGTAGAATTCCAAGGGTAGCCCATCAGAGCCCGGGGCCTTGGATGGTTTAAGGTTGGATAGGGCTTCTAGTATGTCCTCTGAGGTGATTGGAGCCTCAAGCATGGCTACTTGGGATTGTGATAGTTGGGGGACGTTTATGTGGGACAGCATCGTCTCTATGACTTCCCTGGGTTTGTCAGTGGTAGAGGAGTATAAGGATGCAAAGAAGGAACGGAACACCCCAGCCACCTCCAGTGGGTTAGTAGCCATAGTGCCATCCGGTCTATGTAATGCCACTACAGTTGGTGGTTTATGGTCCATGTGAGCCAGGTAGGCCAGGAGGCGTCCCGCCCGTTCCCCGCACTCATACACTCTTTGTTTGACATAAAATATCTTCCGTTCCGCTCTTTCAAATAATAAGTTATTCACCACTCTAGATTGTAATTTAAGTTGTTCCGCCTTAGTTGGAGATGGGTCTGCAGTAAAGTCCCTTTCTATGTCAGCTAGTGCAAGTTCTGCCTGTGTCACTGCGTGGGCCGAGGACTTCCTGTACCTTGCTATTCGCTGGGACATTAACAGTCTCGCATGGGATTTGAAGGAGTCCCAAATTACATCGTAAGTTGCGGTCCCCCTGTTGATTTGAAAGAAGAATTCCCATTCGGTACCCATGTCTGTCATTTCTGGCACTACCTTCAACCAGAAGGGGTTAAGCTTCCAGATGTATGTTGCCGGCGGGGAGTCCAGCCGTATCAGTATCCAGTACGGGGCATGGTCAGAAAGGATACGGGGGTTAAAGCCTACGTCACCCAGAATGGGCAGAAGGGATCTAGATATCAGGATAAGGTCGATTCTGGACATGGAGTTGTATGTCGCCGAAAAACAGGAGAATGCTTGGTCGTTAGGGTGGCGATATCTCCACGTGTCTACTAGGGCCAGATCGTTCAACATCTTACCGAATCTCGTCTGAGAGTGGGAAGGGTCAGTAGGAGATGGCGGTAGCAGTCTGTCAAGTCTCTTATCTATAACGTTGTTAAAGTCCCCCAACCACATTGCGGGCACCGTGGGGAATTGGGTCATAAAGGACAGCCCTTCCAGTAATACCGCAAACTGAAAGGGGGGAGGTATATAGACCGCAAGGATCAATATTTCTAGTCCGCATATTCTGCCATGTAGAAATATAAACCTGCCCTGTGGGTCACAGTTGAGTGTCAATAGTACAAATTGTGCTGATTTGGCCACCAACACTGCGACCCCTCTGGAGTTGGCAGTGTGGGGGGCCTGATACAGCCACCCCACCCATGGTTTCTTGAGAGCCATCATCATTTGACCAGTAAGGTGGGTTTCAACCAGGACAATTACATCAGCCCGTTGGGCCTTGAGATATGATAAAACCGCAGTTCTTTTGGGTTTAGCCCTGATGCCCCTGACATTCCAAGTAATACACTTCAATAACCTAGTCATGGCTGCGGACATATATCCCGCTCCCCCGGATCTATGATCCCCGGACGCTGCCACGCCACCCCCCGTAGGCAGGAGGGGGGGCGTGACCTCGCCCGCAGGGCACAAGGCCCGGAGCATAGCACAAGTGGGTCCCAGGGCCCCAACGCCACCAACAGGCGCGGAGTCCCGGTATCGTCAGCACACATCAGCAGTACACGCCAATATATATTACTCTTCGTCGTACGTTTAAACATTAAAACCTTGGTCAAACAGTACAACATGTACAAGTAAACAAAAGCACCGGCCTGTCCGGTCGTCTCACGCAACATTACACCACCAGGTGCTGTGCGCAGCGGCCGTCCAGTCCGGGGAAACATTGCTTGTGCCATATACAGTCTAAGAATACAAATGGCATTGGTAAAAGAGAAGCCCAAGTGGGCTCCCCTAACTAGAGGGACGATTCTTCTCTGAAGAACAAGTTTTGATGTGAGGGGCACGCCACCCGGCGTGGAAGCACCCGGATAAGCCCTCAAAGGATGAGGGGAGGATATGCATACTGAGGTCCACGGTCCGGGTGTCATGACGGGTAACAGCCTGCCTCTGACTACAGGGTCGAGAGGCCGATGGCAGTGTTCTTCTTTATCCTCGAGTCCCAGTGCACCCAGTCATGTCTAGTCAGATCAGGATATGGCGGGAAGAGGGGTGTTCAGGTCCAGGAGCAGTGGGGCGGCATAGGGTACTCGGGCGGTAGGGGGTTCGAGGTACACATATAGTGGAGGCCGCAGTATGCAGTGTGGGGGGGGGATCAGGGGCAGCCAGGGGTAAGATATGGGTTGTACAGTACCTTGTTTCCATGTGTAATGAGCATAGGTGCCGTCGTCAGCATCGGTGAGTCCGGAGCTTCACGTTGGCAGGGTCTTGGGACAGTAGGTTCCGGTCTCAGCAATCTCGTGGCGGTGCGCGGTCCGGCGCAGCTCTGTGCTCCAGCCATTGGAATACTGCCTCCGGTGTATCGAAGAAGTGTGTTCGGTCGTCCCCCACAACTCTCAGTCTAGCCGGGAAGAGCATGGCGTACGAGTAGTTAGCGATTCTCAGTCGACGCTTGGCTTCGTTGAAGTGCGCCCTCTTCTTTTGGACCTCCGCCGAGAAATCCGGGAACACCTTGATCTCGCAGTTTTTGTATGGTATGTTGCCCTTTTGCCTGGTGAGACGAAGGACCGCGTCCCGGTCTCGGAAATTTAGGAGCTTGGCAATAAAGGTCCTTGGGGGTGCCCCTTGCGGGGGAGGTTTAGAAGCCAATCTGTGCGCCCGCTCCACCACGAAGGAGGTCGAGAACTCCGCCCGGCCGAAGGTAGTGATAAGGAGATTTTCCAAGAACGATGGTGGGTCAGAGCCCTCAGCCCCTTCGGGAAGTCCCACGAACCGTAGGTTACACCTTCTCAGGCGGTTCTCCATATCGTCCTGCTTCACAAGGACCATGCTGAGTTGGTGCTGGAGCCGCTCGGTGGTGGTCTGCAGGGGCGGTATGTCGTCCTCCACGCGGCTGATGCGGTGTTCAGTCTCCGCTACCCGGTCTCTTAGTTTTTGCATATCCTGGCGGATAAGGGACACATCGACCTTAACCTCCTCGATCTTGCCGGTCAGTGTGCTTTTACAATCAGATATGGCCTCGAGCACACGTGCGGTATCCTCTGCTGTCGAGTCTCCAGCCGGAGATGGCCCGGCGCCATTTTCCCCTGGGGCCTCCTTCTCAGTGTTCTTATATTTTGCCAGCTTTGCCGCCGCATCTTTTGCCGCTTTCGGGGGTGACATCTTCCCGGAGGGTTCGGGTGTCCTGGTCTTCGTTTGTGTGGCAAAAATAGGTATATATCAGCCTCAGGATGGGTATTATCGGAGTTTAGGCAAGCGGAGCTCCCGTTCAGCGCTCCTCACACCATGCCGTCCAGGCCACGCCCCCGAACTTGCCCCTTTAGCCAGTTTTCAATCCATGTACCCACCTTATGGTCCATGCCAATGGACCTTACTTTGTGCAGTAAACGTTTATGGGGAACTGTATCAAATGCTTTTGCAAAATCCAGATAAACCATGTCTACAGGCCTTCCTTTATCTAGATGGCAGCTCATCTCCCCATAGAAGGTTAATAGATTGGTTTGGCAAGAACGACTCTTCATGAATCCATGCTGATTACTGTTAATGATACTAAAATCTTGTATATAGTCCCTTATCATCCCCCTCCAAGAGCTTGCATACAATTGATGTTAGGCTAACTGGTCTGTAAAAGTATCTTTTTAAATATTGGTGCTACATTGGCTTTTCTCCAATCAGTTGGTACCATTCCAGTCAGTAGACTGTTCGTAAAAATTAGGAACAATGGTCTGGCAATTACTTGACTGAGTTCCTTAAGGACCCTCGGGTGCAAGCCATCTGGTCCCAGTGACTTATTAGTATTAAAGCGGAGCTCCACTGGATATTTTTATTTTTTTTGGTACACAGTAAAAACAATGACACATAAACAGTTGCAAACTCACTTTTTGGTAGATTTAGATTGCCCGATGTGCGTTTTCATAGAAAATAATAACTTATAAAATAGCGGTATTTATCTTGCTTGTGGGCATGTGAAGCCCACAAGCATTTACTTCCTTATTCCCTAGATTCCAGCTTCCAGCATGCTTTGTTCCCGCGCATGCTCACTAGTACCTTTGTTGAGCGTCGTAGTTGCCATCACAACGGATGGCGGCGCAGGAAGTTCCTGCCGCTTGTGATGCAAATAAAGATGTAGTAGGATAGTGGATATTAGGCGGAGAGCGCAGCAGAGGACAGGTAAAGAAATAGAACCTGTCTGTCTGTCTTGCCCTCGTTTGCAATGAAATTTGCCTTGAGAACTTGCGGCAGGCCTCCGCAATGACTCCTTGGAATGATGACAGGATCTCCCAGGAGACATTGCAGCTAAAAAGGAAATTGCGAAATAGCCGCAATCGACCCACCCATATCCACAGATAACAGAGACAGGAAGCAGAGAAGGACATTGAAAAAACACAGGTACCGAAAAAAATATATATATATCAGTTTTTAACTAAATACATTAACAGCATGTGATTGAGCTAAACATATAAAATAGGGTGGAGCTCTGCTTTAAGTCTATTTCTAATTCTTTCCTCTGTTAGTCACGAGGGTGCTTCCTGTGACGTGTCATTAGGATAAACATTGCAGTTTTGGTTACTGAAGCCCCTCGATTGTCTCGTGAAGACTGAGGAGAAGAATAAATTCAATACCTTCGCTATCTCTCCATCCTCAGTAACCAGATTCCCTTTACCATTCTTTATAGGACCAATGTGATCTGACCTTCCTTTCTTACTATTTATGTACTTAAATAATTTCTTAAGATTTTTTTTACTCTCCTTCGCTATGTGCCTTTTGTGTTCTATTTTAGCCGCCCTGATTGCACCCTTACATTTCTTGTTGCATTCTTTGTAAAGTTGAAATGCTGATGATGATCCCTCAGCCTTGAATTTTTTGAAGGCCTCCGCCTTTGCTTTTATTTTTTATTAATTTTTTCCACAAATGTTTTTATTTATGAAATAAAATAACAATAAGTAATGTACATGTAGTTTGAACAGAGATTGTACAATGATAATAGGTAGAATAAGGCAAATGTAAAGTTATAATCCAATTGACAATGCATAAACCTTATCACAATAAATCTAGTCTCAAGCCCTGCCCTAGATTAAATGGCTCACGCCTACAGGGCAACATTTGAGGTAAGTATACTGGGAGGTTAAGAGATTGTGTCTTAATTGCAATTGGATGGACTATAGTCAATTGCCTTTGAAAGATTAATGCACATGTAAGAGTCTAATGAAGTATGAAGTGGGTTAAGCTATGAGGGCAGGTTTTTGTGAAGGTCAGGGTGTATGTGGAGTATAGGAATAGGGTCTTATATGGAATATGTAAGGTATTTTTTCCAAGATAGCTTGGTGGGGTCTAGAGTTATAGGACAGGTAAGGGAAGAGAAAGTGGGGGTAGATCAAAGAAAGGAGAAAAAAGCATGGCTTGGCACGCAGCTGGGATGGCAGCACTTTAGAGGAGCTCCGACGGACACACAGCCTAACTGCCTGAAAACCCTCCACCAAGCCGTCAATGCTGGACAGAAAACTCTACAGTGCAGCACCGTCCCGTCCGCGTTGTGGTCATTCCTACGCCGCCGTGAGAACCATCACGGAGCTGTTCAAACAGAGACCCACAGTAAGAAACAGCGCGGTTGACTCCAAGATGGCGCCGACACAGCACCACGAGGAGGAACACAGCGGGGACTCAGACTCAGCCACGGAGGCCCCAGGTAAGGGGAAATCAAAGTCGAGCAAACCCCTGACATACGCGGACATGTCCTGCTTCACAGCGAACATTAAATCCACCTTCTCTGCTGCTATTACTGATTTAAAAACGAATCTGGTGGTTCTCACTGAAAAGCTAGCAGCCACAGAGCACGCAGGAAGGCAGAGGGAAAAGGCACTTCACAGGCTGGATGAGGTTGCGGTCTCCCATGCACAACATTTTATTGAGATGAACAGGCACTTGTAATACCTCGACAACAGAGGCAGGAGGAACAATATCAGGGTAAGAGGAATACCTGAATCAGTTGACACTGACCAAATATCTCCTGCCCTTCAGAGAGTGTTCAACAGCCTCCTAGACAGACAGGAGGACATGGAGATAGAGTTTGTCTGTGCTCTCAGACCAAGGGGCCCAGATACAGCAGCGCCTAGAGATGTGATTTGCTGTCTTCAAAATTTTCAGCTAAAGGGAGACATAATGCACAGAGCAAGAAGAAATTACAGGATTATCTTCAATGGCGAGACCATGATGCTAGTCCAAGACTTGTCAGTGATAACTGAGAGAGCGCACCCCCCCTCCTGAACCATACCAGGCCACATGCCCTCAACATTGGGAGGATACAGGTAACAATTAGCTCAAAACAATGAAGGAATGCTTGTATTTTGGCCCATAAATGCTCCATTAGCACCAGGATCCAAGAAACGGCATATAAATTGCTGACGCAATGGTATCTAACACCCTTGAAACTACACAAATGGAATCCACAAGTTCCCAACCTATGTTGGAGGTGCTTGGGGGACATAGGCTCTTTACTGCACTTTTGGTGGCAATGCCCTTTGCTCATTCCCTATTGGGATACAGTAAAGAAGCTTATCAAATCCATAACAGAAACCACATTAACTCTAGATGCCGCTTGCTGCCTTTTGCACATATCAAACTGGTCTTTGAAAAAATACAAGCACTCCCTCACCATACATTTGCTAGGCGCAGCTAAGTCTTTAATCCCAATTCATTGGAAATCCTCACGGGTCCCATCCACAAGGGACTGGCTTCACAGAGTTGCAAAAATTTACGAAATAGAAAATACCCTGGCGCAATCCATTGAACGGGTGGAGCGTTTTCTCGAAACATGGCAATCGTGGACCATTTTCAAACACTCAGAGGCTTTCTTAGAAATGACTGCAGATTGAGCTGACACATTAGGTCAGACCCGAGAATTCATGGTTATTGCTGAAATTGAATTACTATAGAGCTCTCAGTCAAGATGGTTGACCTTCTCTTTCTTTATTTTTAATTTTTCTCTCTTTTTTGCTCGTCTACTTCTAGTTACTTCTTTTTTTTTTTTCTTTTTTTCTTTTTTTTTTTTTATTTTTTTTTTTAAATGTATTCTTTATTAAATTTTTCCACATACAAAAATATAAACAATTTGAGATACATACTTCAATTCGTGACAAACTTTAGCATTATGCAATCACTACCCTTTTCCTCTACCTTTATCAATGGCGTACCGTAATAACTGGATATCCATTTGCCCTCCGAGAGGGTTGAGCATTCCCCTTAATCATAGTATCTTAGTTTGCTGTTATCTCAGCCCCTCCCCCTTGTATAGACAACCTCATATGTGTATACCCTTTTCTTTATATAGAACCTTCCACTATTCCCTTTCCTCTTCTCAACCCTCTGTCCCCAGTGAGTTTAATTTGATCATCCACAGGCTCCACATTTTGTTAAATTCCTTGACATTCCCTCTCTTTATGTATACCGCCTTTTCTCTACACAGGATTTCATTCATTATCCCGACCCAATTATCCACCGTAGGTGCTTCCTTTGCTTGCCATTTACTTGCGATCAATTTTCTGGCCTGGAACAAGCATCTCGTAATTGCTATGGATTTACTTTTACTCTCTTCCCCTTCTTCTCTGTATCCCAATATACACCCTTTGGCCTCCAACTCAAGTTTAGTTCCAAATGTCCTACTTATGACATTGGTCACTCCCTCCCAATAACGAACCAGTTTGGGACACTTCCACAGCATGTGGATAAGATCTCCAGTTTTTTGGCACCTAGGGCAGTTATCATCAGTCCTTCTACCGAAACTAAACAAGCGTTTGGGAGTGTAATATGCTCTGTTAATCAGCATTAAATGCGATATTCTCTGCGGGGGGGATATCGATACCTTCGAGCCCTTCTCTAAGATCCTCCTCCATTGTGCATCTGTTATTAAGCCAACATCCTTTTCCCACTTTACTTTTACTTTCTCAAGTTTCCCCTTTGTATCCTTTTCCTGTCCCATATATTCATACAGCCCTGAGATCAACCCCTTAGTTGACCAGTCTGTAAGATTTTCTGGAAGAGTGGCATTTTTTGCCAAACTAATGGTTGTACCAAGATTTGTGCCTCAAGAGCATGTATCACTTGGAGATATGAAAAAAGGGAATGGTGCCATATATGAAACTCTTGTTCCACGTCAGCGAATTTTTTCACTACGTTACCTCTATATAGCTGACTCAGTTTCTTAATCCCATTCTTCTCCCAATCCCTAATTCTACCTATAAGATAGAGCTCTTTGAGATTTTTATTGTTCCACAGGGGGGTTTGTTCGGTCATCCCTTTGTAGTGCATTTGTTTTTTAATTGTTAACCAAATTTTTCTTATCATTTTTATAGTAGGGTATTCGTGGCCAAATGAGTCCGCCTCTAGTGTCTCCACCAATGTGTCATGTCCCGCCGCCACCAACATTAGTTCTATATTCGGGGTGCCTCCTCCAGGGGTCCCACACCCCGACAGCTGCTGCAATTGGGCCGCCAGGTAGTAGCGCTCCGGGTGGGGCACCGCCAGACCCCCCTCCTTCACTGGCAGCTGTAAGGTACAAAGAGGGATCCTAGCCTGTCCTCCTTTCCATATAAGTTCCCTGAAGAGGGTTTCGATTTTCCAGAACCATTTCTTGCATATCCACACCGGAGAATTGTGCAGCAGATACAAGAGTTGTGGCATCCAGATCATCTTTATTAAACCGCAGCGTCCCGCCACTGACAGGGGAAGGTGCTTCCAGATGGCTATCTTTCTTTTAAATTTAGTCAGTAAGGGCTCCAGGTTGAGCCTCACATACTGGCTTGGATCTTCCGTCAGGGCCACTCCCAGATATCTCAGAGTCTTCACTACCTCCAACTGAGGCATTCCTGGTATTCTGACTTCAACATCTGTGTCAATTGGGAGTAGCTCTGATTTCTTCCAGTTTATTTCAAGACCGGTAAACCTACCAAACTCCTCCACTGTTTTCATCGCTTTACTCAGCGATCTGTCCAGATCTCCCAGAAACAGCAAGACATCGTCTGCATATAGAGCAATTTTTTCCTCACTCCCCCCTTCCCTCCGAAAACCTGTTATCTCAGCGTTATTTCTAATAGCAATTTCCAATGGCTCCATTGCAAGGGCGAAGAGAAGAGGCGATAGGGGACAACCCTGCCTCGTCCCCCTCTCCAGTTCAATTTTTTCTGAAAGTTCATTGTTAATATTTAACCTAGCTGTTGGCTTAGTATAAAGCAATTTTATCCATCTGGTAAATGAGGGACCCAGTCCGAACTTCTCTAACACTCTCCAGATATACCCCCACTCCACACTGTCAAATGCTTTTGTTACATCGAGTGACAGGATCGCTCTTGGTCCCTCATTCAACACCGGACTCTGCAAGTTCAAAAAAGCTCTTCTTATATTAATACTTGTAGATCTATCCGCTATGAAACCGGTCAACCGGGTTGCCAGCACCTTGGCCAGTATTTTAGTATCAGAACACAGGAGGGATATTGGTCTGTATGCTGAAGTGTCTAAGGGATCTTTCCCTTCTTTCTGTAAGATTATAATTGTTGCTTCTGTCATCGAGCTGGGTAGCCTACCTACTCTATTGGCCTTCTCCAGCGTACTTAGTAATGTGGGGAGTAAAATCTCCCCATATCTCTTGTAGATCTCGACAGGCAATCCATCGGGGCCTGGTGATTTTTGGTTTGCCATGCTGTTTACTGCCATTTGAAGCTCTACCAGGGTTATTGGGGCCTCCAATTCCTCTCTCTCCACTTGGGTCACAACGGGAGTCTCTAGTTCCCCCAAAAAGTCCTTCATTGCACCCTCCATTCCGATCCTCTGCATTGTATATAGGTTTTTATAAAAGCTCCTAAATGTCTGCACTATCCCTGTTGTGTTAACTATAACTTCTCCGCCTTCCGTTCTAATAGCCTGAACCCCGGGGGTTGGAGAGTTAGTTTTAACTATTTGTGCTAGCATCCTTCCTACACTTTCTCCCTCTGCAAACGCAGATTGCCGCTGGAGGAGCCTTCTAGTCTCGACTTTTTGCATGATAACTAACTTATAGTTCTGTTGTTTGTCTAGCCAGATTTTTTTTTCTCCATTCCATTCAACTTCTAGTTTCTTCTAGTTCTTTTCCACCACAATGGAAATCAACAACTCAGATACTTGCATTTGATGTACTACAAGACCTGTTTCCTAATCCAGTTTAGGCGAGATCCAATCGAGTTAAAGATTAATACCATAAGGAGACATTAACCTGCTAGATAATCTTAAATCAACTATTGCTACATATTCCCCTTGTTCATACTGTTCAGTTAGATGCTGTTGATTAGATTACTCTTATCTGATATCAATGTATGAAAATGGATCACATTGTGCTGTTTCTTTTCTGTATTGTTTCTCGCTTTAATAAACTCTTTAATGACAAAAGAAAGGAGAAAAAGAAGAGGGGGGAAGAAGATGGAGAAACAAAAAAGAAGGGTTGGTGGCGTTGGGGTTTGCCATCTCTTTCTTCCCTCCTCAGGAATTGATCCTTTGCGTATAGTTCCCCCAGGAACTTGTTTATTTTACGGAGGGGGCTGACCTTAAAGGAGGGGGATTGAGTCACTCCCTGAAACCACTATAACATTGGGAACTAAGATACTGACTGAAACCATCTAAAGGTTAATCTTGAGCCTACCGTACAATCGAATTTCAATGCTGCAATGCTTATATGACCTGTATACATTTCATTGCTGTACCACTTTATCACTGTGATGTATCTGCACAAACGAAATGTAAAGATTATTGTTATCTATGCTTTATTTTTTCAATAAAAATTGAATGTTTAAAAAAACAAAAAAACAAAGGAGGGGGATTGCATGTTTCATTTTCAAATTATAAGCAGTGTATACATCTTCTCTGGTTAGCCGAGTATAGAGTAGAGTAACTCCAATATTTAAGTAGGTTAAGTATTTAATCGGGAGAATTCTCTGCTTTTGTCTGGAAGAGTATCCAGCACGCCCAATTGGTTTCAAATTTATTAGGGGTATCTTGTGCAATATGAATCAGTTCTTCCATTTCAGCTATCTTTTTAATTCTACTAAACCTTTCTTTGATTGAGGAAGTTTTGGAAGATCTCCAATGTACTGGGATGCATTGCTTTTCTGCCTTAATCAGGTGCATTGCTAGTGATTTGTGGTAGGGTTTGTGCTGTTGAGGAGAGTGGTGTAGAAGAAACTGAGCTCTGAACTAGAGATAGATCACTACCGAAGAACAATGTAAAAGGATAATGTAAATGAGTTCCCAAGTGTCAGTATCACCCTCACAAAAAATTATTTATGATAAATATGGCTTATTACACCCCAAAGAAACTTTTCCGGTATGGATATAGAGCTGATGATAAATGCCCAAGATGCCGCGGAATAGGGGGTTTGGTCCACTTGATGTGGAGGTATCCAAAACTATTTAGGTATTGGAATGATATACTCGAGGAAATTAATAGTACCTTTGGGACCAAGCTGGAGATGGACGCCACATTATGTCTGCTGGGTAAAATAGAAGATAACAGTATATCTAAACATATCAAGATCACTGTAATAAGAGGCTTATTTCAAGCACAGAAATTAATTGCTCAAAATTGGCAATCTGTAAAGCCCCCCACAATGGGGGAGGGTGATGGATGCTAATGTATGGAGGGAAAAAGTGGTATTTACAAGACGGAAGACATTGGATAAATTCTTAAAAATGTGGACGCCATGGCTGGATAAAATGGGGTGCCCATTATAGAGGTGAAGGGAGATTATAAAGAAAGTGTGAGGAGGGAGATTTAAAGTGGGATATAGCGAGGACTGGGATGGGAAGATAGGTGGTAGAGAGTGGGTAATTAATAAACATTACCTTTTTGTCTCTGAAAATTCAAACAACTAATAACGTGATAGACAGGGAAGTCTAGTTTAGGTTGCACGGGAAGGTAGGAGGGGGTAACAGGGAGGGGGGGTTTAAAAGAGGTAATTGGTACTAAATGCGGAAAGGGAAATATGATAGGTGCAGCACATACATTTTGGTTTGCCATCCCTGTTCAAGGGATTATTTCCTGATATGCTTCATAATGATTAGCTCCCAGCATCAGTTGAGGGAGGACGGGCAAAGAGTGGAGGGGCTACTATAAGCTATAGAGGGTCTGCCCGGCTCCGTCGATTGATGAGGGGAGGCAAAAATGGCATGGTTAAATGTTTCTTTTTCTGTATGTATTTGATCAAATTGTATGAGCCTCTGGAGAGGTGTTGTACTTGTATTATATGTATGAAAGCAAGAAAAATATAATATAAAAAAAAAGAGATAGATCACAATCATAGGATGTCACCCGAGAGGTGATACATTGTACTTCCTTCCAGAAGGTTTGGACATGTGGGCAGGTCCACCAGATGTGTAATAACGTGCCACATTCTTTGTGAAATCTCCAGCAAAATTCTTGGTGTAAATTTATGCTGGTGTGCGATACCAATGTGATTGGATTTTGTATCCATTTTCTTGTGTGGAAACATTAACAGAGCCCCTATAGATATTAAGGTAAATTTGTTCCCATTCTTCCAGTGTAAGGGATAAGGATAAGTCCCTTTCCCATGCCTCGCAGGCTAAGGTGTCATTGGGGTGGTAGTCTGTGAAGAGAAGGGTGTGAATAGTGGATATGTGGTGATTTTGGGGGGATTTTTGCACACAAAGCCTTTCGAAAGGTGTGAACTGTCTTGAGCAGGAAGAATTTTTAACCAAGGATCCTAGGTAATATGAGAGCAATAGGTACATCCACGGGAGAATAGGGGGTTTATCGGGGTCAGTGGGCCTTGTATGCACAATAAGTGGGTGGGAATCTCAGGAGTAGGGATGGGCCCGGTGCTCGATGCGAACCCATGTTCGCATCGAGCACCGGGTGTTCGCTCGCTCGGCGAGCCCAGAACTATTTTGGCCGCTCGCATCACGTTCGTGTGATGCGAGCGGCCCCGCAATGCATTGCGGCCGGCGCGGCCGGCGCAGTGCATTGCTGGCTGATGATTGGCCAAGCATGCACTGTGACCCCGCATGCTTGGCCAATCACAGCGCCGGAAATTCGAAGAGCCATAATTGGCTACAGGCAGGACGCCTGTAGCCAATTACAGCTCAGGGGCTTTAGTACACGCCCCCTCTTATAAAAGGCCGCCACGCAGTCTGCGCCGGTCACATGCTGTTCCGGCGTAGATAGAGCAGGATCGTTCTGTGTCACTCTGCTGGATTTAGTAAGAGAGATTTACTTAGAGAGATTGAGTTAGATAGATTCATTTAGAAAGATTGATTTAGAAAGAGGGGCTTGTAGTGTGTTCGTGGCAGGCAGGCACTGGCAGCAAACAGAGCTCCTGTATTTTGTTCCCAGAAGCACCTATAGGACTTGTAGTGTGTTCGTGGCAGGCAGGCAGAGCTCCTATATTTTGTTCCCAGAAGCACCTATAGGACTTGTAGTGTGTTCGTGGCAGGCAGGCAGAGCTCCTATATTTTGTTCCCAGAAGCACCTATAGGACTTGTAGTGTGTTCGTGGCAGGCAGGCAGAGCTCCTATATTTTGTTCCCAGAAGCACCTATAGGACTTGTAGTGTGTTCGTGGCAGGCAGGCAGGCAGAGCTCCTATATTTTGTTCCCAGAAGCACCTATAGGACTTGAAGTGTGTTAGTCCCATCACACAGACCTATATTTTCTTCCCAGAAGCACCTATAGGACTTGAAGTGTGTTAGTCCCATCACACAGAGATCATATATTTTGTTCCCAGAAGCACCTATAGGACTTGAAGTGTGTTAGTCCCATCACACAGACCTACATTTTCTTCCCAGAAGCACCTATAGGACTTGAAGTGTGTTAGTCCCATCACACAGAGATCATATATTTTGTTCCCAGAAGCACCTATAGGACTTGAAGTGTGTTAGTCCCATCACACAGACCTACATTTTCTTCCCAGAAGCACCTATAGGACTTAAAGTGTGTTAGTCCCATCACACAGAGATCATATATTTTGTTCCCAGAGGCACCTATAGGACTTGAAGTGTGTTAGTCCCATCACACAGACCTATATTTTCTTCCCAGAAGCACCTATAGGACTTGAAGTGTGTTAGTCCCATCACACAGAGATCATATATTTTGTTCCCAGAAGCACCTATAGGACTTGAAGTGTGTTAGTCCCATCACACAGACCTACATTTTCTTCCCAGAAGCACCTATAGGACTTGAAGTGTGTTAGTCCCATCACACAGACCTATATTTTCTTCCCAGAAGCACCTATAGGACTTGAAGTGTGTTAGTCCCATCACACAGAGATCATATATTTTGTTCCCAGAAGCACCTATAGGACTTGAAGTGTGTTAGTCCCATCACACAGACCTACATTTTCTTCCCAGAAGCACCTATAGGACTTTGAAGTGTGTTAGTCCCATCACACAGACCTACATTTTCTTCCCAGAAGCACCTATAGGACTTGAAGTGTGTTAGCCCATCACACAGACCTATATTTTCTTCCCAGAAGCACCTATAGGACTTGAAGTGTGTTAGTCCCATCACACAGAGATCATATATTTTGTTCCCAGAAGCACCTATAGGACTTGAAGTGTGTTAGTCCCAGGCAGGCAGAGCTCCTATATTTTGTTCCCAGAAGCACCTATAGGACTTGTTGTGTGTTTGTGGCAGGCAGGCAGAGCTCCTATATTTTGTTCCCAGAAGCACCTATAGGACTTGTAGTGTGTTTGTGGCAGGCAGAGCTCCTATATTTTGTTCCCAGAAGCACCTATAGGACTTGAAGTGTGTTAGTCCCATCACACAGACCTATATTTTGTTCCCAGAAGCACCTATAGGACTTGAAGTGTGTTAGTCCCATCACACAGAGATCATATATTTTGTTCCCAGAAGCACCTATAGGACTTGAAGTGTGTTAGTCCCATCACACAGACCTACATTTTCTTCCCAGAAGCACCTATAGGACTTGAAGTGTGTTAGTCCCATCACACATAGATCATATATTTTGTTCCCAGAAGCACCTATAGGACTTGAAGTGTGTTAGTCCCATCACACAGACCTACATTTTCTTCCCAGAAGCACCTATAGGACTTAAAGTGTGTTAGTCCCATCACACAGAGATCATATATTTTGTTCCCAGAGGCACCTATAGGACTTGAAGTGTGTTAGTCCCATCACACAGACCTATATTTTCTTCCCAGAAGCACCTATAGGACTTGAAGTGTGTTAGTCCCATCACACAGACCTATATTTTCTTCCCAGAAGCACCTATAGGACTTGAAGTGTGTTAGTCCCATCACACAGAGATCATATATTTTGTTCCCAGAAGCACCTATAGGACTTGAAGTGTGTTAGTCCCATCACACAGACCTACATTTTCTTCCCAGAAGCACCTATAGGACTTTGAAGTGTGTTAGTCCCATCACACAGACCTACATTTTCTTCCCAGAAGCACCTATAGGACTTGAAGTGTGTTAGTCCCATCACACAGAGATCATATATTTTGTTCCCAGAAGCACCTATAGGACTTGAAGTGTGTTAGTCCCATCACACAGACCTATATTTTCTTCCCAGAAGCACCTATAGGACTTGAAGTGTGTTAGTCCCATCACACAGAGATCATATATTTTGTTCCCAGAAGCACCTATAGGACTTGAAGTGTGTTAGTCCCATCACACAGACCTATATTTTGTTCCCAGAAGCACCTATAGGACTTGAAGTGTGTTAGTCCCATCACACATAGCTCCTATATTTTGTTCCCAGAAGCACCTATAGGACTTGAAGTGTGTTAGTCCCATCACACAGAGCTCCTATATTTTCTTCCCAGAAGCACCTATAGGACTTCAAGTGTGTTCGTGGCATCACACAGAGCTCATATATTTTGTTCCCAGAAGCACCTATAGGACTTGAAGTGTGTTAGTCCCATCACACAGACCTATATTTTCTTCCCAGAAGCACCTATAGGACTTGAAGTGTGTTAGTCCCATCACACAGACATAGATTTTGTTCCCAGAAGCACCTATAGGACTTGAAGTGTGTTAGTCCCATCACACAGAGACCTATATTTTGTTCCCAGAAGCACCTATAGGACTTGAAGTGTGTTAGTCCCATCACACAGAGATCATATATTTTGTTCCCAGAAGCACCTATAGGACTTGAAGTGTGTTAGTCCCATCACACAGACCTACATTTTCTTCCCAGAAGCACCTATAGGACTTGAAGTGTGTTAGTCCCATCACACAGAGATCATATATTTTGTTCCCAGAAGCACCTATAGGACTTGAAGTGTGTTAGTCCCATCACACAGACCTATATTTTCTTCCCAGAAGCACCTATAGGACTTGAAGTGTGTTAGTCCCATCACACAGAGATCATATATTTTGTTCCCAGAAGCACCTATAGGACTTGAAGTGTGTTCGTGGCAGGCAGGCACAGCTCCTATATTTTGTTCCCAGAAGCACCTATAGGACTTGAAGTGTGTTAGTCCCATCACACAGACCTATATTTTCTTCCCAGAAGCACCTATAGGACTTGAAGTGTGTTCGTCCCATCACACAGAGATCATATATTTTGTTCCCAGAAGCACCTATAGGACTTGAAGTGTGTTCGTCCCATCACACAGAGAGTTCCTATATTTTGTTCCCAGAAGCACCTATAGGACTTGAAGTGTGTTAGTCCCATCACACACAGACCTATATTTTGTTCCCAGAAGCACCTATAGGACTTGAAGTGTGTTAGTCCCATCACACAGAGATCATATATTTTGTTCCCAGAAGCACCTATAGGACTTGAAGTGTGTTAGTCCCATCACACAGACCTACATTTTCTTCCCAGAAGCACCTATAGGACTTGAAGTGTGTTAGTCCCATCACACAGACATATATTTTGTTCCCAGAAGCACCTATAGGACTTGAAGTGTGTTAGTCCCATCACACACAGAGATCCTATATTTTGTTCCCAGAAGCACCTATAGGACTATAGGACTTGAAGTGTGTTAGTCCCATCACACAGACCTATATTTTCTTCCCAGAAGCACCTATAGGACTTGAAGTGTGTTAGTCCCATCACACAGAGAGCATATATTTTGTTCCCAGAAGCACCTATAGGACTTGAAGTGTGTTAGTCCCATCACACAGACCTACATTTTCTTCCCAGAAGCACCTATAGGACTTGAAGTGTGTTAGTCCCATCACACAGACATATATTTTCTTCCCAGAAGCACCTATAGGACTTGAAGTGTGTTAGTCCCATCACACAGAGATCATATATTTTGTTCCCAGAAGCACCTATAGGACTTGAAGTGTGTTAGTCCCATCACACAGACCTACATTTTCTTCCCAGAAGCACCTATAGGACTTGAAGTGTGTTAGTCCCATCACACACACAGAGCTATATTTTGTTCCCAGAAGCACCTATAGGACTTGAAGTGTGTTAGTCCCATCACACAGAGATCATATATTTTGTTCCCAGAAGCACCTATAGGACTTGAAGTGTGTTAGTCCCATCACACAGACCTACATTTTCTTCCCAGAAGCACCTATAGGACTTGAAGTGTGTTAGTCCCATCACACAGACCTATATTTTCTTCCCAGAAGCACCTATAGGACTTGAAGTGTGTTAGTCCCATCACACAGAGATCATATATTTTGTTCCCAGAAGCACCTATAGGACTTGAAGTGTGTTAGTCCCATCACACAGACCTACATTTTCTTCCCAGAAGCACCTATAGGACTTGAAGTGTGTTAGTCCCATCACACACACAGAGCTATATTTTGTTCCCAGAAGCACCTATAGGACTTGAAGTGTGTTAGTCCCATCACACAGACCTATATTTTCTTCCCAGAAGCACCTATAGGACTTGAAGTGTGTTAGTCCCATCACACAGAGATCATATATTTTGTTCCCAGAAGCACCTATAGGACTTGAAGTGTGTTAGTCCCATCACACAGACCTACATTTTCTTCCCAGAAGCACCTATAGGACTTGAAGTGTGTTAGTCCCATCACACAGACCTACATTTTCTTCCCAGAAGCACCTATAGGACTTGAAGTGTGTTAGTCCCATCACACAGAGATCATATATTTTGTTCCCAGAAGCACCTATAGGACTTGAAGTGTGTTAGTCCCATCACACAGACCTACATTTTCTTCCCAGAAGCACCTATATGACTTGAAGTGTGTTAGTCCCATCACACAGAGATCATATATTTTGTTCCCAGAAGCACCTATAGGACTTGAAGTGTGTTAGTCCCATCACACAGACCTACATTTTCTTCCCAGAAGCACCTATAGGACTTGAAGTGTGTTAGTCCCATCACACAGAGATCATATATTTTGTTCCCAGAAGCACCTATAGGACTTGAAGTGTGTTAGTCCCATCACACAGACCTATATTTTCTTCCCAGAAGCACCTATAGGACTTGAAGTGTGTTAGTCCCATCACACAGAGATCATATATTTTGTTCCCAGAGCACCTATAGGACTTGAAGTGTGTTAGTCCCATCACACAGACCTACATTTTCTTCCCAGAAGCACCTATAGGACTTGAAGTGTGTTAGTCCCATCACACAGACCTACATTTTCTTCCCAGAAGCACCTATAGGACTTGAAGTGTGTTAGTCCCATCACACAGAGATCATATATTCTGTTCCCAGAAGCACCTATAGGACTTGAAGTGTGTTAGTCCCATCACACAGACCTACATTGTCTTCCCAGAAGCACCTATAGCACTTGAAGTGTGTTAGTCCCATCACACAGAGATCATATATTTTGTTCCCAGAAGCACCTATAGGACTTGAAGTGTGTTAGTCCCATCACACAGACCTATATTTTCTTCCCAGAAGCACCTATAGGACTTGAAGTGTGTTAGTCCCATCACACAGAGATCATATATTTTGTTCCCAGAAGCACCTATAGGACTTGAAGTGTGTTAGTCCCATCACACAGACCTACATTTTCTTCCCAGAAGCACCTATAGGACTTGAAGTGTGTTAGTCCCATCACACAGACCTATATTTTCTTCCCAGAAGCACCTATAGGACTTGAAGTGTGTTAGTCCCATCACACAGAGATCATATATTTTGTTCCCAGAAGCACCTATAGGACTTGAAGTGTGTTAGTCCCATCACACAGACCTACATTTTCTTCCCAGAAGCACCTATAGGACTTGAAGTGTGTTAGTCCCATCACACAGACCTACATTTTCTTCCCAGAAGCACCTATAGGACTTGAAGTGTGTTAGTCCCATCACACAGAGATCATATATTTTGTTCCCAGAAGCACCTATAGGACTTGAAGTGTGTTAGTCCCATCACACAGACCTATATTTTCTTCCCAGAAGCACCTATAGGACTTGAAGTGTGTTAGTCCCATCACACAGAGATCATATATTTTGTTCCCAGAAGCACCTATAGGACTTGAAGTGTGTTAGTCCCATCACACAGACCTACATTTTGTTCCCAGAAGCACCTATAGGACTTGAAGTGTGTTAGTCCCATCACACAGACCTACATTTTCTTCCCAGAAGCACCTATAGGACTTGAAGTGTGTTAGTCCCATCACACAGAGATCATATATTTTGTTCCCAGAAGCACCTATAGGACTTGAAGTGTGTTAGTCCCATCACACAGACCTACATTTTCTTCCCAGAAGCACCTATAGGACTTGAAGTGTGTTAGTCCCATCACACAGAGATCATATATTCTGTTCCCAGAAGCACCTATAGGACTTGAAGTGTGTTAGTCCCATCACACAGACCTACATTTTCTTCCCAGAAGCACCTATAGGACTTAAAGTGTGTTAGTCCCATCACACAGAGATCATATATTTTGTTCCCAGAGGCACCTATAGGACTTGAAGTGTGTTACTCCCATCACACAGACCTATATTTTCTTCCCAGAAGCACCTATAGGACTTGAAGTGTGTTAGTCCCATCACACAGAGATCATATATTTTGTTCCCAGAAGCACCTATAGGACTTGAAGTGTGTTAGTCCCATCACACAGACCTACATTTTCTTCCCAGAAGCACCTATAGGACTTGAAGTGTGTTAGTCCCATCACACAGAGATCTATATTTTGTTCCCAGAAGCACCTATAGGACTTGAAGTGTGTTAGTCCCATCACACAGACCTACATTTTCTTCCCAGAAGCACCTATAGGACTTGAAGTGTGTTAGTCCCATCACACAGAGATCATATATTTTGTTCCCAGAAGCACCTATAGGACTTGAAGTGTGTTAGTCCCATCACACAGACCTACATTTTCTTCCCAGAAGCACCTATAGGACTTGAAGTGTGTTAGTCCCATCACACAGAGATCATATATTCTGTTCCCAGAAGCACCTATAGGACTTGAAGTGTGTTAGTCCCATCACACAGAGATCATATATTTTGTTCCCAGAAGCACCTATAGGACTTGAAGTGTGTTAGTCCCATCACACAGACCTATATTTTCTTCCCAGAAGCACCTATAGGACTTGAAGTGTGTTAGTCCCATCACACAGAGATCATATATTTTGTTCCCAGAAGCACCTATAGGACTTGAAGTGTGTTAGTCCCATCACACAGACCTACATTTTCTTCCCAGAAGCACCTATAGGACTTGAAGTGTGTTAGTCCCATCACACAGACCTACATTTTCTTCCCAGAAGCACCTATAGGACTTGAAGTGTGTTAGTCCCATCACACAGATCATATATTTTGTTCCCAGAAGCACCTATAGGACTTGAAGTGTGTTAGTCCCATCACACAGACCTACATTTTCTTCCCAGAAGCACCTATATGACTTGAAGTGTGTTAGTCCCATCACACAGAGATCATATATTCTGTTCCCAGAAGCACCTATAGGACTTGAAGTGTGTTAGTCCCATCACACAGACCTACATTTTCTTCCCAGAAGCACCTATAGGACTTAAAGTGTGTTAGTCCCATCACACAGAGATCATATATTTTGTTCCCAGAGGCACCTATAGGACTTGAAGTGTGTTAGTCCCATCACACAGACCTATATTTTCTTCCCAGAAGCACCTATAGGACTTGAAGTGTGTTAGTCCCATCACACAGAGATCATATATTTTGTTCCCAGAAGCACCTATAGGACTTGAAGTGTGTTAGTCCCATCACACAGACCTACATTTTCTTCCCAGAAGCACCTATAGGACTTGAAGTGTGTTAGTCCCATCACACAGACCTACATTTTCTTCCCAGAAGCACCTATAGGACTTGAAGTGTGTTAGTCCCATCACACAGAGATCATATATTCTGTTCCCAGAAGCACCTATAGGACTTGAAGTGTGTTAGTCCCATCACACAGACCTACATTGTCTTCCCAGAAGCACCTATAGCACTTAAAGTGTGTTAGTCCCATCACACAGAGATCATATATTTTGTTCCCAGAGGCACCTATAGGACTTGAAGTGTGTTAGTCCCATCACACAGACCTATATTTTCTTCCCAGAAGCACCTATAGGACTTGAAGTGTGTTAGTCCCATCACACAGAGATCATATATTTTGTTCCCAGAAGCACCTATAGGACTTGAAGTGTTTTAGTCCCATCACACAGACCTACATTTTCTTCCCAGAAGCACCTATAGGACTTGAAGTGTGTTAGTCCCATCACACAGACCTATATTTTCTTCCCAGAAGCACCTATAGGACTTGAAGTGTGTTAGTCCCATCACACAGAGATCATATATTTTGTTCCCAGAAGCACCTATAGGACTTGAAGTGTGTTAGTCCCATCACACAGACCTACATTTTCTTCCCAGAAGCACCTATAGGACTTTGAAGTGTGTTAGTCCCATCACACAGACCTACATTTTCTTCCCAGAAGCACCTATAGGACTTGAAGTGTGTTAGTCCCATCACACAGAGATCATATATTTTGTTCCCAGAAGCACCTATAGGACTTGAAGTGTGTTAGTCCCATCACACAGACCTATATTTTCTTCCCAGAAGCACCTATAGGACTTGAAGTGTGTTAGTCCCATCACACAGAGATCATATATTTTGTTCCCAGAAGCACCTATAGGACTTGAAGTGTGTTAGTCCCATCACACAGACCTACATTTTGTTCCCAGAAGCACCTATAGGACTTGAAGTGTGTTAGTCCCATCACACAGACCTACATTTTCTTCCCAGAAGCACCTATAGGACTTGAAGTGTGTTAGTCCCATCACACAGAGATCATATATTTTGTTCCCAGAAGCACCTATAGGACTTGAAGTGTGTTAGTCCCATCACACAGACCTACATTTTCTTCCCAGAAGCACCTATAGGACTTGAAGTGTGTTAGTCCCATCACACAGAGATCATATATTCTGTTCCCAGAAGCACCTATAGGACTTGAAGTGTGTTAGTCCCATCACACAGACCTACATTTTCTTCCCAGAAGCACCTATAGGACTTAAAGTGTGTTAGTCCCATCACACAGAGATCATATATTTTGTTCCCAGAGGCACCTATAGGACTTGAAGTGTGTTACTCCCATCACACAGACCTATATTTTCTTCCCAGAAGCACCTATAGGACGTGAAGTGTGTTAGTCCCATCACACAGAGATCATATATTTTGTTCCCAGAAGCACCTATAGGACTTGAAGTGTGTTAGTCCCATCACACAGACCTACATTTTCTTCCCAGAAGCACCTATAGGACTTGAAGTGTGTTAGTCCCATCACACAGAGATCATATATTTTGTTCCCAGAAGCACCTATAGGACTTGAAGTGTGTTAGTCCCATCACACAGACCTACATTTTCTTCCCAGAAGCACCTATAGGACTTGAAGTGTGTTAGTCCCATCACACAGAGATCATATATTTTGTTCCCAGAAGCACCTATAGGACTTGAAGTGTGTTAGTCCCATCACACAGACCTACATTTTCTTCCCAGAAGCACCTATAGGACTTGAAGTGTGTTAGTCCCATCACACAGAGATCATATATTCTGTTCCCAGAAGCACCTATAGGACTTGAAGTGTGTTAGTCCCATCACACAGAGATCATATATTTTGTTCCCAGAAGCACCTATAGGACTTGAAGTGTGTTAGTCCCATCACACAGACCTATATTTTCTTCCCCAGAAGCACCCATAGGACTTGAAGTGTGTTAGTCCCATCACACAGAGATCCTATATTTTGTTCCCAGAAGCACCTATAGGACTTGAAGTGTGTTAGTCCCATCACACAGAGATCCTATATTTTGCTCCCAGAAGCACCTATAGGACTTGAAGTGTGTTAGTCCCATCACACAGAGATCCTATATTTTGTTCCCAGAAGCACCTATAGGACTTGAAGTGTGTTAGTCCCATCACACAGACCTACATTTTCTTCCCAGAAGCACCTATAGGACTTGAAGTGTGTTAGTCCCATCACACAGAGATCATATATTTTGTTCCCAGAGGCACCTATAGGACTTGAAGTGTGTTAGTCCCATCACCCAGACCTATATTTTCTTCCCAGAAGCACCCATATGACTTGAAGTGTGTTAGTCCCATCACACAGAGATCCTATATTTTGTTCCCAGAAGCACCTATAGGACTTGAAGTGTGTTAGTCCCATCACACAGACCTATATTTTGTTCCCAGAAGCACCCATAGGACTTGAAGTGTGTTAGTCCCATCACACAGAGATCCTATATTTTGTTCCCAGAAGCACCTATAGGACTTGAAGTGTGTTAGTCCCATCACACAGACCTATATTTTGTTCCCAGAAGCACCTATAGGACTTGAAGTGTGTTAGTCCCATCACACAGACCTACATTTTCTTCCCAGAAGCACCTATAGGACTTGAAGTGTGTTAGTCCCATCACACAGACCTATATTTTGTTCCCAGAAGCACCTATAGGACTTGAAGTGTGTTAGTCCCATCACACAGAGATCCTCTATTTTCTTTGCAGAAGCACCCATAGGACTTCTAGTGTGTTAGTGGCATCACACAGAGCTCCTATATTTTCTTCTCAGCAGCACCCACAGGACTTCTAGTGTGTTAGTGGCATCACACAGAGCTCCTCTATTTTCTTTGCAGAAGCACCCATAGGACTTCTAGTGTGTTAGTGGCATCACACAGAGCTCCTATATTGTCTTCTCAGCAGCACCCACAGGACTTCTAGTGTGTTAGTGGCATCACACAGAGCTCCTCTATTTTCTTTGCAGAAGCACCCATAGGACTTCTAGTGTGTTAGTGGCATCACACAGAGCTCCTATATTGTCTTCTCAGCAGCACCCACAGGACTTCTAGTGTGTTAGTGGCATCACACAGAGCTCCTCTATTTTCTTTGCAGAAGCACCCATAGGACTTCTAGTGTGTTAGTGGCATCACACAGAGCTCCTATATTTTCTTCTCAGCAGCACCCACAGGACTTCTAGTGTGTTAGTGGCATCACACAGAGCTCCTCTATTTTCTTTGCAGAAGCACCCATAGGACTTCTAGTGTGTTAGTGGCATCACACAGAGCTCCTATATTGTCTTCTCAGCAGCACCCACAGGACTTCTAGTGTGTTAGTGGCATCACACAGAGCTCCTCTATTTTCTTTGCAGAAGCACCCATAGGACTTCTAGTGTGTTAGTGGCATCACACAGAGCTCCTATATTTTCTTCTCAGCAGCACCCACAGGACTTCTAGTGTGTTAGTGGCATCACACAGAGCTCCTCTATTTTCTTTGCAGAAGCACCCATAGGACTTCTAGTGTGTTAGTGGCATCACACAGAGCTCCTATATTGTCTTCTCAGCAGCACCCACAGGACTTCTAGTGTGTTAGTGGCATCACACAGAGCTCCTCTATTTTCTTTGCAGAAGCACCCATAGGACTTCTAGTGTGTTAGTGGCATCACACAGAGCTCCTATATTTTCTTCTCAGCAGCACCCACAGGACTACCGACTACAATGGCTGGAAGACCGCCAAGGGGAGGCAGAGCGTGCAGAGCCAAGAACACAGGGCAGGCAGGCTCTGTTTCTAGTGGACGTGGCCGTGGACGTGGTCGTGCATCGTCATCAGCACGTGGCCATGGGACACGCGCGTCTTTGTTTTCGGCAGCTGGACATGTGGAGCCGCATCATGCTGAAGGCTTGGTAGAATGGATGACCAAGCCCTCCTCATCCTCCTCATCCTCTCTCACCCAGGCTCAGGGTACTGGCAGAGCAGCTGCCAACGCGTACTCAATGGCATCATCAGCCACCCCTTCCCTAGACCCACCATGTCCTCCTGAGGAGTCCCCCGAACTCTTTGAGCACAGTGTTGGGTACATGCTCCAGGAGGATGCCCAACGATTCGAAGGCTCGGATGATGATACCCAGCTTGAGGAATCTGGCAGTACTGTTCCACCAGCTGCAGCTTACTGCCAGGTTTGCTCTAGTGGTGAAGAGGGAGGGGATGATGAGGTCACTGACTCCACGTGGGTGCCCGAAGGGAGAGAGGATGAGGAGGAGGACGAGGAGGAGGAGGATGCGGCGTCACATGTCCAACGAGGCAGGATGCCCCCTGGAGGCCAGGTAGAGGCCAGCACAGCAACTGTACAACACCGCAGAGCTCCGCCTGTGCAGGGCGCTGCCTCTGCACGTTATCAGAAAAGTTCTTTGGTGTGGGCCTTTTTTGAGACGAGTGCATCAGATCGCACCACTGCTATTTGCAATATTTGTCTCAAGCGTATCTCGCGTGGCCAAAACATCAGCCGCTTGGGCACCACAAGCATGACCAGACATATGTCGACCTGCCATGCAGCTCGTTGGCAGGCACACATAAAAGACCCACACCAAAGAACTAAGCGGACCTCTCCTTGCTCCTCATCAGCTGGGATCTCCATCCCCACTACACCTTCAGTCCTCTCTGAAAGCTGCTCTGAGAGGACTGAAGGTGTAGAATTAGGTGTGTCACAACCAAGTACTTGCAGTACACCGACGTCCGATTGCAGCAGGCAAATTTCCCTGCCCCAGCTGCTGGACCGTAGAAAGAAGTACACTCCCAGCCATCCACATGCCCAGCGGTTGAATGCTAGCTTGGCTAAATTGCTAGCACTTCAACTGCTGTCTTTTCAGTTGGTAGACTCGGCCCCCTTCCGTGAGTTTGTTCAATGTGCGGTTCCTCAGTGGCAGGTTCCCAAACGCCACTTTTTCTCACGGAAGGCGATTCCGTCTCTCTACCGGCATGTGGAAGGCAATGTCCATGCCTCGCTGGACAGGGCGGTCAGCGGTAAGGTGCATATTACCGCTGACTCATGGTCCAGCAGGCATGGACAGGGACGGTACCTTTCTTTCACGGCCCATTGGGTCACTCTATTGGCAGCTGGGAGGGATGCAGGACAAGGTGCAGTAGTGTTGGAGGTTGTTCCGCCACCACGCCTCCAAAACGCTACTACTGCTACTGGTTGTGACACACCTCTCTCCTCCACCCCCTCCTCTTCTTCTTCCTCCAGTGCTCTGTCCTTGGAACCAGCGGTGCTCCGTAGGCGTACAAGGGGCTACGCAAGTACGCAGGCAAAAAGATGCCATGCCGTGCTTGCGCTGGTGTGTTTGGGGGACAGGAGCCACACTGGGCCAGAGGTTCTGGCAGCTCTGCAGGGGCAGGCCGAGAGGTGGTTGACGCCACGTCAGCTTAAGCCAGGAATGGTCGTTTCTGACAATGGCACCAACCTCCTCTCCGCCCTGCGACAGGGGCAGCTCACCCATGTGCCCTGCATGGCTCACGTCCTCAACCTGGTGGTGCAGCGGTTCTTGGGCAGGTTCCCAGGCTTACAGGATGTCCTGAGGCAGGCCAGGAAAGTCTGTGTGCATTTCCGCCGATCTTATAATGCCAGTGCTCGGCTGACTGAGCTGCAAAAGGAGCTGAACCTGCCCAAGAACCGCCTAATATGTGACATGCCCACCAGGTGGAACTCAACGTTGGCCATGCTGCAGCGACTGCACACGCAGCAGAGGGCCATCAATGAGTACCTTTGCGACTACGGCACCAGGACAGGGTCAGGGGAGCTTGTTTTTTTTCCCCACGTCAGTGGAGCATGATCAGGGATGCATGCACTGTCCTCTCACCATTTGAGGAGGCCACGAGGATGGTGAGCAGTGACAGTGCATGCATCAGTGACACTGTCCCTCTTGTCCACCTGTTGGAGCATACGCTGCGTGGGATAATGGACAGGGCACTTGAGGCAGAACAGAGGCAGGAAGAGGAGGACTTCCTTGCCTCTCAAGGCCCCCCTTTATCCGGACAGTGTTCCTTCTGTCCCACCCATCACACAGGAAGAGGATGAGGAGGAGGAGGAGGAGGAGGATTGTGTGAGCATGGAGGTGGAGCCTGGCACTCAGCATCAGCAGCAGCAGTCTTTTAGGGATGATGTACAGTCCCAACAAACCAGTGGACTTGTACGTGGCTGGGAGGAGGTGGCTGGCGATCATGTCATCCTCAGTGACCCAGAAGACTCCGGACCGAATGCCTCAGCTAACCTACGCTGCATGGCCTCCCTGATCCTGCAAAGCCTGCGGAAGGATCCTCGTGTTCTTCGGATCAAGGAGAGGGACCATTACTGGCTGGCCACTCTCCTTGATCCGCGGTACAAGGGTAAGGTTGCGGACCTTATCTTGCCGTCGCAGAGGGAGCAGAGGATGAGACATCTCAGGGAGGCCTTGCAGAAAGGTCTGTGCAACGCGTTCCCAGAAACTGGGAGGTTACAAACTCCTGGTCCTGGGCGACGAGTTGCTGAGGCTTCGGTCAGTAGCAGAAGGAGCGGTGGGGAAGGTGGACGTCTGACCGATGCGTTCAGACAATTTTTTAGTCCGCAGCCCCAAGGTATGATCGGTTCCAGCAACCATCGCCAGCGTCTGATATACATGGTGCAGGAATACCTTGGGGCAAGGTCAGACTTGGACACCTTTCCCACCGAAAATCCTCTGGCTTACTGGGTCCTGAGGATGGATCACTGGCCAGAGCTTGCACAGTATGCAATTGAGCTACTGGCCTGTCCTGCCTCCAGCGTTCTTTCCGAACGCACATTCAGTGCTGCTGGAGGATTTGTTACCGATCATAGGGTGCGCCTGTCCACCGCCTCGGTTGATCGACTGACCTTCATCAAAATGAATCAGTCTTGGATCACCACCAGCTACCAGGCAACTGAGGCGGATATAACCGAATAATTTTTAATGTCACATCCCTTCAAGACTGCCTATGCTGATGCTGAGTGACTGTCCTCTTATGTTCACTGACTATCCTCTTCCTCCTCCTCAATGATCCATGCCACCACACCAGTGCCTAAGGCACAATTTTTCAGCCCCTGTTTAACAGGGGCGTGTACTTACAATTTTTAAAAAAAATGCTTCGCAACACGTGTGACTGCTGTGCTCCAAGTACAGTATCTGTGAGGGGTTGCAGTGTTGTGGCACCAGCACCAGTGCCTAAGGCACAATTTTTCAGCCCCTGTTTAACAGGGGCGTGTACTTACAATTTTTTAAAAAAATGCTTCGCAACACGTGTGACTGCTGTGCTCCAAGTACAGTATCTGTGAGGGGTTGCAGTGTTGTGGCACCAGCACCAGTGCCTAAGGCACAATTTTTCAGCCCCTGTTTAACAGGGGCGTGTACTTACAATTTTTTAAAAAAATGCTTCGCAACACGTGTGACTGCTGTGCTCCAAGTACAGTATCTGTGAGGGGTTGCAGTGTTGTGGCACCAGCACCAGTGCCTAAGGCACAATTTTTCAGCCCCTGTTTAACAGGGGCGTGTACTTACAATTTTTTTAAAAAATGCTTCGCAACACGTGTGACTGCTGTGCTCCAAGTACAGTATCTGTGAGGGGTTGCAGTGTTGTGGCACCAGCACCAGTGCCTAAGGCACAATTTTTCAGCCCCTGTTTAACAGGGGCGGGTAATTACAAATCTTGATCTAATAGTTCACAGCAGGGCCCATTCCTGCGCCCACCAAGAGTAACTATGAGGGCCTACAGTCTTGTGGCAACACCGTCCACCACCACCGCCAAAGGCCCAATTTTTCTGCCCTGTTCATCAGGTGCTTGCAATTACAAATCTTGATCTAATAACTCACAGCAGGGCCCATTCCTGCGCCCACCAAGAGTAACTATGAGGGCCTACAGTCTTGTGGCAACACCGTCCACCACCACCGCCAAAGGCCCAATTTTTCTGCCCTGTTCATCAGGTGCTTGCAATTACAAATCTTGATCTAATAACTCACAGCAGGGCCCATTCCTGCGCCCACCAAGAGTAACTGTGAGAGCTTACAGTCTTGTGGCAACACCGTCCACCACCACCACCACCCCCAATTTTTCTGCCCTGTTCAACAGGTGCATGCAATTACAAATCTTGATCTATTAACTCACAGCAGGGCCCATTCCTGTGCCCACCAGTCTTGTGGCTACACCAACATCTAATAGGGCAAATTTCTGCAGAGTATATACGCCAGGCCCCTACTTTCAAACATCCAACTTACAAACGACTCCTACTTGCAAATGGAAAGAGAAAACAGGAAGTGAGAGGAAATCTACCCCTAGGAAGGGAAATTCTATCCTGTTAGATTTAATTTGGGAAAAAGGTATCTCCTCTCTACTGATACTTTATCACCAATCCTTGTTTCAATTAAAACCCCACTTTTTCCAAAAACATTTGTCATTGGGACGGAAAGTGAGGTGACATGTTCTGAACAGATGTGCAAAGACAGCAAATGTTACAGGGGTGATAACCCCTCCCTATGTTCTCCAAAAAGCTTAAAAATAGATTTTTTGGGGATGGAGCTACACTTCATAATGTACCTGTTCAGATTCTACTTAAGAACAAACCTAAAGCCGCAAGTGGTTTTAAATGGCTTCTTTTTTTCCTTTACAAATGTCATTTTGTGCAAGGACAGTTCTAAACACGGGAAACACATGCCACTTCACAGGCATACTTTAGACACCCCCCAGGTACCATATTTAAAGGAAAATTTCACTTTTTTTTTTTCACTTTATGCATCATTAAAATGACTGCTCCCGAAAAAACGTTAGTTTTTAAAAGTTCTTTTTGCATTGATATATGTCCCCTGGGGCAGGACCCGGGTCCCCAAACCTGTTTTATGACATTAACATGCATATTGGCCGTTGTAATTAGCACTTTTGATTTCGAACGTTCGCATCCATTATAACGTATAGGGTTCGAAAATTTGCGCGAACTTTCGGTCCGTTCGAAGGTTCTGGTGCGAACCGAACCCGGGGGTGTTCGGCTCATCCCTACTCAGGAGGGCTATGATGTTCTAGTGTCCATGGTAAAGACTTAAGGGGGGTAGCCTGTAAAAGATGTTTCTAGACCTACCCAGTCTTTGTTGGTGCATGTTTATTCCAGTCAATTATTCTGGCCAGGTGCACTGCTTTGTAGTAGTTTAGAAGATCCAGGAGACCTATCCCTCCTAGGTGTTTGGGTAAAGAGAGTTGTGCATAGCAAATTTAGAGCAGAGGCTTTTGTAAGTTTTGAAGAAGGCCGACGGTATGTGTATAGGTACCATCTGCATTATGTACAGCAGTCTTGGTAAGGCATTCATTTTTAATATCGCCACCCTGCCAAACCAGGAAAATATAGGTTTGGTCCAGGTTTTAACGTCCATTGTTAGTTTCTTTTGGATTGGAATGTAGTTTTTCTTGTACAGATCAGCTAGTTTGGCAGGGAGTTGTTTTCCTAGGTATGTGATCGAGTCTTATTCCCAGTGGAAGGGGAAGTTATCTTTGCATTGATCCACTAGGTGTTGTGGTAGAGCAGGGGCTTAAAACTGGTGGCCCTCCAGCTGTTGCAAAACTACAAGTCCCATCACACCTCTGCCTGTGGGAATCATGCTTGTAACAGTCAGCCTTGCAATGCATCATGTGACTTGTAGTTTCGCAACAGCTGGAGTGCCGCCAGTTTGAGACCCCTGTGGTAGAGATATATTTAAAGCAAAGGAATTAGAAAAGTTTATTTTGAGATTGGAGAGTATTTTATAGTGTTTCTCTAGTAGGACTGGTAGTGTGGTGAGCGGTTTTGTGAGGAATAGTAAAATATCATCTGCGAAGGCCGCAAGTTTGAATTCTTTCTTACTAGCCTGGATCCATTGGATATTAGGGTTATGTCATAAGTTGCAGAGAAATGGTTCAAGAGTAAGTATAAAGAGAATGGGAGATAGGGGCAGCTTTTTATGACCATAGGGGTATTTTAACAATACAAACACTCCAAGAGAAATCTCAACTTCCTGATTCTGAGATACAACGTTATTCCCAGATCTTACATTATATACAAAATTTACAAAATTCATTTTACCTGACTTCTTCCACCTAAATGCAATGCTAATGTAGATCTTTTGATAACCATAGTGGTCACATTTCAATAATTTATTCTATTTTGATTTCTAATTCGGCAAAATAATTTTATATGAATAAATGGGAATGAGATCTAGATGAAACAATTGTAACTGATGAATGGTTAAAATTAGCACATTACGCCTCTAAATCCTATATTAATACTTCCCTGATTGAAGCTAATTATAAGGTTTTACTGAGATGGTATATGGTGCCGACAAGAGTAGTACATATATTACTAGATAAACAATGCTATTTTGACCAAGTATGGAATCCCTGGATTGATTATTTATCGGATTGTTTATAATATACTATTGATCGTTTCATACTGATTCCCTAATATATACTCCTTTCTCAATACTCTCTATATTCAATCGTCTTCTTTTATTTACTTTCTTTATTATACTTTTCTTCTTTCCTTTTGTTTCTGTTCGATATGTCTTTTCTTTTAGTACAAGATTCCTTACAATAGTCATTTAATTGCACTTTGTATTTAAAATATTTGTGGTTAGATGGTTCTTTCTATACATAATTCTACCACACTAATGTTTTGTTTCTCAACTATCCTATGCTTGTATTATAGCAAATTTTACTTTTTCCTTTCTAATTGATATTTCAATAAAAATAATTGAAACACAAACACAAACAAGACCCCAAATCTGCGCATGTGGGGTGTTGTCTGGGAAAGAGAGTGTGACTGAGATAGGGTGGCGGTCGGACAGGGTCATAGGTTCTATCGTTGCCTCTTGCAGGTAGGAAAGGTCCTGTTGTGTTAAAAAAAAGTAGTCTAAACAGGATTATCTGTTATATGGAGTAGAGAAGAAGGTGAAGAATTTTTCTTTAGGGTAGATTGTGTGCCATGTATCATGGAGTAGAAGGTTTTGGAGGCATAGTCTGATTTGGCGTAATGCCCTGGAAGGTAGTTATGATGTGCCTGAAGAAGTATCAATGAGAGGATCTAGAGGGACGTTGAAATCTCCACCTAATAATATTAATTAATATTCCCTTTTGGAAAGTGGACAGGTGTTGCATTATAGTACGAAGAATGGGACCTGGGATGTGTCAGGGCTATAAATGTTAGCCAATGTGATTAGTTTGTCTTTTAAGGTTCCTTTTAGAAAAATGTATCTTCCTTGGTCGTTAATGAGGGTATCTGTCACATGGAAGGGTACGTTCTCCTTTAGAATTGGAGATTGGAGAAGTAGCATGGTAGCTGTAGGGGAAGAAATTGTTTGTTAATTTGGGGACCACTTTTCTACAAAAGTGGGTCTCTTGCAAGAAGACAATATCTGGCCTCATGCTCCTCATACTGGCCAGGACTTGCAAGTGTTTCTCTGGTATGTTTAAGCCTTTGGCATTCAGAGATCAGCTTAAGGGCATTGTTTTTAGTTGTGATTTTAGGTGAGGCCATCATGGTTTAGAATCGGTATTTCTCTAGTTGTTACTTGTTTGGGGAGGGAAAAAAGAGAGGGTAACTTGGACAGTCGGGGAGGCCAAAAAAATAGAGTAGGGTTGCTTGGGGGGGGGGAGGAGAGAGAGAGGGAGAAAGTATAGAGAATGAAAGGAAGATCTCTTTTGAGCCGAAGAAAGAGGAGAAGTGTGGATTTGGGAAGTTGTGGGGTATGTGGTTATTCGGATGTGGGAATGAACTTGCAGTCCCACCTATGAAAAAGGAGTCCAGAAAGGGTCAGCTGGAACTTCCTGAGTCCGCTGTGGGTGAGCGTAGTTGGTTATGGTTCCTAGAGGGAGTCAATCTTGTGTTCTTAAGATGTTTAGTTGGTTTAGAGAGGTGTTGAGGGCAGATACAGGCGGGGAGTTAAAGGCAGAGAGTGTCCCCCTCTGAATGTTCAGGTGCGTAGCCGTGTGTTGTGGGGATAGGTAGTTTGTTTAGTGTAATGCCGCGTACACACGGTCGGACTTTACGACGTAAAATGTGCGATCGGAGCTTGTTATTGGAAATTCCAACCATGTGTAGGCTCCATCGGACAGTTTCCTTCGGAATTTCCGTTGCATAAAATTTGAGATCTGGTTCTCAAATTTTCCGACAACAAAATCCGTTTGTGTAAATTCCGATTGTGTGTACACAATTCTGACGCACAAAGTGCCACGCATGCTCAGAATCAAGCAGAAGAGCTGCACTGGCTATTGAACTTAATTTTTCTTAGTTCGTCGTAAGTGTTGTATATCACCGCGTTCTTGACGTTCGGAATTTCCGACAAGATTTGTGTGACCGTGTGTATGCAAGACATGTTTGAGCCAACATCTGTCGGAAAACATCCATGGATTTTGTTGTCGGAATGTCCGATCGTGTGTACGGGGCATTAGGGATAGCCATTTTGATTTGTTGGGTTGTATAACTCAACAAATGCGGTGTACCATGAGCGTGTAAAAACAAGAATTAGGCCACAAACTCAGAAAACCGTTAGATATCAACATAGGAAGTGGCTCACCTGATTAGTCTAGTAACAAAATAAGATAGCATCAAATGGCCAAATTTACAACTGTATAACTGTATAACTGTACATGACACAAATTTGAGTATTATCAAAAACAACAACAGTGAGCACAGAGTGTATAAGTAGGTCAGATGGGTCCGAGGGGGATGCATGCGAGTGTATCTAAGTAAATGCCAGTGGGGAGTAATCTTGTCATCCCATCTCTGTTGCAAGATGGTAAATAATAAATGTTTTGGGGTATAGGTGGTGCAGTTTATAGTAGGGCTAGAGTGGAACTTTTCCATGGGTAAATTTAGTCTAGTGTTGGGACTGAATGCTGCATGTGTCACCCTCAGATATCAGACCATCTGGCATAAACAAGAATAATATTGAGCATCTGGCAGGTTATGGTGTAGCCTCTTACTGACTGGTTTAGGTTAGATACTGCCTTGTAGCAATAGGTGGCAACACAGCCCCTTTCTGGTATATCAAAGATGAGGGCATGGTAAAATAAATCAGTAACACTTAATCTTTATGCATAGATGTAGGACTGTGCCCCAGCAGGTTACCTGCGCTCTACTTGTGTCAATCTGGAGCTACAGTCTTTTCACTGCATGTAGCAAAAAAATAAAAGGGGGGGGGTGAGATTATATGCTACAAGAAAAGTAAGAATAGTTAGTAAGATGTGGCTATTCTCATCTTGTGGTGTTGGGTGTCCAATGGGTGCAGTCCGAAATGGTAAAATTTGGGGGTATCCAGTGCCAAATAATGAAAATGTCTTTCTGTGAGCTGGGGTGCAGTAGACAGCCTTGGATGAGGTAGGTGCTTTTGCGGTGTAAGTGGTCGCATGGGAGAGGTCTCTCCTCTCCATTTTTGTCTAGGTAGTAGGGGATATTAAAGTGGGTTCTGTGACGTTGGTTCCGTGGAATAGTCCCATGGGTCTAGTAATGATTAAAGAGAATTACAAGGAACAAGAATTACAAGGGTTATATAGGGTATATATAATTGCATCTGGGATAAGATACTGGTAATGCAGGTAAGCTGGAGTAGTGAGGCTCCCATTCTGATGTTACTATCCAAGAAACTGAGTTGCCAGTAGTTTCCGGCATAGGGTATAGTGAGGTTTAGCTTGGGGCTCTTGAATAAGCTTGCATAGAATAATAAAAAAAACATGTGGAAAGTAGAAGATCCATTACCTTATTATGAGTGGCGTGCTTTACGGTGCTCTGGTGATGCCGTGGGGCTTCCATTTCTTGGAATCCCTGACGCTTGTGAGGGTGAAGGATGGGAACGGCGGTGCCGAATGCTGAAGTTGCCTGCCTCAGTGATACCATCCATGGAAGTGGCTCTGCGCAATGGTGGCAAGCGGAAGTCGCTGTGCCAGTCAGGTAGATCAATCAGCGGGATGTTTAGGGTAGTGCCAAAATGCTCTAAATCTTCTGGCACTCTAAGGTTAGCTGTGTGTCCATGGGCAGATGCTGACAAGCAAAAGGGGAATTTCCAGTGATAAATGATGGATCTTGCTCTCAGTACATCAGTGGTCTCATTTCCCTTCTCCTCTGTAATGTAATGTTGAAGAAGTATTGAAAGATCTTCACTTCAGTACCCTGGAATGGGAAGTGGATCCGACTTCTGGCTTTACGAAGAACTTTTAGGAGGAAGTCAGTGAGACAGCAGATCACATCTCTGGCAATCTTTGTCTCATCCCCTCAGGCATAATGCTCTGTGAATGCTTTCAAGGACAATCAGTGTTGGGGCCTCTCCAGGAGATCATTAAATAGGGCTAAGACAAAGCAAGAAAGCTGGTTGGGATCTATGGACTCAGGGAGGCCTCTTACCCTCAGATTGCAGCGTTTCCTGCGGTTATCCAGATCCTCCATGTGGCGGTTAGTCTCTCTCAGGTGGGTGGCGTGGGCTTCTGTGACCTGCTGCACCTGGCATAGTGAGGCGTAATGGCTGGCTTGCGTCTCCTCGACTTCCTCCACTCCCAGCACAATGGCCTGGATGTCTGAGAGCAGGTCTGAAATGGCCGCTGAGATTGTATTCTTTATGTCCGCCACCACAGTGCGGAGATCAGCTAGGCTCAGTGCAAAGGCCGAGTGGGTATCTGGTGAGGGAGGGCTGTGGGTCCTGGTGTGTGGTGTGTCTCTGCTCAAGGAGTGGGACTTATGGGAGGAGGCTTGTGACATGAGCCCGGTGTCCCTAGGCCATGTTCGGAGTACTTTGGGTATATGGCGGCTTAGCTGAGTTTCTTGGTCTCAGGGAGACCACAACCATGTTGCCGAGGCACTCCGGGGTGTGCTCCCCAAGGTGGATTTGCGTGTTGGCTTCTTTAGTCAGATAGCAGGACCTTGTGGGACAGAAACTCCGTGAATAAGCGTCCATCTTGGAACGGAACCAGGCCACGCCCCCGCCTTTGCCTTTATATGCATTTTTACGTTGGAGTTAATCCACCCAGGACTTTTATTAGCACTTTTAAATGTATTTCCCATTGGGATGCACTGGCTAATGCCCTTATTTAATATGCTCTTAAATCATACCCGTTTTTCCTCCCTGTTCTTTATTTCTAAGATTTAATCCCAATTAGTATCTTCTAGCAAGGATCGTAGTTTAGGGAAGTTTACTCTTTTGAAATTCAGTGTCTTTGTATTCCCCTTAAGTTTCCTAATTGTGTGATTTATACTGAAACTAATTGACCTGTGATTGCTGTTTCCTAAAGAAAGAATAATACTGCGCTAGAAAAAATGTGGTAGATGAACAACTATGTGGCAAAAGCTGCAGCAAGTAACCATAAATATCTTTCAGGCACCCAAACATAAAATACAAAAATGCTGCGCTAAGGGATCATAGAGTGATAACCCCTCCTAGTGACGTGAATAAATAAATGAATCCCTCCTATAAAAGTAAAATCCCCAAGTGGGAAACACCAGGTGTAGTTACTCAGCTGAAATGACACCGCTAAATGGAAAGTTACATGTGACACATTAAACACATATACCTTATATAAGTAACCCCAAAAAAATATCAACTGAAAAATACAACGAAACAATCTGTGACAAGGTCCCTGGTTACTGGTAAGGAAAAGAAAAAAGCAAGTCTTTTCTCTAATCTAAAGTCCAGAATCCTGAAGGAAAGGTGAAATCAAAATCGAAAAAAAATGTTCAAACATCAATTCCTTTTGAAAGGTGAATGTTGTTCACAGCAGGACAGGTTCTCAGTGTAATGAAAGTGAGTGAGGCTCCTTACCCCATCTGTTGGACTCCCTTACGAGCGGAGTCGATAGTGCAGGCAGAAATGATCCTCTGCAAGGATACAGGATGTTCCTCTATTCTTCTCTCTCCCCCCTAGTGGAAAGACCGCGATCCGGAACTCAGTTGCTGGTCTCAGGGATCTCCCGACTGTTGCACACGGGCGGGCCGGAGTTGATGGACACAGCAGGTAGCAAATCACAGGGGTCCTAGACCGTCTATGTACGCCGGCATCGAGGATACTCCCCAAGAGGAGATGCAATAGCTGGGGGACCCTCCGGAAAGGCACCTGCAGAAAAAATCAGCACTCAGGCCCCTCGGCCATGAGTGAAGATTGAAAAAAGGGAAAAAAACGAGCCCCAATAGTGAAGTATTGTTTATAACCAGGGGAATATTTTATTGAAATAAAAAAGGACCTGAGGTATAATCCATAAGGTCACAATAATGTACAAAAAAAGGCACTTTTTTTTCCTTATTGACAGCAGAAAAAAAAAGGAATAGTACTAAAAAACATACACATTAAAATTAAAATTAAAAAAAAAACGGTTAAATTAAAAACAGCAGAATTAACACCCGTGCATGGGAATCAATAGGACGTAATGGTATCAACATAACCTGCCCGACATGTTTCGCAATACCTTGCGTCTTCCTGGAGCACAGGTGATATGTTGATCCATCACTTAAATAGTATTTGGTTCAAACCAAGCCTCATTTTGGTTCAGCCACCATGTTTCCTTGGTTTTTCTCACCATATTGTGTCTAGACCAAGCCTCGATTTCATCCAGGCACCATTTTTTTGTAGCCCAGGGATGAACCGGACAAATCCATCAGAAGATCCCTTTCCCAATCAATCTCCCCTATTTGGATTGAATAATTCATACATTGGACAACTTTACTTAATCCTCCCACAATACCCCCCCAATGCTTCAGAGATTGCGGTGAGCTGGGCAACCATGCCCATATTTGGTGGGACTGCCCCATTGTACGCACCTTCTGGTCTGAAGTTTTTGGGATTCTTTTGACTCTTTTTGATCAGTGGCGGCTGGTGCTCAAAATTTTTGGGGGGTCGCAAACAAACTGAAAAATTCAGAAAAAAAAACATCAATTGTAGCCTCACTGTGCCATCAAACGCTGCCACTGTGCCCCAAATGCTGCCACTGTGCCCATTAAATTCTGCCACTGTTCCCCAAATGCTGCCACTGTGCCCCATCTAACGCTGCCACTGTGCCCCAAATGCTGCCACTGTGTCCCAAGTGCTGCCACTGTTCCCCAAGTGCTGCCACTGTGCCAATTAAATGCTGCCACTGTGCCCCAAGTGCTGTCACTGTGCCTCAAATGCTGCCACTGTGCCTATTAAATGCTGCGACTGTGCCCCAACTGCTGCCACTGTGCCCCAACTGCTGCCTTCCAATGTGCCCCAAGTGCTGCCAATGTGCCCCCCCGCCCCCGCCATCTGCCCGGCACTTACCTTGTCTCTAGTGTGCAGCGGGTGACGGCGGCAGGCGGCAAGCAGTGTCTTGTGTCCTCATTGCAACCCGATATCTTCTCCCGCGCTCCTCCTGTCTTCTGCAATGATTGGACGCCTAGGCGCCTGTGACTTCAGCCAATCAGGTGACAGGTAACACAGACCCCGCAACCTGATTGGCTGAGAGGCAGGTCAGTGTTAGGGAAGCGATGTATTCGCTTCTCTAACACAACACTGTGTAAACAGCGAATGCACAGCATTGCGGTCGCTGTTTACACTTTTGGAAGCCTATTAGAGCTGACAGCTCTAATTGGGCGCTTCCAAAGAAACCCTGCGCTGTAATTCAGATGCCTGGCGCCCGACAAGGGGCCGGACACCTGAATAGGGGGCGGCAGCGGTGACAATAGATAGATTCATGCAATGCATGAATCTATCTATTGGTGATAGAGCGGTGCAGGAGAGTGGGGGCGGCGCTCCTGCACCCTCTATGGACACACCACCACTGTTTTTGATACTTCCCTAACACCTGACCTGACAGTGGCGCTGTTTACTTTTCATCACCAAGGCAGCCAAACAAACCATTGCGAAAACATGGAAATTGACTTTATCATGTATACTAGCGGTGAAACTTATAATTACTCTAGCAATGATCCATGGTAAAATTGAGGCAGTCATACTGGATAGAGTGCAACCTTATGAAAAACTATAGAAGCTCTGGATCCCCCGTTATCTGCCTCCAGACTTTGATGCCTCTCTCCTGCTATCTTGATAGTCAACCCATGACCCCCCCCCCGTTGAAGATTTGCGGCCTGTAAGCCTGTAAGCTTCAGCGGCATTGGCCCTCTCCAGGGGACCCCTTCCTGCTTACCTCCTCCTTTTTTTTTTCTCTCTCCCTTGAATTCCCTACATCTTCCCCATCCCTTAGTATGTTCCACTTGCTTTTAGCCCCTATGTCCTCTACTCCCACACCAATATGAATATTTTCTCTACTTAGCCCGGACAATTCTGGACACTATACTCCCCATTAGACATGTGCACAACCAAAAAATTTGTTTATTTTCGTTTCGTTTTTTTCGTTTCCGAAAAAAATATTTTTTTTTTTTTTTCGTTTCATTTTTTTCGTTTCCGTCGATTCGTAACGATTCGTACATTCGTAAGTCGTCGTTGTTCGGATTCGTAACGATTCGTACATTCGTAAGTCGTCATTGTTCGTATTCGTAACGATTCGTACATTCGTAAGAGTTATTTTTTCGTTGATTTGTTTTTTCGTTAGTTTAATTTTCGGACACATTCGTATTTATTCGTACATTCGTAACATTCGTAGATTCGTAATCGGAGCATAATTCATAATTTGATGTAATGTGTATGCTATTATTACATTTTAATAATTTACGAATCAAAAAAAAAGTTACGAATCGGAAAAAAAAGTTACGAATGTACGAATTTTTTGGTTCAATAGAGACATGGAAAATTACAAATCGAAAAAAAAAATAAAAATAAGTTACGAATCGAAAAAAAAGTTACGAATCGAAAAAAAAAGTTACGAATCGAAAAAAAAGTTACGAATGTACGAATTTTTTGGTTCAATAGAGACATGGAAAATTACAAATCGAAAAAAAAATGAAAAAAAAAAGTTACGAATCGAAAAAAAAAGTTACGAATCGAAAAAAAAAGTTACGAATCGAAAAAAAAGTTACGAATGTACTAATTTTTTTGTTCAATCCATTCGAAGCACGTTTAGCAGCACCATTGTAAGGGACACGGAAAATGACCAATTCAACAAAAAAAAAAGTTACAAATTTTTTCGTTCGTTTTCGTTCGTTTTCGTTTTTCGGATTTTCTTCATTAGTACATTCGTTGTTTCTAATTAGTTTTTTTTTTTTTTTCGGATTTTCGTTTTTTTTCGGATTCGAATGATTCGTTATTCGGATTCGTACGATTCGAACGATTCGTTACGATTCGTTATTCATATTCGTACGATTCGAATGATTCGTTCATTCGTACGAAAACGAACGAACGAAAATAACGAAAGAAAACGAAAAAACGAAAAAAAACGAAACAAATTGCACATGTCTACTCCCCATTGGAGATACTGGTTTTAGCCAATCTTAATAGCGGTCTACCAGTACATTCTGGGGATATTTCCAGTAGAACATATGGATGTAAAACTGCACAGTGATTTCATCATTTATTACTGACATCCCTAACAGCCCCTAATATTGAGTATGCCCTTCCTGTTCCTATGATTTACTATTGCCATTGTCATCATCCGTAAACTATATACCTGCTATAGCCTGACCCTCTTTGGTCATAATTATTCTGCTTTGTTTATATGTACAATTGTTACTCAATGTATATTTTGTTATAACTTGCAATTAATTGATGATTTGTATTTGGGAAAAGTTTCCTACTTTTTAAGTCCCATTTTGTTCCATATTTATGTATCTTATTTTTTTTTTAATCAATAGATTTTTATTGAAGAATTTTTAAACAGTACAGCAAAGAAAAGAGTATTACACATCAAATTTCAAGTAATTGTAGTTTACAAACCGTGTGCTAGAATACACAACATTAATCATGTATAGGCCAATAATAACCAACATTTATATCGTTAGTCAGAATATGCATATTCAGTAATACCATCATATTAAATGTGATCAGTAGGTAGGTACTCTGGATTGTCCACCCCCAAGGGCACCCCAATCGGGATCATGCTGTACCCCAAGGGGTAGCAACCCCGAGCCCCTCCGTGTCAATCTATAGCCTTGTTTTGAAGAATGAAGCTTTCTAGTAATAGATTGAAATATCAAAAGGTTTCCTGAGAATAAACATCTCTAACTGGGAAATTGATATGTAAAAGGGAAGAAAATGGAATTTTAACTGAGGAGGATAAGAAGGGGGAAGGGAGAGAGCCTATAAAAAGGCTCAAATTGTCAGGAAGATTGTCAATAAGGAGGAGTTGAACTCCTATATATATTGATTCTCAATTACACGTGTTCATTCATGAAGTCTTTTTGCTATTTCCTATAGGATTTGTACCAGTCTATCCATGGTTGCCAGTTATTCAGAAATACAGAGTGTTTCCCTGCTATGGATGCTAGTATGGATTCATAGGTGTAATGAGTGGAAAGGGTTTGTATAACATTGTGTACTTCTGGGGTGCCAGGCGATTTCCAGATTCTGAGTATGACTAATTTCGCTGCTAAAAATAGGTGGGTGGTAAATTGACGTAGTGTTGGTGGAATATCTTCTATGCCTATATTTAGTAGAGCAAGGGAAGGGGAAATTGGAATATTCAAACCTGTCGCTTGTCGATAGATTGCAAATATTGTTGACCAAAATTTTGCAAGCTTACTACAAGACCACAGTATGTGGAAGATATTACCTACTTGGGAGCATTGCCTCCAGCAGAGAGGGGAAGCTGTAGAACTAAATTTAGGGATTTTGAATGGTGTCAAGTACCATCTCTGTGTGACCTTATGGGATAGTTCCCAAAGGGAAGTACTTTTTGTGGCTGAGTAAGTGTGATGAATTGCTTTACTCCATTGTTCTATAGAGAAGCTAGTATCTAAGTCCCTTTCCCATGCTAGCATAGATTGAGATTTAACCAGTACTGATTTGTTATGTAAAATGTTGTAGAATAGGGAAATTCTGCCTCTACGACATTCGTTGGAGGTTAGATATTTTTTAATTTGCCAATGTACTTCATACGGTGGGATATAGGTACACGTGGTGTAGGATTTTAGTCGAGCATAAGTGAAGTATTCTAGATGCGGTAAGTTGTATTCCTTTTGAAGAGACACAAAAGGTTTGAGCCTAGAACCATTATATAAATCTTGTAACCAGGAGATGCCTTTTTTGGTCCATTCATCTAAAGATAGTTCAGGAATTAATAGTGGTAAAATGGATAAAGGTATTGGGATTTGAATAGTTGGAAAACTAGAAGCACGTTGTGCAGATAGGGTTTTCCAGGATTGTAGTGTTGCTAGGACTGGTAGAGGTAAATGTTTGGGGATCTGTTTAAGGTATGGAAATGCTAAGGTATATAAATATAAATTACCTCCTTGAATGACAGATTGTTCTATTTCTTTCCATAGTGAAGTGGATTGGCCGGAAAACCATCCTTTAAGTTGCGCTAAAATAGCAGAACTATGGTAGTCTGCCAGTATGGGTAGCCCCCGGCTTTTCTTGTTTTGCTTAATTTAGCGAAGGCACTTCTAGCTTTTCTACCTTCCCATAAAATTTGGAAATCATTGATTGCGATGTTTTAAAGAATTGTTTGCTCACCGGTATAGGGACAGAGCGATATATGTACAACAGTTGGGGCAGTACTTGCATTTTAAAAGCCGCCAGGCGACCTGACCATGATAGAATGTGTCTGCTTAAGGCTAAAAGATTTGTACGTAATTTGGATTCTAGTGGGAGATAGTTGGCTTTAAACAGTTGTTCTGGGTGGGAAGTAAGTGTAATCCCTAAGTATGTGATACCAGAGTCTTGCCATGTGAATGGGAATTTATTTTGAAGACATGTTTTTTTCCGGCAATGGAAGCCCTAGGTCAAGGACATAGGATTTAGTGTTATTCACTTTGTAATAAGAGATTGCGCTATATTGGTTCAATAGATCTGTTGCGCTAATGACGTTGATGGTTTTGTAAGCATTAGTATTACATCATCAGCGAAAAGACTGATAACATGTTTGCGGTTGTTTATGACAAAGCCGTGAATATCAGGGTTATTTCTGAAGCTCGAGGCTAGGGGTTCCATTAGCATGTTAAATATTAGTGGCGATAATGGGCACCCCTGCCGAGTACCATTCGTGATACTAAAAGGTTTAGATAACATACCTGAGGTGAATACCCTAGCAGATGGGGAGGTATAAAGGGCTAAAATATCTGAAAGTATGTGGCCAGTAAAGCCGAATTTCGTGAGCACCCTGGAAAGATAGATCCAGTGCACTCGGTCGAACACCTTCTCTGCATCCAAAGCTAGGAGCAGAGAAGGCGTTCGAGATTTCCTTGCTATAGTTATAATATTAATAACTCGTCTTGTTGCGTCCAATGTCTGCCTGCCTTTTGTGAATCCCGATTGGTCAGGATTGATTATCGTTGGCAATATGCCTACCAGTCTTAGTGCTAAGATTTACGCATACAATTTTAAGTCATTGTTCAATAATGATATAGGCCTGAAATTCTGGGGCACATCAGGGCTATTTCCAGGTTTTGGGAGGGTTGAGCGGAGTTCATCTGAAAGAGAAGGCGGTGAAGACATTTCCTGCAGGGAAGACAAATGGGGAGATAAGGAAGAAACAAAACAATCAACATTTAAAAGGAGGGTCATTATAACCCGTGTGCAGATCATGTCTGCTCAGGTAGTAGGGGCTGGATGCCCGTGGTGAGACTCCTGTGGACGGGGCCTGTGTGTCAGGCTATTGTGTTAAGCGGCTTGGGATCCAATAGTAGTTCAAGAAAAGGACGCAAGTGTCAATCAGTAGAGAATCAGGTGTGGCGGCCTTGCTGCCATTCTGGTGGAAGTCTGTGTGGGCTTCCATTAGCTGGTGAAGGATACGGTTCGTCAGGGAGGATCTTCCATGTTTTTAGAAGCTGAAAACCTTTGTTAGGAGATGAAATCACATGGTTAGTACCTTCTTTGGTCACAATCAGTTTGGTTGGAAACCCCCACTTGTAGCTGATGCTGTGGTTTCTCAGTACTTTGGTTATGTTATTTAGGTTTTTGCGCAGTTGTAAGGTATGTTGTGACAAGTTTGCATAGAACTGCAGCTCGGAATATTCTGTACCATGATGCTCCCCCTTTCTGGTGATTTGCATTAGTCGTTCTTTAGACTGATAGAAATGCATGCAGAAGAGCACATCTCTGGGGACATGATCTGGTATGAAGCTGGGCTTTGGAATGCAATGTATCCTGTCAATGGAAATCTCCATAGGAAGAAGATCCGGCATGAGTGTAGAAAGCATTTTTGTGGCATAGGGACGCAGGTCTGCTGGGCTTACTGCTTCAGGAACACCTCTCAGCTTCAAGTTTTTCCTCCTGGCCCTGTCTTCTAAGTCTGCCAGCTTTGCTTTCATCCAGGCCTGTTCTTCCTTTACGGTGTCATGGGCGTCGATTAAATCATTAATCGTGGTGGCATATTGCCCCATTTTAACTTCCATGTGATCTACTCTATCACCCACTGCAGCTAGTTCAGAGCCAAATCTCCTCATACATGTCATCATATCTGAGTGAATTGTGCTGCGTAGAGATATAAGCATGTCTTTAAGAGTAGTATCAAGAACAGGCTGATTTGTTGTGGGGAATGTGTTAATGGAGTCATGCAGCTCCCTAGTGTCATCTTGTGAATCATCATACGATCTCACCTCATGCTGTTGTGAGCTGCCATCCTCCAGTCTGCTCTTTGCCTTTGCAGGGCTTCTTCCCAGGGGGGATGATGCTTGTGAATGTCCTGGAGAGCTCTGGGCATTGTTGTTTTGCCTCTCTGTGTACCACTCCGGAGACCTGGAGAAGGAGAGAGGTGTGGAGGAAGAAGCGCCGGCGCCACTTTTGCCATGCTGCGGTAGAGGAGGTTTGAAATATGCTGTCAGTTTTTTGGGTCCTTGGTCGGCCCTTTTCCTCCTGGACATGTTGGCAGAGTTCTTGGGGGATAAATACATCCCGTCCTATGCAGGAGCTCCGGGTCTAAGCCTCCATCTAGGCTGAGGTCAAGCCATGCCCCCTTCCTGCAGGTTTTTGAGGGGTAAGGTCCTGTGGGTGATAGGGGTAGTTAGCAGTAGGGGGAACAGGCTCCTGAGGCTGTATATTGTGGGGATTAGCCTGAATTGTGGTTGTACTCCGCGGCCGGGTGTAGCAAGATGGCCGCCGCTTCCGAGGCTAGGCCGGAGCTGCGGCTTATCCTCCAGGCGGCCGCATGTGTGTTGTCCGTGCCGCCCGGGCTCCTCCCGGGGCTAATCTGCCTTGGTATGGGTGGGTAGGTGGGTGGGTTAGCTGGCTCCGATTGCGGAACTCAAGCCCGGGGATTTCAGATGTCTTACAGGCCGCAAGTTTTTTTTTTAACTATATATATTTATTATGACATTTTTACACATTTACATATAACATGCATAATCAATACGGCAAGCAAACAGTAGACGATTAAGGGATAAGAGCAAAAAAAAGATCATATTGTGAATATATTTTACCTCTCTCACCCCCCCTACCTTCCCACCCATATCTCACCCCTTGCACCACACATCCACCATTCACTCACCCGACTTCCCCCCCCCCGCTACAGTTTTGTTTTACCGCTTCATCTAGTAGGGACTCCATTATATTAGAAGGTAATATTTGTGTCCTTTTCGTACCATGGTTTCCACAGCGAGTAGAACTTATCGTAGCTCCCCTGTTTAATGTAGGTTGTTCTCTCTTTGAGGGTCACCCTCTCCATGTTTTGTTCCCATTCCTTGACTGATGGGGGAGTGGGGGACTGCCATTTCTGGGCAATAAGTTTCCTAGCCTGAAAGAGGCAACGCAAGATCGCTAGTTGAGTCTCCCCTGGCCTGCCCCTTCCCTCCACCCCCCCCCAGGACACATAGGATAGGATCTAAATCCAAATGAGTTTTAAAAATCTGGGCTATCCTAGCCACCACCTCGTTCCAATAACGATGTAATTTTGGACATCTCCAAAACATGTGAATCAGATCGGCACCCGATCTCCCACATCTAGGGCATATGTCATCTTGCCTGCATCCAAATTTAAACAATTTTGCTGGGGTATAGTAAGCACGATAAATTAGAAAAAGGTGTGACATCTTCTGAGGGGGGGAGAGTGAAACCCACGGGGCAAGCTCAATTATCCTCTCCCATTGTGCATCCGACATGTTTCCCACATCCTTTGCCCATTTTACTTTGTGTGGACTTATTTGGGGCCCTTCCCGACCCCCTTTATATAAGTGTAAGTATACTTTGGATATCAGCCCCTTACGAGTCTCAGCCCCCACTATACTCTGTAGTACCAGAATGCTGGACCATTCTAAGGTTGATTCTTTAAACTGTTCAGAGAGGGCGTGTCTTACTTGCAAATACCTAAAAAAGGACTTCTGGGGGAGCGCAAATTGGGTCCTTAAATCCTGGAAGCTTCTAAGCTCCCCCTCGTGGTAGATCTGAGCAATATATTTTAGGCCCAATCTATCCCATTCTCTTATTATCCCCATTTTTTGTAGCTCACCCAGATTATTATTTTCCCACAGGGGGGAGTAAACTGTAAAACCGTTAAACCCCCTTTTTTTTTTTTTTGCCGTTCCCCAAGTTCTTGCCATCAAGTCCTGCGTAGGCAGCCCTTTCTGGAAAGTCCCTGCCTCTAATATCTCCACTAAGGAATTATGTACCGAGTTATAAAGGAGGATTTGCCATTCCCGTCCGTCTTTAGTAGCCTCACTACCCCCAATATATTGGAGCTGAGCGGCAACAAAATAACTAAAGGGATGGGGCAAGGCAACTCCTCCCAGTTTATTTGAAAGTTGCAAAGTATTGACACCTATAGGGGATATACCCCCTTTCCAAATTAGTTCCCTAAATATTGTATCCACCTTAGTGAACCACTTTTTATAGATCCATATTGGAGAGTTATGGAGCATATATAGCAATTGATGCATAAGTACCATTTTTAATTAAGTTACAACGACCTGCCGGTGAAAGGGGGAGTTTTTTCCAAATTTGGATTTTCCCTTTAAATTTGCCGAGAAGTGGGATTAGATTCTCTGCTAAAAAAATTTTAGGGTCCCTTGAGATGGTTATACCTAAATACTTTATTTGGTGAACTATTTGGAGCTTCTCAGCCTCTTGAGGCAGAGGACTGCCCAATGGATCAATAGGCAATAACTTGGATTTTTCCCAATTTATCCTGAGACCTGACAGAAGTCCAAAGTCTTCAGTTCTACACATGGTCTCACGTAGTGAGCCCTGTGTGTCATTAAGCAATAAAAGAAGATCATCTGCATAAAGTATCACTTTTTCTTCTAGGTCACCACGTTTGAAGCCTTTTATTTCTGGGGCTGCTCTAAGGGAAAGGGCCAAAGGCTCAATTGCGAGGGCGAAAAGGAGGGGAGACAATGGGCACCCCTGCCTCGTCCCCCTCAGCAATCGAAACCTGGATGAGAATTCATTATTCACTTTTACTCTTGCCCCAGGAGAGCCGTATAGATGTCTCACCCATTTAACAAAATTCGGACCAATCCGAAATTCCGTCAAAGTTCTGAACAAAAATTTCCACTCTAAGGTATCGAAGGCCTTGGCAGCATCTAAAGAAAGGATGGCCCTGTTGCCCCACAGGCCGCAAGTTAGCGGCGGTCCTCTGCTATGTGGCCGGAACCGTGGCCTATCCTTCAGGCGGCCACGTGTGTGGTGTCTGCACCGCCCGGGCTCCTCCCGGGGCTAATCTGCCTTGGTATGGGTGGGTAGGTGGGTGGGTTAGCTGGCTCCCGTTCCGCTGACTGCGGAACTCAAGCCTGGTGATTTCGGAGGTCTTACAGGCCGCAAGATGGCGGCGGCCCTCTGCTATGTGAGGCAGGCCGCTCTCCGGAATAAGGCCAAATCGGCCGATCGGGCTGTTCAATTTCCCCTGGGGCTGAGGTTATAGGAGTCTAGCAGCAGCTAGGGTGAGTTTTGAGGCTCACCTTAGTCTCGTTCTCGTAGGATGGAGATGGATTTTCTGAGGGACGGCGGAGCTCTTCAGTAGCACGTCCGTTCCCCTCAACTTCCGGGCACGCCCCCTATGTATCTTATTTTGATAAACCTTAATAACATTTTTGAACAAGAAACTTTGGACGTGTTTTCTTCTCCTCATGGCACAGCTTGTTCCCAGATGGGGTGTCTGGGGGTGCTAGAGAATACTCTGCACCTTACATTCTGCACCTGGAATGGCTAACAATGTTCACTCATGGCTGTTATTATTGATCCGTCATTTGTACCCTTTCATGCAATACGATTTACTAGCTCTGATTGTATAGCATTTAATGTTAATATTTTAGGTTTTCTTTGCTAAAACTCAATAAAAATTTTGACAAGAAAAAAAAGTGCAGCACAGCCAAAAGATTGATCGTATTACAAGCAGTCGATCAATAGCAATAAACTATAGTGCCTATATGTGATCATTATATACAAAATACAAAACATTTTGTTTCAAAAAAAGTATAAAAAAAATTAAAAAATGAACGATCCAAAGACAATTGATCTGCACAAAAGTGTTTAATAACACATGTTTTTTTTTTCAATATATCTTATATAACACCCCAATAGTGTCCATGTGAGTTATTTCAAACATTCTAGAAGACGATCAATCCGAAAAAAAAATCAATTGATCTAAGTGTTTTATAATAAATCTATTAATATATAATAATATATAAATAATAAACAATTTCAAATGTCCACAACACTATTCACTATAGAAAGTGTGATGAAATCATCCCATTTAACGGACAAGGCAGGGCCACATGACATCATCACCATGGTTGCTGTTATCTCTTATGGGGGGGGGCAATACTTGGATGGTAAAGGAGAAGTCTAGCCTGAGCTTCTTAGGCTGGGCTTCCTCGTTTTCAGCAGAGAGCGGTCTGAAGTCTGCTCTCCGCTGACGTCACTGCCATCAGTCAAGGCAGTGCGTCAACTCTGACTTCTAGGTCTGGATTCGCCAGCTACCTTGATTGATGGCAGTCTCAGCGGCTCAGCGAGCCGCTGAGATGGCTGCTCCCCGCCCCTCCACAGCTCAGCGCTCCAATGAGCGTGGAGAAGCAGAGAGGAGAGACGCTGACTGACAGTCAGCAGCTCTCCTCTCGGGGGTCTGTGAAAACAGAGCCATTGGCGGTGTTCAGTGGCTTGGTTCTCAGTGCAGAGACAGCGAGGGACAGCTGCAGCATCGGTCTGATGCTCCATCCACATAGTTAAGTATGAATCTAAAATAAAAATACATTTCCATACTTCTCTTTTAAAACTGGCAATGTTCTGCGTGCACTGGATATGAGTGCACTAGCTTTAGTGATTGATGTTGGAGAATAGAGGAGAGGAGAATTGATGACCATTTTGATGAACGTTTGATGATAATCCTTGGAGTGATTACCAGCTCGGTGTAGAAATAAAGCACATTTTGACCTTATTGTTTGGTGAGTCATATACATAGGTAAGCGGTTGGCACAGCTGGTGGAGGCAGACACAACAGTACTGCACGGAAGAAGGTCATCTTGTGCACTTATTTGGTTAATTGGGACAATTTCATTACATTACCTTTCTGTAGTGAATGGCGTTATTGACAGTTGAAATAATTCACATGGACACTATTTGGGTGCTATATAAGACACACTTTTCTTTAATAAAATTGTATTTGTATATCATATTTACACATATGCACTGTATTTTATTGTTATATCCATCAACTGCTTGTAATACGATCAATCTTTTGGATGCACTGCACATTTTGTATATACATTTTCAGTCTGTGTGGGAACACATGACAGTGGATTAGCGGCAACCTGTATGTTATTTCAGTATATTAGTAGTAGCACAAGGTATTGCTTTATCTGTATTTTATCAAGAGTTGGTCAGATGATGATACTATGCATTTCAGTGTAAGCTGATTAGTCATCATTTTGTTGACGCTGAATGCCCTGTTAGATACTGTTCAGATAAGGAACTTTTAGAACTATTAGATGGACACAAAAAACTGAGCTTGTGTGGGTGGCTTATGGAGCCTCTCTATCTAGCATCTGTATCTCTGAATATTTGTTCAGGAAGAATAAAGGTGAAGATACTAATATAATCAGAAGAATTGATTAAAGTACAAATATATTTCCTGCTTAATATAGGTTCTTCACATGATGAGCAAGAGCTAGAGTGGAAGATTGTTGATTGGTTAAAGGTTTCTTAAACTGCACATGCCATTTGAAATCATCAAAAATATGCATGACACCATATTTCCAGTTGTCTGTAATATAGTGAAATGTTAGGTTCCTGATTGTATCAGTTTCAAAATGTATTCACTGCAATGAAATGCAAAAAAGTATATATATATATATATATATATATATATATACATACAGTATTTCACACACAAAAGTGAATATACCTCTCACATTTTTGTAAATATTTTATTATATCTTTTCATGTGACAACACTGAAGAAATTACACTTACATTTACACATGTAAAGTAGTGAGTGCACAGCTTGTATAACAGTGTAAATTTGCTGTCTCCTCAAAATAACTCAACACACAGCCATTAATGTCTAAACCACTGGCAACAAAAGTGAGTACACCCCTAAGTGAAAATGTCCGAATTGGGCACAAAGTGTCAATATTTTGTGTGGCCACCATTATTTTCCAGGACTGCCTTAACCCTTGTGGGCATGGGGTTCACCAGAGCTTCACAGGTTGCCACTGGAGTCCTCTTCCACTCCTCCATGACAACATTACGTGACAACATCATGGACCTGGTGGATGTTAGAGACCTTGCGCTCCTCCACCTTCCATTTGAGGATGCCCCACAGATGCCCAATATGGTTTAGGTCTGGAAAAATGCTTGGCCAGTCCATCACCTTTACCCTCAGCTTCTTGAGCAAGGCAGTGGTCGTCTTGGAGGTGTGTTTGGGGTTGTTATCATGTTGGAATACTGCCCTGCGGCCCAGTCTCCAAAGGGAGGGGATCATGCTCTGCTTCAGTATGTCACAGTACATGTTCCATTCATGGTTCCCTCAATGAACTTAGTTCCCCAGTGCCGTCAGCACTCATGCAGCTCCAGGACAAACAAGGTTTTTAATTCATATGACTTTGCAAAAATGTTTTTTTTAAATGCAATCTTTGGACAGCATAACTATCACACAATTTGCAGGTTTTCCTTTTTTGACCAGTGTGGATTTAAAAAAAACAATCAAATTGTGGTTCTGTGAATAAAAAAAGTATATATTTATCCTGCAATTTGCGCTATTTAAAATGCTAAAATAATTATTCTATTATGAAATATTGCACATTTTTTTACAAATGAAAAAAAAAATGTTTTTCTTTTGCAAAACACAGTGTTTTTTTATAATGTGACACAAAAAAATGATAAAAAAAATATAGAAAAAATGTAAATAAATAATTAGTAGTGATTAATAAATTAGAAATAGGGGGGCGTGGCTTGGCGCGCAACGGAGATGGCAGCTTGCTAGAGGAGCTCCGGAGAAACCGCAGCCTAAGACCCGCTCTTTGACGCTTTCAACCCCCGATAATGAGCAAACTGGGCTATCGGACACCGCACACCAGATCAAAGAAGTCGGCGGCAGCTTTGCGTGGACGGAATATCTCAGACATTTTCAAAAGCCAGTCCCGCTCGCTGCCTGGAAGTGAAGGCCCCAAGATGGCGCCGACACGTGTAGCAGAAGACTTCAGTGAAGACTCCCAGTCGGCCGCAGAGGACAACGGTAGGGGATCCTCTCACCCCAATCTCCCCCTGACATACTCAGACATGGCCATAATAGCAGCGGACATTAAATCGTCCTTTTCAGCGGCCATCGTAGACCTCAAATCCAGCTTCTCAGTGCTAAACGACCGCATGATGGCCGCGGAATCGGCAGGGAAGCAGAGGGAAAGGGCCATTCACAGACTGGACAGGGTCGCCATCTCACATTCCAACCACTTTATTGAAATGAACAGGCACCTGGAAGACTTGGATAACAGGGGGAGGAGGTGCAACATCAGGGTAAGGGGGATCCCCGAAACAGTCGAAGCCGATCAGATCAACCCAGCACTCAGACGTGTCTTTAACAGTTTACTGGAGAGACCAGAGGACACGGATATAGAATTTGTGCGAGCACACAGGGCTCTGAGGGCCCGCGGGCCCGACAATATGCCACCGAGGGACGTAATCTGCTGCCTGCAGAGCTTTACATTAAAGGAGGAGATAATGCAAAAAGCACGCAGAAATGAACAGATCGTTTTTAATGGCGAAACCATAATGCTATTCCATGATCTTTCTCAAATAACACTAAGGAACAGGAGGGCTCTCCGCCCCCTGCTGGACAGATTACGTGAGAAATAACTCAGATATACCTGGAGGTTCCCATTCGCTCTGATTGTATCGCACAATGGCAGACAACATGCTTTACGTTCTCCCGAGGACCTAGACGAATTTTGTTCTGCACTACACCTGGGCCAAGTAGACCTCCCTGAATGGTACCAGGAGTTCCGCTTGCCTCCCACGGAACGTAGCCCCCCAGGCTCGCCATTTACCTCACCTGAAAAGCGGCATCAAAAAAAGAAGCTAAAGCAGAGCCGCGCTGGCGGATCTCAAGCAGGCACACCAAATAACAGCAGAGCCTACGCATCCAGAGCCCCTGAGGATGAGACCTGATCCCCCTAAAACGACTAAGCCTCCACCGCTGCTCAGGTTCACACTGCAGTCCATGTTTTAGCCTGGGACACTGGAATTATCTGACCTGCCTATCAGATCCTGCTCCTTCACCCCCCCCTTAAGCTGGCACCAGACCAGTACACGAACTGTTCCTACTGCATTCCGACAGAAGCCCATTATAATTGCATACCGAGGAATTACACGGCCCACTCAAGCTTTCTCCTCAGGGGATCAAAGTTAAGATCACGTTCGTATGCTCAGGGTACGCCTGAACATGCTTCATGACGGAAAGACTCTGATTGCATAGGAGCCTATGTACCAGAGTTGCTTTGTCACCTAACCAACATTGTGATACACCGTAGACGGTACACCGAACGGCCCATAACCGATCCACACGTCTCAGCAAGAAATAACATTTGGGCACAATTATACTACGGGCGCTTTTTCCAGCAAGAAATAACGGAAACTGCTAGACACCCCACATGCAACTGACATGGGGAAACATGACTCTCCACTCCATACCACACAGGAATGGGAATCGGATGACAGGAGCGTACGGAACAGAAGATCAACCCGGAGAGGATAGTGAACGCAGGACTCTTTTCATCTTTTTTTTTTTTATTTCTTATTTTGCCTTATTCTCTTTGTATCAGCCTTACAGTTTTCTTACCTGATCACTCCGCATGATCTTATCCAACCCACTATATGGCTAACAAGTTATTGGACATGGGCAGTGTTAACCTGGAAGTTTTCTTTTTTTTTTTTTTTTTTTTTTTTTTTTTTTTCCCACGCGGTTCCGAAATGTTACATGTTTTAAAAGTTTGTTTGACTAGAAGATAGAATCTCAACATACACGCGGCTGAAGAGCCGGTAGTTCATAGTGCACCTTAGCGTCAAAGGGCACAAATAGCACCCTTTAATAGATACTTAAGGCTGCGGCCTCTATTCCTCCACATTTTGTTACCACCACCCACTCACTAGACGATCCGCTTATTCTGAATTGTCAGAATAGAGTGTCGCCTCCCCCTACCCCCTAAAGGTGCATCCTGTGGGGACCAGGATCCCAACAGGATACACAAATTTACACCTACACAATAGTATACTATTGCTTAGGTTAGAACCCAATTAATCTCTCATCTAACCCCCTCACACAACTCTTCCACCAAAGTGTCTACTACACTAGGTGGTGTTCGCACTCAGACAGTTTTCACAGAATATACTCTACGTGATTGAATGTTGCCTTATAACCCTATCTTAACTGTTTTCTCCCTGTACATCGCAGTGCTTATTGGTGTCGTCAGCGGATCCTCTCTCTCTGGGTCTCTCCGGTCTTACAGCATGGCGTACTCCACGATGGGCTCACAGGCCACAGTGATCTCTCACAATGTTCAAGGTCTGAACATTCCGGAAAAAAGGTCATCCTTGTTGAGGGAACTTAAGAAAGGTAGGCCACACTTTGCTTTCCTACAGGAGACGCACTTTAAATCCCCAAAAATACCCAGGCTCACTGATTCCTTTTTCACAGAGGCACACCATGCTACCAATGATCAGGCAAAGACAAAGGGAGTCTCGATACTTGTCAGTAGAAAGGCATCCTTTGCTCTGAAAGACAAACTATTAGACCCGGAGGGGAGGTACATACTCCTTAAAGGCCTCTACAACGGTAACCCCATAACATTGGTTAATGTCTACTTTCCCAATAGACTACACCTAACCTTCTGTAGGAAGCTAATAAAAATAATAGAGGGATTCAGCGAGGGATGTATTATTCTGGGGGGTGACTTTAACCTCCCCTTAAACCCCCTATATGATACCTCCACAGGCAAATCACACATGACTTATAGAATGCTGAGATCGTTCAAGAATCTCCTACATTCTCTACACCTAATCGACTCCTGGCGCTTTCTCCACCCGGAGGGTAGAGATTACACATTCTACTCAGCACCTCATGCCAAATACACGAGGATCGATTATCTATTCATCTCTCGTAGAGACCTACATCGACTGTCTGGAGCGAGGATAGGGATCCAGACATTCTCGGATCACTCTCCTATCTCCCTCAAAATCTCTGCTGACACTCCTAGAAAAGGACCCCTCACATGGAGGCTAAACTCCTCCCTTTTGACCGACCATGCACTGTTACCAGAAATAACCTCCCACTTGGGAGAATATTTCAGACACAACACTACGCAGGATATGGATCCACTCATGATCTGGGAAGCCCATAAGTGCACCATGAGGGGAACCCTAATGAAACTGGGTGCCCAACGTAAAAAAAACAGAGACAAAGAAATCATCAGACTAACCGATAGAATATCACAACTAGAGACGCGACACAAACTGTCCCTGACTAAAACAGTGGCGACCGAACTACTAGACACACGAAAAGCACTACAACAATCCATGGAAGCTACCTCCAAAAGATTCCTATTCTTCAAACGAAAAATATACTACGAATATGGTGACAAGACTGGGAGATTTTTAGCTAGGGCACTGAAAGGACCTCGACTCAGAAATAACATAATGGGTATACGTAATAAAGCAGGCAGACTAGATATTACGGATGACTTAATTTCAAAACACTTCCATGAATACTACACACAACTCTATAACCTCCCTCAACAACACAAACCAGCAAATTTAATAGGGAACAGGCAGGATTCCATACAGAATTATCTATTAGCTTCCAAAATGCCCAAACTATCAGAAGCAGATAGCGAACTTCTTGACCAACCCATAAGATTAGATGAAGTCCAACTGGCAATACAAGAACTAAAAAATGGCAAAAGCCCAGGCCCGGATGGGTACACTTCTATTTACTACAAGACATTTACCGAGATACTGGCAGGCCCCCTCACAAAAGCCTTGAATTCCTTTATGGTCCAAAGGGACAACACAATGTCCCTCCTAGAGGCACACATCACAGTGCTACTAAAACCCGACAAAGATCCGTCACTCTGTTCAAGCTATAGACCTATTTCCCTGCTGAACCTAGACGTGAAAATAATGGCCAAAATTATCGCCAATAGACTAAAACCCTATCTACATAATCTAATTGGTCCAGAACAGGCGGGCTTCATGCCTGGGAGGGAAGCGAAAGACAACGTAACGAAATCACTCAACCTTATTCACGCAGCCCATGTGCGAAAAATCGAGGGCCTTCTCCTCTCTACGGATGCGGAGAAGGCCTTCGATAGAGTAGCCTGGGATTTCATGCTGGGGACATGCAGACACATCGGACTAGGCACACATATGTTATCCTGGGTAGAAACCCTATATAGAAATCCAACCGCCAGGCTCCGTATTAACGGAGCTCTGTCAGACAGGGTGCAAATAGCTAATGGCACGAGACAAGGATGCCCGTTGTCACCCATTCTATTTATACTCTCACTAGAGCCCTTTATTAGGATGATACGGTCTAACCCCGATATTCAAGGATTCCGCGTCTCTGACATGGAATATAAGATAGCGGCTTACGCAGATGATTTGCTCTTTTTTCTGACCAAACCACATATATCCCTACCGAGCCTGTTAAAAGAATTCTCTGTATATGGATACATCTCCAACCTGAAAATAAATCTGTCCAAATCAGAAGCCCTAAACGTAAACATCCCAGACAATACACTTAAATTGGTGATAGACAATAACCCCTTTACATGGGTAACAAAAGCGCTAAGATACCTAGGGGTATGGCTACCCCCGCAGATCTCACAGGTATTCGAATACAACTTCCCCCCACTCCTCAAGACAATAACTACAGATATGACGAGTTGGCACCCCAGAAACTTCTCATGGTTCGGAAGGGCTGCCATTTGTAAAATGGTAGTCCTTCCTAAACTACTATATCTCTTTAGGACACTGCCAATATATATACCATCAGCCTTTTTCAAGCAACTTCAGTCGCTACAAAACCAATTTGTGTGGGCACACAAAAAGGTACGCATCAGACACTCACTCCTGACCCAACCAAAGGGAAACGGAGGGATGGGCCTACCGAATTTTAAAAAGTATTACCATGCGGCACATATTGCTAGGATAATAGACTGGCACTGCCACAATAAGGTCAAGGATTGGGTGACCCTGGAGAACGATCTCTGCTCACTACAGCTGAGGTTCTCTCCCTGGATCCCAGAATCCCGCTACCCTATGGATATGAAGCAACACCCCCTGGTCAGTACCACCCTACGAACCTTTCACCTTTTAACCAGGGACCTTGACATTTCTACTCCCCTAAGCCCACTTACACCGATATACCAGAACCCAGACTTCCCACCAGGGACAGGTCGACAATTCTTGAGGTCAACGACTCCCCCCACACCACTAATAGCCAAACACTGCTTCCAAAATACACGACTGAAGGACTTCACAACACTGAAATCAGACAATGATATACAACACATGCCTCTGTGGTCATACTTTCAACTTCGTAGCTACCTCAACCAAAGATCCCATAAACAATACTTTACTAAACAATTAACAGAGATGGAATCAGTGTGCCTGGAAGGGGCTCCTGTCCAGAGGGCTACTTCTGTGGCCTACTCGTGGTTACAAGACACGGATGTTTGTGCGGCGGAGAGATCCAGAGAGAGATGGTCGGAAGCCCTGGGTATAGTAATTACAGACGAGCAATGGCGAAAGGCATGTATACTAGCACATAAATGCTCATTAAGCACCAGAATACAGGAAACCTCATACAAATTGTTAACACACTGGTACGCTACACCTGAAAAACTACATAAATGGTACCCCCAGACATCGGATCTCTGCTGGCGGTGCCAGAAGGAGACTGGAACTTTGCTACATATTTGGTGGCAGTGTCCAATGATAACTCAATATTGGTCGAAGGTAATAGAGATCATACAACACGTAACAGAAACCTCTATGAGACTAGATGCTGCTTGCTGTCTACTACATGTCACCACATTCTCGTTCAGGCGATACAAGAAATCATTGACCAGACACCTCCTAAATGCGGCTAAGTCCCTCATACCACTTTATTGGAAATCTGCTAGCACCCCCTCAGTAAAGGACTGGCTGTCGAGAATCAAAGATATATGTGACATGGAGGAGACCATAGCACAATCTAACGACTCAGTTGAAAAGTACCATACTACCTGGATGCCGTGGCTCACCTTTAGACATACTCAATACTATGAAGATCTTAGAAGTTAGTCTCCCGGGACTGCGACCATTTGAGATCAATCACGATGACACTGGTTGAAATGGCAACCTCAACCTATCTTTTCTCCTATTATTCTCTTCTCGAGAAAAATACATCTTATTGTAAAAGAAGTGCGAACGCCACCTACTTCTACCTTCTATACCCCCTTTCACTACCCCACCCCCTATACCCCCCTTTCTCTACTTCTACCCCCCCTTTTCTACGCCCCCTCTATTAATCCAATCCACTGATTGAGCTGACCATAAGAATGACCTACAACTTACAATAAGTGAACTGAGTTGCAATTGACTTCGACACAATATAACAGTTCGACATCCACATCTATCTGAGTTTGATGCTTGATTAATCATTAGGTAACGTGTAAGATGCATGATGTTATATATAGCACCTTAATGATACCATACCAAAGAAATGTAACAATCTAGTTCTACTGTTTTTTTTTTTTTTTACCTACACTTTGTATGTTTATTCTTGGTAACTAATAAACTTTGAATGACAAAAAAAAAAAAATAAATTAGAAATAAACAAAAGTAGGAAAATAATAGTTGCAGGGAGAAGAGGAAGAAGGGGAAGCATGATATAATAAGAGCTGATTAGTCTAAACTGTGGGTTAAAGTGGTTGTAAACCCCATTTTTTTTTCAAACTAAAACCTGCAAAACAAAGCCATAAAGAGCTAGTATGCATAGCATACTAGCTCATTATTTAATACTCACCTGAGATGGAAGCCATCGATGCGGTGCCCGTACACCGGTCCGGTGGCCGACATTACTTCCGGGGGTTACTTACGGATTTTTGCGGCTCCGACGCTGTGATTGGCCGGAGCCGGGATGACTTCACTCCCTCGCATGTGCGCGGGAGCCTCTGGTAACGGCACAGTCTCTGCGCAGGTGCAGATGCCGTTGGCACATGCAAATACAGGGGATATCTCCTAAACCGTGCAGGTTTAGGAGATATCCTGGGTAGCTACAGTTAAGCCTAATTATAGGCTTACCTGTGGCAAAAGGTGGTCTATAAGGGTTTAAAACCACTTTAATAAGGGGTTAACTAGAGACAAATCATATAAAAAAAAGAAGCTGATCATTTTTGATCTGCATATGAATGAAAAAGGGTAGCTACAAAACTGACAATGTTACATTGTATCTCTCTGTTTCACATCTGAACAGTGTCGATAAGCAACGAGACAACAGTGATAGTAAATTAGAATCACTTACAGAATTGAGCGATAGTGATTCGTGGGCAAATTTGTCATCAGACACTGAAAGTGACAACAGCGACAATTCTGTGACTGAGCAAATTTCTGTGTTTTTGATTTGATTACAATATTGAATAAAATGTATTATTATTATATTATTATTTTTTGTAATTATTTATAGTTATTTATTATATTGTAATTTCTGATTTTGTGTTTCAAACTTTATCATACCGGGATGTCTACTAGACTCTTGTTTGGACAGATTTAAGTGAGTTATTCCTAAGAATTACAGGCCTACAATATAAAATGCCAAATTTCTATGCAAAACAATGTACCACTTTGAGACGCAAAAATCGAACATAATCATAGCCAGGTTAAAGCAAGCTACTGAGCTGGCCAGAACCTTTGAATAGAGCACAAAACAATAAGAATGGGATAGTTTGGTAAAAAGATTATTACCAATTAATATTAAATTGGGTACAGTTCCTGTATGTAAAAGAGGGGTGGAGACCATTGCTGCTGTGCCAGATCAGGGGCTGCTGAACAGTTTATGGAAATGGAGGCACATGCTACAGCAACAGATGTGCCTGAGACCCAGTAGCAGCTGGTGCTTCATTTTTTTTTTGGGGGGGGTGGGCATCAAACAAACCACATTAACCCCCCGTTTGGTCGATTTAACAAACCCCCAACCCCATCACTCAGTTGATTGGTGAACAAGCCCCCCACCCCATCACTTGGTTGATTATTAAACAAACCCCCCATGTCGCTCACCAGTCCATCTACCAGCCCCGCACTTACCCCATCCAGGTCGCAAGCATCTTTGGCAGCTTCCCCCTGCATCTCCTCCTCCTCGGCGGATTCCCCCCTGCTTCTGCTCCCAGGCAATATGGTCGCTTCTCCTCTCAGACGATCGGGTCTTAAGACCCTGCTTCCTGATTGTTCAGAAGTAGAAGCAGGAAGACAATGGCCGATATTCATTTGCTATTGTCCACATGTGGGAGGGCTCGAGGTGCAATTCTCTGTGCCCCGAGCCCACCCTTGTTTAAGCCAATTAGAGCCTCAGGTTCTAATCATGTTCTTAAAAAAAAAACATTGAAATCTATCTGCATGTAGATTAGGGGCTACTCTCCTAATGAAGTGGCCGCGACTGCAGAGACCTATGAAAGGGATGAAAACAATGTGATACAAAAACAAGAAAGTATCAGTAAAAGTGCCAGATGGCACAAATATAACATGAGAGACCAAGGTCACTAACCAAAAACATTGGTGCACATAATTAAGGCCATATATCAGGACACTGGCTTGCAGAGTGTTATGTTCCAGTGGAGATGGTGTACAGTGAGTTTGCCATGGGAGATGACCACTCTGCTGTGCATGTGCACTCTCCAGACAGTGCCTTGCCAAACTGTAAAAAAATGGTTCTGATAGTATAGATAACAGTATTGACATGTGCTGTTGTCATGTCAATAACAGTAATGGAATGTGTAATTCATTGCTGGTATGTGAAAACCTGTTTGTCATTGGTAAACAACACAGTTGCTGATAGACTTGGTGGTCAACTTTATGTGATACCCGCAGCTGAAAAGCCACAGTCCACTCACCAATTCCTTTTAGTGATTTCGTTGCACTCTCTTACACTTTTATTAAACAAAAGTTAACAGAACAAATTGCATATATATATATATATATATATATATATATATATATATATATATATATATATATATATATATATATATATATATATATATTTTGTATTTTTCCACATGTAAAGAGTATAAATGCCCTGTATGCCGCCTGTACAATAAAGTAAATTCTGGTTCTGAAACAAGAGTACAGAAGGCAATGATATTGCGGAAGCAAATCTAAATATTATACAATATAAAAATGAATCTTTTCATAAAAAATAAATAAATAAAGTTTAAAGCTTCAGACACCTCCCCTCTGCTAAGCGCCTGAAAAGCGCCTCTCATTCATTCCAGTGTGCCTTTTCACACTGGGGCAGTGCGCGTTCGGGACAGGAAAAAAAGTCCTGCAAGCAGCATCTTTGGGGCAGGTTGGGAGCATTGTTAACATCGCTCCTAAAACACCCTGCCCATTGGAATGTATGGGCATCGCTTTCAAATCGCCTTAAAAGCACTTTAATCAACTGCAGTTTTTAACCCCTTTTTTGTGGTTAAAAGTGCCCCCCCCTAGCGGCTGAAAGTGCTGCTAAACAGCAGTAAAGTGCCACTAAAATGAGCAGCCCTTTAGCGCTAACGTGGTCGTGGCCCCAGTGTGAAAGGGGTCTTAGTGTGAGGTTGAGAGAATAAATAGTAAAAGGATAGGATTCGCTCAGAAATAATCCTCTCCCAACTCATATGGGTCATATGATATCAGGAAAAGATTATGGAGAAGCTCAGGCCCATTTCCATTAACTAAAAAATCCACCAACTAAAAAATTCATCCATCAGTCAAAATGACTTTCTTCAATTTTGTTTCCCATTCAGATACAATATGCATTTTCAGGTTAAAGTGCTCAAAAAAATTCCATAGTAGTATTGGTTGTGAAATGAGTTTCAGTGTCTCAGTCATTCATAAATTCACTCTCTAGTCATACAAACGCTATTAGTTTACCTCTACAAATAATAACAATGTTGGAAGCTTAAAGATTTGAATCTTTTAAGTAGACTATTTCTTGTTGCTCATAGACACCAATCAGAATGCTTACATGCTTAATATGCTTATATTACAGATTTTCATTGCTCTGTTGTATGGGGAAGGTTTAGCACTCCTTTTAGTAATTACACTCAGGGGTCCCCTGTACTTCTGGATAGGAGGAGAGTTGTTGGGCGTTTGCATATAGAGGAACATATCTCTCCATTTTCTTCCTGCAGCCACTGAATGCATGCGGGTGGGAGAGGAGTAGAAACAGTTATTCAATGGCTACCGGAGGAAAATTGAGATATTGGTTCCTCTATATGCATGCACCCCCACTGCTCCTCCACTACTTCTTCCTGCAGCCCCCCTGTGCTTTTTCCAGGCCCCCCTGTGCTCTCTCCTGTCCCCCCCTCATCCCACACACCTCTGCCGGGGTTCCCTCTTCCCTCTCATACCAGCTGCTGTGGGGAATCTGCCAGATCTGTCAGGGGATCTGTCTGAATGGAGAGTCAGTGATCCATACTGATCACTGACTCTGTCCAATTTTCACTTTATAAGGGAATGTTCTCTTAGCTTAGCAAATATGGTGAAGTTCTACTAACTTTAATCAACCAACCATGCGCAAGCAAAAAAGTGTTTGTTTTTTCTTTCACATAATTGGGTATTCTTTGCAAAGGGAATTTTTACCACATCCACTAACCTAAGGGAAAATGTCCTTATAGAGTGAAAATCCCCCTTGCAAAGTAAACAGTATATTTGTCTTTAGTAAATGAGCTCCCATGATTCCATCACACACAGGATTCCATTGTACCAGACCATTGTAGCATGCCCTTTTCTTTCTGTGGAAAATATCCAAGCATTTGGTCTAAAATAAACTGCATGCTGTGGCTAATGCCCCTGCATGCTATGTCAAAGAACAAGGTTTTGTATGCGAGCTGGGAAATCCTGCAATCGTGTCCTTACATATTAGGAAAATAAATGCATTACTTTCACATCATGAAAACTTAAAACCCACAGGTGGCAATAAATACAAGTTCCTTAGCAGTCAACAAGTTTCAGGGTTTCAATACATTTTTCATATTTAAGTTTTTTCTCCCAGGCCTCCTGCCTGAAAGTTTGAATTCTGCGATGCTGCACCACAGGAAAAAATCTTTTAAAAAGTAATTATTATTCTTGGAAAGTCTTTTGACTTTTCAGTCTTCAAAACTCAGTTTAATATAACTCAAACTTTTTTGCACACTGTGTTCATAGTCTTTGTGGATGGTCAACTGTTTATGCCAAGACAAATACTTTTTCCCAGTATGGGACTGTATTAATTTGTTGGCAAAAAAAAAATCGGTGCATATTAAAGTTGTTATGTGGACATTGAACCAAAGATGTTGCCATATTTGTACCAGATCAGTTTTGTAAAAATGGGTCAAACTGTGGTTTGCTTCAATTGTTAATTACAGTATTTGTCATGGTCATTAAAACACTACTTGTACATCACTCCGCTCTTTTATTTTCAAATAAAACTAGAAAAAAAAAAAGATTGGCTGTTTTGTCCATTCATAGCACATTTATCTTTTTGTTGTTCCGCTTCTGGAAACTAATTAAAACTGCACTCTTATCCAATATCTAACCAAACAAGATACATTATGAACAAAATATAATTATTTAATGACAATAATAAAAAGTTGTAGTAAATAAATATGAATTCATTTTACATCATACATTATTAACTATCATTGAATTTGAAATTAAAATCATGCTGTGTGAAAGACAAGAGTTATTTCTAAGGTTTACAGTGCCTGAGAAGGCTGTATTAAAGGCAGATTGTGAGCTCAAGGCAATTGGCATTGAGGCCAAGGGGCTAGGACTAAGCTGCAATAAAGAATATCAAGGACTTAGTCAGTTACCAAATGAAGTGTATATTTATTGAATATATTATCCTATGCTTAAAATGGTCATTAGGAAAATAAACCTAACATCAATAAGGAGAAGATATAAAGTATAAACCTGACTTTAGCAGTCATATAGCCATATAACTACCAATTTCTTTTTCCATGGTAAATTGAATTGTCTAAGCCCATCCCAGGACCATTATCCATGGCTTACCTGGATGGCAGTCTAATAGTGCTCATACATGCTCATACACTAGATGAAAAATCATGCTAAAATCTATCATTTGGACATTTCATTCATTTTTTGGCCAGTTAATGGGCACAAATCGGTTGTGACGTTTTTGAGCCAAAAAAGTTGAAGGATGAGTTTGGAAAACTTCTGCCAAATGAAGGATATATTGAAAAGTTAACCACTTCAGCCCCCGGAAGATTTGGCTGCTCAATGACCAGGCCATTTTTTGCGATACGGCACTGTGTCGATTTAACAGACAATTGCGTGGTCGTGCAATGCTGTACCCAAACAAAATTGACATCCTTTTTTTTCCCCACAAATAGAGCTTCCTTTTGGTGGTATTTTATCACCTCTGGGTTTTTTTTTTTTTGTGCTGTAAACAAAAGAAAAGTGACAATTTTGAAAAAAAAACACAATATCTATTACTTTTTGCTATAATAAATATCCCAATTTCTTTTTCACAAAAAATTTTTTTTCCTCAGTTTAGGCCGATATGTCTTCTTCTACATATTTTTGGTAAAAACAAATATGCAATAAGCGTATATTGATTGATTTGCGCAAAAGTTATAGCGTCTACAAAATAGGGGATATATTTATGGCATTTTTTTTTATTATTATTTTTTACTAGTAATAGTAGTGATCTGTGAGTTTTTTATTGGGACTGCAATATTGCAGGGGACAAATTGGACACTTTTGACACATTTTTGGGACCATTGACAGTTATACAGCGATTAGTGCTATAAAAATGCACTGATAACTATATAATTGTCACTGGTAGGGAAGGGGTTAACACTAGGGGGCGATCAAGGAACAAACAATATGTCTCCTCTCCCCTGACAGAACAGGGTTTGTGTGTTTACACACACAAATCCACATTCTAGCTCTCGTTCCCACAATCGGAGGTGGCTGGCGGTGATTCTCGCCTCCCGCGGCTCCTTAAGGGGAAGACGTACCTGTTCGGCGATTCACAGGTCTGTGCCACTTTGCTGACGTATATCAACGTGAACCAGTCAGCAAATGGTTAAAGTGCAATATTAAAACTTTATTACAAAATATGTTTGTAGAAAAACGTTAGAAATGGTTTTACAAACTATTTTGTGCATAATTTGCAAAAACATTTTACAAACTTCTTTGCACATAATCTGCAAAGTTTTTTTCAATCTCTGAAAATGCAAAGCATTATTGTCAGTTTCCAAGCCTTTATACCAGGCATACCCCACTTTTAAGTACACAATGGGGTTTATTTACTAAAGCTGGAAAGTGCAAAATCAGGCTCAATTCTGCATAGAAACCAATGAGCTTCCAGGTTTTATTACCAAAGCTTAATTGAACAATCTGGGGTTAGAAGTTCATTGGTTTCTATGCAGAAGGGAGCCTGAGTTTGCACTTTCCAGCATTAGTAAATAAACCCCATTGTGTACTTAAAAGTGGGGTATGCCTGTACATCCATCAAACACAGATTTTTTATTATCTCTCATGGGTTTACAAACTGTGCTTTTTGGCAAACATTATCAGTAGTCTTGAGATGTTGGCCTGCAGAATAAACCTGGTTTGAGATGATATTTAAAGTTTGTGATGGGCACCATAGGTGGATTTGAAATTGAAATATGGGATGGTGATATGGGAAAACTGGACATACTATGCGATACAAGTTATTAAATAGGGGGAGTGAGAGTTGGTGGGAATAAATGAGAATAAATTATAGTGACTGCCTTGAGGGATGATTAATATAAAGGGGCTTCCTGGAGGGGAGGCAGTGCTTCACCTACTCTGCATTTGCTAGTCACCCCCCCCCGTACCTAACACCTACGGGAAACTTAGTACCCTTAGGTAGGTGTTGGGGAATTTTGTTAGATATTCCCCATTTATTTTTATTTTCTTTTTATTTATTTATTTTATTTATTTATTTATTTATTTATTTATTTATTTATTTATTTATTTATTTATTTATTTTTTTTGTTTTTTTGATTTTTTTCTATTTTTATAAAGAAAAAGATTTAATTTAATTTTATTTATTTATTTTTTATTTTTATTTTTTGGGTGCGTCGCCCCTGCCTCAGAGTAGATGGAGGGATTACGTGTCACATCACTAAATGTTAGAGGACTTAATGCCCCCGAAAAACGTAAAATGTTATTAAATGATTTAAAACGTCTTAAAACTGATATTGGTATGGTACAAGAAACACATTTGAAGGATGGAACATTTCCTTATCTTCAAAATAGATATTTTCCAGACGTATACCATGCCACAAATCAAAAGGCTAAAACCAAGGGAGTGGCCATTTTAATTTCTAACCGTATTACGTGGTCTCTGTTGGACAAATGCCAAGAGTCAGGGGGGAGATATCTATTTCTTAAAGGGCTTATAGGAAATGTTAAGGTGACCCTAGCAACAGTATATGTCCCAAATACACACCAAGACAGTTTCTTGAAAAAAGTATTAGCTAAATTAATGGAATTCAGGGAGGGAATACTAATCATAGGGGGGGACTTCAATGTCCCCCTAGATCCAAAATTAGACACCTCCAGTGGGACATCTTCTGTTGCTGGGAGAACCAGGAAAAACATCCTTCGGAAATTAGATGAATTTCAATTGGTTGATGCTTGGAGGGCCTTCCATGCAGAAGAGAGGGACTTTACATTTTTTTCAAATCCCCATCAACGATACTCACGAATCGATTTCTTTTTATTACCACAACAAATTCTTTCATCAGTACAGGACACATCAATAGGCAACATAACCTGGTCCGATCACGCACCAGTTATAATTAAGATCTTTCTGAAGGGTGCCACCCACAAGAGGGACTGGAATTGACGGCTAAATGAAAGTCTACTGCAGTGTCCTGAAATACGTGAAGTATTGTGGTCAAGGAAATCGAATCGTATTTTCAAATTAATGACAATGGAGAGACTGATGTTGGGATAGTATGGGAAGCCCACAAGGCAGTAATTAGAGGAATCTTAATAAAACATGGATCTCGAATGAAGAAGAGCAGAGAAGAGCAGACATGTGGGATATTAGAAAGGATAAGGGAAATAGAGATACTACATAAGAAGACAATGGGGAAGGAAATGGGAATAGAACTAGCACATCTAAGAAGACAACTCTCTGATCTTTTGCGGTATAAGGCAATGGCAACATTACAACAAGGGAGGAGGGTAGTATATGAATCTGGAGATAAGTGTGGTAAGGTGTTAGCCAGAAAACTAAAAAAACAACAAATACGTTCATATATACCTCATATTAAAACAAAAGGGGGTCTTAAATCTTCAATACCGAAAGATATTGTAGAGGAATTTAGAAAATATTATACCTCATTGTATAATCTCCCGGTGCCTCCCCAGCCTTCTTCATCATTAGAAGAATACCTTGAATCCTCGCACTTAGCGAGACTGTCGTCTCCAGTGCGAAGAAAACTTGAGTTACCAATAACAATAGAAGAAGTGTCTACAGCAATAAAGAGGATGAAGTATGGGAAGGCACCTGGTCCAGATGGATTCTCTCTGCAATATTTTAAGAGTTTTTACCTACTACTCGCCCCATATATGGTCAAAACATTTAATGTATTAGGACAGATATCTCCTCCCCCTGTAGAAACATTAAGAGCACATATTGTATTAATCCCAAAGGAAGGAAAGGATCAGTCGGTCTGTGGCAGCTACCGTCCAATATCATTATTGAATACGGATTATAAAATATTCACAAAGATACTCGCAACTCGATTACAACCGCTTTTGACGCAGCTGGTCCATTGGGACCAAGTGGGGTTTATCCCTACACGAGAAGCTAGAGATAGTACTACGAAAGTCTTGAATTTAATTCAATATGCAAATCAAAGGAAGTTGCTGAGTATCTTTGTGAATACAGACGCAGAAAAGGCCTTCGATAGGGTCAGCTGGCCCTTTATGCTAGGTGTGCTAAAACAGATGGGCCTAGGGGAACAAATGCTGGACTGGATAGCAGGTATATACTCAACGCCACAAGCCCTGGTGAAGGTTAATGGGATAAATTCAGAAAATTTTCCAATATCTAATGGGACGCGTCAGCGATGCCCCCTATCGCCCCTTCTGTTTGCTTTGACGTTGGAGCCTTTATTAAATAGAATTCGACAGAACCCAGATATTAAAGGTATCCCTATGGGGGATCAGGAATATAAACTTTCAGCTTATGCGGACGACCTTTTATTCTCACTCTCTAGTCCACAAATATCGTTACCTAATTTATTAAGGGAGGTGGAGTATTACGGAGCTCTGTCGAATTTCAAAATAAATTATAGCAAGTCGGAGGCGATGGGGGTATCCCTGGAACGTCCCACTCAACAGAACTTGGAGAATAATTTTAAGTTTAAATGGACATCTACGGCTCTGAATTATTTAGGCATACAGATCCCACCTAACTTATCAGATGCATATGCACTGAATTTTCCACCTTTACTAAGGGAAGCCAGTAAATTGTTAAATGAATGGAGTAAATCCTCACATTCCTGGTTCGGGAGATGCAATATTCTGAAAATTAATATAGTGCCAAAATTCCTTTACTTGTTCCAGGCATTACCTATCTCGATTCCACTTGCCTTCTTTAGTAAAACTCGAACAGTGTTTACAAAATTTATTTGGGCAAGTAAACGTCCAAGGATTAATAGGAACTTGTTAACATTACCTAAAGATGTGGGTGGAATAGCGGCGCCAGACCTATATAAGTACTATCAGGCTACTCAGCTTGGTCGGATTATCGACTGGTGCCGCCACAGAGATAGTAAAAGGTGGATTGCCTTGGAACAACAAGTAACTACAATTCCTTTAGGTAGAGCCATGTGGTGTTATGCAGCTATACCTTCTACAGTAAAAGTACATCCCCTAATAGGACCTACCCTCCGTATGGGCGCTAAGGCTACTCAGATCCCTAGACTTTCATCACCAGAGTCTCCTTTGTTTCCTATTTTGGGGAACCCAAATTTTCCACCTGGCTTGGAGCCAGGGATATTTGGAAAATTAAAAGAGAAAGGATGCTTTCAGGCTTCACATTTTTTGAGACTTAATAAATGGCCATCAATACAAACGTTAATGCAAATAGGAGGACAATATGAAATACCCTTTTGGCAGGCGTTACAGGTTAAACACTTTTTTGAAACATTAGGACCGGCCGAAGGGTACAGTCGACCACTCACTAAGTTTGAGAAGTACTGTGAGGAGAATGAACCTCTCTCTCACATTATTTCTAAGATATACGCCCTTCTAACATCACCTTCAGAGGACTTTAGTATTTCGAGCTTAGATAAGTGGGAGAGGGACTTTGAACAAACTTTTACATCAGCTCAACGGCAGAAAATAATACATTTAACTTTTAAGTCATCTAGATGTACTAAGATACAGGAATTAAATTATAAAGTATTAATGCGTTGGTATTACACCCCATCACGAATTAATACATTTTCTTCAGAAATGTCGGACAGATGTTGGAGGTGTGGTAAGGATAGAGGGACTATAGCCCATATTTTTTGGTTTTGTTCAGTAATTAGACAGTTTTGGCAAGAAGTTCAGAGAATTTCTCAATTATTTACTGAACACCAGATCCCGGAAGATCCATCTTTTTTCTTACTACAATGCTCACAAATCCCACTAGAGCGTTACAAGAACTCAATGGTATGCCACCTGGTGAATGCAGCTAAAAGTTGCATCGCCACATGTTGGAAGGAGACAGGGGCACCCCGAATCTCTAAATGGTTAAATAAAGTGAGAAGAATTGGGATTATGGAGAAATTGATCCCTATGTCTAGTGAGGAAAGGGAATGTATATCACAAATTTGGGCTCCTTGGGAGTCATTCTTACAATCAGATGAAGGGAAAAGGTTGATTGGAGAGGAATTAGAGGAATAGACTGCCTAGTAATGATGTGAGACGTGCATCTTTGATGGCGGGTGCGACGCACTCATGATAAATATATATAATTAATTTTTTTTTTTTCCTCTCTTTTTTTTCTTTTGCTTTATATTTTTTTTTTATTTTTTTTATTTATTTTTTTTATATTTTTTTTTTTTTATTATTTTTTTTTTTTCTCTCTTGTTCTCAATTTTATAGGCCCCTTATAGGGGACGGGGCCTTGGAGCAGAGGGATGTTGTGGGGAATTGATATTGTTATTTGTTTATAAAAAATGGTAGGAATACATCATGTTTTGCTTTCTAAAAGAATAAGCTTTGTTCTGAAAGTGGATTTAATAAGTTGTTTTATGTAATTATTACTAATGAGCTATGTTATGTATTCGTGCAAAGAAATAAAGAATTTAAAAAAAAAAAAAAAAAAAAAGTTTGTGATGACAGCTACCCCTACTATAATGCAATGAGTGCATGTCCACATATGGAATATTTGGGTGCAGGAAAAGACTAGTACCATATATGTACATGCATGTGTGACTTGCTGTGCCTGCACAAATCTATAGTAGAGGTGACTGGCTGCACAAACTTTAAATAAAGCTTTGTTTAAACCAGGTTTATTCTAGGCAGGCCTGTAGCATAAATGTGCCCGAAGCACCCAGTTTACAGAAATGTATAACAGATTTTTTTGCACAATAAAATGCTTGTCATCTAAATTATAAATAGTTAACTATAAAGTTGAGGTGAAAATTGCTTTAAACAATGAGCACATGAACTGAAATAAAAAAAAAAACACAAATTGCAAATAAGTGACACATTCAATTTTACATAATGTATCAGCTACAACCATAAAAATCAGTTACTCATTTTTGTGCAGTAAGGGAATTTAATCCCTGTTCCTCAGACAGAGGACATGCTGAAAAAGATAAAAAAATAAATAAAAACAGGAAACTGCAGTATAAATGTAGTTTATGTTAAATTGTATGTGTAGTGGCTTACCTGTGTTGCTTGTGATGTTATCAGAGAAATGTTGTGGTTGATCTGCTTCAACATCTGATGTACTTTGGCATGGTTTGGCATCATCAGGACGTTCAGCAGTAGTTGTAACAGTCTCATCAACCAGAATGACATCCTTTTCTGTTAGAAAAGGTAAGAAAATACAAGATAATAATGGGGTTGTGGTAACTTGACACACAAAATGACAAAAAAATATTATGGAGATCACTAGGAAAAAAAAATAATATTCTGGTGATCTGGAGAAATTTTTTCCAAAAAAAGGAGATCACTATAAAAAATAAAAAAAGATTATTCTGGATATCTTGATTAAAAAAAAATACAAAAACAAAGATTATCCATGAGATCACGAGAAATACAAAAAATCAGTTTGTCAGAACTCTGTGTGAATATCAGCAGCAAAGCAACTTCATTATTCTAGCATTATAATGAAGAAGAGAATGCGCTGCTTTGAAAGATTTAAATATTTGCTGTGTGACGAATGTGTTATCTCCATTACAAACGATAGTTTTACAAGACCGAGCACTTACGTCACGTACTTGGTTCTGAGCATGCGTGGACATTTGTGCATCAGACTTGTGTACACACGATCGGACTTTCCTTTGGTGTCAGAAAATTTGAGAACCTGCTCTCAAACATTTGTGTGCGGAAATTCCGACAGCATAATATGTTTTATTCTAAGATTGCCCTGTATTTGGCTCCATCCATCATCCCATCAACTCTGTCCCTGCCGAAGAAAAGCATCCCTACAACATGGTGCTGCCACCACCATGCTTCATGGTGGGGATGGTGTTCAGGGTTATGTGCAGTGTTAGTGTTCTGCCACAGATAGCGTTTTGCTTTTAGGCCAAAAAGTTAAATTTTGGTTCGATTTGACCAGAGCACCTTCTTCCACATGTTTTCTGTGTCCCGCACATTGTTTTTTTGCAAACTGCAAACAGGACTTCTTATGGTTTTCTTTCAACAATGGCTTTCTTCTTGCCACTCTTCCATAAAGGCCAGATCTGTAGAGAGCATGACTAATGCCGTGTACACACGATCAGACATTCCGACCACAAAATCCTGGATTTACTTCCGACGGATTTTGGCTCAAACTTGTCTTGCATACACACAGTTGCGCAAATGTTGTCGGAAATTCTGATCGTCAAGAATGCGCTGATGTAGAACAAGTATGACGGCACTATAAAGAGGAAGTTCAATAGCCAGTGCGCCACCCTTTTGGCTCCTTCTGCTAATCTCGTGTTAGTAGCAGTTTGGTGAGAGAAGATTTACGCTTTTCAGCCTTGTGCTTTTCAGATCGTTACTGCTCTTCAGTTTGTGCTTGTGGGTTTACATCTGTTCTTCAGTGAGTGAAGTCAGTTCGTATCTGGTTTTCAGTGCATATTTATATTACATATTTAATTTTCAGTGTGTTCTTGCTTTTGAATTTCAGCTCGCTCTTCTCAGCCTTTCTGATTTCCAGTGCGTTCTGTTAGTTCGTTCTGACCAGCTGACTGTTTTGAAGCCATGTTGTGGGTATGTACTCATCATAGAGTTCGTGCTGTGCAGGGGCTTGGGGTTCTTACTTTGACCCAAGCCCAGTCCATCAACAGGGGGAGGAGGAGTTCATTGACAAAGAATTGGTTGCTCCAGCATGACCAATTCTCACACATGCCTTTGTTGCGGGAGATCCGTGAGAATAATCCTGATGATTTCAGGAATTATCTCCGGGTGACGGACCCCGTTTTTCACCGTCTGTTGGCTTTGCTGTCCCCTTATATTACCCAGCAGGACACCTGCATGTGGCAAGCCATCACTCTGGAACAGAGGCTAGTCGACACCTTGTGGTACTCGGCGACAGGGAGAAGTCTGCAGGACATCAAGTTTCGACAGGCATCTCCCCCAGGCTCTGGGGATCATTATTCCAGAGACCTGTTCTGCCATCATACAGGTCCTGCAGATGAACTATACTAAGGTAAGATTTCTACTTTAACATCACATTATATTTATTTAAATAAATGTATTTTTTAAATAAAGTTGTATTTTAAACATAAAAATATTTCCTTTGATTTACTGCTTGTGTTTCTTTTAGCTGTCTCCTAGGTTCTCCAATAGGCTTTTTTTTTGACCATTTTCTTCAACAGTGCAAACATCATTTCTTTGATACATGAGGTGACAATATTTTCTTTAGCTAACTATTATGTTGTGGGTCTGCTACACACACACCTTGTATTTGTTGTTAATGTATGTAATGCATTAATGATACAAATATTCATCATTTTCAGCACCATGAATACATTTTTTTGAGTGACGAAAATGGCCTGATTGATGCAAATTATAAAGCACTGTGACTGTTATTTACTAAAGGAAAATCTACTTGAAAGTGCACTGAAACTGCACTGAAAGTGCACTTGTAGTGCAAAGTGGATTTACCTTTAATAAATAACCCCCATTGTCACTGTAAACACCAACGTAAGCAAAAAACTGCTATTGAGCATTGAAAGAAGAAGCCACACATTGTTGAGTAGAAACATTTTTACTCTGTGCACATTCACATGTGCGTTTAGAAAAGGTTCTTTTAACAAACCAACATATTTTTGGAATAACATTTTTTTTCTGGACAGTAGAAATTATTTTTTGTGGTAAACAGGCATGTTTGTAAAACCATAAAACAATACACAACTCAGGAACTTACAAAGTTCAACTTTGATAAAGTGAAGGCAATATCAAACATTAGTATGTCCAAACTGTGTTGATATTTCCTTCATCAGATGGGGTGATGTCACCCATGTAAAAGCCACATTTTGAAGATGCACACAAATTGGGAGTCAAATTGGGGATTTCCCTCCTGATCCTTTGCCTAAGGTCAACATGTGCTAGCTCCCATCATTAGGGATCAATAGATGTGTTTCGGGGGTGCAACCTCTTCCTCCCAGCTACTTTATTTGCGAAAAAGGGGTTGCACCCACAAAACACGTATATTGATATCTCGTGATGGCAGATAGCACATGTTGACACACTGTGTGTATCTTCAAAATTTGGCTTTCAAATTTTTTTTATTAAGGTTAGAAAAATAAAAACAATTGCAAAAATGTTGGTGTGTTTTAGATTCTGCCTAAAACATCAATGATGTTTTTGAGTCTTTTTTCCACATCATTGATGTCTTCCTTGATCTTCTGTAAATCACGATTGCACACCATGATCTCCCCGATGAGGACGTGTGCACTTGCCCTTGTGAAATGTGTTTCTTCTTCCACAACATCCACATCACCTAAAAAAAAAAAAAACACACCATGTATTAAAAATACGCAGGCATCCATCTATTACCTGAAGCTGTGGTATCAGACACTCACCTGTTGTGGTCACTATTTCAGCCACTTAATAAACCCCTCCTTCCTCCACATCCTGAGGTTGTTGTTGTGGGTCCCTGGTGACCTCAGATGTCCCCTATGTGAATAAAAATAAGGTATACTTGGCACACAGATATTTGAGGGCAGAAATAGGAAAATTTGAAACATTGCTTGAAAGTGACGTACAATTGTCTGTTTTGGCAGAGTTCCAAGATAAAGATATGATTTTTTCCCTGCAATAATGACCTTTTTTGTGCAGGTTTCACAGATGGAGACACCCCTAGTATCCACTGAAGCACCTGTGTGGGACACCCTAAAAAGTTTGTTCTGTTGTCCCACACTAGTGCTCCTGCGTCCAGATGTGTTAACAGCTGCTGAGTGTCCTCTCCTTACACTGAATCAAGTTTGCATTTCATTCTAGTAACAAACCCATCTAGACAACAATGTACTAAACTTCTTTGAATACAAATAGGCATGACCAAATGTAGTTAACCTGCATTTGCCAAAAACATTATATAAGTGGGCGAACAAGCGTGGTTTACTACGAGCGATTACTGTGCCCACGAACCTGAAACTTGCCATTTTAACTGCCATCTTAAACTGTCCGGGTCACGTCCAGGTGATTTATTCATTATCCCTATTTTTCATCGCCTACCCTGGTAGTCACAAATTATTGTATCACCCCTAGATAATTTGAAACAACTGTTGGATCCGTATACCCTCCCCAGTCGCCGCGTAAGGCACCGTGGGGGGCGCGCCCTTGTCTCCACAGAGGCTTCCTAATGGGGTAAGAATTAGCCCAATCTATATAACTATATATACCTTCTCCAGTTTATGTGAAATTAAAAGTGAATGTTCTTCCTTTATAAAATGTCCTCTTTGTTCTTTGTTTTTTCTGCAGATTTAAATTACATATTTCCTGATGAAGCTTTTTTAGCGAAACTAGTTGAAATTTTGTACATTTGTTTGATTTTATGAAAACTGTTTAACCTCTTTAATATGTGAAGAACCATTATAATAAATTGTTTTATTCTATTCATGTACCTCTTTTGGTGTAAAAATAACGTTACCAACACTCTATGTACCGCAATAGTCCGACAGCTCCCCCTCTTTGGAGAATCTTGGCTGGAGACCAGATTCATTCCAATATTTTTTTCTCTAGATTTCATACGGATGATGGTACAAATACACATGTAAATTAACTTTGTTGCTTACAACTGACAGTTAGACCAAAACCTTTTTCAGAATTTCTTTAAGCTTAGGTTTAATCAACTTTTAAACTAACAGATTCATTGGGGTAAAAAAAAAAAATTCCAATACACATTTTATGACCTCAGAAGCAATTTAGTAAGTAATTTAAGACTTCAATGAAACTATACATTTTCAAACATGCCTAACATTTCCTTCTATATTTATCCTAAAAAAAATCCTTTGAATGCTATATAAAAATATAATTTACCAGCTTAGTCTAATGATTTAGTAGCAAATGTGGTTTGCACAGACAGACAGATTTTGGAGGCAGGCACCTTCTGGTTTACCAGCATGGTCAGATGGAGTGGTCATTTTTAAATTTATTTTAAATCCCTTTCACATAATCATATCCATATTTTAATTAGAACATTTTACCATTCCAAGCCTGGCTTCTTGTGGCCAAGCGACAGTGAAAAAAGCTATTATTTGAAAGATCTCCAGTTTAATGTTACTTGTCGTGGTTTAGACTCATTTACATCTCTGCTGTTTCATTGAATATGTTAATCAGCTCTCTTGATGCAGAATGTCTAAAAATAACAAGTCAATTATACATTTGGGTTAATGATTTTAATGTTAAACACAAGACAAACATTAACCATTTTCCCATTGGGTTGATTGGTGAGAACACTGGATGCAGCCGTAGAAGAAATTACTTTGGCTCATCAATTGCTAAGCAGTCATGTACATCACTTGTGACAGCAGTTTAAAGCATTTTGTCGCTTTAAATAACGATTGCGCAGTCGTGCGATGCTATACCCAAACAAAATTGACGTCCTTTTTTTCCCACAAATGTAGTTTTCTTTCGGTGGTATTTGATCACCTCTGCGTTTTTTATTTTTTGTGCTATAAACAAAAAAGTCACAATTTTGAAAAAATCTTTTTTTTTTTTTTTTTTACTTTCTGCTATAATATATATCCCCCAAAAATATATAAAAAAACAAATGTATTCATCAGTTAGGCCAATATATATTCTTCTACATATTTTTGGTTAAAAAAAATCGCAATGGGCTTATATTGATTGGCTTGCACAAACGTTATTGCGTCTACAACCTATGGGATAGATTTAGGGACTTTTTTTATTATTGTTTTTACTGGTAATGGCAGGGATCAGCAATTTTTAGCGGGACTGTGACATTGCGGCAAACAAATCTAACCCCAAATTACACTTTTTTGGGACCAGTAACAATTTTACATTGATCAGTGCTATAAAAACTCACTGATCAATTACACACTGGCAGGGAATGGGGTTAACACTAGGGGGCGAGCAAAGGGTTAACTGTGGTCCCTCAGCGTGTTCTAACTGTAGGGGGGCAGTTAACCATTTGATTGCCACCTAGTGAAGACTCATGATAGGGAATTGGACATTGGTTCTTATTGAGCTGTCTAAAGGTTTATTTAACCACTTGACCACTGGGCACTTAAACACCCTTAATAACCAGACCAATTTTCAGCTTTCGGTGCTCTCACACTTTGAATGACAATTACTCATTCATACAACACTGTACCCATATGAAATTTTTGTCCTTTTTTTCACACAAATAGAGCTTTCTTTTGGTGGTATTTAATCACCTCTGGGTTTTTTTTTTTTTTTTTTGCGCTATAAAAGAAAAATGACTGAAAATTCAGTAAAAAAATGAATTTTTCTTCGTTTTTGTTATAAAATTTAGCAAATTTGTAATTTTTCTTGATAAATTTTGGCCAAAATTTATACTGCTACATATCCTTGGTAAAAATAAGTACAAATTGGGGTATATTATTTGGTCTTTGTGAAAGTTATAGAGTCCACAAGCTATGGTGCCAATATCTGAAAATTGATCACACCTGAAGTACTGACGGCCTATCTCATTTCTTGAGACCCTAACATGCCATAAAAGTACAAATACCCCCCAAATGACCCCTTTTTGGAAAGAAGACATTCCAAGGTATTTGGAAAGAGGCATCGTGAGTTTTTTGAAGTTGTCATTTTTTCCCACAATTCTTTGCAAAATCAAGATTTTTTTAAATTTTTTTTTTTTTTTTTTTTTTTCACAAAATTGTCATATTAGCAGGTTATTTCTCACACACAGCATATGCATACCACAAATTACACCCCAAAACACATTCTGCTATTACTCCTGAGTACGGCGATACCACATGCGTGAGACTTTTACACAGCGTGGCCACATACAGAGGCCCAACATGCAGGGAGCGCCATCAGGTGTTCTGGAGCACCCAGGCCAATTCTGACATTTCTCTCCTACATGTAAAAATCATCATTTATTTGCTAGAAAATTACATAGAACCCCAAAATATTATATATGTTTTTTTAGCAAAGACCCTAGAGAATACAATGGCGGTCGTTGCAACTTTTTATCTAGCACGGTACTTGCGCAGCAATTTTTCGAACATGTTTTATTTGGAAAAAAAATGTTTTGTGCTTTACAAAAAATAAAACTGTAAATTTAGCCCAATGTTTTTGCATAATGTGAAAGATGAAGTTACGCCGAGTAAATAGATACCCAACATGTCACGTTTCAAAATTGCACACACTCGTGAAATGGCGCCAAACTTCGCTACTTAAAAATCCCCATAGGCTTTAATTTTGTTTACTGGTTACATGTTTTGAGTTACAGAGGAGGTCTAGGACCAAAATTATTGTTCTCGCTCTAACGTTCGCAGCGATACCTCACATGTGTGGTTTGAACACCGTTTTCATATGTGGGCGGGACTTACGTATGCGTTCGCTTCTGCGTGTGAGCACACGGGGACAGGGACGCTTTAAAAAAATATATATATATTTTATTGTTCATTTTACTTTATTTATTTTAGTTTGACCCTTTTTTTCCCCCCAAAAAAATGTTTGATCACTTTTATTCCTATTACAAGGAATGTAAACATCCCTTGTAATAGGAATGTGGCATGACAGGTCCTCTTTACAGTGAGATATGGGGTCAATAAGACCCCACATCTCACCTCTAGGCTGGAAAGCCTGAAATAAAAAAAAAAAACGATCCTGGCTTTGATCGTAGCGAGTATCGTAGCGAGTATCGCAGGGTATTGTATGGCAGAGTATCGCTTCTTAATATTGGTGCCTTTAAGAAAGCGGCTAGGAAGTGGTATAATTTGTTTAAGTTGTTATTTTGTGATTGGTGGAACCAAGCTTTTAGTTGTGTGACAAGAACTGCAAGATAACAATCTCTAAGAACCACATGTCCCATTCCCCCTACCGATCGGTACAGAGAGAGGAGGAGAGAGGAACCAGCGTCATCAAATGACGCCGGTTTGCTTACATGTGATCACTCCGTCATTTGACGGAGCGATCACGTGGTAAACGGCCGCGATGAGCGGCCGTTTACCGTGCTCAACTATGTCTTGAAGTTTTGAACGAATAATGCCATATATGCTACTACAAAGTAAATTAATTGTATACCCAAAGTAAATTTGGTATACCCAAACTTAAGATAAATGATTTTGGTTAATTTACTTTGTAGTAGCATATATGGTTGAACATTGATAGGGCTGAGTGTACTGAAGCCAGGGACGTTTCCACATCTGTTAGCATTAATATTATGTCATCTTCGAATAAGCTGATGACACGTCTGGTATTTTGAATTTGTAATCCAGAGATTTGCGTGTTGATATTAATACATGTAATATCAACAGTGACAGGGGGCAGCCCTGGCGAGTTCCATTGGAAATTTGCAGAAGGGTTTGTGTATAAAGTCATAATGGCAGTGAATATTGGATTGGAAAAGCCAAAGGTGGACAATACTTGTGCTAGGTAATTCCAGTGGATTCTATCGAAAGCCTTCTCCGCATCCAGTGCTAGGAGCAGAGAAGGCTTTCGTTGCTCCCTTGCCAGGTGTATTATATTAATTAAGAGGTGAGTAGCATCCGTGGTTTGCCGCCCTTAATGAAACTCGATTGATCCGGGTGGATTAGGAGAGGTAAAATATCAATCAGGCGTTGGACAAATAGTTTAGCAAAAATGTTTAGGTCGTTATTCAGAAGGAAAATGGGTCTGAAGTTTTGGGGTGTAGTGGGTTCCTTGCCAGGCTTGGGTATTGTTATTATCAGAGCTCTGAGCATCTCAGATGGAAAGGGTGAGGAAGCAGCCACTGCATTGTATGCCTTATAGCAGTGGTCATCAACCCTGTCCTCAGGGCCCACTAACAGGTCAGGTTTTATGTATTACCTTGGGGATATTACCAATGTGGTTAGCCAACAATTGACAGAGAAAATACAGTCTCAAAATGTATTTAAAATTGTCATACAAACATAAACATAATGAATCATAGCCAAGCCACTGAAATTATACATACAATAAAAAATCTCATTACACATATAAAATGTAAATTGCGATGTACACAGGCATGAAAGGTAACCCAACGCATTACTCTCTCTTCATCAGGGTTAGATGTGTGTGTAGTGCATTTGTAGGGGGTATAATGAACCAAAAAAGTAAAAAAGCTTGGGAACTGAGGAGGCAGAGGAAAAAAAAACAACCCAACAGAGCACAAACGGGGGGCAGACATGGTTAGGAAGAGAGTGTGTGTCACCAAAGATCTCCCAATATCCATTTATAATGTCAACTGAAACATAGATGCATATGTATCAATGAATGCTGCCATAACAGCATAAAAGTGAAGTAGTTAATGATATAATGATTCATTAATGGTATGGGCTTGGAATCTAGGGGACAATAAAGAAAATATGTAAATAAAAATAAAAATATGACACAAATGTGGTGATAGAGTGTGCGTCCTGCACAGAATATATCAAAGTCCATTGTATATGTCAGCTAAAATAAGCATATATGTATATAAGTTGGTACTATATCAACAGAGTAAACATGAAGTATATAATGTAATGAAAAAATATATATGCATATAAACCAATGTTGTTCAAAGCAAAATGGAACCTCGGAGACTGTAATGGTGTGTGCATGAATGAACCATGTGAATAAGCATAAAATGTGTGAGAAAATGTATATAGCAATCCATACTAAAATTAAGTGCTCAAATGTGAAGAGAGTGAGTAGATGATTAGCATCCATCAAGGAGTGTGGACTCATCTTGAATGAAGTGAAACTGCTGCATGTGAGTGAAACAGAAAATAGGAAGTGACAAGGAGATCCCAGCCATGGCTAGCCCCCAATGTATATCCCCAGAGGGCCCAGTAAACTCCTCCTCCAATGCCATGTGTGCGTGACAAGGCACATGATAGTGGATAAATCTCACCGCCAGATAGCGATGTGCCTGCGCATAGTCACACATGCTGACATACCACGCAATAGTGAGTCTATGCCAAATCCGCGGGCGTGGTTACATGGCACCGATGTGTAGGTGCCCCCACCTGTCCAGACAGGGCAGGGGGGACAGCAAGAGGTATGAAAACTTCCCTTGTACACATCAGAGCTCCCAAGCTGGACGGTGACCAATGCCATCAACAGGGAACAGCACCAAAAACCTAGATCAGCCAATGGTAGGTGTGGTAGAAAAGATGGATAGCCGCACTCCAAATTATTCAACTTTATTTTAAAAAACTTTTAATAAAATCATAGCATCTAGGCTTGTGTACAGACTAACTGCACAGCTGCTGACATGTTTCACACTGAACACGGTGCTTGGTAGATGTGGTACCTGAGTTTCTGCTGCTGCCTCCTTGCCTTAGCTTCCAATTTGATAAAAACAATGCTTCTATATGCCTTATGGGCGTTCCACAATGTAAAAGGATCATTCGCTGAAGTAGCATTGTTCTCATAAAACTCTGTCAGATGACCTTCTAACTCTAATTTAGTATCTGCTTGTTACAATAATCAAGAGTTAACCATCCATACAGGAGTGGAGGTAAATGCTAATGAGTCCAGAATCGTTAACAAAATTGAGGCATGGTCTGACCACATAATGGTCTTGATAGAAGTGGTCTTTGATAGCAGCCATTTGTCCATCAGGAATAATTCTATCCAACTATAAGAGCAGTGAGGTTTAAAAAAAAAAGTGAAATCTCTCTCACTAGCGTGAAAGCAGCGTCATGCATCAAAGTGGTCATGTGACTGAGTGGATCATTAAAGAGTGGCGGCATATCTACCATGGTAGGACGAATAGTCTATAGATGGATCCGGAGTAGTATTGAAGTCTCCGCATAGGAGCAGACCCCCTTATTAATGCTTGTGTATAGCCTTCAGCAATTTGTTGAAAAAACTTAGTTGGTGTGCGTTGGGAGCATACACATTCAACAATGTTAGGGTCATAGAGTTAATGTCACAAACCAGTATAAGGTATCTACCCAGGGGATCTTTAACTTTCTTGCGGAGAGTAAAAGACACTGTCTTTAATTGCCGTCATGATGTTCCTCTTTTTAGAGTCTGTGTTTGCTGTGAATATATAATTAAAGTTCCTGTGTGAACATTTAGAAGGTGTTTTGTTTGCTGAATAAATCTCCTGTGTACACAGGATGTCACATTTAATGCGTTGTTCTTCTTGCCATAGGGATTTACTTTTTAAAGGATGGTTAAGGCCATTGAAATTTATAGATAGGAAAGTCAAACCCATAATTGAGTATTAAAGTGTATTGCTTGAACATGTAGATTGTTTTTACTCACTGTGGAAGATGTACGTCCTCTAGTGGCCGAATCCAGATAAGGCCTGGCTTCCATCGTTGAGCTTGTGAAAATCTGTGAGAGTGATATCAAGTATTTGTTTAGCTGCCTTTCAGCGTGACTGTGTTCAAAAAGGTAGAACAAAAGAAAAAATAACAGTCATAATATGCAGGTGACATGTTTGTATTGAAACCCGTATGCAGCACCCGCTGCTCAAGTTAAATGGGGGTGTAAAGAACCAATGTTTGTCCTCCGCCAAACTGCGGCTAAGATGAACATTTCCTACCCCTTACCAGAGCTAGTTATGTTTTCTGGAGTTTTTAGACAGTTTAGTACTGTTTTTCACTCAGGGTTGATGTAGTTGGCTGTTTAAGGAGAAGAATCCGATACTGGCGAATCTCATAGTATTCGCCAATTTTTCAGCAAAGAGAGGCATTTTTCCAGAGAATCAATGACATATGTGGAACCATCCCTTCTGACTGTAATTTTTGTGGGCTAACCCCATCTGTAGTTGATATTGTGGTTTCTCAACGATTTTGTAATAGTGTTGAGGTTCCTCCTCTTTATCAAAGTATATTGAGATAGATCTACGTAAAATTGCAGCTGCAGATATTGGGAAGGAACTTGGTCCTTTTTACGCATTGCCGCAATAAGTTTCTCTTTGATGTGGAAGAAATGCAAACGCAAAATTACATCTCTAGGTACCTGGTGTGGGAGGTTGGATGGTTTCGGGAGGCGATGGACTCTATCCATTTTTAAGTGGCAACATTGTCAGTTTTTACCATGTGCAATTTCCTATTGTTTATGCTTTCCTTTCAATGATAAATATTTTTTTTCTACTAATTGTTCTAATAAAGTTATATTAGGTTAAACCGCAGTTTGTTCCTTTTCCTTCACTGAAGATAAGGACACCTTGGGTCCTATTCCCACTCTCCATTTTATTTTGACTCTATCCACTGTAACATCCAAGTCTGATGCATCTGGAAGTATAGCGTTAAACATAGTGGTGACAAAGGAGGAAAGGTCTGCCTGTGATACTGATTCAGAGATCCCTCTAATTTTCAAATTATTCCTTCTAGACCTGTCCTCAATATCTGCTAATTTTGCTTTGACCCACTCCATTTCCTCATCTTTTTCCTCCGAGGCATCCACCAATAAGTTAATGGTGGATGCAAATTTCCTCCTTTTGTGTTCCACGTGATCTACTCTAGCTTCCACCTCCCCCAGTTCCTTGTTAAATTTGACACCGTGTCACCCTGTAATGAGCTTCTGTTGGGCACTCCTCAATTGAGTCAGGCAATTCTCATGTATCCTCTCCAGATTCTGCATTATAGCTTATTCATGGTGTCTGTTTTGTGTGTCCATTTTAAATCTGGACTTCTCCGGGCTGCCAGACAGAGGAGTGGAGGAATCTGAGTTATGGCTGTGAGGAGATATGCTGGCTGGAGTTTGTGAGCTCTGCTGAGAGGTCTGTGAGGTCTGTGGTGGTGCTCTGTGAGCCTGGGTGGAGGGGCCATTGGCACCATTTTGCTTACCTCCACGCTGCTGCTGATGGAAGAAGGCAGTCAGCTTTTGAGGCTTTCTCTGCTCTTTTTGTTTCCGTGACATGGTCGCGGCTGTTTGGTGGGTAAACCAAAGGGTGTGTGGCTGAAAGGTGAACTTATCATTTAAATTATATATATATATATACATATTGGCACACAGAACTTTAAAATTAAATGTCATGAGTGCCCATTGATTTAATGGGAGGCGGCCTTCTTTTTTATAAAAAGCAACAATGTACAGTAAAATAAGCCACTAAACCCTAGCATGGACCCACCCCTGGCAGTCCAAATACCACAAAATGGTGGAGATTTACTAAAGCTGGAGCATGCAGAACCTGGTGCAGCTGTGCATGGAAGCAAATCAGCTTCTAACTACAGCTTGTTCAATTAAGCTTTGGCAATAAAACCTGGAAGCTGATTGGTTTCTATGCAGAGTTGCACCTGATTTTGCACTCTCCAGCTTTAGTAAATAAACCCCAATGTCCCTTTAGTTACCACAATGGTCTATTAAAGTAGCTACACATGTGTGTTTTTATTACAAATTTTATTTAGTACTGCTTCTGCTTACTGACTCCATCTAATTGACTCAGTAACTGTGATTTTGATCATAAGTGGGACACCTTGTTTAGAAATAGGCAATGTTATTGCCTTCTACAATCATGTCTTGCTACCACTGCACATCTAAATCAAAAGTTAGCTTATAAATGTCATAGCCAAAACAGATTTTTATCTCCCCCTTGAGCTGTGCTGACATTTAATATATATAAATTATTTTGACAGTTCAGGTTTCTTTTTTAAGTTATCTGCAGTATGTCAGCAAATGTAAAAGCTAAGCTGAGATTTGCGTTTTTAGCTTTGCGTTGAAGAAAGTTTAATTAGATGCCTCACAACAGTACTTACTAGTATTTTTTGCAGTAATCTTCTAGCTTTTATTCATGGCATATTCTAAAAGTGGAAGAAATGAACTGCATACATTAGCTGTTTGTGTTTTGAAGATTTTTGCTTGTTCAGCTCTGACTTAAAATATGCATCTCTTAGCATCTTTGTCTGTATTTTAATACCGATCTACACACCTCAGCAGCTGTTAATGCACTTAATTTTAAATATATGTTTTCCAAAATTAGCTGAGACATTCAAGCGCCTTGTGTTGTCCTATAATTTGGAGATTTGGTAATGTTTGTGAAACGTTATTTTCGAGTAAACACAACTGTGACGAAAAGTAATTTCCTTCATTATATTTTTTATGCCATAGTAATTTGTTTATAGGGCACACATTGCTATCCCAAAAACTGTAGGATTTTAGATTGTATTACTAGGCATTTATCAAGAAATATACCAGGTTTAGTTTGTATTGAAATGCTGAATAGGGTTATACACCTAGTAGGCTTTTTTTTTTTATATCCTCCTGTTCATTATTATTAATGTCACACAGGACCGATCATACCCATGTCTGCCTGCTTCGTATCAGACTCCTGAGCAACCCCGAACGAAGCCGAAACTCTCGCTAACCCCACAAAGCCATGGCACTCAACCGAAAAGACAGTCAGCTCCCACAGAAGCTCACATAGTACATATACAAGCCGGCCATGAGGCACAGTCAAAATTGTGCCATGGCCGACTCACACACAGCAGCACCAATGGCTCTCCCTCCTCTGCAGCCTGGACAGACGGCCAGCTCCAAACGCAAACTAGCCGACCTCCACCTCCAGAATTAAGATCACCGCTATCTACACCAGGCTCCTCAGCTTCTAACAGTCCAGCCAAGTCCAAGATGAGATTGGACCCCTCTGCTTCTAACTATGAGGTGAGCCACACGTTTTCCTCTTCTATGCCTCCCACGCTAACCCTGCAAACATAACAAAATTATCCCATTGTCTCCTTCCCCACTATGGGACAACCAGTGATGGACACCATACTGAAAGACATGTTAATGTCATTAAAGAGTTCCCTCCAAACAGATATGCTTTCTTTTATGCATAACTTTGGCCACATCATCACTGTAATAAAGGACAGAATTTCTCACATTGAAACTAAAATTGGCAACATTGTAAATTACATAATTGACACCCAAGAAACCATATGCAAGATAATTAGTGGATAAAAGACAAATTGGTGGATATAGAAGATAGATCCCACCGTAATAACATCAAGAGCTACGGGATACTGGAATCAATACAACCCCCTGACCTATCTTCTTTTCAAATGTTTTTATTGAGTTTTCAGCAATAAAACAAAAGGTTACACAACAGGAACATAATAGACAACTGAATAGTCATTATAAGATACAGTAGGGCAGTTTGGTAGGCAAATAACATAAAATAATTTTGCTACTCATAATTCAAAAGACTACTTGAGCCTATTGCTCTTTTTCAGTATCAGTGCTTCTGAAGCACTCCTGGCACCCCATAAAGGGAACTAGCTGTGTCATGGAGTATGGAGCTGTGCCATTTATAGTATATAAACGTTGACTATGTTATTATTTATAGTCAACGACGATCAAAACATAAATCACTTGGGTAGCTCGCAATCCATGAATCCCAGTGGAATTAAAATTTGGTTAGATTTTGGGACTGTTTGGCAAAATATTTTTTATACAAATATTGTAGTTTAACTCTATAAATGACTTCAAATAGGTTAGGGGCTTCTAAAGATTTCCATTTAGAGGTAAAAGTTAGCTTAGCCGCTATAAGATCATGCGTTACTATAGGTCTAAATTGTGCGGGTATTGTATGTATTCCTATGTTCAGTATGGCCATCTGTGGTGATGGTACAATGATTAGGCTTGTGACTTTAGTGATTAAGGAAAATACCCTGATCTTCTTATGCATGCAGCCTGATCAAATCTCTACAGCCTTATCTAAAGAATATTGAATTGGTCATTGACCGCATTCATAGACTGCCTAAACTATCCTTCTTACCAAACAGTCCCTAGAGATGTGATTCTCAGAATCCACTTCTACCACGTTAACCACTTAACAACCGGCCCATAGCCGAAAAACGGCTACAGGGCTGTTGCTTAACTCTGAGAGGGCATACATTAATGTCCTCTCAGAATTCCCCTCTTACGCGCCCCCTGGGGCGCGCACTCGTGAGCATCCGTGATCACGGATTACGGATTACGGTAAACGGTAGCTCATCGCGGCCGTTTACCACGTGATCACATGTAAGCAAACCGGCGTCATTTCATAACGCGGGTTCCTCTCTCCTCTCTCTGTACCGATTCCTTGTAATAGGAATAAAAGTGATCAAAAACATTTTTGGGGGGGAAAAAAAGTGTCAAACTAAAATAAATAAAGTAAAATGAACAATAAAAAAAAAAAAAATGTTTAAAGCGCCCCTGTCCCCGTGTGCTCGCATGCAGAAGCGAACGCATACGTATGAAAACGGTGTTCAAACCACACATGTGAGGTATCGCTGCGAACGTTATAGCGAGAACAATAATTTTGGCCCTAGACCTCCTCTGTGACTCAAAACATGTAACCAGTAAAATTCTTTAAAGTGTCGCCTATGGGGATTTTTAAGTAGCGAAGTTTGGCGCCATTCCACAAGTGTGTGCAATTTTGAAGGATGACATGTTAGGTATCTATTTACTCGGCGTAACTTCATCTTTCACATTATGCAAAAACATTGCGCTAAATTTACAGTTTTGTTTTTTGTAAAGCACAGTCTTTGCTAAAAAAAACATATATAATGTTTTGGGGTTCTATGTAATTTTCTAGCGAATAAATGATGATTTTTACATGTAGGAGAAAAATGTCAGAATTGGCCTGGGTTCTCCAGTATGCCTGATGGTGCTCCCTGCATGTTGGGCCTCGCTATGTAAAAGTCTCACACATGTGGTATTTCCATACTCGGGAGTAATAGCAGAATGTGTTTTGGGGTGTATTTTGTGGTATGCATATGCTGTGTATGAGAAATAACCTGCTAATATGACAATTTTGTAAAAAAAAAAAAAAAAAGAAAAAAAATCTTGATTTTGCAAAGAATTGTGGGAAAAAATGACAACTTCAAAAAACTCACCGTGCCTCTTTCTAAATACCTTGGAATGTCTTCTTTCCAAAAAGGGGTCATTTGGGGGGTATTTGTACTTTTCTGGCATGTTAGGCTCTCAAGAAATGAGATAGGCCGTCAGTACTTCAGGTGTGATTAATTTAATTGGCACTATAGCTTGTTGACTCTATAACTTTCACTAATAACATACCCCAATTTGTACTTATTTTTACCAAAGATATGTAGCAGTATAAATTTTGTATAAATAGTATAAGCAGTATATAGCAGTATAAATTTTGGTCAAAATTTATCAAGAAAAATTACAAATTTGCTAAATTTTATAACAGAAATGAAGAAAAATTCATTTTTTTACAGAATTTTCAGTATTTTTTCTTTTATAGCGCAAAAAATAAAAAACCCAATGGTGATTAAATACCACCAAAAGAAAGCTCTATTTGTGTGAAAAAAAGGACAACAATTTCATATGGGTACAATGTTGTATGACTGAGTAATTGTCATTCAAAATGTGAGAGCACCGAAAGCTGAAAATTGGTCTGGTAATTAAGGGTGTTTAAGTGCCCAGTGGTCAAGTGGTTAAAGGAACAACTTATGCAAAGAATGAGAGCACTAGGAGCTCTACATGACCCATACGGGCAACTACAGATTTTTGCAGACCTCTCTCAGCACACACTAAGTCGGTGCAGACAACTCAACACCAGCACAAAGGCACTGCACAACCATCACATCCAATATCAATGGATAGCACCAGCCAAAATGTCCATCACCCACAACGGAACCAAAAACATAGTGTCCGACTCCTGAATGCAAGAAGGCCTACACCTACTACAAAGATGGGACATAAGTTTTTTTTTTTTTTTTAATTATCGCTCCATCATCCCTTTCGTTTGCTTTCTTTTACTACAACCTAGTTTTGGAATCTTGTCACCACGTAATCTGAAGACGAGCAAATCTAACAAAGTATACAGCTTGCTGACACCACCCGGTGGCTCCTGAACTCAGTAATTTCTACAACACTAACATCTCCACCTCTGCAACCTCACCAAACCCTTCCATCAGCATAAACCTCCCTCAAGGACTACCCCAACCTCCCACATATATAACAACCCTCCCCTCTATCTCCATCTCTCCACCACTATGACCATCTGAATCTTAACCATCAATGCCGAAGATCTCAATCATCCAGCTAAAAGATCTTCCCTTTGGAAGTTGGCAGAACAATCCAAAAGCAACATCCTCTGTATGCAAGAAACCCATTTCCAGGCGTCTAACTCACCGCAATGCACAAACAAAAATGCCACTTATATCTTCACTGCATGTGCCCCAACCCAAAAAAAAAGGCATCCTTGTTGCTATTAAAAATACTCTTGTATGTCAACTCAATCAGTGCATTGTGGACCAAGATGATAGATACATTATCATTCTCTGTACCATAAACGCAGCCCTCTACACCATTGTCACAGTCTACGCTCCAAATACACACCAACTACGCTTTCTACTTAAAACTTCATAAAAAGGTTGGCTCTGTACAACAGGGAGCAACCATATGTTGTGGCGACTTCAATGTAACTCCAGACCCTCACCTGGATTCCTCATCTACCTCCCTGAGGGATAAATCCTCCTTAGGACCCCTGCTGCATGGCGATACATGCATGAAGAAGAATGGGACTACACCTTTTACTCGCAATGCCACAACTCATATTTGTGTATTAACCTTTTCCTCCTAGACCAATGGACTACCAGTCTATTCCCAATCTCATATACCCTTCATTTATCACCCTACCACAAACAAAAACCTAAGAAACCCGTAGAGCATAGCAGATGCGTTCATCACTTATTATAGTGCCCTTTACAACTTAAAAGAAGACTCTTCCCTACCTCAATCGAGCACCCATACAATCCATCTAGCCTTCTTGGACTCAGTGTACCTCCCACACCTAACAACCAATCAAATTGAGGCCCTGAATGTCCCCTTCTCTATTTCAGAAATATACAAAGCCATAAATGCTATACCAAACAACAAATCCCCAGGCCCTGATGGCTTTGTAGGGGAATATTACAAACAATTCAAACCAACCCTTAATAAATACATCACTCAACTATTCAACGATGCTGCTTTCTCTGCCTCTTTTCCACAAGAAATGTCTAAATCTATGATCCTAACGTTGCCAAAACTAGGTAAAGAGCTCAACACCCCAAAAAATGTTTGTCCTATTTCCCTATCAAATCACAATATGAAGCTTTATGTTAAAGTTATCACAAACAGATTGATATACCTTCTTCCTTTTTTCATCCATGCCGACCAGTCAGGTTTCACCAAAGACAAACAAAATCAGACTTGGGGGTACACCCTAAAATGCATTACATTAAAGATAGTGCAGCTATAAGACCATACAAACAGAAAATCATATTACAGTGCACACATACAAAAATTACATTTAAATCCTGCAAGGTTATTTAAAACACCTGAACATATACCAGCAAATAAGCAAAAAATACGGGGACTTGGTCACACCATATGGCCATATGATGCTTAAGCCCACTACTGCGTCAAAGTACCCCATTATCAGTGGGTCCTACATTATTCATAGAATGAAAGATTCTGCTTATCAATCATGGGAGAAATGCACTCCTCTATATGGGAGAACTAAAGGACTCCTCCTATAACACAGGTGGACACTAAGGTGGACACTATAGTAGGAGTCCTTTAGCATTCTCTCAGCAATAATGGCACTTTATTCACAACCATCAGCTCAAGATTTATGCTCCTCCATGCTATCTAAAATTATTACAATAAGCAACGGCACCACACAGGGATGCCCCTTATCTCCCCTTCTTTTCAACATAGTCATGGAGCCTCGAGAAAATAAGATCCCAGAATGACATCTCAGGCTACACCATTGGACCTATAGAGCATAACATTAATTGTTTGCAGATGACATCATCCTCTTGCTAACCTAATCATCCCTAGCCTCAGTACAAAATGTATTGTCAGATTTTAGCAAAGTTTCCTATTATAAAGTGAATGCCTCAAAAACATTTATCCTACCCTTAGGGATTCATGCAAAACAACACACAGAAATCGAACAAAATCACCCATACACATGGGCTACAGAATCCATATCCTACCTAGGGTTAAAACTAACCAATTCAACCTCCTCTCTCTATCGAGCAAACTACACTCCCTTCCTAACTAACCTCCCAAAAGAACTTGAAAAGCTTTCTAAGACAGCTTTATCATGGTCAGGAAGACTAGCAGCATTTAACATGCTTAAACTGCCATAGCTCCTCTACCTGTTCAGATCACTACCGATCCCGGTCCCTAGCTCCCTTTTTACCTCTCTACAAAATATACTGGGAAGATACGTATGGCAAAATAAAAATGATAGATGTTCCTGTACCATACTCCTAAAACACAAATCAGTGGGAGGTACAGGGTTTGTTTACTTTAGAGATTATTATAACGCAGCTATACTTGCCCAACTTAACACCTGGTTTACACCTGAATCTACTTGTCCTTGGCTAAACATTGAAACATACCGATTACCTGGTCATGACCTTAGAACCTGGATTCTCAGCACACCCCAGACTACAAAAACAAACAACATATTGTCACCCACCATTGTTGCCACAAGACTGGCATTTAATTACCTACTTAAAAATGCATCTAAAGGCGACCTTACAAAATACCATTACCAATATCTATATTCTCTATACTCATTCCAAACTTCTCAACATGATCATGACAAGAAAAAGGGATACATTATGTATCAGATCTTTACTATAACAACCTCCTCAGACCCTTCGCATTTCTACAAAACTCTTACCCTCCTACACAAAAGGACTACTACCAATATATACAACTAGCTCACTATCTACTGCGCAACCCTCAGACACACATAGAAATACACCCACTAGTAAGCAGCTTACATCACCCTACGCAACAAAAAAGGGCATAATATTATTTTATAAGCTATTAGGTGACAAAACTTCCTTCAGTACAAATCTGCCTTAACTCAAATGGGAAAAAGACATCGACCACTCCATAAACAAATCTCAATGGCTGTTAGCCTTTAATACCAACTTTCAAGCCACCAAGTAGTCAAACCTTTGGGAATTAGTCCACAAAATCACCATTAGATGGTATATCACCCTCATTCCAAAATTCACACATTTGAGCCATCAATACAACCACTATGCTGGAGACAATGTGGGGAGGTAGGAAATCTGCTTCACCCTCTTTGGCATTGTAATCAGATTTCTAAACTATGGCAAGACACATTTCAACTCCTCACCAATGTGACAGGACTAATCATAACCCCATCCCCAGAGCTTGCATTGCTGAACATGAAAAACATACCTCACTGCTTTTATATCATAACTACACACATACAACTGGCTTCTAGATTGTCTATTGTTTGCCCCTAGGGATGAGCCGAACACCTTCCTGTTCGGTTCACAGCAGAATATGCGAACAGGCAAAAACTTTGTCAGAACACACGAGCACTGTTAAAGTCTATGGGGCACAAACATGAATAATCAAAAGTGCTAGTTTTAAAAGCTTATATGCAAGTTATTGTCATAAAAAGTGTTTGGGGACCAGGGTCCTGTCCCAGTTGACATGTATCAATGCTATTTTTTTTTTTTAAATGTAAGTTTTTACAGGAGCAGTGATTTTTTTAATGCTTAAAGTAAAACAATAAAAAAATAATATTCCTTTAAATATCGTACCTGGCAGGTGTCTATAGTATGCCTGTAAAGTGGTGCATATTCCCGTGTTTAGAACACTATCACAGCAAAATTACATTTCTAAAGGAAAAATTGTCATTTAAAACTGATCGCGGCTGTAATGAATTGTTGGGTCTCGGCAATATAGATACATATAATTGAAAAAAAGAGCATGGGATCCCCCTCTGTCTATTACCATGCCCTTTGGGTCTGGTATGAATATTAAAGGGAACCCCCAAACCAAAATTAAAATAAATTGCGTGGGGGTCACCCTAAAATCCATACCATGCCCTTCAGGCCTGATATGGAAGTTAAGGGGAACCTTGCGCCAAATTAAAAAAAAAATGACTCGAGCATCAGGCTTATCCCTATTCGCCACTGGAAAACCACTGACATAACAACTAAGTGTGATGTAGTTACCCTAGTACATAAACATGGTTCCTATGAACGCATGTTTGCTGCGAGTGAAGGCAATCTGCCTTCAATTTCCAAGAAATAGGTACACTGGCTAGAGTGGCGTAAAAATTATATATTTTTATGGATTAATCAAAAGGCGTATGGTAACCTTTGTTGATGTTGTGTTTTACTGTATTTATTATTAAAAAGAGAGCAAGGGAGTAGTCCTCCTCCTAAAATATTGTCACTTGAACAGGTAGTAAAGAGAAATCTCCATCATGGACAGAGAAAACAGTAAAATACTCACAGAGTTTCCAATCTTATTAAATTCTACTGAAAAGGGTTGCATTGCAAATTTTATTAGCTATAAGAAAATAAAGATTTATTTCTACTTCTTGTGCCAGTGATGACATTGACACTGGGAGAAAAAAGTCTGAATGTTTCCCACTGGGAAAACCTGACAAAATTGTGTTTTTCAAAACTTTTTAAGATTGCTTAGAAAGTGCACACAAAGGTTCAGCTAAAATGTGTGCATCATGAAAGTTTGAGTGTTCTGGTTAAAGTAACCAGGCTTATTCCTAGGGATATCACTCTACAATAAAGATTATATAAACACATAATACAGATCTATGTTTACACTGAAAAATTTTAAAGTGATTGTAAAGTCTCATTTAATTTTTTTTTTAATAACAAACATCTTATACTTACCTGTTCTGTTGCAGTGGATTTGCACAGAGCAGCAGAGATCCTCCTATTCTTGGGTGACTCTTCTGTGCTCCTGGCCCCTCCCTCCTGTGGATTGCGCCCACAGCAAGCAGCTTTATTGGACTTTTTTCTTGGACATTTATGCATTGTGGACTTGTATCATTATTGTCTTGTGATTACTAATGATTTCATCCATTTCCATTAATATTATTCCATTTTTATTTATATATTGTGTTTCAATGACTTGATTGTGAGATAGTACATTGGTACCCTAAGCGCCAGCATTTGTGGTTTTTAATCAGAAGGGAGAGTCTTGGACTGCTGAGACACTTGTGTACATTGCTGGACAGAGAGGGGGCTCCGGTAAGTAGTAGGGGGGCTGAGGGGGGCTTTTGCACACAGACGGCTGTTTATCTTAATGCATAATGCATTAAGGTAGAAAAACTTCTGACTTTACAACTCCTTTAAACAGCATGATCAGTGTTAGAAGAAGGAATACTATACTAGAATATCCCCTTACTAAAGTACAGTTTATTTAATATCAAAACTTTTTTTTAATAGAGTAGGAAATTGTTAAAACCCCAGTTAGTTTGACTGTCAGGGCGACTGTTTCCCTTTTGGGGTTACGAGCCAAATATACCCATATTTGATTAGATGCAGGTCCAGTGAACATTACTAAAATCTGGGCACCAAATCCAGGCCCCATTGAAGTAAAGAAAAAAACAGAAATGGTAATTTTCCAGGCTAATAGGCATAGGATTGTCAAACAAATGGCATGGGGGCTGGGTGCTGCCCTGGGAAACATGTACCAAAGCAAAAAAGACAGCAGACATTTTAGTAATGCTTAAGTTGAAACATTACAAAATATTAAGTTGTTTTAACCACTTCAGCCCCGGACCATTTGGCAGCCAAAGGACCAGAGGTCTTTTTTCAATTTCGCACTGCACTGCTTTAACTGGTAATTGCGCGGTCATGCAATGTTGTAACCAAACGAAATTTGCGTCCTTTTCTTCCCACAAATAGAGCTTTCTTTTGATGGTATTTGATTGCCTCTGTGATTTTTATTTTTTGCGCTATAAACGGAAAAAGACCGCAAATTTTGAAAAAAAAAGATATTTTCTACTTTTTGTTATAAGAAAAATCCAATAAACTCAATTTTAGTCAAACATTTGGGCCAAAATGTATTCAGCCACATGTCTTTAGTAAAAAAAATGCCAATAAGCGTATATTTATTGGTTTGCGCAAAAGTTATAGCGTCTACAAACTAGAGTACATTTTCTGGAATTTACACCGCTTTTAATTTATGACTGCCTATCTCATTTCTTGAGGTGCTAAAATGGCAGGGAAGTACAAAACCCCCCCAAATGACCCCATTTTGGAAAGTAGACACCCCAAGCTATTTGCTGAGAGGCATGTTGAGCCCATTGAATATTTTTTTTTTTAGTCCCAAGTGATTGAATAAAGACAAAAAAAAATAAAAATTTTCATAAAGTTGTCACTAAATGATATATTGCTCACACATGCCATGGTTATATGTGGAGATGCACCCCAAAATACATTTTTCTGCTTCTCCTGAGTATGGGGATACCACATGTGTGGGACTTTTTGGGAGCCTAGCCGCGCACGGGGCCCCGAAACCCAATCAACGCCTTCAGGGTTTCTAAGGGTGCAAATTTTTGATTTCACTCCTCACTACCTATCACAGTTTCGAAGGCCATAAAATGCCAAAATAGCACAAAACCCCCCCAAATGACCCCATTTTGGAAAGTAGACATCCCAAGCTATTTTCTGAGAGGCATGTTGAGTACATGGAATATTTTATATTTTGCGGGAATATTACAAACTTTTTTTTTTTGCCCAAAGTTGTCACTAAATGATATATTGCCCACACATGCCATGGGCATATGTGGAATTACACCCCAAAATACATTCTGCTGCTTCTCCTGAGTACGGGGATACCACATGTGTGGGAATTTTTGGGAGCCTATCCGCATACGGGACCCCGAAAACCAAGCACCGTCTTCAGGATTTCTAAGGGCATAAATTTTTGATTTCACTCCTCACTACCTATCACAGTTTTGAAGGCCATAAAATGCCAAGATGGCACAAAACCCCCCCAAATGACCCCATTTTGGAAAGTAAACACCCCAAGCTATTTGCTGAGAGGCATGTTGAGCCCATTGAATATTTTTTTTTTAGTCCCAAGTGATTGAATAAAGACAAAAAAAAAAAAAAAAAAATGTATTCAAAAAGTTGTCACTAAATGATATATTGCTCACACATGCCATGGTTATATGTGGAATTGCACCCCAAAATACATTTTGCTGCTTCTCCTGAGTATGGGGATACCACATGTGTGGGACTTTTTGGGAGCCTAGCCGCGTACGGGGCCCCGAAACCCAAGCACCGCCTTCAGCATTTCTAAGGGTGCAAATTTTTGATTTCACTCCTCACTACCTATCACAGTTTCGAAGGCCGTAAAATGCCAAAATAGCACAAAACCCCCCCAAATGACCCCATTTTGGAAAGTAGACACCCCAAGCTATTTGCCGAGAGGCATGTTGAGTACATGGAATATTTTATATTTTGCCACAAGTTGCGGGAATATTACAAACTTTTTTTTTTTTTTTTTGCCCAAAGTTGTCACTAAATGATATATTGCCCACACATGCCATGGGCATATGTGGAATTACACCCCAAAATACATTCTGCTGCTTCTCCCGAGTACGGGGATACCACATGTGTGGGACTTTTTGGGAGCCTATCCGCATACGGGACCCCGAAAACCAAGCACCGCTTTCAGGATTTCTAAGGGCATACATTTTTGATTTCACTCCTCACTACCTATCACTACCTATCACAGTTTTGAAGACCATAAAATGCCAAGATGGCACAAAACCCCCCCAAATGACCCCATTTTGGAAAGTAGACACCCCAAGCTATTTGCTGAGAGGCATGTTGAGCCCGTTGAATATTTTTTTTTTTTAGTCCCAAGTGATTGAATAAAGACAAAAAAAATAAATAAAAAAAAATTATTCAAAAAGTTGTCACTAAATGATATATTGCTCACACATGCCATGGTTATATGTGGAATTGCACCCCAAAATACATTCTGCTGCTTCTCCTGAGTACGGGGATACCACATGTGTGGGACTTTTTGGGAGCCTATCCGCATACGGGACCCCGAAAACCAATCACCGCCTTCAGGATTTCTAAGGGTGCAAATTTTTGATTTCACTCCTCACTACCTATCACAGTTTCGAAGGCCATAAAATGCCAAAATAGCACAAAACCCCCCCAAATGACCCCATTTTGGAAAGTAGACACCCCAAGCTATTTGTTGAGAGGCATGGTGAGTATTTTACAGCTCTCATGTGTTTTTGAAAATGAAGAAAGTAAAGAAAAAAATTTTTTTTTTTTCTTTTTTCAATTTTCAAAACTTTGTGACAAAAAGCGAGATCTGCAAAATACTCACCATACCTCTCAGCAAATAGCGTGGGGTGTCTACTTTCCAAAATGGGGTTATTTGGGGGTGGTTTGTGCCATCTGGGCATTCCATGGCCTCCGAAACTGTGATTGGCAGTGAGGAGTGAAATAAAAAAATGACACCCTTAGAAAGCCTGAAGGCGGTGCTTGGATTTTGGGGTCCCGTACGTGGCTAGGCTCCCAAAAAGTCCCACACATGTGGTATCCCCGTACTCAGGAGAAGCAACAGAATGTATTTTGGGGTGTATTTCCACATATGCCCATGGCATGTTTGAGCAATATATAATTTAGTGACAACTTTTTGTAAAAAAAAATAGTATTTTTTTATTTCATTATTCAATCTCTTGGGACCAAAAAAAAAATATTTAATGGGCTCAACATTGCTCTCAGCAAATAGCTTGGGGTGTCTACTTTCCAAAATGGGGTCATTTGGGGGGGGGGGGGGGGGTTGAACTGTCCTGGCATTTTATGCACAACATTTAGAAGCCTATGTCACACGTCACCCACTCTTCTAACCACTTGAAGATAAAGCCCTTTCTGACACTTTTTGTTTACATGAAAACATATTTTTTTTTTGCAAGAAAATTACGTTGAACCCCCAAACACTATATATATTGTTAAAGCAAAGGCCCTACAGATTAAAATGGTGGGTGTTGCATTTTTTTTTTCCACACAGTATTTGCGCAGCGATTTTTCAAACGCATTTTTTGTGGAAAAAAATACACTTTTTTTTTATTTTAATGCACTTAAACACACTATATTGCTCAAATTTTTGATGAAATAAAAAATATGATCTTAGTCCGAGTACATGGATACCAAACACGACATGCTTTAAAATTGCACACAAACACGCAGTGGCGACAAACTACATACATTTTTAAAAGCCGTTAAAAGCCTTTACAGGTTACCACATTAGATTCACGGAGTAGGTCTACTGCTAAAATTATTGCCCTTGATCTGACCTTCGCGGTGATACCTCACATGCATGGTTCAATTGCTGTTTACATATGACGCCAGACCAACGCTTGTGTTCGCCTTTGCGCAAGAGAAGGGGGGGCAGGGGTGCTTTTTTTTTTTTTTTTTTTAGTTTTTCTTTTTATTTAGCTTTTTTATTTTCTTTTTAAACTGTTCCTTCCATTTTTTTTTCTTAGTTATCATTTTTATTGTTATCGCAGGGAATGTAAATATCCCCTATGATAGCAATAGGCAGTGACAGGTACTCTTTTTTTGAAAAAAATTGGGGTCTATTAGACCCTAGATCTTTCCTCTGCCCTCAAAGCATCTGACCACACCAAGATCGGTGTGATAAAATGCTTTCCCAATTTCCCAATGGCGCAGTGGGTATGCCCACCATTAGAATACCTCCCTTCATCCACCCACTTCTAATGATGGGCATACATGCACCATTTATATATGCCGGAGCATGGGGGCATCCTCCCGCAAAAAAGTTATGCCACGTACACATGATCGGACTTTTCCACGGGCAAGCCTCCGTCGGAATTTCGACCGTATGTACGTGGCATTAAGAGCAAAATCGCTCCTCCGCCCTCTGCTGCCCCCATGCTTCGGCAGATATGCTCTTTTTTTTAACTGTGGTGGTGAAATCACCTCCTACAGCGTTGGAGTCGCGGCTTTATGTATCGTGGGAGCAAACGCTGTTGCTGTCAAGATAAATAAATCCGCGCTGCAACTGAATGGCGTACCTGCTAAGCAAATAATGGTTCAACATTAAAACAAAGTAACATTACAGTATAACAGTAAGACCTTACCATACCATACCTGCAAAGCAAATACCAAAAAAAAAAACATAGTAAAAAATAAAACATTTTGTTAACGCAACCGGTGCCTAAAATATATATATATGCCGAAGCATGGGGGCATCCTCCCGCAAAAAAGTTATGCCACGTACACATGGTAGGACTTTTTTCGACCGTATGTACGTGGCATTAGGAGCAAAATCGCTCCTCCGCCCTCTGCTGCCCCCATGCTTCGGCATATATGCTCTTTTTTTTAACTGTGGTGGTGAAATCACCTCCTACAGCGTTGGAGTCGTGGCTTTATGTATCGTGGGAGCAAACGCTGTTGCTGTCAAGATAAATAAATCCGCGCTGTAACTGAATGGCGCACCTGCTAAGCAAATAATGGTTAACATTAAAACAAAGTAACATTACAGTATAACAGTAAGACCTTACCATACCATTCCTGCAAAGCAAATACCAAAAAAAAAACATAGTAAAAAATAAAACTTTTTGTTAACGCAACCGGTGCCTAAAATATATATATGCCGAAGCATGGGGGCATCCTCCCGCAAAAAAGTTATGCCACGTACACATGGTAGGACTTTTTTCGACCGTATGTACTTGGCATTAGGAGCAAAATCGATCCTCCGCCCTCTGCTGCCCCCATGCTTCGGCATATATGCTCTTTTTTTTAACTGTGGTGGTGAAATCACCTCCTACAGCGTTGGAGTCGTGGCTTTATGTATCGTGGGAGCAAACGCTGTTGCTGTCAAGATAAATAAATCCGCGCTCCAACTGAATGGCGCACCTGAAAACAAAAAAATGGTTAACAATAAAACACAGTAAACAAAATTACATACCTGAAAAGCAAGCATGATAAAACATAATAAAACATTGCAGAATAGAATAGAGTAAAAAAGAGCAACAATAGAGAGAGAGAGAGAGAACAATAAAACGACAACTGTTTTTGTTTTTTTTATTTTATATTTTTTTGGTTTTTTTTTTTTTTTTGTACTTTTTTTTATTTTTATTTTTTACACTTTTTTTTTAAACTATAACTATAATTTTAACTGTAACGGTCGGGTCTCAAAATGCGATGGCATTCTTGAGACCCTGTAACTATAATTTTAACTAACGGTCGGGTCTCAAAATGCGATGGCATTCTTGAGACCCTGTGAAAGTGTATCCTAGCCTGTGAAATGCTGTACCCTACGCTAATACCTTACTAGTGAGTGGTAGCGTTCAAAACATTCACCAATGCAGAGACCAGGATTGTCAGGACAGCGTGGACAATAATAACGGGTGTCACGCCTACATCCGCGCTTGGTACAGACACGACATCTTTTTTGGGGGGCTCGTTGGGTAGGGGTACTCGGGAGGACATAAGAATAATGCCTCTTATACAGCCAGCTAACTGCATTTGGTTCGGAATGGTGAGGTGTATAATCGTTCCTTCCTCGTAGATGGGATATAGTTATTAAAAGTATTGTCCGCAGCAAAACCCGATTCTCCCAGAGAGAGATTTTATTGACTTCCAAAACAGAACATCCTTACAGACGACAAAATCCAACAGAGCACATGACAAAGACTATCTTCTCCTAGACCCGTCTTTCTCTCTAGACTCGCTGACAACCTGCCTGTCTTCTCATATACTGATCTGACACTGGGGGGGGGGGGTCAACTAAATGTTTACCATGAATACCCCCCTCAATTCTAATTACCATCAGTAAATACCAGGTGAAAAGGCTATTCCTCACACACACAACTTGCATAAGATTTACACATCAAAGGGTAACAGATAACATTGTCTTTGATGTGTGCGACTACTGATTAGATTAAGAGATGACACCTGGACACCCTTTTGAGGTGTAGAATAGACTTGAATCCCCAATCTATATTCTTGCATAATGAATTTGTCTTAGAATGCCTAAATAGAATGCGTATACGAACTACATAAAAAACACTACATATATATATAAATATGTATATATATAATATATATATATATGTATACATATATATATATATTAGATATAATATACTACATATACCCCCACTTGGGTCGTTCTAACTACTAGAACTGACCCATAAATCAAGCAACAAACATAGCATTACCGACTTGAGGTATTGGATGCTTCACAATGGCTCATATGAAATATAAAGTTGAAACTGGTTACATCTCTCTTCACCAGCCTCTAAAATATCCCCATGAAAAAGTCATTAGATAATATAGCTTTAGACCATGACTTGAAAAGGGTTTGGTAAACATCCTTGGCCCATGTAGCTGTTAGGCCTTATTATATCACATCAAGATCTTGAATATTGCACAAAAACGAGCTGATGTCACAGTTCATTCTTCAATTTTCAACTCCCACTTCATCACATCTCTCTTTGAAAGTAGACTTGGTGTGCTTGGTGTGCTGGGAGCTCCGATCCACATAAATCCAGGATTCCTCTCCAGGCTCAAGGTTTTCATTTTCTTAAAGATGCTTTTGCACAAATACCAGCAAATCCCGAAATTCTACTTCCATCTTTATAGTAAGAAGAACCATCCATGTACCAGCATTCACTTTCAAGTTCAAAAGGCTGAAAAAAAACTGCTATTGCTGTACTTTGTAATTTGCTGTAGGCCGACTCCTCATTTCCATCCTTAATAGAGCAGTTGCTTGAATCATTCAGTCCATAATTCCACCTGAATGGTATACCAATCTATATACCAATCTATAATTCATATATCCATATAATCCATATATAATCCCCCACTTTCAGATAGAATCAGCTTGACATCAGCGTTTATCAGATCTTCTATCCAGACAAAGCAGCAGTGGAAAATCTTGCCAGTAAAGTTAGGTCTTTTTTCATCCATATGTCAATAATATTAATGACTGATTCAACAAAGTTTCAAATCATGACTGGAGTGATGAACTTCACTCACCCCTCTTATAAATTTAGGAAAACCACCCAACATACTATAATTTATGCTATGCCAAGCCATTGTGCAGCATCTCACCTTAGATATCAAATATATTGATCAATATGCAATATGTAATATGCAACATGTAATGTAACATGAAAAATTATTTTCGGTTTAAATGTTTCGCTCTGGGTTTAAGATAAAGTTCAAGAAATAAAACATAATAAAATAAAAAAATAAAAAAATAAAAATAAAAATGGAAAAGGGTGAAAAATAAAAATAAAAAATAGGGCTTGATGAATAAAAATGGGAAAGGGTGAAAAATAAAAAAAAATAAAATAAAAATATAGGGAAAAGTCCATTGTCCAAGTAAAAAAGTAAAAAAAAAAAGGTCAATTGCTTGATGAATATTGAGAGAGTCCATGATATTGTTTATTCAGTGTTTCTCCCCCACTAGCCAGAAATTTCAGCTTGCAGTTCACATGCTATGCGGATGCAGTATCTTCAATATCTGAAAGACAAAAAACTCTCCAACAAAACGAATTAGCAAGGTCCTTAAACACTGTTTGAAGTCAAAACAAAGGACTATTTACACATCCACAGGTTGAAACTAAACCACCCCCACTGCTAGCGAAATGTCATTTGTATTCAAAAACAGATCTGGATAATGTAATCTGTTTAGCTGTCCCAGCAATGTGTTATGTTCCATTTTCATTTTATCGTACTCAATCTTCAAGTGGTCATATTTCTGTTTTAACTGAGAAAATGGTATCCAAGCCTTAGATACCGTTTTATTATGATTTTGGTCAGCTCTGCTTTTCATATTAATATCACCTATATTTGACCTGGTGTCTCCTCTTTGATTGTTATCATAAGACATTATCTTTTGATCTTTATGTTCAGTATTTGTCCTAAACAATGTGGCTAAATCAATCTTGACAGCTTGTTCATTTGACTTTCTCCATAAATTGTCTGCTTTCAACAATACGTCTTTTAAATCATGAGGATTTGGGGTAACTAGTAAAATATTTTGTCTGATCTCTTCATTTAAAGCATGTAGAAATATACTCATATGTAACAAGCCACCATGCTCAAATGCAAGATTATTACTGACCAATATTTCCATAATAGATTTTATCCTTCCTGACAGTTCGTAGGGAGATTCGCTTTTCATTTGTTTGATCTTCCCATGAACAGTAACATCAGAACGTACACCATACAAAACACATAATAATTCCATCAATATGTCCCTTGTCCTCATTGGCTGAGTACAGATCTGCTTAATTCTCACCCAAAGACTATTTCCTATAGAATGTTGCATAACTCTGTCTAAATCAGATGGGTTGAGATTGTACATATCTCTGACATTCTGCAAGTCACAAAACCATTTTAAAAATCTGTTTAAATCATGGCAGGGAATCATTCCTATTTCTTTAAGAATTGCATCTAATTCTTTTGGTTTCAAAGGCTTCATTACAAGCTGAACTTCACCTGCATTATTATTATTGTTATAAACTGTGGTGGTCACAGTGGGTGCGGCTGGCAATGAATTATCAGATTTAATATGAGGTTCTGTTTCATTTGATAGAATGTTTGTATTTGCATTTTGCTGCAGATTGCTGAATCCACGATTCGATGCATATCTGCATTCCTGAGATCTCTTCTCTAATTCCATAACTCTTAATTTCAATCTCTCATTTTCCTCTGATAATTCATTACAACGTTTAGACTTCTCAAGCAGAGCTTCCCCAATGGTGACTGCATGCAATTTTAAATTTACAGTCTCAGATTCTGATTGGTTTTGTAACCTCTGACAAACCTTGTTGCTATTATCAACTGCACTCTGTAACTGGGTAATTTCCTCAACCTTATCCTTCAACGAACTTTCCATTGTTAAACAGCAAGATAACAAGCCCTGTACAATACAACCTTTTCTTTTACTTTCTGAAATTTTGCTCTCAAAAACAGTTTTTTCTAAAAATTCATTCATCATAGTCCATGTCTGCTTATATTTTTCTGGCACTTCATAAGGACCGCCATGACGCTTAATACATTTTAACACCCATCTGTTAACTTTATCAGAACTGACACTAGCTTCACACTGAGTAAGCATTTTTACTATATTATTAATAATTTAAAAAGAGAGAAATATTTTACTCACCGCATTAATTACTCCTTCAGCTTCCAGCTCAGGTCTTCTAGTACACGATACAGTCCTTTTTCTTCGTTTCCAGTCTCCAGAGAATAATTCTGGGGTTCCAAACTTGTTTGATTTTGTAGATCAGACTCTCTTATGTCACAACCAGACGTTAGAGTCACAGCACAGGTCTTGGGTCTCCATCAGACTTCTGTCCAACTCACGGATTGTTATCACCACGATTTCTAATACAAAGTCCTGAAAATGCTCTTCTGGTCGCTTGAACGGCACCAATGTAGTGATCTAATATAATCGTTCCTTCCTCGTAGATGGGATATAGTTATTAAAAGTATTGTCCGCAGCAAAACCCGATTCTCCCAGAGAGAGATTTTATTGACTTCCAAAACAGAACATCCTTACAGACGACAAAATCCAACAGAGCACATGACAAAGACTATCTTCTCCTAGACCCGTCTTTCTCTCTAGACTCGCTGACAACCTGCCTGTCTTCTCATATACTGATCTGACACTGGGGGGGGGGGGGGTCAACTAAATGTTTACCATGAATACCCCCCTCAATTCTAATTACCATCAGTAAATACCAGGTGAAAAGGCTATTCCTCACACACACAACTTGCATAAGATTTACACATCAAAGGGTAACAGATAACATTGTCTTTGATGTGTGCGACTACTGATTAGATTAAGAGATGACACCTGGACACCCTTTTGAGGTGTAGAATAGACTTGAATCCCCAATCTATATTCTTGCATAATGAATTTGTCTTAGAATGCCTAAATAGAATGCGTATACGAACTACATAAAAAACACTACATATATATATAAATATGTATATATATAATATATATATATATGTATACATATATATATATATATATTAGATATAATATACTACAAGGTGCAGAACCGTCTGGAAACAGAAGGTCTGTGAGAACCTCTTCCTGGAATTCAAGGAAGGGTAACCTCCCGCCTGAAGCTCCGTATAGCACATGAGCATTCAGGAAAGCCAATTGGAACAAATAAATAGACACTTTTTTGTACCAGCGTCTAGCCTTATGGGCAACTAGGTACGGCGCCAACAACTGGTCGTTGAGGTCCACCCCACCCATATTAAGGTTATACTCGTGGACACAGAGGGGTTTCGTCACAACACCAGCCGCCGTACGAATTTGGACTGTCGTGTCTGCATGAAGGGAGGTAAGAACGAAAACATTCCTATTATCCCTCCACTTCACAGCGAGCAAATTATTACACTTCAAGCAGGCTCTCTCCCCCAGCCTAAGAGGGGAATCTACAAGCCGCTGGGGAAAGCCCCGGCGATTAGGTCGCACGGTGCCACATGCTCCAATCTGATGATCAAACAAGTGACTAAACAGTGGCACGCTCGTGTAATAATTGTCCACGTACAAGTGGTACCCCTTTCCGAATAAGGGTGACACCAAGTTCCACACTATCTTGCCAGCGCTCCCTATGTAATCTGGACAGTTCTCCGGCTCTACGTGACTATCTTTTCCCTCATAAACCGAAAAGCTCCACGTATAGCCTGTTGCCCTGTCACAGAGCTTGTAGAGCTTGACCCCGTATCTGGCACGCTTGCTGGGAAGGAACTGTTTGAAAGACAAGCGGCCAGAAAACTTAATCAGGGACTCGTCAACGCAGACAACTTGATTGGGAGTAAACAAGGCTGCAAAACGTTGGTTGAAGTGGTTTATGAGGGGCCGAATTTTGTAGAGCCGATCAAATTCAGGGTCTCCACGAGGACGACAGAGTTCATTGTCACTAAAGTGCATGAACCGCAAGATCTGTTCGTATCGTGCCCTGGACATGGAGCGAGAGAACACGGGCATATGGTGGACTGCGAGGGTGGACCAATAAGTCCTCAGAGTCGGGAATTTATGCATGCTCATGTTGAGGGAAAGGCCCAGAAAGGACTTAAATTCGGAAACCGTAATTGGTTTCCAATCTCTGGCAAGGGAAGGCAACTGGGGATTAGCGGCGATGTATTGACCAGCGAATATATTACTTTGGTCCACAATAGATCTATAGAGATCTTCCGTGAAAAACAGCGATAAAAAATTGGATGGCTTAAAATCAGCTGTTTCCACCTGAATACCGGGTTGGCCAGTGAATGGGGGAAGTACGGGTCCTGCAGAAGTGGTGGGCACCCAATCAGGATTGGCAAATTCTGCAGGAAGGACACTATGTGATCGACGGGCCTGCCTTTGTCTTCTTCTTCTTGGTGGCAGCGGGACACTACTTGTGCTTGCCACCTCGCCAGCTTGAACTGCACTTATGGGACTCGCCACGTCACCAAGTGTTACTGCAGTGCTGGTTTGACTACGTCCAGGGTGTACTAGGCCGCTGGTGCTTGCCAGTTCACCAGATGGAATAGCGGTGCTAGTACTTCTCTGCTCCATACGAGAGACCTGCGGTTCCTGCACCTCAACAACAGCAGAAGATCGGGATCGGGTACGACTGACCTTAGCAGGGACCTCACCTCCGTCGCCAGAGCTATCTGTCATGGAGCCGCTGTCGTCTACTGGGTCGTATTCTGAGCCTGATTCTGACAGATGAGTGACCTCCTCTTCACTATCTGACATACTCAGAAACAAGTAGGCCTGTTCACTAGTGTACTTGCGATTTGCCATTTTGGGCTCTAAATTTAGTAGTACACTAGTGAGATTCACAGGAAAAAAAGCTCCTAGGCTGCTGGCGACTGAATCAAAACGCTACCAAAAAAACTGTTAGCGATCGCAGGGATCAGGCCTGACTCTGCGAACACTGCAGTTATGTGTGCTTAGTGTTTTGTAAGTGACAGTGATCGATCGATACTGCACTTGGGTGGGCTGGGCTGGGCTGGGCGGAGGGGGATAACGCAGGTGCTAGCAGGTATCTGGGCTGATCCCGCTAACAATGCGTTTTTTGGAACCCTAAACTGCTGGGACGCTAGTATAGATCTGATCAGATCAGATATTGATCTGTTCAGATACTATACCACTAAGGGAGGTGTATGCTTTGCGCGTGGGTGTTTGCGGTGCTGGCACTAACCTGGGGCGACGCAGACCTTATTTGACCCTAAAACCTAATTGATATCACCCGCCGGGCGATCAGGGGGTTAAACCATTATTGGGTAATAAATGGCGGGTGCCCTGACAGTATAAAAAACAAACTAACTAACCAGCGTCACCCGTAACAGTAATACGGTGATCACTGGTGAAAGGGTTAACTAGGGGCAATCAGGGGGTTAAAACCTTTATTAGGTAATATATGGGGGTACCTGACGCTATATAAAAACCTGACGGAGAACCTAAATAACTAAATAACTAACTGGCTAACCAGCGTCACCAGTGACACTTATACGGTGATCACTGGTAAAAGAGTTAACTCTAGGGGCAATCAAGGGGTTAAAACCTTTATTTAGGTTGTAATATGCGGGTACCTGACCTATAAACCTATTTATGAACCTATATAAACCTGGTGGTTACCTAAAAAAAAAACTGGTTACCTAGAGACACCAGTGACACTAATGCAGCGATCAGAAAAACGATCGCTTAGTGACACTGGCAAAAGGGGGTGAAAGGGTTACCTAGGGGGCAATCAAGGGGTTAAACCTTTATTGGGGGGGGGTAGGGGGCTACCTTAGACCTAAAGGGGCCTAAAACTAACTGCCCTGACAGTTATTACAGTCACACTGACACTAAATGCAGTGATCAGTAAATAAATGATCACTGCAATCAGTGACACTGTGACTGGGGGGGGCAGGGGGTGATCTGGGGGGTGATCTGGGGGTGACAGGGGGGTGGATTGTGTGCCTATGTGTGCCTGGTGTCAGTGTAGTGTTGTGCACTTACTTCTGCGTCTTCACTGCTCTGCGTCCCGGTCAGAAAGACCGACACGAGGAGCGTGACGTCACTTCCCCTTGCCTGTGTTTAGAAATAACACAGGCAAAGGAGAATGTGATTCGCCAGGAGCGATCGCGAGGGGGTGGCCAGAAACCACTGGCCGTCCCCTCTTCCCGGATCGCTCCTGAAGCGATACCAACCGTCCCCGCGGGCAGAGGGGGGTCCGATCGGACCCCCCAACCGCCTGAAGAATGGCACGTACAGGTACGTGCTTTTGCCTGTACGTGCCATTCTGTTGACGTATATGTACATGGGGCGGTCGGGAAGTGGTTAAATAAACAGCCTGTGGAAGCCCTGGTCCTGCCTGTAAAGTGGTGCATTTATGCAAAAAATAAATAAAAAGGCATAGGCCATGACGGCCACAGAGCGGATGTCAATTCCCGGGAGGCACGGGCCCTGTAGAGCACGCGTGGCGCGCGCTGTGATCACCGAGTCACTGAGACTCGGGTGATCAGCGATCAGAGTAAGGGGCGGGTCCCGGCCCCTTACTATGTGATCAGCTGTCAGCCAATGACAGCTGATCACATGATAAAAACAAAAGCTCGGTGATCGTTTTTTTCTCTACTCACGCTGACTGCGGAGGAGAAAAAAAAAAAGCCGATCACCGGCTTATCTTAAAGGGACATCGGTCCCACCTTGCAATGCCCACAAGTGCCACCTGTCAATGCCCACAAGTGCCACCTGTCAATGCCCACCAGTGCCACCTATCAATGCCCATCAGTGCTGCCAATCAGTGCCACCTAAAAGTGCTGTCTATCAGTGTAACCCATCAGTGTCCATTACTGCCACCCATCGATGCCCATCACTGCCGCCTCATCAGCGTACATCAATGATGGACAAAAATTACCCATTTTATATTTTTATAACAAACTTAAAAAAAAACATATTTTTTTTTTTAATTCAGTCTTTTTAATTTTTTTTAACAAAAAATATAAATCGCAGAGGTGATCAAATACCACCAAAAGAAAGATTTGGGGGAAAAAATGATAAAATTTCATTTGGGTACAGTGTTGTATGACCGCGCAATTGTCATTCAAAGTGCGACAGCGCGGAAAGCTGAAAATTGGTCTGGAAAGGAGGGGGGTTTAAGTGCCCAGTAAGCAAGTGGTTAATGTTTTTTTTTTATAGAATTCCAATGCAAAAAGACAGAAAAAAAGCTGGGTTCCCCCAAAATAACTATTCTGTTCCCTTTTGTTTTTTTTGGAATGAATTGTAGAGGAACCCACACAAATTGTGTGCTGCTTTGCTTATATAGCTGAGGATTTTTGGCTAAGTACTACTTACTACTACTATGTAAGTAAATGGGGCCAGTGACATCATTGGTTGTTGAGGGCATATTTAGCAACCATTGACAGCGGGAAGCTACCATGTATATTAGTGGTAGTAATTTGGACTAAAACTTAAGCTCATAATTTGTCTCAATACAAGAAATGATAGAAGATCTCTTCAAAGGAAGGGAACATGTCTCTTAGAACATGTTGTCTCTGGAACAAGGGTCCACATTGGGAGATGTCATATTCTACAATTGCAGATTTTCTTTCACTTTTAGTCCCAGTTACTATAGTCATCAGGACAAATTGAGTGTTAATCTCCCACAGAAACACCTATATCAATACAAACCTGGCATAGGTCCCCATACCCTTCCCTACTTTATAAAAAAAAAATGGCTTTAGATTTGCACAAACAATAGCAAATATTTGTTATGATTATGGAATTTAGGAGAGATGCGCCAATCAGAGAAAGGTTTATTTATCCTTAGGCACCATACAAGGCTATGTTTTAAGGAGCTTAATGTATAATACTGCTGTCAACTATGGATCCCTTTAACTACCTCACGACCGCCGGCTGTCAATTGACGGCCAGGCAGCGCAGCTCTCAGCGAGGAAGGGCGTCATATGACGTCCTCACCTTCAGTGCACTCCAGGGATCGCGCGCACGTCGCCGGGAGCGTGCGCACGCTCGCCGTGTCACTGGGCACCTGATGCGCATGCCCAGCGGCCACGATGTCCGCTGGGCACCCTCAATTGCCCGGTAACACAGCGGGACCGTGGATCTGTGTGTGTAAACACACAGATCAACGGTCCTGTCAGAGGAGAGGAGCCGATGGTGTGTTCTCTGTACAGAGAAACACTGATCGGTCTCCTCCCCTTGTGAGTCCCCTCCCCCCACAGTAAGAAACACTCACAGGGAACATAATTAACCCCTCCCCCTAGTGGTTAACCCCTTCACTGCCAGTGTCATTTATACAGGAATCAATGCATTTAAATAGCACTGATTGCTGTATAAATGACAATGGTGCCAAAAATGTGTCAAAAATGTCCGATGTGTCCGCCATAATGTCGCAGTCACAATAAAAATCGCTGATCGCCACCATTAGTAGTAAAAAAAAATTATTAATAAAAATGCTATAAAACTATCCCCTATTTTGTAAACGCTATAACTTTTGCGCAAACGAATCAATCGCTAATTGCGATTTTTTTTTACCAAAAATATGTAGAAGAATACGTATCGGCCTAAACTGAGGAAAAAATATGTTTTTTTATATATTTTTTGGGGATATTTAGTATAGCAAAAAGTTAAAAATATAGTTTTTTTTTTTAAATTTGTCGCTCTTCTTTTGTTTATTGCGCAAAAAATAAAAAACGCAGAGGTGATCAAATACCACCAAAAGAAATCTCTATTTGTGGGGAAAAAATTATAACAATTTCATTTGGGTACAGTGTTGAATGACTACGCAATTGCCATTCAAATTGCGACAGCGATGAAAGCTGAAAAATGGCTTGGTCAGGAAGGGGGTGAAAATGCACTGTACTGAGGTGGTTAAGGATCAAAACCTCCAGCCGTAAAAAGGGGGAACTCGGATCACAGAAAGACCGCTGTACTGTGTCGCCTATCCCCTCATGTACCTGCCAGCTGACCAGTTTAATGTTGTAGGAGTACCCAGCAGCCTCTACGCGTTTCGCACGTCAATATGTGTCATCAGGAAGCTTCCGAGGTCCCCCTTACACGGCTGGAGAGGCTCAGTGCCGGCTTTGAGGGCACAGGCAAATGTGAGTGCAAAAGTTCTCTTGTCTTTTATCTTTTTGTTTGCTAAATACATTTTTTTGGACATATTACGCTATGGGAGCATTTCTTATTATTTCCCTTGAGCATGGAGGATATTCCCTGCACTAACGTAATCCGGACCCCTGAGTGAAGAGAAATCAGAGTAAAGGAGTGGTTATTCAGCCAATAAACCAAACGCCAAAAAATTCACCTAAATCTGGTGAGAGGCCATTTCTTAGTGGTGGTGGATTCACATAAGGGTGACGTACATAAGCTACGAAGGTGTCAATCACTAGTGGTGCATTCGAGTGGAATTAACCCATCACGGATTGATATTAAATGACAGTGGTGTCAACACATGGACTTTTTTTATATGCTATATACAATCTTCTGTGGCACATAGAATTTGTGAATACAGATTTTTTGAATTTTCCTTTGCAGGAGTGGGACCACAGAAGTGGGGGGGGGGGGGGGGTTGTTTCTTCACAGATTTGGGGTCTTGTGTGCTTTTTTGCTTTTTTTCTTTAATAGAATTGTGGTTTGGCTATACAGAATTTTCATATACAGGATTATAGATATACACGCATATATTTTTAGTTTTTTTTTCCTCACAGGATTGGGCTTGCATGATTGGGAAAAAAATAGATAAAAATGTGGGTGACCTTCGCGCTGTTGGTAAACTAGATCGTATGCACACACTCAATGATATATAATAAATATACAGTGAATAAACCAATAAAACGTGACAAATGTGGAAAATGACTCCTAAAAGAGCTGCAAAATCTGACGGTGAAACACAATCCCATAAAAATATACTGTTGAAATGATTTCGCGCTCATGTGCAATAAATAAAAATACAAATAAAGAACACAGTCCTGATCAATACATACACATTACAATCCTACACCAAGTGCTATGAGTGTATAAAATAGTATAAAAGTATTGAATAAATATGTTGAATAAATATCATGTGAACTAAGTGAAAAAAACAAATCACTACCAGAAGAGTGCCAAATAAACTAATGTCCACAAATAAGTGATAAAACACGGCCCAAATGGGCTATAAGTGAGTGAATATAAAATGAGAGAGGTAAAAAGTCTAATATTGGACTAAAATGACAAAGTCCAAAAGGTGACTGGTTCTGTTCGAGTCTGAACCACTTTACCATTATCGTTTGGTTATGACACACCGTTTCTCATAGAGTTTGAAGAACGTGATCTGTACCAATGAACAGCACCAGTCACCTTTTGGACTTTGTCATTTTAGTCCAATATTAGACTTTTTACCTCTCTCATTTTATATTCACTCACTTATAGCCCATTTGGGCCGTGTTTTATCACTTATTTGTGGACATTAGTTTATTTGGCACTCTTCTGGTAGTGATTTGTTTTTTTCACTTAGTTCACATGATATTTATTCAACATATTTATTCAATACTTTTATACTATTTTATACACTCATAGCACTTGGTGTAGGATTGTAATGTGTATGTATTGATCAGGACTGTGTTCTTTATTTGTATTTTTATTTATTGCACATGAGCGCGAAATCATTTCAACAGTATATTTGCATGATTGGGAGGCTTTGTTTTTTTCACAGAACTGTGACTTTGCTACAGAAACTTCCTTGTAAAAATAATTTTTTCAGGACTGTATAAAAACACCCACCCTTTCACATAGGAGTTTTCAGTATTGTATAGTAACTAGAGGTACAATATTCATAGCCACTTAATTTGATATTAATTGTCACTTTATTTAATTTTATTCCGTCCACCACAGGACCGACTTGATCCTTAAAGGGATCCATAGTTGACAGCAGTATTATACAATAAGCTCCTTAAAAAATAGCCTTGTATGGTGCCTAAGGATACATAAACCTTTCTCTGATTGGCGCATCTCTCCTAAATACCATAATCATAACAAGTAATCGGACACCTGGTCCCTTTTGCCTTTTAGAGTGCAGCCTTCATAAACGTATACTAGTATAAGAGTTGGCGCCGGTACCCCTTTTTTTTGCATTTTTAAATAGCAAATACTACCTTGATACCCCTTTGTAACAGTTTTATCTGGTTATGAACTTTAACATCCATGAAAAAAGTTTTATTAAGATACAAATAAATATTTATGTAGAAGTCATAAATGAAATTTCACTTTCAAGTGCTTAAATATTTAGCATTCTTAGTGTTTTCAAAATTAATGAAAATGACTAAAGTTAATTAACTTTTTACAGATAAAGCCATAAGAGTCCAAAACACTTCAGATTTTCTATTTTAGTTAATTTTAAGCAAATAAAAAGTCAAAGAAATCTCATTAAAGTAGAAGGTAATAAATTGTTGTATTTAAAGCAAAGCAAAGAGGCTAGGGGCTGATGTTAAGGGGACACAGTGGTTAGTACTGCTATTTTATAGTTCTCATTTGACCTGATACCTGACTAGTGTGTACCTAAAATGGCGATTTTATATTTGCATTGTTCAGTTTCTTTCATCAGTTTTTCTACAGTTCCAAAATGTATTTATAAAATTTTTGCTTAGGGTGTCTAATGCCTCGTACACACGTAGGGACTTTTGCCGGCGGACCTAGTCCAGCGGACAATCCCGCGGGACTTTCCGGCTAGGTCCGCTGGACTTTCCGAGGGTGTGGACTTGCCCACACACGCACGGACTTCTCCAGCGGATAATCCGCCGGCCAAAAGTCCGCGGGACTTTTGAAAATGAACGGACTTGCCCACACACGGAGCAGTCCGTTCATTTCGAACGTAACTTCAGGTTACGTAGCTAGCGTAGGCAGTAAATGCCGCCGCGCTAGCTCCGCAAGCTGGCATGGATTTAAAGGGAATCCCCACGCCGAAAAAACGGCGTGGGGGTTCCCCCCAAATCCATGTCAGACCCTCATCCGAGCACGCAGCCTGGCAGGCCAGGAAAGGGGTGGGGACGAACGAGCGCCCCCCCCCCCCTCCTGAGCCGTACCAGGCCGCGTGCCCTCAACATGGGGGGTGCCCTGGGGAAAGGGGGGCCGTGCGGCCCCCCCACCCCAAAGCACCTTGTCCCCATGTTGATGAGGACAAGGGCCTCGTCCCGACAACCCTGGCCGTTGGTTGTCGGGGTCTGCGGGCGGGGGCTTATCGGAATCTGGGAGCCCCCTTTAATAAGGGGGCCCCCAGATACCGCCCCCCCACCCTATGTGAATGAGTATGGGGTACGATGTACCCCTACCCATTCACCTAAGGTGTAAAATGTAAAGTACAAAAACACACACACTTTTGAAAAAATATTTTATTGCACTGCTCCGGGGGTCTTCTTCCGTCTTGGGGGTCTTCTCGCCGGACTCCCCCGCCATTTACCAAGCTCTTTTACCGAGCGGGGGAAGTCCGGCTACCTTCTTCGTCGTCGCCGCCGTCGTCTGGGGGTCTCGATCCGCCTTCGGGGGTCTTCCGGGGTCTCTTCTGTTCTTGCGGCGGTCGTCGTCTTCCGCGCCGCCGGCGCCTTCTTCTTCTTGTCCTTCTTCTTGTCCTTCTTGTTCTTCTTCTTCTTCCGATGTTGAACCGACGCTCTCTCTGCCCGGAATGCCTGTGCCGCTCTGCGCTCGGACTTATATAGGGACATGGGCGACAGGGTCACATGTTCATGTCACATGGTGACCCCGCCCCCTTGCGATGTCACAGGTCCCAGCATCCTCCGGGACTGTGACAACACAAGGGGGCGGGGTCACCATGTGACATGTGCATGTGACCCTGTCGCCCATGTCCCTATATAAGTCCGAGCGCAGAGCGGCACAGGCATTCCGGGCAGAGAGAGCGTCGGGTCAACATCGGAAGAAGAAGAAGAACAAGAAGGACAAGAAGAAGGACAAGAAGAAGAAGACGGCGCCGGCGGCGCTGAAGACGACGACCGCCGCAAGAACAGAAGAGACCCCGGAAGACCCCCGAAGGCGGATCGAGACCCCCAGACGGCGGCGACGACCCCCCTTTCCCCAGGGCACCCCCCATGTTGAGGGCACGCGGCCTGGTACGGCTCAGGAGGGGGGGGGCGCTCGTTCGTCCCCACCCCTTTCCTGGCCTGCCAGGCTGCGTGCTCGGATGAGGGTCTGACTTGGATTTGGGGGGAACCCCCACGCCGTTTTTTTTCGGCGTGGGGAGTCCCTTTAAATCCATGCCAGGTCACGGAGCTAGCGCGGCGGCAGTAACTGCTTACGCTAGCTACGTAACCTGAAGTCACGTGCTAAATGAACGGACTTGCCGATGAGCGGCAAGTCCCTTCATTTCAAAAGTCCCGCGGACTTGCCCACTAACGGCGGGATTGTCCGCTGGACTTCCAAGTCCAGCGGATAATTTGAAAACAAAACTTCAAACTTTAGTCCGCCGTACTTTGGCGCCAAAAAGTCCGCCGGCGCCCACACACGAGGGGATTATCCGCTGGACTTCAGTCCAGAGGATAATCCCGCGGGATTGTCCCTTCGTGTGTACGCGGCATTAGTCAGTGTTTACTATGAGATGACATAATTGATGCTTTTACCTATTAAGGTAAGACACATAAAGCTTGATTTGCTATAAATCAATACGGATCAGCTGAGTGTTTGGTTTGAACCTACAGTAAGTGTGAACTGAATCTACACTGTTCGGCCATTCAGCCGAATCATGCCAAATGTCCCATAATGCATAGCCAAAGCCATCATTGACTTAAGTCTTCAGGTGCAAGACTTTGGCCAATGATAGTCTTGACCTACTTTGCAGCCCAGACATTATAAAAGGGTGCTTTTGCAGCAGCCCTTTGTCAGTGTGTTTAGAGTTTAGTGAGGGACATCTGAGATTGCTTTTAAGCAGATTGTTGATTTGTGTAGTGTGATACTACTGCTTTGTGTGTCACAGTATCAGTGTTGTATCCAGTACTATATTTGGTGTGTGTGTGTGTAGCCAATGTTTCTCAACTCCATTCCTCAAGTACCCCCAACAGGCTTTCTATTATTTTTCACAGGTGATTAGAAGTTTCACTGCCTTAGTAATTACCACAGCCGTTTCATCTGAGTGAAATACTGAAAACATGACCTGTTGGGGGTACTTGAGGACTGGAGTTGAGGAACATTTGCCCTAAAAAATAAAAATAAATAAGTAAATACATAAATAACATTTAACTTTACTTGTGGTGTTTTCAAGTGGGTTTTTGGGGGTTATTTGTGTGTGTGGGTGTTCTTTGTGTTCGAGCTTTATTTTTTGGAGTTTCCTTTATTTATTTTATTTGTTTATGTGGTCAGCAGCAACATCAGCTTGAATTACTACAGCAGGTTCTCCTTTTTGCAGCGGAGCACTACAAATTATTGAGGTGCTGTGTAGTCTACCAAAGCACAACAGTTTACAGTGCACCCAAGCACCACTTACCCAATACCACTTTTCCAATAGGTACAAATAAAAGTAGGACCCACATTCATCATCGTGTCTGGCAAACCTATTTGTAGAGGCGGAAGTTTCTGTGCAGCTATTATGGGATAAGAAGTCTTTGTGTCCACAGGCCAAAGTGGTTGTTGTGGAGGTGATGCATCATCTGTAGGCAGAGCCTGATTTCCATTTTCTTCTGGTGCTGGGGGTGCTATATAGTGAGAGCACACAGAGGAGGTGGAGGATTGGCTAACCAAGCCTTTGTTATCCTCCTCCTCTCTCACCCAGGTGTGGATTGGCTTGCATTCCAGAGCAGCTGCCAAAGTGCCCTATTCTTCCACTTCATCCACAGCTGCTCCTGCTGTTGCCCCTTCCTTCCAGATGGCAGAGCTCCAATTGTAAAGGACACTGTTGTCCTTGGGGGGAAGGTCCATTTAATGGTTTCTTGAACCCCTTTTATTATATCCTCCAAGGGTGTTAGCTCCTAGCTGCGTCTCTGCTTGAGAGAGAGTGTTCCTTATTTATTTAACCAAATTTTCATCCTCTTTAATTGTGGAAGATTGGAGATCTGTTGTTATCTATCCTGTCACATGGTGTTTAATGCACTAATGCTTTTTAATTATATCCTAACACAAGGCATTCTTGTGCCCCCCCCCCCCCCCCCCCAGTTGGCAGTGGAAGCACCCTACTTTGGACTGTAATTGTAGAGATATACCTATTTTTTTAATATTTTTTCTCTCCTTTTGGTTACTGTTTTTTTTTTTTTTTTTGTCTGACAAGGGTTTATTGTACTGCCTTGTCTTGTAAATTTGAAAATGCAATAAAAACAGAATTTATAAAAAAAAAAGGATATGTAACATCCCTGGCCAGAGGTTCAAGCCTTTGCTTGACTCTCCTCACCGTGGTCCCATGAATCTTTTGTCCCAAGTGAAGTTGGATTTCTTGAACCTCTAAAAACCCCTTGTGAGACTTCCCTCCCTGCCACTAGAGGCCACAGATGTTGCAGAAGATTCAGCAGGAGAATATTGTGGGGGCAATAAATGTGGAAAGTAAAGAATAAGGAGAAATGTGGGCCATTGGCTGCCAACTTGTCTCATTGAGAGTTGTAGTTGGTTCCAGTTGCCGGAACATCACTGCCTCTTGCTGCTCCCTGCCCAATGTCATAGTGTTCCTCAACCTTAGTATCTATGAGGAGAAATTTTCCCATGACCAAGACCCTTCTTCTACAGCAAATCTGTGATTATATGATCAAATAATTCCACCAACTCCAGTTTACTGGGTATTGGCAAGATTAGCAGAAGAGGAGGAAAAATAGGTCACTCTAGCAACAGTTGCACTCAACTGGCTTCTCTGCACCTAGGAAGAGGAAGACGAGAAAGGCTTTGTCAGTTACTCAACCATTGCCTGCACATGTTACAGCTGTATAGCATTGACACTCTGGTATAGAAAAGGCAGATGTGCCCTGCTTTGTGTTGCTACAACCTGACCACTGCTTTATCCTGCAGACCAGATCACTCTCTTTTACCTCCATTAAAGTGTTACTAAACCCAGGACCCTGCATTAATTATATATGGTCTCCTACAGTACACAGAACAAGGAAATGCATTTATTTTAGTAAATATAAACTGCTAAATACCTTTTCTCATCAGCAGTATATAGCAGTCTTGTGACGTATCTCAGTGTTCGGCTGAGCACTGGTTAAAGCTTGTAGGAGGAGTTTTCATTCTCCTCTGACTGTCCTATGAGACTTCATGACCCCTGACTTTCTGTCTGGACAGTGCTGATTGGTCCTGTGCTGCTCACATGCACCCTTGCCAAAAAAAAAAATCTATCTAGCAATACACACAAAACTGAGCATGTGCAGAGTGCCTCCTATGGCTCTTTGCTATAAGCAGATTGATTGGGGCAGTAAAAGAAGGGGAGGTCAGAGAAGACAGGATCAAACAGCTGTTTTACATAATGCAGACGATTAACCCCTTAGGTTCCATAGTGCATATAACAAGCATGCTTTACTGCATATACAGACTGATTTTACTGTTATGGGTTTAGTAGCACTGTAATAAAGGGGACTGTCCAAATGTAATAGTAGGTGTGGCAATAGGGGAGATAAATATGTGATACTTTATTGCACACTACTTCACCTCACAAGTATGTGGTGACATGCTGTGAACAAAGGACAGCTTTGTCTGTGTCAGCAATGAGTGTATGCTGCACACCAGTAAAAGAAAGCTCTAAAAACATAAAATAAAACAAAATAATATAATATAAAATAAAATGTACCTCTCCTAAAAATGAATACTGAAACATTAAACCCAAAGCACCTATAACAGTAAATAAAATTCCCCTCATTCCCTACCTGCAAGACTCCGGGTGACGATGGCATCTCCATGGAGGTTTATACCAGCTATGGGGAGACCATCCTCCCATATCTGTTACAGGTATTTAATGCTGCACCTAATGATAAGTACCACCCTGAGTCCATGACAAGAGCTAATGTTGTTCTGCTCCTGAAACTAGGTAAGATCTGGATCCAGGGTCCTATAGACCGATATCACAGCAGAGCGATGTTAAAATATTAGCTAAGATATTGGCCCTTCTATTAAACACAGCTGTTTTGAATACAGACCAAGCAGGCTTTATGCCTCATAAATCCACTGCTGGAAATACCAGGAGGTTATTTCTTAACATGCAAACACCAGCTGATAATATGGGCCAAAGATCGCTACTGAAGTTAGATGCTAATAAAGCATTCAACAGTGTTGAGTGGCAATATATGTGGGCAGCACTAGCTAAATTTGGTTTTGGGAGTCAATTTATCGAGTGGGTTAAACTGCTCAATCATGACCCTAGGGCGGCTATTAGGTGTGCAGACAGTACTTCACCAATTTTGGTGCTCTAGAATGGGGCACTAGGCAGGGGTGTCCCCTGTCCCCATTGCTAATCGCAATAGCCTTTGAACCACTGGCGGCCTTGTTCCATACTAGTCCAGAGATCACTGGATTCCGGTACAGAGACCTGCACGAAAAAATAATTTTGTATGCCGATGACATGCTATTGTTCTTAGGAGAAAGCACTCAATCCTTGGAAGCTGTAGTGCACATGGTTGCACAATTTGGGCATTTCTCCGGTCTCACCATTATCTGAACAAAGTCTGCCTTACTACTGCTGGATGGCGGATCAGGGCAATCAGTATCAATGACCTGTCCTATACCCAAGGTAAATTCTTTTAAATATTTGGGAATCCAAACAACCCCTGACTTACTGGAATACTGTCGTCTGAATATACACCCCCTATTGGCTCAATTTAGAGATAAATTAAACACATGGGGTAAATTGAAACTCTCCATAGCAGGCAGACTTAATTTAATTTAAATGATTCTCATGCCTCAATTAATATATCCTCTCCATAACTCCCCAGTTGTTATTCCCCTTAAAACATTCCGAATAGTTAAGTCTTTTTTCCGGTTTCTGATCTGGAACAATCACCTACCTAGAATTAATTGCAACAGCTACAAAAAACAAAATATGCTGATGGATTGGCACCCCCCAACTCGTGGCTCTATTATATTGAGGCTCAGATGCAACATCTTTCCGGGACATTCCACTACACTTTGACCGTGCGCGCTTGCTCCCTGTCATCGCCACTAGTACTATGTTACGATTTACTAGGGCAAATTCTGTCTCTGAGGGATTGGATGCAGGGATTTTTGCTAGACCCCATAAACATTATTCTACCTACTACTTATTGCAAAAAATTTGGACTAAAGCCCGACAGCTACAAAATGTGGAGGGGTTTACTTCATACAACCTGATATGGGGAAACCGGACATATGATGAACTTGCTAAAATACAGCAGGGCTCTAGATGGATATCGTTTGGGGTGACTCACATAACTCAAATTATCCACCAGGGGTCTCTACTACCCTTCTTACCTCTGCAGTAGAGATTCTCCCTTCCCCAATACATGCAATTTTATTATGCCCAACTGCAACAAGCTATTAGAGCTCAGGTACAGGATACACAATGGGTTTTGTCACAGGCACCTGCATTCTATCTTATTTCTTCAACCACTAATGCCAAGGGCCTTACTGTATGTCTTAATGCTACAGCATGCTGCTGAATTACTCTTTTGGATGCTCCCCCTACAGGAGTGAGACAGAGATGGGAGAGGGATGTAGGTCCAATATTAGGGGACCAGTGGGAGGAGGCGCTACAAGCTGTGATAACAAGTTCCATGATCTTCTCACAGAAACTGTCCCAAATCTATATAATTCTGAGAGCACACTATACTCCCACTAGGCTCTACCATATGAAAGTGAATGCAGATTCTGTATGTTATAGATGTCAAAGAGATAGAGGTGACCTTATCCATCTCCTGTGGCAGTGTCCTAAACTTCACCGCTATTGGACAGAAGTTATGAGGACCCTTGTCAAGGTATTGCAGACCCCTTGAACCTAAATATGGCTTATTGAACATTCTTGATGACATTATCTCGAAAGAATTTACATGGGTTGCTTTTACTCATGCTCTTTTCCAAGCTTGTAGAGTATTGCTACTGCAGTGGAAAACACTGGGTTCCCCCTCCCTTCAGCAATGTTTAAAACACATGGGAAGCAAATTAATTTTTGAAAAATACATATACTAGCATCAAGGTTGCCTAGGCAAATTTGAAAGATTATGGGCACCATGGTTTGATACTCCAGGTCTCAGCCCTGAGAACTGGTTCAGATGTGCGTGATGCAGTGTCTGACCAAGCCTGCGCAGGCATAATGGGTCCCAGAATCTAAATTGCATCTTGTAGGAAGTTTTATCTGACTACAATATACAGCATGTTGTTATAAAGTGACCACTACACTGTTTGTATTGGCAAGGTAAATGCTAATGTAGTAATAACTTCTACACTTTATCCTATGATTTTGGAAATTGTTACAGAAATCTACATTGATGTAAATTCTACCTCAATGTCATCACCTTGCAATTGGTTGTGTTATTTCTAATAAAAACCTGTTTAATAAAAAAAAAAAAAAAAGAATATGTAGCCCACCACATTGAGTTTTGTGATAATTTAACACAGTATATCACAGAATAGCATCCTACACAGACTTTCAATTCTCCCCAAATCACACCAACACACACTGACAAATGGCTCTTAGGAACCCACTCTTTTATAGTAAAGGGGCTGTGACATAACAAAGCCCCTATTATTGGTCCTTCTAAGACACACAGTCTAATCTCAAAAGCGACACATTATATTATGGTTACAAAAACTTCAGTCTGACAAATTCCTGCATACATTCAGCAGGACAACCTTGAACATTAACTATTAACTATTCATGAAATTCAACAAGTTGTTTGAACTGCTTGTAGCAGTTAGAAAATATTGAAATCTAAACTTAGAGACACTTTTAAATTGTGATTTAAAATGTACATTTAATTTCAAGCTATGAAGCAAATGTGTAAAAAAGGAAAGTAATGTGTTGAAATCTACCATATGTTATAGAAAAAAAAATATGTGTCTATCAATAGTATAGTTCCAAAAATGCAAAAGCCTGAAATTTTGTGGGATATCTTATGTATACAGCATGCGATTGCAATCACATTAATATGTGTGTAATTTATTTAATGAAGTGTTTCTGTCTATAGATAGTTGTTACTTGCATGCATAGACACAGACATATTTAGGGTCCTTTCAAACAAGTGTTCAGTATGTGCCCATCTGTCAGTTTTTCAGACAGATCAAGACTGAACCACAGTGTATGTCAGGTGTACATAAAAGGACATACACTATATTGTCAAAAGTATTGCGACACTTGCCTTTAAAAGCATCCCAGTCTTAATCCGTAGGGTTCAATATTAAGTTGCCCCACTCTTTTCAGCTATAACAGCTTCCACTCTTCTGGGAAGGCTGTCCACAAGGTTTAGGAGTGTGTCTCTGTGAATGTTTGACAATTCTTCCAGAAGCACATTTGTGAGGTCAGGCATTGATGTTGGATGAGAAGGCCTTGCTTACAGTCTCCACTCTAATTCATCCCAAAGGCATTCTGACATTCTGTCAGGTTGAGGTTAGGACTCTGTGCAGGCCAAGTTCCTCCACCCCAAACCCACTCATCCATCTCTTTATGGACCTTGCTTTGTGCACTGGTGCGCAGTCATGTTGGAACAGGATGGGGCCATCACCAAAATGTTCCCACAAAGTTGGGTGCATAAAATTGTGTAAAATGTCTTTGTATGCTGTTGCGTTAATAGTTCCCTTCACTGGAACTAAGGGGCCAAGCCCAACCCCTGAAAAACAACCCACACACCATAATCCCCCCTCCACCAAATGATTTGGACCAGTGCACAAAGCAAGGTTCTTTCACATTATACAAAACAATTGGGCTTTTTTTTATTCAAAAAAGTATATTTTCTTAACAAAAATTGCATTTGAAGAACTGCTGAGCAGATACAATGTGACATAAAATATTGCAACAATCAGCATTTTATTCTCTAGGATCTCTGCTAAAAAAAAATATATAATGTTTGGGGGTTCAAAGTAATTTTCTAGCAACAAATATTAATTTAAACTTGTAAACTTATAGTTCCAGATAATACCTTGTCAGCAAGTGGTTAAAAGGCTAAAAATAAAACCTATGTGGCTCATAGCCAAAGTTAAAAGAAAGCTATAAATAATAAAAAAAGAGCTTTTAAAATGTAAAAATGAAGGAACATTATCATTATTTAAATGTTACATGGAATATAACAAAATATGTAAAAAAGGAAATCAAGCCCACAAAAAAATGAAAACAAATAACAGATTTCCAAAGAGAGTAGGACAAACCCAAACAGATTCTTCAAATATATTAGTAAAAATAAATTAGTAAAAAGGTCAGGACTGAGCTCATATGCCTTTTACAAAATAATCTTGAGTGGGTGACTGGGGACAAAGAGAAGGCAAATGAATGAAATACCTTCTTCAGCTCTGTGTATACTAAGGAGCATGGGAGAGCTCATGTCCATAATGTGGATGACAATGACATGAACCACAATGGCTCAAAATTGATATGGTTCAGAAATATTTAGACAAAATAAAGGTGAAAAAAGCTCCTGGACCAGATGGCATACACCCACAGGTCCTAAAAGAATTGAGCTCTGTCATTTCAAAGCCATTGTTTCTTATGGACTCTTTAATGACTGGCATAGTACCGCTGGATCACCGTAAGGCCAATGTGGTGCCTATATCTAAAAAGGGGTCAAAGTCTTTACTGAGTAACTTAAAAGAAAAAAAGAAACTGCGCTACGGAAAAGCACACCAAGTGTGCATACAAAAGTGTCGTGGACCTAAAAAGGCCTAGCTGGAAGCTGCGACTCTACTGCAAAACATAACTACAGTGAAACGTGAATAGAAAATAAAAAGAGCAGCGCTAAACCAAAAATAAGCATCTAATGAATAAACATCCAATGAATAAACAGTGCTTGTTACCAACCCTAGTCGGTAATATGTATAAAACACCTGTGGAAAAGATGTGATGGTGTGACCCTCCTCAAATTAGAATAAATGACCTAAATAAATAATACAGATCATATAACACTCTGTGGCTTCCCCACTCACTTGTGAATGTCACATATAAGCATTAATAAGCATAAACATGAATACAATGCTGAATGCTGTGAAAAGAAAAAAAGGGGGAAAAAAACAAACTAGATACTGAGTGTAGTTTGAATAATGTTTCCACCCGTGCAACATAAAAATAATATTTGTGAAATAAATCAGAAGAGTATCAGTCCATCTAGCAATCTTCAGATTCCAAGTGATCCACCACCAAGGGAAGCAAGATAGGATTTACTTCTTACCAAAACGCCATGACACACCATTACAGAGTGTCATGGTAAGCCTGAGCAGAAAAGTAACACTCCTCGGGTCCTGGATGGTATAGCAGACTCCCACAGCCTAGACAGACCACTCCACACTCTTTGATTACTCCCTCAGTGAAGGATTTAAAACGGAATTCTTAAGCCTTAAGTGTGTTGCGCCGGCCGGACGCACACAACACAGACCCGTCCTTCCTGGAATCCCAATACAGCATAGAGGTGACGTCAGCGCGTCGCTCCGCCCTACCGGTTTCGCAATAGAATTGCGTCGTCCAGGGGCACGGGCGGCGCACCGCGTCACCTCTCCTTATGTGATTGCCGACTGACCAAGCCTCGTCCTGAACTTCCAATCAAATACGGGGATTGCTCTGTCCGCTCAAACCTCGCGAGATCTACAGCTCGCAGGGTATGTAACCATAGAGATGCCTAATAGTGTTCCCACAAAGAGCAAAAGCACAGGGCCATTGCAGCGCTGCGCTTTACACAGGAAGAGAACACAAAAGGAACCTGACAGCATATTGTGAGACCGGATTGAGTACCCGTCACAAATCCAAAGCAAAACAATTGCATTATATAGGACATGCTGTATTATCCTCGCTAATTCCTTAATCTAATAACGGAAGTGATCACTAAGCCAGGCATGGGGGACATCCAAAGCTGCCACCCCATACTATAGTCATAGAGATCATAATGCATCCAAAACCCCACGCTGCCATGTGAGATTTGGGTATAACATATGGAAAACCTTATTAGAAAAAGATAGTGGAATAAAAATAAATAAGATAAAATTAAAAATTATTGGTTGAGTATCTGAATGGACCCGAAAGGTCCTCTCAGACATTGTTGGAATACTTAACCTCAATTGGTATTTTATATGGGAGTGAACCATCACAATCCCGGGGTATGGTATGTAACTATTGTATATTCCTTAGGTTGCGACAGTGGAATATACTACAAAAAATAGGTTAAAAATGAAAAAATAAAGATAAATGGAAAAATAGATATAAAAAATTTTAAAATTGTGAGTGGCATTAAAGACGCTCACATAGAAATTAAATAATACATAAAATTACATATCTGTATACAGAGAGGCTGGGTATACAGAAAGGCTAGTGTATACAGATAGGCTGGGTATACAGAGACGCTGGGGAATACAGAGAGCCTGGGTATCCAGAGAGGCTGGTGTATATACTGAGAGGCTGGTGTATATACAGAGAGGCTGGGTATGCAGAGAGGCTGGGTATACAGAGAGGCTGGTGTATATACAGAGAGGCTGGGCATACAGAGAGGCTGGTGTATATACAGAGAGGCTAGTGTATATACAGAAAGGCTGGGTATACAGAGAGGCTGGTGTATATACAGAGAGGCTGGTGTATATACAGAGGCTGGTGTATACAGAGAGGCTGGTGTATATACAGAGAGGCTGGGTATACAGAGAGGCTGGTGTATATACAGAGAGGCTGGGGTATACAGAGATGCTGGTGTATACAGAGAGGCTGGGTTTACAGAGAGGTGGGTATACAGAGAGGCTGGTGTATATACAGAGAGACTGGTGTATATACAGAGAGGCTACGGGATCGCTCTGTCTTCACTGCTATGCTGTGATTACTGGGGCTTCAGACTGCATAGCAGTGAAGACAGAGCGATCCCGTAGCAGATGGGCAACAACTCCAGCCATATCTAGATGCAGACAAATACACCTTTTGACCTCGCTTGCTTTGACTGGACCTAGCCACCTGAGGGGACCACAAAAACCTGCGCCTCGATAGAGGAAGATACCTGGCTCGATCGTACGGTCCCATCCCACGGCCCCTGTGCTGCGGTCTGAACGCGCACCCTTGTATTAAACCAACCGTAGCACAGACCCGTCCTTCCTGGAATCCCAATACAGCATAGAGGTGACGTCAGCGCGTCGCTCCGCCCTACCGGTTTCGCAATAGAATTGCGTCGTCCAGGGGCACGGGCGGCGCACCGCGTCACCTCTCCTTATGTGATTGCCGACTGACCAAGCCTCGTCCTGAACTTCCAATCAAATACGGGGATTGCTCTGTCCGCTCAAACCTCGCGAGATCTACAGCTCGCAGGGTATGTAACCATAGAGATGCCTAATAGTGTTCCCACAAAGAGCAAAAGCACAGGGCCATTGCAGCGCTGCGCTTTACACAGGAAGAGAACACAAAAGGAACCTGACAGCATATTGTGAGACCGGATTGAGTACCCGTCACAAATCCAAAGCAAAACAATTGCATTATATAGGACATGCTGTATTATCCTCGCTAATTCCTTAATCTAATAACGGAAGTGATCACTAAGCCAGGCATGGGGGACATCCAAAGCTGCCACCCCATACTATAGTCATAGAGATCATAATGCATCCAAAACCCCACGCTGCCATGTGAGATTTGGGTATAACATATGGAAAACCTTATTAGAAAAAGATAGTGGAATAAAAATAAATAAGATAAAATTAAAAATTATTGGTTGAGTATCTGAATGGACCCGAAAGGTCCTCTCAGACATTGTTGGAATACTTAACCTCAATTGGTATTTTATATGGGAGTGAACCATCACAATCCCGGGGTATGGTATGTAACTATTGTATATTCCTTAGGTTGCGACAGTGGAATATACTACAAAAAATAGGTTAAAAATGAAAAAATAAAGATAAATGGAAAAATAGATATAAAAAATTGTAAAATTGTGAGTGGCATTAAAGACGCTCACATAGAAATTAAATAATACATAAAATTACATATCTGTATACAGAGAGGCTGGGTATACAGAAAGGCTAGTGTATACAGATAGGCTGGGTATACAGAGACGCTGGGGAATACAGAGAGCCTGGGTATCCAGAGAGGCTGGTGTATATACTGAGAGGCTGGTGTATATACAGAGAGGCTGGGTATGCAGAGAGGCTGGGTATACAGAGAGGCTGGTGTATATACAGAGAGGCTGGGCATACAGAGAGGCTGGTGTATATACAGAGAGGCTAGTGTATATACAGAAAGGCTGGGTATACAGAGAGGCTGGTGTATATACAGAGAGGCTGGTGTATATACAGAGGCTGGTGTATACAGAGAGGCTGGTGTATATACAGAGAGGCTGGGTATACAGAGAGGCTGGTGTATATACAGAGAGGCTGGGGTATACAGAGATGCTGGTGTATACAGAGAGGCTGGGTTTACAGAGAGGTGGGTATACAGAGAGGCTGGTGTATATACAGAGAGACTGGTGTATATACAGAGAGGCTACGGGATCGCTCTGTCTTCACTGCTATGCTGTGATTACTGGGGCTTCAGACTGCATAGCAGTGAAGACAGAGCGATCCCGTAGCAGATGGGCAACAACTCCAGCCATATCTAGATGCAGACAAATACACCTTTTGACCTCGCTTGCTTTGACTGGACCTAGCCACCTGAGGGGACCACAAAAACCTGCGCCTCGATAGAGGAAGATACCTGGCTCGATCGTACGGTCCCATCCCACGGCCCCTGTGCTGCGGTCTGAACGCGCACCCTTGTATTAAACCAACCGTAGCGTGGGAGAGAAACAACAGCTCAGGAGACACTCACCCGTCGGAGGCTAGCGAAGCCTCGATATCAACCCCGCGCCCTGCCGAAAACAGCCGAGAGATACCGCCGTTGTGCGGAGACATCCGGGAAGGCACGACACCATATTGCGGCAGGAGGACCACGCTACACAGCGGCACGGAAACTCGGAGAGCCTCGGAACACACAAGCAACAAAAGGAAGTGGAGTGTGGAATCATTTTCTGTGTGGAGAGAACCTTTCACGGATCATGGACGGACTGAATGTTCCTTAAAGTTGGATGGAGGGAGGCGGAGTGGTGGAGGTATATGGAAAGTGATTGCATTGGCATACACCGCTGAGCCTTCACTGAGGGAGTTATCAAAGAGTGTGGAGTGGTCTGTCTAGGCTGTGGGAGTCTGCTATACCATCCAGGACCCGAGGAGTGTTACTTTTCTGCTCAGGCTTACCATGACACTCTGTTATGGTGTGTCATGGCGTTTTGGTAAGAAGTAAATCCTATCTTGCTTCCCTTGGTGGTGGATCACTTGGAATCTGAAGATTGCTAGATGGACTGATACTCTTCTGATTTATTTCACAAATATTATTTTTATGTTGCACGGGTGGAAACATTATTCAACTACACTCAGTATCTAGATTGTTTTTTTCCCCCTTTTTTTCTTTTCACAGCATTCAGCATTATATTCATGTTTATGCTTATTAATGCTTATATGTGACATTCACAAGTGAGTGGGGAAGCCACAGAGTGTTATATGATCTGTATTATTTATTTAGGTCATTTATCCTAATTTGAGGAGGGTCACACCATCACATCTTTTCCACAGGTTTTTTATACATATTACCGACTAGGGTTGGTAACAAGCACTGTTTATTTATTGGATGTCTATTCATTAGATGCTTATTTTTGGTTTAGCGCTGCTCTTTTTATTTTCTATTTACTGAGTAACTACATACTTATTAGTATAACTTCTATAGTTGGGAAGATACTGGAGAGTTTAATAAAAGACCACATAGATGAGTTTTTGATAGAAAAACAAAACATTTTAATCAATAGCCAGCATGGATTCATAAAATGATGGAAGTTGTCAAACAAATCCGATTTCTTTTAATGAGGAGGTAAGAAAAACCATTGACAAAGGAGTGGCTGTCGATATAGTATACTTGGATTTTGCAAAAGTGTTTGATACAGTTCCCCACACACTGCTAATGTGTAAGGCAAAGTCTACAGGCTCAAAAAAATCTGATTGTAAATGGATAGAAAACTGGCTAAAAGGCCATATTAAAAGTACAATTTTAGCCTTTCTAGATCACACCAAACCTATGCAGTGGAAGAATATCATTACATGATGTCTCAAACTTATAAGCATACCTCAATGCACTGTTTAATTGGGCAGTTGTGTGGCAAATGAGGTTTAATGTTGATAAATGTTAGAGATGAGCCAGATGTTCAAGTCGAACATAAGTTTGACTCGAACATTGGGTGTGCACCCGTTTGCTGAATTTGCAACATTATGGGACATTAGCGGGCAAATTAAAGAGCTGAGGAACACTCCATAATGCACTGTGAGATCGCATTGGCGTCTTATCATTGGCCAAAGCATGAAACTGACCTGCATGCTGTGGCCAATCACAGCACACTCTGCTGAAAGAGCCATAGTTGGCCAAAGGCATAGATATAGATGTAAAGATATATATATATATATATATATATATATATATATATATATATATATACAGCCTAGTATATACTCTGCATTTAGTGTAGATTAGATATTCAGTGTAGAATCTATATTCAGACAGTGTAGTATATCTAATATAGTGCATAGAAGTGGTTAAGGGGAACCCCGCGCCAAAATGTAAAAAGAAAATGTCGTGGGGGTCCCCCCAAAATCCATCCCAGACCCTTGTCCGAGCACGCAACCTGGCCGAGAGAGCGCCCCCCTCCTGAACTGTACCAGGCCACATGCCCTCAACATAGGAAGGATGCTTTGGGGTCTCCCAAAGCACCTTGTCCCCATGTTGATGGGGACAAGGGCCTCATCCCCATAACCCTTGCCCGGTGGTTGTGGGGGTCTGCGGGTGGAGGGCTTATCGGAATCTGGAAGCCCCCTTTAACAAGGGGGCCCCCAGATCCCAGCCCCCCTATGTGAATGGGTATGGGGTACATTGTATTCCTACCCATTCACCAAAAAAAGTGTAAAAAAGTAAAAATGACAGGAGGCAGTTTTCGACAATTCCTTTTTTTTTTAAAAAACAGTGTCCTGCGATGACCCCCGTGCCATTTTTCTTTAAAATATTGGCACGGGGTTCCCCTCAATATACATACCACGCCATTTTTTTCACAGATTTTATTATGTATATTGCTTGGATCCGGCAATACATTACAGCCGCAAGCAATTTTAAATGACATTTGTTTCCTTTAGAAAAGTAATTTTGCTGCGGGACTGTTATGAACATGGGAAAAATGTGCTAATTTACAGGCAGACTAGAGGGACCCCCAGGGACGATATTTAAATGTATATTTTCAATGTTTTGTGAAAGTGGGCAACCACAAATTGGTTGTCTCGACCCCGCGCCTGGAGAATAATATACAATTAAAAAGTTTATTGATAATTGCTACAAAATGTGCTTAAGCTTGAAACTTTTAGCTAGATTAAATTTTAATTAAGCTGCTCCCTTAAAAATCCTTGGATTTAATTGATGGTGTTGATTTATAAGTGAAAAATAAATCCCTTCAGATTTTTAGAGAAATTTCGATATTTACATTTTTGTGTACCGTATGTTCAATTTTCACCATTTTGCAAAGAGGTGCAATGTAAAAATGTAAACTTTTTATTATTTATTAACTCCATACAGGTTAAGCTTTTACATCTAGTAGGCACTTAGCAGGAATTTTGTAAAATTAGCTGTGTTTTTATCTGCTTATAATGGTTTTAGTGTATTTTTTGCAAATATATTGGTATGATAAACCTTTGCGCAAATACCGCGAGGTCTAAAAAATTAGTAGCACCTTTTTTTATTCTAGAGGTCATATGTTTTCAGAAAATATATGGTTTTGGGGGTCTTTCAAATTCTGAAAGCTATAAGGGAAAAATAAATCCCCTTCAGTTTTGGGAAACAGTTCTCAAAAAAGATATTGGGGAACTGGAGAGTGCAGAGAAGGGAATCCAAACTGATGAGGGGCATGGATGAGCTCAGCTATGAGGAAAGATTAGATAAACTGAATGTATTCTCTCTTGAGAAGAGGAGATTAAGGGGGAATATAATCAATATGTATAAATACATAAGTTGTCCATTTAGTGAACTCAGTGTACAGTTATTCACTTTAAGGTCATCACAGAGAACAAGGGGGCACTCCTTACGTCTTGAGAAAACGAGATTTAATCTCAAAATACGAAAAAGCTTCTTTACTGTAAGAGCATTGAAAATGTGGAATAGACTGGTTCTGACCAGCTCAGTAGATTGTTTAAAAAAATAGCCTGGATTTTTTCCCCTGCTGGAGCAAACTGGATAATGCTTTATGCCGCGTACAAACGATCGGAAATCCCACCAGCAAAAGTCCGATGAGAGCTTTTGGTCGGAAAATGCGACCTTGTGTATGCTCCATCGGACTTTTGCTGGTGGGATTTCCGATCGTTTGTACGCGGCATAAAGCATTATCCAGTTTGCTCCAGCAGGGGAAAAAATCCAGGCTATTTTTTTAAACAATCTACTGAGCTGGTCAGAACCAGTCTATTGGTTCCTATGTGAAAATGCGTTCGTCTGTAGCAATTCCGATGCGCAAAATTCCTACGCATGCTCGGAAGCATTGAACTTAATTTTCTCAGCTCGTCGTAGTGTTGTACGTCACCGCGTTCTTGACGGTCGAAAGTTTAGAGAACTTTTGTGGGACCGTGTTTGCGCAAGCCAAGCATGAGCACAATTCCGTCGGAAAAAACATCCAAGATTTTTCCGATGGAAATTCCACTCGTGTGTACGGGGCATTATTGTTTTTTTTCCTTCCTCTGGGTCAACTGTGGGTATAGTATAGTGGAGGATTTCTGCCTGTGTAAATGCTGTTTTTTTTTCTTTTTTTTTTTCTTTGTTGGTTGAAGTAGATGATCTTTTTTCAACCAGATTAACTATGTAACTATGTAAGCGAGCTTGTTATTCTTAAAAGAGAAGTATGGCCTACCATTGTTTTGCTTAAATCTATTCTATGTGAGCTGCTGACATTTTTAAATCCTTTCAGCCATCTCAGAAGTGGCCCCATTCTGTTAAAATCAAGCTAAATACCTGTGGAAGGGTCTACAGACTTTCTTACAGTGTAATATCGACAAGGGTCTGGCTCTGGAGTCTGGATCCACCCACTTTCCTGTCATTTGCTTGATTGATGTTCTCTCTCTGCTCATTCTCGAGACTTTACAGAGCACAGTTGCTCCTTCCTCCCTTCTCCCCCGCAGCATGTTTCAATGGTCAGGAGAGTCGGCAGAGATAAGATCACTTCATTCAGTGACTAAGGTAGAAGTCATTGATAGTGCTGTGTATGTAAATTTCCTCTACATATTACTATCTACCAGAGTGAAAACAATATATTTTTAAAGCAGAATACACATATGGAGCACACAGGCATTCCATGCATTACTGGTATAGTAAAATTAAATAAAATCAGAGCTAACATTGTGAATGAATCCTTTTATTGACTATCTTATAAGACAATGAAACCTTCCATTCACTTATATATTCACATAAAGTATATATATATATATATATATATATATATATATATATATATATATATATACTCTGCATCCAGTGTAGCCTATATATACAGTGTATTCTGTGGTGTTCTGTTTCTAATACACTTTGGGCAGTGTACACAGTATCTAATACAGTGTGTACAGTGTCTACTACATTTCAGGTGGTGTACACAGTACACAATACAGTGCATCCACAATACAGTTGCTAATACATTGCAGGCGGTGTACACAGTATCTAATACAGTGTGTACAGTTTCTACTACACTTCTGGTGATGTACACAATATAAAAAATAGTGCAGCCTTGATACAGTTGCTAATACAGTGCAGGCGGTGTACATAGTATCTAATACAGTGTGTAGAGTTTCTACTATACTTCTGGTGGTGTACACAGTATAAAATATAGTGCAGCCGTGATACAGTTGCTAATACAGTACAGGCGGTGTACATAGTATCTAATACAGTGTGTATAGTTTCTACTATACTTCTGGGGGTGTACACGGTATCTAATAAAGTGCAGTGTGGTGTTGCAAAACACAATTTACATTGCATCAGGAAGGCCACCAAGGAAAGGCAGATGCTCACAGGCCACTAAAAGAGGGCAAGCGGCCTCTGTGTCTACAGTCAACAGTGCTGGTCATGGACATGGTGCATCCTCTGCAGGTGGCCGTGGGGCACGATTGTCCTTTTTTTCTGCTGCTGGCTGTGTTATTGAGCCACAACATGCAAAAGAGTTGGTGGAGTGAATAACAAAGCCATCCTCATCCTCCTCATCCTCTGTCACCCAGGCTCAGAGTAGTTTGCCTTCCAACACAGCTGCCAAAGCGGCCTATTCCACGACTCCTTGTCCACAGTCACTCGTTCCATAGCCCCACCATCATGCATGAAGGAGTCCTCAGAACTATTCGACCACAGTATCAGTTATATGCTGCTGGAGGATGCGCAGTGATTTGAAGGCTCCAATGTTGGTTTCCAGGATGAGGAAGGGAGTAATGTGAGCCTAGAGAGAGAGGGTGCCCAAGAAGGACAAGAAACTTACAGTCATGTTCCCCCAGCTGCAGCATACTGCCAAGTTTGCTCCAGTGATGAGGAGGGAGGGGAGGATGAGGCCACTGACTCTATTTGGGTGCCTGAGAGAAGAGAGGAGGAGGAAGAGGCACAACTCCAACAAGGCAGGATGCCCTCTAGGGGGCAGATTAAGGGAAGCCCCCCTATTGCATCATACTGCAGAGGTCCGCAGGTGCAGGGCACTGCTGATTACCCGCTGACTTTTAAAAGTTCCTTTGTGTCGGCCTTTTTCAACATGTGTGCAGCAGATCGCACTATTGCTGTTTGCAACCTATGTCTGAAGTGGATCAAGCGTGGTCAGAACAGCAGCCACTTGGGCACCACATGCTTGACCAGACATATGACGACCTGCCATGCAGTCTATTGGCCACATGCTCAGCGTCTGAATGCTAGCTTGGCCAAATTGCTAGCACTGCAACTGCTGCCTTTTCAGCTGGTAGACTCTGCCCCCTTTTGTGAATTTGTGGAATGTGCTGTACCACAGGGGCGGGTTCCAAAATGCCATTTATTTTCACGGAAGGCCATTCTGGGTCTCTACCGACATGTGGAAGGCAATGTTTTGGCCTTGTTGGATAAGGCGGTCAGCAGTAAGGTGCATATTACTGCTGACTCATGGTCCAGCAGGCATGGGCAAGGACATTACCTTTCCTTCACGGCTCACTGGGTAACTCTGCTGGCAGCTGGGAAGGATGCAGGACAGGGCTCAGTATTGTTGGAGCTTGTTCCGCCACCACGCCTCCAAAATGCTAGTGGCAATTCTGCCACAGCTCTCTGTTCCACCCCCTCCTCTTCTTCTATGGCCCCTTCTGCAGATTTGTCCTCTGAGCAGTGCTCTGTAAGTGTTCAAGGAGCTACACAAGCAGTCAGACAAAAAGATACCATGCGGTGCTTGAGTTGGTCTGCTTAGGGGACAGGAGCCATACTGGTGCAGAGATTCTGTCAGCTCTGCAGGGGCAGGCTAAGAGGTGGTTGACGCCATGCCAGCTTTAGCCAGGAATGGTTGTTTGCGACAATGGCACCAACCTTCTCTCCGCCCTCCGACAGGGACACTTGACACTTGACTCATGTTCCATGTTTGACACATGTCTTGAAATTGGTGGTGCAGCGGTTCTTGAGCAGGTACCCAGGCTTACAGGATCTCCTGAGGCAGGCCAGAAAAGTCTGTGGTCATTTCCGCTGGTCATACAATGCCAGTGCTCGGCTGGCTGACATTCAAAGGGAATGCAACCTGCCCACCAACTGCCTTATTTGTGACATGCCCACCAGGTGGAACTCAACATTGGCAATGCTGCACATGCAGCAGCGGGCCATCAATGAGTACCTGTACAAGTATGGCACCAGGACAGGGTCAGAAGAGCTTGGCTTCGTTTTGCCATGCCAGTGGCTACTGATCAAGGATGCATGCACTGTCCTGTCACCATTTGAGGAGGCCACAAGTATGGTGAGCAGCGACACTGCATGCATTAGTGACACTGTCCCTCTAGCCTTCCTGTTGGAGCACACACTTCATGGAATAATGGACAGGGCACTTGAGGCAGAACAGCGGGAGGAAGAGGAGGAGTTCCTTACCTCTCAAGGCCCCCTTTATCCATATAGTATCAGCACCAAGGTCTGATCAGTTCAAGCAGCCATCACCAGCGTCTGCATTACATGGTGCAGGAATATCTAGAGGCAAGAGCAGACTTGGAGACCTTTCCAACAGAGCATCCACTGGGTTACTGGGTCTTGAGGATGGACCACTGGCCAGAACTTGCTAAATATGCAATTGAGCTACTGGCCTGTCCCGCATCCAGCGTTCTTTTTGAATGTACATTCAGTGCTTCTGAAGGGTTTGTAACAGATCATAGAGTGCGCCTGTACACAGACTCCATTGATAGGCTCACATTCATAAAAATGAACCAGTCTTGGATCAGCAGCTATCAAGCACCTGATGCTAATGTGCCGGATTAAATTTTCTATGGATGTGGGATCCCTTGAAGACTGTCTATGCTGACTATCCTATTCCTTCTCAATCTTGATGATGCTAGCTTCTAACAATATTTTTGTTTTAGGGCACCACCACCACCACCCAAGGCCCAATTTTTCTGACCCTGTTTAACAGGGGCATTTAATTACAATTTTTGATCTAATATTTCAATGCAGGGTCCGTTCCTGCGCTTTACCAAGAGTAACTGTGAGGGCTTACAGTGTTCTGGTACCACCAACACCTAAGGCCTAATTTTCTGCAGAGTATATAGAGCAGGCCATATAGTATATATACTGCTGTTCAGAGTATATATTTCCCGGGGGCCTGGAGGACCTCCACGCCATTTAAAAAAAAATGGGTGCAGTGTTCCCCTTAATAGCCATACCAGACCCAAAGGGCCTGGTAATGGACTGGTGGGGGGGACCCATGCTATTTTTTTCAATGATTTTCATCTATATTGCCGTACCCAACAATACATTACAGCCGCAAGCAATTTAAAATATTTTTTTTTCCTTTAGAAATGTCATTTTGCTGCTGTATTATTCTAAACACAGAAGAAACTGAGCCACTTTACAGGCATACTATAGACACCCCCTGGCACGATATTTAAAGGAATATTTCATTTTTATTGTTTCACTGTGGTTTCATTATTAAAATCACTGCTCCCAAAAAAACTGAAGTTTTTAAAACTTTTTTTGCATTGATACATGTCCCCTGGGGCAGGACCCGGACCCCCAAACACTTTTTATGGCAATAACTTGCATATGAGCCTTTAAAATTAGCACTTTTGATTTTTCACGTTCATGTCCCATAGACTTTAATAGTGTTTGCGTGTTCAAACTAATATTTTGCCTGTTTGCATGTTCATCTGCGAACCGAGTGTTCAGCTCATCCTTAATCAAGGCCCGGGGAGGGAGAGCTTGCAGATAACAGCCAGTGAAAGGTGAGGACTTCACTGTTTGTATCACACTGTCTCTGCTTCGGGGTTTTAGCTGGGGACACGCTGCCATGGAAACAGAGGCATGTGAAGAATGTGCTCGTTCTAGATAGCAGCCAGGGTGTGTACCTATTGTGGCGGTAGGACCCTGTGCTACCTGGAGGATTGCTGGTTTACACCAGATTTTGGAGAGAAAGGCACGCTGATTGCACAGCTGTGTGCTGGACTATTTAGTTTTGACCTGGCTATGGCTCAGGGTTCCACCCAACAGACAGGAAGTCTGTGCATGGGAGTCAGGTGGACTCCCATTCCTCTGAGAGGAGTCAGAGACTGCATGTCTGCAGGGGGCAGACTTACTTGGTGACAGGGCAGCAAGGCGCTGATCAGGAGTGAGCTAGGAGAGAGCTTATCTCTAGGAAACTCTTTTGGGTCTGAGGAGCAGACCTAAGGCCTAGGCTAAAGGCCTGAATCAGCTGTATGGGAATTGGGAAGAATGTAAGCCAGGAGGCTAAAGTATTGAGTGTGCAAGATACAGTAATGGTGGAACCTCCCTGTGTCTTTGTGAACTTTTTTGTGCTTTTAAATAAAAGTGGGCTACCAGGCCCTTAAAAATACAGTTTTGTACTGGCGTACTCACTGGAAAATGCACCTACCGTTGAGTCTGATAACCCCAATCTTACACGTGGTGGAGATATTGCTTCGGGCAGATTTGGGAAGTGTTCCAGATCCTTGCATACCAAAAACAGTGAGTAGCAGGAAACTGTGTTTTACAGCAATGCTGTGAGGAGCAGCTAATGTGAACCAGTGGAGTTGGCATGTGAAAGTGTGCTTTTTGCAAGTCTTAAAGAAGACAGTACGCAAAATTTTCCTGTGTTAAAAGGAACTGTGTTAAAAAGCATTGTGTGCCTGACTGCAGAGATGGCGCGGTCAAAACGCAAAAAGGAAGCAATGTTTGCTGAGATGAGAGACAGAACTTTGTGGCTGGAGGGGTTGTTACCGACAGAACAAGCAAGGAGTGATTTTCCATCCCCTGGAAACTTTTGAACTGAGTGTCACGTACCTAAGGGGAGACTGAAATGACGAGGTCGGCCTCTCTTGTAACTCCAGCCCAGGTCCCCCTGAGAGTGAAACAGAAGGAGCCGTAGGACAGGAGGGACACGAGTGCCTGCAGAGGGAAACCCGGAAACCTGTAGCAAGAAGTCGCAGCTGGTCGCAGGACTGTAGTTGAAGAGAAGGAAGTCGCAGCTGGTCGCAGGACTGTAGTTGCAGAGCAGGAAGTCGCAGCCGATCTCAGGACTGTAGTTGCAGTCACTTGAGTAGTAGTACTGGGCCAAGCAGGGCACCAGAGCAAGGTCACAGGGCTAGCCGGGTTTGTCAACAGGCGGGCAGCAGGGTACTGAAACAGTAGGCAGACACAGGTCAGATGGGGAGCCGGGTTCGCCAACAAGTGGGCAGCAGGGTACCAGAACATCAGGCAGAGACTAGTCAGATTGTAATCTGGGATCAGGAACCAGAGATCAGGTATAGCAGAGTTCAGAGCAAGATCAACAGGAGCCAAGGTCAGCAACAGGAGTCAGACAGAACTAATGCAGGTTTCAGGATAACAGGTACATAGCTGAAGACCAGTCAGCACCGATCAGTTGCTGGGGCTCCCTTTAAGTAGGCCATCTGGCGCCAACTGGCACTAAGGGCGCTCCTGCGCATGTACATCACACGCCGCACATGCGCATTAGCACACATGGGCATCTGGAGTTGCCCGTATGTGTGCACATGCACACCAGCGCGTGTCAGGCGATTTCCACTGGTTTCCTTACACTGAGAAAGAACTGTTAGGGGCTTATTCTGGGATCTTCAAAAGACTGTTCTGCAAAAACTAAAGGATCGGGGAAAGAAAGAATTGCAATGCAGGTATGAGGGTAGCATGTACTACCTATTTTTGCATCCCCATACTTTAAATAATGAGACTGTGTTCTGGAAATTCTGAGTCTTGGAGGTATATAGGGTTACATAAGTGGGTGTGGCTGGTAATACTGATGGGGTTGTCAAATGTTAATCAGCATCTCTACATTTTCTTCTTTACAACTTATCAACATAGTATAAAAATATTTTTACTCTTTAGCACTTTCCTTTTTGCTGTTAAAGTGCTATTTATATAGGTACAATACAATTAGAAAATAATCCTGATTAGATTTTCACTGTGAGACAGTGGCCTGAATTTTTCTACAGTAGTACATTGATTGTACTTTATCATATTTTCATGTATGCATGTATACCAGTCTGCTCAGACTGATGGAAAAAAGTGGGGTTGAATTGTTAAAGGTGTAGAGCATATGCTGTACATTTTTAAAGTGATTTTTTTTTACTTTGTAGAGTGATTTTACACATGTATTTATTTCAAAATTATTAATGCTTTATTATTAAATTATTAAAATTAGCACAATTTCCCCTTATTCACTAAGTTAAGTACATTTTTGCTTTGCAATGCATACAGGATAAATAAATGAATCATTGAACCTTTTATTGACATTTGCTCAAGTGAGATTTGATGGCATTTATCTGGAATTCCACAGACAGATTCACCCTATTTACAAAAGGATAATGTGCACCAGATTAATGCAGCAGCTGGTGGACTGCTGTCAATCTCCCTTATATAGTAGAAGTAAAAAAATAATTTTATCATGCAGGAAAATCTGCAGGCAAAAGTTCTGCATGGTTTTGAAAAGTTTCAGTCCTTGGAGGGTTAACCATAACTTTTTTAAATGTAAAACAAATGAAAAAAAAAAGAAAAATGGGGTGTCCCCAGCCAGAACTAACCAGGACTTCATGCAGGCAGGCTGATATCCCCATAAGAAATGAGCATAGCATGCAGCCCACTGCTGTGCCAATCTCAGTCAACATAGCCCTCAGAATTAAGGGGGTGTCTTGAGAGGGGTCCCCCCCAAAAAAAAACAATGGTCCCCCTTCCAAAACACTGGTGCCTGATTCTGACAGGTCTTGGACCTCTCAACATACCCTTAAGTTCAGGAGCCTTATATACCACCAAACTATCCTTCATGGGTTAGTTCTGGGAAGGAGATGCACACTTTGTATTATTGTTTGCTTATATAAAAAATTGACTAACATACAATGATTCAACAGCTCAACTAGGTAAGTAAAAAACTAGTTGAGGAATGTCAAGTGACTGTACTGAGAAGGTAACATTCATATTTTTCTAATATAGGATGAATGTTGCAAAAAAAGCCAATTTAACCTTTCATAAATAGTGTTTAAAGGAAGGTAACTTGATCTTCCTTTTCACCAGAAACATAACATTAGTGAGTTTAGAATAGGGATGAATCAAAGAATAAAGTTTAGAGCCTACCTTAGTTCTGTGGTGGATGAAAAACATTTTTATATCCATACTAATAATGAAATCCTGGTACTTTTTAAAATGATCACTATAATTAAATCACACTGTTTTAACCCTTTTGTAATTCCCCTCCACCATCTCATTTGGTCTTTTATTGATCAAAAAAAGATGACAACTCTAGGCTTTGCAGATAGTGTCTGTCATTCATGCATCCTTTCCTGTCACATCCTCTGTACATGCAAAGTCTGTATTAGCTTGGAGGGATGGATCATTTTGTAATTTTCACCTTAGGTGGCAGAGGACGTTGTCCCAGCACTGCTCAGCCCCTTTGATGGGCTGTAAATGAATAAGATTGCAGAGTCAGTGACATGCCAGCCGATAAAGAAAAAATGGCTGGTCCATCCCTCTTTATTTACCAAATGCACACTAAGGGTTAGAAGGTCATGAGGAGGACGGAACCACTACATGGCTGTCAACAACTCCAGGTAACAGTCAGGTGGTTTGAAACAAGGTTTATACAAAAGATAACAGATGTATCTATGTTCCTGTTACTTTAAACCAGACCCTTTTAAACCCCAAAAATGTGTTTTTAAATATTTTTCAAAGCTTAGTTACTTTTTTAAATGTAAATTTCAAAGATTTAATTCTTAATTTATGCAAAATGTATACAGCTACCTATGTGGATAAATAATTTACCTAAAAAATTACTTGTGTGCATAAGACTCTTTAGCATACCTTTATCTTGAAGGATTTTATAATGCACCAAAATTATCTATAATAAGTAGATAGAGTGGCATTTATTGATCCAAACATGTGCATTGCTGAAATAGAAGTATTTGCATCCTCTCTGTAAATGTCAAGTTAATGTGATTCACTTTTAACGAAAGGATGGGAGTAAAATATTCCAATAATGATTTATATTTAGAAATTGCCATAGTAATACTCTTGTTTGTAATAAAGCCTGGTTAAGAATTTAATTAAGGGCAAGTAAGAATCCTATTTTGGATTTCATAACAGAAATAGCAGACACATTTACTCCAAAAATAGGCTGTTCATTTTGCAAAGGAAGTTACACTTTGCAAGGAAAATTTGCCCCAAAGCTTAGTGAATGAGGTGATACTCTACTGATTAAACTCATCCAATCATGTGCAAGCAAAAATTCTGTTTTTTTTTTTCTTGCACATTACTGAATACTCTTTGCAAAGTGAACCTTCAGCATATCCTCTAAGCTCTGTGGCAAAATCCTTTGCAAAATGCAACTTTCTATTTGCCTTTGGTAAATCCACCCCATTGATTCTTATCTTGTGTCAGGTCTTCAGAAAAAGTTATATACTGTATACTGCACATTATGACCCAGAGGAAGGAAAGATGCCAACCACAACTTGAAAACATCCTTACCAAGCCTGTATGGGCTGTTCAGATGTTTGTTTATGTATCAGGAGTAATGACAGAACCTCCTATATGGATTTAATTTGCAACCTTTTTGTGCAGTCTTTATTCATTAAAAAGCTGCTGTCAGCACTCCAACTACAGTACACAGATTAGGACCAGACCCGGATTCCAATATTTAAATGCATTAACCTCCCTGGCAGTATGATTATGTCAGGAATTTTGTACCAAAAGCAGTACAATTATTTTGCATGGAAATTTGGCGTTTTATATTGTAGGCCTGCAATTCTTAGGAATAACTCACTTAAATCTGTCCAAACCAGAGTCTAGTAGACATCCCGGGTATGATAAAGTTTGAAACACAAAATCATAAATTATAATATAATAAATAATTATAAAATGTAATAACGTAATCAAATCAAAAACACTGACATTTGCTCAGTTGCAGAATTGTCGCTGTCATTAGATTTAGTGTTTGATGATGAATTGTGATTCTAATTTATTATCGCTGTTTTCTAGCTGGTCTAAAACCACTTTTGACATAAAGGTACACTTTTTGGTTGCTATGGACAATCTCCAAATTCCAGGCAGAAAAAACAGTATTTATAATCTAAAACTACATGCAGGGCACTGGACAGACCACTAGGGATAAAGGGGATGTGTAATTTTTTTTATACAGTACTGTATAAAAAGGGGGTCTGGCGGTCCCGGACTTTTACAGATATTTCTTAGCGGGTCAGTTAGTATTCGTACACAGGTGGTTTACTCTACCTGAGGATGACACTGCCAATACACTAGAGGTGGCTGTTGTTGGTTCTTATGAGGCACTGACACATCTCCCGTATCGGGGGGTCAGGGCTCCGTATAGGCTCACAATATCCATGCATGCAACCAGCAGGGCATGGGTAGCAGTAACCAAGATGAGTAGCACTTCTGAGACTTCTCCTCACACACCACTTTGGAAGAATCCCAAATTAATACACTTTTGTGAGTACCCTGATCCAATCATCTGAAATAAATTTGGTATTAAGACGCTGAAGGACATAGTGGGTGGTGGGAAACTTCTGCAGTTTGAATCCCTGAAAACTAAGTTTAATCTTCCCAACACTCACTTGTTCTGTTATCTTCTGCTCAGACATGTATACAATGTGCAGTTTGGAGATATAGGTATTACCCTGAAAATGAGTGATTTGGGGAGGACACCTTGGACCAGGCCTTGTCTACAATATATGAACAAGTGGTCGTAAGGGAGGAGATCTCATTACAAAGTGTAGGGCAGTGTGGGGTGAGGTGTTTCCCCAGATGGACAGGGATGACTGGGATGATGTATGGGACATTCATTTTACTAGATTGGTCTCTGCTAGGGTCCAACTCATTCAATTTAAATCCCTGCATCGTATATATCTTACTCCAGCAAGATTGGCTAAGATGTTCCCTACCCAGTCACCTAGTTGCTGGTGGTGCAGTTCCCTCGCTGCCGATTTCATGCATATCTTTTGGAATTGCTTGAACATCCAAGTTTTTTGGAAGGGGGTCACAGAATGTATAGCAGAAGTAACCGCCATTCCTATACAGCACACAATAGAGGTGTGCCTTTTGGGTTTAGTAGACAATCTAGCCCCAAAGAGAGTAACTCGTACTTTACTGACGATCCTAATCTATTACCCTAGGGAAATGATAGTGTTATCATGGAAAAAGCCCAACCCTCCATCTGTATCAGCGTGGAAGAGTGTGGTTAATAGGGCTTCACCTTTATACAAGGCTATGTACATTAGCAGGGGCATACCACAGAAATTTGATAAAGTGTGGGGCAGTTGGATGAATAGTGAAAATACGGTGGCTGATTGAGTGGCACCTAATGGAATGCACCTGTTGTGAGATTTAACATGCATGTAACTATTTGACATATTGAAACGTACTATTGACTGTCATTAGATAAAGGAGACCTTATTACCCTAGTGAGAGTCTGGAAGGAGGAGGAGAGAGTCAATGCTGAAGAAATGTAAATAGTTATTGTTATGTGTGGCCCATTGGGTCTTGTGTATACTTATACTTGTGTATGTATTTTTTATTTTTTTTTAACAGAAGTAATTGTTATTAAATATCCATTCAGTTGAGGCGCATGCGCGGTGCTCTGTGTCATGGCCGCTTGAACACAGAGCTCCGTCCTGCTCCAGACTATTGGCACCCTTAGAAGCGGGTACACTCTCCCCTCATATCCGGGATCGTGACCGGATCGCTCAGGATACCCTCGGGCACACTTTGGGGCACCTTTCGCCGGAGGAACGGACTCCCACAGGCTGCTTTACAACTTTCCTGGAAGCTACTGTGCTATCCAAGATGGCGGGGGAACGGCTGCCTCATGATTATACAGGCATGGCGGCCTCATCTCCCTGGCGAGCAGCGCTCCACAAAGAGGTATGTTGAGAAGCCCAGATGCTCCCCTCAATTGTGGGACCACAATCACCTGCCTCCACAATCTCCCTTCTCCACCAGACCCTGGAAGACATGAACATGCCTCCCACAATTTCACCCTCACAGGGGCCTGCATTGCAGCAGCAAGGCACAAGCCTGATTACCTCACATCCCCATGATATCTCTATGCTCTTTACAAGATTTTCAGAAATGCTTGACAGGGGCCTTACCCAAACTGCTGCTAAAATCACCTCAGACATTACCTCTGATATTAAATCAGATCTTCACCTGCCAGGCTCTCGTATTGAACATATTGAAGATAAACTGGATGCCACAATTGATCGAGTCAATCAGAACACCGATATATTTCAGGAACTACATGAACAGCTGGAGGGAGCCATTGCCAAAATTGATGACCTTAGGTCCAGAAGGCTGAACTTTCGGATCAGAGGCCTTCCAGAGAATTTCACTGACATTCCAGGGGCAGTTCATACTTTAATTAAAAACCTGATTCCTGATATTGGTGCCCACAAATTAGAACTGGATTGGGCCCACAGAGCACTGGGCCCCCCTCGCTCGGATGGTCTACCTTGTAACATTGTGGTGAAGCCCCATTTCTATAATGTCAAGGAAGAAGTCATGAGGAGAGCTCGCACTATTCCACAAATTCAACTTCTGGGACATTCTGTACAAGTTTATGCTGACATTTCCCCCTTCACTATACAAAGAAGGTGAGCACTCAAACCTCTCCTGTCTGTTGTACAACAGAAAAATATTAAATATTGGTGGCTCTTCCCCCTGAGCCTGAAATTTGAATTTAATGGCAAACCCTTCAGATCCTCTACGCTAGCAGAAGGGGAACTTTTGCTGAAGAGACTGGGACTCTTGCCTACTGACCCAACATCACCAATGCAATCATCTCCTTCCAGCTTGACCAAACGACCTCCTCCTCCAAGTCCTCTCACCCCTGCGTGGCAAAAAAAAATTCAAGAAGAGCAAGGAATCCACTGCTATCTGAACTGAAGACTTATCCTTTTTTCTTCACTCATCGCCCCTCTGGGGGATTTGGGCACAGCTGGCCCATTAGGCTCTAATGCCTACCATATTTTTTCATTGACTGTTTAGTTGATACCCCTATATACCCTATGGTTCAATTATACTTTTCTGGTCTCTGCACACTGCTACAGTTACCCTCAGCAGTGGAGCTCTCTCTTTAGTGACTTCTTAGGGGTCACTATAGGTATTTTCCAAACTTAGGCTCCCTATGTTCACATTCTCAGAGGAGATCCAGACGCATCCCTTCTATAAAGATAGGAACCAGGGAACATTGAAAATTGTATTTTGTATTTCACATCCCGACTTACTTCCTTTTTGTCCCTCCTAGAATACACCATTATTTGTTTAGTTACGAGTTATAATTTGGGGGGGGGGGTACCTCAATATGTTTTTTTTAATTTTATTTGCATTGCTCTCGGGGGCGTCGTGTATGGAGCGGCACCCATGCGCCTCATCCTACACTCGGAGACAGAATTTTATCCTGCTCCTGGTTGGGATTCCCCCCACTGGTTGGGGGCACCATATTTGTATCTCAGGATATGGTGAACACCTTCTTACCATATTCTTGGATCCTTCTGTGTTTTCTCTTTATTTCTGTCCTCTTTTTCACCCTTTACTAAATTTTTATTCTTTTCAGTGACAAGTGCGATCTCCCTCAACGGCGAATCCCGGGCCTGTTCTATATCGGCCTCGCAGATGGATGATTCCCATGGACCACCTCTCTGATGGAAGGTAAGTGATTGGGGTTTACTGGCATCTCAACCTACTGTGCTCCATGGCTGACCACACCACTCTTACACAGGCCTTGCATTTCGCTTCACACAACGTACAGGGGATTAACTTACCTATCAAACGTCGGAAGAAGAAGATGGAGGAAGAAGATGAAGAAACCGAAGGATGAAGAAAGGAAAAAGACCAGAAGAAAGAAGATGAAAGAAGACTTTAATAAAGGACTTGTCAAAGACCGTCTCCTGTCATTTTTAGCACTTTTGTCACTTTTTTGTTGAAATGGTAGGGGTACACGTGGGGATCTGGGGGTCCCCTTGTTAAATGGGGGCTTCCAGATTCCGATAAGCCCCCCCGCCTGCTGACCCCCACAACCACCGGCCAGGGTTGTGGGGATGAGGCCCTTGTCCTCATCAACATGGGGACAAGGTGCTTTGGGGGGACCCCAAAGCACCCTCCCAATGTTGAGGGCATGTGGCCTGGTACGGTTCAGGAGGGGGGCATTCTCTCGTTCCCCTCTCTTTTCCTGCGGCCTCCTAGGCTGCATGCTCGGATAAAGGGTCTGGTATGGATATTTAGGGGGAACCCCACGTAATTATTTTTTTTAAATTTGAAGTGGGGTTCCCCTTAATATCCATAGCAGACCTGAAGGAACCCCCACGCTTTTTTTAATTTTTTTTTATCAATGACTTTTTTTTTTATCAATGACTTTCAATGAATGACTGTTCTCTGTATTACGGGAGCCGGCAATTCATTAGCCGCGAGTGATTTTAAATAGCTTTTTTTCCTACAAAAATGACACTTTGTGCAGGGACAGTTCTAAGCACGGGAAACATGCGCCCTTCACAGGCATACTATAGACACCCCCCAGGTACGAAATTTAAAGGAATATTACACTTTTATTGTTTCACATTAAGCATTATTAAAATCACTGCTCCTGAAAAAACGGCCGTTTTAAAAAAAAAAAAAATTGCATTGATTCATGTCCCCTGGGGCAGGACCCAGGTCCCCAAACACTTTTTATGACAATAACTTGCCCATAAGCCTTTAAAATTATCACTTTTGATTTTGAGCGTTCGAGTCCCATAGACTTTAATAGGGTTCTAAAGTTCACACGAGCTTTAGGTCTGTTTGCAGGTTCTGGTGCGAACCGAACAGGGGGTGTTCGGCTCATCCCCACTCCTAAACTTCAGTTTAGCAGCTGTAGTGTACATGAGGCCTAATCTACAAAAAAAATATGTATATTTAAGTGTCCTCACCCTTAACTTCCTGTTTGACGGGAGAAATCTCCATAATGACACAGCCAATAATAAAAAACACAGTTCTTACCCTTCCTCATTTTATCTGAGAATTTAGACAAATGGGTTAATACAAAGCAAGCTGCACTTTCTTCAAAGCAGTTATTGAAATTGATGATTGTCAACATATTACAGTTAAACATTCATCTATTAAAACATGTAACTGCCAATTAGCAGTTAACGTGCTGAATATGTGATCTCATATTCTTATATTGTCTGTTTTTCTAAGGTAGCCATATGGAATTTAATGAGTCTGTAAGCAATTACAATTCAGTATTACATTAAAATCTTCCCAAGCTCAAGTTGTAGGAACAAGTCACTGAACTTGTTCTATTTCCAAATGAAATTGGGTCTCTTCCGTTCACAAATGCAGCACATTCAGATGACGTTGAAGAACTGAGCTAACACAGAAGTATAAGGAATAAAAATAAAAGGTGAGATAAGAACTATTTAAACATAATTTAACATCTTTCAGATATAGTACACCAAACCTCTTGTCTTAAAGTCCTAATTCTAACAATTAAGAAAAAGCATGTAGATTCCAAATATTTTATATGTTTAATAAAGAAAATGCAGATAGATGCAAAATACTTGTTTTTCTTGAACTTATGTATAAAGTAATGCTCGGCCCTTGAAGAAGGGGGCATACCCTGAAAGCTTGCCCTGAAAAAATTGTATGTTAGTGCAAACAAAAAAGTATCACAGACAGTACTCAATTGTTTCTTTTGCAAGTGCACTAATATGGCTACAATAACCTCAAGCTGAACTTATGCTTAAAGGGTAACTCCACTTTTGTGGGGAAAAAATAGCAAATAAAGAAAACATTATAAAGGGTATTCTATTTCGACTCAAGTCATATAGTATTTGAAAGTTATTAAAAATGATCTTTCCTTTTCAATCTGCAGCTGCTGTAATTTTTTGAAAATGCAATGCCATATTCAAACCTGGAGGTGTTCTGTACACAGAATGTTTTCTTGCTTGTGTGATTGGCTCACTGATTTTCCCAGAAGTCAGCACTAAGATACAAGTTAGATTTCAGGCATCCCCTGCAACAAATATGTCATTTTTGGTGAGATACTCTCAATAGGAAATCCCATCTAAAGGGGTGCAGGCCCAGCAGTTTTCCTCATTAGAGCCCTGATTCTGCAGCAGCTGGTTGATAATTATGAAACCACTCCCATTAGACCCACTCAGCAAAGGTGCACAGGGGAACAAACCTTGATTTCTTCAGAATAACAAAAGGTAGGAATCTGCAACAAAGTTTAAAATCCCTGCAATATACATAGATCACCTAGATGGGTGAAAAAGTGGAGTTATGCTTTAAGTATCATCACATTGCATTACAATAGCATATTGTTGATTTAACATAAATGTGAAAGGTACATTTAAAATCGTTTTTCTTTTCTTGCATCGGCCGTTCGCCTGTTCCGGGAATCCAGAACTTTGTGGGCCGTTCGCAACATATTCGTGTGGCGCGAACGGCCCGCAATGCACTGCGCCATCGCAGTGCATTGCTAGCTGATGATTGGCCAAGCATGCACTGTGACCCCGCATGCTTGGCAAATCACAGCGCCGGCAGCGAGGAGAGCCATAATTGGCCACAGGCAGGATGCCTGTGGCCAATTATAGCTCAGGGGGGTTTAGTACACGCCCCACACTATATAAGGCCGCCAGCGCAGCGGCCTTGTGTAGTGTGTTGGCGTGAAGGGAGAGAGCAGGATAGGCAGGGACAGTGTCATCTTTGCTTGTTAACCTAGCACAGTTACAGTAGGTGTAGTGTGCCTCCTGCACAGTATACACCTGAAGCTACCCCTTATTGCTGGTGTTGTTCTGTTGTGCAACACAGACATCTGCATCAGTTACAGTGGATGTAGGTGCCTCCTGCACAGTATACACCTGAAGCTACCCCTTTATTGCTGGTGTTGTTCTGTTGTGTAACACAGGCATCTGAAGCAGTTACAGTGGGTGTAGGTGCCTCCTGCACAGTATACACCTAAAGCTACCCCTTATTGCTGGTGTTGTTCTGTTGTGTAACACAGGCATGTGCAGCAGTTACAGTGGGTGTAGGTGCCTCCTGCACAGTATACACCTAAAGCTACCCCTTATTGCTGGTGTTGTTCTGTTGTGTAACACATGCATCTGCAGCAGTTACAGTGGGTGTAGGTGCCTCCTGCACAGTATACACCTAAAGCTACCCATTATTGCTGGTGTTGTTCTGTAGTGTAACACAGGCATCTGCAGCAGTTAAAGTGGGTGTAGGTGCCTCCTGCACAGTATACACCTATTGCTGTTTTTTCCATCTCCCTGCAGGCCATTAGTATGTCTGGAAGGCCAACAAGGAGAGGCAGACAGTCACAAGCCAATAAAAGAGGGCATGCAGGCTCTGTGTCTAGAGGCAACAGTGCTGGTCGTGGACGCGTTGCAACGTCATCAGCACGTGGCCATGGGACATGCTTGTCCTCATTTTTGGCAGCTAGACGTGTTGAGCCGCATAATGCCGAAGACTTGGTAGAGTGGATGACGAAGCCCTCCTCATCCTCCTCATCCTCTCTCACCCAGGCTCAGGGTACTGGCACAGCAGCTGCCAACGCGCCCTCTTCCCTCGACTCAATGTCATCAGTCACTCCTCCACCCACCATGTCCTCCTGAGGAGTCCCCCGAACTGTTTGACCACAGTGTTGGGTACATGCTCCAGGAGGATGCCCAGCGTTTTGAAGGCTCTGATGATGATACCCAGCTAGAGGAAGGCAGTAGCATGAGCGCAGAGAGAGGGGATGCTCAAGAAGGACAGCAATCTGGCAGTCATGTTCCACCAGCTGCAGCATACTGCCAGGTTTGCCCCAGTGATGAAGAGGGAGGGGATGATGAGGTCACTGACTCCACGTGGGTGCCTGATAGAAGAGAGGAGGAGGAGGCACATCTCCAACGAGGCAGGATGCCATCCGGGGCCAGCTTAAGGGCAGCACACCGACTGAATCACACCGCAGAGCTCCGTCTGTGCAGGGCGCTGCCTCTGCACATTATTCCAAAAGTTCTTTGGTGTGGGCCTTTTTTGAGACGAGTGCATCAGATTCCACCGCTGCTATTTGCAACATATGTCTCAAGTGTATCTAGCGTGGCCAAAACATCAGCCGCTTGGGCACCACATGCTTGACCAGACATATGTTGACCTGCCATGCAGCTAATTGGCAAGCGTACCTTAAAGACCTTAATTTCCCTGTCCCAGCTGCTGGACCGTCAAAATAAGTTCACTCCCAGCGATCCACATGCCCAGCGGTTGAATGCTAGACCGAATGCCTCAGCTAACCTATGCTGCATGGCCTCCCTGATCCTGCAAAGCCTGTGGAAGGATCCTCGTATTTTTCGGATCAGGGAGAGGGACCATTACTGGCTGACCACTCTCCTTGATCCACGGTACAAGGATAAGGTTGCGGACCTTATCTTGCCATCGCAGAGGGAGCAGAGGATGAGACATCTCCGGGAGGCCTTGCAGAAAGGTCTGTGCAATGGGTTCCCAGAGACTGGGAGGTTACAAACTACTTGTCCTGGACAATAAGTTGCTGAGGCTTCGGTCAGTAACAGAAGGAGTGGTGGAGAAGGTGGCCGCCTAACCGATGCATTCAGACAATTTTTTAGTCCGCAGCCCCAAGGTATGATCGGTTCCAGCAACCATCGCCAGCGTCTGATTTACATGGTGTAGGAATATCTAGGGGCAAGGTCAGACTTGGACACCTTTCCCACCGAAAATCCTCTGGCTTACTGGGTCTTAAGGATGGATCACTGGCCAGAGCTTGCACAGTATGCAATTGAGCTACTGGCCTGTCCTACATCCAGCGTTCTTTCGGAAAGCACATTCAGTGCTGCTGCAGGCTTTGTAACCGATCACAGGGTGTGCCTGTCCAACGACTCGTTTGATCGACTGACCTTCATAAAGATGAATCAGACTTGGATCACCACCAGCTACCAAGCACCTGAAGCTGATGTAATCGAATAATTTATTTTGAAATGTCACATCCCTTCAAGATTGCCTATGCTGATGCTGAGTGACTGTCCTGTTATGTTGATTGACTATCCTCTTCCTCCTCAATGATCCTGCTGAAACATTGGAAGAACATTTTTGTTTCTGGGTGCCGCCACCAGTGGCTAAGGCCCAATTTTTGAGCCCGTTTAACAGGGGCATGTAATTAAAATTTTTGATGCAATGCTTTGCAGCAGGGCTTATTCCTGCACTCCAACAACAGTATCTGGGAGAGGTTGCAGTGTCGTGGCACCAGCACCAATGCCTAATGCCCAATTTTTCAGCCCCTGTTTAACAGGTGCATGTAATTACAATTCTTGATATAATATTTCACAGCAGGGCCCGTTCCAGCCCCCACGAGAGTAACTGTGAGGACTTACAGTGTTGTGGCACCACCACCACTACCACCACCACCAAATCCCAAGTTTTCTACCACTGTTCAACAATGGCATGTAATTACAATTCTTGATATAATAGTTCACAGCAGGGCGCTCCAGCACCCACCAAGAGTCACTTTGAGGGCTTACAGTGTTAACTTATGGCAACACCAACACCTTAGGGCCAAATTTCTGTAGAGCATATAGGGCAGGCCCCTACTTTCCAACTTACAAAAGTCTCCTACTTGCAAACGGAAGGAGACAACAGGAAGTGACATGAAAAAAGACGGACGTCCAAAAAAATTATACAGGGGTGATAACCCTTTCCTATGTTTTCCAAAAAGCTTAAAAATAGATTTTTTTGACTTTAAAAATGTACCAGTTCAAAATTACAAACAGATTCTACTTAACACAACAAACCTATACAGTCCCTGTCTTGTTTGCACCACCTGTATACTGCTGTTCTGAGTATATGGGGCCTGGGGCCCCACGCCTTTCCTTTTTTTTATTTGGGTACGGGGTTCCCCTTAATATCTGTACAAGACCCAAAGGGGCTGGTAATGGGCAGGGGGGCTACCCATGCCATTTTCCTCAATGATTTTCATCCATATTGCCGAAACCAGACATTACATTAAAACCAAGCAGTTTTAAATTACTTTTTTTCCGTTAAATGTAATTTTGTGCAGGGACTGTTCTAAACATGGGAAACACGTGCCACTTCACAGGCATACTATAGACACCCCCCAGGCACGATATTTATAGGAATATTTCACGTTTTTTTTCACTTTAATCGTCATTAAAATCAGTGCTCCTGAAAAAAATGAATTTTTTAAAAAAAAATTGCATTGATCCATGTCCCCTGGGGCAGGAGCCGGGTCCCCAAACCCTTTTTAGGACAATATCTTGCATATTAGCCTTTAAAATAAGCAGTTTTGATTTCAAACGTTCAAGTCCCATAGACTTTAATGGGGTTCTAAAGTTTGCGCAAATTTTCGGTCCGTACGAAGGTACTGGTGCAAACCAAACCGGGGGGTGTTGGGCTCATCCCTATTCTTGCAGAAGATTTTTTTCTGACATAATAGTTTATCCTGCCCTAATACCCCCTGTGCTGTACTCCTTTCATCTATATAATATACAGTTGTTGAAAGTTACCACATTGTGAGATCATAGTGATTCTCATACTTTTATTAGCCTTAGAAACATACATGACTTGCATTAACCACTTGCCGACCGCTGCACACCGATTTACTTTGGCAGACTGGCACGGGCAGGCAAAAGGGCGTACCTGTACATCCCTTTGAATTTGCCGCCTAACTGGATGTTCGCCGGCGGCCCGCGATTGCGACGAGGAACAGGGAGATGTAAACAAGGCATTTCCCTGTTCTTCCTAGACACATGACAGGGATCTACTGCTCCCTGTCATCGGGAGCAGTGATCTCTGTCATGTTGTAGTGAGCCCATCCCCCTACAGTTAGAACACATGCAGGGAAAACACTTAACCCTGTGCACGCTCCCTAGTGTTCCCTACCAGTGTCATTTATACAGTAACCACTGGCTATTTGTAGCTCTGATTGCTGAATATGGTCCCAAAATGTCAAAAGTGTCTGATCTGTCCACCATAATGTCGCAGTCCCGATAAAAAAATTGCAGATCACCGCCATTACTAGTAAAAAAAAAAATAATAATAAAAATGCCATAAATCTCTCCCCTATTTTGTAGATGCTATAACTTTTGCGTAAACCAATCAATATACACTTATTGCAATTTCTTTTTTTTACCAAAAATATATAGAAGAATGCATATCGGCCTAAACTGTGGAATAAATTCGTTTTTTTATATATTTTTGGGGATATTTATTGTAGCGAAAAGTAAAAAATATTGCTTTTTTTTTTTAAATCCCTAATTTTTTGTTTATAGCGCAAAAAAGAAAAACCACAGAGGTGATCAAATGCCACCAAAACAAAGCCCTGTTTGTGGGAAAAAAAGCATGTCAATCTTGTTTTGGTACATCTTTGCACGACTATGCAATTGTCTGCTAAAGTGACGCAGTGCCGAATCGCAAAAAATGCTCTGGTCAGGAAGGGGGTAAGGTAGCAAATACCTTGGGGTGTCTACTTTCCAAAATGGGGTTATTTGTGGGGTTTTTGTGCTATCTTGACATTTCAAGGCCTCCATAATTGTGATAGGTAGTGAGGAAGTGAAAACACCCTTTTACACCCTTAGAAAACCTGAAGGCAGTGATTGGTTTTCGGGGTCCTGTACACGGCTAGGCTCCCAAAAAGTCTCACACATGTAGTATCCCCATACTCAGGAGAAGCAGAAAAATGTATTTTGGGGTGTAATTCCACATATGCCCATGGCATGTTTGAGCAATATATAATTTAGTGACAACTTTGTACAAAATAAAAAAGTTAGTAATTTTCCCAAAACGTGTGGAAAAATATAAAAATTCCATGGGCTCAACATGCCTATCAGCAAATATTTTGGGGTGTCTACTTTCCAAAAAAGGGGTCACGGGGGGGGGTTGAACTGTCCTGGCATTTTATGCACAACATTAGAAGCTTATATCACATATCACGCACTCTTATAACCACTTGAAGACAAAGCCCTTTCTGACACTTTACATAATTTTTTTTTGCAAGAAAATTACTTTGAACCCCCAAACCTTATATATTTTTTAAAACAAAGGCCCTAGGTATTCAATTGGTGGGTGTTGCATTTTTTAAAATTGTAATGCACTAAAACACTCTATATTGCCCAGATGTTTGATGAAATAAAAAATATGATCTTATGCTGAGTACATGGATACCAAACACAACATGTTTTAAAATTGCACACAACCATACAGCTGAAACAAACTACAAGCTAAACAATTTTAAAATCCTGTACAGGTTACCACTTTAGATTTACAGAGGAGGTCTACTGCTAAAATGACTGCCCTTGATCTGACCTTCACAGTGATACCTCACATGCACGGTGCAATTGCTGTTTATATATGACACCAGACCGATGCTTGCGATCACCTTTGCTCATGAGCAGGGGGGGGCAACAGGGGGGATTTTTTTATATTATTATTTAATTTTGCTTTTATATTTCATTTTTAAACTGTCCCTTTAATTTTTTTTTATAATTTTTTTATTGTTATCTCAGGGAATGTAAATATCTCCTATGACAGCAAAAAGTAGTGACAGGTACTCTTTTTTGAAAAAAAATGGGTCTATTAGACCCTAGATCTCCCCTCTGCCCTCAAAGCATCTGACCTCACCAATATTGGTGTGATTAAATGCTTTTCCAATTTCCCAATGGCGCTGTTTATATCTGGCGAAACCTAAGTCATGAAATACTCATAGCTTCCGGTTTCTTAGGCCATATAGGTGATTGGAGCCATTCTGGTCTCCGATCAGCTCTATGGTCAGCTGGTGGAACCATCGGCTGCATTCTCTGGTTCCCTGTTGGGACAGAAGAACCAGAGAAAACCACAGAAGATAGTGGGGGGGCATTTCCTCCCACTGCCTGTAAAAGCAGTCTAGATGATAATTAGCCATTAGGATTGCTTTTACATGAAAGCCGGTTGCTGGCTGAAAAGAATGACACCAAGATGATACCTAAACCTGCAGGCATCATTCTGATATAACCACTAAAACTCCAGCAACATACCAGTACATTGCTGGTCCTTGTTGGGCATATATTGTAATGTATTTTTTTTTTCATGCAGCCTGTGATTGATCGGTGGGGATGCCCACCATTAGAATACCGCCCTTCATCCACCCACTTCTAATGATGGGCATACATGCACCAATTTTTTTAACTGTGGTGGTGAAATCACCTCCTACAGCGCTGGAGTCGCTGATTTATGTACTGTGAGAGCAAATGCTTTTGCTGTCAAGATAAATAAATCAGTAATGCAGCTGAATGGCGAACCTGCTAAGCAAATGATGGTTAACAATAAAACAAAGTAACATTACAGTATAACAGTAAGACTTACCATACCTGCAAAGCAAATACAATAAAACATAGTACAAATATTTTTTTTTTAACGCAATCTGTGCTTAAAAGATATATGCCGATGCATGGGGGAAATCCGCACCTAATGTTAGGAGCAAATCACTCCTACACCCCTGCCCCCATGCTTTGGCATATATGCTTTTTTTTTAAACTGCGGTGGTGAAATCACCTCCTATAGCGATGGAGTCATGGCTTTACGTATCGTGGGAGCAAACGCTGTTGCTGTCAGATAAATAAACCTGTGCTGCAGATGAATGGCATACCTGCTAAGCAAATGATGGTTAAAGTGGAGGTCCACCCTAAAAAACATTTATACATTAAAATTTTCTTTGAAATAAATAAAAAAACATAGAAAAATTTTTTTCTTAGTCCGTGGAGCTGTTCCGTCACCTCCTCCTCTTCGGCGAGCTCACCCGTTGTCTTCTGGGACCTGTGTGTGTCCCATAAGATGACAGGCCATTCACAAAGCGATGCGCGACTCGCGCATGCGCAGTAGGAAACAGGCAGTGAAGCCACAAGGCTCCACGGCAGGTTTCCCTTAGTTGCAATGGATAGGCCTCGGTGGGCCGACATGGTGGGCTCGCTGGACAGGTAAGTGCCCTTATTAAAAGTCAGCAGCTACAGTGTTTGTAGTTGCTGACTTTTTAAAAAAATTTAAAAAGTCTGGGACACCGCTTTAACAATAAAACAAAGTAACATTACAGTATATAAGTAAGACATACCATACCTGCAAAGAAAATACAATAAAACATAGTACAAATGAAACACTACAGTTCTAAAATACAGTAACAATAGAGAGAGAACAATAGATATAGAACAATAGAGAGCGAACAATAGAGTGGACAATAGAGAGCGAACATAAGAGAGAGAACAATAGAGAGAGAAGAAAAATAAAACCACAACTATTTCTGGCTTTTTTTTGTGCTTTTGTGTGATTTTTTTGCACTTTTATATAAACTGTAAACTGTAAACGTTCCAGATTAGGGTCTCTCAAAATGTGATGGCCATCTCCTCTTTTGAGACCCTGTGTAAGTGTGCCCTAGGAATGTGTAGTGCTGTACCCTACGCTAATACTCCACTTGTGTATGGTAGCTTTTAAAACAGTCACCGATGCAGAGACCAGATTGGTCAGGACAGGAGGGTGTCACGCCTAAATCTGTGCTTTCTGCAGACACAATATCTTCTTTGAGGTGTTCTGTGGGCAGGGGTACCAGGAAGGACATACAGAAAATGCCTCTCATGCAGCCGGCTCACTGCATTTGCGTTAGGAAGGTGGGCCATAGCACCGTCTGTAAACAGAAGGGCTGTGGCGATCTCTTCCTGGAATTTTAGAAGGATCCAGTTTGTCTTGAAGCTTTGTATAGCACAAAAGCCTTCAGCAGAGCCAATTGGAATAAATATACAGACACTTTTTTATATCAGCGTCTGGCCTTACGGGCAATTAGGTACGGTGCCAACAACTGGTCGTTGAGGTCTACCCCTCCCATGTTAAGGTTGTATTCATGGATAGAGAGGGGTTTCTCCACAACACCAGTCACCGTAGGAATTTGGACTATCATATCTATGTGAAGGGAGGACAGAACCAGGGCCGGACTTTCCATAGGGCTTGACGGGGCTCAAGCCCATGGGCCCCGTCCAATAGGGGGCCCCACGGTCCCCGCAATCCCCGCCTGTTTCCCGGACCAGTGTCTTTATCTTCTTTACACTAGGCATCCGCGCTATAGCAGGCTACAGCGCGGACGCCAATTGTCCCGTGACCGTCCAATAGGAGGCCCCGCGGTCCCCGCCTGTTTCCCGGACCAGTGCCCATATCTTCTTTACACTAGGCGTCCGCGCTATAGCAGGCTACAGCGTGGATGCCAATGGCTGGGAGGACGTCCCTGGACGTCCTCTTGTTTACTTCCCCGATGCGCCCCCCCCCCCCCCCGGCGCGCATCGGGGAAGTTCTGTGTTGGCAGTGTGTCCCTTGATCATGCTAAATGCCAATCACAGTGGCCATTTAGCACTGGTCTGATTGTCCAATGAGAGATGATCTCATGAGATCATCTCTCATCGCCGGCTCTCCCCCTCACACAGAGACAGCCTGGTGAGGAGGGAGAGCGACGTGCAGCTTTCTTGTAGGTAAAGAAAAAAAATTGGAAAATAAAGTGCTGTCAGTGCCATGATAATCAGTGCCACGTATTAGTGCCATCTGTCAGCAGTGCCACATATTAGTGCCATCTGTCATCAGTGTCACGTGTCATCAGTGCCACGTATTAGTGCCATCTGTCATCAGTGCCACGTATTAGTGCCATCTGTCAGCAGTGCCACATATTAGTGCCATCTCTCATCAGTGTCACGTGTCATCAGTGGCAAGTATTAGTGTCATCTGTCATCAGTGTCACGTGTGATCAGTGCCACGTATTAGTGCCATCTGTCATCAGTGCCACATCAGTATCACGTTTCATTGTCCTGGTGCTCCAGGGCCTTCAAAAGTGTGCTAGGTAGTTAACAAGTTAGATGTGTAATTTATGCTCCTAGAACACGTGATGGCGCTCCCTGCATTTTGGGCCTCTCTAAGTGGCCAGGCTGTGGAAAAGTCCCACACATGTGGTATCGTAATACTCAAGAGGAGTAGCAGAATGTGTTTTGGGGTGTCATTTGTGGTATACACATGCCATGTGAGAGAAATAACCTATTACAATGACAATTTTGTGAAAAAAAATCTTCATTTTGGAGAATTGTGTAAAAAAATTACAACATCAAAAAGCTCACCATGCCTCTTACTAATTACCTTGGAATGTCTACTTTCCAAAAAGGGGTCATTTGGGGTATATTTGTACTTTTCTGGCTTGTTCGGGTAACAAGAAATGAGATAGGCCACCAGTACATCAGATGTGATCAATTTTTTATGATTTGCACCACATCTTGTAGACTCTCTAACTTTCACAAAGACCAAATAATATCCACTAATTTGGGTTAATTTTACCAAACATATGTAGCAGTATTAATTGTGGCCAAAATTTATGAAGAAAAAATAGTAATTTGCTAAATTTTATCGCAGAAACTGAAAAAAATTTGTTTTTTTTTTCAGAATTGTTCCTTGCGCCATCTCTCCTTTTCTCTTATCTTGCGGTTTTCTGATTGGTTATTGGCAGTTACGTAGTGCCTCGTTTACTGCCGTTGATAAAACCTGTCTGCATTAGACAGTGATATAATGGCGGACAAACGGTATCAGAGTGGCGCGCTTAAAAGGAAACTAAAGAATGAAAGACAGCAACGCAAAACAGAAGTTCTCAGTAAAATGAAAAGGATTACTGGATTTTTTACACCCATGACACCACAGCCTGATGTGCAAGCGGAGAATCCAGAGGACAACAACCCGAACCCGCTGGGAGAAATGGTTGGAGACGATTTGAATTCACGAGCAGGGCAGCCCATCAATGAATCATCATGTCTTCAGTCAGAAACAGCAACTACAGATTCTTTATCCACTGATCCTGATCCTGCTACAGATTCTTTATCCACTGATCCTGATCCTGCTACAGATTCTTTATCCACTGATCCTGATCCTGCTACAGATTCTTTATCCACTGATCCTGCTCGCTGGGGTAAAATTGATGAAAGCGTGCGTGCTTATTGGGCGCGAAAAGGTCCGGAGTCCGTTCAAAATAAGGATGCTAATGTCAAGGCTTCTGAACGTCACTACAAACATCAGAAGAGACTGTTTTCTAAAACTCATTTCAAACACAAGCATTTAATTGGTGAGTACTTGCCCAAAGAATGGTTGCTCTACTCACCATCCACCGGTTGTGTGTTTTGTTTTGCTTGCCGCCTGTTTGGCGATGGTAACGGTCAATCCCTTTTTGAGTCTGGATATAGTGACTGGAAACATGCTACCAGACGCATTGCCGAGCACGAGAATAGTGAAAGTCATAGAAAGGCTATGTTTAATTATATCAACAGAGCAGCAGCTGACGGAGTTATAGATTCTCAGCTTAAAAAGCAGTTTGAGTCGCAATGCAATTATTGGAGTGAAGTTTTGAAAAGAGTGGTTGCAGTTGTAAAATTTCTGTCAGAGCGGGGATTGGCTTTCCGAGGCTCCAGTGAAATATTTGGTCGAGCTGACAATGGGAATTACATGGGAATCCTGGAACTGATCAGTGAATTCGACCCATTCTTGAAATCACACATACAGATATATGGCAATGCTGGGGTAGGAACCCCCTCATATCTTTCATCAAAAACATGCAATGAATTTATCGAGCTAATGAGCAATAGAGTACTTTCTGAAATCATTGCTGAAGTGCAAGTGACAAAGTACTTTTCCATTTGCATTGATTCAACTGCCGATATGACGCACATTGATCAGCTTACATTTATCATAAGGTATGTTTCACCAGAGGGCCTCGTAGAAGAGCGATTCTTAAAATTTCTCCCTATATCTAGCCACACAGGGAAGGCACTCTGTGATGCAGTGTTCACAGTTTTACAAGAGATGGACATAGATATCAGTAACTGCCGTGGACAGTGCTATGATAATCCTGCAAACATGTCAGGAGTGTACAGCGGTCTGCAAGCTCACATCAAAGACATTAATCCACTAGTAGGGTGGGTGCCGTGCGCCGCGCACACTCTTAATCTGGCTGGAGTTAATAGTGTAAACTGCTGTACAGAGACCGCCGATTTTTTTAACTTCATTCAGACTTTGTTCAACTTCTTCTCGAAATCCACAGCTAGATGGAAGGTGGTAACTGCAGGTTTGCAGCCTAATGAAAACCATCGCATTGAGACACTAAAATCTCTTTCTGACACCAGGTGGGCTGCGCATGCACAGGCCACCAAGGCACTGTGCAGGAACTATGCCAATATTCAAGAGTCACTAATGAACATTGCAGAAGACAGCAAACAGAACCCGACAACACAAAATGATGCTTGGTCACTGCATAAAAAAATGAACAGGCTTGAGACTGCTTTTCTTTGCACTATGTGGAATTATGTTCTACAACGCTTTCATGGGACAAGTGTTGCACTTCAAGCTGTGGATCTGGACCTGTGCAATGCTGTTGATTTGGTGAGGTCACTGCGGGAATATATTGTTGGTTTGAGAGATGAATTTGATGTGTTTGAAGACCAAGCAAAAGCGATGTCTCCCACCGTTTCTGCGACACATACAAACAAGACACACAAAGACAAAGAAAACGCAAGACTCATGTGGATGAGTCTGCAACACCTGAGGTTCGCTTATCAGGGAGAGAACGGTTCTCATCTGGTGTGTTTCTAGTTGTGATGGATAGGCTGCTGGCTGAACTTGATCGCCGTTTTCAGTCCTATAATGACCTCAACAGCACTTTTGGTTTCCTGAACAACATACCTACCCTCTCTGCAGAACATCTTCGTAAAAAAGCAGCAGATCTACAGAAGAGATACCACACTGACCTGGAAAATGAATTTTGTGAAGAAATCATCCAGTTCAAAGAATGCATCTGCCATGATGAGCCATCATCTGCTAGAGAACTTCTTTTGTGCATTAAAAAAAGAAAACTACAGACCATCTTCCCAAACGTGGATGTCGCTCTCAGACTTTACCTGACATTACCAGTCACAAATGCAAGTGGGGAGCGCAGTTTCTCCAAACTGAAACTGGTAAAAAATAGACTAAGATCCACAATTGTACAGCAGAAATTAAATCATCTCACTCTGATGTCAATTGAGAGTGACCTTCTCCGTAAACTGGATTTTACTGATTTAATCAAAGACTTTGCTGCAAAGAAATCCAGAAGATGCCACTTCTAAATAGTAATGTTAATATCTTTAAAATTAGATGACATGCATGAAGTCATAACCTGAAAATCTTTCTCTTTCTTTCTCACCCTTGCCTTTTGTTGTTTTAAATGATCAGATTCTGGATTCTGTTGTTGATGTAATGCTTATTATTATTATTTTATTTTATTGACTGTACATTTCTAATTTGTGTGCATAGTTAAGATTTTTCACTACAACGCTCACTTATGTACTACACACACACACACACACACACACACACACAATTTATCTTGCACTTTGTTCAATGTGTTATTTTGCTATATTATTGCAATTGATTTGTTATGATTGCAAACTTACAAGGTAGTTGTTTGTTTTTCAATATGTTTTCCAGGTAAATAAGTGTTTTATGTTCTCATTTGTGCATTGCAATAAACACATGATCACTTTGAACTTTTTTAATCATTATTTATATATTGGAAAAAATCTTTTCAAGCTTCAGTGGTCATATAAATAGATTATTACATTTTTTTAGCATTTAACACTGTCTACGGTACCAGTCACCTTTTAAAAGTAGCTTGGCACTTCAAATAACGATTGGATCGATTATATTGTTACGGCACCAGATGGCGACAAATGAATATAGAAGGTAGGGCCCGAAAGTGACTCAAGCCCAGGGGCCCCCAGCACCCTAAGTCCTGCCCTGGACAGAACGAATACATTCTGTGAATCCCTCCACTTCACTGCTAACAAATTATTACACTTCAAGCAGTCTCTCTCCCCCCTCTTAGTCGGGACTCTACAAGCCGTTGGGGGAAGCCCCGGCGATTAGATTGCACAGTGCCACATGCACCAATTCTACAATCAAAAAGGTGACTAAAAAGTAGCACTCTTGTGTAATAATTGTCCATGTACAAGTGGTACCCCTTGGCAAATAAGGGTGACACCATATCCCACACAATCTTACCAGCGCTCCCTATGTAGTCTGGGAAGTTCTCTGGCTCCACGTGACTATCTCTTCCCTTGTAAACCATACAATTATGTGTGTATCCTGTTGCCCTGTCACAGAGCTTATACATCTTGATCTCATATCTGGCACACTTGCTGGGAAGATACTGTTTGATAGACAAGTGGCCATAAAACTTAATCAGCACAGACAACTTGATCGGGAGTAAACAAGGCTGCAAACTGCTGGTTGAAGTGGTTTACAAGGGGTTGAATTTTGTGAAACTGATCATATCCAGGTTCATTGTCATTGAAATGCATGAACCGCAAGATCTGCTCGCATTGTGTCCTGGTTATGGAGGCAGAGAACACAGGCATATGGTGAATTGGGTCAGTGGACCAATATGACCGCAATTCACTTTTTTAAACTATGCCCATGAGGAGGGATAGGCCCAGGAAGGTCTTAAATTCGGAAACCGTAATAGGTTTCCAATCTCTGGCAAGGGTCAACTGGGGATTAGCGGTGATGAATTGACCAATTGCTTTGGTCCACATTAGATTTATAGAGATCTTCCGTGACAAACAGCGAATAAAAATCAAGTGACATAAAATCAACTGTTTCCACCTAAATTCTAGGTTGGCCAGTGAATAGGGGAAGTATGGGTGCTGCAGAAGTGGTGAGCTCCCAATTCGGATTGGCAAATGCAGCAGGAAGGGCACTATGGGCTTGACGGGCTTGTGTTTGTCTTCTTCTTGGTGGCTGCGGGACACTACTTGTGCTAGCTATCTCACTATCTTGGACTGCACTTATGGGACTCGCCACATCACCAAGTGTTACTGCAGTGCTGGATGTATGACCAGGATGTACTAGGACGCTGGTGCTTGCCAGTTAACTAGAAGGATGAGCGGAACTAGTACTGGCTCTCTGCTCCATACGAGAGCCCTGCAGTTCTTGCACCTCAACAACAGCAGAAGAATGGGGTTTAGGTATGGCTGACCTTGGCAGGGACCACTACTCCATCATCAGAGCTATCCGTCAATGGGGCGCAAGGCTCCACTGATGGTTTCCCTTAGTTGCAATTGATGTATCAGCCTCAGGGGCCGACATTGCGGGCTCGCTGGACAGGTAAGCAGACCCTGACTAATGCTAAAACCTAACTGATATCACTCTCTGGGTGATCAGGGGGTTAAATCTTTATTTAGGTAATATAGGTTGGGTGCCCTGACACTCTAAAAAAAAAAAACGTACTAACCAGTGTCACCCGTGACACTAATATGGTGATCACTGGTGACAGGGGTGATCAAGGGGTTAAACCTTTATTAAGGGGGTTTAGGGGGGTCCCTAGACCAATCTGGGCCTACCACTAAGTACCCTAACATTGATTATTGTCACAAATGACCCCAGTACAGTGATCAAAGAAAATATGAACACTGCACTGGGTGACACAGTGACAGGGAGTGAAGGGATTAACTGGGGGGGGGGGGGTGAACAGGGGGTGATCAGGGGGTGACAAGTGTGCCTATCTGTACTATTTTAGTGTAGTGTTGGTGCAACTTATTCTGAGATGTCTCCTCTCTCTGGAACGGAAAAGAGTTCCACGAGGGCAGATGACATCACTGTGCTTACACTTGCACAAGCAGGGGAGTATTTCATTCGCCAGAACCGATCACAAGGGCCAGGCCAGAAATCATTGGCTTGGGCCTGGGGACTGATTGGTTCTGAAGTGAATCTGATCGTCAAGGCCGACGTACAGCTACGATGCTTCGCCCAGCCGAGCCAACCTGTGGCAGCTTGTCCGGAACTGGTTAATAAGATCCTGTAAGTTACACCATTGCTCTCTATATGTCTCAAAATGAAAATGATAAAAATAAATTACACCACTAACTATAAATACATATGTATAACAGTCATATTTTATTTTTTAATATATATATATATATATATATATATATATATATATATATATATATATATATATACACACACACACACACACATACCGTATCTCAAAAAAGTGAGTTCACCCCTTACATTTTTGTAAATGTTTTATTATATCTTTTCATTGAAGTTGAGTGCAGAGGTTGAAGGGTTGGGGGGTCAGCCTGTCAGTGCTCAGACCATACACAGCACACTGCATCAAATTGGTCTGTATGGCTGTTGTCCCAGAAGGAAGCCTCTTCTAAAGATGATGCACAAGAAAGCCTGCAAACAGTTTGCTGAAGACAAGCAGACTAAGGGCATGGATTACTGAAACAATGTCCTGTGGCCTGATGAGGCCAGGATAAATGTATTTGGTTCAGATGGTGCAGCAACCAGGTAAAGAGTAACAAGACAAGTGGGTCTTGCCTACAGTCAAGCATGGTAGTGGGAGTGCCATGGTCTGGTGCTCCATGAGTGCTGCCAGCACTGGGGAGCTACAGTTCATTGAGGGAACCATGAATGCCAACATATACTGTGACATACTAAAGCAGAGCATGATCCCCTCCTTTTGAAAACTGGGCTTCAGAGCAGTATTCCAAAAAGATAATGACCCCAAACACACCTCCAAGATGAGCACTACATTGCTAAAGAAGCTGAGGGTAAAGGTGATGGACTGGCCAAGCATGTCTCCAGACCTAAACCCTATTGAGCATCTGTTGGGCATCCTCAAAAGGAAGGTGGAGGAGCGCAAGGTCTCTAACATCCACCAGCTCCATGATGTCGCCACAAAGGAGTGGAAGAGGACTCCAGTGGCAACCTGTGAAACTCTGGTGAACTCCATCCCCACGAGGGTTAAGGCAGTGCTGGAAAATAATGGTGGCCACACAAAATATTGACACTTTGGGCCCAATGTGGACATTTTTACTTAGGGGTGTACTCACTTTTGTTGCCAGTGGTTTAGACATTAATGGCTGTGTGTTGAGTCATTTTGAGGGGACAGCAAATTTACACTGTTAAACAAGCTTTACACTCACTACTTTACATTGTAGCAAAGTGTAATTTCTTCAGTGTTGTCACATGAAAAGATATAATAAAATATCTACAAAAAAAACAAAAAACATATCTAACATTATGTATATAAATATCAACATTTCATAAGTTTATCAGAACTAAATTAAATGTATTCGATTATGCATAGCCAACTTTTTTGTCAAATAGTCCCATGGAAATATAATACAGGTAGCCTCTGGTGTTTACCTGCTGGAAGGGGGCACAGGTGTACTGTCCAGTCCCGCTGCCAGCAGTTCATCAAACTCTCTGAGCGACTGACACCCGGCTGTGGCTGGACAGGAGTGGATAATGCACCTAGTGGTACTTACGTTTGGGGCAGAAAATGACTCTTCCAGTGTGCGCCCACACTGCAAGTGTAAATACTTATTAAGTAGGAAAATAAGGTGTAAAATTCACCCTATTTCTTACTCTAGAAAGCTTCCTGCATGAAAGCTAGAAAGCTTCCTGCATGAAAAGAACATACTAAATAATTAACAAATGACACATAGGGGTTGATTTCCTAAACTGAATGTACAATTTAAATAAGTGTTTTTTATTATTATTTTGTATTAACATAGACCAAACTGCATTTAGTGAAAGTTTGTCAAAAGTTTCTCATTTGTATCTTTAAATGTTCAAAACTGAACTCAGCTTTAACAGAATTCAGTTTTTGCTAGATTTTGAACTATTAGGCTGTTATGACTTTTTGCTCCCTGAAAATGCCGTTGCTTTCAAATTGACTGGATGGATAGTTATAGCATCATGAGTAATCGTGACTCACTGCTTGGGTAACCTTAATTATAAAAGGAAAGCTAAAAGAGCTAGCATCTAATGCACAGTCAATTATATATAGCACTGACATAAAATCAGTATGACACCAGCACTATGCATTAAGAGCTTTAACAAAATTTCTGCATTTCAAAATACATAGATGCCATTATATACTGGGGTATAATGTTGCAAGATATCTGATGTTCATCATTTAAACAGAAAAGTCTACTGTAAATAGGGAATTAAATGAAATCTAGACATTAGTCCATAAATACCAAAAGCCTTTTTCTATGGGATCCTGATATTTAATGTATTTATACGGGGAGCCAACACATGCCTTGGTCACTTTAAGTGGAAAAATCCTTACTATAGGTAAAAGTAACACAGTAAACAATTTGATCTACCAGCTGTTTCTACCACCTGTTTATTTTGCCTAGTTATCCAGTCAAATAGAATGTGTACTTTGCAAGTGCAATTGCACTAATTTTCCCCAAAGCTTATGGCGAAGCTTCACTTTGTAAAGAATGCCCAATAAGGAGCAAGGGAATGAAAAAAAAAAAAACAGCATTTTTGCTTGTGCATGATTTGATTATTTATGGACATCAGAAGCCAAAGCAGCAAAGCATCAGCATCCAAAGTGCACAGTCTACTGTATTTGCCTTTAGTAAATCTACTCCTGTTGAGTAGTTTGTGTTTTCACACATAGCCAATAAATGGATTTTTAGGTTTATTCGGACATGTTTACCAGTCTATACTAAATAAAGTCTGTTGTCTACAGAAGTCAATAGCTTGAGCTGAAAGTTACACAATTCGCTGAGACATAGCTGTGACTTCTCCACTCACCACTTCTCCACAGTTGTGAGAAGTACAATAAGAATTAGAAAGAATCTCAAAGTGAGCAACTTCTGCTGGGCACTTTCTTTGGGAAACCATAATGGACCTCTTATAATTATGTATTTGAAAAACAAATACCTTCTATACATTTTAAAGGTATAAAACATACATAAAATGTATAAAAGGGTATACAAATACATAGCAACGTAAGAATACATAAATTTCAGAACAGGTTCTCACAACCAGATGAATAACAGAATCTCTTGAAGTAAGATGGTGCCCACCCCAGTGGGGTTCTCCAGGTAGATTTTATATATATATTTGCATAATGACACAGGACAGGGTAAACTTTACCCCCTCCAGTAACATGACACACAGGTATATTCAACTATCCAACATGAGACTGTCTTTAGGAGGGGCTGCTGAAGAATCCCCCCTCCCCTCTCGCAGCTAATGCACATAGATATATACACCGCATAATAGGTTGCTCCCAAGGAAGACAGAAACAATAGAACAATGGGATACAGCCACACCTCAACGATCTAGTAAAAAATCTACAACAGTTTATGCAACAAAAGCTCATACAATATTCCAGCAGTCAGAAAGGTGGAATTCATTCATCTTCACATATTTATTGAGGGATATTGTTCAGAAATATAACTGTTCAAATTGAAAGAGCCCCTTCATTCTTTCAATACAAACCACGTGGAGTCACTTTGGGTGGGGGGGGGGCATGGAACCCAGAATCCCTTGGGGAGGTTGGGAAACCCTTGTTTCAGCTCCCCATGCACCTCCTATGTCTAAGTTACCCTGTGTCTCTAAAAGGGGCACAGGGTGACCGAGAACCCCAATCTGATGTCTGATCTGTAGTAAACGGACTCACTGTACAACCATGTTGTCTCATACTGTGGTGTGCTCTGTGTTGGGTCATTTGGGATGTGGCTCTATTCCATTGTTCTATTGTGTCTGTCTGCCTTGGGTATTATGGGATGTGTATTTAGATTAGCTTGGGGGGGGGGTTCTTCCTGCTGATTGGACAGTCTACCCCACCCTGAATGCAAAGGGGGTGCTTGTCCCAAATGTTACCTCTGTGTACCTGTGTTTCAATAAACAGTTCATGTTGAGCAACCAAAATGAGTGCTGCCTAGTTATTGGTTGTCAGTGGTTTGGAATATCTGATATCTATATTCAGACTGGAAGGAAGCAGTATATGATGAAAGCACTCAAGTGGAGTGTGGGACAATTCATTACATTGTTGGCAAGCAGTGGGACACTTCCTGAAGTCTGGGACATCCAAACCTCCACCTGGATCCAAGATCAGCATAGCAGACTTTGGTCACGCCAATGGAGATAGGGATCTGGCATCAGATTTCCCAGGGCTGCTGCGGATCTTCCTTTCAGCATACTCCAGGATGGTGTCTGCGAATGAATACCTGGAGCTCAGTGTCATGGTTATGCAGTAATCTTCCTCTGTTTGCTTACCTCTCCTCACGTGTTCAGACTAAGAGGCCAGCCAGTTCCACCTGGTGGTTTTTATAACCTCTCCTCTAAGCATGGCTCAACCACAGGCCCTATCAGGGAAACCTATATTAACCTGTGCACTGCAAGCCAGTGGTGCTGATCAACCATTGTGTTTCCATGGTGTATTTGGCTTCCTGTTTCCTGCCTGCCATGTGCTCTACGTTTGTCTCTGTTACCGACCTTGGCGTGTACTCAACGATTCCTGTCTGCTTGTGACCTTGACCTTTTGGCATGTCCCTGACCATCCCTGTCTGCCTGTGACCCTGAACCTTTGGCGTGTACTCTGTTGTTCCTGTCTGCTAGTTACCCTGACCTCTGCCTTATCCGCTTACTATCCTTGTCATTCCAGCCTGCTGAGCTATGAGACCCTAGGGGCTGCGACCTGGAGTCAGACTGCAGCGAAGTCTATTCTCACCACTGGAGGCTCTGGCGAACACCTGCTGGCTCTTAGATTCCGCGCCCTGGGAAATCTATGCTCTAGCTCCCACTGGGATCTGTGTTAGTGATCCAGTAGACTTGTGTCCTGAATCTTTCTGGGTACAATCCGCAGCAGTCAGTCCTAAGGTCCACTACCTAGCGGTGCACTTCCGACTCCTACAGAGTGCACCTGTCACTTGGTCTCAAGTGACCTGACACTCAGGCAGCAGATTCGGGTATAACTCTGGACTGGAGCCCTCCAGGTCGCTGGTATGCAACAGGGTAAGTGCTTTCCAACCTCAGAGCAATTAGCCAGTGACCATTTCTGGGAGAGCGGCCCCAGGACCAATGGGTGTCCGAGTTGGACAGGCTGATCCAGCAGGAGATAGAGCTGGACAATCGATATCAGGCTCTGTAATGGCACACAGAGCAGGGATATTTAGGGGAGACAACAGAATGCTCTCTGGAAGGATATGACTTTGGTGGCCCTGGATTGCTGTGGGAGAGCCTTACAGATGGTTTTGTTTTTCGTGACGAAGGAGAACCTACCCTTGAGGACCTGCAAGATTATAGAGAGGCTATGCTCAGTCTTGCAGGGGTCTCAGAGCTTAAACTGGACCTGAAATATTTGCTAAGGAAGGAACAGCATACAGGAAAGGGCATATAGGAAACTGCTAGGACACGTTCAGCAGCATGCCAGAGAATCAGCAGTGGAAACTCCGGAGATTGCCGTCACCAAAGCTGAAGTGCTGACAACAGGGCAGAGCTCTGCTAACATCTGCCCAGCACCAATAACATCTTCTGGGTTCTACGGACAGGAGATGGTGAACCTCTATCCCCAGACACCAGTTCCAGAGACTGGGGATTTAATAGACTTCTCTGCTGAGGAAGGAGAACCTGGTGAGCCTCCAGCAGAAGAGCTGGCATCAGGGCCAAACATCACTGAGCTCTGCCCAGCACCAAAAGCAGCATATGTGGAGTTACCAGAAACTTCTCCAGCTGAAGCGCTGACCTCTGGACAGAGGGTCCAAGACTTCTACCCTACACTAGTGGTAGTTCCAGAGGCCCAGGGTGAGAAGGTGGTGGTATTTCCTCCCCAGCAAGGATCCATGCACCTGGGAGACAGTACTGGCTAGTTAATATAGGGCTTAAAATGGGGATGGGAGCATCAAGCTTAGATTTTGGTTTAGATTGGACATTAAAATGTTGGATTTCAATTGTCATGGATAGTACAGCTTCCATTTTAACCCTGAAGCCTATCATATTTAAACATATTGCACAAGTTCAACTGCTGAAAAAGAAATGTAAAGGTAAGAGAAGAAAAAAAGGAGATTGTTAGTACAATATCTATTTGACTGCATATCTATTACTGTGTTCAGCCTTATGTATAGGTGCACTTTAACAGAAGATTTAGTTAAAGGGTCTAAATATAACACCAGCCTAACAAACCTTGGAAATATGAAAAGATTGTCTAGTTGTTCTTCTAGTCCCTCTACTTAATACAGTTGAGTCTTTAAAGTATAAAAAATATAAAGATCTGTCCATCCCCATTAGGACTGCTGAGCACTGCAGCTGTTTTTTCCTTCTAATGCCAACAATGCTTTTCACATGAACAGTCAAAAGAAATATTCCCTTTACTCAGGGGAAATGAAATGATCTACAGTCTGGATAAAAATGATTTAAACTGACTTAATGTCTGACATAATGCCGAATCAGGTTACACGAACTTGCAAAAGGTTAGAACTTTCTAATCAGTTCCTCACACCTGATGGTAAGCCTCTAGGGTTCTTTGCTGAATGAAGTTATAATATTTTGTGTAAAATTTCTATTTTTTTGTATGAAAAAAAATAGACTTGAGAAAACAATGAAGGCTAAATGCCATGCAAACAGCCAAACACAGTTGAAATAGATATATGGGAGCTGTATTTTGGCCAGCCAATCACAGCCCCACCAGCCTGGTGACCTGACCTTTTTTTGCTGCAGTAATGCTAAAATAGCTAGGTCATTTCCTAACCCTCAATCTATAATTGGACACTATTAGCAGAATACTGATGAGGTCATCCCTCTCCTTGCTTTTTTTGTCAGCATGTTTCTTTTTAGCACATACGAATGTATTACACCTGACTGGCTTAATATATGCTTAAAATACGCGGCCTCACTGGACTGGGCTTTTTTCCATGGAGCCGCATATTTGCATATCTCCCAGCACAGAAACTGGGGTCTCATGTAGAGCCCAGGGCCCCGTACTAACGGTCGGGACCCAGAACTCCCAGTTCTGAGTGACCTGATCGCTGAGATAACCTCTCAATGACTATCACAGTGATCAGTCACTGTGAAGCACTTCCTCCTTTTTTTTTCCTGTGAATAGAGGAGAAAGATGCATTGTATCTTTCGCTCTCTTTGCAGAGTAAAAAAAAAGTGTGTGTAAAAAAAATAAATAAATAATAATAATAACAATAAAAAAATACAATAAAAAATAAAAATATATATCTAGATCAAGGTTTGATCTAGGCCAGTGCCAGGGTTAGTGTCAGAGTCAAATGGCAGAGTCAAATATCAGGGTCAAAGGTCAGGGTCAGTATGTTTTTAGACAGGATTTTTTAATTTGTATCAGTGTCAGTAATGCCGCGTACATATGACCGGACTTTTCAACAGCAAAGGTCCGAGGTAACAAAGCCGTTGGACAATTCGATCGTGTGTGGGCTCCATCAGACTTTTGCTGTCGAAAAAACTCTGCCGGACCCAGTTCCTATCGAAAAATCCGCTCATCTGTGTGCAAGTCTGACGGACAAACAACGACACTAGGGCAGCTATTGGCTACTGGCTATGAACTTCCTTATTCTAGTCCAGTCATATGTCATCACGTTCGAATCTGTCGGACTTTAGTGTGATTGTGTGTGGCCAAGTCTGTTCATTCAGAAAGTTCATTGGAAATCCGTCGAAAGTCCATCGGAAAGACCGTTGGACCTAGTCCGTCGAAAAATCCACTCGTGTGTACATGGCATCAGTGTGTTTTAGGTAGGATAAAAACAAAAATGCACACTATTGTTTCTGGGCTGTACAAACAACAACTAACATACACACATATGGTATCGCTGCGATCATCAGGAGCAGGAGAATTTAATCTTGGTTGTTCTTTGGTGGAAGGTTTTGGTAGTAGCAAGGAATATACAGCTAAATGAAAAAAAAATTGTTTACTATTTTGATAATAAAATAAATCAGGAGATATCCATTACAATTTACCACCAAATGAAAGCCTAATTTGTCCTGAAAAAAAACATGGTATAATCCACCTGGATGCACAAAGTAGTTGTGATGATATGTACAGTTTTACTAACACATGTCAAAGTTGCAAAATTGTGCTCAGGCATTAAGATTTGTTTTACCCTTAAGCACGAAGGGCTTACGGTCATTCATGAATCAGTTACAAAAGAAACAGTTATACTAACTAGAAACACACCCTGTTCACTAAGTTTGTTCAAGTTTTGTTTTTTGGTGTTGTTTTTTTTTACTTCTAATAATCGGTCCCGTAGAAGTCCACAATTCAGGTCTGTTCTTTGAGTTGTATGTACTGATAAAAAAGACCCAATTTCAGGCAGCAATGACAACAGAAATTGCTGATAGCAGGAAAGACAAAAGTGAACAGACAAATTACCTGATCAGTCTTCTGCTGATCTGTTACTGTCCAGTTAGTAGGCTGGGGGTGGAGAAAGGACACTGCTACTGTATATCTCATTTACGGTTTATAATTCTAACAGATGAAGTGGTGTCATCCACCTAGCTGTACTGTCTGGCAGGGCTGTGTACATTTTTTAGGATTGGATGGACAGAAATACAGATCTTGTAGCAGGTAAAAAAAGCTTTCATGCAGTAAATGTAATTTATCTGTTTGCCTGCTTTCAAGCTTTAGATAAAGTCTTTGGCCACATACACACGAGCGGACTTTCCCGCGGGAATGTCCGCCGGACTGGAGTCCGCCGGACAATCCGCCCGTGTGTGGGCGCCGGCCCACACAAAAGTCCCGTGGACTAGCACACAGACCGCTGGATTGTCCACCGGACTGCCGAGTCCAGCAGACAATTTTAAGACTGAACTTAAAACTTAGTCCGCCGGACTTTTGGCAGGAAAAAGTCCGGCGGACTAAGTTTTAAGTTCAGACTTAAAATTGTCTGCTGGACTCGGCAGTCCGGCGGACAATCCCGCCGTCTGTGTGCTAGTCCACGGGACTTTTGAAATGAACGGAGGAAAGTCCGTTCATTTAGAATGTGACTGCAGGTAGACAGGACTAGCAAAGGCAGTGAATGCCGCCGCGCTAGCCCCGTCACCTGGTATGGATTTAAAGGGGAATCCCTACGCCGAAAAAAACTGTGAGGGGGTCCCCCCCAGATCCATCTCAGACCCTTATCCGAGCAAGCAGCCCGGCCGGCCAGGAAAGGGGGTGGGGACAAGCGAGCGCCCCCCTGCTGAGCCGCACCAGGCCGCGTGCCCTCAACATGGGGGGTGCCCTGGGGAAAGGGGGGCGTGCGGCCCCCCCACCCCAAAGCACCTTGTCCCCATGTTGATGAGGACAAGGGCCTCTTCCCGACAACCCTGGCCGTTGGTTTCGGCAGGGGGGCTTATCGGAATCCAGGACCCCCAAAACCATTTTAGGCAGCTCCAGAGGAAGAAGAAGCCACAGCCCTCAGCTCTCTAACTCCCATATCCACACTGTGCCCCATTGATCCTGATCCTGAGCTGTCTTTGAGTTGATATCACTCCCTGGTAGCCAGCAACAGTCTGAGAGAGGTTCCATCTATTCCCAGCAGAATCTAGGACCGGGTTAAGCTGTATCCCTGGCTGGGGTTAAGGCCATCTGCGTATAGGGGTCCCCTGTAATAAGGGACCACCTGGCTCTGGTAAGCAGGCAGCGTGTCTCTGTGGTGGCGGTTCATTCACCCTTCAGTATGCTGTGAAGTCACTGTTTATGATTTGGAATAGAAGAGTTTGGAGTTTCTTTCCAAATATATTTTTCCTCTATCCTGGGACATTATCTGTTGTGGACTTCTCACTTAATATATGTCTTTTTGGTGCACTTATATATTTTTTGGGTCCATTAATATTTAGTGCCACATATGCGATAATTAGATGTGGTATCCCTTACACATTTTATATTCACTTTTTTCATTTATGGTGTTTAATTTATGACTATTTGTGTAACACAGATGCATATTTTGTATATTAGTTTATTCATTTAAATGCACGTTGGTTTAATATCACGTTGTACCATAATTAATTCTCCACAATTTCTTTATCAATTTTCTTGATTTCTTTTTGTACAATTTATACTTAATTTATAATCATCACTTTAGCTCACCTTAGTGCAGCTCCTTTTCTATTTTAATTTTTTTTGATCTTACACTAACCTGTGTGAGCACACATAAAAAAACTGAAAGTTGCAGCTGCTCATGTACTCACGTAGTAGCTAAATATGAGAGTGTGAAATAGTATACTGAAAATACTATTATGAGTTCTGAAATGATGGAATATGTTTATATCTAAATAAAAATGATAGATTCTATCTTTAACCATTTGAGGATTTGTGCAAAAATGGGTGGCAAATGCTGCAAAACGCACAGTAAAAAACATGCAAACCATAAATGCCAAAATGTCCCATAAGTCACATGTAGCACAGCCCACTGAAATCAACAGGCTGCCTGCCCTATGCATGTCAAAGGAAAAAATAGACACAAAATCTGCACTCCCACTATGCTAGATGTGAATGGGGCCTGAAAGTAAAATTGGTGTGATAACACAAGAACAATGAAGTTCCATTCACATCTGTGCATTTCCTTGCATTTCAGAAATGCGCTGCACCAAACATCACAGTAAAAAAACGCACCAAGCTCCACTCTAAAAAAAAAGTTCCGAAGCTCCTTTGGGGCGATTGCTGTGTGGAGGGCAGCCCATTCAGGGGGTGGGCTGCCCCATGTGTGATGAGTGAAAATGCTCCAAAATGCCTTGTTATGCAAAGCTGTGAATGTGGCTTGATAGCTGAGTGTTTCTGTTCACTCTCTCTTATGTACTCCTATGTGTATAAAGTTGGCCATACACTATGCAATCTGATTGTATATTGTTTATTAAGTGAGAAGGGTGATCACTGATTGATTTAATTTCATTTAAAAAACGTGGGTAGGTAGGAGAGTGGATGATGCAGGGTGTGTGCTAATGACGTCAGCTGGTCAACACCTTCCTGTTTCATGACCTATAGTCTGACCAGGAAGTAGGGCAGAAGCAATGGATACGTTTGGAAACATGGACGAGGACAAGTAAAGTAAGTGACTAGGTTTAATAGAAAGTTTTAAAATGTTTGCAAAAAAAAAAAGTACATTAATGCTATATTGGTACATAGGGGGCTAGAATTTAGAAATAAATAAATAAAAGGTGAACAAAGGTGAATTTATCCTCTAAGGGTGTTAAAACATAGAGCTCAGAGTCAATAAATATACAGTAGGTCATACACAGACAGATCAGAAGGTGAAGGGGTTAATATACAGATCACATACAGAGGGTGGAGAGAAATGCATTAATGTGCAGAAGTGCAGGATATGGGAGGTGAGGGGGGTTAATATACAGGTCAAATCAGATACAGGGGGGAGCTAACATATACTGCAGAGGGGTTAATGGCAGTAGAGAGGTGGATGACACTATTTCTGGTAATGCTGGCACTTATAATCAATTGCACTGCTATTGGCTGGTGTACTCAAAGCTTTCAGAGCTATAGTACGGTACGAGATCTGTGTGGACCTTGCTATGGATTTATTCATCACTGATTCATATTCCAAAGTTTATTAATAATAACGGAAGAGCTGTGTAGGAGAACTTTATAGTACATCTTTCCGCAACCTAAGCGGCAGTATAACTATATAAATTGCATCTGTGACTCAGTAAAACAACTAATACATTTTATTTTATTGAACACTGCACATGAATAATTCTGGATTTAATGCCGTATATAAAAGCCATCTTTCCATTTACAGAGAAACCATGGTATAAATTGGATTACTGCATACTCTTCAGACATGCTGTACTCTACATATTTTTAAGTGTTTATTAGTAGTTAGGAAGGTGGAACAACAACTGCTCTGATGAAATATCTGCAATTAACACTGCCTGAAAAAAAATTCTTAATAGTGCTCAACTCGGAATGAGATGTCAAACTGGCGTAATCTCTTGTACACTGGAAAAAAGATTGCAATTTTGAAATAATTATAGTTCTCTATTTTTACTAATAGCAATGTGTCAACATATCATTGCCCTATCATTTATTCTATATTAAAGTACAAAGTGAACTTTCTTAAATCAATGTTTATTAAATGATTCATCTTTAGTAAGAACCACAGACAAAACATTTCATTTTTGCACAAGTTGGAAAAATACACTTAAAGAGAGACAAAAAATATCAGAAATAGAGATTAAGTTTACCATTTTTTTTTTTATTTGACATTATTATATATATATATATATATATATAGTATATATACACACTGTATATACTGCAAAGAGTGTTGATCTAGCTTAAAACCAGAGAGGCAGTCCCAGTACCGGTAATGAACACAAGTTGTTTGAGGATCAGACAATAGGCTTGAGGAAGGACCAATGAGTTAGACCAAACTGTTTCCAGAATACTGTTTGTAAATTTTAAGCAATGAAGATTTGTTAGTTTTGATGGTTTATTAAAAAGAAGAGTGCTACAACAACTTGGTGTTATTTTATGTGTGGGAACTGTGGACAGATTACAGTTAATGGCACCATCATCTAAAACAACAAGTGTGCAGTACAACATTTATTGAATATATAGAGTATTGTGATATGGGGGTTGCCTAGCTCAGTGTGGTAGATATGTTTGTAGTAAGACCTTGTCATTCTGAACTGTGTTTAAAGGCTTGTCAGCCCACTTTTATTAAACAAAATTGAAGAAAACAAAGTATTTTTGTGCCAGTATTTCTCACATGCAGGTTTTTCAGTTTCATAAAGCAAAAACAGGTAACAGAAAAGGCCGAACTTGCTGGCTCCCTCTTCAGCAGAACTGCTGCTCTTATCACTGGTCCCGCAGACCTTCACAATAGGTCTACTAGCTTTCTGAACTCTCTCCTAACTCACTCAACCTTTAGTCACAGCTCTCGGCTGTACGGTTCCCACTCCTAGCCTCTCAATAGGGGTTCTCTTGACACTCTGGGCTCTCTCACGTCTCTGAGACTTACATATTCCCTCTGTCCCCTGGACTATAGTTGTCCCAGCTCAGTCTTCCCAACTCGCTTAGCCACCCCAACTCTCTTGGTCTGAAAGACATCAAATCCCTCCAACATGAAATGCAGTCTCTCGAGTAAAGCACATTTGTCGCTAGATAAGATCACACACCTGTCTTAAAATGGTAGCACACCTCTCTCCTGGCTGGAATCCTGAGCTTATCCAAAGATTTCATAATGTCTGTGTGCACCTGGACACACACCCTGCTGGTCTACAACAAAGCCTAGACACTGGGTTGTAGATTTCTTCACTCCCAAAGTATTTTGAAATCTCTAAACGATGGAGCCCAATCCAAGAATACTAAAATCTGCAGAAAGCAGTAAAAACTGTTTTCTCTGCTCAAATTGGATACTCCAAAGTCCCACGTTCTGCATACGTGCAAACCTTGTGTCCTATTTGCAACCATTTACACAGTGGCAGGGGCAGGCACTGATAATATGTATTGTGACATTGATAGACATTATTTTACACCTCGCATGTGTTCATTTGCTGAGATCTAATGTAGAATCCGGTCCGGGTGTTACCGACCACATTGGCAGGATTGGTTAAAACCTGCCGTTTGAACTGCCTTTTTGCCCAAGGAAGGTGATCCCCCTTGAGCTTGAGCTAACCCATGACATATGGTGGAGGATGCAGGCATTTTCCTGAACAAAGGGAAATATGGAGGACATAATAAAAGCTCCGCTGCATGCCCCTGCAACCCGGCAGGAAACCAATCGGCAAGTAACAGAGGCAACTGCAGCCCAGCAGGAGGCGAATTGCCAAGTCATTGCAGCCCAGCAGAAATCGACTGCCAGTTTGCGGAGACCCTGCTGAAGTTAAAGAAGAGGTCCGCAGGTCCTTTGCCGGTGGAACAGAAAATGGTGCGTGCCAGCTATTTCCTTGCAGAAGATGACACCGGCAGATAATGTGGTAGCTTACCTAGCAAATTTTGAAAAAGTTGCTGTTCGAGAAGGATAGCAAAAATAGCAATGGGCAGGACTGCTAGTGCCCTATCCAAAGGCCTATTATGACCTGTACCGAATGCTGCCCAGGATTATGAGACACTAAAGATGGAGATGCTTGCATGACTAGGTGTCACCATTGCAGTCTGGGCTCAATGGGTGCATCGGTGGTCATACAGTACTAACAAGCCACCCCACTTCCAAATGTTTTACTTGATACACCTCACCAAGAAGTGGCTACAGCCAGAGACTTTGGCAGTCCCTAAAATTGTGGAGCGTGTGGTCATGGTCCAGTATTTGTGTTCGCTCCCTGCCACTGTGAGGAAGTAGTTAAGTCGTGGGGACCCTAAGACTGCAAACCAGCTGCTGGACCTGGTGGAGAGATATACTACTGCTGAGGACTCTTTGAACTCATCTGTGCCCCTCCCCAGTGTCGCTAGGGGATCCAGTAAGACTGTTCTGGGGTTCAAGGGCGTGGGGAAAAATTACAAGACTGTTGCTACAGATAATGAGACTATGGGCTCATGATCTGGAGACTGGCTAAATAGGTCAGGAAGGTCTCTGAGGCAGTTTAGAGGACTGGGTACAGAACACCTAAAATGTTATTGCTGCCATGCTCTAACTGTTCCCTAAATGATGAACCAATGCAATGTGATAATGCTTATTTGAAAAAAAAATGCATGTCTTTGTTTGCATAGGTGGCGTGTACTGCATCATGTCAGGGACGCATCGAAAAAACAAATGTGTATGATTTCTGTTGATGGAAAGCCAGTCACTGTTCTGCTAGATTCTGGTAGTGTTGTGATTTTGTAAATCCTGCAAAGTTACACCCTAGCACTATTGGGATGATTTGTATACATGGTGACACACGTGACTACCAGGCTGTGGTTGAGTTTGATACCCCTTGGAGCACTGTGACACATTCAGTGGGGGTGGTACCCTCACTACTTCATGAAGCCCTCATGGGGAGAGATTTTCTCCACTTTTGGAGTTTATGGGGAAACAAAAGGAGTCAGGAGGACAGAGCTCCCCCTGCTGTGGGAACCCTGAACTCACTCCAGACCCTTTTGATTGCAAAATGGAAAGGGAAACGGTTGGTGTGTCCAACGGAGGGGAGATCCTTTTCCCTTTTTTGTAATGGCTGGGGAGCAGGAGGAGCTGGAATCCTGCCCCCAGCTTGAGGTTAATGAACAAGAAATTATCTTTGACTCTGATGCCTGCCTTGTACACACGGTCGGACTATACAACCACAAAATCCGTCAGATTTTTTTCGGGGGATTTTGTCCGAAACTTGTGTTGCACACACAGGGTCGGACAAAGTTGTCGGAAAACCTGATCGTTCCGAACAAGGTGATGTACAAAACGTACTATGGGACTACGTAGAGGCCAGTAGCCAATAGCTTCCGTCTCCAAAGCATGTGTGGCACTTTGTGCATCTGAATTCTCTACACGTGATCGAAAAAGTCCGATCGGATTTTGTTGTCGGAAAATGTTAGGTCCTGCTCCTACACACAATCGGATTTTCCGACAACATAATCTGATCTGACTTTTTCCATTGGAATATCCGACCGTGTGTACAGGGCATAATAGGGACACTGGACAGAATGTAGTGCCTCACTTAGAGGTCAGTAAATATTATTTTTGTACAGAATAACTAAGCCTCCAAACTAAATACTCCAGACATGTTCACGTAATTTGATGGAGACCTTAATTGGGGAATATACTAAAAGATCCAAAGCCCTTGATATAGACATCATCAATCTGTGTGGGAAACTGCAACAATTTAAAACACACAAATTCGTTATAGCTAAGGAGAAAAAAATAGAAATACACTTAGAAACTTTTAATAAAGAGATACTTATTAAAAAAAGGACATAAATTTATACGGGATAAAAATGAATTTCAAGACAGTAGGGCCTATAAATTGACCCAAAATAGATACAACAGCAAAGCTAACTTCAATCAGGGACAATATTACACCTCTACCCAACAGGGACCCCACATCTCTTCTCAAACACTTCATAAACAAAAACCGACACTAGGCACAAAACGCCAATACTATGGCGATCTGCACAAGACAAAAAAGCCCAATAACACTGCCATTACTAGTAAAAAAAAAAATAATAATTAAAAATGCCATACAAATGCCATATAGGTTTCCCATAGATTGTAGACGCTGTAACTTTTGCGCAAACCAATTAATATAAGCTTATTGCGATTTTTTTACCAAAAATATGTAGAAGAATATATATTGGCCTAAACTGCGGAAGAAATTTGTTTTTTATAAAACATTTTTGGGGATATTTATTATAGCAAAAAAAAAAAAAAAATTATTTTTTCTAAATTGTCGGAATTTTTTGTTTATAGCGCAAAAAATAAAAACTGCAGAGCTGATCAAATATCACCAAAAGAAAGCTCTATTTGTGGGAAAAAACTGCGTAAATTTTTTTTTTTTTTGGAACAGCGTTGCACAACCGCGCAATTGTCAGTTAAAGCAGCGCAGTGCCGTATCACAAAAAAATGGCCTGGTTATTAAGCAGCCAAATATTCCGGTTTGTAAGTGGTTAAGCAGGCAGGTTAATCAGTTAGAAGCAGTGTATTTGATATATATATATATATATATATATATATATATATATATATATATATATATATATATACAGTCGGGTCCATAAATATTGGGACATCAACACAATTATAATCTTTTTGGCTCTATACACCACCATCGTTTGAAATGAAACGAACACTATGTGCTTTTACTGCACATTTTCAGCTTTAATTTGAGGGTATTTACATCCAAATCAGGTGAACGATGTAGGAATTACAACAGTTTGTATATGTGCCTCCCACTTTTTAAGGGACAAAAAGTAATGGGACAGATTAACAATCATCCATCAAGCTTTCACTTTTTAATACTTGATTGCAAATCCAATGCAAATTGCAATTACAGCCTGAAGTCTGGAACGCATAGACATCACCAGACGCTGGGTTTCATCCCTGGTGATGCTCTGCCAGGCCTCTACTGCAACTGTCTTCAGTTCCTGCTTGTTCTTGGGGCATTTTCCCTTCAGTTTTGTCTTCAGCAAGTGAAATGCATGCTCAATCAGATTCAGGTCAGGTGATTGACTTGGCCATTGCATAACATTCCACTTCTTTCCCTTAAAAAACTCTTTGGTTGCTTTCTCAGTATGCTTTGGCCCAAAGTGTCAATATTTTGTGTGGCCACCATTATTTTTCAGCACTGCCTTAACCCTCTTGAGCATGGAGTTCGCCAGAGCTTCACAGTTTGCCACTGGAGTCCTCTTCCACTCCTCCATGAGGACATCATGGAGCTGGTGGATGTTAGAGACCTTGCTCAATTCCACCTTCCGTTTGAAGATGCCCCACAGATGCTCAATACGGTTTAGGTCTGGAGACATGCTTGGCCAGTCCTTCATCTTTACCCTCAGCTTCTTTAGCAAGGCAGTGGTGGTCTTGGAGGTGTTTGGGGTCGTTATCATGTTGGAATACTGCCCTCCGGCCCAGTCTACGAAGGGAGGGGGATCATGCTCTGCTTCAGTATGTCACAGTACATGTTGGCATTCATGGTTCCCTCAATGAACTGTAGCTCCCCAATGCCGGCAGCACTCAAGCAGCCCCATACCATGACACACCCACCACCATGCTTGACTCTAGGCAAGACACACTTGTCTTTGTACTCCTCCCCTGGTTGCTGCCACACACGCTTGACACCATCTGAACCAAATACGTTTATCTTGGTCTCTTCAGACCATAGGACATAGTTCCAGTAATCCATGTCCTTAGTCTGCTTGTCTTCAGCAAACTGTTTGCAGGCTTTCTTGTGCATCATCTATAGAAGAGGCTTCCTTCTGGGATGATAGCCATGCAGACCAATTTGATGCAGTGTGCGGCATATGGACTGAGCATTGGCAGGCTGACCCCCACCCCTTCAACCTCTGCAGCAATGCTGGTAGCACTCATACGTCTATTTCCCAAAGACAACCTCTGGATATGATGCGGAGCATGTGCACTCAACTTCTTTGGTCGACTATGGCGAGGCCTGTTCTGAGTAGAACCTGTTCTGTTAAACCGCTGTATGGTCTTGGCCACCGTGCTGCAGCTCAGTTTCAGGGTCTTGGCAATCTTCTTATAGCCTAAGCCATCTTTTTGTAGAGCAACCATTCTTTTTTTCAGATCCTCAGAGAGTTCTTTGCCATGAGGTGCCATGTTGAACTTCCAGGGAGCAGTATGAGAGCTTGAGAGTGATTTCACCAAATTTAACACACCTGCTCCCCATTCACCCCCGAGATCTTGTAACACTAAAGTGTCACATGACACTGGGGAGGGAAAATGGCTATTTGGGCCCAATTTGTAAATTTTCACTTAGGGGTGTACTCACTTGTGTTGCCAGCAGTTTAGACATTAATGGCTGTGTGTTGAGTTATTTCCGACAACAAGCTCCCATCAAACATTTGTTGTCAGAATTTCCGATCCTGTGTACGCGGCATAAGAAACATGTAATCAATATATTTGCAGATGACATTATCCTCATGCTATCTAGCCCCCTCACCTCCCTCCCAAAGACCCATCAAATGCTGACAAATTTTAGTGCCATTTCATATTACAGAGTTCATTTCTCTAAATCACTCATTCTGAACATGGGGATCCCAAGGACCACTAAATAAAACTAGAACACGTTCTTCCATACTCATGGAGCACACAAGGGATACCTTATCTAGGGATCACTCTAACAGCCTCTTCCCTAGCAGCCTTTAACTGACCTAAGTCACTCATTGCAAAAATCGAGCCACAACTCAAAAATATATGTCAACATGATCTTTCTTTCATGGGCCAGCAGAATAGCAGCACTCAAAATGACAATCCTGCCACAAATTTTGTACATATTCAGAGTCCTACCGATGCCCATTCCTAACCACCTCCTTAATACCCTGTCAAGTCTACTTCGGAAATGTATATAGAACTATAAAAAGGCCAGATGCTAATATTCCAACTTAACCCCACACAGATCTGTTGGAGGAGCAGGTAATAAAGGACTATTACTGAGCGGTTAGATTGGATCAAATTCAATATTGGTTCAGAGGTTCTGATGAAATTATATAGATAGAACCTGAAACAGTCATGGCCTCGACACACTGCCTTCCATTGTTTCTTATGAGCGACCTGTGGAGACCTTGGGACTCATCCACTCTTTTACCACCAATTCATTCCTTCCTCTTGACATGTGTTACTTACACAAACAAAAATTAACACCAACCACGGCAGTGGAGTATAATTTTCCCATACAGGTGATGGAGGCCATGATCCCCCAGCTCTCCACTAGCTTGCTAAAAAGATACAGGTTGAATTATGTAGAGGATTTCATACACAACTCCAAGCCTAAAAACCTAAAAAACCTGATCCAAGAATATAACCTTCCCAGAGAAGCACATTTCACATGTTCTCGTATAGTACACTTTCTATGTAAGAGTCCAATTCCCCTGAAAATCATGCAGGAATTTGCATCGGAAGACCTACTCCTCCTAAAAACCCAGACCTAAGGGCATATCCCTCTTTTATAATAACCTTCAGGGGAAACTAGCCTTCAAGAAAACAAAATGGGAAACAGACCTGAACACCTCTTTCAGCCCAAACCAATGGCAATCCGCCTTCCGAGAAATTCAAAGAGCAACCCATTGCGTTAATCATTGGGAGCTAATGTTCAAAATAACCAAGAGATGGTATCTCACACCATATAGACTACCCAAAATATGCCCCAGCACCTCTTCCTTATGTTGGAGAGAATGCAGTCAGATTGGCCACCTACTCCATACTTTTTGGGAATGGCCCAGTCTGACGAGCTTCTGGAACCGGGTTTTCCAAGTCTTATCTTCCCTCACAGGAATTCTCCGGTCACCAAACCCAGGTTTAGCTATACTTAATATTGGACTAGACTCATACCCCCGCCCACATAGGCAAACAATTACATACATATCATAGCAGCCCACACACTTATACTTAGAAAGTGGAAATCACAAGACTCCCTCAATGTATCAGAAGCATTAACTATGATCTGACAAAACTATACCTTTGAACATATGCTAGCTATCAATTTGTTCACATTATCCACATTCAAGCAAAACTGGACAATATGGTCAGATAACCCTATTTCCAAAACTTAATGACATCTCCTTACCTTCTCACTTGCAAAACGGATTTACCTCCAATACATGCTTCTTCATCTGTTTATTTATACTTTTGTTTATATCTTATTTCATTCATTATTCACCCCCTCGATGTTCTTGTATAGGGATCCATAGAGTTTTGTTATCATATATGCAGTACAGGCATAATATTTAACACTGAACTCCAGCTAAATACACATCTTTAGTACCACCTGCCCACATTGTACTGTGTTTTAATATTTTTATTAAAGTTTTCCATACAGTATAATTTGTACACAATAAAGTTTGACATATAAAAGATACAGTTTGTACAGGATATATATTTGTTAGGTAATCTGAACTTAGTGCAAATGTAAACCAAGGCAACGAACGTAAAAAGAAGAAGAAGGAAAGAACAAAAGGATCTTTCACCTGCTGAATAGAAAAAATAATAGAGAGAAGAAAAAAAAAAAAAACACACTATCACTTAGTACATTATCGTAGATATGCCTCTTGATAACGGAGTCTACCGGCCTGTTTTCTCTATTTCTCTCCGTCCCTGCACCCCCACCCCAGGGACGAACCCGCCCCCCATCACACTCGTCGGGGGGGGGGGGTCATAGGACTCGTCAACCAGGAAGCGGGGCCCCAGGGGCCGGGCTATATTAGTCTCTACTGACCAGAGTCCAATCATTGGTTTTGCCTGTGACTGCTGGTTAGCCAGTGTCTACTGATTTCCCCAGTGAAAGATAGAACAAAAAAGCAAAAATTAGGAGAGTGAAGTAAAGTTAAGAGAAGAAAATGTAGAAAAAGGGGGGGGCGGGTATTGACGAGCTATGGTCCTATTCCTTATGATCATTTGCTCATCTTAATGCTTATATAGCTAGCGGTCTGGGATCCCCAGCCAGGTAGTCTAGCCATGGATCCAAGGTTTTGTGGAAGCGCTCCATTTTGTCCTGGACTAGCGCAATCTCTCATTTAGCATCAGCCATGAGATTTTACTCTTAAGCTGGCCAATTGGTAGGGCAGCTGATCTCCAGTTCCTGGCGATTGTAATTTTTGCTGCGATAAATATAAAGGTAAGTAGTCGCCTTTTGGAACCAGAGATCCCAGGTATCCCTACACCCAGTAGTGCATGTTTTGCAGATTTAGTTAGATTTATCTGGGCAAGGGTATACACAAAATTGTAAATCCTAATCCAGAATCTCCTGACCTTAGGGCAGGTCCACCATATATGGTATGTAGTTCCATCTTGACCAGAACCTCTAAAACATTTGGAGGTAGCTCCTTGGACAAAAGTGGCTAGTCTTACTGGCACCATGTACCACCTTAACAGCACCTTATAATTTGCTTCTATTATTGAGGTATTTATAAGAGATTTAGATGCTGCCCCAGACAGTGTGTGCCATTGTGTCAGGTCGAGGGTTTCCTGGAGCTCTCTCTCCCACTGGAGCATGTAACTCAATTTGGTTAAGGGATTTGTTAGTAGTGTATATATTATCGAAATATGGCCTTTAACTTTGTCATAATCTGTACATAATTGCTCCATTGGGGTCAAGGTCCCCAGGTCACCTCTACGAGCTAGTAATTGTAAAAAGTGGCGAATCTGAGTGTACCAATAGATTTCTACTGGTGGCATTTGATGTTTATCAACCATGGTTTGTTGTGTCAAGATTCCTTTGCGATCATATAGGTCCGCTATTCTTAATAAGCTTTTATTAGTCCACCATTCACAGGCTTGCGGAGTGAGGCCCGGGGTAAACGCACTATTATTAAGAATTGGAGCCAGCGGGGTATGGGGGGATTTGAGTTTGTGCAATCTAGTTACTCTATCCCATATCTCCATTGAAAAGGATAATGATGGGCATAAAATTAGTCGTCGCTCCCTGCTTGGAAGACACAGTATGTGGGATATTGTATCAGGTTGACATGAATATGATTCCATGGTCATCCATATCGCTTTTGGAGCCTTAGAATGATATCTAGTCAACTGGGCCAATTGTGCTGCATAGAAATACTTCTGCAGATCTGGTAGTCCGAGTCCCCCTTTTTGTTTTGGAGTATACATAGTGCTTTTGTTGACCCTAGGCCTCATGTCTCCCCATATGTACCGGAGGATCTTTCTTTGCAGCTGTTTTAGATCGTTAGTTGATAATGCTACTGGTAATGTCCTAAAATAATATAGTATCCTTGGTAGTATATAAACATTTTTACTGAGTGAAGTCTGCCGAACCACGATGAAGGTTGTATTTGCCATTTCGCCATATCATCCGTTAGTCGTTTAATAAGAGTTGGGTAATTCCTTTTATAGAGTGTATGAATAGAAGAGGTCAGGTGTATGCCTAAATACGGGATATCCTTTTGTTCCCACTTAAAAGAGTGTGATTGCTCTAGTGTCTCTTGGGTCGATTTGGGCAGTGAGAGATTTAAGGCTCTGGATTTGCCATGATTTACATACAGCCATGATATCGTTGAGAATGGATTTATAATTGTATATAGGTTGGGGAGTGATGTAATTTGGGACGTCAGTGTCAGTAGCAAGTCATCTGCAAATAGCAGATATTTATGTTCTAGTCCCCCGCACTCTATACCCTTTATGTCAGGACACGATCGAATCTTAATTGCTAATGGTTCGATTGCCAAAGCAAACAGTAGTGGTGATAATGGGCATCCCTGTCTAGTTCCCCTCCTGATGGCCAGGGGTTGGGAGGAGTAACCCCGGAGCATCATGGAAGCTGATGGAGTATCATATAGGGTCTGCAGTAGACCCAGAAAACACTTGCCAAAGCCAAAACGTCCTAGCACCTGAAACAGATAGTCCCAGGAGAAGGAATCGAATGCCTTCTGAATATCTAACAATAGCAACATTCCGTTTCTGGTTCCCCCACCATCCCAATTGGACTGAATTGCTGATATCAAATTGATCAGTCTATGGGTTTGGTCAGAAGCCTGTCTTTGTGGAACAAATCCTGTCTGGCCAGGGTGTATATATTGTGGGAGGAAAGTATTTAATCTTGTGGCCAGTATCTTGGTCAATAGTTTTAGGTCAGTGTTAATCAGTGAGATCGGGCGGTAGTTCGAACAGTCTGTATGGTCCTTGCCTGGCTTCGGTATAATGTTTATGCAGGCAGCATTTTCATGATCTGGGAGTTTAGTACCCCGTTTTAGATCATTAGATCATTTATAATATAGCCCTGGGTACCCATCTGGACCAGGTGCTTTAGAGGAATGGGTAGTCTTTATAGCCATCTGTATCTCTGCTTCCGTGATCACTTCGTTCATTAGGGCCGCATGATCTCGGGTCAGTTGAGGCAGCTGTATATCTTGAAAAAATGTATTGACTGTGGATTTCTCGGGTGCCTTTTGTGAACTATACAGTTTGGTATAAAATTTGTGAAATTCTTTTATTATTAGTTCTGGGTTTTGCGTGAGATGTCCCGAAGACATCTTCAACTTGGGTAAGGTTGCAGTGTATGGCCTGGGTACCAACTTCCTGGCTAATAAAGTGGTAGGTTTATCTCCCATGGTATAATATTTGTGTTTTGACCAGCTAATACGCTTTTCTGCCTGTGTTGTTAGACTGAGATTTAATGATAGCCTAGCTTCTTCTATCTCTTTGCTGAGATCTACCCAGGGGTTCCTGTGTTGTTCTCTTAAGAGAACTTTCAGGTCCTTTTCCAATTTTTTAATTGTAAGATCCCGATTCTTTTTTATTCCGGCTGTGATTTGTATAAGTTTAATTACTGGGGAGGTGTCTTGGGATTTATTGTTTTTAAAGTATTCCTGTATTTCCTTTTCTATTTCAGTGTAAGTAATCACATTGTACTGTGGACAGGTGGCTCCTACAGGCGCAGCATCGTACCTGTAAATCTCTGGCCTCTTCCGGGTATAGCAAACACACTCCAACCCCCCTCCCCCGACTCCTGCTGCCTCTAATCACATTTTGTCAGTTGTCATTTTGTCAGTTGTTCCCGGCCAATGATTCATGGCTGGGACCTGCTGATCAGCTGTGTCCAATCAGAGCCTAGAGCCCTGAGTTGACAGACAACACAGGGCTCAGTACAGAGGGAACAAATAGATTTTTAGTAAAAAGCAGCACATAATACACACATTTACATTTGTTAGGCATACACTTAATCTCTTGATTACCCTGAGTTGGTAACGCCTTCTCAGCCTGTGTCATTAGTACAAAGACAGTGTCTAGTATTACACTGGTCTACAAGGTGAAATGCTTGGATATTAAAGTAGCTACATTTTACCAGAATTGGGTCACTAATAAAGGAAAATTAAGACCTGAGGCTCCAAGGTTTCCAAGATACAGCTTCAGGTCAAAATTGCATCAAAATAGTGAGGGGGATGTGTGATTATGCTCCATAACATTTCTGCAAAATGTGATATAGCAATGAGAATGGTGCCATGCCAGTCATTATGAATTAATATTTTTATTAATACCAATAACATAACTTTCCATTAATTTTTTGTAATATTCTCATGCTCCCTCCACACCATAGGGTATGCGATCGGCATGCACTTTTTCTTCTTGTTTAGCCAATGACATAGGTAAGTTGCACATGTAATGCAACAATAATGAGGTGCCCAACTCCTGTCCTGATCCCCTATTTTGCATCCAATGCCATCATACTGCACTTTTGAGATGCAAATGTAACCTCGCCACAAAATGTAGCAGAAGTTATCTGTGTTATTTACAGTTTTGAGGCATCTTGGCTTATGAGGGAAAATATCATGCAACCTGTTCCTGTTAGGCAATAACACTTTTACAAGGCACCAGATGTAACTGTATGATATGCAGAACTGATAAAGACAAATGTACCTTGCAATAATAGAACAATAATTTAGTTAGGTAATAATCTTTAGAGTTAGGCGAACAGTTTGGGCCAAGCAAATGTTTGGCCAAACATCATCATTCGTAAACACTGGAATTTGTGGACTGCTCGGCAAAATGTTTGCCCACTGAGCACCCCACAATGTACTTCACACTGAAAAGTGCATTCTAGGGCCCTAGTTGGATGGAGTCTTGCACCTAACCACTGGTCAGGTGCAAGGATTTTCCAATTAGGGCACAGAGCACTGTCAGAGCCATGATTGGACAAAGTGATGATGACTTTGTCCAGTCACAGCTCAGTGCTAATAGTCCCACCCCATACCATAAAAGGTTCCTTCCCACAGGAAGCTTTTGCAGTGTAGTGTTGGAGTGGCTTAGTTAGCAAGTTAGCGTGTTCACATATTGTGACTCTGAGTGTAGAGTGTTAGTGTAGTGATGCACACGTGCCACATGACATCGGCACATGCAAATACAGGGATATCTCCTGAACCGTGCAGGTTTAGGAGATATCCTTGTTAGCTACAGGTAAGCCTTAATATAGGCTTACTTGTAACATAAAGTTGTAAACAAGGGTTTACAACCACTTTAAGGGGTGTGACAGTGGGCGTGTCTTATGCCTACATACGTTTGCTAGTAGGTGTCCCTCATTCCCATCTCAAATTGTTGGGAGGTATGCTGACAGTTGTTGCAGCTATCCATGACTGTTCACATGATCAGTGATTACCTGCAGTAATTTTGGCTGGATGCAAACGGAATGCATGCAGCCAGGATAATCTCCCTGTAAGCAATCAAACCATCACAGATAATTGGGGCCACTCTCAGCCTGTCATTGCATTGCATGGGCTCAGCAATTGCAGCACTACACACACACACACCTGTTAATCCAGATGCAGAAATCGAAATATTCTTGCTTCTGAAATTTGCAGGTTGTGTTAATCACACATGTGAATTGATCCTGAAGGGCCGTACACACAATCAGACTTTTCGACAACAAACATGAAAAATTAGCTGTTTTGGACCAACATCCGACCGTGTGTATGATCCATCGGACCAACTTTTTCAGTTTTCATCAGACTTTTGTTGGCTGTGCGAACGGACCAACTTTCTGCCAACAGAAGTCTGATGGAGCAAAGTCCGAACGTGTGTACACAAAACCATCAGACTTTTGTACAAAGTACAAACACGCATGCTCCGAACCAATGCAAAAGGTCAGACAACAATACAGAAGTTGACCAAAGGTGGCGCTGGAGTATTTTAACGTCCTCTTTTGAAGTGTCGTCAGTACATTGAAACGTCACTACGTTCATGTTTGTTGCCTAAAAAGTCAGATCGTGTGTATGCAATACAAACTTGGGACCAACGCTCTTTGTACAAAAATCCACTGGAAAGTTTGTACAAAGTCCGATCGTGTGTATGAGGCTTTACACAGTCCTACCACACAACACATCCCTGTCATGTGACCTGAATTTTCTCTGCTGCAGTTAGGTCATCTACCTGCCCACAGGCTGTGAACCGACTAGCCCCAAGTGCTTTCTCAGACTTTTTCAGTGCTGCTATACAGAACATAATAAGATATTGAAATTAAATCAAAACCAGGTGTTTTTAATAGCTGTATATACAATATATTTAAAGTCCTATTGAACTTCCATAGCTACATAGTTAGTCAGGTTAAGGCTCCATTCACACTTGTATGTGTAACTTTGGAGTACAATTTTGAAGCAACTTTGATGTAACTTTGACGCAACTTTGATGCAACTCTGGATGGGTGTGACTTGGGTGTGGCTTGTTGTTCCTCTGCAAAGTCGTACCCACTGTTGCATCACTGTTGCATGTAAAACATTCAGGTATGACTTTCATGCAACTTTTGAGGGTCTATGACCCTAAAGTTGCATGAAAGTCGGACCAAAGAATTGCATGAACTACTTTGAAGTCGCTGTGACTTTAAGTCACACATATCTGAATGGTTATCATTGTAAAACATGGGGTATGACTTGTCATGCAACTTTGATGTCCAAAGTCACATGACAAGTTGCACAAGTGTGAATGGGGTGTAAACACAAGTCCATTTAGTTCAACCAATGGAAGAAAAAAACAAATAAAAAATCTTCATATACACAATCCTACAAACAGTTGATCCAGAGAAAGGCAACAAATCAGGTAAATACATTCCAGGTACATCAAAACAAAATAAGTACAAAAGCCAATTGTATACAATGTTAAAAGCGCTAAATCCTAGTTAGAGCTGTTGACCAACTCCAATAACCTTCGGGGCACAATTGACATTAACCACTTCAGCCCCGGAAGAATTTACCCCCTTCCTTACCAGAGCACTTGACAATTGCGCGGTCGTGCAATGTTGCACCCAAACAAAATTTATGTCCTTTTTTCCCCACAAATAGAGCTTTCTTTTGGTGGTATTTGATCACCTCTGTGGTTTTTATTTTTTTTTACTCAGTTTAGGCCGATACGTATTCTATATATTTTTGGTAAAAAAAAAAAAATCAATAAGCGTATATTGATTGGTTTGCGCAAAAGTTATAGCATCTACAAAATAGGGGATAGATTTATTGATTTTTTTTTTTTACTAGTAATGGCGGTGATCTGCGATTTTTTTCATGATTGTGAAATTGTGGTGGACACGTCGGACACTTTTGACACATTTTTGGGACCATTCACATTTACACAGCGATCAGTGCAATAAAATTGCACTGATTACTGTGTAAATGTGACTGGCAGGGAAGGGGTTAACACTAGGGGTTAATTATGTTCCCTGGGAGTGATTCTAACTGTGGGCGGAGGGGACTTACAAGAGGAGGAGACCGATCGGTGTTCCTCTGTGCTCGGAACACACCATTGGTCTCCTCTCCACTGACAGGACGTGGATCTGTGTGTTTACACACATAGATCCACGGTCTTGCTGTGTTCCTGGGCAATCGTGGTGCGCGCCCCCTAGATGGCCGGGAATGGGAGGACGTCATATGACGCCCACCCAGGATGGGAGATCCACATTGTGGGTGTCATTTGACAATAGGCGGGTATTGAAGTGGTTAATAGACACAAAAAATGAAATCGCTCCTAAATCCCATTTTCTCCCTCCTGGAAAAGAAAGCAAGTCTTACCCAATTTTGCATGTATACAAATATCTCAGGTCCAAGATGTACTTTCTAGAAGCAGTCTCAATTTAGCACTCTTCCTGGATTTCTCTCTGATAACCACTTGTCGTCTACCCCATAGCAGTTTTACTGCTACAGGGTGGCAGCTGTGGGCCAGATTATGTATATATATGTGATTCCGTAATCTTCCACCTGTAGGGGGCACACGTGTCACCAGTGGTCCACTTCTGCTGCGATAATTCACAGCAGGAGCCGATCTGATGTCCTCTGGCACCCGCTGATAATCTGCAATACACAGAGAACTGAGATTTCCCTATGTAAACAAGGCTAATCTCAGTTCTGACAGGGGGGGAGGAATGGATTCTATGTTCCTGCAAATCAGGGACTAGTATCCATTACTTCACCTAGTAAAAGCACCATACAGTTAACACACAGTCACTGGCTAGACACACAGTTAACCCCTTGATCACCCTAGATGTTAACCACTTGCCAGCCAGTGTCATTAGTGTCACTGGTTCCAGGCAAAGTATTAAAAGTATCAGTTAGTGTCAGAATGTCTGCGGCAATATTGCAGACCTGCTATGAGTTGCTGATTGCCACCATTAACTAGTATAAAATAAATAAATAAATAAAAATTTCATAAATATATCCCATAGTTTGTAGATGCTATAACATTTGCATAAACCAATCAACATATGTTTATTGGGATTTGTTTTACCAAAAATGTTGTAGCAGAATATATATTGGCCTAAATTTATGAAGAAATTAGATTTTTTTATATTTTTGTAGTAGATGTGTTTTATAGCAGAAAGTAAAAAACATTGTTTTTTTTCTTTTCAAAATCATCCGCTTTTTTTGCTTATAGCGACCCCCCCCAAAAAAAAAAAAAAAAAAAAAAAAGACCCTGCAGTGGTTATCAAATATCCCCAAAAGAAACCACTATTTGTGGGAAAAAAGTGACATAAATTTTATATGGGTACAGTGTCATAGTGCCATATCGCAAAAAATTGCCTAGTCATGAAGAGGGGTAATCTTCCTGAGGTCAAGTGGTTAAACAACTTGCTGTGTTATATGATATCTAGAAGCACATACCAGTCCCAGGGTACACAAAAATGGTACCACATACCAGCTCTACACGTTTCTCTGCAAAGGTCCTTTTTGTGTGTCCAGCGTACTGTTGTCCACACCCATATTCTAATAACCACTTCAATACTAGGCACTTTCGCCCCTTCCTGCCCAGGACAATTTTGAGCTTTCGGCACTGTCGCACTTTGAATGGCAATTGCGCAATCATACAACACTGTACCCAAACTAAATTGTTATAATTTTCTTCCCAAAAATAGAGATTTCTTTTGGTGGTATTTGATCACCTCTGCAGTTTTTATTTTTTGCTAAACAAACTAAAAAAGACTGACATTTTTGATAAAAAACATGTTTTTTTTTTGTTTCTGTTGTAAAATTTTGTTTTCTCCTTCACTGACAGGCACTGATGGCTCCGCACTGATGAGGCTGCACCAATGGGCACTGATGAGTTGGCACTGATATGTATAATTGATGGGCACTGATAGGCGGCACTGATATGCAGCACTGATAGGTGGCACTGATATGCAGCACTGATGGGCACAGACAGGCGGCACTGATGGGCACAGACAGGCGGCACTGATGGGCACTGACAGGTGGAATTGATGGGCACTGACAGGTGGCATTGATGGGCACTGACAGGTGGCACTGATGGGCACTGACAGGCGGCATTGATTGGCACTGACCGGCGGCACTGATTGGCACTGATAGGTGGCACTGATTGGCACAGACAGGTGGCATTGATGGACACTAATAGATGGCAGTGATGGGCAGCACTGATTGGGCAAGTACTGACAGGTATTAATGCTGGGCACTGATTGGCACTGTGATGGACACTGATTGGCACTCTGGTGGGCTCTGATTGGCACTGTGATGGGCACTTATTGGCACTGTGGTGGGAACTGGCAGACTTTATTATTGGGGCACTGCTGGGCACTGATTGGCAGCTGATTGGCACATCTGATGGGACTGTGCTGATTATCAGCTTTTTTTAACAGCCCCGATCCTCCTCTCATGTTCAATGATTGTTTATACCTGTGACTTGAAATCACAAGTCCCCAGAAACTGACCCTCTTTCGATTCTATTTGCTCAAAAGAAATGAGCCCATCTTTCAAAAATGAGGGGAGCCTCCTTACAAAAGGTTATAGATGCAGAGCAATATACGGTATTCTGATAATCTAGGTGTAAGTGAGACTCCCAGGTGGGTCTGTAAGGCTTTAATGAATTTTGGGGAGAATATAAAATACCGGGGTATTGGGATTTTTAAGATCAATATATTATATATATATATATCAAAATTTCCGTATGAAAAAATTTGAGATCCTGCTCTCAAGTTTTCCGACAACAAAATCCGATCGGACTTTTTCCGATCGTGTGTCGAGAATTCCGACGGACAAAGTGCCACGCATGCTCAGATCAAATTACGAGACCAAAGCTATTGGCTACTAGCCTCTACGTAGTTCCGTCGTACGCAAGGAACGTCACCACGCTCAGAATGATCAGATTTTCCGACAACTTTGTCCGACCGTGTGTATGCAACACCAGTGTTGGACAAAATCCGTCGGAAAAATTTAGACAGATTTTGTGGTCGGAATTTCCGACCGTGTGTACAGGGCATAAGACCCCTTTCAGACTGGAGTGTTATATAACGTTAAAAATAGCGCCTGCAAATTGCCCTAAAACAGCTGCTCCATGCACTCCAGTGTGAAAGCCCTTTCACACTGGAGCGGTGTGCTGGCAGGACGTCAGAAAAATTCCTGCAAAAACACCTGAAGACAGTTACAGCGAAAAACTTAATAGTACAAACTATGAATGCGTTTTATGTCGTTTTCTCACGCTGACGCGTTTCGGATATAAATGCTTTCCTCCTTCCTCAGAAGTGAGACTACAACATCATTCCTATTATATAGAAAAGTGTCAATATCAGGTAACGTGTGCAGATCTTCATACAGTAATTGCATTTCAAGTCAAAAAAATACATTTTAAAAAAAGGATTATGTAGAGAACTCACATAAGGGGTACATCAAGTATGGAGACGTTCCGGTGTGGTTTAAAAGAAAGACGGCTGTTTTTTATGTATTTGCTTTTTTTGTAATAAATGATTTTTCAATATATACAACAAACTTTATTCTAGTTGGGGTAACAAATTGTACGCCTTTAAAGTCCAACCCTTAGGGGACCCCCCTTTTTTCCTGATTCTTTATTATAGGATGTGGCGTAAACTTAAAATATTCCCCGTTTGAGTATAACATACTCCCTTGTGTACTTTTTTGCTTAGCCTACACATTTCTCGAAAAATTCCTGCCAGCAGCTTCTTAGGAGCGGTGAAGGATCGGTGAACTCACTGCTCCTCCACCGCTGCTCCCCGTTGAAATGAATGGGGCAGCACTGCGATACGGCCAGAAAAACGATGCTAAATCTATGGTAAAGCGGCGCTAAAAATATCGTTGCTTTACCGCTGACGCCCTAGGCAGCGCAGTGTGAAAGGGCTCTTAGACTTTAATAAAATAAAATAAGCCTTTGGTACTTGGTATTGGATACAATAGTATTTTTTAGGTAGTATTTTTTTTTGAGTTACCTTTCAAATTAATTTGTAAATCCTTCAAATGTATTCAGCTGTTTCATAGGGGCAAACTTTAATCCATTTTGTAAGATCCCCCTCTCATCATCAGTGAGGACTCTAAATTGTATACATTGCTTTGAATATTTACACTCTTTTGATCATCTGAACCCACTCATACTTCAGTAGCACCTTTCCTAACTTTTTTACCTCCCCTTTTTTATTTCTAGTTCCTCTTTTGTTCTTCTGGTTTACCTCCATCCATTGTTCTGATCTCTGTGGTTCATCCATGGTGGGGCCCCATACCCCCCTCTCTGATCTAAAAAATTATTTTTGAATGCATATTCTTCATATAGAGGTCCAAACCTGTTATTTCAAGTACCTCTATTGTTATCATTGTTCCTTCCATTACACTTAAGGCCCGTACACACGATCAGACTTTTTGACAACAAACATGCAAATTAGCTGTTTTGTGGCAACATCCGACCATGTGTACGCTCCATCGGACCCAGCTTACCTTAGAGAGGTAGGGAAACTCCTTTTCCAGCTCCCCCTGCCCTTCTTATGTGTAAGTTACCAATGTGTCTATTAGGGGTACAGACTCAGTGTGCAACCACATAGGACTCAGCATTTTGTTTTACCCCTGTTATCCAGGGTTCTATATGTGTTGTTTGTGTTGAAAGAATGAAGGGGCTCTTTCACTTTGGACATTATTATTTATGAACAATCTCCCTCAATAAATATATGAAGATAAATAATTCCACCTTTCAGACTGCTAGAATATTGTATGGGGTGTCTCATATACCATTGCTATATAGTTTGAGGTGTAGTGGGGGTTGGTATGTGTTTATTGTTACGGGGCTGTATTCCATTGTTCTATTGTTTCTGTCTGCCTTGGGAGCAAATTATTATGGGATGTAAATTCTTATGTGGATAAGCTTAAGAGTTAAACCACTGTCCGCTATTAGCTGCTAGAGGGGAGGAGGGAATTTCTCCCGAAGCCCTTTCTAAAAGCTGTCTGTGTGTTTGTTACTGAATTTAGTTTTACCCTGCCCTCAGTCATTATGCAAAGAACAGGGGATTGTCTTTAGTTGAGTTTATATCTTTTTGTGTCTGTGTTTGAATAAACAGTCTTATGTTTCTTATCACCCTACACTGATGTCTTGATAAGTGACTGGGTGGGCTAAGGGATCTTGGATCATGCTGGTACTGGGCAAGGGAAGCTTATATGGCAGACATTCTCCTCTTGAGAACAGGGTTCATCACATTGGTGGCAGCAGTGGGATTGTGCTTTTTGGCTGTGAACATGTCCAAACCACCACCGGGATCCAAGGTGTGGATAGGAGAAGAGGAGATGTACAGATACCAGCCTCCATGGAAGAGGAATTTGAAAGGAGTTTGCAAGGGATGTGGATATTGCACAGGGGACCAGTGTCAGTGCAGATCCTGCTGGGATGGTATTGTTCTGTTCGCTGGGAACTCTGGAAGGAAGTGCTAGACCGCAAGCAGCACCACCAGGGAAAAATTTTCCCCTCCATTCATGTAAGGTACTGGTCACAGTATGAAGTGTGAGTACTGTTATTGGGGGAACAACCAAACCAGGTGTTGACAGCTGAGTTAAACAGGCTGATCTAGGCAGAGATGCAGTTGGATGAGAGCTACAGAGCCCTCCGCTGGTATGTAGCCAAATTGTGCCCATGTACAGCAGATGACAGCCCCATGGAAGGCTTTGACTATGGCAGCCTGGGACTGTTGTACTGGAGGCTGTCTAAGGACCCTGACTTTGGGAGTGTTCTGGAGTGGCAATTGGAGGAAATTTTGGATTACAGAGACCGAAGACTTAATGTCTCAGAAGAGCTCTGGGCACAGGAAGATTTGGAGTTTCTGGCAGTTCAGGAATGTGAGCTGGAGATCACCTACATACAGCTGCTAGACTCTGCTCGGCAGCAGGGCTCATCTCCCTTTGCCTGGGACTATCAGGAAGTACAAGCTGATAGTCCTGAAACCCCAGCTGAAGTGTCGGCAATGGGGCAGAGTAACAGTGTGCTTTGTCCATCTCCAGCTATGGAAGCGGAGCTCTTGTGGCAGATTCAGCAAGTGTTGACTGACCTTGACAAACCAGGTTCTGCACAGGACAAGCTTGGATGGAAAAATACATCTGTCCAGTAGCCAGAGGAAGGTATGGAAGATAGAGCTGTATAATAATCAGGGGCCCTGAAGGATTTGTGCAGTGCCACTGACTTTTCAATTTACTTTCCAATGGAACAGCTGGCAGCTGGGCAGAACGTTACTGGCCTCTGGACACAACAATCATCTCTGCAGGAGCTCCAGGGAGAATGCAATTAGCACCTCACAACTGCAGCTTGAGCTGATATCAATGGATGGGACTGCGCTCTCCACTGACAGCAACCCAGCAGAAGATCTTGCAACAGGCAGAGTGCTGCTGGCCTCTGCCCTCAACTAACAGAAGATGGATTTCCTGTGGTAGTGAATAGGACTTTGGTTTCCACTAACACAACCCCAGAAAAAGGTCTGGCATTGGGACAGGAGGATATCAGCCTTTCTCTGCAAGCACTGGGGGATTTTAATCTAGTAAAAGTGGATTGGCCTACAGTCTCCACCTGTATACACCAGGGATGCTGGACAGTCGGCCTAGATTTGCAACAGCATGACGGAGTGATCCCAGCCACTCTGCCTTCTCTCCAGTGGCTGAAAGGCCTCCAGGGGGAAGGACCAGTCAGGACTTCTCCCCAGCAGCGGTTATGTTCTACAGGAGAGGCAGAGGTTGGCTGGGTGTACTGTGTGGGTACAGGCATCGGGGGACTGGAACTATGGACTCATTTCAAAGTCAACCCATTTGGGGTCTCCTTTTGTTCATCTCCTGCTAAAAGGGGAGATATATGACAGAAGTCACTTTGTGCGGGTGGCATTGTGGAACCCAGCTTACCTTAGAGAGGTAGGGAAACTCCTTGTCCAGCTCCCCTGGCCCCTCTTATGTGTAAATCACCCATGTGTCTATTAGGGGCACATATTGACTGAGAACCCCAGTCGGGTCTGCACTAATCAGACTCACCGTACAACCACACAGGACTCAGCATTTTGTTTTATCCCTGTTATCCAGGGTTCTATATGTGTTGTTTGTGTTGAAAGAATGAAGGGGCTCTTTCATATGGGATATTATTTTTTATGAACAAGCGCCCTCAAGAAATATATAAAGAAAATTATAATTCCACCTTTCAGACTGCTAGAATATTGTAGGAGTGTCTCATAGACCAGTGCAAGATAATTTGAGGTGGGGTGGGGGTTGTTATGTGTTAAGGCTACTTTCACACTGAGACAGGCTGGCGGCGCTTTACTGTTGTTTTAGCGGCGCTATTTGGCCACTAGCGCAGCGGTTTTAACCCCCGATAGCAGCTAAAAAAGGGTTAAAACCGCCAGCAAAGCGCTGCTGCAGTGGCGCTTTGCTGGCAGGTTTGTGGCACTGCCCCATTGTTTTCAATGGGAAGGGGCGCTTTAGGATCAGTGAATACACCGCAACTATAGCGTTGCAAGGATGCGGCTTGAAGGATTTTTTTGACCGTCCTGCAAGCGCACCGCTCCAGTGTGAAAGCCCGAGGTCTTTCACACTGGAGACACAGGAGAGGAGATTTACAGGCACTATACAGGCGCTATTTTTAGCGCTGTAGTGCCTGTAAAGCATCTTAGTGGGAAAGTAGCCTTATTGTTAAGTGGCTGCATCCCATTGTTCTATTGTTTCTGTTTGTCTGGGAAGCAAACGATTATGGGATGTATATGCTTATGTGAATTAGCTTAAGGGTTAATTAAACCATTGTCTTCTATTAGCTGATAGAGGGGATGGGGGGAATCTCTCCTGCAGCCCTTCCTAAAGGCTGTCTGTGTCTCTTGTTACAGAATGTAGTTTTACCCTGCCCTGAGTCATTATGCAAAGAAGGGGAGATTGTCCACTGAGTGCATATGACTTTGTGAATATGTTTGAATAAACAGTCTTATGTTTCTTACCACTCTACACGGATGTCTCGCCAAGTGACTGGGTGGGCTAAGGGATCTTGGATCATATGCAAAAATTAGTCCATATCAAAACAAGGCAAACAGTCCGTGTTTAAATGACTAAAAAATATCACATCCACCCGTGCAAAAGTCAGGAGTAAAGTTCATCCGCTGATGAGATGAATCCTCAACCGCTGATTGGTGAAAAGTGTGCAATCCACCACCATATAGAGAGAATTACTTCTTACCAGATAGTCGTGATCCCCCACTACAGAGGATCAGGAAAAGCATATAATCTAGGCGCAGCTATAACTTCAGAGCGCACCAAATGTGCCTGCTTGTTCGCCAGCTACTCTCCAGATCGCCTAATTAGTGGGTGCACATAGCATGTAAAAAACATAAATGCTCTGATAGTGTAAAAACCTGGACAGGACAGCAGCAGTTCATCCATGATATTTTGATATGGACTAATTGTTGCATAACCTTTATGGTTTATATTTTTTTTCAAATTCGTTTTTTACAATGTTTATGATGTATTAATTAATTTACACATATTAGTCATTCACAGTGAATTGTGGTTGGTTCCTACACTTTTGTGTGTGTAATTTAGGGCTCATAAGCCATTCGCAGTCATTGATCATTTACATTGTATTGTGAATGGTTTCCACATTTTTTATGTGTTTCATTTATGGTTTATTCCTGTTCACTTTTATAGGTCTAGCGCAATTCTAATTTTCTTTTTATACATTTTTACACTGTATCAGTGTTATATAGGAGAATTGCTGCTTTCATTTTACAACAAATTTATCACTCATAGGTTTTTGATATATATCTTAGCTCAGTTTCTTTTTCTTTTTTCTACATATCTTTTCATGTGACAACACTGAAGAAATTACACTTTGCTACAATGTAAAGTAGGGAGTGCACAGTTTGTATAACAATGTAAATTTGCTGTCCCCTCAAAATAACTCAACACCGCCATTAATGTCTAAAATGCTGGAAACAAAAGTGAGTACACCCCTAAATGAAAATGTCCAAATTGGGCCCAATTAGCCTTTTTGCCTCCCCGGTGTCATGTGACTCATTAGTGTTACAAGGTCTGAGGTGTGAATGGGGAGTAGGTGTGGTAAATTTGGTGTTATCACTCTCATTCTCTCTCATACTGGTCACTGGAAGTTCAACATGGCACCTCATGGCAAATAAATTTCGGAGGATCTGAAAAAAAGAATTGTTGCTCTACATAAAGATGGCCTAGGCATCAGATCGGTCTGCATGGCTGTCGTCCCAGAAGGAAGCCTCTTCTAAAGATGATGCACAAGAAAGCCTGAAGACAAGCAGACTAAGGGCATGGATTATCGGAACCATGTCCTGTGGTCTGATGAGACCAAGATAAATTTATTTGGTTCAGATGGAGTCAAGCATGTGTGGCGGCAACCAGGTGAGGAGTACAAAGACAAGTGTGTCTTGCCTACAGTCAAGCATGGTGGTGGGAGTGTCATGGTCTGGGGCTGCATGAGTGCTGCCCTCACTGGGGAGCTACAGTTCATTGAGGGAACCATGAATGCCAACATGTACTGTGACATACTGAAGCAGATAATGATCCCCTCCCTTCAGGGACTGGGCCGCAGGGCAGTATTCCAAATGATAAGGACCCCAAACACACCTCCAAGACAACCACTGCCTTGCTAAAGAAGCTGAGGGTAACGGTGATGGACTTGCCAAGCATGTCCCCAGACCTAAACCCTATTTAGCATCTGTGGGGCATCCTCAAATGGAAGGTGGAGGAGCGCAAGGTCTCTAACATCCACCAGCTCTGTGATGTCGTCATGGAGGAGTGGAAGAGGACTCCAGCGGCAACCTGTGAAGCTCTAGTGAACTCCATGCCCAAGAGGGTTAAGGCAGTGCTGGAACAAAATGGTGGCCACACAAAATATTGACACTTTGGGCCCAATTTGGACATTTTCACTTAAGGGTGTACTCACTTTTATTGCCATCTGTTTAGACATTAATGGCTGTAAGTTGAGTTATTTTGACGTGACAGCAAATTTACACTGTTATACAAGCTGTACACTCACTACTTTACATGGTAGCAAAGTGTAATTTCTTCAGAGTTGTCACATGAAAAGATATAATAAAATATTTACATAAATGTGAGAGGTTTACTTACTTTTGTGAGATGCTGTGTGTGTGTGTGTGTATATATATATATATATATATATATATATATATATATATATATATATATATATATATATATATTACTGTATATACATACATAGGTCTATTCTTTTTTTTTTTTTTTTTTTAACTGTCTGAAGTTCAGCTTTAGGCAAAGGCCAATACTGTATGTAGTAATGGTAACTACGTGAAAATAATTTTAAATGATCTGAATATATGAGTATTTACCTATAACATTTGCCTAGTGATGTGTTTTTTTTTTAACTGATATATCCACACTTTGAACAGCATTTAGTAAATTACTGGTGTGGCATTGATCAATGACAAAGGCCATGATGATGATGATAATGGCAATTAAGCTACTAAAATTACCATTATAATATTTTTTACATATCATTTTTATAGATAATTTGATATAGAAATATTGTACATTTCGAAAGCATTATACCTTTGTTTAACCACTAGCTGACCGCCCACTGTCAAATGACGGCGGGACGGTTCAGCTACTGTGGCGGGACGCCGTCATATGACGTCGTCTCAAATTTGGCCACTGGGGGGCGCGCGCGCGCGCCGCGGGAGGCGCGCGCGCGCGCCCGCCGCGTAGCTGGGGCCTCGGTGCGCGTGCCCGGCGGTCGCGATGACCGCCAGGCACCCGCGATTGCCCGGTAATCGAGCAGGACGTGGATCGGTGTGTGTAAACACACAGATCCACGTCCTGTCAGAGGAGAGGAGACCGATGGTGTGTCCCTTGTACATAGGGACACCGATCGGTCTCCTCCCCCAGTCAGTCCCCTCCCCCCACAGTAAGAATCACCATATAGGGTACACATTAACCCCTGCAGCGCCCCCTAGCGTTAACCCCTTCCCTGCCAGTCACATTTATACAGTAATCAATGCATTTTTATAGCACGGATCGCTGTATAAATGTGAATGGTCCCAAAAATGAGTCAAAAGTGTCCGAAGTGTCCGCCGCAATGTCGCAGTCACGATAAAAATCGCAAATCGCCGCCATTACTAGTAAAAAAAATAATAATAAAAATGCTATAAATCTATCCCCTATTTTTTAGACGCTATAACTTTTGCGCAAACCAATCAATATACGCTTATTGCGATTTTTTTTACCAAAAATATGTAGAAGAATACGTATTGGCCTAAACTGAGGAAAAAATTTGTTTAAAAAAAAAAAAAAATTGGATATTTATTATAATAAATAGTAAAAAATATTATGTTTTTTCAAACTTGTCCCTCTTCTTTTGTTTATAGCGCAAGAAATAAAAACCGCAGAGGTGATCAAATACCACCAAAATAAAGCTCTATCTGTGGGGAAAAAATGATAAAAATTTTATTTGGGTACAGCGTTGCATGACCGCGCATTTGTCATTCAAAATGCGACAGCGCTGAAAGCTGAAAAATGGCCTGGTCAGGAAGGGGGTGTTCGTGGCTGGTAGGCAAGTAGTTAATAAAAGGAAAGGCCAGATTGCTTTATATGTGTGTGGGATTTAAAATGTCTATTAAGGGCTGATTATTCTGTATTATCCCACACTATAACCTTTACCAAAAGATTACATATGTTATTTTTACTGTTTCATTCAACTACATTTGTCACTTTTATAGTCTTTAGCAAAAGACATTAATGAGTCAATCTGTACTTTCACTGTGAACTTTGATAGTTAGCTTTTATATGATATGACATTTTATATTGGATGTTGGAAAAACATTGGACCTCCAGCTGCCTTTCTATGTTGTCTGAAAACCCATTTTGGGGAACTCTTCCCACCTGTATCCATAACTGTCTCTATGATCAGCTAAAAAGTTGAGCTGCTTCTTGTCATCCTCATGTGGGTTCTTCATGGAAGCAAACATGGCACCAGTTCCAAGAGAACTCTAAATTGAGCACCAAACCAAAGTTATATTTCTGGAACTAAAGCTTCCTAACAGTTATGAACCAGACTATCCCAGTTTTGAGTGATACATTTAGAAATTATTCTTATTTACCCCTTATTCACATTCCTGATGTCCCCCTTTTTTTCTGTACGGTTGAGAGGTTGGTTTCTCTTTTTTTATTGTTACTTTCCCCTTCTTTTATTATGGTTACATCCAACCCATACTTTAATTTCAGCCCAGAGAGCCTCACTGCTATGTACCACATGGTTCACTTTTTCTTCCTGATTTGTTGCTGATTTATAGTCTTTGACTTTTTTTTGTGATCTTCTATTCTCCTTTCAACACATTTAATCCTTAATGCTCATTAACCGGATATGTTTTCTGTTTCCTGATATGTGAATGCTGATATAACACGTTTATCAGATTGTAAAAATTAATTATTTTATTAAATAAAGAATATAAAAAAATGCAGTAAAGCAGAATTTTATTGTGAAAAATGTCCCAACATTTTTCAAACAGGTGGAAAAGAACTAGTCAGCAGTATTGCCTGTAGGTTTCAGATAATCTTTTACCAGGGATGACTTACCATGCTTCCTTCTGAATTGTGTCACTGTATGGTGGTAGAAGAGCAGTTGAACTCATGGATTATCCTAAATTTTAAGCTCTAACGAGCAGGGCCCTCTGATTCTTCCTGTATTAAATGGTACTGTAATTGTATTGTCTGCCCTACTGTTGTAAAGCACTGCACAAACTGTCGGTGCTATATAAATCCTGTAAGATAATAATGATGTACTGATGACTGGAAGAATGTTTTAAGGGCAGCAGAAGAGGTGTAGGAGTCGCAGACATACAAACTCCAGCAGGACAGAAGGAATTGTGTAGCAAGCTCAATGATTAGGCACTAGCAATCTCATGAAAATATCAGACTTCAGAGGAAGAGGTGGGAAGAATATGCATTGAAGGCCACTGTAATCTCTCATGGGATGGATGTTTCAGGATACTGCTTGGCCTCAATTAATTTTCTATAAAATTGCAAATCTTGATTGTTTTTAGCAACGATATGAAATATATTGCCATGGCTTAATAGTTATATTAGTAGTAATGTAGACAGAATTGTCTAGAGATGTAGAGCAAATACCCTTTAAGAAAGGTATTAAAGGATAAGTTCACTTTTTAGAAAAAAATTATAAATACACATTTTGTTGCAGGTAAAAGCCTGTAAAGCATTGCACCAGCACTCAGCAGATCACTGGTGCTATCCATGCAGGTCTTAAGCAGATCTACCAGTGTATCTGTGTGCCCGTACATCCTGTACGGTCAAGCAGATACAATCTGACAGGATGAATCAATAGACTACCACGGCTATGTGGAGCCACAAAGGATGTTGGGGCTTGTAGTTCAATGATGCGACCCGGCAGCGGTTTTCAAAAAGTGACAGCTAGTACAGGGAACTTCTCCCTGTACTGCTGTCATAGGGAGTGTGGTGATCAGGCAGCGGCTTCAGTATTGGGGAAATGTTACATGTTCCACCCTTAAAACAGGTAGAACATGTAACATGTTCCCAAAGGTGAACTTATCCTTTAAGGTTTTAACTCATCATTCATTGTTTTCATTTCAAATATCCAAATATGTGCATGTAAATTTGAAAGCTACATTTGAAAATTAGAGCATCTTCATCACAATATTGTATGTTTGACATGAACACAGATTTAATTAATTCTATGTCATACTTTAGTAAACCAGGCCCACTGATTTTTAGCTTCACACAATGTTTAATTAAGTATTAGAGCCAGAGGAACCTTCAAAAACAATACATTATAGTTTTAGACAGTCATTAGACTAAAGGCTAAAGGTCTGTGTAGTGGTTTATCGTCCAATTAACACAGAATAAACACAGAATATAGTGTGAATGTAAAAAGAAAAACACAATTGGAATATATTAAAGAATTTAGTGTGTAATGGGCTGAATGTATTGGTACGGTAAGTTAAAAAAATAGATATTGAAATGTGCCATCAATATAATTAGAGGCTTAGCAGAATTAGTAGAGAAAAGGAAGACTAGTGGTACAATATCGTAATATAGTACAGGACAGTCAGACATTTGCACAAGGGTGATAAAATGAAGATATGAGGAAGGAAAGGCAATACAAAAATAGAGAAAAGAGACCCTGGCCCTGGCTATTGTAGCCCCTGGAACTGACAATCCACCTCTACATTAATTTAGTAAAAAATGCAAAATTGTGATGAAATAGAGATTTGTATTGAAAAGATACAGATTTTTAAGGGGATTGTAAAGATACGCATTTTTTAAAATACAAATAATAAAAATGTTATATTTACCCGCTCTTTGCAAGGGTTTGGCACAGAGCAGCCCCAATCTTCTTCTTCACAGGTACCCTGCTGGCGCTCCTGGCTTCTCCTCTTCATCTGGTGCCCCCATGGAGAACCGCTTTCCATAGGGGTACCCGTGTGGGCATGCTCCCGAGTCCCGCCACTGAGTCTATTGACACGGACAGCAGGACTCGGACCCATCTCCGCTCTTGTGTCACTGGTTTTGATTGACAGCAGAGGGAGCCACTGGGCTCTTGCTCATCACTGGAACAGATGGGTTCAGATAGAATGCATTAAGGTGAAAAACCATGAGACTTTACAACACTTTTAAGTCCCAAGGGATGATTATTAATTTGTTCTAAGACCTGCACAATTTGCATAAAAATAGAGGACCGTTTTGAAAAAATATATTGTTGTTTTACTTTCAGAAGCTAAAGCTTTACTACCTAAAGCATCTCTTTAAAATGTAAAATCTTATGTTTATTCCCACATTGTATTTTAATTAATTCTAGCCTACTCTATTACTCTGAATGATCATGGAAATTATTTTGAAGATCTCCATATATTTACTTCCTTGAATTCTGTGACACATATTCACTTTGCCATGTTGATAGGCACTTGTGTGTCACACATTTCACAGAGCCTGTCTTCTAAAATACAGAAGTTCTGCGAGAAGGAGTTTCAGGAGGAGGGGTCAGTACAGGAATCACTGCTTACAGGAAATCCAGGAAGTTGTGAAAAGAGATGGCTAGCATAAAGGCAGCACTCACAACATGAAAGGAAATTTTTGAAGTAGGCTTATATTGGATTATTAATAATAACTAACTATTGTCTGTATTGCTACTGCAATGCTGATGATAAATATAATGATAAAATAAATAAAATAAAAGTGTGTGCTGTGACCATTGATTTACTTGGACCAGTGTAACTATGTATACAATACTATACCTGACTGACGTCCACTTGCTTCGGGGTCCCGTGCAGCATTCTCTGATTGGACAAGGTGGAATTGAGGAGTAATAATATCACGCTCTTCAGTTCATCCAATCAGAAATGGCTTTGCATCCATTCATAGAATTAATTCTCTGAATGACACACATGCTGAGCAGCTGACCTCCGGTGTTCAGAATGCATCAGGAAGGCTATTCACGGGACCCACTTGCAAATGGAGATCACTGGAGTGGCTGTGTTTATATCAGTGATTTACAGCTTCCCAGGGCCATTTGCTAGGTATAGTACACACATGTAATGATGTATAAAATATCCATACCTGGAAATAATCTTTAACGTGTGCAACAAAAAGCTACATGTTAGGAAAAAATAGAGGGTTGTTTTCACAAAATATATTTAACACAGTTTACTTTTTTTGAGAAAACAATGGGCTGTTTAAAAAAAATAAAAACGACCTTTCTATGTTAATTCTAGGAACTGATCATTTATTTTAAAATCAGCACACTAAAAGCTGCTTTTTGATGAAAACAAGGCCTGTTATGACAGAATACAATACTTTTTCCAGTCCAAGTGCTGACAGTATTCCAAAACTTAGTATATTACACACAGTTGAATTTTAAATAAATACTTAATTGTTTTGCTAAAAATATTGCCTGTGTTTTTCAAAGAGCTGGATAGTAAAATGTAAGAAAAAAAGTAAGGTTTTCTTTGCTAAAATTACTTGCTGGGTGGCTGTTTCCACTGTCAGACTGATAAAACTATTCTGATTGAGAAAAAAAAAATATTCTGATTAAACTGTGATCAATGTATTCATTCAATCAGGTGAAAAAAATACATTTTTGCACAAGATTTTGTGATCAAATTGAACACAGCTTTATATATAAATTTACAATACTACGTAAACAATCTCTAGTCATATTCATTGTCCCCCACAATATTTTGCTATGTAGTTGATCTACTGCTATTCTTTTCTATTTACCATACAAAATTAGTTAACATCAAAGGAGAGAGGAGTTCACAAAGCTAGGGCTAAATGCTAGTGCTTTCTCATTAAAATCATTGCATACTCCTGTGTATTATAAAGGATCTCAGACTGCCAGTACAATCCAACCAGGTCCTCATGTTGCTACATTATGTACACTTCTACATTTTGAGCACTTGGGTAATTAAGAAAAACTAATTATTGATTTGTACACCTAAGACTGGACTACTAGACTAGGACAGTTTTTTTTATATAATTTCTCTTGTCATCAGTTCTAGGTTTACATTACCAGAATGGTCAGGCTGCCTCTTTCAGGCTGGCTTGTGTGACATCTGGTTTTAGTAGTGATGTTGCTTTAGAGCAGGTGTGGGCAAGTGCAGTTCTCAAACTGCTGCAGAACTACAAGTCATAATCATGCCCCTACATCTGGAAGCAATTGTCAGTCTTCTCATCATGCCTATGCCTCTGGGAGTTATGCCTGGAATTTACAGTCTTGCAATGCCTCATAGGATATATAGTTCTACAACAGCTGGAGGGCCACAGTTGCCCACCCCTGCTTAGATTAAGTAGCTGAATGTGGTAGGACGTAGTATATACAATGAACTGCAGTTAGGCTCAAGGGACTGGAAGAATGCAAACTACATTTCAAAGATTGCACGTAGGTGTGCAAGTGTACGTAGTTCTGCAAGTGCACGTAGGTCTGCGAGTGCACGTAGGTCTGCAAGTGCACGTAGGTCTGCGAGTGCCTGTGTATTGTCTTGTTGAGTACCTGTGTATTGTCTTGTTGAGTAGTAGTGTCAGAAAGTTAGTTGTTAGGTAATTTGGACAAGGTATAACCCCCAATCCTCATTAAATTGAATAGGTACAATGCGCAGCTGGTGTGGAGAGGTGACTCATGCATCTTGCGGCATGTATGCGTTCCTTGATCATCCGATCAAGGGTGAATACTGCTGTGCAAAATGTAAGCGCATTGTTTCCATGGAAGACTAGGTTCTGAATCTGGCAAAGCAACTGTCAGCACTGAGAAATCCCTCCATACTAAAGGAGAGCCAGGAACGTACGCAGCAGGTGACAGCAGAGGCCAGCACAGAGGCGGGTGGAGACAAAGAGGTGCAGGCACTAGGAAAGAGTAGATGGGTGACAGTCAGGAACTGTAGAGGGAGAAGTGCCAGGGAGGCTGATTCAGGGCTGGAGCATCCCAATAAGTACGCCCCAATGAGTGACATTGGTGAAACCAGTCAGGGACGAGCACCGCTGGAGCTAAGGGACTCTCCTAGCTGCTGGGGGAAGAACTCCTCCAGTGAGAGTGGGGGGAAGTGAAGGGAAAGGAAAGACAGATTCTGGTGGTAGGGGACTCAATTCTTAGAAGGACAGAGAGGCCAATCTGTAACAAAGAACTGAAGTGCCGAACTGTATGTTGTCTACTGGGCGCTTGGGTTCGGCACATACTGAATCTTGTGGACAGATTACTGGGTGGGGCTGGGGAAGACCCATCTGTCATGGTGGTCAAAGGCAGACGGAGTGTCCTAAAGAACGATTTTAGGGACTTGGGAGCTAAATTGAGGAAAAGGACCTCCAAGGTAGTATTCTCAGGAATACTACCTGTACATCGAGCCACACCAGAAAGGCAGAGGGAGATTAGGGAAGTAAACAAGTGGCTGAAGAGCTGGTGTAGTAGGGAGGTGTTTGGGTTCCTGGAGGACTGGGCTGACTTCTCAGTCGATAACCAGTACTATAGAAGGGATGGACTGCGCCTAAATTGAGGAGGGTGCAGATCAGCTGGAAATGAAGATGGCCAAAAAGTTAGAGGGGTTTTTATACTAGGCGATGGGGGGGAGGGTCCAGAGGTAGAGATAGTCAGCTCAGAAAATATACCAGAGGGTAGTATTGGGGGCATTAGTGGTAAGTTGACCAAAGCACATAAACCCAAGGTAAGTATAGTAGCAAGTCATAGTTGCAATCTCGGAACACCCAATAAGAGGATAATATGCAAACCAGTCTAAACTACGTGGCATATTCACCAATGCCAGGAGCCTGGCGGACAAGATGGGTGAACTAGAGATACTGTTGTATGAGGAGGATTTGGATTTTGTGGGAATTTCAGAGACCTGGTTCAACAGCTCTCATGATTGGCTGGCAAACTTTCAAGGGTATACCCTTTATCACAAGGATAGAGAGGGTAAAAAAGGGGGAGAAGTATGCCTATATATCAAGAATAATGTACAAGTGAATGTGAGAGATGAAATCACTAAGGCTGCTTTCACACTGGGGCGGTTTTCAGGCGGTACAGCGCTAAAAATAGCGCCTGTACACCGCCTGAAAAAACCGGCCCCATTCAGCGGCGCTTTGCAGAGGTTTTTAACCCTTTTGCGGCCGCTAGCGGGGGTTAAAACCACCCCGCTAGCGGCCGCATACCGCGGGTAAAACGATGGTAAAGCAGCGCTAAATATAGCGCTGCTTTACCGTCGCCGCCCCGCACCGCCCCAGTGTGAAAGCAGCCTAAGGGAGCTAGGGAGGAGGTGGAATCCTTATAGGGAGAGCTCCAAAGGGATGAAGCTAAGGGGAAAATAATACTGGGAGTATGCTATAGGCCCCCTAACCTGAGGGAGGAAGGGGAGACAGATCTCCTATCACAATTTGGATTAGCAGCAAGGATGAGAAGTGTTATCATAATGGGAGATTTTAATTTTCCAGACATAGACTGGGTGGAGGGTACCACGCATTCATCGAAGGCTCGCCAGTTCCTAAATGTCTTGCAGGACAATTTTATAGGTCAGATGGTAGATGCACCAACTAGAAATAAAGGGTTACCGGAGCTACTGATTACCAACAATACAGACCTGAATGCGGATGTGGAAATACAGGACAATTTAGGTAACCGCAGGTCAATTGGCTTCAGTATAAATCACACAAATAGGAAACATAAGGGGAATACAAAGGCACAGAATTTCAAAAGAGCCAACTTCCCTAAACTACAAACCTTGCTAGAAGGCATAAACTGGGATACAATCCTAGGAACAAAGAACACGGAGGAGAGATGGGTTTGCTTTAAGAGCATATTAAATAAGGGCATTAGCCAATGCATCCCATTGGGTAATAAATTTAAAGAGCGAACAAAAGTCCTGGATGACTTAACTCCAATGTAAAAATGCATATTAAAGCAAAGGAGAAGGCCTTCAAAAAATACAAGGTGGAGGGATCATCATCAGCATTTAGACTTTAGAAAGAATGCAACAAGAATTGTAAGGGTGCAATAAGGACAGTTAATATAGAACATGAAAGACACATAGCGGAGGAGAGCAAAAAAAATCCCAAGAAATTCCTTAAACAGTAAAAAAGAGAGGACAGACCATATTGGCCCCATAAAGAATGAGGAAGGACATCTGGTTACCACTGATGGGGAGATGGCGAAGGTATTGAATTTCTTCTTCTCCTCAGTCTTCATAAGGGAATCGGGGGGCTTCAATAACCAAAACTGCAGTTTTTTTCCTCATGACACATCACAGGAAGCACCTCCATGGTTAACAGAGGACAGAATTAAAATTAGACTTGGGAAACTTAACATTAATAAATCACAGGGACCAGATGGCTTGCACCCAAGGGTACTTAGGGAACTCAGTCAAGTAATTGCCAGACCAATGTTCCTAATTTTTACTGACAGTCTACTAACTGGAATGGCATCAAGCCAATGTAGCACCAATATTTAAAAAGGGCCCAAAAATACATCCCTGGGAATTACAGACCAGTTAGGCCTCATGCACACGAGACGCTGTTAAACGCGCGTTCAGAGGCAGTTGGACACTTTTTTCAACTGCACCTGAACACATGCAATGTTATCCTATGTGTCCATGTACACAGTCTAGTTTTTTCCCGTTTTTATGCAGTTGCGTTTAACCTCGTTTTTCCAGAAGCAAAAAAATGCGTTCAGACACTTTGCTTTTCTGCGTTTCAGACGCAAAACGCAGCTAAACGCGGCTAAACGCAGGCACCTGCGTTTAGCCACGTTTGCGTTTATAAGCCTTTTTAAAGGAACCCAATTTTTTGGAGCAGAAAACTCAGAAATATGATGGTAAACCATAAAAAATACTAGAAAAATTGGTTTAAAATGTCGTAATTAGTTTAGAGTTCATAGAGCATATATACTCACTAATGCATACATGTTTGTGAAATGCATACATGTTTGTGAAATATCCAACGGACATTCGCTGTGCCATCAACGGATGGGTCCAATATCGACAAGTTCTGATTCTGGACCTCTCATGCAAATTTGCGACGACATTGCTGCCGCATCAAGAGCAACATCAGGAGCATTTCCTGACATATTTAATATGGGATCCATTTAAAAAAAAAAAAACACAGAAAGAGAGGCAAATGCAAGTGTACAACTGCTCTCTCTGCTGCTGCTCACTCTGATCAAAATGGCAGAAATAGTTAATAATACATGCTTTCTGAGCTTGGGGAGGGTCTATATGATGTTATCTTTACAAATGCTTATAGACGCAAACGCGTCTAAACGCGTCTAAACGCGGCATGAAAACACAGCAAAATGCGCGTTTTTAAACGCATGTTTCTGCTTTTTAAAACACGCGTTCAGCAGAGTTTGCATCTGCGTCTCGTGTGCATGGGGCCTAAGCCTAACATTAATAGTATGTAAACTCTTGGAGGGGATGCTAAGGGACTATATACAAGATTTTAGTAATGAGAACGCTATTATTAGCAGTAATCACCAGCATGTATTCATGAAGAATCGTTCTATGAGAAGGTGAGTTGCCATCTAGATAATGGAAGGCCTGTAGACGTGGTTTATCTGGATTTTGCAAAAGCATTTGACAGAGTTCCCCATAAACGTTTACTGTACAAAATAAGGTCAGTTGGCATGGACCATAGAGTACATGAATTGAAAACTGGCTACAAGGACGAGTTCAGAGGGTGGTGATAAATGGGGAGTACTCGGAAGGGTCAGGGATTGGTAGTGAGGTCCCCCAGGATTCTATGATGGCACTAATCCTATATAATTTGTTCATAAACGGCCTGGAGAATGGGGTAAACAGTTCAATCGCTGTATTTGCAGATGATACTAAGCTAAGCAGGGCAATAACTTCTCCACAGGATGTGGAAACCTTGCATAAAGATCTGAACAAATTAATAGGGATGGGCGACTACATGGCAAATGAGGTTCAATGTAGAAAAATGTAAAATAATGCATTTGGGTGGGAAAAATATGAATGCAATCTATTCACTGGGGGGAGAACCTCTGGGGAATCTACGATGGAAAAGGACCTGGGGGTCCTAGTAGATGATAGTCTCAGCAAAAGCATGCAAGCTGCTGCTAACAAAGCAAACAGAATATTGACATGCATTAAAAAGGGGATTAATTCCAGAGATAAAAAGATAATTCTCCCGCTCTACAAGACTCTGGTCCGGCCGCACCTAGAGTATTCTGTCCAGTTCTGGGCACCAGTCCTCAGGAAGGATATAATGGAAATGGAGTGAGTACAAAGAAGGGCAACAAAGCTAATAAAAGGTCATTATTAAAAGGATATTAGTTATAAGGAAAGGTTGCGAGCACTGAACTTCTTCTCTCTGGAGAAGAGACGCTTAACCACTTTCAGACCGGACCAATTTGCAGCCAAAGGACCAGGCCCCTTTTTGCGATTCGGCACTGCGTCGCTTTAACTGACAATTGCGCGGTCGTGCGACGTGGCTCCCAAACAAAATTGACGTCCTTTTTTTCCCACAAATAGAGCTTTCTTTTGGTGGTATTTGATCGCCCCTGCGGTTTTTATTTTTTGCGCTATAAACAAAAATAGAGCGACAATTTTGAAAAAAATGCATTATTTTTTATTTTTTGCTATAATAAATATCCCAAAAAAATATATAAAAAAACATTTTTTTTCCTCAGTTTAGGCCGATACGTATTCTTCTACATATTTTTGGTAAAAAAAATCGCAATAAGCGATTATTGATCGGTTTGCGCAGAAGTTATAGCGTTTACAAGATAGGGGATAGTTTTATAGCATTTTTATTAATAATTTTTTTTTTATTATTAATGGCGGAGATCTGCGATTTTTTTTTGTGACTGCGACATTATGGCGGACACATCGGACATTTTTGACACATTTTTGGGACCATTGTCATTTTTACAGCAATTAATGCATTTAAATGCATTGATTCCTGTATAAATGACACTAGCAGTTTAGGGGTTAACCACAAGGTGGCAGTGTAGGGGTTAAGTAGGCCTAGGGGTGTGTTTTTTACTGTGGGGGGGCGTGGCTGTCAGCTAGTGAATGCTGATCTCTGCTCCAATCACAGGGAGCAGAGATCGGCGTCACTAGTTGCTAGGCAGAACAGGGAGATGCTGTTTATCTCGGCATCTCCCCGTTCAGCCGCTCCGTGAGACGATCGCGGGAGTCCCCGCGGCGATCGAGTCCGCGGGGACCGCGGCCGGACTCACGGGGGTCCCGACCGGCGCGGGAGCGCGCCGCTCCCGGCGCGCTCCCGATGGCACGGACAGGCAAAAGGAGGGACGTATATATACGCCCTCCTGCCTGTACGTGCCATTCTGTCGACGTATATCGTCGTGCGCCGGTCGGCATGTGGTTAAGAGGCGATATGATTTCAATATTCAAATACCGCACTGGTGACCCCACAATAGGGATAAAACATTTTCACAGAAAGGAGTTTAACAAGACACGTGGCCACTCATTAAAATTAGCAGAAAATAGGTTTAATCTTAAACTACGTAGAGGGTTCTTTACTGTAAGAGCAGCAAGGATGTGGAATTTCCTTCCACAGGTGGTGGTCTCAGCAGGGGGTATCAATAGTTTCAATAAACTATTAGATAAGCACCTGAACTACCACAACATACAGGGATATACAATGTAATACTGACATATAATCACACATAGGTTGGACTTGATGTACTTGTGTCTTTCTTCAACCTCACCTACTACTGTATGTAACTATATAACTATGTAAGATTAGTTAATTGCTATAGGTTCCTATAAAAATTTAAAGTATCTAAACAAAACATATTGGCCCCTAATTACAATAGTAATTGATGTATAAATCATTGTAATCATTACTGCCATCTGGACATGGAAACCATCAGCACTGAAACAAACAAAAACAGCCATTGTTCTGGACATGGAAACACACTCAGACCAACTGAAACAAACAAAAACAGTAACTCCCCCGGTTTTAAATATTGTTGAAACAAGGACTGATGGGCAGTACCCACGGCCACAATACATAAACTCGTATGTGGTAGGGACCCCTGTTGGGCGGTTCCTTCCACAGAAAGTCCCAAAAAAACCGGTGGCAAAGTGGTTCCATCCCCCCTGTGGCGTGGAAGGGAACTCAGTCACTTTGCATTGCAAGCAGATTAGACAATCAACATCTTGGAACAAGGGTAGGCTGGAAAAGTATTTGCCAATAGCTCACCCCCCATCAATCCCCCCACTTCTGATGGGCAACTGATTTACTAGGGTTTTTGGGGGGGGGGACAATAAACATTGATTAGATAAGCCAGACCTATTGAACATTTCAACCCCCCCCCCCCCCACCAAAAAAAGGCGGGCACATTATGACAACACGCTAATAGGAGGGAAAGAAGACATAAAAATTAGGAAATGGAATGTATGGGATGCAGCCCCTTGCACTTACAGCTTTGGAATATAAAGATGCCCACTATAAATAGGGTAGGTATATAGTGTGTATGGAATGTGAAAGCCAGCAGATAGGATTGGTACCATCTGCAGTTGGGGGAGGGGGTTCCTAATGAGTTTTGCCACCCCCTAGCCCACCAAAAAAAAAAAAATTCTAAAGGGGCTCTAATTAACCACACACAACATAGGGGGTGTTTTGGGGGCAAAACCAATACTTGCAGCAGACTTGCCATAGGTTTCTATGTACTGGGGAGGTAAGTGGAAGGGAAAAATGCAATGCATATTGAACATATTGGCAATCATGGTAATTTTCCATTAGCAAAACAGAGCAACATAGAAGGGAATAGTAAAGTATATAATTATCCACCTACTGAATGATGGCAGAACACTGTAATGATTCCCATGGGGAGAGATACCTTAAGAGAACTTCAAATCCTTAAGACTTCCTCCCTGTTGCCAAAGGTACGTGGCAACAACTATGTCTCAAAGTAATTAGATAAAGGGGGTTAATTGTCATCCAGAGAAAGTTCCTATATCAAGGATTTATTCTCCCGATCTCATGTGCGAGAATTGGTATGAAGCAACAAAAAAATCCTCGTCACTCTGTTCAAGTATCTAAATGGCACGGAAAACAGGTCACAAAAGGTCGGGCTGTCATAACGGACCCCTAAAGGCCTGAAAGAAACGAAATGAATACCAGCAAACGACGAACAATAAAGTGGCAAAATAGCGTCCTATATATATAGGCCGCAATGACCAACAAATGCGAAACTGAACTACACGCACTAATTTAACAGATCCACACGACAAGCACAAACTGAATAGCATAATCTTAAGTCACCAAACTTGCCCCTAAACTCTCGATAAACACGGGTATCGAGCAGAAGGAGACCCAAGCGTTTGCCTGACGTGTAACTTCCCTTTTTGTAATCATCGTACTTGCCATGCAGACCGGATATTCCGGAGTCCCACCGTGTGGCAAAACCAACATCGAACAGTACACGGGACAAAATGACCGAGCCTGTGTCCGTTCTTGTGTCTTTTTTCAAACTAAAACTGACATATAAAACAAGGTGAGGCAATTATTACAGGTTCCAGGATGAGCTTTAAAGCGGGACTGTACTGAAAAAAAAAATTTAAAAGCCAGCAGCTACAAATACTGCAGTTGCTGACTTTTAAAAAATGGACACTTACCTGTCTCCCAGTTCCAGCGATGTCGGCAACAGAGGCTGATCGATCGCTCGGCTCTCTGCTGTAGCCGGCGCCATTCTCGGTGAGGGAATCAGGAAGTGGCTTCACTTCCCAATTCCCTACTGCGCATGCGCGAGTCGCGCGGCGCAATGAGAATCTTCAGCGCTGTCTGCCGGGACACGTGTGTGCGCGCCGGGACAGGAAGCTGCGGAAACTCCCGTGGGAGTTTATGCCCGGAAGTGGGTGCAGATACCTGTCTTAGACAGGTATCTGCACCCCCCTCCCCCCTGAAAGGTGCCATATGTGACACCGGAGGGGGGGAGGGTTCCGAAAAGCAGGAGTTCCACTTTGGGGTGGAATCCCGCTTTAAAAAACATCCTCTTTGTAAGACTGATTGGTTGTTTTGTATACAGTAATTGGTATTTCATCAATTTATCATTATAAAGCTGAATTCCAATCAGAATGCTAGATGTAAGATTAAAATGTAAGTATACTGGTTGATGTAATTTTTTAGTATAGTAGTTTATGGGGGGTTTTCATTTTTTCTTTTTAATTTCTACTAATATACACATATAGTATCAAATTCAAGTGTATGCAAACTTTTTTTCTGTTTGCCCAAAGATTTGTAATTCTGTTCAGTCATTTATGCTAGACACTGGACCTCTTGTACACAGCTCCAGCATAATATTTGGACACCAATGGAGCGCATTGATAAGGTAATCACTCTACTGCTTACTCTACTTTTCATCCTGATGTTAAATGACCAGTGTCAGAAGTAGGGATGAGCCAAACACCCCCTAATTAGGCTCGCACCAGTACATGCGAACAGGCAAAAAGTTCTAGCAAACATGCAAACCCTATTAAAGTCTATGGGACACGAACATGAAAAATCAAAAGTGCTAATTTTACGGCTACATTCACACCTGATCATAGCGTTTTCAGGCAGAAAATCGCGCAAATTGCGTCGTTTTTTTGCAGCGTTTTTTGCAGCGTTTTTTGCAGCGTTTTTTACCGTGATTCACAGCATGTTTTACTGCGTTTTGCTGTGATTTTGTGCAGAGCAAAAAAAGAAAAACGCTGGTCCGGAACTTGTTTGAGCTTCAGGCGTAGGGTTTCCGGCATTTTGGAGTGGAGATGTGAACCATCTACATAGAGATTAATGTATTTTTCCCCTCTAGCGTTTTGTAGCTTCAGGCTTCAGGCGACAAAACGCTCAGGTGTGAATGCAGCCTAAAGGCTTATATGCAAGTTATTGCCATAAAAAGTGTATGTGGATCTGGGTCCTGCCCTAGGGGACATGTATTAATGCAAAAAAAGGTTTTAAAACTACAGTTTTCAGGAGCAGTGATTATAATAATGCTTAAAGTGAAACAATAAAAATATTCCTTTAAATATTGTGCCCAGGGGTCCCCTTAGTCTGCCTGTAAAGTGGCACATCTGTGCAATGTGTAGAACAGTGCCGCAGCAAAATGACATTTCTAAAAGGAAAAAATTTCATTCAAACTTGCTCGCGGCTGTAATGTATTGCTGACTCCTGGCAATATAGATGAAAAATCAAGGGGAAAAAAAACAGAGAAGGGCCTGGTATGAATTTTAAGGGGAACTCCATGCCAAAATAAAAAAAAAATTAAAAATAGAGGCGGGCACCCCATCCCACCACCCCTCCTGAACCAACTTTTATCATTATTTCCACACAAATAGAACTTTCTTTTGGTGGTATTTACAGTAATCACCGCTGGGTTTTTTATTTTTTGCGATATAAGTAAAAAAGAACGAAAGGTTTTGAAAAAAAAATTTTTTTTAGTTTGTATTATAAAATTTTGCAAAAAATTAATTTTTGTTCAGAAATGTGGGCCAAAATTTATACTGCTACAAATCTTTGGTAAACATAAACCAAATTAGTGGATATTATTTAGTCTGTGTGAAATGTTAGAGTCTTCAAGCTATGGTGCCAATCATTAAAAATCGATCATCGCTACTAGTCTAATGGGCATCATCTCCTCAATGGGACCATAGCGGTGGGGCCTGTGGGGCATTCACGTCCCGTCCAGTGTGCTGTGTGTATGCTAGATTGTACGTGTACTGTTATTATTATGCTCAGATATGTAATCATCTAACGCTAGTTATTATTGCTTGTTGTCACGCTTGCAGTACACCCTTTTTAAGCATCATGCTGGCATTAACAACCCCATCAACGGGCGAAACTGTGATACCTGGTTCCCCCCCCATTTGCCCCCATAGATTCATGACGCAACAACTGGGGCGCGGTAAACTCACCCTGCGCACAGGAGTGGTGTGTCCTAGTCTGACCTCTGGTCTCTGGCACCTGTCTATACCCCCCCTCCACTGCCAAGGGGTAGATCCCCATGCGGCACGGATGTGGGACAGACTGCCCCCTCCCTTGCGGGGATGGACTGTTGTTCCGGGACCACTGAGCTTATACCTATATTTACCCCCGGCCCCCGCACTTCAGACACATTGAACAGTACATGGCATGCACGTAGGCATTGCGACTGATGAGACAGGCCAAGACTAAAAATGCCTATACAACATATTGATCCAGGTTCCTCTCTCCCATACACACGCATCGATGCATTAGAGAGGTACGCATTGCACATATCCCAGCTGTCCCCTCTCGTTGATACGCAATGCTGGAATTGAGTCGGATCCCACATAGGGGTTCAAAGTGCTTTTATTTCCTGCCTTTACCCATGCACGGTAAAGAATAACGTAATACACGCATATCTATTTAGACCGTCCTCACACTTGGACAAATAAATGTCACCAACGGTAAACGTAAGTTCCCTTGATGTCATTTGTGCATACGCACTTTTAATCTTACGCTGACTTATTTCTTTTCTTTTTTTTTTTTTTTTTGGGAGATCTCCTTCTCTCATCATAGGTCGCTGGTATCTCATCCTCAGACGAATGTTACCCCCCATGTGTTGCGGGTTATACACAACTGTACACAGCCACAAGAGTCTAGCTGCTGATTCATTTCCAGACCTCGGTTTAGGGCGGTGCCCACAGATTCCCGAGTACTGCCAAGTCCCTCTTGACCCCGCACTAACGTACCATTGCTCCACCCACTCGCCGACAGCTCCGGGTCCCTTCCGGGTCGACCTTACTCTGACCCCATCCTTCGGCTTTCCTATCCTGCGACGCTGCCCCACCTCCCTCTTCACTACCCCCTCCTATACACCATTCTTCTACCAATCCGCCCTTCCTCCTCGATTCTGATCTCATGACCTGTCTCTCCGTCTGGCATCCTATATCTGAATTACAACCCGCCATACTCTCTCCCGATTTCTACCAACCCCCACTCAGTGACCCCCTCTCAGGCATTAACGGCTACTTTCAATTCACACGGGTACTGAACCATTTTGGAATTCATTGGATACAGCTTGCCTGTCTCCCAGGGTTAGCGAGCTGGTTCTTGCGACCTTCCGAAGTCCCTCCAACTCTACTTCCAAAACACCCCTACCCACAGGTGTTTGCTTTACACGTTCCCCAGCTACCCGCAATCCCCACCCTAGGGACCCCCGCCTGTTTCTCTAACCTTCCCCCTTCTTATTTGATCCGAATTTCAATTGCCTTCTCGGTGTACCTCGTGGACTGACGGGGTATCTACACGAGCCTACTTCCACTACACCCCACATATCGCCACACGCGCTATACACATACCAATCCCGATAGTGAGCCACGTTTTCACACCCTCTTCAGCGATGTTACCTCCCAATCAAGGACCTACTGATCAGGAAACTACAGTGATATCTCTTAATGCTCGAGGACTTAATACCCCTGAAAAGCGATCCCAAGTCCTGACCTCCCTCCATAGATATAGGGCCAGTATCGCCTTCCTCCAAGAAACCCATTTCAAATCGAGCTCAGTACCTAAATTATCGAACGCACGTTACCCGTCTGCCTTCCATGCCACAAACGACTCAGCCAAAACCAAAGGAGTATCAATCCTAATTGCCAAACACTGCCCATTCCAGGTCTCAGACACTTATATCGACAAAGAAGCCCGTTTCATTTTCATCAAAGGTTCCCTATATGGCAAACCAATTACTCTAGCTAATATCTACACACCCAATACAGGCCAAGTAGCTTTCTTTACCTCCACCTTAAACCAACTCGCCACCTTCCAAGTAGGGATACTTATACTTGGTGGAGACTTCAACACCCCCTTAAATCCGCCACTCGACACATCGTCGGCGCCTCATCCATGCCCTATCGAGCGCTCCGATCGATTAAAACACGCATACAAGAATTAACACTGCATGATACGTGGCGTACACTTAACCCGAATGTTAAAGACTTCACGTTTTATTCAGCCCCCCACGACCGTTACTCCAGACTGGACTACCTCTTTATTTCTCAGACTGACCTCCCTTCTTTGTCCTCAGCCATGATTCTACCCATGTATATCTCGGACCATCATCCCATCACCATGACTCTGATGTTAGCAAAGACACCCCCCAGATCACGAATCTGGCGTTTGGACCCGTCCCTCCTTACTGACGATATTACTGTGGGCAACATCTCCACACGTCTAGACCTATACTTTAAGGAAAACTCCTCTCCCGAAATCTCCCCAATGATCTTGTGGGAAGCTCACAAGAGTACGATTCACGGAGAACTCATAGCCATATCGGCTAAACAGCACAAAGACAGACGTGCATATATCGCTAAACTGACTAACACTATCCAGACGCTGGAACGAGCGCACAAAAGATCCCTGGCCCTTAACACCCTGACCGAACTGCTCCAAGCCCGTAATGACCTCCTAGAAGCGCTCAACCAACAAATTAGAAGGAAATATATCCTGTCCCAAAAGACATTTTACGAATACGGCAACAAATCGGGCAGGCTCCTTGCGAGAGCGCTTAGAATCAAAAAAGCCTCCAATACGATACACTATATCACGAACTCCCAAGGTCACAAGGTGATGGCAAATGACCAAATAGCCCGACAATTCATTCAATACTATACGCGACTCTACAATCTA